>OX422210.1:166738218-168138218 GCA_949130495.1 Sambucus nigra | reverse complement strand
TATATGGGGTATAATTGGGCTTTTGTAGATATTTAGGTACCAAGTATGGGATTCGGACGCATTCCGCGCCATTTTCGTACATAATCGCACGTTCAAGGGCAATCTGGTCATTTCACAGCTTGGGCACCTGGCCCGACATCTACACGGAAGTTATAGCCCTCCTCGTTAGCTTCGCGTGGCCGTGAATGGTGCAGGATTTCGAGTCCGTATGACGAAGTTACTATGATTTGAGCGGAGATGGAATGCATGAAAAAACACGGGAAATTGCACTCTGCCCTCCAAAATCGATCGATCGATCCCCTATTTTTCTGCAGATATTTTGTTTGATTTTCTTTCTTCTTTTCTTTTATTCCAACTTACTACTTAAGCCAAATTTTATTGTAATAAGAAGTATTATGATATAGATAGTTTTAGGATACATTTTAGGTTAGGGTTTGGTTTGGAGAGCTCATCTTCTTCTCTTCTTGGATTGACAACCATTTGGTTTTGTAAGATTGAACTATTCACTTCCATCTCCATTAATATAGTTTGTTCTTCATCTTTCCTTGCTTTTTAATTTAGTTTCCATGTTTTGTAGTTAGTTTACTTTCTTTAATTCATGCTTTCCTAGTTTAATTATCATAATTTAGTTTAACTCATCATGCACCCTTAGATAAATAGGGTCGGGATTTCATTTCCGCCATTTTCTGGCCCCGGGCTCCGAAAATTAGGTTTTTTGCAAAACTGCGTTTAATTGAACCCGCGCGAATTAAAGTTGGATTATTATGCGTTTAACTTTCTATGTCATGCACCGTTAGTGTTTATAGCGATAATCCGAGTTTAATATGCGTGCGACCAATTTTCGGTTAAGTGTTTATTCTCGCAACTTTGGCTTAAATTCCTTATTGTGTGAAGTTTATGTTTAATTGATAATTCTCGATTAAATTGCTTTCGAGCCGGAATCTTTATTAGTAGTTGTTTCGATCCGTGTGGTAGAATGTGATCCCGATCCTCGCATTACTTTTGTGTAGCATAACTTATTCTTTTATTTTTCCACCATAAACACACATCACCTTTTCTTATATTTATTTTACACTTTTATTCCTGAAGTTTCAAAATAATTAAAATCTAAAATTCAATCACTCTCTGTGGATTTCTTACGATACCTGACTTACCGATGCGCTTGCTTGTCAAGTATAGTTGTAGTTTAGGTTTTTTGCATGTAGAGCGGGAGCCGAAATCAATGACAGTGTCCCTACACGAACACTTGGCTTCCCCCTCATCAAAAATGGCGCCGTTGCCGGGGAGTGTGTTTTAGATAGTAATTATTTTATTATTTCGTAGAATTTTTCCTTTTGTATTGGTATTCTTTGTTTTAACCTTTTTTGCAGGATAGCATATTTGAGCGCTAAGAAACTTTGATTCGCGGTTGCTCAATTTCTTGCTCGGATTCTCCATCTACAAACAACGAGGTAATCATGTCCTACTATTATAGTTATTACCGTCATTCTAATGATTCTTACTTTGGTGATAGTTTTCAAGTTTTCCATTTTGAAGATTTTCTTGAGATTGAAAGGCTTGAAAACATTTATCGAAATGAAAATCGTTATTGGGAGATTGAGTTGGATTCATTATTCCAATCCAATGACGATTCTTATTCCGGTACTTTTGAAGACGAGTTTCAACCAAATGAGGAATCCGAGGCTCTTGATCTGAGGAAGCTTACTTTGGACGAAACTTTTCTTCTTTACTCCCAAGGTTTGGAAAGCCTAAATAGTTCTGGAATGAGACTTGGAGCACTTTGCGATAAGATGAATTCTTATGCACCAAACAACGAGGTGGTGAAAACTTGTGTTTCACCTCAATTTTTCAAAGAATTTCTCATTGAATGTGAATATCTCTCCCCCGAAATTCAATCTCCTTCCGACGATATATTGACGGAGATTGAATTTATTTCATTACCATATACGTTTTTCGTCATTGAACCATAGAATTACCGGTTGATTCCTATGAGTCGGTAGAAACTTTTAAAACTTCTACACTTTTTGCCGATTAGGACTCTTTACCGGACTTATTTTCGATGGATGTTATCCCCACGTGTGCACCATATCCCATTCCATTTGAAAAATCTTTGGGAGATGAGACGATTTTTCTTGGACCTCAAATGTACCTTTCCCCCTTATTATCCAAATCCCCCATCGTCCGCCCAAAATTTCAAATTGGCGATGGCTCATTTTTTTCACTACCCACATGCCTTTCGTTGTTCAAACGAAATTCCTATTTTTCGAAAGGCATTTTCTATTTGGAGGGTCCACCGTTGATCTTTCAAAGTCAAATCTCTTTTTGGGTGGACCCTCAACTATTTAGACTTCTAGTGTATAGTTAGTATGAAGCCTAAATAGTAGGTTGTAAATAGTTAGCTTTTTAATTTTCTTTCTTTCCTATTTTTGTTTCCTTTTAATTTAGTCTATTGTAATTAGTTAACTTTTTGTTATTTGTTTTTTCTATTCTCGGTACTAACTTGTTTTATAGATTTTTTTAGACTTGTTCTTATGGAGATCGCTCTAATTTTGGGTAATATCGTTATTTTCCTCTCTTTGTGTTGTGTTCTTAATGCGCATTGAGGATAATGCAACATTTAAGTTAGGGGTGTAGGATATTCTATCCATTTCATGTGTAGTCCACTGATTTCCTCACTTGTTAGTTACTAAGTATGCCTTTTTGTGAAAATTTTAAAAAATATTTTCCTTCTTTTTTCTCATTTTTTTGGGCATTTTGCCTTGTTTTCGATGATAAATTTCAATAATTGTCCGATCCAATTGACAACTCAACGATGCATGTTCTCGATTTTATAAGTTATTAGACTTTAGTACTCAAATCATTGATATTGTGAATAACTTCACGAATTAAACTTTATCCCATGAGCATATGCACTTTCCTTGTTATATTGATTTGGTTTAAGATTTTTATAACTCGGTAATCTTTTGTTGCATCATATATACTTACACCGAGCAAGCTTTGTACCTTTCTTCGTTTGTGAGTGTATACACTATTCTTTCCTCTTTGAAAACGCTGAATTCATTGGTAATCTCACTATTCTTTCATTTGACCGTTCATTAATTGAGTTCATACTTGAAATGTGTTACTTGAGCATAATTTTCATATATTGTTTTGACTCTAGAATTGTGTAAACTTTATGAAATGATCATAGGCCATCTTTGTTATATCACCCATATTATCCTTGAACTCACCTTATATGTTTACCTTTGTTAACCCCTTTGAGCCTAAATATAGCCTTTCATTTCATAACCCAAATTCCCATAACCAAATCCACAGTGGAGTTTTAAACCACACATATTAACTTCCATACCTTTGTTTGGAATGATACTTGGGATTGAATGATGTTGTTGTGTTGTGGTTGCAATTTAGGCATATGAAAAGAGTGATGAAAGAAAAGAAAAGAGTAGTGAAAAAGAAAAGAAAAAGTAAAAAGCAAAAAGCAAAAATCAAAAAGAAAAGAAAAGAAAACATGAGAAAAAAAAGAAAAGAAAAGAAAGAGAAAGTTGTATATGTTGTGTATATAGTCCAATAATCCTTGTTACTCTCCAAATGTTATATCCAATGCTTGTTTGGAAGTTACTTTCCATTTTTGATATTGCCCGCATTCTTCCCATTATTCCAAGTTTACATCTCCGAACACTTTGAATCCGTACATATATCCTTCGTTTCATACCCTAGCCTAGCCTACATTATAACCCTATTACAAGTCCTATGTGATCTTAGGTTGATGTAATTCAAAGGTTTAAATAGTTTTGATAATCTGTGAAAATGCATTTCGCCTCTTTTAGTGTGCGGTATCCTTTCATTGAGATTACAGTTTTTCATTTTATATATAGCGTTCTTCATTTATGACATGTGTGCGGACTAGTTTCCATTTACATTTACTCTTTATGCCCGCATGTTCCGTGTGTTACCTCCCTATTTCGAGTGAATTCGCTTGATGAGTGTAATGCCCGTGAGGATTGAATATATGCTTGCCTTTATGTTTATCCGATTTATTTAAGTTTTTACCAAATCATACTATGCATGTTCTCTCCCCCTGCCTCTTTTAAAGTTTCTATTCTATGAGGTGCACTCAACCTGTTAATAACAACGGACTTTAACTTGAATTCGTTCAATATGCTAATAACGCGTTTGAAATCTTTTTCGTTGTTGTTGAGTTTGTTGCATTTTGGGTTGGACATATTTTGAGGAAACCATATGATGTTTGTGGGTTTCATCCCTGAAAACCCTCACGAGACGACACTCGTCCACTAGGGTAACCTAGGCGTTTAACGGCTTATTGCATACGCTAAATGCAATCGAATCGCCTGCGAAAGTGGCTTTATGCTTTTATACCATATTTTTGTACTTATCCTGCTTTTGGTGCTTTTTGTTCTTGTTGCATCCTATTTTATTGCTAGGTACTAGCAATGTGTAAGTTAAGGGGTGTGATAATACACACATATTGAGTATTTCATCTATCGAACCTACGCATTTTAGCCCCCTCGGGTGCCTTAATCTCTATAATTAAGCCCGTTAACCAGACAACCTTGGTTTATATTGTTAACATGTTATATGAGGTATAATTGGGCTTTTGTAGGTATTTAGGTACCAAGTATGGGGTTCGGACGCATTCCGTGCAATTTTCGTACATAATCGCACGTTCAAGGGTAATCCGTTCATTTAACAGCTTGGGTACCTGGCCCGACATCTACACGGAAGTTGTATCCCTCCTCGTTAGATTCGCGTGCCCGCGAACGGTACGCGATTCCGAGTTCGTATGACGAAGTTACGATGATTTGAGCGGAGATGGAATGCATGCAAAAACAGGGGAAATTGTAGTCTGCCCTTCTTGATCGATCGACCGATCCCCTGTTTTTCTGCAGATATTTTGTTTGCTTTTCTTTCTTTTTTTCTTTTATTCCAACTTACTACTTAAGCCAAATTTTGTTGTAATAAGAAGGATTCTGATATAGATAGTGTTAGGATACATTTTAGGTTAGGGTTTGGTTTGGAGAGCTCATCTTCTTCTCTTCTTGGATTGACAACCATTTGGTTTTGTAAGATTGAACTATTCACTTCCATCTCCATTAATATAGTTTGTTCTTCATCTTTCCTTGCTTTTTAATTTAGTTTCCATGCTTTGTAGTTAGTTTACTTGCTTTAATTCTTGCTTTCCTAGTTTAATTATCATAATTTAGTTTAACTCATCATGCACCCTTAGATAAATAGGGTCGGGATTTCATTTCCGCCATTTTCGGGCCCCGAGCTTCGAAAATTAGGTTTTTTGCAAAATTGCGTTTAATTGAACCCGCGCGAATTAAAGTTGGATTATTATGCGTTTAACTTTCTATGTCATGTATCGTTAGTGTTTATAGCGATAATCCAAGTTTAATACGCGTGCGACCAATTTTAGGTTAAGTGTTTATTCTCACAACTTTGGCTTAAATTCCTTATTGTGTGAAGTTTATGTTTAATTGATAATGCTCGATTAAATTGCTTTCGAGCCAGAATCTTGATTAGTAGTTGTTTCGATCCGTGTGGTAGAATGTGATCCCGATCCTCGCTTTACTTTTGTGTAGCGTAACTTATTCTTTTATTTTTCCACCAAAAACACCCATCACCTTTTCTTTTATTTATTTTACACTTTTATTCCTGAAGTTTCAAAACAATTAAAATCTAAAATTCAATCACTCCCTGTGGATTTCTTACAATACCCGACTTACCGCTGTGCTTGCATGTCAAGTGTAGTTAAAGTTTAGTTTTTTTGCATGTAGAGCGGGAGTTGAAATCAATGACATTGTCCTTACACGAACACTCGGTTTCCCCTTCATCAGTTTGCACAGTTCGAAGATGCAGTACGATTTATCTGGCAATAGCATGACAAGAATTTTGAATTGGGTGAAGGGCTTACTACCCAAGGAGAATACGCTTCCAAATAGCTATCCTGTTATGAAGAACAGTTTGAAAGGTTTGGGAATGAAGTATAAATCGATTCATGCTTGTGTGTATGACTACATACGATACCGAAAGGAGTATAAAAATCTCGATCGTTGTCTAGTATGCGATGAACCTCGATATGTCCAATCTACTGGCAAGGAAGGTACAAGCTCAAAAGTGCCTCAAAAAGTGTTGAAATATAATCTCGTTGGGCCTAAATTAAAGCAATTTTTCACAGTAACATGGATAGCGGAGGCAATGACTTGGCATGCTAGGGCAGAAATAGGGGGTATTCTCATGCGTCATCCTATTAATTCTACAGCTTGGAGGAGGATGAATTATGAGTATCCCGATTTTTCTCGAGAACAGTGCAACATTCGTGTGGCTATATCAACAAATGGTTTCAATCCATTTGGAAATCTAATCACCAATCAGAGTGTATGGACAGTAATCCTATCCCTAGTCAACCTCCCTCCTTCACAGTGTGTGAGACTTGAATTTTCGATGCTATCTTTGTTAATACCTGGGCCCAAGGCACCAAGTGATGACATCGACATCTACCTGGCTCCTTTGGTAGAAGAATTAAAGGAGTTGTGGGAAGAGGGTGAGCAAACATTTGACTCTTTTAGAAAAGAAGAGTTTATGCTGAAAGCTATGTTGATGTGGGCAATTCATGATTTTACAGCTTATGGGACATTATCCGGTTGTGTAGTAAATGGTTATTTGGGGTGTCCTATTTGTGGAGAGGAGAATGAATCTCTTCGTCTCTCCACTAGCTCAAAAAATGTATACCATTTCCATAGGAGGTTTTTACCCCCAGCTCATTGTTTCAGATTTGAGAAAGTTTCCAATTTTTTATCGGTCGGGGTTGAACATAGGCTACTGAAGAGAAAACTTTCAGGTTCAGAAATTGAAAGTAAATCTTCTGATTGTGGCCCTAATATGCCAGGTAAGAATCCCAAATTTAAGAATGTCAAGCATAAGAAGACCCCAACTGGAAATGAAACTGAGACAAGAAAGTCATTGTAATACCCCGTATTTTTATACTATATTAATTTGGGTATTTTTATGCTATATTAATTTGGGGATTTATTAAATTTAATGTGAATGAATTATTTAATAAAAATTCGGAAATTAATTATGTTATAATTATTAACGTGACGAGAGTTAGTAATTATGGGAAATTTGTTGAATATTACTAATGAGCAAAGTAATATATGATATTGATTATATTGAATGTCACGAGTGAATAAAATGACAATTTTGGAAATTTGAATCAGGACGCGCCCGTGTCGCGTCGGTACTAGATTTGGTTAAATAAAAAGTGAATATTTTATAAGTTGTTCGTATGGTCGTTTTGAGTGCGCCAACGCGTCCGGAAGGGTCGAGATAGTCAAAAAAGTGTACCCGGGGGTGTAGTTTGGGTCTCGGAACGTTTTTAGGCCTAATTACTACCCCAGGAGGGCATTTTAGTCATTTTACATATTTGGGTAATTAAACCCACGAAATTCAGCAACCTATATCAGCCATTTAGGTTAGCCATTTAGGGTTAGAATATTCAGAACCCTAGTACGGCCATTGGAGAAGAGAGGGAAAGATCTCAAGGCAATTCCAGGCCAAAAAGTCACCGGTTTGCACCGCCGCCACCACCAACGCGTAGATCGCGAGAAGAGGAACGCAACCATACCAAAATAAGCCGTAAATTAGAATACCAGAAATCCCAGGCAAGTGTTTAACTTGCTATTTTCGTTGGTGCAATCTTCATATTAGTTTAGGAATGATTAGGAATGAATTATGTAGAAGAAAACCCAATTTGTGATAGGAAAATCCATGTAGTATTGGTTTGTATGATGATTCTGGAAACCCTTGCCATGTAGAGGAAACTAACCACGAAATTTTGATGATATTGAGAAAGAAATTTTGCAGAAAAATTGGTTAGGAATCTGTTTAAGGAAATTTTAGGGTTCTTGATAATTAGATTTAATTTTGGGTGGAAATTCCATGTTTAAATGATGAATATGTACATGCCTTACGTTAGAAACATCTGGTATACTGTTATAATGTTAGTAGTAGAATTCTTGGACGTTTGGGGTTGGAAAACATGTATTTGGATGAAGAAAATTGGTAGAACCCGTAACTGTAATTCTGCAGAAAATCGAAATACCTGCTTGATCGATCGAGCCTAGAGCTTCGATCGATCGAAGGTTCGATCGATCGAGCCCCAAACCTCGATCGATCGACCCCTCCTGGAAGACTCTTATTTCCCTTTGTAAATGATTTAAAAATCGAATTGTCGTGATATAATTCTTGGGCATTCTTAGTATAATGATTTGGGAGACATAGAGGACCAGTAGGGCGTATAAATAAATGTTGGGATCATTAATATTCGACGAGAATGGTATTTATGGGATGTTTACTTTAGGGTTAGTAAATTTTTATATTAAAGTGTGAGGCGCATAAGAGAGTTACGATGAAACGTAAATGTGACACCTACTGAATTTCCTACTTGGAAGAATAGAGCCCACGAGTGTCACGAAATAAGTGAGAAAACCCTTCGAGGTAAGGATAGAGATGAAACCTTATACATAATACTAATAATGTGAAATTAAGAATAAATGTTGTAATTATGGGTGACGAGAGAACCTACATTAATATGATAAAAGTGGTATATTTATATGATTGTGTGTGCATATATTATATACATGTGAAAATCATGCCCACGCTACTTGCTATCCCTGAGGTTACCGCGCTGGGACAGTCTTATCTCGATGGGACCTTTATGGGGGATATTGACTTGTACCCTAGAAGATAGATATCCTTGGTACAGGCTATCGACGTGATAGTTCAGACGGTCGTAAGAGACGCAGGCATGTGCCGTCCTCTTAGCGACTAGGAATCTATTCTTCGCCTCAATTTTGTTTGTGTATTTTGTTAATACAATTCGAGAGTGATTCCGATTGTATTCCCCTTAATATGAGTGATATGGGGTTTTGGATAGTAGAGTATGCAAGCACCATAGTTTTATTTGGGGTGCTGTTATTTTATATATATTATTCGAGTAGATAATATATGTGTGTGAGAATTGGAAACTTGAAACTGCCTACTGTGATTTGAACATGGTTGATGACTCAAACAGTAAATACCTATTTTGTGAAAGTATAATATGACACTGGGAAACTGTATAAATTAATAAAGCTAAAACGAGAGTTATGCTACTAATTGGAAGTATTGTTTTTAAACAATGATATTTTTCGGTTTTGAAATCTTATGAGTAAGTTAAGATAAGCTAAATTAGGGGGAAGGTTAGTATGATAAAATGATAAGATAACCCGTTGGGAAGGTTAGTACGATAGGCGTGCACATTAGAAGAGGGGTGAGAATTTCTCAAGAGAGTGTCGCTCTAATATGTTGTTGCATTGGCCTGTATCAATTTAAATACTTGCTAAACGTATTTTAAATCAAACACACTCTCGGGCTCTGACCCGTTTTTCTCTCTCTCTCTCTCTCTCTCTCTTGTATATATATATGTATGTATTATAGGTGCCCAGCCACAGGGGCGTCTTTCTTAGGATCTCTTGAAAGGAACGCGCTGCAGCTTAGGTGGGAGTTGCAGGTCTCTTGATTTGACGACTTCGTTCATTCGGATCCACTCTTAGCACTTTCATTTAGTTGAGCATGTGTAGCTCTTTCCATTATTCCGTTGTTATTGGGACATTTGTATTTCCAGTTATTTCTCGTATTGTAGCTATGGGATTTATTCAGTTTGAATTGTGTTACTTTATATTTCTCATGTTGACATTCGATTGACGAATGTTTTAAATTAATTGGATTGTGTTCCAGGTTTATTGTGGGTGATTCTTAATTGTTGAAATGTTGTTAATAAATAAAATAAATGTTTTTCTTTAAATAAAATTTGGAAAGTTATGTATGAAAATGGTTTTGGCACTTAGCTTAATTATTTAGGGTGTTAAATTGGAAAATTATTTTTATCGACAATGATGCTGAGAATGAACCAACTGTATACCTTGATTTAATTTAATAAAGGAGTGATCGCTCGGTATTTAATTAGGTGGGGTGTCACAGGTGGTATCAGAGCATCAGGTTCTAGTGTCCTTTAGGATCTGTGCGTCTTATTATGCTTTCAGCGTTGCTTTCTTTAATATAGAGCCCTAATACTAGGAATGTTGTGTTTATCTCTATACATTGGAAATTCGTACTTCTCCTATTTGTTCATTTGAATGATGAACTCATCCAAATTTACTTAAATTTTCAGATGGATCGTCAAGAAGAACTAGCTAAGACGGTTAAGGGAGTCATCGAGCAAGATCGACTCACACCTCAGGTATCCCCAGGGAGAATATCAACCGCCGAGTTAGCAGGTATCGTGGCACAAGCAGTTACCACTGCAGTTCTACAATACCAAGAACGCAACCTACAACTTAAAGGAGGCAAAAGACCTAGAGAGGTTAACCATATGCATGTGACTAACGTTGAGAATTGTGCTAAGGCACCGAATCTGTGATAACAAAACAATCAAGATCGAGTCAGTTCCAGAAGTAACGAGATTTATGTACAGGGAAAAAAGTGTCAGGGACAACGAAGTCAGGTTCAGAATGAAATCACCAAGAGATGTTTCGGTTGTGGAATGGAGGATCACAAACGTAAATCTTGTCTGAATCAGGCTGGGGATAAACTACAATCTAATCATAAAGAATTTCAAAAATCTGCTATAAATGTGTACAACCGGGTCACAAGTGGATGGATTGTCCTCGCCCTGACATACTTTTTCCGCAGATATCCCCTCAAGGCCAGCAAGACCAGGGAAAAAGCGAGACTAGTCAATATCGTAAGGAAGGGAAGCAGTTTCGAGGGAATTGCTTCTAATGTGGCAGGAATGGCCATAGGCGTCAGGATTGCCCAGAAAAGAATAGGGCCCCACGACAGGAATGTGCTAACAATGAACCCCAAAAGCCAGCTCCACCACCCTTTCCAACAGCCTCAGTTCAGCAGAGAAAGCTACAGGGAGGACGTGTCTATAACTTCCTACAGGCAGCAGCTCCGCAGGCACCACCCGCGATTGAGGGTATGTTTTTCTATCCATGTTACTATGAGTCGAGTTTTTCTTGATACTGGGGCAACGCACTATTTGATAGCTACCTATTTTGTGAAAGCCTTAGGATTATTGGTCACAGCAGAGAGCACTGTGACATATGTAGACTCACCACTAGGGAATGGGTCGCTTATTTTCTTATATGCCGGGGAGTGGGGGTAAAGATGGGTAGCTTGGTATTACCTGTAGACATGTTAGTCTTAGATATTCATTAGCATGATGTTATATTCAGTATGGATTGGCTCGCCGCTTATAGAGCCATGATTGTTTACTTCGGTGGAGCATTGTTTTTGCCATTTCGGGGTAAGAGATGTTTGTAGTGGCGATGCCTCGCCCAGAGGGAGGCTCGACCGCTCATTTGTATTACATAGAGGAGGATACCTATAAGGAGGTTGTGATTCCCTTAGATTCGATCCCAGTTTTCAGTGAGTATTCTGATGTGTTTCAGGAGATACCAGGCCTACCCCCAGTCGAGAGATAGACTTTGTTATAGATTTATTGCCAGATACGAGACCTATAGCCCGCGCACCGTACCGTATGGCTCCGGTAGAGATCCGAGAGCTACGAGATCAGATAGAGCAGCTGTTAGGTCAGGGCTTCATTCGCAGGAGTACCTCACCTTGGGGCGCTCCAGTTTTGTTTATGAAGAAGAGAGATGGTTCACTGAGATTGTGTGTGGACTATCGAGAACTGAACAAGGTCACGATACGGAATAAGTATCCATTGCCTCGAATCGATGATCTGTTCGACCAGTTGAGGGGAGCAACTTTCTTTTCGAAGATAGATCTGAGGTCGGGGTACCATCAGTTACGTATTAGAGAGCAGGATGTCTCAAAGACTGCCTTCTTATCGAGATATGGGTCTTATGAGTTCCGGGTGATGCCGTTCGGACTCACAAATGCTCCAGCCGTTTTCATGGACTTGATGAACCAAGTATTCAGCGAGTTATTGGATCAGTTTGTCATAGTTTTCATAGATGACATCTTGATATATTCACACTCCGAGGAGGAGCATGCCGAGCATTTGAGGCAGGTTCTTCAGACTCTACGAGAGCATCAGTTGTATGCTAAGTACGAGAAGTGTGGATTCTGGTTGCGAGAAGTACAGTTCTTGGGCCATGTTGTTTCTGAGCAGGGGATAGTAGTTGACCCAAGTAAAGTATCAGCAGTGAGGAAGTGGGGACAACCCACGACACCGATAGAAGTGCGTAGTTTCCTGGGGTTAGCTGGTTACTACAGGAGATTCATTCGGGGATTCTCCAAAATAGCGGGTCCATTGACCAATCTGACTCGCAAGGGAGTACCATATGTTTGGGATGACACTTGTCAGTTGGCTCTTGACGAGCTGAAAGACAAGCTTACTTCAGTGCCAGTCCTTGCGTTACCGCATCCGGGTATGGAGTACCTGGTTTACACCGATGCGTCCTTACGGGGACTTGGGGGAGTACTTCAGCAGGAAGAGAAGGCTATGGATTTTTCCTCCCGCAAGCTTAAGCCGCATGAGAAGAATTACCCCACCCACGACCTGGAGTTAGCAGCGGTCATTTTTACATTGAGGATATGGAGACACTATTTGTTGGGAGAGAAATTCCGTTTGTTCACAGACCACAAGTCATTGCATTACCTGTTCACTCAGCGAGAGCTGAATATGCGTCAGCGCAGATGGCTAGAGTTTGTGAAAGACTACCAGTTCGAGATACAGTATCATCCGGGAAAGGCCAACGTAGTTGCTGATGCGTTGTGTCGTAGACCGATAGACGAAGTAGCAGACGTCTGGAAAGCAAAGTGAAAGGAGTTAGGCCACCAGGACGCAGTAGCCCGTTCTTTTATATCCGTGATATCAGTCACACCCGAGATTGTTACGAGGGTGATACAGGCACAGACCATAGACCCGTTTTGCCAGGAGCAGATTGTGCGACTTCTAGCCGAGGGTGTTGAGTCCTATTCTGTTAGTTCTGATGGAGGTTTGCGGTTTAATGGGAGATTGGTGGTTCCAGAAGGAGCAGAATTACGTCATGAAGTGATGACTCATTCTCATGGGTCCCGACTTGCAGTACATCCGGGAGGCGATAAGACGTACCAGGATATGAGGAGGCAATACTGGTGGAGTGGGATGAAGAAGGACATTGCCGAGTTCGTGTCCAAGTGTTCTACCTGTCAGCTGGTGAAGGTGGACCATCAGAAACCGTCAGGATTGCTTCAGTCATTGGAAGTACCCGCGTGGAAGTGGGAGAGTATTTCCATGGACTTATTACAGGGTTGCCTACATCACAGCGGGGCCACGATTCTATCTGGGTGATTGTAGACCGTTTGACCAAGGTGGCTCATTTTCTGTCGGTGCGGACAGATTATACCACGGGTCAGTATGCTCAGCTATTTATTGTCGAGATCGTCAGATTACACAGGGTGCCCCTGAATATTGTATTAGATAGAGACAATATTTTCGTGTCACGTGTTTGGGAAAGCTTTCAGGAGGCTATGGGTATTGAGTTGAGGTTGAGTTCAGCTTACCACCCACAGACAGATGGACAGACATAGCGTACTAATCAGATGTTAGAGGATATGCTACGCATGTGTGTTCTCGATTTTGGGGGAGGTTGGGAGCCACATCTTCCACTGGTAGAGTTTGATTATAATAACTCTTATCAGTTCACGATTGGCATGGCCCCATTTGAGGTTTTGTATGGCAGGCCTTGTCGTTCCCCAACTTGTTGGCTTGAAGTGGAGGATAACAAGTTGCTAGGACCAGAAGTGATTCAGGAGACCTCCGCGAGGATTGAGATGATCAGGAGTCGTATTCGGGTAGCCCAGGACAGGCAGAAGAGCTACGCCGATGCAAAACGGTTCTTCCGGGAGTTTAGTGTGGGGGACCAAGTGTTATTGCGTGTATCTCTTATGAAGGGAGTGATGAGGTTCGAGAAGAAGGGGAAGTTGGCTCCAAGGTACGTGGGACCATTTCCCATCATCGAGAGGATTGGGCCTATTGCATACAGGTTGGGACTGCCAGAACATTTACATCGCATCCACGATGTATTTCACATCTCGTCGTTGAGACGATATCTTCGGGATGATATGGCCCATACTCACATTGCGATAGATGAGATAAACTTACAGCCTGATAGCTCTTACGAGGAGAGACCGGTGGCTATCCTAGACTATAGTGAGAGGAGACTGAGGTTGAAGATAGTTCAACTTGTACGGGTCCAGTGGGAGCATCATAATGTGGAGGAATCCACTTGGGAGCACGAGGCAGATATGCGCGAGAGATATCCAGAGTTGTTTGTACTAGGTATGCCTTATTTTCCAAATTTCGGGACGAAATTCCGTTATTAGGGGGGAAGTATGTAATACCCCGTATTTTTATGCTATATTAATTTGGGTATTTTTATGCTATATTAATTTGGGGATTTATTAAATTTAATGTGAATGAATTATTTAATAAAAATCCGGAAATTAATTATGTTATAATTATTAACGTGACGAGAGTTAGTAATTATGGGAAATTTGTCGAATATTACTAATGAGCAAAGTAATATATGATATTAATTATATTGAATGTCACGAGTGAATAAAATGACAATTTTGGAAATTTGAATCGGAACGCGCCCGTGTCGCGTCGGGACTAGATTTGGTTAAATAAAAAGTTAATATTTTATAAGTTGTTCGTATGGTCGTTTTGAGTCCAACGCGTCCAGAAGGGTCGAGATAGTCAGAAAAGTGTACCCGGGGGTGTAGTTTGGGTCTCGGGGCGTTTTTAGGCCTAATTAGTACCCCGGGAGGGCATTTTAGTCATTTTACATATTTGGGTAATTAAACCCACGAAATTCAGCAACCTATATCAGCCATTTAGGTTAGCCATTTAGGGTTAGAATATTCAGAACCCTAGTATGGCCATTGGAGAAGAGAGTGAAAGCTCTCAAGGCAATTCAAGGCCAAAAAGTCACCGGTTTGCACCGCCGCCACCACCAACGCGTAGATCGCGAGAAGAGGAACGCAACCATACCAAAATCAGCCGTAAATCAGAATACCAGAAATCCCAGGCAAGTGTTTAACTTGCTATTTTCGTTGGTGCAGTCTTCATATTAGTTTAGGAATGATTAGGGATGAATTATGTAGAAGAAAACCCAATTTGTGATAAGAAAATCCATGTAGTATTAGTTTGTATGATGATTTTGGAAACCCTTGCCATGTAGAGGAAACTAACCATGAAATTTTGATGATATTGAGAAAGAAATTCTACAGAAAAATTGGTTAGGAATCTGTTTAAGGAAATTTTAGGGTTCTTGATAATTAGATATAATTTTGGGTGGAAATTCCATGTTTAAATGATGAATATGTACATGCCTTATCTTAGAAACATCTGGTATACTGTTATAATGTTAGTAGTAGAATTCTTAGACGTTTGGGGTTGGAAAATATGTATTGGGATGAAGAAAATTGGTAGAACCCGTAACTGCAATTCTGCAGAAAATTGAAATACCTGCTTGATCGATCGATCGAGCCTAGAGCTTCGATCGATCGAGCCCCAAACCTCGATCGATCGACCCCTCCTAGCAGACTCTTATTTCCCTTTGTAAATGATTTAAAAATCGAATTGTCGTGATATAATTCTTGGGCATTCTTAGTATAATGATTTGGGAGACATAGAGGACCAGTAGGGCGTATAAATAAATGTTGGGATCATTAATATTCGACGAGAATGGTATTTATGGGATGTTTACTTTAGGGTTAATAAATTGTTATATTAAAGTGTGAGGCGCGTAAGAGAGTTACGATGAAACGTAAATGTGACACCTACTGAATTTCCTGCTTGGAAGAATAGAGCCCACGAGTGTCACGAAATAAGTGAGAAAACCCTTCGAGGTAAGGATAGAGATGAAACCTTATACATAATACTAATAATGTGAAATTAAGGATAAATGTTGTAATTATGGGTGACGAGAGAACCTACATTAATATGATAAAAGTGGTATACTTATATGATTGTGTGTGCATATATTATATACATGTGAAAATCATGCCCACGCTACTTGCTATCCCTGAGGTTACCGCGCTGGGACAGTCTTATCTCGATGGGACCTTTATGGGGGATATTGACTTGTACCCTAGAAGATAGATGTCCTTGGTACAGGCTATCGATGTGATAGTTCAGACGGTCCTAAGAGACGCAGGCATGTGCCGTCCTCTTAGAGACTTGGAATTTATTCTTCGCCTCAATTTTATTTGTGTATTTTGTTAATACAATTCGAGAGTGATTCCGATTGTATTCCCCTTAATATGAGTGATATGGGGTTTTGGATAGTAGAGTATGCATGCACCATAGTTTTATTTGGGGTGCTGTTATTTTATATATATTATTCGAGTAGATAATATATGTGTGTGAGAATTGGAAACTTGAAACTGCCTACTGTGATTTGAACATGGTTGATGACTCAAACAGTAAATACCTATTTTGTGAAAGTATAATATGACACTGGGAAACTGTATAAATTAATAAAGCTAAAATGAAAGTTATGCTACTAATTGGAAGTATTCTTTTTAAACAATGATATTGTTCGGTTTTGAAATCTTATGAGTAAGTTAAGATAAGCTAAATTAGGGGGAAGGTTAGTATGATAAAATGATAAGATAACCCATTGGGAAGGTTAGTATGATAGGCGTGCACATTAGAAGAGAGGTGAGAATTTCTCAAGAGAGTGTCGCCCTAATATGTTGTTGCATTGGCCTGTATCAATTTAAATACTTGCTAAACGTATTTTAAATCAAACACACTCTCGGGCTCTGACCCGTTTCTCTCTCTCTCTCTCTCTCTCTCTCTCTCTCTCTCTCTCTCTCTCTCTCTCTCTCTCTCTCTCTTGTATATATATATGTATGTATTATAGGTGCCCAGCCACAGGGGCGTCTTGCTTAGGATCTCTTGGAAGGAAAGCGCTGCAGCTTAAGTGGGAGTTGCAGGTCTCTTGATTTGACGACTTCGTTTATTCGGATCCACTCTTAGCACTTTCATTTAGTTGAGCATGTGTAGCTCTTTCCAGTACTCCGTTGTTATTGGGACATTTGTATTTCCAGTTATTTCTCGTATTGTAGCTATGGGATTTATTCAGTTTGAATTGTGTTACTTTATATTTCGCATGTTGACATTCGATTGACGAATGTTTTAAATTAATTGGATTGTGTTCCAGGTTTATTGTGGGTGATTCTTAATTGTTGAAATGTTGTTAATAAATAAAATAAATGTTTTTCTTTAAATAAAATTTGGAAAGTTATGTA
This sequence comes from Sambucus nigra, assembly GCA_949130495.1. Taxonomy (NCBI): domain Eukaryota; kingdom Viridiplantae; phylum Streptophyta; class Magnoliopsida; order Dipsacales; family Adoxaceae; genus Sambucus; species Sambucus nigra. Next base: position 168,120,878 of record OX422210.1, on the reverse strand, counting down.
TGAAAATGGTTTTGACACTTAGCTTAATTATTTAGGGTATTAAATTGGAAAATTATTTTTATCGACAGTGATGCTGAGAATGAACCAACTGTATACCTTGATTTAATTTAATAAAGGAGTGATCGCCCGGTATTTAATTAGGCGGGGTGTCACAGGCATGGTCTATGAGGTCAATTTTATTTGACTTGCCTTATTGGAAGAATAACTCGGTGCACCATGTATTGGATGTTATGCATACAGAGAAGAACCTCGTTGAACATATTGTGGGCACTTGCCTTGGAGGATTCATTCGAAGGATGGAGAAAATGCACGAAAATAACTTAAATCGTTGAAACTTAATCCACAACTATGGTTGAAAGAAGATGGTAGGGGAAGGACAATAATTCCCCCTGGTGCATTTACTTTGACGAGTGGGGAGGGATTGTGAATTATGTTACTCATGATTTACATAAGTGTAAGTACCATGATTGGCATGTGATCATGCAATTGGTTCCTCTATTGTTTAAGCATTATTTCTCCAAGCACAAGGATTTGTGGAGGGCTATTATGAAAATTAGTATCTGCTTCTCACTTTTGTGTGAGAAGGTAGTCCATCGAGAACACTTAGTAGCCACAAAATTCGCGGTGACCGAAGAGATTTGTGTGTTGGAGAAGTACTTTCCCCCAGTATTCTTTGACGTAAGTGTTCACTTGTTGGTACACCTATACGAGGAGGCACTTCTCTGCGGTCCAGTTATATATCGGTGGATGTATCCATTTGAAAGATTGATGAAAGTTTTTAAAGATTACGTCAATAATACGCGATACATTTCAGGATCAATTGCAGAGGAATACATCACCGTGGAGTCATCAATCTATACTCGGGAATATATGTCTGACTCGACTAGTGTTGATGACACTGATGAGTTCGTCAATGATGGTGGTCATGTGATGGGAAAACGAGTGAAATTAAAGAGTTTGCAACATGAACACGTAGCTCGTTATCTATTTGACACACATGAAGATGTTGAAGAATGGAAAAAGTAAGTTTAAATTATTTGAAGTTTTACATTATTTTAGATTATTTTACACATGATTAATTTTGTAATATGCTGAAAATATGAAGCCTGTGAGAACGATAAAAGACGAAAAATAATAGTACAATTAAACAACGAATTTAGGCTGTAGTGGTCACAAGAGGTAATTAATTTACAACTAACCCAATTAATTTATCTATACTCTCAGCTCTTAAAGACGGGTGATGCGACATCAAGGCTTGCTCGTCTAGCCACTGGACCCTTGTTCATGGCACAAAAGTACAAAAATTATCGATTGAACGGTTATGTATTCGGCGTAAGGGTGTATGAGGAAAGTACAAATGTACATAACTCGGGAATTTCATACAAGGTCTTACTTTCTTTCGAGCGAGTGCAAAAGATAAAAACCTCGTTGAAGCTGAAATGACTTACTATGGTGTAATTCGAAATATATTTGAATTGGATTATGTAAGCTTCAAAGAGGTTGTATTTAACTGTGACCGGGTAAGGATTGAGGATAAAAATGCTTGTAAAGTTTATCCTGTCACCAATTTGATCATGGTTGACTTGTCCAAGTTGAATATCAACGACCACGTGAGCGATGAACCATTTGTTTGTGCATTTCAAAAGGTCAACCAAGTGTTTTACTCGGAGTATATCAACAACGAGCCGTTGTCAATTGTCCTACATGCGCCAAAGCGTCTAAATAGTAATGTGGATGACTTGGTTGCTCCTACCGAATATCAATCCATTTTTTATGATAACCCGAATTTGAAACAATTTTTCAATTTGTAATAAATATTCCAATTTGTACTTTATCAATCCATTTTTGATGCTTTTAATTGATTGCACTTTATCATTTTCACTCTTTTTATCTTTCTCTCCTTCCTTTGTATATAGATGTGGGGGGGGGGGGGGGGGGGGGGAATGTGTATGTAGTGTGCATGTGTGTGGGCAGTAGCGGTGGGGGTGGGGATGTTTCGAATTTTTAGTAATTGTACATATTATGAGTTAGATGTTTTTGTTTTGGAATTCAGAATTGAGGTGTTAAACACTAATAATTCATTTGGATTTGTAGTAATTGTACATATTTGCATGTCTTCTTCTAATTCATTTGAATTTGTACTAATAACAACATTTTTTTACAGAAATGTCTCCTTCAGGTATTAAGGCGAGGATGATGATGCTAATTATAATGATGTCGTCTGGGCTCGGTGGTAGCGGAGGTGACGAGGGCTCCTTGTCTCCTAGGCTCCCCAAATGGGGCAAATTGGGGATGGCCGTCGAGAACAAGACGGGGATATTAGTGAGATCCCTCGAGATGGTAAAGACGATCATCGGCCCGGGGTACACTAGTTGGAGGGAGGTGCCAAATGAGGTCAAGTTAGCTATTTGGGCGTCACTACAGATAATATATTAATATTTATATTTATATTTATATTTATTCACAACTAACATTGTATTTATTGGACATGAATAATTCAGCCTAGCCCCAGAACTACGCGATTCCATCTTGGAGCAGTTGATAAGATGTGGAAGAAAAATTTATGTGCCCGGTACTTTGGAAAGACCCGAGACTCCATTATCCGAATGCGAGAGTCCGTCCCGTCGAAGGAGCCGATCTCATTGGCACAATGTCAAAAGTTCATTGACAATGAGATCAGGAGCGACAATTGGCATCTCGCCAATCGGGGATGGAAAATTGGGCGAAAAAAACGGACGTGCACTATTCCAACCGGACGTCTTACGCCGAGGTGGAGCATAGGATGATAATAAGATTTATTTTTCTATAATTACAGAAATATGCTATTCAACATTATTTTACTTTGCGGGCCCCGATACTAATATTGCATTATTTTATTTCAGGGGATGGGGAGTGGCCCCGTGGGTAGGCCACATAGGCTTAATGCTTATGTGGCTATTCGGACGAAAAAGGGGAAGGATAAGGAGGTGTCCCCGATTGTCGCGTCCACGATTGTAGGTAATCCGACAGTTTACGTTTTGTTAATTACGTTATAATTTTTTTATTTACTTATTTAACTAATCGTGTGTTTTTTGTCGGTTCAGGAAAAGCTTAAGGAAGTGCTTGAGTCGCAGTCTGATGCCGATAAGGCATTTTTGTCCACGGACGCACTCCGCCAAGTGCTTGGCGCTGTTCGCAAGGGGAGGACAAGGGGGGTGAGCTCGCGAGTGGCCAAATCTAGGATCATCAGATTGGAGACGAGCAACACCGGGTTGGATCGAACGGTGGACTCGCATGACGCGAAGCTGTCTCATTTAGAGGCGACGGTCCAAGATATGTTCTCATTCATAAAGCGTTCGTTGGGTGGAAAGGGTAAGGGGAAAGGGAAGGAGAAGGTGGTGGAGGAGGAGGTGGAGGAGGACGAGGACATGGACATCGCTGCTTCATCGCCGACACGTCCGGACACTGATGATCCAGTCCCCTATTTGGCTCCCTTCGACCGACCTATGACGACACTTGGTTGACCGAGCGTGTTTATACACGACATATTCGATGGTGAGCGGATAGGGAAGGGGTTGAGGGACCCAAATACCGTTCAGGGTATACTAGTTCATGGATGTGCGCTTCAAGACATCGAGGCCAAGGTGCTCGTCACGCATGTGATAACCAAGAAGGAGAACACCCCATTATGGTTGTGTGAACAATGAGGCATGATGCATATTCAAGGGTGTATCAATTCGTATATCGTGTGGCCTATCCACCTCCTCAAACCTACCCCAGACATGTAGTGACATTATTTGTATTGTTTTAATTTGTTACATTTGAATTATATTTGGATTATATCGTGATGCATATTGTTTTGAATTTATATTTGCATTATCTCTATTTTATTTGGATATATGATATTTGAACAAGTACAACGTTGCTATAATATGTACAAATATATTGTTGGGTAGTGACAGTGGCCATACAGCCTAGCATATTTTTTTTCAATTCTGCCCATAATTGTCACGGTCATTGACCGTAACAAGTATTATTTGTCACGAACTTGTCATGGTCAATGACCGTAACAATTTTTTTAAAGGTCACTAATTTGTCACAGTTATTGACCGTGACAAAGCTCATCGCGGTTATTGACAGTGACATGACCGTGACAAGTCCGTGACTATAAATGTTATCATCCCCACACTTGTCACGGTCATTGACCTTAACAAGTTGGACTTATCACGGTCAATGACCGTGACAATTCGACAGATTTGGTGAAGTGATGGGAGTGTTGACTTGGTTGAATGTGCTTGTTAAGTGAGAATTTTGTCTCGAAGTGGGAGATTAGGTTATTAGGGAGCATGGCATTGTCCTTGCGCACGCATTGCAAGTTTTTTTTTTCTTATCATTTTCTTCGTTATTCACACCAACATTTTCAAAATGTTTCTAAAAAGTTATGGCACGATAGCAAAGAATACTCAAACGATTTCAATAAAATCATTTAGTATAAATATGTCAACCGTATCGTGTCATGAGGTATTCTAACATTTTTGTATATCAACTCATTTGTTGTCCAAACTCACAAGGTACCTCTAAAAATGCAAAATAAAAAAATTAATTCAAATTTAGGGTCATAAAAATTTATGAGGTTATAGTTTTATCCTTAATTGCATTTTGGTCTCCAAACTTCATAAGTTACTCGTTTCAACTCGGAATTCGATCAAATTTCAGAGAGAACTTTATTTTGTCCAGATAAACATTTAAAAATTAGTTTTAGGCACATAAATTTCTAAAATTATGGTTTTACGCCTCCAAAATTACTAAAATTACATATTTGACTCGAATTTTATTCAGACTTGCATTTTTCTTTTTAATTGCTAAAATATTCTAAAAGGTCATTATTTACAATACAACGGGCCTAACGAGGCTTAAATTTGGCCTAATTCGTACAAAATTAGGTACTCATCAATATATATATATATATATATATATATATATATATATATATATATATATATATATATAGGGTGAGGTTCAAAAGTGAACCAAAAGAATGAACTTTTTAATGAACCTACTAAGACATTAAAAAATTTATTTTTAATTTCTTGTTATAATTGGTCCGCGCTAGCAGCAATGAATAATTTTTCAATCTCCCCGCTGGCGCGGACCAATTACAACAAGAAATTAAGGATCAATTTTTAATATCTTAGTAAGTTCATTAAAAAATTCATTCTTTTGATTAACTTTTGAAACCTCTCCCTATATATATATATATATATATATTGTTATAAATATTGTGTTTATCCTATTTAAGTGGATGTCCACTCCTATTAGGGCTCTACTAACTTGTACTATAAATAAGGGGTGACCCCCCCATTTGTTAGACACCAATTAATGAGAACTCTCTCTCTCTAAAATTCTCTCTGTGCCCTACTTTTTATTAACACGTTATCAACACGTAGCGCCGATTTTTCCTTCTAAAGTGCGATAGTACTACCGCCGTGTATATTGGCGTTGATTCATCTGCTTTCAATTGTGGTCAAACGCATCACTACCAATCAAGTATGTATCTGATTATATATTCCTATCACATCATGAACAAAGCAATAACCTCACTGCAATTGATTAACACACGCCCACTTGTTTGTATGTACTCATGGATCTCAAAAACTATTTATAATTGTTTTATACCTAGATATGTGTGTCTATAACCTGCTTTTAGGAGCTCATCCTCTTGTATAATATTGTTAGCTTTCTCATAGCAGCATCTTGGCTCCACAATTAATTATGCACGTTCATGATTAATTTATACATACTAATAGTGATTAGGAATAATGCAAAATTTGATTATTCCTACATTCATTACTTCCATGTGCGTACACTTTATATTATAGAAACACTTAATTATAATTTATATATTTTTGACATCTTATAAAGTTAATAGCATAAACAAAAAAAAAAATTATAAGCTTCGTCAATATTTTTTTTTAACGTGGATGTCATTTATTTGTATTCATTATTAATTTTTTTTATATACACGGATAATTAGAATTTTGAGACCTGGAGTTCTCTAATAATTTATATAGTTGGGACCTGAAGTTTCCAACTGATATTTCAAACAAAAAAAAAATTGGGGCCTGAAGTTCCCAATTCTTATTTAAATTTTTTTTTTTTGCGGCCTGAAGTTCGCAATTCATATTAAGTTTTTTGGACATGATAATCAAACCTGAATTTTTGATTTTGGGGACTTGAAGTTTCCAGTAATTGGACCCGAAGTTCTCAATTACCTTTAAATTTGGGACTTGAATCATTATTTATAATTTGGACCTGAAGTTCCAAATAATATATACCCTCAATCAAAACTCGAACTTTTGATTATTTCTATCATAGAGTTAGGGACATTAAATGTCCCCAAACAATTTATAATTTGGACATGAAGTTCCAAATATTTTTTTAAATCTGATCAAACCTGAAGTTTTGACAAAATAGGGTAAATAAAGTCCTTATACTCAATAAAAATTGATCCGAAGTTCAATTATTTTATGTATTATTTTGAAGTTCCGACAAATAAATAGCATGGACCTCAAGTTCTAATTATTAAATCAATGACTTAAAGTCCTAATCAGACATATGATATTCCAATCAAAGTCCTAATCAGACACTTAAAGTCCTATTGATGACAAGACATTTGATAACATGCTTGGAGAACCACCTCAGACGGTCCTGAAGACCTAAATGATTATGATTTATTTATTTAATTATTTATCTGCTTCATCTTTCCTATTGAGACATTAGTAGTTTATCCTTAGAACTTAGATAATTTTATACCTTTATTTTGAGATTTTAGTAGTTAATGGAATGGTTTTGATCATTTTTTTAATGATTATATGATTGGTGGATTGAATTTCAATTTATGTTTAATTATGTTAAAGGTATGGATCCAGAAGTAAGCGCAAGCGATGATACTTGTCTAGTAGACAGTGGGACAACCCACACCATTTTGAAAAACCAGAAGTTTTTCTCAGACTTGGTATACAATACAGCGAATGTTTCCACTATAGCTGGTCCTGCTAATATCATTGAAGGCTCCGGAAGAGCCCACGTGGTGTTACCTAATGGTACCCACTTATTTATAAATAATGCTATATACTCAAGAAATTCCAGAAGAAATTTATTGAGCTTTAAGAACATAAGAGTGAACGGGTATCATATTGAAACATGTAATGAAGGTAATAAAGAGTTCCTTTGCATTACATCTAGTGTTGGAAGCCAGAAGCTCACACTAGAGAAATTGCCTACATTATCCATGGGGTTATACCATACAACAATTAATGTTGTAGAATCACATACTGTCATGAGCCGGAAGCTCAACGATCCTTATAATTTAATATTATGGCATGACCGATTGGGTCACCCTGAATCAAACATGTTGCGTCGAATCATGAACAACTCATACGGGCACTCATTAACAAACAAACAACTTACCTTACCCGATGATCATTTTTGCACCCCTTGTTCTCAAGGCAAATTAATCACTAAGCCATATTTTCTAAAAATTGCTTCTGAGTCACCATCCTTTTTACAAAGAATTCAAGGGGATATTTGTGGGCCCATCCACCCTTTTAGTGGACCTTTTAAATATTTTATGGTTTTTATTGATGCGTCCACTCGTTGGTCACATGTTTGTTTGTTATCTACTCGTAATTTGGCCTTTGCAAAATTTCTTGCTCAAATCATAAAACTTAGAGCACATTTTCCTGATCAACACATTAAATCCATTCGTTTAGATAATGCGGGAGAATTTACTTCTCAAGTTTTTTATGACTATTGTTTATCACAAGGTATTGATGTTGAGCACCCAGTCCCGCATATCCACACTCAAAATGGTTTAGCTGAGTCTTTGATTAAACGTTTGCAACTTATTGCGCGACCTTTGCTTATGCAATCTAAAATCCCAGTCTCTACATAGGGACATGCTATCCTACACGCTGCTAAGTTAATTAAGCTTAGACCCACGGCTTATCACCCATTTTCACCTTTTCAACTTGTGTCTGGATGTCAACCAAATATATCCCACTTGCGTAAATTTGGTTATGCAGTGCATGTACCCATCCCTCCACCCCAGCGTACCAAAATGGGTCCCCAACGTCGTTTGGGAATATATGTTGGTTATGATTCACCATCAATTATTCGTTATATTGAGCCACTGACAGGTGATACATTTACCGCTAGATTTGCGGATTGTCATTATGATGAGACACTCTTCCCGCCGTTAGGGGGAGGAAAGAACGTACCAGAAGTACGGTTCGTTCCTGAAGAACGGCGAGAATTAACATGGAACACTTCCACTTTGTCTCATCTAGACCCTCGTACTACTAAATGTGAGCATGAAGTGAAAAGGATATTCCATCTTCAGGAAATTACAAATAAATTACCCGATGCATTCAATGATGCTGCAAAAGTAACCAAGTCTCATGTACCCGCTGCAAATGTGCCTGCAAGAATTGATGTACCAGTGGGACAAACATTGACATCAGCAGCAAATGAATCTGTTGCACGCCAGAAGCGTGGAAGACCTATAGGTTCCAAAGACTCTATTCCCCGGAAGCGGAGATCAAATGAAAAATCATGCCCTAATCATCCTCCCGAAGAGGTTATGAATAAAAGATCCACTTTCTCTGAAACCCCTGAAGAGGTTATTGTTTCTGAAAACACACAAGTGACTGAACTGACTATACAAGCCCCTGAAGAGGCAAAGGTACCTTATAATAATAACGAGATCTCTATGTTTTATACATATTCGGGAGAAATGTGGGATAAAAAAGAAACTGTCATTGATGACGTTTTTTCATATGCTGTAGCTACACAAATTTCAAAGGGCAGTGATAATGATACTGAACCACGTACTCTAAATGAATGTCGACAAAGAGTAGATTGGCTAAAATGGGAAATTGCCATCAAAGCAGAACTCGAGTCTCTAAATAAACGTGGTGCATTTGGACCTATAGTATAAACCCCAAAAAGTTTTAACCCGGTAGGTTACCGGTGGGTTTTTATAAGAAAAAGAAATGAGAAGAATGAAATCACTCGATATAAGGCACGACTTGTGGCACAAGGTTTCTCACAGAAACTTGGGATTGATTTTGAGGAAACATACTCCCCTGTTATGGATAGCATAACTTTCAGATATCTGATTAGCTTAGCGGTCTCTGAAAATCTTGATATGAGACTCATGGATGTTGTGACTACTTATTTATATGGGGACTTAGACACAGAAATATACATGAAAATCCCTGAAGGATTTCCTTTGCCTGAAGCAAAGCCGAGGAATACGTACTCGATACGACTGAGACGTTCATTGTACGGTTTAAAGCAATCCGGAAGAATGTGGTACAATCGTCTTAGTGAATACTTGTCTAAGGAAGGGTATAAAAATAATCAAATTTGCCCTTGTGTATTTATAAAGAAATCCTCAAAAGGATATGCAATAGTAGCAGTCTATGTGGATGACATAAATTTAATCGGAACTCCAAAAGAGCTCGAAACAACTGCTAACTATTTGAAAAAAGAATTTGAGATGAAAGACCTTGGGAAAACTAAATTTTGTCTCGGCCTGCAAATCGAGAAAACTTCTAGTGGGATTTTAGTCCATCAGTCTAATTATACTGAAAATGTATTAAAACGTTTTAATATGGATAAAGCGCACCCACTAAGTACCCCCATGGTTGTTCGGTCTTTGGATATAAAGAAAGATCCATACCGGCCTAAAGAAAAAGATGAGGAAATATTGGGTCCAGAAGTACCCTATTTAAGTGCTATCGGTGCATTATTGTACTTGGCGCAATGCACTAGGCCGGATATTTCATTCTCTGTGAATCTGCTTGCTAGATATAGTTCTGAACCAACCAAAAGGCATTGGGCTGGTATCAAACATATCCTAAGATATCTACGTGGAACCACTGACATGGGTTTATTTTATTCATATAACTCTAATAGTTCCAAATTAGTTGGTTATGCAGATTCTGGATATCTCTCTGATCCTCATAAGGGTCGATCTCAGACAGGTTATGTATTTCTTTGTGGTAATGCTGCTATTTCCTGGCGTTCTACTAAACAAACTTTAGTTGCTACTTCTTCTAACCACTCTGAAATTTTGGCTCTTCATGAAGCTAGCCGTGAATGTGTATGGTTGAGATCTTTAATTCATCATATTCGTAGTTCTTGTCAATTGCCTTCTATTACAGATATTCCAAGTACTATCTATGAAGATAATGCAGCATGTATATCACAAATTAAAGAAGGATTCATCAAAGGAGACAGAACCAAGCACATTTCACCAAAGTTTTTCTTCACTCATGAGCTTCAGAAGAAAAATGAGATTGAAGTCATGCAAGTTCGTTCAAGTGATAACCTCGCTGATTTTTCACAAAGTCACTGCCAAAAGCAACATTTCAGAAGTTTGTGTACAAGATTGGAATGCGTCGGCTCCACCAACGGTGAAATTGAACATATCAATCAGGGGGCATCTTATCAGGGGGAGGATACAAGAACATGTAATTTGGGACATTTGTGCGCTGTACTCTTTTTCCTTTAATTAGGTTTTATCCCACTGGGTTTTCCTAATAAAGGTTTTAACGAGGCAGCATTAAGCACGTCCAACACCTAATCAATGATCACAATAAATTGTACTCTTTTTCCTTCACTACGGTTTTTTCCCAATGGGTTTTCCTTAGTAAGGTTTTAATAAGGGAATAATCATTGAATGGTGGATATGGTGTACATCCAAGAGGGAGTGTTATAAATATTGTATTTATCCTATTTAAGTGGATATCCACTCCTATTAGGGCTCTACTAACTTGTACTATAAATAAGGGGTGACCCCCCTATTTGTTGGACACCAATTAATGAGAACTCTTTCTCTTTAAAATTCTCTCTCTGCCCTACTTTTTATTAACATATATATATATATATATATATATATATAGAGAGAGAGAGAGAGAGAGAGAGAGAGAAAAGTTTCAAAAGTGAACCTAAAAATTGAACTTTTTAATGAACCTAATAAAATCTATTAATTTTAATTCTTATGTGGTAATTAGTACGTACCCCCCACCTAAAAACCTTATCTGGCCACAACAACCCATCTCCGCCCGGAACTAATTCGTCATCAACACATCCAGAACTTGGGACAGCAGGGTGGTTAGGCATGGGGTTTGGGTTCGCTGGATTTCGGGTTAAAAGGATCAAAACGGTATGGGTTTTAAGGGATTACTAGTCTCGAGTCAAGGTGGAGATGGGTCTGGATTTGCTAGATTTCGGGTTCGAATGGGTTTGGGTTGCCTTGGGTCGATTGGATGGGTTACGGGCAAGTATGGTCTCCGGAGGTTATGGGTTAGCCGGTTATTACAGCCGAAGCAAGGTAGGTTATGTCCGGGTGGTGGCCGGAGTAAGGCCGGCGGGTTTGGGGGTGATAAGGTCGCTAGATTTGGGTTTTGTAGCTCCAGCGGGTCTGTTGGAGCAGGTAGGCACGTGGGCGTGGGAGTTGATTTAGTGGATTTTCGGTTGGGTTTGCTTGTGTTATGGTAGCTCCGGGTAAAATCATAGGTCTCTAATGGGTATATTAAAAAAAAAATGCGTGTCTCATACATGTTCGTTGCCGCAGGCGCAGACCAATTCCAACAACAAATTAAAATTAATTGAGTTAATTTTTAATGTTTTATTAGGTTCCTTAAAAAGTTCTCTCTCTCTCTCTCTCTCTCTCTCTCTCTATATATATATATATATATATATATATATATATATATATATAGAGAGAGAGAGAGAGAGAGAGGAAGGCTCACCTACATCATGCACTATACATCACACCATACATCACACCTAATTCTAGGCCCTAGAAAACTTTTTTTTCAAATTATATATTTTTCCTTTGAAATTCACCTTACAATCAACCCATATGCAAAAAATTAGGTCAAAATATATTTCGTAGCTATTTTTAAAAAATTCACAAAAAACTGCTGGCGCAGACCCTAATAAATAAGGCATTTTTAGCAGTTTTTTGTGAATTTTTTAAAAATAGCTGCAAAACGTATTTTGACCTAATTTTTTGTATATGGGTTGATTGGAAGGTTAATTTCAAGGGAAAAATATAAAATTTTAAAAAAAAAAATTTAGGACATAGAATTAGGTGTGATGCACGGGTGATGTATAGAACATGATGTACTATAGCCTGGCTCTCTCTCTCTCTCTCTCTCTCTCTCTCTCTCTCTCTATATATATATATATATATATATATATATATATATATATATTTCTTTGAAAAATATATCTTGATTTTTTTTTATCTTTGAATATGAATATTTATCTTTAAACTTTTTTTTGGATTATTTTTCACGTATTTCCTATAATGTATGGAAATTATAATATTTTCTTTCAAATAATATAGATATTTTTATCATTTTCAGATTTAATAAATAATTTTTTTGTATTTTTCCTGTTTTTATGTCTTTTTTAGTATTTTCCAGATTTTTCAAATGTTAATCTTTAATTTTCAGAATTTTAAATATAGATATTCTCAATTCTCAATTTTCAAATATCTTTTTACTAATTTATTCATTTTCCTGTTTTTATATGCACTTTTAGCATTTTCATATTTTTAAATGTTATTCTTTTATTTTCATAATTTCTAAATATATATTCATAATTTGTAGATGTCTTAAATACTTTTTTAAAATATTTCCTGAGATTTGAATAAATACTCTTTAATTTTCATAATTTTTAAATATATTCGTAATTTCGAAATGTTTTAAAAATTTATTAAAAAAATCAAGGATTTTTGACTTTTTAAAGTATTTTTTAGTTTTATTACTTTTTAAATGTTTTTACTGTAATTTTAAGATTTTATTTATAAAATATATATTTTAATCAAAATTCTCTCCATTTCAATCATGTGCCACCCACATAACTAAACTTTTCTTTTAAAAATTTAACGGAGTAGGGAGTAATCTCATACCGTTTCAAAAGTTGAGTAACTTAAGTAAAGAAGCTTAATATTCAAGTAGTGGAGTGGTCGGGGAGGCAAAGTTCGGGGGCCTCTACTAATGTTATTATATTTAAAACCCAATCTCTCTACCAGTTTTAAACAATCTTTTGTTTACCTTCCTACTCTTTCTTTATGTGGACCTGGAATGGTTGAATTCCTTAGTGCTCCTTTTAAGAAATGACATTATCGTGTTCTTGTTGCACCCACCCCTGTATATACATATGTATATTATTAGAGTGGTGCCCGCCTAGCGACCGCCTATCCCATTTTCTTTTTTTTTTTTTTTTTTTGCTTACTCTTTTGTTTTAACCATTCATATAAAAATAATTTTTTATATATAAAAAAAAGTTTCCTATTAAAATTAAACAACATTTTATTAAAAAAAATATTTTTTTATTAATAAAAAAAACTTTGTCTAGTAATTAAAAAAATCTATAAAACAGTTTTTTTTAATTGAAAACAGCATTTAAATTATTTTTTATTTTAATAATGTTTTTTTAATTTGATGTCTTAGACCCACATTTCTGAGCTCACATCATTTGTTGAATTCGGGAATGTGTGTGGCTCTGCGTTAGCGGCACTAATTAATCGTGATATTTTTTCAATAAAATATCGTGATTAACTAGTGACGCTGGCGCGGACCCACATTCAATAAATGATGTAGCGCCGAGAATGTGTGTTCGTGTCAACGACACTAATTAATCGCGATATTTTTAATTAATCACGATATTTTATTGAAAAAATATCGCGATTAATTAGTGTCGCTGGCGCGGACCCACATTAAACAAATGATGTTTATCTGGGAATGTGGGTCCGCGCCAGCGGCACTAATTAATCGCGATATTTTATGAAAAAATATCGCGATTAATTAGTGCCGCTGGCGCGGACCTACATTTAATAAATGATGTGGGTCCGGAAATGTGCGTCCGCACCATCGACACTAATTAATCGCAATATTTTATTGAAAAAATATCGTGATTAATTAGTGTCGCTGGCGCGGACTCACATTCAACAAATGATGTGGGTCCGGGAATGTGCGTCCGCACCATCGATACTATTTAATCGAGATATTTTTACCAGCAACACTAATTAATCACAATATTACGAAAATATATTTTTTATTTTTAATTTTAATAAAAAACTGTTTGATTTTAATTAAAAATATGTTTTGTTATATTAATTGTAAAAACTGTTTTTTTTATATATATAAAAACTGTTTTTCTAATATAAAAACTATTTTCTTTTAATATAAAAAACTATTTTTATATTAAAAGTTAAAAACAAAACAGTAAAAAACTATAAAAAAAAAAAAAAAAAAAAAAAAAGAAAAAGAAGAAGGCAGTGCGGTCACTGGGCGGGACAACAGGCGGGCCATATAGATTTACTCATATTATTATGTGTGATCAAATTTCTTCTTGATCTAGACCTTACCTCACCCAATTCACTTTGATTGTTTTTTCCTGTTTTGGCCTAATACCTAACACACGGCACCAACTTTGATGCCTCTCGTTGTTGAAAAGATCAAAAGCTATGCCCATATCGTCAATATTCATAGTGGTGTGTAGGTAGGGGAAGAATTTCTTGAGCTCAGGAAGGACCTTTTTGTTGGTTGTGGCTAGTGGTTACCACAAATAATGATATACAAGTTTGTTGTGGTTAGTAAGTATGTTGTGGTTAGTGGTCACCACAAATACTGATACACGAGTATGCGTAGCATGTGGTCATGTAAAAGAAGTGTTACTAATTTTTTTTTAGCATATCATAAGGTATTTGGATTAGTTCATGCTTACCTCCATTAATTATCATTCGTGATTCGTGGCTTCCGCTGGTCAAGTATTATTTCGCCAGATCCAATCCACCTTCAAGACTGACTCAGTCACAATCTTATATTACTGAACCAAGAGGCTTGATTATCTGCTGCTAATGTTATGCCCTGATAAGAACGTATGTTTGAAAAGTAAAATGCCCTCCAATTTGAAAATGAATTCTACTCGTGTAGCCAAAAAAACAATCATATACGCAACTTGCTAAAACCATTTCTGCAGTTTTATTCAAATTGTGATTGTGACATTTGGCACAGATGATTTTAGCAAAAACGGCACTCCAAACCTTATTGCAAAATAAAATATTGATAACAATGTGTCAAATTTGCTGCTACTTTGCCAATATTTTTATTTTTATTTATTTATTTCGAGTCATTTTACATTTAACAATCACCCCAATTCTTTTCAGATGCGTGGGAGTAGATACACCACATGTTTGTCCATGAACTATGAGACCATCGCTAAATGTGACAGGTAATTTTTCTTCGCCGCTATTTTTCAATTTGTTCAATAAGCTTTAAACATTTAAACATAACTTTGGTGGTAAGTTAAATGAAGCGCCCATCAATTGACCTGTCACCAAAACAATAACAAAAAACATCTGTTCTAAAAGGCCCGCCTAGGCTCCGCCTATGCCCGCCTAGGCTTGAGGCTTGAGAGAAACGCATCGCCTACGCCTTATTACACCTTATTCTTGGGTAAAATGCTTAAAGCACACTTTTTTTAAAAAAAACAAAGGATTAGTTGACAAATATTGGTTATGGAGCATGAATATGAGAAAGATGGCTACCAAACATATGGATATATTTTCAAAATTCAAGGTATGTATTATTTTATTATATTACTAGCCTTAGAATAATTAAAATAATAAAAAAAAACGTCTTTTTATGCCTACGCTCCTAAGACTTGAGGCTTGACCTCTATGTCTCGATCACGCCTCGCGCCTTTTAGAACCTTGCAAAAAACTAACATTTCCATCATGGAGATGATTTAAAAATTTTGAAAATTGTACGACAACTAGTCTAAATTTATTAATCCTCAAATGTGATTGAGTAATTTAATGAGTGAATCACTTAAATTTTATGAGCGATTCATCAACGGGTAACGACATTAGAGGGTGATGTTAATGAAGGTAAACAAGTTTAAATTCATCAACAAGTGATATATAATTAGATAAAATTATGGCGATATTAGATTTAATCCCAATTTTTGACATCTAATCAGACTCTGCACCAAAAAAAAATGGTGTTACACTTTCATCCATTATTTGTAACATTTGCCCAAACTACTATTTATCTTCTCTCTCTTTCACTCCTCACAATCCATTATTCACTCTCCTCTCATAAAAAATAAATATAAAAAAATGGTATTACAAAGAATATATTTCAAAAATATGAAAATAGCATGATAAAATTCAAAGAATTACTTTAAAATTAGGAAATTACTGAAAAATATTAAGAAAAATTGGAAGGAACGTTATTAGTTACGTTAATATTTTAAACAACAATTTTTGGCCTAAAAACTATTTCTAATGATTTTTAATATATAACAATTTTTAATAGATAAAAAGTGAGGAAAAAGTTTTTATTTTTATTTGAAAATAGTACGCTATTAAATTTCAAAATATTGTACGTTATTTATATAAACAAAAGTTGCATTATTTTTTAATTATTTTTTTATATAAAAAAATTGTATGTCATTTAAAATCAAGAAAATGTGTAAAAGACCCTTTCAGGAGGCTTGGAAAGTGGAGTAGGGGGACATTAAAACCTTACCTCAAAAGAAAAATAAAATGAAAACTATCCCATAAAATTTTATAAGAAGATTCAAGGGGCTCACAATCCAAGTTGCGGTACATACCACCCAAACCAACCTAAAACAAAGAAAAATACTCAATAAACATAAAATAAATAAATAATAATAATAATAATAATAATAATAATAATAATAATAATAATAATAATAATAATAATAATAATAATAATAACCCTAGTTACACATCCACTTGAAACTATGGCAGAAAGAACTTGTTGAATCTTCAGTCTCGGATGGAAGAAAAATATCTAGACACCAAAGAATGAAGTTGACCACCACCACCTCAATTGTTGGTTGTTGAGCCCATCTTTGATAACTTATCAGCAACTTGGTTGCCCTCCCTATATATGTGAGAGGCCACAAAATTCAATTGGGAGATGATTTTTCCTACAATTGAACCTGACTTTCATTGTCTAACGAGGATTATATGAATCATCATTAATGCAGTGAAGAACTGCAAGAAAATAACTTTTAACCAAAGGTTGTACCATTTGAATTTCCATGCAATTTGAATTCTTTTAATGACAACAAGTGTTGGAACAAACATCTTTTGTGTGTGGTGTATGATAATATATCAAAGATCTACAATCAAATAGAAAGAGAGAAAAAAGGGACTAGGGTTTCATCTTGCCATACACTAGAATATCTTACAATAAAAGGAAGAAGAGAGAATATATAACCTACTACAACCACCTAATAATCAAATAAAAAGGGAAAATACTAGAGTACCCTTAATGCTAAATAAAACTCTAATACCCCCCCCACCCCACCCCTTAAACTCACGATGCTGCAGCGAGAAGCATTGAGATATTTCCAACCAAAAAACGAAAACGCTGAACTGGATGAGACTTCGTAACAAATCAGCTATCTATGTGGAAGAAGAAACAAAAGGCAAAGTGATGGCGTCATGCGCAAGATGATGATGAGAAATATGACAATCAATCTCGATGTGCTTAGTCCTCTCATGAAAAACCGAATTGTGAGCAATCTGAATAGCACTCTTATTATCACAATACACAGGAGTGGGCTGAGAAAGATAGACACCCATATTTGCAAGTAACCGACGCAGCCAAAAAACTTCGCTAGTGGTAGAAGCCATAGCACGGTACTCGGCTTACGTGGAAGACACAGAAATAATAGCTTGCTTTTTGCTCTTCCAAGAAATAAGAGAATCACCCAGAAACACACAAAATCCAGTAACTAATTTGCGATTTGCAGGATCACCGGTCTAATCAGCATCAGAGTATGCACGCAGCTCCAAAGAAGAAGATGAAGGAAGTAAAAGACTCTGAAATCGAGTGCCTCTCAAGTATCGCAATATACGATGAATAGCTGCCCAATGAACTGTAGTAGGAGCAGTAACAAACTGACTAACAACATGGACTGCATGAGCTATATCTGGACGAGTAATAGTGAGATAAACCAAGCTGCCCACAATAGTGCGATATAAGGTGGGATCAGGCAAAAGAACACCATCATACAGGGGAAAATGAACATTAAGCTTCAAAGGGGTATCAACAATCTTAGTGTCTGTGAGGCGAGCACGCTCAAGAATGTCCCCGATGTACTTAGATTGTGAGAGAAGATAACCCTTTGGAGAATGATCTACCTCAATACCCAAAAAGTAACGTAAGGGCCCCAAATCCTCCCTCTCAAAACAACGAGATAATTCAGAATTCAACGCTGTAATTCCACCAACGTCATCCCTAGTAATAATCATATCATCAACATACAAAGAGACTAGAATACAACCACCGGAGGTGCACCTGATAAAGAGAGCTGAATCATTCTCACTTGGAATGAACCCAAGAGAGGTAATCACGGCAGTAAACTTCTCAAACCAAGCCCGTGGTGCCTGTTTGAGACCACATAAAGCTTTTTTAAGCCTACAAACTTCACCAGGACCATGTGGAACACCCGGAGGAGGAGTCATATAAACCTCCTCATGAAGATCGTCGTTCAAGAACGCATTTTTAACATCCATTTGCGATATATGCCACTGACGAACAGATGCAACGATAATAAGAGTACGAATAGTAGTCAATTTCGCAACAGGAGCAAAGGTTTCGGTATAATCCATACCATATTGTTGAGAAAAACCCTGAGCAACCAATCTTGCTTTGTAACGCTCAATTAACCCATCTAACTTGGTTTTGATTTTATATACCCAACGAGATCCAATTACCCGCTTACCAGCAAGTAAGGGGACCAAACTCCAAGTATCTATCTGATGCAAAATAGAGAGTTCCTCAGCCATAGCCTGCTGCCAAAGAGGATCAAGACAAAGGCTCAGAGAGGTAGTGAACAGAGAATAAAAATGAAGCAAAAGAATCAGAATAACAAGAGTAAACAAAATCTGGTGACTGAGTGGACTTATGTGGACGTTTTGGATAATGAGAAGGAGGTTCCACCGTTTCAGCAGGTGCTTGGGTGGCCACATGAGAAGGGGGAGCATCAGGAACATCGAATGCCAAAGTACCTGCATCAGTAGAAATAATAGGAACAGGAGGAACATGGGGTGGCACACTGTCGGTGGTGCAAGGTGCTTCAAATGGCACACTCTCATCATTATCAGAGAATGGATCAATATTGAAGAGATTAGATTTAGTGAGTTCATGAAGGCTATCAGGAATAGAAAAGAAAGGGATATGCTCAAGAAATACAACATGGCGAGAGACATATAATTTTTTAGTAACTGGATCATAACAACGATATCCTTTTTGACCCTGACCATAACCAAGAAAGACACAAATAGCTGACTTTGGAGATAATTTGGTACGTTCCACACGAGGTCGAAGAACAAAACAAGTACAACTAAACACCTTTAAGGAAGAATAATCAGGAGCACACCCATACAACTTTTCAAAAGGTGACAAACCTGAGCAATGATAGGTCAGAATCTTATTAATCAGATTGACAGCAGTAAGGACAACCTCTCCCTAAAACTCACTAGGGACATATGCGGATAATAAAAGAGAGCGACCAGTTTCAACAATGTGCCTATATTTCCTTTTAGCAACACCATTTTGCTCAGGAGTGTCAGTACAAGATGATTGGTGAATAGTTCCATCTAAATCAAGCAACTCACCGAAATTTTGAGAAGTATATTCCCCACCCAAATCGCATCTAAAACATTTGATAATAGTAGAATGTTGAGTTTTGACAAAGGCACAAAATTTATTATAAATATAAAAAAATCCAAACGTTATTTCATGAGAAAAACCCAACAGTAACGCGTATAATCATCAATAAAGGAGACATAATATCGAGACCCTCCTCTTGTAATAACAGGAGACGATCCCACACATCAGAATGAAAAAGATCAAAGGGTGAAAAAGTAGAGGAAATACTTCTATTAAACGATAAAGCTGAAAATTTTGCAAGTTTACAACCGCTACAATCAGAGATATCATGACAATGCAAATTTCCTAATTTTCCTGTAGAAGCCAAATATTTTAATCGTGACCCATAGACATGACCAAGACGAGAGTGCCATAAATAAAAGCTAGACGAATCTGAACTCAAACGAAAGGATGACAAGTCAACACTAGAAGCTGCAACCATTTGTACATTAAGTTTCTCCATGATGTACAATCCCCCCTACCTACGGCCTGTCCCAATCATCTTCTGAGACTGTGGATCCTGCACATGACAAAAGGTAGAAGAAAAGGAAATTGAGTAACCGGCATCACATAGTTTACCAATAAAAATAAGATTCACTGTAAGCTTAGGAATGTGGTAAACATTAGAGAGAGATAAGTTGGGTGAGTCAATAGTCCCAACACCCGTTGAGGGCATGGGAGTACCATCAGCTACCATAATGGGTAACGAAGAAGTGGGACAAAAAGAACTAAAAGAGGACAAATTTGGTGACATGTGATTAGAAGCGCCAGAGTCTAGAATCCAAATACCTGAGGACTTACCGAGTGAAGAGATGGGCATGAAGTGAGGCTGTGTGGTAAGAAACTTTTGAAATTACTCAGCAAGAGAAGATATGGATGGAGTTAATGATGAAGAACCTAATGCAAATGATTCTGATGGTGGTACAATTGCTACAGTATTAGGCTGTGAAGGCTTATATTAACGCTGCTGAGATTGGTTGTTGGATTTCCAAGTAGAAAATTGCTGCTGAGGTGGTCGAATATTTGATTGTTGTTGTTGCGCTCGCAACTTAGGGCACTGAGACTTCCAATGACCATTCTCCTTACAGTAGCTACATTCATCACTTGCAACTTTCGAATAAGGCCTTCTTTGATTACTAGAAATTAGCCGAGAGGAGGCTGCGAAAACAGTTGGATTAGGGTTCAAAGAAATTATCTTCCCTGACTGAGTCTTGAGACGAATCTCCTCGGCTAACAACTCGTGAACAACTGAATCAACCATTGGAAGTGGTCTATGATGAAGAATCGACCCCCGAAAACCCTCAAAATCATCACGCAATGCTAATAAAAATTGAACCAGGCGTTGTTCCTCCCTATTGGCAACATATGGTGCAAAGGCCCGCAATTTAGCTGACTCTGTGAGAGCCAATTGATCCCATAAATCCGTTATAGTAGAATAGAACTCCTGGATACTCAATTTTTTTTGCTCAAGAGCCCGAATATCACACTCCAACTGGTACATTTTTTGTGAAATTAGATTGTGTATAGAATCTACCCAAATGATCCCAAATATCCTTTGCATAATCATACTTAGCCAACTGCATACCTATAGAAGGTGAAACGGAGTTGTTGATCTAAGTGATGATTTTCGAGTTATTTGCCTCCCAAACATCCAACAACTCTGTATATTTTTCAACGTTCGTCTTATGGTTAGGCTTACTCAAATCGCCATTAATGTATCCCCAAATCTTCTTCCCTTTCAAAAAATTCTTCATAACATAACTCCAATACGTATAATTTTTTCCATTTAATCTGACACTAATTGATTGTAGTGAATCATCTCTTTCACCGTCCATTATGAAAATAAACACTCAAACAGTACCCAAACGGAACCAAATCGAACGAACTAAACAATTAATCGAACAAACAAGAGGAAATGACCATAATTACCTTCAAAACAATCGAGTGAACAGAAAAGTACCTTCGATAAAATAGTTGGATTCGCGGACTGTGTTGATGAGATTAAGCTTTTATCCCGCTCTGATACCATGATAATATATCAAAGATCTACAATCGAATGGAAAGAGAGAAAAAAGGGGCTAGGGTTTCATCTTGCCATACACTAGAATATCTTACAATAAAAGGAAGAAGAGAGAATATATAACCTACTACAACCACCTAATAATAAAATAAAAAGGGAAAATACTAAAGTACCCTTAATGCTAAATAAAACTCTAATAGTGTAAACCTTGAAAAGGAGTGAATCATTTTGTCTTTGAGAGAGAAAAGAAAAGTTTAGTACCAATCCTTTTCTCAAAGTCCCACACAAGTAGGAGACAAAGCTATACCACCATCCAAAGTGCTCCCTCTTTTCCTCCCAAATCTCATCCTTGATTTCCTTCGTCTTTTAAGCCTTAAAGGAATTCCACCCTTAAAAAATAAAGTTTACTCCAAGCTCTTAAGAAGACCCAATTCAGTGTTAGCAAAATATACACAGATGAAAAGCATCTGGGCAGTGTACATTTTATCCGATATTTTATTACATAACTCTCTCCAAAAATTCTTTTAACATCCTCAAATAATTTTGAGCAGAAAATAATTCTTCCCCGACTAGAAAATATGTGATATTGAGCAATTAATATTGAATGGGTGTTAGTATGTCATATAACTGTAGTGCATAGTTATATAAGACAGAGGAGATTTTGGGCTTGTTTTATCTTGGGGACGATGTGACTATATACTACCTACACAAAAAGGGTGGAGCCATAAAACATCTTAAAGAGAGCAACCTAATCCACGACTCAACCCAAGAATCGTCTACGATAGATTTTACAAATAATTGAGGTAGTATTATTTATTTTTATTCTGTATTATATATTTGAATTCCAAAGCATGCAATTAATATTTAATATTAATTGTATAAGTCAACAATTTCATTTTAAGTAGTAGACTAAAATTAAATTATTATATTATTTTTCGACTTCTCCATAAAACTCTCTGGTGTGATTTTTAATAACAATATCTAAATAGTCCGAACAATTTTAAGACATTTTATATCTACTATGGAGACCAAAAAATAAATCGTATGAGCGTATATGATTATGTTTATGATGCCTAAAATGAAAAAAAGGTGATTAGGTACAACTATTCTATATTTATCTCCTTAATTTCGATATATTTACCATCTCGTCAGTTCATTTGGCCCGAATTTATCTCATATTTATGCTATTAACCCTTTTCGACGAGTAATTCGTGTTTTGTGTATTTTTCTCATATTTTACAAGTAAATTGTGCAAGCCGATGGAAGAGAAAAGGCAAAACGGTCAAAGAATCTAAAGAATGGGAAGTAAAGGGAAATTTCATAATTTTTCAGCTAGAACTTGGAGGAGGATCCAATTTAAAGTTGAAGAGCTTGAAGTCACGAATATACTGGAAAAAACCCCGATCCAAGTTACGATTAGAAAGTTATGCACGTTTGAAGTTAAGAAGAGAATACAATTGTAAGGATGTAATTAGGAACAAATCGAGTACATAAAGCAACTTGAGGCATAGATCCTAGAAAACCCAGTTTGGTCAGGCGAACCGTTTCGCCCCCATGGGTTCGATTTAGTGCATGAGTTCGGTCCAAGATGAATATTTTATATTTTTCCTATCCTTTAGCTAGAAGAGTTCGGTTTTGTGTGGATTTCTTTAAACAAATTTTATCACTTGTAAAAACCTATTAGGAGTCACTATTCATTATTATCATTCATTGTAAGGCATCATAAGATTAAGAATTTCTTAGAGCAACTTTTACACATTTTTGCACTTCAATTTCAATAGAAGATCATAGTATTTCCAAAATTTCATTTAAGCTTGGTTCTTCTATGCATGCTACATTCTTCATCATTAGTAACTTTAATTTCCATCATACTTCCTATTATTTCTTCATCATGTCTAAATGCAAATCATTAAAATCATGCATATAAATTAAGATCATGTCCGACTAGATTCTTAGAGAGTTGGGGAACATGAACCCAACCTACGTATTGGATGTTGGATATAAAATTCGACGTAATCATATACATAATTATTAGGGTTGATACTTTGATTGAGACTAATATTGTATGTCCCTTAATTCCGTTTGTCGTAGGTAACTAGAGTGTTTGAGAATACAAAATATGTATCAATAAATTTGTCATTCATGTTAATTTAGTTGTTGACTAAATATTGTCCGGGGTAATATTCTCACATATTTAGTGCTTTGATTCAATTAATGTATTTCTTTTAATCACTTATATAATTAACAAGATTTTTGTATCTAACGAAAATACCAACGGTTCGGGGGATTGGAACCCGACTCTACTCTTTTCGAATACGTTTCAAAAATCAAAACTCTATTTTCTTGCTTTCTTTCAAATTAAATTGCACTTGCTAATTAAGTTTTCGTAAATACTTAGAATTTTTCCAAAATCAAATCACTATTTCTTTTCTTTCGAGAGTCGATACCTAAATTTTATAACCCTACCTTATCATCGTCGAAATGTTTATTGTCCTATTCCCTGAGGATTCTACCCCGACTTACCAAGTATTACTTGAACGATCGACTTGCACTTGAGCTGTAGGTACACACATTGCAAACACAATTCGTGTCGCGTCAAGTTTTTGACATCATTACCAGAGATTAGTTAAACCAAGTAGGTTAGGTCGAATTAATCTAAGAATTTGACTATAAATCCTAAAAGGCCAAAAAAATCAAAAATTAAAAAAAAATACCCAAAAAATCATAAAAACAAAAGGAAAAATAAAAATATTCTCCCGAAGCCTTAAATGCAAAATACTCAGCCCAATTTAAATCTCAAGCCAATAGTTGAACTCCCTCCCTCTAGCAATAACACTCCACACACTCTAAATTTTTGCATACCACCTCCTACATCGAGTAGTCACACCCCGAGTCGCACGTCTAGGAACTCTAGTGAGGAAAGTGATTCTATAAGTGTGAGTGTGAGGTCGGATCATGCTAGTTTCAGAACGAAAGAGGGATTGATGTCGTACCGCCCCATAAGAGATCTATTATACCCGGAGCAAACAGTCGCTCCGGGATGCATTATATTCCCGTATAATATCGAGCAATTCCAATTTATGAATGAGATGATTCAGATTCTCCCATTTCACGGTATGGAGTTGGAGAAGCTTGCACCCAATACGTAGTATGCCTCAAGATTTTCCCTTTTTCACTTAAGGAAATTGGCTTTGATCATTAGCACCAAACTCTATAACTATGTTGAGAGACATCAGACTAACTTTATTCAGAATTTCTTTCTCACACATAGGACCAACTCTATTCGAGCTCAAATCTAGACTTTTAAGAAAAGCGATAATGAGACCTTTGATAAGTGTTAGGAGAGGTTCAATGAGTTAGTTAACATGTTCCCACATTTTGGTTTTGAGAAGTGGAGACTCATCTCCTACTTCCAGCATGGGCTTAGCCTAAGATCATAATAACTTGTTAATACTATGTGCCTAAGAGAGTTCTTCGGGTTAGATGCAAATGATGCGGAGGCCCACTTTAAGTATGTCACCGAGACTACTCAGGCTTGGGACACATTGGATCTGAATACCCAACCCAAAGCTAGAATCACATCCACAACTGCTTCCGCATATGGACTCTACCACTTGGACAAGGAAGCCGAGTTAAAGCATCAAACCAATTAATTAGCCAAGCGATTAGAAGACGTGGTATAATCTAGGGGAGAGACATATCCATCCCATCTCGAGCTTTACTGGATGAGGGTTTCTCTATTTTATATGTGGAATATTTAACGAAGGAATGTCTGACGATACCCACTTATAAAGTTATGCTTTATAAGCAAGTTGGGTGGTGGGAGATTTTAAGGGTAATTTTAATGCTCCTTATGGGAATTATTTTAATCCCTCGTGGAGAAATCATCCCGATTTCATTTATGGGCAATCAAATGCGGCGATGAACCTAAATCAACACTTTTCCCAACAACCGCCACCACTCCCACCTTATCAATATGTGCCACCCATGCAAGCGCCTCCTCCAGCGCCTTATGTAATCCCACGGTGGAAGAGTCTCGAGGATACTCTATCTGAATTAATGCAAACTCTGCTAGTAATAAATGTCCAAAGTGTTCAAAAAATTTGCCAATTTAAAGGCATCACTTTCTATGTAGTAATCTTCCTAAAGTGTCTAAGAGAAGGGCAAGTTTTTCGCCCTAGGTCAACGACCTTCCCAAGGTCAAAATTGTGTCAGCTCTACTTTTAATGAAAATAAAGAGGAATGTCAAGAGGTTACCACTCTACGTAGTGAGAGAGTTACTAACTTGTCACCTCCCCCAGATAACGTGTAAAATGACAAGAAGGTTTTTCTCGGCACGCAAATGGTCGAAGATTCCCCCTTCAAAGAGAGTGAAAAAGATGACATGATTAGGTCTGAGGTGGTAGTAAAACCCACTATATCCGCACCATATCCTCAACGGTTGGTCCCTTCTCCTAAAGGGGCCTCCCGTGATAACATTCTAGAAGTGCTAAAGCAAGTGAAGCTTAACTTACCTTTTCTTAAGGTGATCAAGAAAATTTCCGCGTATGCTAAGTTTTTAAAGGAGTTGTTCATGGTGAAAGCGTAAATTAAAGGTAAAGAAGAAGGTGTTGTTATCACAAAATGTGAGTTCGGTACTTTTGAGCGACCTCCTACCTAAGTATAAATATCTGGATGGCCCCAACATTTCATCTATTATTAGAAAGAATAAAATGAAGAGAGCTTTACTAGATTTAGGGGCGAATGTCAACATTCTCCCTTACTTCATCTATAAAAATCCTTATTTGGGAGATATTAAGCCCACTAAAATTACTCTCTAACTTGTGGATCACTCTGTGAAGATACCATATGGGATAGTTGAGGACGTGATCATCCAAGTCGATACTTTCTACTTCCCGATAGATTGTCATTTGGGACACAGAGCCCTCTTCCCCCTCGAGTCATCATGTTCCCATTATTCTTGGCTTCCCTTTCCTAGCCAAGGCTAATTCATTGATTAATATGCGTAATGGTCAAATGCAACTCACGTTCAGAAATATGACACTTGAAACTAATATATTCAACATCACCAAACAAATGGGTGATGAGGATGAGTTACACGAAACGGATCTTATTGAGGAGGTAGTACACAAACATCTCATGAGTAATCACGTTAGGGATCCACTCAAGGCGTGTCTAGTGATGGTGAGTGAGATCAAGAGGTCATACACTGAATTTGATTGAGACGTGAGTGAGATGAGAGAGTTTTTTTATGAGTGCGAAAGTGAAGAGGACATGAGAGATTTTAGTAGGTTCTCCCAATTCGAGAAATTACCATCGAGGAAATCATACACGATTCCCTCCGATGCTAAATTTCCAAAACTCGAATTGAAGAAGCTTTTTTCCAATATCAAATATGCTTACTTAGGAGAGGATCAGACATATCCCATTGTTGTCTCCTCGAACCTAAATGAAGAGCAAGAAGGGAAGTTTATGAACATTTTGAGGGAGCACAAAGGTGATTTTGATTGGTTCATTGCGTATTTGAAAGGTATAAGTCCTTTGATTTATACCCATAAAATCCACCTAGAAGAGGACGTGAAGCCCTTTAGGTAGTTGTAAAGACGTTTGAACCCAATCATGTAAGATGTCATTAGAACGGAGCTTATTAAGTTATTAGATGTGGGAATCATCACTCCCATCTCATATAGTAATAGGTGATTCCTATTCAAGTCATCCTGAAAAAGTCGAGAATGACTATGGTCGAGAATGCAAAGGGGGAACTTGTTCCTAAATGTACCACCATCGGGTGGCGCGTTTGCATTGATTACCAAAAACTCAATGTCGGCACTAGAAAAGACCATTTCCCTTTTTCGTTCATGGACCAAATTCTTGAAAGAGTCTCGGGATAACCATATTACTTTTCTTTAGATGGTTATTCCGGATATAATCAAATAGAGGTGGATGCGCTAGACTAAGAGAAGACTATGTTCACATGTCCCTTTGGCATGTTTGCCTATAAACATATGCTATTTGGATTATGTACTACACTCATGACCTTTTGAAGGTGCATGCTTAATCAATTTAGCGATATGGTCGAGAGAGGCCTTGAGGTGTTTATGGACAATTTTAGTGTCTTCGGCCAATTGTCTCCCTAATCTCGAAAAGGTACTTGCTCTGTGTGTGGAAAAGAACTTGGTACTAAATTGGGAAAAATGCCATTTTAAGGCTACTGAAGCAGTAGTTATTGTCCATATTGTGTCATCCAATGGGCTAAAGTCAATAGGGTGAAAATTGACATAATTGTTGAACTTCTAACACCCAAGTCACTAAAAGGCGTGCGCTCATTCTTGGGCCACACGGGGTTTTATCATGGGTTTATTGAGGATTTTATCACCATAGCTAGGAACTTAAGTTACCTACTCGCAAAGTATTCCCCTTTTGAGTAGGGTGAAGCATGCCAAAAGTCTTTTGAAAAATTAAAAAGCATGCGCATCTCTGCTCTTATCATGCAAGCTCTGAATTGGACCCTTTCATTTTAGCTTATGTGTGATGCAAGTGTTACATGGTTGGGCTTATTTTAGGGAAAAGGATAGATAATAAGGCCCATGGCATATACTCCGCTAGATGGACGTTAACCGAACCCAAATTGAACTACTTCGCTACAGAGAAAGAGTTTCTAGCGGTAGTGTTCATCCGTGATAAATTGCGTTCATACCTTATCGAGTCATCCATAATGTGCTTTAACGAACACACGGCTCTCAAATATCTCCTTTCCAATAAGGATGTGAAGCCGCATCGATAGGTGGATCTTTCTACTCCAATAGTTTGATCTTTCCATTAAAGACAAGAAAGGAGTAGAAAATGTCGTAGTCGATCACTTATCTAGGCTCTCGTGTGACATACCTGAAGATTACATGCCCATAGACGAGTATTTACTAGATGAGCAATTATTTTCTACTTCCTTGCTTCCTTAGTTTGCTAATATCGTCAACTATTTAGTCACGGGTCCAATCCCCTCTAATTGGATAACGCAAGAGAAGAGGAAGTTCTTTACATGGTCGCGTATATTTTCCTATAATGATCCCTATTTGTTAAAGTATTGTGCAGACCAAATAATCTAAAAGTGTGTGCTGGATGAGGAGATTTCTAGTGTAATATAATTTTATCATTTATAAATATGTAGAGGTCACTTTTCCATAAAAAGAATGGGTGCAAAGATTCTTCAATGCGGTCTCTATTAGACCACTATCTTCGAGGATGGGAACTTATATTTTAGATCATGCGATAGGTGCCAAAATGTAGGAGCCATTACTCGGCGTGACATGATTCCATTAACCCTTATTCTCACCATTGAGATGTATGACTATTGGGGCATCGACTTCATGGGACCTTTCCCTCCCTCTTTAGGTTTCCTATATATCATTGTTATAGTAGACTATGTGTCTAAGTGGGTAGAGGCTATAACTATGAGGATGAATGGCAGTAAAGTGGGGGTTAAGTTCATCCATGAACACATACTTTCACGTTTCGGTTTTTCGAAAGTCGTCGTTAGTGACAACCACATGCACTTTTGCAATAGGCCATTTGAGAAGTTAAAGAGAAAGTATAGCATCATCAACAAGGTTAGGATGGCTTACCACCCACAAATGAATGGGTTAGCTAAGCTAGCCAATCAAGAGATCAAGCATGTTCTCAAAAAGACTATTGATATCAACTGTAGGGATTGGTCTAATAGATTACACAATGAGCTATAGGCCTATCGAACCGCGTATAAGAACCCCCTTGGAATGTCCCCATTCTTCTTTGTGTACAAAAATACTTTCCATCTCCCCATTGAGTTAGAGCATAAGGCGTAGTGCCCTATGAAGAGGTTGAACTTTAACCCTTATAAATTCGGTGAAGAGAAAAAACTTCAATTGACTGAGTTGGAGGATATACGCAACGATGCGTATGAGAGAACCCACATTGCCAAAGAGTGAATGAAACTAGCGCACGATAGAAACATAAATTGAAAAGAGTTTCACTTTAGATAAAAAGTGATCTTGTATAACTCATGTCTTCATCTGTTTATCGGTAAGTTGCGTTCACGGTCGACCACCCATTCATTATGAAAGAGGTGTTCCCTCATGGTGCGATAGAAGTTGAGGATCCAAAGGATGGTAACATGCTTAAGGTGAATGGAAAATGCTTAAATACATATCTTGAGGAGTATATTGAGGAAATCGAGACAATTTTATTATCGAACCCTGTATACGGGGATAAGTAAGTACTTTGAAGAGAGGTCGTCGCTCCCCTGGTGTGTATGGGGTGATGTCATGTTGTATTTTCGAGTCAGGGGTGAGTGTATCATATTTAGGTTGATTTAAGTCCTTTTTAGCAACAGAAAAGATCATTCGATTTTGTCCTAACACATCCCGAGAGTGATGAATTTTAAAATGCTGTGATTTTTTAGTGTCCTCGATAATCTTTAATGAATTTAGGTTCAAATTGCTATAATTTATAGGTTCCCATCCCCCGCGCTTGAGAGAAAACAAAAAAGGGAGAAAATAAGGGGTTAACAGAACTTTAAATCGAACCGGTTTGGCCTTAGGGGCAAACCGTTCGCTGAGCGAGCCGGTTCGGTACCCTATGCTACCAACACGTGATTTTCCCTATTTTTTTCATTTTCCCCCAACCCTTTCACCACCCTTCCCATCCAATTAACCCCTTCCCCCCATATCCAAAAATCCAACCTTTTCACCTCCCTCCAACCCAAAAACCATTCATTTTTCCATTGCCCACCAAAACCTTTTCACTTTCCCACACCTATAAATACCACACCATTCCACCATTTCCCCCACACCAAAAATTCATCCTTTATCTCCTACAAATTCGTTCGCGTTCTTCCTATTTTCCCATTCCATGACCTGTAGAACCTATGTCTGCATATACGACTCGATCAAAATTGAGGACAATGAAGCCCTCAACAAGTATCGATCGGTCCAAGAGAGAGATTAGTGCAACAGACATTTTGGCAACACCCTCACCGTGTTCATAATGAGGAAAGTCGCGTGGGAGCAACTTCTCGTCGTTGTAGCTCAATTATTTTCGTGATTTGGGTGGTGAAAATTGTTAGCCTCCAATTCGATTGAAGATCACGAAGATTTTGTTCGTAAAATTTATGGCACCCTCATTAAAACCTCAAGGGGCCATTACGAGGCCTATGTTTGAGACATAAGAGTTCTGCTCACACTCAATATTATAAGGCAGAAGATGCATGCCATGGGGGTTGAGTTCTATGAGTGCCCCACCTATCCATACTCTAGCCCGAAACTCACACGACTCTAATGCTCAAGCCATTGGGCACCCGACACCCTTGGACCCAAGATACTTTTACTTCCGAGAAACTATTCGTGCATTCCCAATTCGCCAATATTATCACTTATGGCACGATTCGTCCAACAAAGAACTATTTGACGATTCGTCTTCGACATGGTACATTCCTTTATTTCCTTTTTGATGAGTTAGCCCATATTAGCCTCCCCCAATCTATTTCAATGAGATCACTACCACGGCCTACAATGGCACCGATAAGATGTCTCTTCCATATGCCCATTTTTTCACCTCTCTTCGCACCGACTATCATGTTGGTTTGTGGGGTCCCATAGCACGTTAGCCCGAGCCAATTAATTATACATCCATTGGGCATAGCAATATGTAAATGAGGAATGTACAACCTCCTCTCGAACTAGTTTTTAAAGATATTGAAATAGAGGGGGCACCGATAATAAGGAGGTTACTGGTGAAGAGGAAAGTGCCAAGGAAGGGGAATAAGAGTAAGAGGGTGATTCTTAAGGTGATGATGATAACACTGAGCTAGACTATGAGGTCTATTATAATGAGAGTGCATTCAATACGACGGTGATCAATAGCCGTATGGATCAACTAGAAGCCAACCTCAATGGTTTTATAGTCGAGTAAATGGATGATCATCGCGAAGATCGGGGAGACTACCAGAGGAATATGAGTATGATGGTGCGACTTCAAAAGGATATGTACCGTTTGAGCGTGGGTCCGGATGCACAAATGCCCGATTATTTTTATGACCCACATACTCACTATACCAATGCCCCCGGCCCCTCACTTTAGAGTTTGTGGACATGTAATCTTTTATTACGCAGTCCTTCCTTATTTATGATTTTATCTTTATTGGAACAATGTAATCTCTCTTCGTTAATCTATTTGGGTTTATTAGTGTTTCTTGCATTAAATATTTGTTTATTTTATTCTCGCACTATTTTTTTCTTATTTGGATTTTAGTACTTTTCATTGAGGACAATGAAAAAGTCTAATTTAGGGGGGTACATGTGCATATTTTAAACTTTACAAATTTTAAAATGCCCAAAAAAATTGGAAAAAGTCAAAAATTCCAAAACAATTGAGAATTTTCTAAAAAGTCAAAAATATTTTTTTTCAAAATAAATAAAAAATGGAATTTAAAATCTTCAAAAATATCGCTAAATTTTTGCCTGAGGTCTCAATTTGTAAAAACTTAATGCACTAAGCCAAAATTGACCAAAACAGAAATTGAGAGAAAATTGACGACTAACGAATAAGTGGAGATCTTTAACCCGGTGAGATTTTTGAGCCTATCACTTTTTCCAAGTAATTAAATCATTCTAAGTTAAAATTAACTCAAAAGTTATTTTCAGTGTTAAAAAGTCGTTGATGATCTCTAAATCATCGTTCGATCGGTTAGGAAATCTAGTGAAATATTATTTTGAAAATGCGCTAAAAATATCTCAAAATTAAATTCACCTTGAAACCCATATGGTAACTTGATTAGTAATTCAGATACATGAAGTTAGGCCATCGTTTGTTTACCCAAAAATATTAGCCATAAAAACTCATGAAAAATATCCTTTTGAAAGCCATTTTTAGCCCCAAAAAAATTGATATAGCTTTTCATTTATTGACTCGAAAAACTCAATTAGCCCGAATTTGTGAAAATAAAAAAATTCATCTATTAAGTCCAAACGGTACATAAAAAATAAGAAGGGGCAAAAAATTAGAAAAATGCACAGATATAAATTGAAAAAAATAGAAAAATGTGAAAAATATGGAAAAAAACATAAGGAAAAATAAGAGAAAATGAGCAAAAGCCCGAAAAGTGCCAACGGACATCGCAATATAATTTTCCAACTCTAAAATTTCCCAACACTTCCATTATTACTCAAAATACCTTAACCTGAAAAAGTTTAACCCGGTTTGAATAACAAAGTCAATTACTGCATGAAGGGTTAAAACACGAAAAGATAATAAAGAGACAAAACGGTGCGAATAAAGAATGACGTTTTTTCATTTTTAAATAACCATATTTCATTCGTGGGACCTTTTCACCATAAATATTTTTGTCTTTCAACTTCATGTGCGTGAACTCGTGTCCAATTATATTTACTCTTGATATCTCGCACACCGAGAGAAATAGCCATAATTTGAGTGATTCGTTTGTGAGATCATCTTGTGAAAAATTGAATCAAAGTAAATTTTTAGAAAGTAACGTGATGATCAATAAGTGGAAGATAAATATTTAATTTTTAGTTTCACACACACACACACACACTATGAATTGAGATTTGTCGAATAAAAAATTATTGTGATTATTTTTCGAGATTTTGAATTGTACAGTTTTTAATTATTTTGATATTTTCTTTGAGTTGTGCACAAATGAATTTTGTGGATTGTTTCACTGCAAACCCTCATGAGACACCACTCGCCTTACTAGGGTAACCTAGGGATTTAACGGCTTATTGCAATCGCTTACCCGCGAAAGAGGTATTTTATCCCTTTACTTATTTCGAGGTTTATTTAGATTCATACTCTCATTCTTTTACATTGCTCTAGACTAGCAACGTTCTAAGTTAGGGGGTTTGATTAGGCACAAATATTTTATATTTATCCCCTAATTTTGATATTTTTATGATTTCGTACACTAAATTTGCCCTGATTTTATTTCATATTTATTCTACTAACCCTTTTTTATGAGTATTTCATGTTCAGTGTATTTCTCCCATGTTTTGCAAGTAAATTGTGCAAGTGGATGGAAGACAAAAACTGAAACGGTGAAAGAATCGAAAGAATAGAAAGTCATGGGTAATTTTATAATTTTTTAGCCAGAATTCAGAGGAGTATCCAACTGAAAAGTTGAAGAGCTTGAAGTCATAAATATACTACAAGAAACAACATCTCGATCCGAGTTACAGTTAGAAAGTTATGCGCATTTGAATTTGAGAAGAGAATCTAGTGGCGAAAATGTAATTAAGAGAAAATTGAGCACATAAGGCAACTTGAGGTAGAGATCCTAATCGAGCCTGTATGGTCAGGTAAAATGGTTCTCCCTTATGGGTTCGTTTCGGTACATGGGTTCCGTCCACGACGAGAATTTTATATTTTTCCTATCTTTTAGCTAGAAGAGTTTGAGTTTGTAGGGACTTCTTTAAATGACTTTTATCACTTGTAAAAACCTATTAGGAGTAATTATTCATTATTATCTTTCATTTTAAGTCATCATAGGATTAAGAACTTCTTGGAGGAACTTTTACGTATTTTTGCACTCCAAATTCAATAGAAGATCATTGTATTTTTGGAATTTCATTCAGGCTTGGTTCTTATTGCATGCTTTACATTATTCATCATCGGTAACTTTAATTTCCTTCATATTTCCTATTATTTATTCATCATGTCTACATGCAAATCAATAACTCATGCGTAGAAATTAATATCATGTCCGGCTAGATTCTTAAAGAGTTAAGAAACATGAACCCAACCTAGGTGTTGGATATAAGATTTTTCATAATCATATACGTAATTATTAGCGTTGATACTTTTATTGAGACTAATATTGTAGGTCTCTTAACTCCGTTTTTCATAGGCCATCAGAGTGTTTGAGAATACGATATACGTGTCAATAAATTTGTCATTCACGTTAATTTAGTTGTTGACTAAATATTGTGTTAGGTAATATTATCACATATTTAGTGCTTCTATTCAATTAATGTATTTCTTTTAATCTCTTAAATAATTATCAAGAATTTTGTATCTAACAAAAATACCTAGAGTTCGGGGGATTAGATCAAAACTCTTACTTCTTGCTTTCTTTCAAATTAAATTGCACTTGCTAGTTAAGTTTTCGTAGTCACTTAAAAAAATTTCTAAGATTAAATCACCTTTTCTTTTCCTTCGAGAGTCGATACCTAAATTTTAGAACCCTACCTTGTCATCGCCATAATGTCTATCGTCCTATTTTCTGAGGATTCGGCCTCGACTTACTAGGTATTATTTGAGAGACCGACTTTCACTTGAACCGTAGATATACATGTAGCATATATATTTCGCATCGCGTTAAAAGGCGAACAAAGTTTCTATATCTAGAAATTATAATTTTGACCTTGTACCTCTGGAAATTATAGTTTACTCCCCGTACTTCCTAAATATTATATTTTGCAAAGTAAAAAAATAACATTTCAGTATTTATATCAATCCGAAATCGGCCAATAATTTCGTGAGATATTAGAATTTGAACAATAATAGCCTCTTCATGGAAGACTTTTAAATAGATCATCCTATTTTTTAGTTATGAATGTGAAATATTATTCCACATAAGATGTTATTGTTGAAAATGGAATTATATACCTTTCTAGACAATTCATTTAGAGCCACTTGTGGTTATGGAAACAAATGAAAATATGTTATATGAAAATTTATTATATGGAATCAAATTAAAATTTGATATTTGGAATAAAATGAAAATTTGATATAAGGATTTGATGGGTAAATAACAAAAATTTTCACGTTGCGCACTGTTTACTACAAAAGAAAATTGTTCAAATAATTTTTGAAGTGTTTAAATGAAAGTGTAGTTGGTAGCTTTCAACCACACTAAAGTGATCGATAATGGAAAGAAAAAATCTATTTTTTATGTTATGAATTCCTTTTGGGAATATCATCTCAGTTTATTGAAGATGCATACACTAAAATTTTGTGAATTTTGGCATGTGTATAGTATGATGAATACATGAATATTGGGCTTTGGAAATTATAAAAAATGAGTTGTATATCTATTATTAAGATTTATACAAATGTGATGAGCAATGCTAAACTTTTTGGACAGCGTGTTGTAAAACGAGTTTATCTTAACTAATACTCTATGTTTTTGAGTGATTCCATATTTTAATAAAAATGAACTCATAAAGGACAAATTCTGAAATTTTTTATAAACTTTCAAGAAGCGGTTTGGTCGTGGCGAAATTTCAAACTTGAAGTTTTTCCTTTTGAACAAATATTTTGGACAAAAACATTTTCATAGAAAAATGTACCATATATTGTTCCCAACATATTCAAAATATTTTGAAATATTTATAAATTTCTTATTAAAAAGTTTATGAACTACATTTGGACTTAAATTTATGGAAGATGAATTATCTTGAAATTGTATTAGGGCTTATGCAACATTTGAGTTTGCAAGCACAACTTCTAGAATTTTGTTTGAATAATTCTTCATATTATTCAGTTATGAGTTGGAAAAGGTATATAATAAAATTATATTCTACTATATTAGAAACAACTTGTGTGCTTCATCCTGGTGTACAAATAATTTCATTGGGTAAAATTATTTTAATCGTATGCTTTCTATTGGATAGAGTTTTAATTGAGTTTGATACAAACATAATCTTTATGTTGGTAAAGATAGTCTAGTTGAATGATTTGTTATGGAGTTTTAAATTCTCATACAAATATTATCTTATACATTATGAAAATGTATGTTTCATTTCTTAAAGAAATAGATTGTGTAATCTATATTTCTTTCAGACTCTTGAAAATATGAACCTATGATTAGAACAAATGAACATGTATTTTTTTTTATTAAGCATGTATTAATTTAAGAAATATGATTAATTCCTATTTAATACTTAAACTCTAGGAGTTTAGATTTCATTTTATAAATTAATGACATAGTGGGGGCACATTACATGTAGCTTCTCAATGCCATTCAAGCTAGTACCTCTCAACTATAATTGAAAAACATTTAATAGAATCTAAAACTTTGGTGTTCAAGAGAACTCTTAATTTTTTGAGTTGTGAGGTAAAAATAAAAGCTTTCTCATGCTATTAAAAAGGATTTCAAAAATCCATAGAGAAGTCTTCTTCTAAATGATTTATTGAATTCCCTGGAATGAAATAGAAATTAGTTTATAATTGACTTCTCTTATAATTTTAAGATAATAACATATATACACATCCTTTAAATGAATATTAATATCACTGTCATTTATGAATATAAGCTTTGTTTAACCGCCATCAGTTATTCATAAACCGCCTTCTACCAACCCTAAAACCGCTAATCAAAGAACTCTTTCTTCTCATGATTCTATAACTGGTATTGGTACGGGTAATTCCAAACCTGTGAATAAACTTTGGTTAGTGAAACCATCTGCTGTTGGCATTCATATTCAAGATTCGATTAATCTGGTATCCTCTAAGTTATCTGTTCCTAAGATCAATCATAAACTGGATGGTGTTCAAGAAATCATTGCTCAGGGGTTGCCATCTACTCCCAAGACTGCTACTACTACATATGGTTCTAAAAAAGCAGTTCATACCCGTCTCACAGTCAACCATTGTTCCAAGAATTCTTCAGTTTATGGCGATGAAGATGGTCTTAATATGCAAAATTAGTTTTTTTGTTTTACAATCTGATTCCGATTCAGATGAATGGAGGTATGAAACAAATGTGGTTCCTAATGTCTTGCTCCCCAACCAAAAGCTTATTTCTCGCTCGAACTCTTTGTCTCATCAGGAAAAAATTTCTACTATCCAAAATATTCTTAAGCCTTTGTGGAATACTTTTGGAGATGTGGATTTGCTGCAGGCTAGTCGGGTATCTTTAGACAGCTTGAAGGAATTTTTGGCCTCTATTGATAAAAAATTGAAAATGGTTTGTCCTATTTTATCATATCATTATTCTTCTTCTAATATTTTTCCTCCCAACAAATTTCTTTCAGTTCCTTATCATTCAACCACTAAAAGAAAGAAGAATAAAGTCAGATTTATTCCAACCTCCTCCATCAAAACAAAGTCCGCCCATTATTCTAAAACTTCTTACCCTATCAAATATTCATGTTGAATCTTTTATTCTGGAATATTAGGAGGGTTGGTAATAATCCCTCTTTTCGTCGTCTTAAAAGAATCATCAATAAATTTCAGATTAGTGTTGTTGCTATTCAAGAACCAAAAATCAATTCTATTAATATTAACTCTCTTGTTCGGAAGATTGGTTTTATGGGGGGGTATTTCTAATTCTTGTGGGAAAATTTGGACTCTTGGGAGATATTCTTGTGAGATTAATCAGGACATGGATCAAATTCTTTCTATTTCTGTTCATTTTTATGAATTTCCCTAAACCTCATCTTTTTTCTTGTGTTTATGCTAAATGCAATAGAGAAGATAGAAAACCTCTTTGGGATGAAATTTTAAATCTTGCTTCTCTTGGTTTTGATTCTTGGGTTTTAGGGGGTGACTTCCATATTGTCTCTAAACAAGAGGAGAAATTAGGGGGAAATTTAGTTAATAATCATGATATCCTAGATTTTAATTCTACCATGATTGAAGCTGGCTTAAGTGAAATTCCTTTTTCTGGCTCGAATTATACTTAGTGTAATAATAGAGGTGGTTTTGATAACATTTTGGAGAGGATTGATAGGGTGTTTGGCAATGATGGGTGGTCTAATAATTCTTTTTCATCTTTTGTTGAACATCTTCATCGTATTAATTCGGACCTTGCTCCCCTTGTTCTTTCAGTGAAATTCCCTCATGATTCTTACCCCAAGCCTTTTCGATTTGAAAATATGTGGATTTATCATAGTCCCTTTTTTGAGGTTGTTAGAAAATCTTAGGATATTGATGTGGGAGGGAGACCTATGGAACTTTTCGCTTCCAAACTTAAAAATGTTAAATTGGCTCTTAAAGCATGGAAATGAGATATTTTTAGTAATATCTTTTCTCGGGTTCAAAAAGTACTGCTAAAGGAATCCTCTTTTGATATTGATGCAACCCCTGCGAATAGAGAAGTTTTACACTTTGCTAGGGCAGTTTTTAACAAGGAATTGCAACTTTAGGAAATTTTTTGGAGACAAAAAGCTAGAGTTAAATGGGTTAAGTTTGGGGATTTCAACTCTAAATTTTTTCATTATATGGTTAAAAAAAGAACCATAAACTCTATATTCAAAAACTTAATCATGAGGATGGTCATGTGGTGTTGGATCTGAAGGGTATTGAGGATTGTGTTCTTTCTCATTTTCAACATATTCTTGTGGAAAAAATGAATTGTGTTGATGATTCTAGTATTTTCAACATATTCCAAAATTGGTTAATTCTAGTTACAATCAATTACTCTCTAATGTTCCATCTGTAGTTGATATTCATATGGTTGCTTTTTCCTTGACAAGGATAGTGTGGCGGGCCCGGATGGTTTTAATGTTTTTTTCTTCCAAAAGTGTTGGTATTTTATTAAAGATGATTTAGTTCTTGCTATTCAATACTTCTTTCTTGGGCATGATATTCCTAAAAGTTATTCTTCTAATAATATTATTCTTATTCCAAAGGTGGATAATCCTTCTAATTGTTCAGGATTTATACCTATTAGCCTTTGTAATTTTTCTAACAAAATCATCTCTAAAATTTTATCCAACTGTTTTGGTCTTATTCTTCCTAAGATAATATCTACATCGCAAGCTGGTTTCATTCAAGGGCGTCTCATTACCGATAATATTCTTCTTGCTCAGGAGTTAATTGGTAACCTTAACAAAAAGATCCATGGGTCTAATATTGTCTTTAAGGTTGATATGGCTAAGGCTTGTGATAATATCTCCTGGTTTTTTATCACTAAAGTGCTTCGTGATTTCAGGTTTTCAGAAACTTGCATTGACTTTGTTTGGAGGCTGCTTTCTAATTATTGGTATTCTATTCTTATTAATGGTAAATCTTACGGATTTTTTAAATCTTAACGGGGAGTTCATCAAGGTGACCCTCTCTCTCCCGCTTTATTTATGATCGCAGCAAAGGTGTTGAATAGAGGTGTTCATAATTTGATGGTTTCGGGTTCCATTAGAAATTTTTCCACCCCTTTAAGTTTTCTGTTAGTATCTTCTCTTTCATTTGCATATGACTTAATCTTTTTACAAAATGGTAATCTATGGTCTGTTAAAAACTTCTTTCATTTCTTCTCTAAATACCAGTTGCATTCGGGACAGCGTTGCAATGCAGACAAGAGCTGCGTTATCATAGGTTCGACGTGTTCGATCTCTCAGTGTAGCAGGTTGCAGTCGATGACGGATTTTTCTTGCAAGTCTTTACCTATTCAGTATATGGGTGTTCCTTTATACCAAGGTCGGAAGAGAAATATAGTGTTTTCTCCGATCATAGACAAAGCAGTGGGCCGTATAAATCAGTGGCAGTCTGTCTTTTTATCCAGGGTAGGTAGACTTATCCTTATTCAATATGTTCTCATGATGTTGGGATCCCATGTTTTCTCTGTCATTTCTCCAACCAAGGAGAATCGTATTTGTGCAAAAAAATTTAGGGGGAGTTCGGAGGATATATTTAAACACCATTGGATTTCTTGGGATATTATTTACAGACCGAAAAATAAGGGTGGTTTGGGTATTCATAGAATTTTTTATGTGAGTTTAACTTCCTCTTGTAAACTTTGGTTTCGATTTTTTAAAAATAATTCCTTATGGGCTAGATTTATCTACTCAAGTATAAAAATTAGTCCATTCGAATTTTAAAGGTATTCCTTCATACTCAAGTATAATTTTTGGGAAAATTCCATCCATGGTTGGCATTTGGATAACTTTTCCTTTAAACACACTTGGGAGTTGGTGGGACCTAAACATGGTGTTCAATTCTCTTTTACTATGATTTAGGATCCTAGACTTCCTCCGAAAGTTTCTACATTTATGTGGCGTGTTCTTCATGATGCTATTCCTCTTGATGAGAATTTACAATGGATTAATATTCCTTTTGTTTCGAGATGCCGGTGTTGTTCTTTTGCATGTATGGATAATTACCAACATTTATTTGGTTCTAGTGAGGTTGCTAATATTGTTTGGGTTCATTTTGAAAATCTCATGGGTCTTAATCTTCATGCTTCAAGATTTAGATCCCGGCTTATATTGTGGTGGTTTCACTCTAATGGGAAGAATATTCGAACTATTTTGTGCAAATTGCTTCCTAATATCATTTGCTGGAAAATTTGGTGTGCAAGGAACAAAGATACTTTTGAAGGAATTGATATGAATGCTAAATCAGTTATTATTGCAATCCATGACGAGATTAGTCTTTCTTTCAAAGCTAGGCCTTATAAAGGTCCCTTGTGTGGATTTTTAAAATATTTTATCTCAGATTTTTCTATTTCTTGTATTTGATGTAAGCCCCCGGAGAAAGGCTCTTTTTCTCTATTTTATGCTATTTTCGGTTTAATCCTCTTCCAAAAAAAAAGATTCATCGATAGTAATATAACTTAGTTATACATGTTGCAAGTTAAATTATTCTTATGAAAAGGAAGAAGCTTCATTTAATTTTATTGCCATTGATATTATACATGATGTTGAGTTAAAATCAAATGTATGTAATGTCACTTTTGAAATGGTGACCTAGGTAAGGCAACTTACTTGTACCAACTTGAAGTTGGAGAACTTATTAATATGGAAGACATTAATAATTGGGATGAAGTTTTGATAATTTTAAGTCATCAAATGAGAATGACTTGAGAATAATATGAATCGTGTTTATTATTAAGCATGTTGAAATATGAATACACTATTATTTTTTTTACGCAAGTTTGATTATCTAGTATTTGGTTATTATATTTTGTTTCTAAGATAATCAAATTTATGCTAAATTAAAGTGTTGACATAATGAGTCGCAATGAAACAAGAATATTACTTGTTAATATTACAAGGTCAACTATGGCTCATTAATAAATCGAGTATATTGAAATATAAGAATATCTATTTACTAGATATATGTTTATTGTGAACCATCTTGTAATCCACATAACCAAAGCTTGAGAACAATATTTACATGGTTAAGAAAGATGAATATGCGGACATCTTAAGTATTCTCCACTGGGCTACTAAATACAGTTATCTTATAATTATTTTTTTTTGGGAGTACTATGAAAGTTTATAACTGAAAAGTTCATTCTTATTGTATCGAGAAAGGATATGTGTTTTAATTAAAAACCATGAACCTAGAATTGATTCTGAATCAATTAATGGATATGTGTCTAACACATATTATGATGTTGTATTTTGAAACTCCAAGAAATATCAATTATTAACACAATTAACGATGGAGTTTATGATGATACCATTATCTATGGATATTGAGGAAATAAAAGTTTGAAAGACCTACGATAAAATAACATTTATGGGAAAGATTGATAGAAGTCATTATATTCACAACAATAAAACCATGGGTATTGTAAAATTTTAGAATCATTATCGTAACAACAAGAACGACAAATATGTTATAAGCACAATACAGTTTGAGAATTTAAAGCTAATAAATTGTGAATATGGATTATGTTCGGACAGATTAGAATAAAAACTGATTAGTCCTTTAACAAAAGAACTAGTGCAGGAAAAGGTGTTTAAATACCTGGGAAGGGATGGGACTAAAGCACGTTGATAATTGAATAACTTGTGGTGGTAACCTAACCCATAGACTGGAAATCTCAAGAAATTGGTTCAAAGGGTAATAACAAGTCACAAGTGATATGGGTTGAGTCATGCTAATTAATTATATAGAGGATTTTACTCTGAGTCCATCCCTATGGACCATGATATCATGAAGTGAGTTAATATTGAGTTAATTATAACTCTTAATGAAGATATATAGCTCTATTTTGAGTGGGGTATCCAGCTACGAGAGTATCCTTGAGAAACTCAGCTATATGAATGTGTAAATGTGGTAACTTCCTATGGTAATTTTGAACAAATTCCCTAGAACTTTCACTATATTGGGATAGAAGTACATGGCCCTAACGTACTTGCTTAAGAACTACACCCAAGTAGGGTCGTGTGTGGGATGTTGTCAAGGATAGAGTTCAAAACTACAGTTACTCTAGTATATTCTGAATCATCTTTACTACGTAACGGTTCAAGTGGAAAGACACCTTTACTTATGCACAATTCTTTAAATTTTTTCTTCATAAAAATATTTTTCAAAATTTACAAGTGGGGGATTGTTGGAACAAACATCTTTTGTCTGCGGTGTAAATCTTGAAAAAGAGTGAACCATTTGTTCTTTGAGAGAGTAAAGAAAAGTGTTGTACCCAGCCTTTTCAAAAAGTCCCAAACAAGTGGGAGACGAAGCTATACCACCATCCAGGGTGCTCCCAAACCTCCTCCTTGTTTTCCTTCGGCTTTTAAGCCTTAAAGGAATTCTACCCTTCAAAAATAAAGTTTACTCCTAACTCTTAAGGAGACCTAATTTAATATTAGCAAAATATACACAGATGAAATGCTTTTGGGCAGTGTATATTTTATCTAAAATAATTCTTTCCCAACTTGAAAATATATGATATTGAGCAATTAATATTAAATGGGTTTTACTATTCCATATATCTCCAATGCATAGTTATATGAGACAAAGGAGATTCTGGGTTTGTTTTATTTTGGTGACGATGTGACTGTATACTACCTGCGCAAACAGGGTAGAGCCGTGAAACGTCTTAAAGAGAGCGACCTAATTCGCGACTCAACCCAAGAATCATCTACGAAAGATTTTATAAACAATTGAGGTAATATTGTTTTTTTTATTCTGCAGTATATATTTGAATTTCAAAATATGTGGTTCATATTTGCGATTATTTGTTTGAGTCAACATTTTCAATTTGAGTAGTAGACTAAAATTAAATTATGATTTTATTTTTCGATTTCTCCATAAAACTCTCTGGTGTGATTTTTCAATTTCTTCATATTTTTCAATTTTTAATCATAATATCTAAATTGTCCAAATAACAAGTATTTCAGCATAAAAATCACTATGATGACCAATATTTTTACAAGAAGCCCCATGAATAATCCCTCTACAATTTCCGAAGACACATCCAATAGCTGCATTCAGACGTAAAGAAAGGTCATCAGTGTTTAGTTTACTCCATCTCGGAAGGGGAGGATACTATTTTACTTCTTTAATTACATAAGCTTTCCTTAATTTAGCTTTAATCATGCAATTTTTAAGAATTTCAAGATCATACATCTCATTGTCCATATGAACCTTTGAAAAATTGACGATGAATCCCAATTAGAGATTAAGTTGCTTAAATAGAGTTGTTAATCGAATGTAATTTATCATTTAAGATTGCTTGATTCGATGATATACATACGATGTCAACTCTTCCCCAAATAGCTGAAATTTAAATTTCTTTTAACTGAGGGGTGTAACAGACTTTAAGAGCATTATTCTAAAATTCCACAATTGAAGTTTGACTGACTCCTTTTCTGAAGGTAGATAATAGCCAAATCCAGAGATTTTTGGCAAAGGGACAATCTATAAGAAAGTGAAGTGATGCACAGATTTAGTATTAGATAAGCAATACATGTCACATATGGAGGTGAGCTCATAACCATTAACAAAATGTCTTGAACGGCTAGCTTAACCTTTAACAAGCTCCACATGGTCAGCCACTCTATGAACAATAATTTTTTTTCTAGAATAGACTCGTCT
The DNA here is from genome assembly GCA_949130495.1 of Sambucus nigra. Lineage (NCBI taxonomy): Eukaryota > Viridiplantae > Streptophyta > Magnoliopsida > Dipsacales > Adoxaceae > Sambucus > Sambucus nigra. The sequence continues at coordinate 168,076,343 of OX422210.1, read as the reverse complement.
CTTTATTTTTGTTCATTTTCTTTCTCAAAATTCAAAAGCCTTTCTAAAGGTGAGATTTCCTATATTACTAACGGTCCAAATCAAACTATCTGGCTAATCATCAATAGGAAGAATGACATTCTGAAATTTTTATGAAATTTCAGGAAATGTAGCACTGAATTCATCTTGAATAGCATATTTCCTCTCCTCTCTCTCTCTCTCTCTCTCTCTCTCTCTCTCTCTCTCTCTCTCTATATATATATATATATATATATATATATTTTTTATTTTATGTAGTGCAATTTAACATAGTTTTAATAGAGAATTTGATTTTCCCTCTTAATAGATATTTTTAATTAGTACACATTGAAAATATTTACAAATAAGGCTCGGGGATATTATAACACTTTTCAATGTGATCCTCGTGGGATAGTGTGCAACATAATGATTTGTTAATGATTTTACATGTTCAATTCGTGTAAATACTAATGAATCAACTAATACAAGCGTTATTTTTCATTAATAAAATTTTAAATTTTGATATTGAGTAGTATCTTATTTTATTTATAAAAAAACAAGTTTATTTATTAAAAAGATAATTTTTTGTTTTTTTTTAAAGTTGTATAAGTATGTTTCATAAAAAGATAGTTTTTGTTGTATAAAAAAAATATATATTGAAGTTTTTTTATAAACAAATTTGTAAAAATTGAGACATAATATGTTTCAATAATGATAAAAGAGTGATTAGTATACTCTTAATGACAAACAATAAACTCTGAAATATATTACAATGATGGGTAATAAATACAATTGTTTAACTAATAAATGAACCTCTGATGGATGTTTAGTTAGAGGAAAAAATAAGCAAGCACTTTAGATACACCCAAGGTAGGCGTGCAAAAACCAAAATATAGAAGAAATAGTGTTTCAAGCTCAATAAATGCTTGAGTTCTTGGTAAGAACTAGACACGAGTATTAATGAAAGAGAGTAAAAGCTCTGTTTTGTAATAAATATCTCAAAGCGTTCTTCTGGCTCAAAAATATGATGCTTTATTAAAGAATAAATGGGGTATATATATGCTCGGGTTGTACGCAAGGAACCTTAGGTGCATTAAATGCTCGTCATTAGCATTAAATGCTGATTGAAATTCTCTAGTGACCATCTGTCATGTCAGATGGCGCCACAGGTGTGTCAGCACCTTTATGACTAACCAACTCAAAATTATACTGAGGTAAATTTAATTATGACATGTGTTAGGTATAACATGATGTCATCCAAATATTTTATGTAAATATACTATTTTTGGTGCCAAAACTCTGTACCTGAGAAGTGAGTGAGATCATGGTTTCTCAAGTAATGCTTGTTCGAGCTAAGCTAGGTGTTTTACTTGGTGTATATAAAATAGTTAAGTCATGCCTTAATGATGTCTTGTTATTTATCCTTTAAACTAATTCCTTCAGAGTTCCCCAAGTGAGTTTTCTCGATATATCATGAAAGCACTCCCAGGTCCTGCCAAACCTAACCCATCGCTAGTACCGTGTAATCTCATCAGTATTACAACAAAGATTATAAATACATGAAAATAGACAAATACATGGTGGATCTTTTAGATTCTGGGCGGCTTTCTTAGTCTTTAATTAAGATCCACTATGTCTTGATTTGTCATTAGTCTCTTAATGACGAGGTTTATCTATAAGTAAGAAGGTTTACATATAAGCCCTCATAAATTTGTCCCCTCATAGAGAAATTTGTTGCATAAACAAGAACTTTCTATATGAAACACCTTTAATCTGATATGCCATACTTTGAAACACCTTCGATCGACACATCTCAATCTGAGGTATTTCGAATTGAAATAACTTAATTTTGCGCATATCAGCCAAATCTTTATATATCTATAGCAATTAATGTTGGTGTCCTATAACCTGCTAACTTTGTTCCCATTTTGACATGTGGAAACTTGGGGTGAACTCTAAACTACCTCGATTGACACAATAATCATTTGCCCCCTAATTTTCAAAATATACCTGGGATATTGAACGGTCGAGGAGCCTTAACGGTTGTTTTTCCCAACCCTTTAAATAGCCTTTCGTCTCTTCATTTCTAACTTTCTTATAATTTCTTCCATTGAAGAACTTATAAATTTTTCTTTTATAGAGAGAGAAAGTGTCAATTATTGTATTAAACCTCCCTCAAACTTCATTCCAGTCTCGATTTTACCGATCATTTTTTATCGGTATTGTTTCCATACCACTCTCACCATCTTTACACCATTATAAGCCTTTCAAATCAAGATGTCCTCCTATTCAAGTAGGTCTAGTAAGGTTTCTGGTAAGGCTTCCATCAAGGATGTCATCGTTGAGTTAGCTAAGTACCAAGCCATATATAGCCTTTATCGTTGTGCTCCTTTCTTTGAAAAGGATGATTTATTTGCTGAAATGTTAGGAAAGTTTTAAGACACCCTTGAGGGAATTAATGAGGCTCTGTTAGTGGAGGGGGAGCTATCGAATAAAACCAAAGGTGGATATCTCTATTCCACTGGTATTATGAGATTTAGTCTTGATCAGAAAGATTTTCCTTACTCTTATATTGAGTTCAAAGGATCAAGTGGTTCTCATGACAGATTTGTTGCCTGATCATATATAGCAAGTATAAAGAATAGTTTCTCAAGGTTGATCTAGGGCGTGGAGCTCATTTTTTGGAAATTTCACGCTATCCAAGAATAAACCTACCCTTGTGATGTTAGCCTCGCGATGGAGTGTGATTTTCCATACTTTCGTGGAAGCTTGGGGGAATTCACCATCACTTTTGAGGATGTGTGTAAACTGGTGGACTTAGAACCATGTTGTCATTTTCGTTATGATAACACACTAGTTAATGAAGATGAGGAAAATTAACGTTCTCAGTTAGAACTTGTTCATGAATCCCTGGGTGATGCTACTAAGGCCCTTTTTGGCCAATATATCAAGTATTTATTCAAGCCCTATGTGAAGTTAATGCAAGAAAATAAAAACTAGGTGGTTGAGATAAATGTTCTTTTTGGTGAAGGCTATGGTATCTCTTTCAAACTAGATTCTTATATCCTTTGCCTGCTCTCACGATTATTTATTCCTTGAAAACCTAACGATAAACCTCACTGGGACATAGTCAAAATTTTAGTTAGGTTGGCTCGTGGGATCAACATTCCTAGGGCAGTTATTACTTTGGGGTCATTGTATACTTGGTTGGATAGATGCTATTCTGAGATGAAACGCTTGGACATCTGTTGTGACGTATCAAACATTGCTAAAATTATCTTATTAATGGGGTTCCTATACACTACGTTTCCCTAGATTTCCCCAAAGCTCAGGACAATAGCGTCATCCGTCTAACATGTCCTCTTATAACATAATGGAACATAAAACAAAACAAGAAACCTTTTTTTCCTTTGATCGACGACAATCAGTACTTTAATGAACTTTCATATATTGGATAGATCAATGCTCATACTTGGTCATTCTTAAAGAAAACAATTCCACAGTATAGGTCCTTAGTGGAGAAAAATATGTTGAGGTTGATCTCTAGTCGTGGTTCTTTTAATCTCCCTTAGACGTTAGTAAGTCCTACAACCCCCACAGATGTGCCAGACAGATTGATTATAACTAAGGGTTACTAATGCCTTTCTATGGGTTTGATAGAATAGATGAGTTCACTTTATTTTCCAATTTTGGCTTTATAAGGCGAAGTGTGGTTATTCATTATGTGGGCGGAAAGGGTAAGGGCAAAAGGAAGGAGAAGGTGGTGGAGGGCGAGGTGGAGGAGGACAAAGGTGTGGGTGAGGACATCGCTTCTTCATCACCGCTATGTGCGGACTAATAGCTTTATGATCAAGTCCCATACTTGGCTCCCGTCCAGCGACCTATGTCAACAATCGTGTAATACCCCGTATTTCTGAATATTCAGTTTAATTAAATTGGTGAATTAAATGAGAAATACGGCTTAATTTAAATTACGTAAGAGGAGTAATTTAATGAGATTTATTTAAAATTGTAATTTTGGAATATTAATCGAGAGATAGTTACCGATTTATATTGCCTCATTATATTTACTTAATGCGAGTGGTAAATAGTTACTTAACGCGTGTAGACCGTGTTGGGGTGAGAACGAGTAATATTTTTTAAGTGACTCAAATGATAATTTAGAGGTCATAAATGAGTCCGGAAGGGTCAAATTAGTCAAAATAGTATACCCGGGGGTACTAGTTGAGTCTCGGTATAATTTTGGACAAAACGAGACCGTTCGAGGGCATTTTAGTCTTTTAACATGAGATGGTAAGGAGACCTATGAATTTGAGAGCCTTTTATCAGCCGTATGAAAGAGGGGTTAGGGTTAGAAAAACCATGAAAACACACCATAGCCATTAGAGATAGGAGAGAAATAATTCTCAAGGCAAAAGAAAGAGTTGGGAAGGATTCAAAGGAGATTGTCACCACAAACTTGTTGGGAAGGAGGTGAAGGAGAAAAACAATCAAACATCATCAACAATCACGAAATCAGGAACCATATATCAAGGAAAGTTATTTATTACAAAGATTATAAAGTTATAATACTCGTGTGTATGGTATTTTGAATGATTTTGTTAAACTCATATTTTGGAAAGAAAATAATGATATTTATACATGTTGGGATAGGAATTGCATGTCGAATGATGTAACATATGTAGAGGAATAATATTCAGATTTGACTTGATGAGTATTTTGGAATAAAATCTAGGTTTTGAATGAAATTATGGGAAGAACACCATAGTTAGGGTTTTCAAGAAATCTTAGGTTTAACCGACAATTCCTTTCAATAGATTGAGGTTTTGATGTATTTGAAACATTAAAAATTGTCCTAGTATATGTGGAAACATGTTAGGATCATTGGGTTGAAGTTTGGCGGACTTTAATGGAGTTTAGAGATTTGTTAATGGAGGAAGAGGTTAACGAAGAAGACGAACTGCGTCTGTCCCTGTTCGATCGATCGATCGATCTTGAATGTCGATCGATCGAACCCAGTAGTCGATCGATCAAAGTAAGTTGTTTTTCCCAAACTTTTCGTGAAGTTTCTTTGATTTTCGAAAACAAATGGGTATCCTAGGATTCCTATTATACTTATATGGGAGTGAGAATAAGACCAGTGGGTATATTGTTGAGGTCCAATAAGGCCATTTAGTGTAGGTCTTGAATTATGGACCGACGATAATAATCTGATTTAATAGAGTATCGGAGAACTTGGAATTGAGCTACGAGGCGAGGTAAAGCCAATTCAAGTAATAGACCAGTAGGGTAAGTAATAACTACTGAAATTATATGTGAGGGGTAACTAGGACCCTTAGAGTTGTGTGAATACTTAAATAATTACGATTAATGAGATAAATCATAAATCAAACATTGTACGGTAAATATAAGAGATTAAAATATTACGTACGAACATAATAAATGGGTCGGGCGTGTACCTACTGAATTGTGTGAACTTTTAGGTTAAGAGAAGTATACCTAAATTAACTATGTTAGGGTCGATGAGATATTTCGAACTAACATCGGGTTATTATATGTTTGGGGTCGATGTAAAATGCCGAACCAAACCTTTGTACTGGTGGCGTGATGAAAGAGTCCGAGCCAGAATTTGTATATATAAATAATTGGGGTCGATGTATCATTCCGAACCAATTCTTAATTTGTGTTTATAAATAATTGGGGTCAATGTATCATTCCAAACCAATTCTTAATTAATGTATATAAATAATTGGGGTCGATGTATCATTCCGAACCAATTCTTACTTGGGGTTGATGAATCATTCCGAACCAAGAGTCCTTTACGTGTGCAAAGAGGACAAAATAGTAATGACTGATATTTAGTGTATATTGTGTGTGAAATATTTACTTAATGATATTCTACTTCTATGTATTAGTAGATTGATAGTTATTATGTATTTAAAGATACATATTAAACTGGTAAGTTAAGTAATGAAACTTAATTACGAAACATAACATTTAATAGAGAATGTCTATCTAGTAATTTAAGTATTGAAGCTAAATTACAAAAGTGGGAAGAGAGAAATTGTGATAATTGTAGAAATTTAGTAGTCAAACTAAATGAGAAGCTTTGAACATAACATAGGTGAAATGTTATTTGAGTATTAATTAACCTTCGCGAGATATTAATGAAATGGATGTATTGTGTGGGCGATACGAGAACTTAAGTATAGATAAGTTCAGGTGATTACTTAGTCCTAGTTAGCTTGGGAGATATGGCTAGGTAAGCTAAGTGTAGAACGTTAGGTGTGCACAAGAGATGAGGGGTGAGTAAACTCAAGAGAGTGTACGAGAACCTAACATGTGTAATCAATAACCGCATTTTTATTGTGATAAATGCTTGCTAAATATTTTCAAAATGTTTTGAGTACTAAATCTTGCTATAAAATATTTTTCAAAACCTTTTAGGTGTCCAGCCACTGGGATGCCATGGATGATGATTCTATTCCAGGGACTCGAAGTTGTAGCACAGTGGATGCTTACAGGATTTTGATTAGATGATATCTCCCATTCATATCTAGTACAGGATCTCACACTATTCAATATATGGTCTTATAGTCCGGTATCAGTCTGAGATGTCAGTTGCAGACTAGTAGTTGTTCTATTGTTGTTTTGGGATTTTTTTTAGCAGATGTTTTATTCGGTAATACTTTTGTTCTGCTGTACTTACACTTTGTTGGTTTGGGTTTTAGTACATGGTTATTGTTTTACTTTTTGCATGTTTGACTTTTCTGTTTGAGAAAGATAAAATTTGGCACCGGTCTAATTTTCACTTAGGTGATTAGTAATTAAAAAGTTTTCGACGGTGATGCTAAGAATGAACCATTTGAGAAACCTGTTTTAATTTGATAAAGGCCTGATTACCCGATGTTTAATTAGGCGGGGTGTCACGGATGATATCCAAGCATCAGGTTCTAGTGTCCATAGGATCTGTACGGCTTACTACGTTTTCAGCGTATGGTCTGATTGATATAGAGCCCTATCTTAGGGTTGTTGTACTCCTCTACGTACGTAGTTTACGTCCTCCTGCTATTTAGTAGATGTAGTGTTATATATACGAGTTCGATTGGGCATGGTACGTCGAACATGGAGGTAGGACCAGCATTGGCGTTGGAAGGACTGCAGGAGGGAGGAGCTCAACATGAAGCATGGGGTGTTCGAATATGGTAATCATAGGAGAGATGACCATTATCGAAGTCACTCCTAGTGTGTAATGGAAGTAGATGCTGCAAGGGCTGTTGAGGCATAGTGTGTATGAAGGCAGTATGGAGCTTCTTACAAGGTTGAGATAAATGCTCCACGGTGGGCGAAGCTAAAAGAGTTTAAGGATTTAGTCAGAGTAAGACTGAATGTAATGGGGCTAGTGCTAGACATAAGTGGGAACCCACTAAGGGATTCATTGATTTGATCCTAAGTCGGGACTGTTAATTCTAATAGTGCGTTCCTTGGTCAGCGAAACTAAGGGAACCTTGATGATAGTGTTAAACATCAAGGTTGCCAAGTCCGAGAGGAGGAATACCCTAAACCAGTCGGTGTGGCCTGGGATAAGGGGATTTATGAAAAGATGTCTTATGTGGGATGTAAGACCACGCGTGTTGATCTTGTCCGAAGTTATTTAAGGAAATAATAACTCCGATAAGTTTTGCATTCCGAAAAGGACAAGCGTGTTATGTCTGGGAACCAGTTGAACCACCAGTGTGATGGGAAAATGGTATATGAGTTTTAGCCTCGAGTGAATGGGGTATATGACGATGCCTCACCTGAAAGAGGGTCGAGCTGTCATTATTCATTAATATGTGGGAGACTCCAGAGATTAGGGATGTCTCATAATGATTGATTCCGGTGTGTAGGAACCTTAATGATGTGGTTCTAGGTATATCGTATGACCGCTGGGCGGAGAGATCGAGCTTGTTGTTATAACAAGAGCTAAGGATTAAGTGATAGTATTAGCGCAGTGCCACTTGACTCCTTTAGAGATGATGGAGTATGGTTGTACCTATTGTTAGGGGATGGAATTTGAGTATCTCGACTATGTGTTGTTCCGGCAATACTCCGTAAAAATGCATTGGGAGAAGTCCCTTGTTTAAGTTCATTTGCAAAAGGGGATACAACTAAATTTTTATGCACGTCAGGAGAAGAGACGTTAGATGCTACGGCATCAGTGGATCCGGTAGTGTTGTGGGGAAACACTAAAAAGCTCATCTCACAACGAAGGGATAAGTGGGACTTTGTGAACAAAAATTTCATCGTTGGTATATAGGAGATTGAGAATACCCGCAAGATTGTAGTCACGCCATGAAGACAAGGCGAGAGTGAGGAAAAGCGTGTCACGAGTACGACAGTTGCAATGTTTTTACAAATGTGCACGGCGAAAAGGGTGTATGGGCTTTCTAGTTAATTGGCTTTCTTAATCACTTGAGAAAGAGGGATGCGGTTAATTATTTATTAAGTACGCCGATGGGGGAAGTTACGGCTAGTCGTGTTGATGAAATGGATTGAACGTCATGGGAGATAGACGGTAATCCAAGAATTTTATGTGCTGAGAGAGCCAACACACCCTATGGGATAAAAGTCGGTGGGAAGTCGTTCAAAAGTTATCTCTTGATATAGGAGGCCTAACTGTTGTGAAGAAGTGACGCAAGGTTCTACTTAACTGAGTGTTGAGAGTGACTTACGCGTTACTAAAATGTTGATTCTTATAAGGTAATCAACCCTAAAGGTGCACCAATTACGAAGAGTGGATGAATTGTAAAGTATAATATACCCATAGTGAAAGGGGAATAGCGTACCGCTTGAGGAAAGATGCCGTAAGTGGGAAGCGGCGTTGAGGAAGAGACATAGTGAGATTGTCTCCAGACGCACCACTAGATGATAGAGAAAGATAAACTCGAAATGAGCAACTGGAATGAGGGAGTGAACCTACCTTTCCAATGATGGAAGGAGGAGACAGATTTATAAATTATTGATGGGCTGTGAACATCATAATTAAGTCAACATTTCGTTGGGGTAGCGGAATGGGGTGACCGGAATGGATTAGTATGCAGTTAAAAAGGGAGAGTGCACAAGTGCACGGTGCCGCTCTACATGATTGTGAATCAGGATGAAATACTAAAAAAAAATTCCACCCTGTGAGAGATGGTCAGGGAGGAATAGAGATAAATTTTTATTTTGAGTATGTTGTGTTGCCTACGACTCAATGTTAGTGAGAAAAGATGATAATACACCCTTACGATAGTGGAATTTTGGAGAAGCCCACTGATCACTTCATAGGTTGAATGTATAACTGTATGAGCATATTTATAGGTAGTGTGAGTGCCTATATGGACTGTACATAAGGATTAGGTTTGTGGGTACCTATTACGAACAATACATGTACTTTGAGGTGTGGTTCGAGGAGAAATTCCAAAGTCTTAGTCCTTAACCCGTGATACGAGGACATTCTATTGGGGTATGACATTTTAGAATATATGAAGTGTGAAATATATGGCTCACAAATTTTCTACTCAATTGCGATGAGATATATATATTTATATTGTGCTCGAAGTGTGATTCCGAGACAATATAACCAATCACTATTGGTGATCGAGGTGGTATTCCGAGCCAATAACCCCAAAAGTGTTATAAAAAGGGGGTGATTATAAAATAAGTGTTGATAGTATATGTTATGTGTAAGATATATATACCTTATGATTTTCCTACTTATGTGCGATAATAAGTATGCTTAGATTCTGTATTGGGGTCGATGATATTCCGAACCAATACATGAAGGATCGATTTGGGGTCGATGATTTTCCAAACCAAATCGATGATTAATTTAGTATCGACGGAAGGTCTGAAACAACATATGCATTACATTTACCTTGGGGTCAAGGGATTTTCGGACCAATGTAAATGATTGGATGATTGGGGCCGATGATTTTGCCGGACCAATTTCCCTTATAGTATATATTGTGTGTGAAATATATACCTTATAATATTCTACTTATGAGTGATAGTAGACACATAGATGTTATATGTAGAGATATACATCAAAAGAGTAAATTAAGTAGGGAGGAACTTAATTTCAAGAGTTAACGTTAGATTGGGAAAAATCTATGGAGAAATTAAGTAGTGAGACTTAATTATGATATATGCGGCATGTGTAACATGCGATAAGAGTTTATAAGGAAGCAAGGCATGTACTTGGGGAGACCATTAGGAAGATATGATTTGGTTTTGGGTATTAGAGGATGCAATAATATTTAAGGTCCTTAGCCTTAATACCAGCCTTATCATAATTTCGAGGACGAAATTCCTTTGCAAGAGGGGAAGTATGTAATACCCCGTATTTCTGAATATTCTATTTAATTAAATTGGTGAATTAAATGAGAAAATACGGCTTAATTTAAATTACGTAAGAGGTGTAATTTAATGAGATTTATTAAAAATTGTAATTTTGGAATATTAATCGATAGATAGTTACCGATTTATATTGCCTCATTATATTTACTTAGTGCGAGTGGTAAATAGTTACTTAACGCATGTAGACCGTGTTGGGGTGAGAATGAGTAATTTTTTTAAGTGGATCAAATGATAATTTAGAGGTCATAGATGAGTCTGGAAGGGTCAAATTAGTCAAAATAGTATACCTGGGGGTACTAGTTGAGTCTCGGGGTAATTTTGGACAAAACGAGACCGTTCGGGGGCATTTTAGTCTTTTAACATGAGATGGTAAGGAGACCTATGAATTTGAGAGCCTTTTATCAGCCGTATGAAAGAGGGGTTAGGGTTAGAAAACCCATGAAAACACATCATAGCCATTAGAGATAGGAGAGACAATTCTTAAGGCAAAAGAAAGAGTTGGGAAGGATTCAAAGGAGATTGTCACCACAAACTTGTTGGGAAGGAGGTGAAGGAGAAAAACAATCAAACATCATCAACAATCACGAAATCATGAACCCTCTATCAAGGCAAGTTGTTTATTACAAAGATTATAAAGTTATAATACCCGTGTGTATGGTCTTTTGAATGATTTTGTTAAACTCATATTTTGGAAAGAAAATAATGATATTTATACATGTTGGGATAGGAATTGCATGTAAAATGATGTAACATATGCAGAGGAATAATATTCAGATTTAACTTGATGAGTATTTCGAAATAAAATCTGGGTTTTGAATGAAATTATGGGAAGAACACCATAGTTAGGGTTTTCAAGAAATTTTAGGTTTAACCCACAATTCCTTTCAATAGAGTGAGGTTTTGATGTATTTGAAACGTTAAAAATTGTCCTAGTATATGTGGAAACATGTTAGGATCATTGGGTCGAAGTTTAGTGGACTATAATTGAGTTTGGAGATTTGTTAACGAAGAAGACAAACTGCGTCTGTCCCTGTTCGATCGATCGATCGATCTTGAATGTCGATCGATCGAACCCAGTCGTCGATCGATCGAAGAAAGATGTTTTTCCCAAATTTTTCGTGTTTAAAGTTTCTTTGATTTCCGGAAACAAATGGGTATCCTAGGATTCCAATTATACTTATATGGGAGTGAGAATAAGACCAGTAGGTATATTGTTGAGGTCCAATAAGGCCATTGGGTGTAGGGCTTGAATTATGGACCGATGAGAATAATCTGATTTAATAGAGTATCGGAGAACTTGGAATTGAGTTACGAGGTGAGGTAAAGCCAATTCAAGTAATAGACCAGTAGGGTAAGTAATAACTACTGAAATTATATGTGAGGGGTAACTAGGACCCTTAGAGTTTTGTGAATACTCAAATAATTGCGATTAATGAGATAAATCGTAAATCGAACATTGTATGGTAAATATAAGAGATTAAAATATTACGTACGAACATAATAAATGGGTCGGGCGTGTACCTACTGAATTGTGTGAACTTTTAGGTTAAGAGAAGTATACCTAAATTAACTATGTTGGGGTCGATGAGATATTCCGAACTAACATCGGGTTATTATATGTTTGGGGTCGATGTAAAATGCCGAACCAAACCTTTGTACTGGTGGCGTGATGAAAGAGTCCGAGCCAGAATTTGTATATATAAATAATTGGGGTCGATGTATCATTCCGAACCAATTCTTAATTTGTGTTTATAAATAATTGGGGTCGATGTATCATTCCAAACCAATTCTTAATTTGTGTATATAAATAATTGGGGTCGATGTATCATTCGGAACCAATTCTTACTTGGGGTCGATGATCATTCCGAACCAAGAGTCCTTTACGTGTGCAAAAAGGACAAAATAGTAATGACTGATATTTAGTGTATATTGTGTGTGAAATATTTACTTAATGATATTCTACTTCTATGTATTAGTAGATTGATAGTTATTATGTATTTAAAGATACATATTAAACTGGTAAGTTAAGTAATGAAACTTAATTACGAAACATAACATTTAATAGAGAATGTCTATCTAGTAATTTAAGTATTGAAGCTAAGTTACAAAAGTGGGAAGAGAGAAATTGTGATAATTGTAGAAATTTAGTAGTCAAACTAAATGAGAAGCTTTGAACATAACATAGGTGAAATGTTATTTGAGTATTAATTAACCTTCGCGAGATATTAATGAAATGGATGTATTGTGTGGGCGATACGAGAACTTAAGTATAGATAAGTTCAGGTGATTACTTAGTCCTAGTTAGCTTGGGAGATATGGCTAGGTAAGTTAAGTGTAGAACGTTAGGTGTGCACAAGAGATGAGGGGTGAGTAAACTCAAGAGAGTGTACGAGAACCTAACATGTGTAATCAATAACCGCATTTTTATTGTGATAAATGCTTGCTAAATATTTTCAAAATGTTTTGAGTACTAACTCTTGCTATAAAATATTTTTCAAAACCTTTTAGGTGTCCAGCCACTGGGATGCCATGGATGATGATTCTATTCCAGGGACTCAAAGTTGCAGCACAGTGGATGCTTACAGGATTTTGATTAGATGATATATCTCATTCATATCTAGTACAGGATCTCACACTATTCTATATATGGTCTTATAGTCCGGTATCAGTCTGAGATGTCAGTTGCAGACTAGTAGTTGTTCTATTGTTGTTTTGGGATTTTTTTTAGCAGATGTTTTATTCGGTAATACTTTTGTTCTGCTGTACTTACACTTTGTTGGTTTGGGTTTTAGTACATGGTTATTGTTTTACTTTTTGCATGTTTGACTTTTCTGTTTGAGAAAGATAAAATTTGGCACCGGTCTAATTTTCACTTAGGTGATTAGTAATTAAAAAGTTTTCGACGGTGATGCTAAGAATGAACCATTTGAGAAACCTGTTTTAATTTGATAAAGGCCCGATCACCCGATGTTTAATTAGGCGGGGTGTCACAAATCGGTTGGCCGAGCTTATTTTTACGCGACATATGTGATGGCCAGATAATAGCGAGGGGGTTGAGGGACCCAAATACCGTTGAGGGTATGCCGATTCATGGACGTAACCTTCAAAACATCGAGGCAAAGGTTCTCATCACGCATGTGATACCCATAAAGGAGAACTTCACGTTGTGGTTGTGCGAATAATATGGCATGATGCATATTGAGGGGTGTATCAATGCGTATATCGTGTGGCCTTTCTTCCTCCTCGAACCTGCCCCAGACACTATGTCGTGACATTATTTGTATCTATTTTTATTTGGACTCTTGGATTATATTTGAACTATTTTGATTTGGACATTTGGATATGAAAATATATATGCAATGAATTGATGCATTCTTTCTATTTTATTTGGATATATGCTATTTGAACAGGTACAATTTCGCTATAACAGGTACAAATATACTGTTGGACAGTGGCAGTGGCCAAGCTCAGCAGATTTTTTTAAAATTCTGCCCAATTTTTTCATGGTCAATGATCGTGATAATTTTTTAAGATGTGTCACTGGTTTGTCACGATCTTTAATCGTGATAAAACTTGTCATGGTCAAATACCGTGACAGGACCATGACAAGTCTAATGAACTTATCATAATTAATGGCCATGACAACTCCGTGCCAACAAGAGTTGTCACCCTCAGAATTTTCACGGTCATTGACCTTGACAAGTTGGAATTTTCACGGTCAATGATCATGATAATCCAATTGATTTGGTGTAATGAGCATCAAGTTCTGGTCCTTCCTATTGAGGATAGACTAGAAGATTCTTTATTAGGCTCATATTTTCATCACTGGATAATGTAAGTCAAAGTATTCTATGGGTTTGTTCAAACTGATCCCAAGTACCCTCTCATAGATAGATTTGGCCCTCTTGATATTGGGCTAAATAAACTGTATACCAAAAGTGTAGAATCTCCTTTAAGTCTTATAAAGAAATCTTACTCCAAGGAGTTTCCTCTCTTAGCCCCAACTGCTGAGGTTGCTCCTACATCGAGTAAGGAAAATAAGAAAAGTTTCATAATTATTGGTGGGGTGAAAAGTAAAGCTTCATCATCTACAGTTTTATCTAATGGGGAAATTGTTCAAAAGCTGCCAAGAAATGAAAGGCCACTAAAGGTTCCTCCAACCCTATAAGCTTTCCTCACACCAATCCAACTTTGGTAGAGAAATCTAAAACCTTAGTATCCAAGGTTATTTCAAGAATAGATCCCACTGTTGTGACTCCAGAAGAGATTATATCTAATTAGGAAAGACACCACCTGGTTGATGACGTTTTGCCCCTTAATCTTATATAAAAGAAGGTCGCTGGAGTGGAGCAGTTTCCTCTAACTGTTGTAACTCCTCATCACAAGAAGATATTGACAAAGAATCTTATTGTAAAGTGCGTGGTTCCAACTCCCATGCCTTTATTTTCTTCGGAGTGAACTCTAGATGATCTTATGGATGATGACATGGGGATGCCACTACTCTAGTTCTAACATATGTGCCTATACCCGTGGTTCAAAAGGTATCCATTATTTGCTCTTCCCTCAAAGTTAAGTTCAATAGTTTTTCAGGTGTTGAGTTATTTCTAACAATGCTACTCTTTCTTTAGGACGCTCCTCCTCCCATGGAGGTTATGTCCATTTTTTATGACACTCCTCCCATAAGAGGCTTTTCTAGTCCAATTATTGAAAACGATATACTTCCAACTCATTATTTATCCCCATCTTCAATGATTGGATGAGCTTCTTTGAGATGTGATTCTTCTAAACGAGTTGCAACTGTGGCAATGAAATTGACAATGAATGATGAAATTATAGGGGACTCATGCGGAACTCTAGGAATGTAAAGTCCAACTATTCCCCTAGTTATACATGTGTTGCCACTAGTCTTTATTCCGCCAACTCCTTTAACCATGTAATTTGAATGAAATTTTTCATATTGTAAGGATACATTTTCAATCGAGTTGGCTTTATCCCGTTTGGACAAAACTATTTGAGTTACAGGTTAAGATTTAAGTTCATTTGTCCTTTAAGCCTATGATGCATGATTGAAGATCGTAGTGGCCTAGTGAAGCAACACATCATTATGTTCTATTTCATGTCGAGTTTGGTCTTTAACATCTATGGGATAAAATGTTTTGAGGAAATTTTCATAAAAAAGACTTTTAAAGAAAAAATTATTTTTTAAAGTTATTTAAAACATCTTTTTATTCTCGTTCAAACGAATTATTGATAGATTTTTAAACAACATTTTTGTCAGGTTCAAACGAACTGTGTGTTTTTATCCAGACGGACTTCTATAGAGCTTTGAACAAATTGTCCATATCTTGGCAGAACAACGTTGTTCATTCAAACGAGTTGTGTTTGGTTCGAGAAAAATGTGGAATTTTGTCCGAACTATTTTTCTTAGGATGATTTTCAACTTTAATTGTACAAAAATCTCTAAATAATAGGTTTGCATAATAGTTTTCTTTTTAAGGCTTTCGAAATTATTTTTCTAAGAAAATTCAAGAGCCTCCAAACCCTAGTTTACATTCAATCGTTTGAGATCCAAGTTTTAACCTAATATTCTAGTTTGCGACCTCATTTTTTAGCACCAACATTTATTACTCTTCATCTTTGTTGAGTATTGTTTCATATGGTGGATTCCATGTGTGTTTTATTGACAGTTTGCTAGCTAATATCAGTGGATATTGAGACATGTGAGGAGAAAGCATTGTGACAGTTCATGTCTAGATTCATACATGTTTTATGAACAAGGGTTAAGGAGCGAAGATAGCATCAATTCTTGAAGGAGTCGATTCAGTTGAGTAAGTCATTTGTCATCCTTGTGTAATTCGTATATCATAGTGAATTTGTGTGGTTGGTCCGTCTGAGGTTTTTTCTATTATGGGTTTTCCTCGTGCATCGACGTGTTGTGGTTTGCTTTATTTTATTCTTCCTTATATCACCTAGATTTATGTTTTAAAGCAAGATAAAATTAGCCTAATTAGTTATACAACATTCGTCTTAATTGTTGCATGATTAATTATATTAATAGTTTTAATAAAATTGATAAATTAAAAATTGGTGTATGTTTAGCAATCAATATAATCCTTAGTGTATCAACACTTTCACTTAGTCACTTGGTTATCCTCAATCTTTCTAGTTTCTCAAAACCTTGCTTGATTTTTGTTTATAGGGAACTGAAGACAGTTTTCACCTTACTCCCTTTTATGGATGTGTTGACCATCATAAGGTCCATCAAAGGGGAAGTCCTTCCTTTTAGCCTTATGAGGATAATTTTAAATATGTACCTCCCAGTTATGATACCTACATCTATGGTATCTATGGATATCTTTGGCCACATTCATCCATTACTGTTAAGGCATATGCCTAGTAAAAAAAATATTTTTACTTCGCTTTCTTATTTGTACATTCATTCTAAGGTCTTTCTATTAAGGTGATTCGTCTTGAAGTTAGTGAATAAGGGGAGCCAACAGCTCCTTCAATCGAGGCTAATTTACCCTTAGTGAGTATTTCTCCTTCTTCTATAGAGGTTGGTCCTTTTTCAATGGATCCTATTATTTCATCTCTTGATGGCACTCCACTGGATTAAGTTCAAGTTGAATCTAGGGACATGAACATTTCCCCATCAGTAGCTAATGTTACAGATGTTGATGAAGTAAAATTCCACACTTTTTTTTTTTGCAACTTGTTGTTTTCTCATAACTCATTTTTGTATGAATGGTTTTTTTGGTGTTATACCCTTTTTGGATATAACTTAGTGAAAAACTTCACCTTCATGGTGATTTACTCTCTAAATTAAGCAATGTTCACAAGAATTTTAAATTTTGGCACCTGTTTGGTGATGTACCCTGCTTGGGTGTAGTTATTTTAAAAAAACACACTTTGCCGGTGACTTAGCTCAACTTTTGCTAAAAAGATTTTATAGTATTACCTGCTTGGTAAATAAAAACTATATAACTCTTTTATTCTCTCTAATTTGCGACCTTTGATAAAGAATAACCCTTCAAAAGAACCTTAAGAGGCACATCTTGTAGTTAATGTGTTTGTGCAAGCAATGGAATTTGACCATAACATGGTTGATCCTAATGAAGATGAGTTATCCAATCAGAGTGGTCATGGGTCAATAACCAGTGTGAATGGAGAGAGAAGAGAGTTAGCTTATATCTCCCATGCCAAAATGTTGCACCAGCTGAACATTGTCAGAAAATGCTTCAAAGAAATGTCTTTATTCAAAGATATCTACGCACCATGCTAGATTGGTTGCTTGCTTTTCACCTAAAAACTTTCAATGTTGAATGTCTGAGGCCCCATAGTGTGATAATGGGTTATCAATTATAAGATGTAGTGGTTGTGGTATCTGAAATCATAAATACATCAACTTTTTACCTAAAATGATCCACCCATAAATGTTATGTGGGCACCCTTTATGATCAGAGGAAGGACGAGTTTGATTTTTCATGGCTCATCAACAGTTTGAAGTACCTCAAATATCCACACATTATGGCTTAACGTGCTCAATATCTCAAGAATGTGGAGGATTTAAATATTGAAGAAGGAAAGTTGAGGGAACTTGTCCCCCAAATTAGAGAGAGTTACGAAGAAGTGAAGACGGACAAGGAAACTTTATCCAAGACCAAGAGGAAACACGAAGCAAATCTAAAGTTAAAGGGAGAATCTGGATTGAACATTTATATTATGTCTTATTACCACAGATAATTTTCTTATAATGTTGCTTTTTTTATTCGGGAGGGCTTCTTTACTTCTCTAGTTTATGGTTCCTCTTAAAATAGATTCTCTTGAACGTATTTCTAGGGAATAGTCCCATTTTTATTGCATTGTAAATATTTACAAGTGAAATACAAAGAGTGTTTGTTCTTGACCATGTGTGTACATTACTCGTATTGTTTTCTTCAACACGTGTCTATATATTATAAAATGCAACCCAAAACTTACATATGCTTTTTCATAAATATTAAGTACAAAAGTAAGAACAAAAATTTACATATTCTCTTTAAACATGATAAACCTTCAGCCAAAAATTTACGTGTTCTCTTATACATGATAAACCTTCAGCCGTTTGTTGTTAAGTTTGAATAGTTTTCCATCCTCAATCTTTGAGATCAAACAGTAATATGAATCATGTGCTTCCTTAATAATATATGGTCCCTCCCATTTTACTGATTTTTTTTTGTAAAGGGAGTCCTCTAATGTGGTTGACAATAGCTTTCAAAACTAAGTCACCTTCCATAAATTTTCTTGGTTTCATGAAATTCTCATAAGTTATGGAGGGTTATTTCATGTAGATCTGGAAATTTCTTCTCGTGTTATCTATATGTGTTCATCTAATGCTTCTAGTTGAACATGCCTACTCTCTGGAAGCATACTATTTTGGGAGTCATAGATGACAGAAGGTACTTCTAACTCTACTGGAAGAATTGCTTTAACTCCATAAACTAAAAAAATTGATGTGTAGCATGTTGGTTTCCTCTTTGTTGTTCGATCAACCCAATCACCATTGGGAGTTTTTCATCCCATACTTAGAAAAATCCTCCATCATGTTGGCTAAATTTTTTACTAATGTCTTGTCTGTGGCCTCAGCTTGGCCATTGCCTTTGGGGTAATCTACTATTAAAGTGTGGTGTATGATTGAATATTTGTCCATTAGCATTGCCACTTCCTTAGTGATAAATAGAGTTTCATTATTTGATAGAAAAACCTTGGGGATATCGAATAAATAAATGATGTACTCTCAAATGAACTGCCACCATACCTATTGTTGACCTTTTTAAAGATATTTCCTCTCTCCACTTTTTTAAGAGCTCAGGTGTCACTAGAATCCATATTTTTTCCCTAGAGGGAGGTTTGATTGCTCCCATAAGGTCAACTGCCCAAGTATGGAAATGTTAGAGCATTGCTAATGAGTGGAGTTCTATCGATGAAGCATGGATGAGGTTACCATGAAGTTATCAAGCCTTGCATTTACAAAAAAAACTTAAAAGAGTCTTTCTCCATCATTAGACAATAATATCCAAGTGCCATGAGTTAATCATACAACTTGTCTCCTCCAATGTGAGATGGATCGTGAGATTTCTTAAGGTCTTCCTCTCTAGTCATGCATCATAATGGCCTATTGGAAAATCCTCTTCAAAAGCGCTTATCTTCCAATAAGTAAAATCTTAAGTCCCTTCTCCTTATCCCTATGGAAACTACTTTCTCTATTGGGATAACTCCATCTCAAAAGAAATCAATGTAAGGCTTCCTCCAATTTTTCTAAGCTTCCAATAAATTATGTGCAACTGGTTGAAAGAAAGCTTGAAACTTAGCGCATTTTATTCGTATTGTTATTGCGTTTTACTTAAGCATTGACCAAATGTACCCCTCCATTTGAACTCTTCGGTAGAGGGGAATATCAATGGTTTAACAATGTTCATCATAAGTTTTCTTTAACTATTTTTGTGCTTTTACTAGACTCATACATCTAGACAGAACCCTGGGGTTTTTTATAGTCCAAACTCCCTTGAAGAAGGAAGTATTATTCTAACTTAGTAAGATTCATCTGGCCATATCTTGTCTCTAATTGCTTTCTTACCTCTCCCCTCTAATCTGAATCATCATCACTAGGTAAGAGTTAGAGCACAGATGATGGAGTTATTCTTTGATGGATCTCCACAGTTATAGATTCATCATCTATGGCCACTTTTTGTGAAGTCATGGTATAGGTAGATGAACGGAGATTCATCATCCTTGGGTGTCTCTTCACCTTTACCGCATGAAATTTCCTTATCGACCTCTAGATGATCATTCTGTAGGGTGACGAACTAAGATGCTTCAACGATTATTTACCATTAACTTTCTTGACCATAAAGTTGGATTCTCCTTTGATGCACGGGAATGAATGCCTCGTAGCAACGCTTCAAGTGATCCTAAAATCAAAGTCTCATACTCTGCCTCATTATTTGAACAATGAAAGTCTAACTTAAAATACAGAGTAATCTCTTCCTTCTATTTGGACAAGATAACTCTTGCTCCTCCCTTTCCCTTAACAGATGAACAATTAAATTCCATTAACCCTTCTTTCAAATATGCTTCACAAATATTGGCTTGTAAATCATCTCCTAATATGTTTTCATGAGTTGGCTTGAGTAAGGCTGAGGGAAAAATAGCCAAAATATCTGTGTAGTCATAGCTCTTAATTTCATGTGGAACCACACATTTCAAATCATAGTCAGAGAGAATGAGGCACCACATTGATTCATTCCTAATTAGAATTGTTCATACTAGCAAAAACTCGATCAGACCATATCTTGCCACTATGTGGATCGTGAAAGATAGCATGCAATGTATTATTTTTTAAGCTCTAAAAACTAATGCCAAATAGTGCCTTTTTATGATAGTATACCTTTCCCCGGGACCGAGGATAATTCAACTCAGATAGTAAACAACTCTCTCTTGTCCATAAACCCCTTATGCCAATAGTGCATCGATGCACCTTGTAATAGAGGTGAGATAGAGCAGTAAAGGTATTCCAACTTTAGGTGGAATCATGATTTGGGGAGAAATGAGAAATCTCTTGATCTTGTCAAAGTAATCATGGCATGGTTCCTCCCATTAAAACTTGGTGGCCTTTTGTAGAAGATGCATCAACAGGTGAGTGGTCTCAAATATATTCTAGATGAATATTCTTAGGTAAGAAATTTTTCCAAGGAAACTTTTTAGCTCACTCTACGTTTTTTATTATGGCATGGCAATGATGGATTTTTTATTGTCTTACTCCATTTGAACCCCTTGCTGATCCATCACAAAACCCAAGAATTTACCGCTCATTACTCCAAAGGCACACTTGAGTGGGTTAATCTTCAACTTGCATTTCCTACACCTGTTGAAGACTCATCTCAAATTATTTAAGTGTGAGTCATCCTTCTTTAACTTGATGACCAAATAATCCACATAAAATTCCAAGATGTCATGAAACCCCGCAATGTTTGCAAGCAAAAGGCATGACATTATAAATAAAGTTGCCTAAGGAGGTCCTAAAAGTTATTTTCTCTGCATCAGATGGATCCATCTTGATCTAGTTATAGCCTACATAACCATCCTTAAAATTGTATATCTCATGTCCGATTGTTAATTCGATCAAGTATCAATTGAAGGTACATGGAACTCATCTTTAGGGAATGCTCTGTTAAGATATCTTAAATCAACACAATGCAAACTTATGCTTAATATTTCTTCCCCACTAGTACAATGATAGAAAGACAGATTGGATGTTGAATCAACTTGATAAATTTAACTAACAGTAATTATTCAACCTCAACCTTTATCTTGAGATCTATCTCAGTCTTGTACGTTCCAGTTGCCTACTTGATCGGGAATGCTGAGGGCATAACATTCAGCGTATGGCAGCTCACTTCTTGATCTAACCTCGGTATCTCAGCGTTCATCCATGCGGAAACATTCTTATATTTTGGGATGAGCTTGATCAACTCGAGCTTCATCACTTCCTTCAAGTCTTTCAAAATGAATATTGGCATTTGTTCTTCCCCACCTCTAGTTACATCAATCTTCTCCAATTTTTATAATTGGGTCTTTTAATGATCTTGCATACATTTTGGCTATTCTTTAATATCTTCGACAAACTCTTGGATGTTAGAATTATCAATGACAAGACATTTCCCTTGATTATCCATATGAAAACACTGATACTCCGGGTCAGCTTTCTCATCAAAATTAGTTTATCACTCACACCTTCAAAGGTGATATACCACCCTTGCATCACTAAGTTATACTTTTTTACATTTTTTCTCAGGAGGTGTAGGTTTTTTTCTCTTATTGGATCTCTACACTTTATCAAACCTTAGACTAGAAATTTTACTTAATGCACTCTGGCATCTTACTTCCTTCTACATCGTGTCATTCCTTGGCCTCGTTCTATCTCTCAGTTACTTAGATATAACATGGTGCTTAACTTCTATTATGTCTTCATATCGATCCACCATTAGTCCTAACATGTCATTGATGGTAAGAACCCTTATACCTTCGATACGCCATGTCAAAATTCATGTATCATTGTTCATATCTTTGTAAAAAGCAGCATCCACCATGTTATTATCTAAAAATGGATTCAAGGTTATCTTAGCTGGATAAGATCCAATCAGAGATAACAACCACTATACAAGTAATGTATGTAAATAAACAGAAAAAGGGATGAGGATAAGAAGATTTGCACTAAGAAATACATGGTTCAGCCCTTAAGAATGAGCCTACGTCAACAGGTTCCTTTATTTCTTTATTATTTGATCCATAAAAATCATGAAATAATGCTCTTGGACAATAATAAATCTAGATATATCTCAGTAGGTTGATGTGTAGGTTGGATAATTGCTTGCTCTGACTCCTGTGGGGGATTTGGTCCTTTATAGCGATTCCCATTGAGGGAATGTATATTGGCCATTTTGAGCCAAGTGGGATCATCTTTGTTAATGGGTCTCTCACGTATTCTTTAATGATTCACCCATGATTGGAAAGTTCTACACACACTGGCTATCTGACATGACACACATATGTTATTGGCCAGCCACCAAAGTCCCATGATATCGTTTTGCCTTACTGGCGTACTCCCAGTCTGCCTAGGTATAAAAGAGATCTTTATTGAGTCGAGGTCCCTCTATGACATCTGTTTGGTCGGAGCCGAGGTCTTTCACTATTGAGTGGTCTCAAGTGATTCTCTTCTGTACATGGGTTATTTGTTCAAATATGGTGTAACAAAATCCCCCAATTCTATACTCACGACTGACAAGAAGTGATTTAAGTATTATTTACAAATAATCATGGGTTTACAACTGCTGGTCCACAAGCGGTCAGTTGCCCTGTTCAGTCGGACGAGCTTCTTAACTTATGCATTTTCTCGTTGAAATTTTCTAATTGATTTCAAGTGGTCACATGTCAACAATTCAGCGGGTTTTATTTTAAGGCCCGTTTAACACACGTGTTTCTATTATGGTATAAAAGTGAGGAACAATTATGTTTTGGCTTATTTCAAAACCATCGTTCCATCTTCTGAAAGAGAAAGAGAAAAAAATAATCATCTGCTTTTGGGTTTCCAATATTTCATTTACTCGAAACCAATAATCATCAAAGATCCTCAGGTATTCTTCATGAAGTCCCTCTTTTCACATTTACTATTCTTTTATTTTTTTAGTTTTCGTGTTTGTGTTGGGGGATTTATGAATTCTAGGGTTTATTTGATTTGAGGGTTTCCTCGACTCGAACATTTACTTAGATTTATATTGGGTTCCCTGTATGAGTGATTGGTCAAAAATTTGGACACATATTTACAACTTGCATCAATTTTACCCAAGTGGCTTTTCTGAGAGATTTACTATTCCTCTCCAAATTATTAGCCCTGAAGATGATTTGAAAAACCCTAATTTCACCCTTAAGTTAGCTTCTTCGGCTGCATCGGTCTCCAAGCCCCTAAGTTTTGAGTATAGCACCTCGAAGTTTCACACCTCAGAGAGCCTTGACAGTGTAAACATAAGAGTTAGGGGAAATTACATGGATACTAGTGATGCCACTTTATCTGTCCAACTTAATTCCGAAGAGAAAGCCCTAGTGGCTAAACAATATCCCTCCACCATACTAGTAAAGGTACCTTTATCAGATGAGGAAATGGAATTAGAAGAGGTTCCCACCACTTATTTTGATCTAACCACTTCAGATGTTAGATTCTCCAAAAGTGATGTTAGACCTGAAGATCTAGCCGACCTGAGAGTCTTATATTTTATTCCTGACATTGTGACAACCAAGGTTTTTAGCCTAGAGTAAAGGGCTTATGATATGAGAGATGTCAATGAGGTCTGTTTCCATCTTTAGGATCTTCAAGTTGGAATTTATCTTCCACTCCACCCTTATATAAGGTCCATCTTAAAAGGGTATGGGTTAACCCTTACCTAGCTACCTCCCAATGTTTGTTGGTCAATTATGGGAGCAATGATCTATTGGAAAAGACATGGGGGTTTGACATAAATGGGGACTTATTTAAGTTTATATATAGTCTGAAATATAATTATAAAACTCCTGGCTATTACTACTTGTCTCCTTGAAAATTTAATACCAATATGATCTAGGTTTCCCAAACTAGCAACCACAATTGGAAAACCAAGTTCATCTACATTTTTTATGTGTGGGAGTTTCTTCCAAATGACTTAGAGATAGGGATTAATATTCCTAAGGACTGCAGTCCCTTCGAACTGATTGGTAAAAAATCTCCCTCACTAGACAAGATATTGGTAAAGATAATTAGATGAGTTATCACTTTGAACCCCATGATCTTTGAGGATGTGTATACTCCCAAGAGATTTGGGAGGATGATGAATTATCTGAGCATCAACACTATTGACCTTGACACCTATAAGCCACCAAAAAATGTTGATAGTGATGAAGAAAGTTATGAGGAATAAAATATGCCTCCGTTAAAGGTATGCCAAGTAGGATGTCACTATGATGAATTCGACTAGGATGTCGAAGAAGGTTAGATATTCTTATAAGTTTTAGGTCATCCTTCTTTTTCTTTTTCTTATATGCTCCTGTATTTCACACCTTACTTATTCACTAACTGAGTGCTAACCATAGCTTGGTGCAACTTTTACTCCAAATTCCAACTCATTTATCATGGCACCAATAAAAGTTTTTAAAGATAGGATGAAGGAGATAAAGGCTAAGAACCTCTAGGAGCTAGCTAAAAAGGTAGCTCCCAAAAATTTCAGGGAAAAATCTTATACCAAGCAGCGCAATGACAATCCTCTTAGGCTTTCCAATGCTGAAGCGGCGAGGCTGGTTGTTAAAGAGACCAATAAGAAAAAGGTTATTGACAAAGGCAAAATCAAGGTGGAAAAAAAAGGTCTTTTAATGACCCAATATCCAAATTCAAAGTCGCCCAAGCATACAACTCGACGACTTTCCATGGGGGAACTCATCATCCCCACACAGTCTTATTGAGCACTTTGAGCTTAACCATCTGGTGATAAGGGACGAGATACTAGTGGACTTTAACTCCATACTTCTTAATATTGATAATAATCCTAAGGTCCTGTATTATATGGGTTATATCCCCGACTTCAGGTTCATGAGGAGCTTGGACATTGATAATTTATGGAACTTTGCTTCTCGTAAGGTCTTCGCGGTAAGTTGAATTAGCTCATCTTTTCATTTTACTTTAATTGGTCTACCTCTTTGACATTAGGTAATTCATTTAGTTTTTACTTTGCAGAGTAACATGGTTACTACCATCTTAAAGGAGAAATCCAAAGCTGCTGAGAATACTTGTGATGATCTCAGGGTTGCCAAAAAGGATCTTGAAAAGAAGGCTAAATACCTTAAGGACGATTTGATGAATGCGCACAATAATTTATAAGAAAGTGATGAGTAGATGGTGCATAAGGTTAAAGACCTCATGAGGACATCAAGGCTGCCAATAACCAGTTAGATGCTCTAAAGGTAAAACACTCTGAGACTCAGGTGGATGCTTCCATGACAACACTATGGCCTTTATCAAAGGAATCTGAGGAGTATGTCATTGACACCACCATGGCCTTTCCCAAAGGGTACGAAGATCTGAAAAATAGGGTAGCCAAACACAACCCTAACATTGTTTAATTCGTCATGGCCTATGAAGGAGGTGATAACGAAGCAAAGGCCTTAAATAAATAGGAGGAGGGTGCTCGTCGATGTGACACACCACCTATTCTAATCCTAGGTGATCAACCCATTATTAAATTAAACAGGAAGCATTAATGGTTTCATTCTTACCATCACTGTCGAAATCTTATTTATATTACTAATACCTAATGGCTCGGCATCAAAATTTTAATCTTGTTATTAACATGCAATTAATTTAAACTAATAAACCACATTCACTAATCCAGTAATCATGGTAATATATGATAAAATAGCGAGATGAATAAATATGCCTAGAATAACACTCCAGACTAATATTCAAATACAATCATCCAAACTATAAATCCCAATCCAATACTAGAAAAATAATATAAAAGTGCAATGTCTCTGAAATAACCACTAGCTAGAGATGATAGAGAGTAACTAATAAATATGAAAGAGTCTACTACCAAGGTACTGCAACGTCCACAGCAACCACAACATGTCAAATGTGAGGGAACTCCAAAGCCTAGTGTCCTTGTGGCTGGGAACCTAAAAGGTTTTTACAAAAGTGGATTTGAAATGGGTAAAACAGTTTGAAAATATTTTGCAAGTATTTAAAATGCATTAAAGAGTAGATATTGTGTACATGTTAACATTATGTTCTCTCACTTGATATCCTCACCTCTCAACTAATGTGCATGCCTACCGTATACTTCTACCCAACCTAGTTACGCTACCCCACATAACTTGTTTAAATTAAATCTCTTTTTGTCTAGTATTTTGTTGTACCCACACGTATTGCCCATACAATACATTACTAAATTTTCAAACCCTTTTTACCCATCAAAAGTCACAAATTTAATATTAAGTTCTCACATACTTCGATTTCTTTAGGTATCATGATCTATCTTATCTACTAATGCACACATAGTATAATAATTCACACGCCTCTCTCTCTCTCTCTCTATATATATATATATATATATATATATATATATATATATATATATATATATATATATATATATATATATATATATACTACACTTGTAATATATATGAATACGACATCCCTTGGTGAAGACTTACGATGTGGGCATACTCTTCTATCAAGTCCTGGTACATCACGTACTAAGTAAAAGACATCGGGTTCGGAATCACTCTCGAACCATACATTCATAATTCACACAATTTGGAGGCAAACATAGTTTTAAAGCTTTGGGATACGCACACACCTAATGGACCTAAATGACCGGTCACACTCTCATTCACACAAGTAGTGCTTAATCCCTAAGTTTTATATTTGGGGGTAATAGTTAAAATCCCCCCAATGGTCTCATCAAGATAAGACTATCCACGATGCGGAACCTACCGTGATAGAAAGTAGCCTAGGTATGTTCACACATAATAATTCACACAATAGGCATTCACACAACCTATATATATATATATATATATAACATCAGTATAGGTGTACATGCATCCTATAATATATATTTCGTACTTACTATATGTAATTCTTGAATATTCTACGTATTATTAAACTTCGATTATACTTATCATCGTATATTCCCGAGTATTCCCCATTACTCGAAGTATGCCAATTATTATTTATTTCAGTAGGTAATTTACTCATACCCTACTGGTCTAAGACATAGGTTCACTCAGCTTCATCGTGACTCATTCTCATTTCCCCGTAAGACATAGGTTCACTCAGCTTCATCATGACTCATTCTCATTTCCCCGAATACATTACATTATAAACCACATCAATTAACATTAGCCTTAATTAATTCAACTTATGACTAAGTCCCAATCCTATCATTAGCGTACTAGTAACCTAAAATATCTCTCACAATGTTTTAAAGGTATACCAATAGCTCCCCCCATCATCAATTTCAAATTCAAGGCTAAAATAGGGGAACTTGTCAAAATTAGGGAAACCGAATCAATTCTCCCTTGGGCCAAATATATTCCCCCTTGGGCCAATTCGATTCAAAAACTGTCAAAATGTCTTCTTCCTTGATGCAATTGAGTTTTTCTCAAAATTTCTCATTCAAAACTTCATAATTCTTTTCCAAATTTATAACCGACGTTCCCAAACATTATATACGCTTATAAGGGTGATTCCCAACATAAATATGTCAACAAATCAACAAGAATTCTACCTAAGAACTGATTATTTCATAATTAACCATAAAACCCTAGTTTTTAAGATCTTCCATGTCTATAAATCATTAAATATAGATTTTCCCATTTATATTATTCCACATACTCCGATTTCGTCTACAAATTACATAGGACTTTAATCTACATGCAAATCCTACAAAGATCATGATTTGATCTTCCAATTTCAAGCAAAATTCCTTTATTCATGCATATAATCATTCCTACACTAACATGAATAATATATGCACTCAATTTAGAGCAAGACAAACACTTGATTGATATGGTAGGTCTTACTTCTGCCAAAAATATGTCGAAATTGTCTTTCTTTCCTCCCGATCTATGCTCCGATAATGGTGGTGGTGCAAAAATGGTATAGGAAGACTTTGGAACTCCTCTCCTTCCTCCTCTAATGGCCTCTCTATATTTTGTAACTTCTAAACCTAATAGAATCAACTTACCAAATGATATACACTAAGGATTTTCGTTGGTCTATTTTCCCTAAAAATTAAAAGACCAAAATATCCCTCCGAGGTGCCGGTTTGGCCTAAAAATACTTCGGGACCCAATCTAAACCCCCGAGTACTCTTTTTTTTACTATTTCGACCCTTCTGAAACTATTGATGCACTCAAAATGACCATTTGGATTATCCATAATTAAATTACATTTTAACTCATAATTTAAGTCTCGACACGACTGGCATGCGCGTCCCGACTAAGTTACCGTAACTGCCGTATTTCTGACTCACGATAATCATGATACGTTCTTATTAATTTATTACTCATTCACTAAGTAATTTCCAATATAAATAAATATTAACCATTGTCTCACTAATTAATATTTATTTTAACCCGAATTAATTTCCCATTTTTAATTTAATTAATCCCAAAATAAAAATCATTAAAATTACGGGGTGCTACATACTTCCCCCCTAATAATGGAATTTCGTCCCGAAATTTGGAAAAGAGAATACCTGGTATAAATAACTCTGGGTATTTATCGGGCATCTCATCATCACGCTCCCAAGTAGACTCATCGGCATTATGGTGCCTCCACTGAACACGTACAAGTGGAACTACCTTCGACCTCATTCTCCTCTCACTATGGTCTAGGATAGCAACTAGCGTCTCCTTATATGATATATTGGGCTAATAATAAATATCCTCCAATGCAATGTGAGTGTGAGATATCTCATCCCGGAGATATCGCAGCAACAAAGAAATGTGAAATACATCATGAATTTAATGCAAGTGTTCCACTAACCCAAGTCTATATGCAACTGGTGCAATACGCTCAATGATAGGGAATAGACACACATACCTGGGCGTCGACTTCCCTTTCTTCTTGAATCTCATTATCCCCTTCATAGGAGATACACGTAATAACACCTAGTCCCCCACATTAAACTTTAGGAAGAATCACTTGGCATCGACATAACTCTTCTGCCGATTTAAAATTACCTGTATACGACTCCGAATTAACTCAATTTTAGCCAAAGTGCCCTGAATAAACTCTAGTCCAAGTAGCTTATTATCCCCCACCTCTAACCAATAAGTGGACGAATGAAAAGTTCTATCGTACAACACCTCAAATAGTGTCATGACAATCATAAACTGGTAGTAGTTATTATATGCAAACTCCACCAGTGGAAGATACTGCTCCCAACCTCCACCAAAGTCAAGGATATACATTTGTAGCATATCTTCTAACATATGATTAGTCCTCTCTATCTGCCCATTAGTCTGCGGGTGATAGTTCATACTCATTCGTAACTTGGTGCCCATGGCCTCCTAAAAACTCTCCTAAAAATGAGACACGAAGATCTTGTCCCTGTCGGACACAATATCAAGTGGCACCCTATGTAGTTTCACTATCTCAGCCATGAAAATCTAGTCATACTATCCCGTAGTATAATCCGCCCGGATTGGCCGAAAGTGAAATACCTTGGTCAATCGATCCACTATCACCAAAATGGAATCGTGACCCCTCTATGAGGTAGGCAACCTAGTAATTAAATCCATGAAAATGCTCTCTCATTTTCATATCGAAATCTCAAATGGCTGTAAGACCCCTGCTAGCTTATGATGGTCCACCTTAGCTAACTTATAAGTGGTAAACCTCAAGATAAACTCGACAATGTCTCTCTTCATCCCACCCCACCAATACTGTCATCTCATATCTTGGTACATCTTATCCACTCTAGGATGTATAGCAAACTGTGACCCGTTCGACTCTTCCATAACCATGTGTCACAAGTCCTCCCTCTCCGAAACAATCAACCTATCATTGAATCATAAGCCTCCCTCTGAACTCATGGAGTACGACTCTACTCCCTTAGGTAAAAGCTGTCGAATTCAATCCTAACAAAATGAATCCACTGCCTAGTCTTGTACCACCCTCGTGACAATCTGGGGGTGACGGTCATAACTCACATAAATGATCTAACCACTGCATCCTAATGTCCCATCTCCTTCCATTTTTCCTTCCAAGCTTCAGCTAAATACCCCACTGGCCTGCGGATCAATGTGTTTGTCACCACGTTAGCCTGCCTCTGGTGATACTGGATGTTAAATTGATAATCTTTTATAAATTTCGGCCACCTACACTCATGCATATTCATCTCTCTCTGAGTGAAAAAGTACTATAGTGACTTATGATTTGTGAATAGGTAAAATCTCTCCCCTAACTGATAATATCTCCAAATATGTAGTGCAAACATGAGTGTCGTTAGCTCCAAGTCGTGGGTGAGGTAATTCTTCTTGTAGCACAAGATATAGCCTGGTCCTCCTGTTGTAGCACACCCCCAAGTCCCTATAGGGATGCATCGGTAAAAACAAAATACTCCACTCATGCACTGGGAAGTGCAAGTACGGGTGTCGAAGTCAACTTGTCCTTTATCTCATCGAAAGCCAATTGACAAGCGTCATCCCAAATAAACGGTACCCCTTTGTGAGTCATCTTGGTCAACGAACTTGTAATCTTTGAAAATACTTGAATAAACCGTCGATAGTACCCAGCTAACCCTAAGAAATTGCGCACCTCTGTCGGTGTCAGGGGATGTCCCCACTCCCTCACCACTGACACCTTATTTGAATCCACTGATATCCCCATGTCAAATATAATATGCCCCAAGAACTGTACCATACGTATCTAGAACTTGCATTTTTCAAGCTTAGTGTACAATTAATGCTGGCAAAAAGTCTGCAAAACCCTATGCAGATGTTCTGCATGCTCCTCCTCCGTCTAAGAATAAATCAGGATGTCATCAATAAAGACAATGACAAACTAATCCCAGAACTCCCTGAACGCCCTATTCATCAAATCCATAAACACAGCTGGCACATTGGTTAGCCCAAATGGCATAACTCAAAACTCATAAGATAAACATCTCGCCAAAAACGCCATCTTAGATACATCTTGCTCCCGAATGTGCAACTGGTGATACTCGGATCTCAAATATACCTTAGAGAAGTAGAATATTCCCCTAAACAGGTTGATTAAGTCATCAATTTGGGGTAACATATATTTATTCCGTATCGTGACTTTATTTAACTCCCGATAATATGCACACAGACGTAGATATCCATCCCTCTTCTTTATAAATAGCACAGGGGCACCCCAAGATGAGGTAATCCTACGGATAAAACCCTGGCCTAAATGCTTCTCAATCTGGTCCCGTAGCTCCCTCATCTCTATAGGTGCTAAAATAATCACAAACTCTACCTCATGACTAGGCGGTAGTCATGGTATCTCCTTAAACACGCCTGCGAACTCACATACAACCGGAATCGAATCTAGGGAGATCACTACCCCCTTAGATGCCTGCTCCTCTATATAGTATAAATGAGTTGATGATCCCCCTTCGGACTAGGCATCGCCAATAAGAACATCTCTAGACCTGGAATATCAAACACCATTATCCCACTGTAATAGGAAATCATGGCCCTATACGTCGCTAGCCAATCCATGCTAATAATAGCTTCATACTCTGACATATCTAATATGAGAATATCTGCGGGAAAAATAAGTCTCCCAATATCTATACTCACACCATGACAAATAAAGAAGATAAGTGTCCTACTATCCAATGGTGATCCTACACAGATGACTGTACTATCAACCGTGTCTAACAATCCTACGTCTCGTGCAAATATAGTGGTTATTAACAAGTGTGAATCCCTAGTGTCAAATAAAATATGACCTGAAGTCCCATGTATAATAAATGTACCCCCAACTACAGATGGAGTCTGTGTAACTGCGGCCTGGTGGACATTATACACATGCTCGTACCGTAACTTGCCCTGCTAAGGTGGGGCTATTGGAATGACTGGTATGGCAAGCAGTGCTAGTGTTGGAGTTGGGAGAGCAGTGGGCAAAATAGTCCTCTGGGCTCCTGGCGAGCGTCGTGCTGCTGCGGAACTCTGCCATTATCATGGAAATCCTGATACTTGTGGCCATTCTTACCACATATGAAACATCTTCCCATGAAATTTCCTCCCCTCTGGCCCTACTGTCCATTTCCACCTCTCCCTTGGCCCTGCTCGCCCAGCTGAAAATGTTATTGGCCCCGTTGACCCTGCTGACGACCTTAATGGTCATACCTGAATCCACTTTGTCCCTGCCTAAAATCTCCTGAATGAAAATGCTTAGCAGCATCCCCCTAATGAGAACCCTGCCCACCCTGTCTTATCTGAGTCTGAGTCGATTGTGCTTCCTTTCACATTGAAGCGGTGGTCCTAACAATGCAATAAAGCGGAATTCAACACATTTGTATACGTCTTCAAAGAGGGATTACCCAACAGATGTTATCAGATTCTACATGTAAGACCATCCACAAACAGTTGTATCCTATTCTCCTCCGTGCTTACCTCCTCGGGAATAATATTTTCCAAACTAGTAAATTCTTCCTCACACTCCGCGACTGTCCTCCCTTCCAGAGAAACATCTAAGAATTCTCGCATCATCTCTGTCTGAATGGAGGATGGTAAGTACTTGCGGTCGAAAAACTCCGAATCATCATGGTGTCTTTTTCACGTGCGGTGGTAACAGACTCCCACTACTGCAAGGTTTCCACCATTAGCTTAAAGGTAGATTGTATTTGTCTCTGTACATCAGTTCACTCAAACATCCGCAAATGCTACTCGATATCCTTGTTCCATTGGCATGCCGCAACTACATTGAGCTCCCTTAAAACTTGGGAGGAGGATCCTTCTAAAAGGTATCTATGACTTGCTCCTAGGCAGAAGGAAATAAGTGTGCATCGTCTGGTGGGGTGGCACCTGTGGTTCCTGTTGAGCAAAAGTAGTCAAAGTCGCATTAACCACCAGCGCCACAATTGCAGCAACCTTGCTAGCATTCATAGTCCCTGGTGCCTTAGCTGGTTGCAGCTCAGGCTATGCATCTGGGGTGGCTCGTAGTGCACGTCTGGAAGGCATCTAAAACGAAAGAAAATTTTCATAAGTCCACAATTCTATATATCTCAAAATAATTGAAGACGTAAATGCATAATCATGAATGTAACAATCCTACTAGTAGGGCTCTACATCAAAGAACGCTACACTAGAAACGTAACAAGTCCATACAGATCCTAAGGACATTAGAACCTGATGCTCTGATGCAATATTAAATTAAATGGGAATCATTAATGGTTTCATTATTAGCATCACGGTCAAAATCCAATTTATATTACGAATACCATAATGGCCTAGTATCAAAATTTTAATCTTGTAATTAACATAAAATTAATTTAAACTAGTAAATCATATTCACCAATCTTGTAACCATAGTAATAAATGATAAAACAACGAGATGAATAAATATGCCTAGAATAACACTCCAGGCTAGTA
Source organism: Sambucus nigra (assembly GCA_949130495.1). Taxonomy (NCBI): domain Eukaryota; kingdom Viridiplantae; phylum Streptophyta; class Magnoliopsida; order Dipsacales; family Adoxaceae; genus Sambucus; species Sambucus nigra. The sequence goes on along the minus strand of OX422210.1, from coordinate 168,042,269 downwards.
TCCAAATACAATCATCCTTACTATAAATCCAAATCCAGTCTAGAGAAATAAAATAAAAATGCAATGTCTCTAAAGTAACCACAAGCTAGAGATGGGAGACATGCCCAACTGATAAAACATAATAAGAGAGAGTAACTGATAAATATGGAGATGGCTATTACCAAGGTACTGCAACGTCCACAGTAGTTGCAGCACGTTAAATGTGAAGGAACTCCTAAGCCTGGCGTCCCTGTGGTTGGGCACCTAAAAGGTTTTAACAAAAATGGTTATGAAACGGGTCAGAGCCCAAGTAAAAAAGTTTGAAAATATTTTTCAAGTATATAAAATGCGTGAAATAGTAGATATTGTATACATGTTAACTTCACGTGCTCTCGCTTGAGATCCTCACCTCTCAACTAATGTTCACGCCTAACGTATAATTTTACCCAACCTAGTTACTCTACCCTACCTAACTAGTTTGGATTAAATCTCTTTTTGTCTAGTAATTTGTTGTACCCACCCATATTGCCCATACAATGCATTATTAAATTTCCAAACCCTTTTTATCCATTAAAAGTCACAAATTTAATATTAAGTTCCCACATAATCAGATTGCTTTAAGTATCACGATCTATCTTATCTACTAATGAACACGTAATAGAATAATTGACATGCATATATACACATCACTTATAATATATATATATATATATATATATATATATATATATATATGAATATGGCATCCCTAGGGGGATACCTGCGATATGCACATACTCTGCTATCAAGTCTTCGTACATCATGTACTATGTAAAGCACATCGGGTTCGGAATCACTCTCGAACCATACATTCACAATTCACATAATTTCGAGGCACACATAGTTCTAAGCCTTTGGGCTACGCACACACCTAACACACCCAAATGACCGGTCACACTCTCATTCACATAAGTTGTGCTCAACCCCTAAGTTCTATGTTCTGAGGTACAAGTAAAAATCTTCCCAATGGGCTCATCGGGATAAGATTATCCACAATGCAGAACCTCCCCTAATAGTAAGTAGCCTAGGTATGTTCACACATAATAATTCACACAATAGGCATTCAAACAACCTATGTATATATATATAACATCAGTATAGGTGTACATTCACCCTATAATATATATCCCGTACGTAGTATATGTAACTCTCGAATATTCTACGTATTATTAAACTTCGGTTATACTTTTCATCGTATATTCCCGAGTATCCCTCACTACTCGAAGTGTGCCAATTATTCTTCAAAGTATTTTAGTAGGTAATTTACTCATACCCTATTGGTATAAGATATAGGTTCACTCACCTTCACCATGACTCATTCTCATTTCCTTGAATACATTACATTACAAATCACATCAGTTAACTTAGCCTTAATTAATTCCACTTATAACTAAGTTCTAATCATATCATTAGCCTATTGGTAACCCAACATGTCTCTCACGATGTTTTAAAGGTTTCCCAATAGCTCCCCCATTCACCGATTTCAAGTTCAAAGCTAACATAGGGAAATTTCTCAAAATTAGGGAAATCGAATCGATTCGCCTGACCGAATCGATTCACCTTTGGGCCAAATTGATTTGAAAACTGTCAAATTGTCTTCTTCCTCGACGCAGTTGCGTTTTTCTCAAAATTTCTCATTCAAAACTTCATAATTCTTTACCAAACTTACAATCAGCATTCCCAAACATTATATACACATATAATGGTGATTCCGAGTGTAAATATATCATCAAATGATCAATAATTCTACCTAATAATGGATTATTTCATAATTAACCATAAAACTCTTATTTTTAAGATCTTCCATGTCTATAACTCACTAAATCTAGATTTTTCCCATTTATAATATTCCACATGCTCTGATTTCGTCTCCAAATTACATAGGATCTACATGCAAATCCTACAAAAATCATGATTTAATCTTCTAATTTCAAGCCAAATTCCTTTATTCATGCATATAATCATTCCTACACTAACATGGATAATATATGCACTGAATTTATAGAAAGATTAACATTTTCCTAATATGGTAGGTCTAACTTTTGCCAAAAAGATGTCAGAATTGTCTTTCTCTCCTCCCGATCTCCGCTCCGATGGTGGTGGTGGTGCGAAAATGGCGTGGGAGGACTTTAGAACTCATCTCCTTCCTCCTCTAATGGCCTCTCTGTATTTTTAGAACTTTTAACCCTAATAGTATCCACCTACCAGATGATATACACTTAGGACTTTCGTAAGTCTCTTTTCCCAAAGAATTCAAAAGACCAAAATACCCTTTTAGGGTGTCGATTTGGCCTAAAAATGCCCCGGGACCTAATCCAAACCCCTAAGTACACTTTTTTTAACTATTTCGACCCTTTCGAATACATTGGCGCACTCAAAATGACCATTTGGATGACCTATAATTAAATTACATTTTAACTCATAATTTAAGTACCGACACGACTGACACACGCGTCCGACTAAATTACCGTAATTGTCGTATTTCTCACTCACGACAATCAAAATACATTCTTATTAATTTATTACTCATTCACTAAGTAATTTCCAATATAAATAAATAATAACCCTTGTCTCGCTAATTAATATTTATTTTAACTCGAATTAATTTCCTAATTTTAATTTAATTAATCCCAAAATAAAAATAATTAAAATTACGGGGTGTTACGATCGAGCTGAGGTGGAGTCATCTTCTAAGGATGAAATGTGAGTACTTAAAATTGTTGAAGGATAACTTGTTGCTGCTGAAAATCCGAGTCAGCTTCAAAGGATGTTGTTGTTGCTTAGCCTGCTTCCTTCTATTTTTTGGGTAGCTTCTGTTTTTTGGTAATGCTTCACCTATGAAGCTTATCTGTATGAAAACAATTTATTTAAATGGTTTATAAATTAGTATGAATGATTGTTTGCTTATATCATTTTTTGTACACTATGTTTTCCTTTGAAATCTTTCTTTGTTGTGAATTTGCATAACTGAAACTAGTCGATTTCGGATTTTTAATTCAGGTTTTATTTGGAGTCTTTCTATTATTGCTTAGCCTTAGCTTAATTGTTATTTTAGGGATGAACTATTTTACTTGTGATCTTAAAGATATGTTTTTAGGAAAGGTATGTGATCGAATCTTATCGATACATTTTCTTCCAAACGTATTGTGTAGTCAAAGATGTGCATTAATCAATTTGGTCAACCTGAGCCAACCTAATTTATAATTTTTGGTGCAGTCAAAGATGTGCATTATCCAATTTAGAAATGTTATGTGATTGGATCTTATCATTACACGCTCTTCCAAATATTTTGTGCAGTCAAAGATGTGCATTAATCAATTGGGTCGACCTAAGTCGACCTGATCTAACATTTGAATAAATTCTAATAAGAATCTGTTAATCACAAAAATGAAATAAAAGATAACAAAATATCTTCATATATTGACTTATGTTTGTATAAATTTGGTAACCTCCCACGGCCTTCTTCTTCCTAAAAAACTAAGAGATTTTTAATGATAGTGTTTTTTTAGGTGCTCAGAATTCTAAGGATTTTTTAATGGCTCCCCTTTTAAAGTTTCAATATGGTACATGTATGGTATTACAACTTTAGCCATATAGTAGGGACCATTCCAATTTTCCTTCGATTTATTCAATTTTTGTGTGACCTTTTCTAAGACGTAGTCTACTTCTTTAAAAGTTCTCAGCTTGACTCTCTTATTGCAGAATTTTTATATGTGTTGTTGGTATAGTGATACTTTGAGTGTGGTTTCCTCCTTGACTTTGTTAATCAGGTCTAGATCCATCATTCTCACAAACTCACTTATAGGAGAATCAAAAATTAAAACCATGTGTCTTGGTAGGCTAAACACCACTGAGTCTAGGGGTGGCCATAGGCCCAAGGCCCGTTTAGCCTGCCTAGCCCGCCCAATAAAAAAATAGGGCTTGGGTAAGGTGAATAGGCCCGCAAAGCGGGCTTGGCAAAATTTGATAGGCTCGATTTTTTTCTGGCGGGCTTGGGCACGAATTCTTAAGCCCGATGGGGCCTGGCACGGCCCGAGGACCAAAAATTATATATATATATATATATATATATATATATATATATACACATATGTGTGTGTGTATTAATTTATTACTAAAGTTTAAGATTACAAAGTTATAAATAAATATGTAAAGTGGGTAATTTTTATAAATATAAAAACATATACTAAGTCTTTTTATGTAGAGTGGAGAACTTTATATATAGACTATGTAATATATATGTAGTGTAAAATAAGTTTTTAATTAAAAAAAAGGTCTTTGATTAAGAAAAATATTTTTTTTATTTAAAAACACAATTAACCGAGCTTGGAAAATGGGTCTTGGTAAAGAGCTTTCAAATCTGGACCGGCTTGGGATTACATAATAAGGCCTCATCCAGGCCTGAGCGGGATTGGGATAGCTCATAATTTTATAAGCCCGGCCCGAGCTTGATAGGGCCTTCCCAGGCTCGGCCCATAACCACCCTTAACTGAGACCATGACTTTAGTTCCAAAAGCCAACATGTAAGGCGACTCTTCTGTCGTTGTTTATGGTGTTGTACCTTATGCCCACAACACACTTTATAGTTCATTTTCTAATTTTCTTTGGCTGCTTCATGATTATTCTTCATTCTATCTAAAAAAAATTGATTCGTGACCTATGTCTTCCCATTGCACTGTGAATAAGCTAGTGATGAATGGAACTTTCTAATTTTGGCCTTACCACAATACTCATGAAGATCTTCCTTGTTGAATCGGGTTCTATGGTCAGCAATGAAAGCATGAGGGATCCTATACCTGCTGATCACATTCTTCCATATGAAATAGGAAACTTTTACATATGCCATCTCTGTGTGTGGTTCGGCCTCCATCCATTTTGTGAAGTAATCCACCACTACCATTAAATATATGAACCTTCCCTTGGTCTTCAATAATGGGTCAACCAAGTCCATAGCTCATATAATAAAAGTCTAAGTTGATGTGATCGGCATTAGCTCGTCTCCTGGTCTTTTGTGTATTATCTTATACTTTTGGCATTTGTCGCATTTTTGTGTGTATTCTTCACAATATTTCCTCATTGTTGGCCAATAATATCCCTGGATGGCTATTCTCTTTACCAGTATTCAACCTGTTGTATGAGCTCCGCATGATCCTTTATGTATTTCCTTGACCAGATTTTGATGCTACCATAGGGTGAACACATCTCATCATTGAGACTGTAAAACCTCCTTTGTACAATACTCCCTTATCCATAATGTACTTGGCATCTTTGTAATGAATCCTCCTTGCCTCCTTCTGATCAGCTGGAAAAATGCCTTCTTCCAAGTACATGATAATTGGGTCCATCCAGGATGGGCCCATGGTCAGCTCCAAGAAATTTTTTTGTATGAATAGTCCTCTGCAATAGAATTTCTATAAGTAAGGTCCTTCTCAGGTCGGTTCTGGTAACTAAAGCCAAACAAGCTAATGCGTTTGCTCTCGTATTTTTAGTTCTCGGGATTTTGGTCATCTGGAGTGCTTTTAGCTTTGGGATTAGCATTTTTACCTTTATAAGGTACTTTAACATGTTTACCTATCTTGCTTCATATTCTCCTAACACTTAGTTCACTACCAGCTATGAATCACTTTAAACCTTTATCTGCTCAGCTCCAAGTGATACGAGTAACTCCAATCTAGTAATCAAATCCACGTACTGTGTTTCATTATTGGATGCTTCAAATTTAAACCGTAGGTCATATTCTATGATAGCTCCATTAATTGTGTTAACTATTAAACCAGCTCCGCTATCGCTAGTACATGACGATCCATTCACGAACACTTTCGATACTGGCATTTCTTCATTAAATTCTTTTTCTACTAGAGTACTATCTTTAAACATTTTAGTAGTAAATTTTTCACTGCAGTTAGGTTGGTTATTTCTAGATAAGGATTATGTTAGGCTCTGGTCCTACTCAACTAGAACTGTAATATAGTGTTCGACTGGCTATTAAGTCTGTTTGGATAGAACAATAGGTACTAGTTCAGTTGTTTTGTTCTCCTCATAGGTGATTTCTATAATAATACCCTTTACATATTGGTCTCTGATCATAGTCCTTGGCTTATATGATATTTTATATTCACGAAGCTCTACTGCCCATGCCATCAACCTGCCATATTTTTCAGGTTTGTGGATGGTTTATCGGAGTGGGAGGTGAGTGTAGACCACTCTAAAGTGGGCTTAGATGTACTTCTTCATCTTTCTGGATGATACTACCAACACCAAGGCTAATTTTTCCATTTTAAAACACTTTATTTCTGCACCAGCAAAATCTTTGCTCATGTAACATATTATCTTTTGATCCCCTTCATCGTTTCTGATCAGAGTCGTACAGACTGCTAACTCTGACACCTACCAGATACAGGTATAATTTTTCCCCTAGGACTAGCCTTGACAGTAATGGGGCCCTTCCTAGATATATATTCATCTCCACAAAAGCGATTTGGCATTCCTCCGTCCATTCAAATGAGTTTTTGATAACTTTGAAGAATGAGAGGCATTTATTTGTGGTACCCATATTTTTGAGTCTGAAAGGCATAATATTATAGAAAAAGGTACCTTGGATGGTAATGAAAGAAGTCTTCTTTTTTATTTTTCAACTTCATTTTAATCGGTTATAGCAAGAGTATGCATCCATGAAGCTCAGTAGCTCATGCCCAACTGTTGCATCCACTAATTGGTCTATCCATAGCAAAGGATAATAATCCTTAGGATATGCCTTGTTTAGATATGTGAAGTCCAATAGCATCCTCCATTTATCATTTTTCTTAGACAGCATCACCACATTTTCTAACCAATTAGGGTACATCACATTTTCAATGAAATCGGCTTTTTCAGTTTGGATAGTTCTTTTTTTATCACCATATTTTTCTCTTCTAAAAATATTTATCGCATTTATTTGATAGTCTTGGCTTCTTTGATTATATTGATCTCGTGGAAGATAATGGTTAGGTCTATTCTAGGCATATCTTCATGGATCCAAGCAAACACATTTTTCTTGCTTGTAGGAAATCTGTCATCCTCTTCTTGAGAATGGGGTCCAGGGACGAGACGATTTGAGTTATCCTCTTAGGGTGCCCATCGTCTAGCATCACTGGCTCCGTTTCTTCAATGACTTCTCCATTCATTAACCTATCTTCATCTTCAGGATTTAAAGTCTCAATCTGATAGGTTTGAACTAGCTTCTTCTTCTCCTCTTTATCGACTGAGGTATAATTTCACTAACATGCTTCCACTTATTTTCCTTTCACCAATACCACGCTAAAATTAGTGGGGAACTTGAGACATTGGTGAATGGTTGAGTCTCAACTCAACTCAACTCAACAAAGCCTTTTCCTAATTATTTGGGGTCGGCTACATGAATCCTATTTTTCCATTTCATTCTGTCCAGTGCAATATCTTCGGTTAAACCACATGATATCATGTCCTTTTTTATAATATCCCACCAAGTTAATTTAGTCCTACATCTACCCCTTGGGTTACCATCAATACTAACTAAATCGCTATTCCTTACAGGAGCATCCATTGGTCTACGCTTGACGTGTCCAAACCATATAAGTCGATTTTCTCTCAATTTATCTTCTATAGGAGCTACTTTTACCGTTTAACGAATTTGTTCATTTTTAATTTTATCCTTTCGAGTTTTACCACAAATCCATCTTAGCATTCGCATTTCTGCCACACTCATTTTCTGCACATTTTGTTTCTTGGTTGCCCAACACTCTATCCCATATAACATGGCTGGTCTAATGGACGTCCTATAAATTGTCCTTTTAACTTCAAAGGTACACGCCTATCACACAGAACGCCGGTCGCACTTCTCCACTTAACCCAGCCTGCTCTAATCCTATGCGTAACATCATCACTAATATCTCCATCTTTTTGTATAATCGATCCTAACTAACAAAAATGATCATTTCTAGGTATTTCTTGACCCTCCAATTTTACCACTTCTCCATTTGTCCTCCTATTACTACTAAAATTACACTCCACATTTTCTGTTTTAGTTCTGCTTATTTTAAATCCTCTTGTTTCTAAAGTTTCTCTCCACAATTCCAACCTAGCATTTATCCCCATCTTAGTCATATCGACTAAAACAATATCATCTGCAAATAGCATACACCATGGCACCTCATCTTGTATTTGTCCAATCAACTCATCCATAACAAGAGCAAAGAGATAAGGACTTAATGTTGAACCTTGGTGTAGCCCTACCGTAATTGAAAATTCACTACTTTCTCCAGCTGATGTTCTTACTGTAGTCATCGCACCATCATACATATCCTTGATCTCGTCAATATATCTGCGAGTCACTCCTCTTTTATGTAGAACCCACCATATTATATCTCTGGGTATCCTATCATACGCCTTCTCCAAATCTATAAAAATCATATGAAGATCCTTCTTTTTCTCTCTATACCTCTCCATTAATCTCCTTAATAAATAGATTGTTTCCATTGTTGACCTCCCAAGCATAAACCCAAATTGATTCTCAGATACTGTTGTCTTCAATCTCAATCTATATTCAATCACTCTCTCCCAAAGTTTCATTGTATGACTCATTAACTTAATACCACGATAATTTGAACAACTTTGTATGTCCCCTTTATTTTTATAAATAGGTACTAAAATACTTTTTCTCCATTCATCGGGCATCCTATTAGTCATTAAAATTCTATTAAATAATTTTGTATGCCATGATACTCCATCCTCCCCTAAGAACTTCCAAACCTCAATAGGGATACCATCTGGTCCTAAAGCCTTCCCTGTTTTCATCTTTTTTAGAGCAATCCTGACCTCTGTTGTCCTAATTCTACGAAAAAATATATCTTCTCGAGTCTCCCTAAGTTCCTCTATATCTAATCTACTACCATTATCTCCATTTAATAACCTCTCAAAGTAGTTTTTCCATCTTTCCATAATTTCATCATCTTTGACTAGGACTCTCGAATCATCACTTTTGATGCACTTAACGTTATTAAAATCTTTTATTTTCCTGTCCCGAAGTTTAGTAAGCTTATAAATACTTTTTTACCCTTCTTGTGTTCCTAATTTTGTATAAAGATCATCATACGCTTTTAACTTAGCATCTCTTACCACTTTCTTAACTTCCTTTTTAGCCCATTTATATTTCTCAAAATTCTCTTCATTTCTATTTGTTTTCCATGTTTTAAAGCACTCCCCTTTAATTTTTACTATATTCTGTACTTCTTCATTCCACCACCAAGTTTCTTTAGACTGTGGCCCTTTGCCTTTTGATTCTCCAAGAATTTCTTTTGATATTCTCCTAATGCATGTGGCCATCTTATTCCACATTATGTTAGTTTCTTCTTCACAATTCCATGTTGCTTCATTTAATACTTTATCTTTAAATAGTTCTAATTTCTCTCCTTTTAAATTCCACCACCTAGTTCGTGGGTTAATCTTCACTTTTCGCACTCGTGATTGATTTTTAATATTTATATCCAACACCATTATCCTATGTTGTGAGGTTAATCTCTCTCCCGGGATAACCTTACAATCTTTAAACGTTAATCGATCTCCTTTCCTAGTAATGAAAAAATCTATTTGGCTCTTATGTGTTCCACTTTTATAAGTTATTAAGTGTTCAAGCCTCTTTTTAAAACATGTATTTACTAGTACAAAATCATAAGCCATCACAAAATCTAAGATAGACTCTTCCCCGTCGTTCCTATCTCTAAAACCATGTCCTCCATGCACTATCTCATATCCTACACGATCTTCTCCTACATGGCCATTAAAATCTCCACCTATATAGATTTTCTCACCTAGGGGTATTTCTTGAATTAGTTCATCCATTTGTTGCCAAAATTGTACTTTAGTGTGCTCATCTAATCCTACTTGAGGTGCATAAGCACTAACAATATTAATTATGTTTTCACCTAATACCAATTTTACAAGTATAAGTCTATCACCTTTCCTAATAACGGTTACGATATCGTCCTTAAAGTTTTTATCTACTATTATTCCAACTCCGTTCTTATATCTATGTTTTCTTGTATAATATAATTTAAATCCTGTATTTTCTATTTCTCTAGCTTTCTCACCGACCCATTTAGTTTCTTGTAAACAAGTTATGTTAACTTTTCTTCTTATCATGGTATCTACTAACTCCATCCCTTTTCCTGTCATAGTCCCTATGTTCCAAGTCGCTAACCTAAGTCTAGTATCCTGGACTAGCTTCTTTACCTGCACACGTCCAGCTTGTTGCAGGAACCCTTGCGTATTTATCATCCCATCCGGGCGCCGATGCGACTCCCCTTGACTATTTTTCGAGACACCCGATGGCAGGCGCAACGACCCTTGCGTATTTTTCGAGACACCCGGTGGCAGGCGCAACGCATCGCTTAAGGGGAATGCCCTAGCATTAGCAAGTATATTCATAGGATTCATGTTCATAAGGATCTGACAAAGTTTTACGCTGGCTATCAGCTACCTAATGCAACCCTCCTCCTTTTTCCGGGCTTGGGACCGGCAGTGTCAAAAAAAAAAAGTTAAGCACGACACAAGCGGAGTCTACAGCTTCAAAATTCTTCAGTCCCACTTCAAAGATGATACTATAAGCTGATAAGATATTCTTGTTTAGGAAACCCTCATTTTCTATGTTTTATAAGTCTTCCAGGTTTCGACAACCACCTCCAACTCAATTTTACCCAGTGGGTACACTTTTTCTTTTAATAACCCATCAAAGGACGATGATACGCCTCTAGATTCTTGTTAAATAACTTCAACCTCTTGAAAATTTCATAACATAAGACGTCTTTTTAGCTTTCGTTGTCCAGCAAAATTCTTTTCACAATTCTGTTGTGGATTATCATGGTTGTCACTAGCGGATCGTCATGAGGATATGGCAACCCTGAGAGGTCATCTCTGTAAAAACCTATGATCATCTTGCCTTTAGAGACCTTGTGAGGTCGAATGTCTGCCACTGCTTCCATCTTAACATCATTGATGTCGATGCAAGATCTTGCCTCATTGAGGAATGCTTTCGCTGGTTCATCGCCTCTACCAGGGTTTCCTCCTACTATGAAGTTACATCTTAAAAGATCGTATTTGACTCTTCGATGAGCTCTTTAGGCCGTGTTGGGAAGTCAGGATCATCCTCGTCTTTGTTCTCCCGATCTCTATTCTGCTCTTTGTTCTCCCAATCTCTATTCTACTCTCTGTTCCTGACCCTAGGTGATCTTAATTCCCACCTAGGTTTCCAGTATTTTTAGGCTTGCATTGGTATACTATTTTTCTCCACGTATTTATTAAGTTTTTCTCTCTTGATAAGGGTCTTAATTTCATCCTTTAAGGCTAGGTAATCCTTGGTTTCATATTCGTGATCTTTATGGAATTTTCAAAACTTGTTTGTGTCTCTTCTTCCACCATGGATTCTTAACTTCTCTGGACACTTTAGATCACCATGTCCTCAGATCTCATCTAAGATATAGTGTACTCTTACTTTTAAGGGAGTGTATTCTTCAAACTTTGAGTATGGCCTCTTTCTCTTCCCTTTTGGACCATCCTTGGGCTTCTCATTTCTTCCCAAACTCCTAATTTCTTTAAAATTTCTATGGCTGAACTCTTTTGTAGCCATGGATTCCTCCTCATTCATGATCTTCCCTACCTCGGCCATATAATTTGGAGGATCCTTGGCGAGTGTCCAGTATAATTTCCTAGGTAATAGCCCATTTATGATTTCTGTCATGGCCACCCTTTCATTGTAATCCACCATTTCTAGTTTTTTAGTATTAAACCTGGTAATGTACTCTTTTATTATTTCATCATCACGTTGACGGATGCTTAACAAGTAATTTACCTTTTTACTAGGTTTTGCTCCAAAGTAAAAGTTGTTCATAAAGAGGTCAACCAATTGATTAAACTTTGAGATTTCTCCTCTGGTTAACACATTATACTAAATTTTGGCGGGTCCTGCGAGAGTGCTTGAAAAATACCTGCAATGCATCTCTTTGGCTATAGAGAATATATCACATGTTGCTTGGTATTGCTCAATATGCAATATTGCGTTTGATTTTCCTTCATACCTAGGAATGATCACAAGAGAAAGGAATTTTGTAGGTGTGGGACAACTAATCACAGAGGTCGTGAATGGGTATCCTTTAATAAAACTTCTTTGTAGTGGATTTCTTATTTTTAAGAAATCGCCTAGGTGGTCCTCTATCCCCTTGATAGATCCCTTTTATGGTTGAGCTTCCTCAGCAACCTTATTGACTCATATGTGACTCTTGACTGAGCATTCTTCTCTTTGTCTAACCTGTTCGCACTTTTTTAATGCCCTGGTATTGAATCTTTAACTGTTTTCCCTTCTTGGATCCTGCCTCATGTATTTTTCTCATCATGTGCCTTTTTTAGGGTGTATATGTGCTCGCTCCCCTATCCTTCCCAACCTATCAAAGACAAGTACTTTGCTGAGCCTTTCAAAGGCATTAATCCAATCATCTGAGTACGTACGATCATCATCATCACTAGTTAACCTTATAGTGGAGGTTATACATGGTTGTAAGAGGATTATCTAAGTTTAAACCCATGTGTCCGAGTAGATCTGTAGAAGGGCATCACCAGCAGCAAAAACGAACACCTCAGAGGCGAGGGGGTCCACCACGAGTGGAACCTTATGCCAAGTTTAGTATAAGAAGTGGTTTGGGGTGAGGGGGTCCCCCTTGAGTGTCCCCTTTTCCAAAACCAATGCAAAAAGAAGCTTGAGGGCACGGGGGTCCACCACAGATGGCCCCTCAGTCAAGATATTCAAAGTCAATAATTGTGTGGTGAGGGAGTCCACCACAAATGGCCCCTCGACTAAAAGCAAGGAAAATAATAATAGCTTGAGGCGAGGGGGTATAACACGAGTCTCCCCTGTGACACCCCGCCCAATTAAATATCGGGTGATCAGTCCTTTATAAAATTTAAAACAGAATGTTCGGTTGGTTCATTCTTAGCATCACTATCGAAAATATAAAAATCTGATTAACCACCTAATAATTAATTAAGCTAGTGCCAAAAATATTTTTTTTAATCATTTAATTACTAATCCACGAAATTAAACATAATCCATCCACGCATAATTAATTAATAAAATACTAAAGCGGAATCACATGCTGAAATAACTAAGACTGGATAAAACTTTCTGTTCAAAACTTTAAACCAGGCACCATAGTAACCCTAAATCCAAATGAAAATGAACGGAAAGTAAACTTGAACATAATCTCTGAAAAACTGTCTAAGGAATGGGCGACACATGCGCTAAATAAAAAGTCTATAAAGAATGGAAATGAAATGATGGAGGCGCCTAATACGAAAATCTACAGCTTCCACAATAGCTGCAGCATGCCAAGCAATCCAAATCTCTAAGCCTCGTGTCCCTGTGGTTGAGCACCTGATATAATACATATATATAGAAAGAGAGAAAAGAGATGCAAGAAACGGGTCAGAGCCTGATGTGTAAAAATATTTGTTTTAGCAAGTATTTAAAATTTGCAGTAAAGCAAGTGTCAAATGCATATTAGTTCGAACTCTCACATGAGATTCTCACCTCTCGTCTATTGTGCACGCCTAACGTACATCTATTTTCACCTAGCCATTCGTAACACTTCTAACTAGATGACTATTTATACTTCTTGTTATACCTCGTGGTAGTAACCCATAATTCCCAGTTTTTCACCTTATTAATACCATCATTTATTAATCCGATTAAGTTTTATACACTAAGTTAAATATTCACAACTTATGTCACTTACGACTATACTATCCCAATAACCTACAATTATCTCGCATGAGGAATATCACAAGTATATATATATACATTCACCGCTATAATATACATATACTAATACAGCACCCCAAGGCTAAACCTTTAATGCATTGCATACTCTGTTATCATGTCCCGGTACATCTCGTACTCTAATAAGGACTGTCGGTTCGAAAGACTCCCAACGAACCATATACACAAAACACACATAGTGGTAGCGAACATTGTTCACATACCTATGGGTCACGCACATACATACACTCCCATAGTCAGCTGACTTATCAACTCACAAATAAGTCTTCACAGTACTATGTTCTGAGATACGAGTCAAATATCCCCCCCCCCCCGAAGGTCACCCAGGGTAAGACTGTCTCTACACAACCCCCCGTGATAGCAAGTAGCTAGGTATGTCATACAAATAATATTAAACAATTAATAGGCATTCACATATCCTATTAATATTATTAGGCATTCTTCCCAACCTTCTTGTATATGTCCCAAATGTATTTCATTCTCATCGTTACATGTTTTATAATATTACTAAATTTCCACAATTCTTTAGTAATTTCCAAAGTAACTCTTGTTTTTCGGATTAATTAAAATATAAAACTCACCTACTTACTCGTAGACCTACCTCGTTTCAAATCCTTTAATTGGTAATTTCCCTCACTTGTAAAGATTGGACAAATCCAAAAATTGCACCTAAGAAATTTCTCGAAAATCTACCCTGTCGCTCGAACCAGATGGCATGTCGTTCGAACGATGCCACGTGTCACTCGAGTGACTTCGCGCGAGATGCAATCTCGCTCGAACAACTTCGAGCAACTTCGCGCGAGATTGTATTGTTCGTCTCCTACCCAGAATTTTAGCATTTTTCCACCATTTTTAACCCTAAAACCTCTAAATCAACATCCCAAACTCCAAACAAACAGTTCCAATTCGAATCCTATCAATTATATATGAATTCTAACCTCCTAGAATCACCAATTCATTACGAATCATTAATAAAACATGGAATCCCCAAATTAATTTATCAAAACCCTAGTTCTTCAAATTCTTATTCAAGAACACATAATTTCCAGATTCGTTCTTCACATAAGATCATCAAAACGTGATTTCTAGTCTACATACATGGAGGGTTTCAATTTAACAAATCTCATATTCGATTTATATATCCTAATTCCCCAATTTTCATCATTTTTATGAACTAAAACATGTTTATAACAACCCTATACTAACATGAGTATGATAAATGCTAAGGTACAGCAAGTCATAAACACTAGCCTCGAATTTGTTGTCTGATTTCTTGACGTTGTTGGTATGGGTGTGTTCCCCTTGTCTCGATCTACACGGTGGTGGTGGCGATTGTGTAAGGCGGTGTAAACTTGGGCCTTTCCTCTTGGAATTTGCTCTCCCTCACACCTTCTATGGCCGTTCTTAACTTTCTGTAACTTTTAACTCTAATGTACTTTCCTTGGCTGATAATATAACTCCTAATTTTCGTCCATTAATTAATCCCAAAAATATAATTTACCATAATGCCCTCTCGGGGTGCTGATTAGGCCTAAAATTGCTCCGGGACCTAAACTAAACACCCGGATATACTATTTCAACTATCTCGACCCTTCCAGACTCAACGGCGCACTCGAAAAGACCATACGAGCTACCCAAAAATAATTAATCTTTTATTCCATTAAATTAGTCCCGACAGGACTCACATGCGCGTCTGACTTAATTTACTAAACTGTCGTATTTCTTATTCTTGACAATTTACCTAAGTGTATAGTTCCATATTACATATTACGCAGTAATATTCAATCAATAAGTATTAACCCTTGGCACACTAGTTAATATTTATTTTAAATCCGGATTAATGAACAATTAAATTCTCACATTTTAATTCAATTAATCTCAATTAATACCACAATAATAATTAATCTCATAATTATTTAAATCATAAAAATATGGGGTATTACATCCCTACGGCCACAATCAATGTTAAAAGAGATTTACGGAGAGGGAGTCTAAGACAAATATCCCTTCTACCAAAGACATATATAGAAACGAGAGGGTTCATCTCCAGTGGCTCACTCTCACTGCATAAATTATGAAACAAGGAAACATGTATTAGGGCGAGGGGACTCACCTTGAGTGGCCCTTCTGCCCAAAAGCAACGCTAGAAAAGGAAATGACTGAGGACGAGGGGGTTCACCATGAGTGGCCCATGGTCCTAAGAATTTTTTTGTTTTAAGAAACAAACTACTAATGTTTATTTTCTTGCACAGATGGCCTAGTTGAGCAAGCAGGGCTCAAGCAGGATAGTTGGGATTTCCTGGAAATTTTGGTTTGGCGGTTGAAAGACAAGGTTTGTTGAGCAAGCTCAGCCACTTATCACTTTAAGAGAGATATAATACTAGTAGAGGGACTCTTGGAGTCACTCAGGCCCTTACACAATCCACATTTAGTTATAACTGAGGTGAGTAGCCAAGAGACTGGTCATAATGAAAAGATTTTAGTGAGGGTGGCCCTCAAGGTCACTCTCAAGTTTTATAAAGTTTTTACAATAAGTTACCATTTGAAATGATATTTACCAAATCACATATTTTATCACCATTAGGAGACATGTTTGCTTTTTGACTTTGTTTTGCACTGGGTGTCATCTGTCAAAGGGAATAGGTGAATGCAGATAGGTAGGGAAAAAAGGTACATTGCAGATCTTATCCCTCAAGTTCTCTCTCATTTTTGGCGCCCAAAAAGTCCCAAATCATCCTTAGTATTTACCTATAAATAGGAACCTTTGGTGAGGTCAAATCAGATCAGAAACTCAAGTTTAAGTCATTACCCTGCCAAAATAACACCAGACCTAGTATTGTCTCTCAGCTCTCTCTTTAAATTCTAAAAGCTTATCTATTCACCCCTATTATTGCATCCATCATTCTCAGGAGATCACTCTCTGCAAGTTACCATTATTTTTTGTGAAGTTCATCTTCTTGCGGGAAGGGGTGATAGAATTTACTCCATTTTTACAAGAACAGAAAGATTTTCTACCTGAGTTAATCTTGAAACTTTGAGAGCCTTGTAGACAGAGTCCATTGGAGTGGGTCACACCTCACCCGTTCTAATTCTTCATAGACCCCAGTCACACCACCCTCTTTTACATTTGGCGACTCCGATGGGGAGGTATCATCACTACCATGGACAAATAAGGTTATAATGTTTCTAAGACGCTAATTTTTTAAGATACTCCGGTCGGTAATGGAGTTCAGAGAGACCACACCACACAAGAAAAGGTGATGGTGATAGGATTTAAAGCACCTGATCCTCAAGCAGGACAAACTAGGACGGCAGCAGCAACGTCGTTGGAAGGTATGAATTATAAGAGTATGTTTTTTAAGTTTTTTAAGCAAAACAATGTTGATCTGGCAAGCTTGAGCCAATCATGCATGACATCAGCGGTAGCAGCCACTGGAGGAGCAGCTGCTGCATCAGTAGCAACCAAAAAAGTGGCTTCGCCGGAAAAGGTGGTGGTGGAGCAAGTAGCAACACCAGTAGTGAAGAAAGTGGGATTGGAGGAGTCTGCCTCCAAGTTCGTTATTATAGTGGAAGTGAAGAAGTTATTTTCCTCTCAAAGGGAATCCTCTCACTTTATTATGGGGAGCTAAAAAATCCCTACCCCGATAATATCAATGAGAAGCCCTACTCTGAGGGTTATGTTCCATCAAATTTCATAAAGTTCAATGGCAAAGGTGAAAATCCTAGAGAGCATGTAAATAGGTTTGTGTAATATTTGTGTGTGCATGAAAATGATAAGGACTTAAAGCTAAGTGTGGCCATCCCAATATATCCTTCCTTCTATTTCCTCTCCTCCCAAGGGGATTGGTGGAAAAGAGGGAATAAAGGTCTCGCTCCCTTCTTGATCTAGGAACATTTCGGTCGTCGTCGGAGTGGGGTGAATGTAAAGAGATGGTGTCACCATCCTATTTTGCACAAAATAGGCAAAAGAACATGCCTCCACCTCGAGAGAGAGGCATTAAAGATAAACTGATGCTTACGAAACCAATAGTTCAAAGCTCCGGAGGCTAAGTTACAGAATGGGAAGGTGATAGGCACCCATCCCGGCCTTTTGGTCTCTCATGGGCCTGTGTTATTATTTTTCTTTATTTCTCCATGAAGTGTTTGTGTGTGTGTATATAATAGCGATTGAAATCGCCCAACTCATACCATGGAAGAGATCAAATGAGGTCCTCCATAGGAATTTTCCCAAAATAATATTAAAAAATATGATTTATGCGTTTATCTTGATACTGATCGTTATAATGAAACGATAATATATGTTGGATGAAATGATAATAAGAATCACAAACATAATATGTATTTAAATAATGCAAGAATATGGCGAAAATTGGAAATTTGGAAAAATCGGAAATTTGGGAAAATTAGAAAGTTGAAAAATTAAAAAATTTAGAAAATTAAAAAATTGGACTCGAGTCTCGGGTTTTAACCTGAAATGCCTATGTAACCTATAAAGGAACCAAAGTTCACTTAGTTCACCTCCCATAGATTCGAACGGTATTTTATTATATGCGTGTGTGTATAAAATATATTTTAGTTTTGAAAACGTGTGATGGATAATCCCGTTGAAATTTATAGGTGTAACCCTCTTTTTGTTTTTTTGGGGTTCTTTTTAGAAAAATAAAGTATGTGAAATATAAATAATAAAAAGGTGAGATGTTAATGTGTATGAACTAAAGTAAAAAACTAGATTATGAGTTTATGTAATTAATGCAAAGACAAGAAATTTAAAAGAGAAAAGGAAGGATTTGGACCTTTTTTGAAGGATTGAAGCTTTATCTTGATCTTGATCTTGGATGAACTCCTTTGAATGTTGAGATGAATGTTGGATGATAGAGAATAGTATTTTTCCAAATTAGGTATGAAAAGGATAGGAATGTAAGATAGGAAGGAATTTCACACAAGAAAACTTCGTTGATTGCAAGAGAATGTTGTTGAGATCACTGATGATGATGGATCTGAGGTGAGCTTTGGGAGTGAGGTCATGCCCTCTATTTATAGGGTAAGGGGGTACTGAGCGGCATAGCCCTAACCTTGTCAAATGGCAGGTAACCCTAGGCACACTGTCAATAGACAGGGAAATGGACCTGTCGATCGGTAGTCTCATGCAGATATTTCTAGAAACATGGTGGTAGAAATCAATCCATTTATCTAAATTGTACACGGGTAATAACGTTAGAAATGAAATTAATAGATCTTCAAGAGTCCTTTGAGCCTCTCCCGAGTTCGGGAGTTGACTTTGGGCCAAACAAGGATCGGAAACGCTCGTCGGTCCTTTGGACAGGAGATCGTCGTACAAAAATGAATCGTTCATTCGAATGGTAAGTCAGAATCACACTAGGGGAAAAAATTTGGAAAGGTTATGTGAGGTACTTCGACATTCCGAAGATCTTTGCTCGGTTTGGAAAGTTGATTTTGGTTAATCGGGTATCGAAAGCGCCCGGTGACCTTTCAGAGTATGTAGTGAAATGGAGGAGTGCTAGGGACCTAATGAGAGACTTGGGGGGTCCTGGAATGTGGTTTCACAATTCCCCTCGATGGGGGAGCTTGGAACAATTGAAATCCATTGAAACGACACCACATGATGTTTTAGAAAGAGGTCAATTCTGTGGAGGTGGGAATTTTTGCAAGTCGAAGCCAATTTTGAGGGGTTAAGTATAGGCAACCAATTTTGAGGTTCGAAGCCAATTCTGAGGGCTTAAGTAGAGGTGAACAATTTTGCGGGTAGAGGTCAATTCTGAGGACCTCTAGTTGAAGTCGGTTTTGAGGGATTAAGTAGAGGTGACCAATTCTGCGGGTCAAATCCAATTTTGAGGGCTTAACTAGAGGAGAACAATTCTTTGGATCGAAGCCAATTCTAAGAGCTTAAGTAGAGATGACCAATTCTACAGGTCAAAGCCAATTCTGATGGCTTAAGTTGTAGCTTTCTTGGGGAGAGTTTGAGACTCCACTGGGAAAATTATCTTGTGGTTCCACTGGGGATTTTGGGGAAGCATTTGATTTTGAGTTTTTGATTCCGCTGGGGAAGAGGAATTAATTCGAGGATTGGATGTTTCCTTATTAGGGAATATTTCAATTCTTGCGGTGTCCTTTGGAAACGTTGCTGGAAAGATATCCAATTAATTTTGGGAATTTCATTGGGGAAGTAAGTGTTGGAGGTTTGAAAACTATTGGCATGTAAGCCATCTTCGAACATAGGCGGTGCAATCTTGAACCGTGCTAATCCAGTAGTAACCCTGTCGGATGATTTTCTTGGTGAGCATATGGGATTCGCACTCATCTCCGTGGATTTTCTACATCATTTCTTTGATGTAAGCCCCTGCAAATGGGCTCCGTCAAAATTTCTCTTGAATAGTGCTTTATCACAAATAATATATTGGGTAGCCAGTTTGCAAAGGGTTTCTAAGTCTTTCTTATCAGAATTTTGGGAATACCTACCGTGCTTGAGGAGGCGCCAAATATTACAGTACCAGTAATTAGTTATATCAGGATCTTCTTTTATGACTAGCTCAATATGGTAGTCGTGAGTAGGTTTTTCTTGCTTTTGGACTAGGAAGGTGATCATTGTTATTCCTTCTATCATGTTAACCATGGAGGCAAAGGTAGCAAGCGCATCGTCGAGGTTGTTATTCGCTCGGGACAGGTAGTGGAAGGTGATATCTTGGAAATAGGAGGCCATCTTTTCTAGGTGGGCCTGGAAGGGTAAGAGTTTCTTGTCCTTGACTTTCCCTTTTCTGAGAACTTAACCGATTATGAGGGTTGAATCCTTGTAGAAATCTAGGTATTGAATTCCTTTCTTAAGAGAAACTTTGAAGCCTACCGTTCATGCCTCATATTTATTCATGTTCTTGGTGTAGGGAAAATTCAGTTTGATGTCAATGGAAGTGTGAGAGTTATCAGGGGAAATTAGGAGTATCACAATGCCATACCCTTTCTTATTGGCTGTGTCGTTAAAGAACACTTTCATCGGAGGTCCTCTTATGAGGTACAAAGGATATTCTCATTCGGGAACTCAGAAATCCAAACATCGATTTCTTCCATATGGTAGTCAGCGAGGTAGTCAGAGATGTCTCTTCCTTTTATGGCTTTCTGTGTGACATACACAGTATCAAACTCGGTTAATAGTATTAACCATCAGGCCATTATGCTAGATAGGATAGGTTTCTCGAGCAGGTATTTGATAGGATCCATTCAGGATACAAGTTTTATTGGTAAGGCGAGCATGTAGTTCCGTAGTTTTTGTGTGACCTAGATAAAGGTGGAACATGCTTTCTCCAAGGCAGTGTAGTTAACTTCGTACCCACCCAATATGCGATTGGAGAAGTAGATGGCTCTTTCTTTGCGGTATTCTTTAAGGTATTAGGCTAGAAAAGCCGCAGCTATAGTATCTGTTACGATCAGGTATAAGATTAAGGGAATACTAGGTTGTGGTGGCATGAGTACCGGAGGTCGGGTTAGGTATTGTTTGATTTGGTCAAAGTCTTCCTGGAAGGTTTCATTCTATATTTTGGTTGAATCCTTCTGGAGGAGTTTAAAGATGGGTTCACAAATAGAATTCAATTAGGCGATGAACCGGCTGATATACTATAATTTTCTAAAGAATTCTCGAACTTCCTTCTCCATTCGGGGTGGTGGAATTTCAAGTATGGATTTTATCTTAGCAGGATAGGTTTCAATCCCTTTATCTCTAACCATGAATCCCAAGAGCTTTCCTTTGGTAACACTAAAAACATATTTTGTGGGTTAAATCGCATTTGGTATTGCCATAGTCGCTCGAAGAACTTTCAGAGAGAGAAAACATGACCCTCCCTAATATTAGACTAGATAATCATATCATCTACATAGACCTCGACTTTTTTGTGTATCAAATCATGCAAGATGGTTGTGGTAGCCCTTTGGTAGGTAGCCCCTGTGTTTTTAGACCAAACATCATAACGGTGTAGTAAAAGGTTCCCCAAGGGGTGATGAATACGATTTTCTATTGATGATCAGAGTGCATCTCGACCAGGTTATATATGATAAACCCATCAATGAATGACTTAAGAGCATGAATGGTTGTATTGTTCGCAATCATGTCAATATTGGGAAACGGGTAATCATCCTTTAGAGAGGCCCTGTTCAATTATTGGTAATCAACGCACATGCAAACCTTTCTTTTGAATTTTGGCATGGGTAAGATGTTGTCTAGCCATTTTGGATATTTGATTACCCGGATGAAGCCTATGTTCAACTGTTTCACCACTTCTTCCTTAACCTTGAGCGACCATTCGGTGCGGAGCTTTTGTAGTTTCTATTTGACTGGTTTGCATTCTGGGAGCATTGGAATCTCATGTTGAGCTATCTCGGGATCAATGTCAACCATGCCATCATAGGACAATACGAAGACATCACAAATTCCTTCAGTAATTATTCGAGTTGTGTGTGCTCCTGGTTGTCAAGGGTGGACCATATCCTAATCTCACACAGCTGGCTACTATAATCGAGATTAATAACAATAGTTTCATCTTCATTAACTTGAATGCGGTTATGTTGTTTGTTATTAACCGTATTAAGATCAGTTAAGAATTATTCATTTTAAAATTATCATCATCAAGAGTTTGATTAGAATCATGACATTTAATGTAAGGCACGATATGAAAATCAAAATCTTCATTTATTTCATTATTAGGAAAAATATCACCGAGAACCTCATCTAAGGAGGTCTCCATTACATCAAAATATGGAGGAACAACAAAAGAAGAGGAAAAGGGATAATCATAGTTGGGTTATATTTTAGCAGTTGGAACTAGTACAGCATGCTAGTTGAGGATAGGTGCGTCAGTAGCTTTGATCAGTTGGGATGGATCAAATGTTATACCGCTTGAGTTGATCATGCAGAGTGTCTTCAATCTTAATGAATCCTCAGAGTCACTGATATCGGACTCTCCATTACCAACTATGGTCTTCCCAATGAGTGGTAGAATATAATGCCGGGAACTTTTATCTTATGAGTAACTGTCTTGGAAAAAAATCTCTATTCTTGGCTTCATCTTTTTGTCCACATGACCATACCAGGGTTTGGGAAAGACGAAAAAGGGGAAATCTTCACCCTCTTTGATGAATCTTCCATTAAAGGAATCTCTTGAGATAATATTGGCATTTTCTATCCTTCTCTTCAGTCGAGATTAGCGAAGCATTCTGAGTTCCTCTGTTGATGGCTGATAACCCAGGCCATAAGGAGTAAAGGCCTTCTTTAATATAATGGGTTCAAGTATTCCATGTTATTGTCATCCCAGCCCCAGTCCGATCATGAAGTGAATGTTTTTGAACATCTGGATCACATTGACGTTGCCATGATGATTACACTCCGAACAAACCCTATCTTTGAAATCGTCCCCTGTTGGGAGTAGAAATGGTTCGACTCAAAAACCTAACAGAAGCGTATCATTTACCCATGTTGTATTTTAAGTACTGGATTGTTGGTGCTTGCATTCTCGATGTTATCATCATCACACAAGATGGTAATGACCTTCCCATTAGCGAAGAACTTTAATTTTTGATTAAGGTAAGAAGATAAACCCTTGATACTATGGAGACATGGTTTTCCAAGTAATAGATTGAAACAAGTCAGAATGTCGATGACTTAGAATTCAACAACAAGATTTATAGGACTCGCACCTATTATAAGCTTTATGGATCCCATTACTTCTCAAGGAGTATTATTATAATCGCACATCGCGATAGAGGTCGGATCAAGGTCACTCACTTTCAGTCCCAAGCAATTGAGGGTTCTCAATCGATAAACATTAAGAGTTGATCTATTATCGACAAGCAAAAGTGGGACGGTCTTTCCCATGACATCGAAGGAGATATTGAGAGCATATTTGTGGTTTAGGCCAAACTTAGGGATTTTTTCTTCAGAGAAGGAGAGCATTCTAGTAGAGGTTAAAGATCCAACCAAATTCACTACTTCTTCTGGCATGGTGGAGGGTGAACTGTGGGCCCGATAAGTAGTTTTATCAAGACATTCTGGTGTAGCTAGGAAGACATAAAAAGTCCCCATAGAGTGAGTATATCTTGGGTTTTCTTCAACTGATCGAGGATATTGCTATCTTTGAGGGTCATTTCTGGCATAGGAAGATTCTCGACACATTTTCCCTTTGTCAATTATTGATGATTGCGGGTTTGGAACTTGGTCATGCCTCTCTGATCTAGTCATAGAAGATGGGAAAAATAGAAATCCAATTTCCTCATCTATCTCAAGTAGTTAAGTCACCTTGTTGATTTCTCCAAGAAACTCCTTAAATGATATCATTCCACATATGTTGACTATTGGGCTAGTCTTTCTCAACTTTGTTCTTCATATGAACTATCAAATCCGCCCCCCCATTTGGCGGCAATGACGTCATCTTTTCACCAGAAGTCAATACACTCCACAAACTCAATGACCTCTTCGTATAGATTCTCCCATTCGACAGGGAGATGTAGAAGTGAAGGGATCAATCTCCCGTATAGTTTTAAAGCATCAAATAGCTCGAACATAATAAAAATTTCATCGATCCATCGGTATAAGTCTTTCATGATCTGGAAGATATCATCCAACATGACTTCATCGGTAGGTACCACCAAATTATCCAACTCTCGAACCCATTTTCAAGCTTCCAAGAATAGTGTATTGAATCTGGTAGTCAATGTTCATCTCTGAGGGAAATTATATCCTGAATTCTAGAAGCTAGTTTAATATTACTGGTAATTCCATATATTTCCCGCCAGAGCGGGTACGAATAGTAATGCATGCTCTTTTATGGAATGATAGAGCCTGCTCGGTAAAACAAGTAGGATGCAAGAAAAAATATGGGTAAACTTAGAGGGGTTTATGGGAATATATGGGTATGACAGGTGATTTACTGGGTATGATTTGGGTAGATGGATAAAATTCTGAGTCTTCTTCTAGGAAGATGGAATTTGTATGATTTGTAAGGGGATTGTGGGAAGTGTTTGGTTTAGGATTGGATGGCAGGGCGATGATACCCCGATCATTTAGAGCTTGGATTACATTTCGAAGGTGGAAACATTAATAAGTGGTATAGCCGGCACTTTGGTAAAAGTCGTAATGGGCATCTGGTTTAAAATTTTTGGTAAGTGGGTTTGGTAATGGACGAGGGTCCAATGGCTTGATAAGATTTCAGCTTAAAAAGGCTTGGTAAACTTTAGAGAGGGGAGCACGAAGCTCAGTGTATTCCTTTTTTATTGGGTTAGGGCGACTTTCTGGTGCCCATAAATTAGCAGGCTAAGAGATGTTATTAATGGTTGAAAATGTGATATTGGCAAGCTTCTCATACTTTCTAGGAGTGAACTGTCCAGATACTTTCTTAGGCTCAACTTTTGTCTTGGAAAGACTTTCTTTGATCTCTACTCCTCCTTCTCATAGGGCTCATAAATGAGGGTAGTACCGTCCTCTCATCATTGCTCGAACATGGGTAAGAAATTCCTCTTCATAATACTGACTTGCTCCTCTTCGGAAGGCCGGTTGGTAATGGTGGCTACTTTCTCTCTCCACCTTGCTATGAAGTTACTGATAGATTCCCAAGGGTTTTGTTTGAGCAGTTCTAAATCATGGCGATTAACCTCCAATTCTTTGTTATACTTGTATTGTGACATGAATTCTCGAGCAACATCTTACCAACTACGGTTTAAGGACTCCTTGAGAGATAACAACCAGCGAAGAGCATTGTCCTTCAAAGTCTGTTGAAACATTTGGGCCATTATTTCCTCAAAGGCACCTAGGAGAGTCATGGCTCGGTGGTAAATGACACAAATTTGGAAATGAAAATCCAAAATGGATACCTTTATATTTATGGTAAGCAAATATATATTGATGTTAAGCACAATATTAGAATGTGATTTATTTAAAGGGTACATGAAGACCCCTACTTAGTCGACTTCCCCCACCCCACACTCCACACGCCACACCCCATAATCCACTCCAACGCAGTTGAGGTATAGGTCCACAAGTAATCCTATACTCCTTGTGTCCCAAATTAAGAGCTCACTATTCATTTTTTGGTTGTCCCAAGATAAATGTCCACTTTTCTTTTTTGAACATAATCAATAACCATAATTTAGGATAATGAATTGTAAGGACAAATTTTCAATCGAGTCATTTTTTATATTGGCTTAATTCCGTTGGACAAAACATTTTTGGGTCATACGGCATCAACGATCATTCAACACAAGGATTCAAGCATCGCATTCAAAGTTCACGCATCATCAATATTCATGCCGTGCTATTTATCCTACGAAGGTATATGACCTAAATACAATTTTATAAGTTGGAGTATTTTGACTAATCAATAAATTTCAAATAAGCAAATGTTCATATATAAGCTATACTAATTTTGAAAAAGTCCTTGAATTAAATTGAAAAAAAATTTGGGCAAAAATCAGATTCTCGTTCGAAGTTTAACCCAGGTCGTTCGAACGACCTGGTTCTAACGAAGTGGTGCCTCGTTAGTAGTTCGTTAGAAGTTCGTTAGAAATGTCGTTCGAACGAGATTTCTAACGACATCTAACCATCCTAAACTGGCACGCCGTTAGATAAGTCGTTCGAACGAGTTTCGCCAGAATTGATTTTTTTAAACTTATTTTTTAATGCAGTTTTTTTCTACAACTGTTTTTGCCCACTACTTTTTCAGTTATTTTCTAATGGACGAAAATTCAGTTTTATAACTTAAGGAAGATCATTTTTCAAAGTACACTTTCCATAACTTCCAACCTTTTTGATAAAAAACCTCTCCAACATTTTTATCAACTTTTCAAATCAAAACCCCTTCATCAATTCACATTCAAAAAGCAAGATTGCGGTGGATCTCTGCATTCAAGCTTCGAGGAGACGGTGGTTTTGGGCTTCGGTGGATACCGCAACACGAGGAGTGTTGAGCAATGCGTTGGAGTTTCGCGAACTACAACTTCGGAGGTCGAGGACGGCATAAGCATGCCTTGAGTGAGTCAATGTCTGTAAGTCTTTTGAGTCTCTTGTAAAACCTTTTGTTGTAGTGGATTTTGTCTAGGCCCAGCCGTCCGAGGTTTTTCCCATTTGGGTTTTCCTCGTACATCGGCGTGTTGTGGTTGGGATTTTCGCACTTTCATTTTATCATATCACCTAGATGCATGCTTAGGATAAAATGAATTTAATTGGAATTTGATCTTGCAAATTTGTGAAACTAAATTTAAAATTGAGTTAGAAGAATACATCTTTCATAGAAATAATAAAATTGGATTAAGTGTGTGTGTGTATTCTACGAATTAAACTAAGACCATATAACCCTGCAACTTCAAATTGGTATCAGAGCTTGTTTCTATAAGTTATTTAGATGAATCCTGGAGGTTATATGGATAGTTTTTCGTCGAATAGACTACCTTTATTTGATGGATCAAATTATACCTATTGGAAAGCACGTATGAAATCCGCTCTTAAATCTATTGATGAACGTGTTTGGGTCACTGTTGAAAGAGGATGGTCCCCTCCTACAATGGTTGTTAATGATGAACGGATTTTGACTCCTGTTGAACAATGGAGCGAGGAAGATTTAAAATGGTGTAACTTTAACTCAAAAGGATTAAATGCCTTATTTGGTGCCGTGTCTCCCGATGAATTTCGTCGTATAATGACGTGCGAAACATCAAAGGAAGCTTGGAACATTCTCCAAGTTACTCATGAGGGAACAAGTGTTGTTAAAGCATCAAAACTTCAAAACTTAACTACACAATTTGAAACTATCACCATGAAAGAAACTGAAACTTTTGATGAGTTATATGCTCGTTTATCTGACATAGTCAACTCTTGCTTTAACTTAGGTGAAAGAATACCTGAAAATCGTGTAGTTAAGAAAATACTTAGATGTCTTCCTAAGCGTTTCATTCCCAAAGTCACTGTACTTAATTCTTTAGGAAACCTAAATACCTTAAAACTTGAAGAACTTGTTGGTGATCTGCAAACGTATGAACTTGATATGTTTCCTAAAGATAACAAAGGGAAAGATAAAGGAGTAGCTTTAGAAAGTTGATGTGTCTGATTCTGATGAGTCTGACTTTGATTCTGATGATATAGACTTATTTGCCAAAAAGTTTAAAAAATTTCTCAAGTTTAAAAAACAAAACTCCAAATTTGAAAAACCTAAATTTGAGAATAAAAACAAAGGAGGAAATAAAAGTTCACTAATCAGGATACAAAGAAGTTCAATAAAGACAACTTTAAGAAGGATGATTCGGAAAGATGTTTTGAATGTGAGGGACGTGGTCATAGAGCTTTCAAGTGCCCCACAAAACTTAAAAGACAAGGCAAAGAGAAAGCCGTTTACAATGCTACTTTAAGCGACAGTGATAATGAGTCTGAAGACTTTGATGACTCTAACTCGCCTAGAAATAACTTCACTGCCTTTATGGCGAGCCTTGCTAGTAATTCGTGTGAGTCAAACCTTAATGTTGACAATTCTGAACATAATCTAGAGGTGGTTTCTACTCATTCTACTAGTAGTGATGAAAAAGAGAGTGATAGTGATATAGATTAGAGTGAACTACAAACTGCCTATTCCGAACTCTACAATGAATCTCTTCGCATTCAAAAAGTCAACAAAAGATTAACCTTGAAAGTTTTAACTTTAGAAAAAGAGTTGAAAGGCCTGAAGGAGAAGGAGGCCTTAGTCAGTCAACTCGAGGCTATTAAAATATCTCTTTCTGAAAAACTTATCGTGATTGGCAAAGAAAAATGTGACTTGATTATCTCCTTAGAAAGTGCTAACAAAGAACTTAATGAGTCTCATGAAATTAGAACATCTCTAGAAACTAAAATAGTCCAACTTGAAAAAGATCTCGCGTCCTCTCGTGAAGTTAAAGTCACACTCGAGGACAATTCAGGAAGAATGGGAAAACTGTTTCTAGGTCCTGTTTTAGGATATAAGGAGAAAGGGTATCAAGAAAGAAAGGGAATAGGATATGAAGAAGGAAATTCTTCAAAAGTCAAAACTAAACCTGTTGCTAAGTTTGTTACAAAATCTAATGTTCCTAAAGATTACAAATCTAATGTTCCTAAAGTTAATCCCTCTAAGAAACATTTAAAAGCTGGCCCAAAACAACCTTATGTATGTTCATATTGTCACAAACAGGGTCACCTTAAAGATTTTTGCTACAAACTTGGAAAGAACCCTCAATTCACAAATTCAAAACAACCTTACAGCTCCTTAGCTAATCTTAAGAGTCAAGTTGAGTACCTTGTCAATACTTCTAAAAATCTAATGGAAGAGTTTCTTAGGTTCTCTAATGTCAAAAGAAATAAATCTAATTATAAGACTAGAGCCAACCAAGGGAAGAAAACTACTCAAACTTGGGTTAAGAAAAATCAAATCAAGAAAGCTTTTGTCGCTCACGTTGCTCTTAAGGCACAAAATACCTCTCAATGGTACTTTGATAGTGGTTGTTCTAGACATATGACGGGCGATAAATCTCTTTTTACCACTCTCGAAAACCATAAAGATGGTAAAGTTACTTTTGGGGATGGTAGCAAGTCCCAAATTATTGGTAGAGGTTCTATTGAAATCTCAGGTTTCCCTAAACTTGAAAATGTTCTTTATGTTGAGGGTCTAAAAGCTAATTTGTTAAGTATTAGCCAACTGTGTGATGATAATCTTGATGTGAAATTTAGTCAATCGGAGTGCATCATTTATGATCAATCAGGTGAACCGATTTTACATGGTGTTAGAACCAGTGACAATTGCTATGGCATCATTCCAAAATCTTCTTTAGTCTGCAATAATGTAAAAACCTCTTCTACCCATCTTTGGCATCAAAGATTAGGTCATGTTAACTTTAGAGATCTTGACAGACTTGTGAGAAAAGAGCTTGTTCGTGGCTTACCGCCACTAGGAAAGCCAACATCCACCATTTGCGGACCGTGTCAATTTGGTAAACAAATCAAAAGTCCTCATAAAAAGATAAACTCGATAACAACATCTCGTGTCCTAGAATTGATACACATGGACCTTATGGGTCCTACTCGTACCGAGAGTATAGGAGGAAAAAGATACATCTTGGTTATGGTGGATGATTTCTCTAGATACTCTATTGTAGGCTTTTTGAGAGAGAAATCTGAAATAGTTGACTTTCTTACTGTTAAATGTAGAGCTCTTCAAAATCTTCACAGTGTTACTATAAACCGCTTTAGGAGTGATAATGGAACCGAATTCAAGGAATCTGGTGTGAATGCCTTCTGTGATGAAATAGGAATAAAACATGAATTCTCGGCCGTTCGAACCCCTCAACAAAATGGTATAGTTGAACGTAAAAATCGAACGATCCAAGAAATGGCAAGATCCATGCTCCTTGGAAGAAATGTGGCTCGTAGGTTTTGGGCCGAAGCGGTTAACACTGCTTGTCACACGGTTAATAGAGTTTATTTGCGTCCTAACACTAACAAAACTCCTTATGAATTGTGGACGGGTAAGAAACCCAATTTGTCCTATTTTAGAGTGTTCGGAAGTCTATGCTATATTCTTAGAGATAGAGAACTTCTAGGAAAATTTGACTCGAGGAGTGATGAGGGTATTTTCCTAGGATACTCTCAAAATAGTAGAGCTTTTAGAGTCTTTAACTTAAGCAACTCTAAAGTAATGGAATCCATTAATGTGGTCATAAAAGATGATGCTCCGGCCACACAAATTAATAATGAGGAAGATTTATCATGTGAGTGTGATGTTGAGTCAAATGATGAAAGTATTGCATTTCAAAATGATTTGGGTGTTCCATCTACCGATAAAAGGGAAGTTACTCCTTGGGTGCGTAAAAATCATGATACTTCACAAATTATAGGAGATCCCGAGGTAGGTGTCAAGACTAGGGCGCAATTAGAAAATGAAGTTACTTATCTCTGTTATACTTCTACTATTGAACCTAAAAACTATAAAGAAGACCTAAAAGATGAACATTGGATTAATGCTATGCAAGAAGAATTGTTTCAATTTAAGAAAAATGATGTTTGGGAATTAGTCCCTAGGCCTTCTAATACCAATGTCATTGGCACTAAATGGATTTTTAAAAACAAAATGGATGAAAATGGTGTCATTGTTCGAAACAAGGCTAGATTAGTGGCTCAAGGGTATACTCAAATAGAAGGTGTTGACTTTGAAGAAACTTTTTCTCCTGTTGCTAGGTTAGAATCGGTTCGTCTCTTACTTGCCATCGCATGTCATCTTCAATTTAAATTATATCAAATGGATGTCAAAAGTGCCTTTTTAAATGGTATTCTCCAAGAGGAAGTATATGTTGAACAACCAAAAGGGTTTGAGGACCCAACTCATCCTACTCATGTCTTCTTTTTAAAGAAAGCTTTATATGGCTTAAAACAAGCCCCCCGTGCTTGGTATAAAAGACTCACTTCTTATCTCCTTTCTCGTGGCTTTTTGAGAGGGGGAGTAGATATGACTCTTTTTGTTCGGCGTAATGAAAAAGGTATTCTTGTTGCTCAAGTTTATGTCGACGACATAGTGTTTGGGTCTACATGTGATAAACATACTCAAATTTTTTCCAAAGAAATGCACAATGAATTTGAAATGAGTATGGTCGGTGAACTTACCTTCTTTCTAGGTCTTCAAGTTCGTCAACTCAAAAATGGGATATTTTTGTCCCAAACTAAGTATGCTAAAGACCTTGTTAAGAAATTTAATATGGAATCCGCTAAACATGCTCGTACTCCTATGAGCTCGTCTATTAAACTTAGTAAAGACACCGATGGAAAAGATGTAGAGCATACACTCTTTAGAAGTATGATAGGTAGTTTACTTTACCTAACTGCGAGTCGTCCAGATATTTCCTTTAGTGTAGGAGTTTGTGCTCGTTATCAAGCCGCACCAAAAGAGTCTCACTTACTTGCTATTAAACGTATCATCAAATATGTTAGTGGGACCCTGTCTTTTGGCATTTGGTACTCCTTTGACACCAATGATTGTCTATCGGCATATTCAGACGCCGATTGGGCAGGAGATGTTGATGGATGTAAAAGTACATCCGGCGGTTGTTTCTATTTTGGAAGTGCACTTGTCTCATGGATGAGCAAGAAACAAAATTCTATCTCCTTGTCCACGGCGGAGGCCGAATACATTGCCGCTGGGAGTTTTTGCACTCAACTCATTTGGATGAAACAAATGTTGGAAGATTACGGCATTTCCCAAGGCACTATGACTATATATTGTGATAATACTAGTGCAATCCATATTTACCGTAATCCCGTTCAACATTCTCGAACCAAGCATATTAAGATCCGTGAACACTTCATTCGTGACTTGGTTGAAGAGAAAATTGTTTCTCTAAGCTTCGTTCCTACCGATCAACAATTGGCCGATATCTTTACTAAACCTCTAGATGCCCTTAGGATTGAAAACCTTAGGAAATCAATTGGGGTTTGCTCCATTGATTGAGATCGAAGTCGTTCATCTAGTTTAGGTTGCTTCTCTTGCATACCTTTTTACCTATGAACTAGATTTCCTTTATATATATTTTATTCAAAAATCAAAAAAATTTATTTGTTTATTTTATTCATTTTCAAGGAAAACGGGAATGGTTAGATAATGCTATCAAACCTTTTGTCCATATGGCTTTGTGGTCGATGTATTCAAATCCCTATCTTTTTCCATGTTCACGTGGCCTACGATGAATAGTTAATCCATACATGGTTTATCTTGTGCACATTAAATAATGCTTTGTTTTATGATATATAATGTTTTGATTTCCTCACATATTTGCCTTTTGCACACACCGTACACGGAATATTTCGAATATCTTGTTCACATTGTACTTGCAAAGTGAGATTTGGTGTTGTCTTCTCAATCCTGTCACATCCATTATAAGCAATCGAAAGTGTGCATGATCATCCGTTGCCCGGATTGAAACAAAATGACTATATTCTTCCGGTTGATTTCCGTTTCTAGCAATGGAACCGAGCTGCGAAAAACATCAAAGTTTTTGCGTGAAAAGCCTCCATTTGCATATTCAGATGTGTGACTAAAATAGAAGCATTGAAAATAATATATATACAATGCAAAGCCAAAATAATAGGCTTGATTGAGTCTTCAAAAGATTCGTCTCAATCTATTTGTTATTTTTGGGAGATATAAGTTGAAGATCAACGGGCATGCACATTTCATTAATTTATTGCTTTCTTCTTGTGACTTTATTGGCGAGAGAATCATCTATTTTGTATGCTTGTTACATTCGTGGTTAAGTGTTCAACAATATTTCATTTTTGACACAAGGCTAATCTGAGTGAATATTGCTCGTATATATTGTTTGGCATTACGCACTTGTACAAATGTTGTGGCTAAAGACTTTCACGCGTATTGTTCACACCCCTACATTTCCGCTCCCACCATTTGGATATGTTGGCCCGAGCTAGGATTAATACAATCACATTTTTGGCAATGATCTGGCCATCCCAATTCCTGATATTATGGTATTTTTCAATCTATTTTAAAATATATTTTTTTCAAAATTTTCAATTTTCTTTAGAAATTCTCGTTCGAACGAGCTTTCTAACGACATTTTTCAGCCCCATACTGTCTCGTCGTTCGAAATATCGTTCGAACGACAATTTTCGTTCGAACCACCTTCTAACGAGGTATCTAACGACCCGAGGCTGTCTCGTCGTTCGAACGACAATTTTCGTTCGAACCACCTTCTAACGAGGCATCTCTCGACCCGAGGCTGTCTTGTCGTTTGAACCCCTCGTTCGAACGACATCACTCGTTCGAACGAGCTGCAGTTAAAACGGTCATATTTGACATCCCAAAATTCTGCCACCTCTCCCATTTTCTTCCCTCCACGATTTCCCATACCCCCATTTCCCTATTTCCCAGATTTTCCTCTTCATTTCTCTCTCTCTCTCCCACGATTTTCTTTCCCATCTTTCTTCCATTTCCCCTCTTCTCCTTTCACTACCCCCCACGATTTTTCCCCACTCTCTCTCTTCCCCTATTTCCCTCCTCCTACCCACCTTCCTCCATTTCTTTATTTCTCTTCTCTCCGTTTTCTGCTGCTCCTACCTCCTCTTCCATTTCAGGTATCGTTTTTGTTCTTTCTCTCTACCGCTATATATATATATATATATATATATATATATATATATATATATATATATATAGATTTAGAGATATATAGATATAAGATATAGAAGATATATATAATATATATAATATATATATAATAGATAGATATATTCTATCTATTATATATATATTATATATATTATATATATCTTCTATATCTTATATCTATATATCTCTAAATCTATATATATATATATATATATATATATATATATATATATATATATATATATATATATATATATATATATATATATATATATACCTAATGTTGGGGATTTTTTTTCCAAACTTGATTCTCAACCATTTTCCCCACGTTACTCTATATGCATGTGTGTATATTTTTAAATGGGGCTCTTTTATTGTGTTATTTATTTCTATTGCCCCTGATTAAAATACCTCCCATGAATATTTTTTCTCAAAATACCAATTTAGTACTATTCATGGCATTTATTTTAATCAAATTTAATTTTTTTTTCTCTGCATTTTTTAAGGAGGATGGGACTTATGCTGATTGGTGTTGGATTTTTTTTGGTGTAATTGGTGGTTCGGTTGGATTATCTTCGGGTAGGTTCTAGCTTTTGTCATCTTTCCATGGCTCGTAATCGCCGCCAACGCTGACTTAGCGATTCCCCCGAGGAACGCACCACGTCCTCAGATGAGGAATCCCGGGGTATTCCCGACCTAAAACTACGTTGGCGCACCCTTTCCCAACATACCCGCTATCACACCCAAGGGTTTGCAACCCGTTCTGTTGTACGGGAGAAAGTGATTAATCTCCCCTCCCTCCACGGCACAAACGTGCATTCATGGATATCTGATTTAGGGTGGGACCCACTCTTCTCCCTCACCGATGTTGTTTTTCCCGACATTGTACGGGAATTTTATTTTAGCCTGATTAATAGGGGTACTCATCTTTACACTCGGGTGCGAGGTCGGGAGATTCTAGTCACTCCCGACTCGATTGCTCAAATCCTTCCCCTCCCTCGGGTAAATAATCCCTCTTTTCCATGGACATCCGAGACCACCCCCGATCCTACTCTAGTCTTTAACACCGTTTTTAGGATTCTTCCTTCCGGCACGGTTACTATTTTTCATAAAAATTTACATCCCGATTTTATGGTCCTTAATTGGATCGTTTGTGCCTGCCTTCTCCCTCGTGCCAACACCACCCAAATCAGAAAACAGCACGTGGATCTCATGTTTTATATAAGCATTAGGGCCCACATTGACCTTCCCTCCTATCTTTATAGCGTGATCCGGTCTGTTAGGGTTCTTCCCGCCAGCCCCACTCACCAGGCCCTCCCATTTGCGGCCCTTATCACCCGTATTTGTCTTGCCGTCGGTTGCCCCCGTGTGTCCACCGATATCCCCACCACTAAATACCAAACCGTTGACCTCACCTCCATTAGTCGCTCTCGTGGTCATTTGCCACCGGATACCCCTCACCTCACCCCCTCTGCCTCCTCCCACTCCGCCACCTCATCTCACCCCGCTCCCAGTCGTCCAGCTCCCTCCCGCTCTGTCCATCACCCCGCCCCTTCCCAGCTTAACGCACCCGTTGCGTCGGAGGATTTTATGTTTTTGCGTTCACAGGTGGACCAATTTCAGGAGGACCTCCGCCAGGACCGCGCACTTCTGCAGGAGCTCATTATGTCTATGCAGCTGGACCGCGAGGCCCACGCCCGTCGCGAAGCCGCCCGGGATGAAGCTCAGGCATGTCGGGATGAAGCCCAGGCTCGTCGGGACTCTCTTCTCTTAGAGCATCTTGCTGCCCTCCGCCATATGGAGCTGCGCCGCGGGGCATGCTCTTCCGGCACCGGCTCACTCCCCGATGACACTCCACCTGCTGATCCTGCCTCTTGATTTATTTTGTTCATTTCCTGTTTCTTTATGTTTTGTGAGGATGAGTGCTTTCATACTATCTTGTATTTGGATTTATTTCCCTTGGTTATTTCATTGTCTGACTCTTAGCTCTTTCCCCTTTACCCCTTACTTAATGCATGCTCCCACTTTTCATTGTCATGATTCATTATTTCTATTTCCTGCCTTGTTATTTATTCTCAATTCTTTTGCAGGCCCCCTTATCCCTTTGTCTTTTCCGGGCAAAAAGGGGGAGAAAATTTTAATTAATATGACTTCATATTTAGGGGGAGTTTGATAAATTTGGGTAATTTAATTGACATTTCATATTCATTGCAATTAATAATAATTTAAGGTAATTATAATTGAATTAAGTTATTATAATTAAATTTCCAAATTGATTCTAATATTGACCTTATGCACAATTAAGGGGGAGTTAAACTGTTCATATTGAATATTGAGACATTTATGCACCATGCACAAAATATTATATCGCATTGTCTTATATATAACATCTCTCTATTTCCCCATGCGTTTATGAATTTTTTGTTTCATGTGTGTAGGATACATCTCCTACTCCTTTGCAGCTCGTCAGTCTTGTCTTTGTGTCTGTATTTTTTTTGGGTTTTTGGGACGGGACTTAGATACGGCTTGACGGGTGGCTTAGCAAATTCAATCTTTTATTTATTTATTTTTTACTTTGTTTTGTCCCGGAATGGCCAAAGGGGGAGATTTGTAAGGACAAATTTTCAATCGAGTCATTTGTTATATTGGCTTAATTCCGTTGGACAAAACATTTTTGGGTCATACTGCATCAACGATCATTCAACACAAGGATTCAAGCATCGCATTCAAAGTTCACGCATCATCAATATTCATGCCGTGCTATTTATCCTACGAAGGTATATGACCTAAATACAATTTTATAAGTTGGAGTATTTTGACTAATCAATAAATTTCAAATAATCAAATGTTCATATATAAGCTATACTAATTTTGAAAAAGTCCTTGAATTAAATTGAAAAAAAAATTGGGCAAAAATCAGATTCTCGTTCGAAGTTTAACCCAGGTCGTTCGAACGACCTGGTTCTAACGAAGTGGTGCCTCGTTAGTAGTTCGTTAGAAATGTCGTTCGAACGACCTCGTTCGAACGAGATTTCTAATGACATCTAACCATCCTAAACTGGCACGCCGTTCGATAAGTCGTTCGAACGACATGTCGTTCGAACGAGTTTCGCCAGAATTGATTTTTTTAAACTTATTTTTTAATGCAGTTTTTTCCTAGAACTGTTTTTGCCCACTACTTTTTCAGTTATTTTCTAATGGACGAAAATTCAGTTTTATAACTTAAGGAAGATCATTTTTCAAAGTACACTTTCCATAACTTCCAACCTTTTTGATAAAAAACCTCTCCAACATTTTTATCAACTTTTCAAATAAAAACCCCTTCATCAATTCACATTCAACAAGCAAGATTGCGGTGGATCTCTGCATTCAAGCTTCGAGGAGACGGTGGTTTTGGGCTTCGGTGGATACCGCAACACGAGGAGTGTTGAGCAACGCGTTGGAGTTTCGCGAACTACAACTTCGGAGGTCGAGGACGGCATAAGCATGCCTTGAGTGAGTCAATGTCTGTAAGTCTTTTGAGTCTCTTGTAAAACCTTTTGTTGTAGTGGATTTTGTCTAGGCCCAGCCGTCCAAGGTTTTTCCCATTTGGGTTTTCCTCGTACATCGGCGTGTTGTGGTTGGGATTTTCGCACTTTCATTTTATCATATCACCTAGATACATGCTTAGGATAAAATGAATTTAATTGGAATTTGATCTTGCAAATTTGTGAAACTAAATTTAAAATTGAGTTAGAAGAATACATCTTTCATAGAAATAATAAAATTGGATTAAGTGTGTGTGTGTATTCTACGAATTAAACTAAGACCATATAACCCTGCAACTTCATGAATTAGTGTTCATGTTATCCATTGTTTAAGTGTATCGTTAATCCATACAAAAAAAATAAATATGGACTCTAAATTTAGGATGGATACCCATATATTGAATTTCAACATGCAAATATTATCATTTGAGAGATCCAGTAATTAAGCCTTATGTTAAAATGACATAAATTAGAAAGTGAAAAGCCAAAATGGATACCCATATATTGAAGTAGGAGAACTCTTATACTCCCTTTGACCCAAATTAATAGTCCATTATTCCTTTGGGGGGTTTTCCAAATTAAGGGTCCACTTTCCTCTTTTAAACAAAATCAATAAACCAAAATCCGTGATAGTGAATTAATGTTCATATTATCCATTGATTGAATGTATCATTAATCCATACAAAAAAACAAATAGGGACTCTTAATTAGGGACAAAGGTAATATTTGCATTTGAAAAATTGCATAATTTTCTGGAGATGATTTCAAACCATTAAGTTTTTATAAGAGTAAGATTTATAATTGCTCATCATGTTTTTTAAGTTTGGCATATTCCGTAACACCTTCATCATCATGTACATTCTCAAGAGCTTAAGTGAAGACAAGTTAGTTACCGAAAGTAACAATCGAAGATCGAATATTTACGATCGCCGCTACAAACATCGGAGAAAGTATATGGTTTTGATTTTGTGTTTTCAAATTATTCAAGGGTATTTTTTAAATTCTTTGAAAACATATTTTTTCAAAAATTTTTAAACAAAAAAAATATTTTTTTTCAGCATCTTCTTAGAACAAGTTATGAGGTCGTTCGAACAAGGTCGTTTGATCTCTGTCGTTCAAATGAGCTTCCAACAACCCATTTTCCACCCTTCGCTGGAATGTCGTTCGATCTCTTATTTCTTTTCTATTCGAACGAGAACGAGTACTTTGTCCAAATGAGTCATCAATATTTTATTTTTTACCTGATTTCAAATGCAATCGTTCAAGCTTATATCTTAAAGATTATTCTCCTTATATAGAGAGATACAAGCCTGCAATTTTAATCAAACCTTTTAGAGATCTTTTTGTGATCAATCTCTTTTATTTCTCAAAGGCAAACCCCTTGGATGATTTGAGATCACTTTATCAAATTACGAAAGAACAAAATCTGTGCTCATAACCTTGTGGAGTTAATTCTTCACTACTGAAGATAGGAATATAATTTTTTGAGGTTGATTGGTGGACAGCGAGGCAAGTGGATCTTGTTTAGGGGCATTGCTAGATCTACATAACTTTCTATCATCAATAAGGAAGAAAGGCATTACTGCGTAACTTAGTGAAGTCTAAGTTTTGTAAGTCTATAGATGTCGTCTTTTAATAATTGGTTGTAACATTGCTGAAATGTAGGTCTTGCCCGAAAGGGATTTTTCTTTACCTCCTATCTTCTGATTTGTCGTTTATTTAATTATTTGTTCGGATTTTGTTTTAGTATCTTACATGTTTAGGTTCACTTATTTTATCAAGATAAAATTTGAACTAAATACAATTTGGCTTTTGTGTATGATCTAATATACGATTTGTTGTATAACCGGACCACTCTATCATTTTTTTAAATTAGTATCAGATCTTGTTTTCATGAGTTATTTGGATGAATCCTAATGTTAATATAGATAACTTGTACAATAGGCTACCTTTGTTTAATGTCCCTAATTATGCATATCGAAAATCTCGAATGATATCGTCTCCAAAATCGATTGGCGAGCGCGTTTGGCTTGCTATTGAAAGGGGGTAGACTCCTCCTACCATGAATAATAAAAATGTCATTAGTCTCAATCCAATCTCTAATTGGACTGAACATGAACTTAGATTGTGAAATTTTAACTCTCGAGGCCTAAATGTTATTTTTGGTGTCGTCACACCAGAGGAATTTTATCGCATCATGACATGTACTGCGTCTAAGAAGCTTAGGATATCTTCCAACTTACACACGAGTGTACAAACGCTATGAAAGCTTCTAAGATTCAAAACCTCACCACACAATTTGAGACCATATGCATGCATGAAACTGACACTTTTGATGAATTTTGTGCAGATTTGGCTGATATTATGAATTCTAGTTTTAATTTGGGTGAGCAAATTTTAAAGGTGATAGTGGTTAAAAAAATTTAGGGTCTCTCCCCTCACATTTAAGTGCAAAAGTCATTTTCCTAACTCTTTATGACTTCTAGACACGATTAGGCTAGAAGGGCTCGTAGGTGATCTTCAGGCTTATGAAATAAACATGTTCCCTAAAACAAAAAAAAAGGAAGGAATAGCTTTAAAAGCTAAATCAAAAGAAAAGGATTATGTCTCTAATTCCAAAATTGATCTAGACGATCTTAACCTATTTGCAAATAATTTTTAAAAAATTCTCAAATTTAATAAATAAAGCTCTTCCAAATTGGAAAATAAAAGTTTTGAGAAAGACAAAAAATTTTAAGCAGACAATAATTTTCTAAGAATGATCAACAGAAAGCTAAAGGTGAGTACCCTAGGAAAGTTGAATCGGTGAGATGTTATGGGTGTGAGGAGAAAGTTCACAAAGACCATAAGTGTCCCACTAGGCTTAAGAGACAGGGCAAAGGCAAAGCTTCATATAATGCCACTCTAAGTGATAGTGATGTTGATTCGGTTTTTAAAAGCAGGTAAAGATCGCTTAAAAAGATCTTATACGGATTTGAGAATGCTATGTGATATCGATTGTATGTGGATTCGCAAATTTTTAATTTTATACTTATTTAACTAGATGTCAATTTTTTACCCAAATTAATTAAATCCTAACACGTGCATCTAGGTGTATAGATTATGCCATCACAAAATAATTATAAATTGCTGACATACAGATTTCAGGAATAAACCCCTTTCGGGTGAAACCTTTTATTTCACTATGAAGAGGTAAATCGCAACCTACATATGCAATGAAATCTGCAATAAATATCTGTAGACACTCGCATAGACCATAGTCTAGAATCAGCAATGGATTAACCGCAGTGAATCCCCAAGAACACACAGTTATGTCTTCAGCAAGGAACACCCTCAAGTACTCTCAATGACCGCAGTCGTAGTCAGCTAGCACCTCCCTCAAGTGGTACCAAATCAGTAGGAGATAAATCTTCCCTACAAGAAAAATTCCAGTGAAATTGTATCTTGGGTTCTAAATTTATTCACTAAAGCTATTGGGATGATTTATAAATCAAAATAAAGTTAATAACCCTCAAAAAATGAGAAGACAAAAATTCTGCAAAAAAAGTTTTCGTAGAATGAAAAACTCAGGTCTTCTGAATTAAAAAGGACTCAAAAATGCACTATTTATAAAAATCTTAAGTCGGCGCAGTCGCTCAAACGCTATGTCGCTTGAACGACATATGAAGTCGCTTGAAGAGACTTCGCATGATATATCAAACCACTTTAAAAAACTAAAACAATAGCATGTCGTTTGATAAAATACTTCAAGTGATCTTCAAATGAGCCTTCACGCGACAAAGCCTATCTCTTGAAGCTATCATTCGAACGACTTTGTCATGTCTTTTGAACAACAGCGACATGTCATTTGAACGATGTCAACAAAAAATAAATTTTATAAAAACTCTTCCCCAACACTTAGAAAAAATTCTTTTGAGGAAAAATGGCGCCTCAAATGTTTAAGAACATTTTCAAAAAATTATCTCAGCACTTTAAATGAACCATTAAGGGACATAAGCACAACTTTACCAAAATCTATCTTGCAGAGGCTTATCTATTTAAGAATGTTGATATTCGGATCCGTCTTGATGCATGATTGAACTTGAACTTTTCTTCGACGATTGTAGCGGTATACGACGTACTCTAATGTAAACAGGACTATGTGAAATATGTCCTTACAAATCTTCCCCTACGTCTACGCGGGTATAAACTAAAAGGTACTAAAAATGTAAGTCTTTAAACTTTCTTCAAAAATCTTCAACTTAAAATCTTCAAATATCCAATATTTCTTTGTCATCGTCAGGGTGTGCAAAATAAGATCTTCAAAATTTATACCTACACACATGAGACAAGAAACAAATACCTTTGTGATGTATCAAGTTTGAAATGAGATAAACATAAATCAAAACAAAGATCAAATCTCAAATCTCCCCCATAATACAAACTCCCCCATTAAATCATAATTCGTTTCGAAATAGACAACGTAAAGAATAAATAAAAAATAAGCATGGAGTTTCACGACAAACAAAGCAAACCAACTACAATCATCAAGGAAAAACTTGAAATCTATCACCAACTATTTTTTATTTTTCAATTTTTCCAACAAAACAAATTTAACAAAAAATAATCACACACCATGAAATAACACTAAGATAACCACATCATGGAAATGGAATGAATGGGTGTGAACATATTTAATAGGTAAATCAAGTCTAACCTACATAACAAATGTGCATGATGAATATGGACACTCCTAATGAATGAACTTCACAATCATCCTTCGGTGTAAAAATTATAGAATTCAAATGGCATTGACATAATCAAATCAACAAATTAAAGTCTAAAATGATTTCTACACCAATAACGTCTAAAACTATTTAATGCTTTTTCAAGACTTTGTCAAGACGTGCAAATCCACTGATTTATTTCCAACCAAACTCCCTCAAATATATTATTCTTTTTCAATTTCTTTTGAGTTTTTTATTTTTTTCTCAACTTAGAGAAATCCTATTGGCATATGATTATTTTATTGCCTTAATTTTTCTTGGGCTCTTTTAAATGGTGGCTTTCACGACATGATTATTATTCACTCTTAGCCCTTTCCCGTGTTCACTCATCATTTTTTATATTAAATAAATTCCTCACGGGCAATGGTTCTTACATGCACAACTTTCATTGTCAAATTTTATCGCATTTGGTTCGTTTTAAAGACAAGATTGAGATGTAAAAACTTCGACCAACACGTGATACACAAGCACAATAATCAAACAAATCCGTGCAAGTGTGCATTAAAGGAAATCATGAGTCAAACATTTAGAAAATAATCTCAAATTTCATCTTAATGACTCCAAACATTATAAAGAACATGGATGAAATGATGTATCATCTCAAAGAACTATCAAATAGTTACATGGATATGGAATGATGTTGTGATTTGGCCATCCTAAATTTCCATCCATAAATAGTGTAAACAAAATACAAAAATCTTTTTGACTTTTTCAAAAAATTTATCAAAATAAAATATATTTGGCTTTTTCACTCTTTTTTCTAAAAAACATAGAAAATATTTTTGTATTTTTTCAAAAAATAATTTAAAAACAAAAATCTTTTTGGTTTTTCTAAAAATATATCAAAAATTGAAAAGATAAATACAAAAGTGGTACATACTAGCAATAGGCATAAAATATCATCATGAAAATCATCATAT
Organism: Sambucus nigra; assembly: GCA_949130495.1. NCBI lineage: Eukaryota > Viridiplantae > Streptophyta > Magnoliopsida > Dipsacales > Adoxaceae > Sambucus > Sambucus nigra. The sequence goes on along the minus strand of OX422210.1, from coordinate 167,999,042 downwards.
GCTAGCAAACATGTCTAAACCTCAACCGTTAGGTGTGGTGGAGTTTTTTAAAGGTGGTGACATCTTATGAAAAACATCCATCAAGGCATGTGAAGTTTTGACCAAAAATTTTACTTGCTCCCTTATATGTGCAAACTCTCTCATGTAGTCATCCAGATAATCATGTGTGGGTGCGTGTGTGGGAACACATGGCGAAACTCTATACGACACACTACCCAACTTAAAGTAAAATTCCCTAAGGTGTCCTCTCTTCTTACAATGTGATCAAGCATATACGGGCCTAGGAACACCTCCCCTAAAACATCTAGAACGCTCTCTCCTATTGGGAACATGATCCCTAGGTAGGTTGTGTTGATAATCATAAGGATCTATAACAAACTCGGGAATCGATTCGGGTGCGACATAAGAAGTAGACGCACCATCATGACCTATTCCTAATCTCTCAATATTACCCAAAGAGGGACCGAGGAGCATCTTTCCAACCTTCTTAGATGTATCCTCTATAGTAACTTTTACCTCATGAGATCGTTCGAAATCTCTCTTTAATTGCACCACACGACTTCAAGTTCACTCTTTTCACGACCTACAATGATCAACTGCTCACTCAAAGTCACCTTCACCTTCTCGAGTTGAGTCACCGACGCCTCAAATCCCCTTAAAACCACTATCTCTCTCTTCAAATCTATCACTCTAACACCTAATTCCTTATTCAACTTCTTCGCCTTTAAGGTCTCAGGTACAAATCCCTAAACGTAATTTGGATATCACTTTCACCTTCACTAGCGCACTCACTCTCACACTCGCTAGAAACACTCAAATCATCCTCGGGGATCTTACGAGCACAAGTATACTCAGCGTTGTGGTAAAAACTAGGTGTGCTCATGTGACTAGATAAAATACAACACACATCCCATGTGAAGATTCATCCCCTAAATCCTTCACCTCTTCCTCACTATTGCTTAGAGTGGCTGGCATGGTAATCTTCTTTCCTTTTCTCTTTAGCCTACTGGGACACTCAAATGCCCTATGCCCCTTGCCCTCACATTCAAAACATATCTCTTCTTCCTCTTTCTCTTTATCTTTCTCACCACTCTCTTTGGCCTCATCTATCTTTTTATTTTTCTCAAAAAATATTTTATTGGAAGAATTGTTTTTGGAAAATTTGAGAAAATTTTTAAAAAATTTAGTAAGCATGGCCACATCATCAAACTCACCCTCAAACTCAGAATCACAAAATTTTACTTTCTTTTCATTCTCTCTCTTGGACACTTCCTCACTTTTTTGAGACTGGGCTCTAAGTGGCATCCCTCTATACTCAGTCTTGACAGTGTTAGGAAACATGTCAATTTCATATGTCTATAGGTCTCCTACCAGTTCTTCTAACTTAAGATTTCTCAAACTGCCTAAGGAATTCAACACAGTCTCTTTAGGGATAAAATGTTTAGAAAACTATCTCAAAATATATTTAACTTTTCATTCATCAGGAATGTGCTCACCATGATTGGAACTAGTGTTGACAATGACAGACAAATGTGCATAAAATTCATCAAAACACTCAGATTCAAGCATGGTTATCATTTCAAATTGAGTAGTTAAATTTTGTAATTTAGACTCTTTTACTGCATTCATGCCTTTATGGGTAAGTTGTAAAGCATCCCAAGCTTCTTTTGACGTAGTGCACATCATAATACGCCGGAACTCGTTTGGGGTGACTATTCCAAAAATTGCACTTAGCCCACGAGAATTAAAAGTGCTCCATTTAAATTCATCCTTAGTCCAGTCAGTCACAGGTTTAAGATTGGTGACATTATTAGCAGTGATAGTGGGACTAACAACCCAAACTCGCTCATCAATAGCTTTTAGATTTCATGCGGGATTTCCAATAGGCATAATTAAACCCGTCAAAAACTGGCAACCGATTATATAAGTTTTCATTTGGAAACATTACGATTTTTCAAAATCAGATTTTTCAAAAAAAAATATCACAAAAATTTTACGAAAAAAGGATCACTTGATAAATTAGAGTAACCTGCTTTGATACCAATTTGTAAAAGCTAGGTAAAGATCTCTTAAAAGATCTTATACCAATTTGAGAATGTTATGTGATATCGATTATATGTGGATTCATAAATTTTTAATTTTATACTTATTTAACTAGATGTCAATTTTTTATCCAAATTAATTAAACCCTAACACATGCATCTAGGTGTATAAATTATGCCATCACAAAATAAATATAAATTGCTGACACACAGATTTCAGGAAAAAAAATATTTCGAGTAAAACCTTTTATTTCATTATGAAGAGCTAAATTATAACTTACATACACAATGAAATTTGCAATGAATATCCACAGACACTCATATAGACCTCAGTCTAGAACAGCAATGGATCAACTGCAGCGAACCCACATGAACATGTAGTTCTGTTTTCAGTAAGGAACACCCTCAAGCACTCCTTATGGCCGCAATCGTAGTCAGCCGGCACCTCCCTCAAGTGGTACCAAATCAGGAGTAGAGAAATCTTCCCTACAAGAAAAACTCCAGAAAAATTGTATCTTCGGTTACAAATTGATTCACTAAAGCTATTGGGATGTTTTGTGAATCAAAACAAAGTTAAAACCCCTTAATAAGTGAGAAGACAAAAACTCTGCAAAAGCAGTTTTCGTATAATGAAAAAACTCAGGTCTTTTGAAGTAAAAAGGACTCAAAAATGCATTATTTAAAAAGGTCTTGAGTCGGTGCAGGCACTCGAATAAGAATCCTATGTCGCTTGAACGACATATGATGTTGCTTGAAGAGACTTTGTGTGACATATCAAACGACTTTAGAAAGCTAATATAGTATAATGTCGTTTGATAAAATACTTCAAGCGAACTTCAAACGAGCCTTCGTGCGACATATTTTGTCGCTTGAAGCTATTGCTTGAACGACTTTGTCATGTCATTTGAACGACAGTGACATGTCATTTGAACGACATCAATGAAAAATAAGTTTTATAAAAACTCCGCCTCAACACTTTAAAAAAATTCTTTTGACAAAAAAAGACGCCTCAGATGTTTAAAAACATTTTAGAAAAATTATCCCAACAATTTAAATGAACCATTAAGGACTTAAACACAACCTTATCAAAATCTATCTGACAGAGGCTTGTCTGTTAAAGAATGTTGATATTTGAATCCATCTTGATGCACGATTGAACTTGAACTTTTCTTCGACGGTTGTAGCGGTAAATGACACACTCTAATGCAAACACGACTGTGTAAAATATGTCCTTACACGGTGGATTCCTGGGATGAATCACTATTTGAACCTAATTTGTGTTCCTTTATGATAGTCACGTTAGTACTACTAGTATGTATCACACTGATAAGGAAACTTCTAAACGTGCTAGTCTCAACAATGTTTCTAACCATTCTAGAAAGTGTGAATGTAATAATTTGAGTGGGGGTGAAGGTTTAAGTGAGGGATAAAGAGGTCTCCAGTTCAGATACTGTGATATTTACAAAGATTATAACAACTAAAAAGATAAAAAAAATTGACTTTTAAGGTGTTGGGTTTAGAATAGTGTTGAAAGTTTAGAGAAAGAATGAGATCTCGGTGAGAATATTTTTGAGTGAGGAACGTATTTTGGTGGGAAGGGAAAAGAAAGACTTGGCCAACAAAGTGGATAGTCTTATGAGATATTTTCGTGTATCATTAAAGACTTGTGAGAAACTTAAACCCCATGTTTCCAAACTTAAGAAAGATCTCGAACGTGATTGAGCGATCAAAATTACTGTAGAGGACACATCTAAGAAGGTTGGAAAGATATTTTTACATCCCGCGTTATGTTTTAAAGAGAGACAAGGAATTGGTTACGATGGTGCATCCGCTTCCAATATCGCACCCTAACCAGTCGCCAAGTTTGTAATGGATCCTTATGGGCCTCAACCTAACCCACCAAAGAGAACTCGTCCTAGGCATTTTAAACAAGGTCGACCCAAACCCAATAATGATTATACCCATTGCAAATAAAGAGATCATTTGAGGGAGTTTTATTTTAAGCTAAGAAGATTTTCTCGCACTCATGCTCCCACACATGCTATCATACACTGCCATAAATACCTTTCTAGTCTTTGAGAGCAAGTGGAAGTATTAGTCAAGACTTTTCAATGTTTGATGGAGGAATTTCAAAGGATGTCCACTCCTTTTGAGAACAACACCAGAATTAAAGTCAAGACTTGTTTATAGTATACGGTCATTTTACACTTTTTATATTTTGCCCATATTATAAGATTGTGTTTGTATGTTTATACTTTAAAAAAAATCAAAAATATTTTCTTTTCTTTTAGAAAAAGTTTCAAAAAGATTTTATTTTTGATAAAAATATTCAAAGAATTCAAAAGGATTTTTGAATTTTGTTTTACACCATATATGGATGCGCATTTAATATGTTTGAATCACAATTACATTCCATCCATTCATGTGAATTACTCATGGTGTTATGATACTTGGCTTCATTTCTTTTGTGTCCTTAAAATTCATGTTTATCATTATATTGTTCTTTTTTAATTACTTTCTTTATGATAGAATCATTATATCGCCTTGATTACACACATGCATGAAATTTTGAACATTATGCTTGCTTGTCATATGTCGAACGGGATGCTCTCATCTCAAATGTGCTTCATAACGAACCAAATGTACTAGGAACTAATTATGCCTATAAGAAACATTGCTCGAATATTTTTCTCGAAAAAATTAATTTTTTTAAGCAATGAAAAGGGGATACAAAAGAAGCATTCTTCTTTGCATTTAAGGCCAACATTAGAAAGAGCTTAAAAGATTATTTCGGCACATAAAAACAGAAGTGACAAGGTCAAATTTTTTGCTTCATTAATGCTTCATTTACATGAGAAATGTGATTCCTTCAAAGATTTTGAGAGTTTATGCTTAAAATGTGAGATTTTGATGTAGTTTTAATTTAAAGATTAATGGGTTTGCACAATAAACTTCCTTAAAAAATATTAAATATTTTGGCATTATTGATTTGAGAAGCATTGAAATTCATGATATTTTGCATGATTTGAGTCAATTTTATTTCGTTCAAAAAATTTACACCAAAGGTTGAATTAAGTTCTTTCTTGAGGACTATATCTTTGACTTTTTATACCTTTCCATCTATACATGTGTTGATTTTCTCATGTATTGAGTTCACATGATTTCATTACATTTCCTTGATTCGAATATTTTCTTGCTACTCCATGGTGTGACTGTTTGTAATTTGTACTTATCTGTATATTTATGTATTAAATAATTTACAAAAATAGTTTGTCGCTTTATTGAAGTCTCATGACATATGCTTCATTGTTTCTTCTTTCTGATGATATTTCATATTTGGATCCTTGTGATGCTAACATATTAGGATTAGCTTCTATTTTTTTCCCATTACGGAAAATAAGGGGAGAACATATTGAAGGGGATTTTTTGGGTTTTCTTTAAACTCCATGCATCATGGTATTTCTTATGCCTTGATGATTTCATGGACTACACCATGATGAATATTTTTAGTTGAAGACAATGTCACAAGTGTCGTTTCATTTTATGGTTTGGGAGGAATATTAGTTGAACATAATCAATAAACCAAAATCCGTGATAGTGAATTAGTGTTTGTTTTAACCATTGATTGAGTGTATCATTAATCTATAAAAAAGATAGGGACTCTTAATTTGGAACTGGGGGAATATTTGCATTCAAGAAATTGCATAATCTTTTGGAGATAATTTCTAAGCGTTAATTTAAATTTAATGATGACAGGGCATTTAAAGCGTCACGCAACAACTTGCACTATAATTCAAATTTGTGCCACTAGCGGTTTAAGAAAAAAGACAAAATATGATAAGGCCTAACGGGAAAGGGGTTTTCATTTTCCATTGTGTTTGGAACTTTACCAGCATGACTCGAGCATAAAAATAATAAATTTAAACAATTAAATATTATCATTTAAGAGCTCCAACAATTAAGCGATATATTAAAATGACAAAAATTAGGAAGTGAAAAGCCAAAATGGATACGCATATATTGATGTTGAGCAACCATATATTGATGTTAAGCAAAATGTTGGGATGCTATGTATTTAAAGGGTACATGAGGGACCCCCCACCCCCTTGTTATTCCCATTTAAAAGGTACATGAAACGACCTCTTTTATAGGGTTCAAAAAATTCATATAAAAATATAATGGAGTCAAAAGTCAAAAAATAAATCTATAAAATTATTTTCGTCAAAATATGATAGTGCTCAGAAAATCTAGAAATCAGCCAAAATGTAAAATTTAATTCTGAGAAACTTTCCCTCCTTCAACGTCTTCGGAAAAAATAATCTAGACCCATTTTAGGTGTATTTTTGTCAGCACGTGTCGCGCAGGATGCGAACTTGGGCAATTTTTGTAGGACAATTGGAGAGGGATAAAAATAGTGTGACTACATATCGGGAGCACTAAGTATATAGGGAAAAATACTATGTAGAGGAAAAATCTAAAATAAGAAAAATAAAAGTTAATTTCGCACCTTTTGACGGTAGCGACGCTACGAACACCCAACTTTAGGCGAATTGTTTGACCATTAAAAGGTCAAAAAAATAAAATGACCATATATATAAGACCCTAAAAATACATAGAAAAATGTCAAATAAAGAAAAAAATGAAAAAAAAAATAAGTAATTTGTAAGGCTTGGAAGGTGTGAGTATAAAAGGGAAAATGATGGGGCTCTGGGGCTCCAGATATTTTTGCATCAGATTGTAGACTTTCTCTCTCACTCACTCACTCTAGAATGCTCCCCACCACAAGTACAATCTGCCCCAGACCAATACACCTTTTTACACCACCTTAAACCACCATTAAAAGTCTAGAATCACCTCCTAACACCATAGAAACCAAAGTGGGTATTGTGGAGTTGAAGAAGATGAAGTTCATGGAGTTGATGGAAGGTTTTAAGGAAGGTTTCTGGAAGAAATAGAAGCATTTCTTGGGTCTTTGATAGAGCTTCTTGGAGCTTTCTTGGTGATATTTTCTGACTCCCTTTAAGACCACCTTTGAAGGTGGGGGAGTTACCCATCTTCTTTCTCTCTTCAACCATTTTTATAGATCTTTGAGGCGAAACACTCTAACTTTAAAGTGGGTTTGAAGTTGATTAAATTTCAGCATGTTTAGCAACTTGTGTTAGGATTAGTATGAGTATGATTAGTCATATTTTGAATCTATGGGATAATTAGTTGCACTTCTATCATTTGGTATGAATTATATTTGAAAAAAGTGATTTAAAATGGGTTTTGAAAATGTGAAAATTTCAGAATGTATGTCTTGAACATTTTATACAATAAAGTGTGTTATAATAAGGTTTTAAAGGTAAATAATGTGATTTTGTGCAAAGAAATGAATTAAGCTTATTTAAGTCATGTTATGAGAATAAAGTGTGATTTTCTATTTGAATAATGATGATAAGTGTAAAAAGGGAACTTTCACTTTAATGGGCTATTTAAAGTGGGTAAAACTCATGAAGAAATAAAATTGAGTTTAAGGTGTAAATAGGTGAAAAGTTACGTTTTTCATAAAGTTGTGGTGTAAATGTTGATAATGAAAGTAAAGAAGGCCAACCTTGAAATAAATGGGTAATTAGATGTTGAAATGTAAAAAGTCATAAATGAAGTGTGTATATCAAAGTGTGAAAAGTAAGAATGTCAAATGCTTGAATATTGGCAAACTGGGTAATAAGATGAATAAAAAAACCAAGAAAAGTGTACATATCAACAATGTGTCAAATGGGACTTTAATATGCAAAATATATAAAATTATATATAAAAGGTGTTGGAATGTTAATTGTGAAAGTTTAGTAAAATAAGGTATTGAACAAGTCTTAAAAATGGTTAAATGAGTTCACGTGTTGAGTCGAAAACTTAAATTACTATTTTTGGAAAATGACACTTGTTAAAGAAATAAATTGTAAGCTTTGATAATAAAAGGGTAAATTGATAAATTTAATTAAAGTGGAATATTTTATGAATTAAAATTATTGATAAATATTTTTACACTAGTTTGGGTGAAAATGAATTAATTCCTAAAGCGTGAATTGTTTTTGGCATAAAATCACTGTGTGTGAAAATAAAGGACTTAAAGGAGAAAGAAAGAAATTTCCAAGTGTTTACGAAAAAACGGACGATTAAGTCCGGGCCTTTGGCTCTGGCCTGTAAATGTGGATTAATGTAAACATTGTAATAATTTTGAACACATTGAAAAATAATGGAATATTCGGATGATGCTGAAAAATAATTAAGAAGGGCATGACGTCCCTAGTGGTGAAAGATCCCAAAGTAACTGCAATAGCATATGGCTACGAAAATCAGTAGTGAGAGGCCACGAAGTTCGTGTATGCTGGCAAAATCCAAAAGTCAATGATGCAATCGAGAACGTGATAAGAAACGGGCTATAAGATGGAAATAACCTAACTTGTGTAAATGTTTAAGCTTCCAATTAATGTAATGTGGACAAGTAATTTGAGAATAATGATTAATGTCCATAAGAAAAGAAAAATGGTTAAGCAAGGTGACTTAATGGGTAATTAAGCTACCTAATGAGGTTTAAACCCATAATAACACAAATGTTCGAGTTATATAAGGCTTTCAATATTAACAAATATTTTATAACACGATGTGCGCGTGTGTTGAAAGAAAGTATTAAGTAATGTTTAAGCAACTCTGGTGTGAGTTAATGAACGTTAAGTAATAAACGCTTTGAAAGTGAATGAAAGGTGTTTCCAATAATTGTAATTTTTTTAACTGAGCGAGTTAATGGGAACAATATGCTAGTTTTAAGCATAAAGATACAAATGATTATTTTGTAAAGACAATGAGAATAAACTGTATCAAATAGCCTTTTGGGGATCAAATGGTTTAATACATTGGGATGTGTATTTTCAAAGGTATATATGTAGACATATACGTATTAAGGCATGCATGTGGTTGTATCATGTGAGTATTCTTTATGTCATTCACTTATATACTTCATTTGAATAAATTCCCACTGAGCATTTGGCTCGCTCCCTCCTTTTTGTTATAGCAGGTCATATGTTGCCCATATTTTGAGAGTGTTATACAGGTTAGTACTTAAATTTCATTTACATTAGTAGCTATGCTTACTTGGCCCTGGGGGCACTCCCCTTGGGTCACATCACATAGTTTGATGAAAATTGGAATCACATGCTAGTAAGTGTAACGTTAAAAAATAATGAAACTGGATTACAAATATTATTTAGGCTATTCCATTGCACTTCAAAATTAACGCGCGAGCCAGATCAGGTTGATCCTTTATAAACCCTTAAATTTGGGTTGGTGTGTTACAACTTGGTATTAGAGCTTTAGGTTCAATGTTCCTTTCGGGTGTGAGGTGGTGAGGTCGGTAGCAAATCGTCTCGACATCGATGTTGGTTTGGTCTAGTCATGCTGGATTAGTGACAGTTTTGGTTCATATCCTAGACGATAAAGTCAAGGACATTAGCACGATGTGCAACTCTTTATGATATGGTAAACGAAAAAGTTAGTAGCCTTTCATGTTCCTCAATGTTTTTTATGTGGATGTGTTAGTAAGTCATGGGTGTCAGTTTAGACCAATAGCAGTAACACGTGATCTTTTGCATAAGATGTATTGTGTCATAACTTTTATGATAAGAGTAGCCTTAGTGGTATTGTCAACGTCAAGTAGTTTGCATTGCAACCTAGTTGGAAAACTTGTGGAGATTAGGTAATGGAGTAGTATGCTTAAGAGTGTTAATTATGTAACGAGAATGCTTTATGAATCTTGATTATGATTTGGTCTTAGATGATCATAATGATTGCAGGCAACCTAGGAGTGAACCTAGAAAAATATTGGTGATTTAGCATTAAGTACTAACGTTATGATGTTCTAGAATAAGACCTCTTGCAGCGTCACTAAGGTGAGCCTCCTTTTAGGCAATACTCATGTATCCTACCAAGACTCTGGTGGTATTAATTAATAGAATTAGAAATAGTAATGTGGTATTGAGGAATAGGATCCCTTGTGGCGTTCGTGGTATAGGCCTTGGTGTTTTAAGGCAATACCCGACGTCCCTTATCCTACCAAAATATATAGTTGTGTTAGCTTGTAAATTAGCATATAGAATGATGTTTACATAGCGAGGCAATTTAGTTGTTGTGGTTGAACACTCAATGAGGCTTAAATAATGTGGTCTAGTGAATTTGACTTTGGGTTAGTATTTTGTATAGGCATGTGAATCCGCATTAATTACTCTTTGGAGATAAGTACTAAGGTTTAGCTAATGATATATTAATGCGAGTGATAAGCAATTTTAGTGATAAATTCGAAGTTGTGTAGCATGGATCACAATATGACTTGTGATTTCTCATGCTAGATGTGTAAGCAGTTTAGAAAGATGATTAAGTTTGATGTATCCCCCCATGAAGCATTTGGGAATCATTGTTGATCTGAAGTTTACATAGCGATGATAGATCATTGATGATTGTAGTGTGGTTAAGTCACGTCCACATGTGGCAGTGCCTCGGATCTAGTTACATGATTTGGTTTGTGAGCATGTGCCATGATATGATCTTTAAGGATAATATCGAAAATAATTTGATAAGTTCTAGGTCATACACCTGGGAGACTTAGAGCACAATTACATTCATCATGGTTTAAAGATAACACTTGTAATGGGGTGTTAGGTTTGATTATAGCAATTGTGTGTACTACCTGTATGGTAAGGTATGACTCTAGTGAGGAAATCATTAGGTAGTGATTGAAAGTTTGAGATGACATTAGGATAATTATGATTTGGGATCACGTAGGATGTTATTAAGATTCATAGAAATGGTCCATGAGTTGAATGTCTGAAAGTATGTGAGCATTGTGTTTCACTTAATGTGAGTGATCTCGGAAACTGAGGTTAGCTATCGCGTAATAAAATTATGGAGCCCTAGGTATGATAAGTCGAAGGTTAACAGTAAGCGTTGAAAGAATGTAATTTCACTTAGTTAAAATGTTTCTACTTGCCAACAATGGGAGGGTGGCATTAGTCTTAAGGAAGGAAACCTATCATTTCAACTTCCCGAATAAAATCGATTTTGACCTTCGGTTATTCTGTAAGGATGGATGATTCATGGTTAAGACCCGTCAGGGTTAAAGGGATAGGATAGGGTATGTAAAAAGGCTAAGACTTTAGCAAATATAGGTGAGGGTATAGATTTTAAGTGTACATTGTGGGATCTTCATGTGGCACGATTCGTTGTCAAAATTTATTATTTCCTTTCGCATGGTAGCCACCTAAACCATTGCATTCCTTATGTCTTCTTGATCTTAGTAGTGGGAAGTTCTTATTCAGTTATGATTTGAGTGTAGCACGGCATAAGCTCAGTAGTGATGTGGGATAGGTTAGGTTGAGGTTGATGCATCACGGTATATGAGTACACTCTTCTTCGGAGGCACCTTTTTTCTCCACTACTTTGTGTGTACGCATGGGCTCGTATTTGTTGCATGTAGTTTTCTTGTGTTATTTGGTTTCATTAGGTTAGCATGTTTCGTTAGTTAAGAGATATAGCTAGCTACTACTTAGTCGTGGGTTTTGAGGTTGTGACTCGAGGACTTTGTGAGTATTAGAACTTGATAAAACATTAGATGTTAGTGTTGCACTTTCTTTGGAATTGTGCAGATTGAGGATGTGATTGCTCGTGTATATTTGTGTTGTGATACCTAGTATAACTCTAGGTTAGTGTAAGGATCTCGTAAGAAATATCGATCGGGTAGACCCATGGGATTAGATGACCATCGTATGATTGAAGATTTGATCACTAGTGATATTAAGGTTGTATCAGTCTAGGCTAGGCACAATCCAAGATTGTTTGAGGATTATAGGTTGTGAACCCTAACGTAGGAATGATCCATGATAATAGGTTCGTTAGTGATAGTACAATATCTTATGCGTGACAATCATCGCGAGGTTTTATTTAGATGGACGAGATAGGCATGCGTGGTATTAGAAATAAGGCCTTATAGTTCGCCATGATTCTATTAACAATGTAATTGATGAAAATAAAATATTTGGATTTTAGACCATAGTGTTGAGAATGCCCTAGGAATGTAAACTGATTATAGGTAACTGGATTCTAAGGTTGATGACCATGAATTTCAAGGACAAAATTCCCTAAGGATGAAATAATGTAATACGTCGCCTTAGAAAAATAAGAATTTAATGATAATCAAAGTATTTTATTCAGAGAAAAATTTGAGGAATAAATATATAAGGAAATTATGCCAAATGACACGAAAAGTGACGCATTACGAAGAGTAATTAAGGAGAAAAATTCCCACATCACATGGTTCGTATGGATGCATATTTAAGTTCTAACAGCCTAGTGAGTATGTTGGATAACTTTGACACGAAAATATCAAGAAATAATTGTGACACGATCATGGTTAATAATGACGTAATTTGGGTGGTACGCGACGCGCAGGATATGTAACTTTGCACGATTTTTGTCGGATGCATAGCAACTTATATATCAAAATGACCAATTTTATAGGGTCCAAAAAATACATATAAAAATACCATGGGGTCAAAAGTCAAAAAATAAATAAATAATTTTTTTCATCAAAATATGAAAGTGCTCAGAAAAATTTAAAAATTAACCAGAAAATATAAAATTTAATTCCAAGAAACTTTTCCTTATTCTACGTCTTTGAAAAAAATCATTTAGACCCATTTTAGGTAGATTTTTGTCAACATGCATCGCGCAGGACGCGAACTTGCATAATTTTTGTAGGACAATTGGAGAAAGAGATAAATAGTGTGACACACATCTGGAGCCCTAAGAATATAAGGTAAAATACCATTTAGAGAAAAAATAAAAGTTAATTTAGTACCTTTTGACAGTAAGCGATACTGGGAAAATCCAACTTTGCGCAAATTGTTTATGACTATTGGAAGGTCAAAAAAATAAAAAGACCATATATATGAGACCCTAAAAATACATAGTAACATGTCATATAAAAATAAAAATGAAAAATATATAATTTTTTAGGGCTTAGAAGGTGTGAGTATAAGAAGGAAAGAGTTGGAGCTCTAGGGGTCCAAATATTTTTTGCATCAGATTGTAGCCTCTCTCACTCTAGAATGCTCCCCACCCCAACTGCAATCTTCCCTAGACCAAAAAACCACCTTAAACCACCATGAGAACACCATTAAAAAACCTAGAACCACCTCCTACCACCATATAAACCAAAGTGGGCATTGTTGAGTTGAAGAAGATAAAGTTCAAGGAGTTGATGAAAGGTCTTAAGAAAGGTTTCTTGGAAGAAATAGAAGCATTTCTTGGGTGTTTGATAGGGCTTCTTGGATCTTACATGGTGGATCTTTTGTGACTACCTTTAAGGCCACCTTTTAAGGTGGTGGAGTCACCCATCTTCTTCCTCTCTTCCACCATTTTTATAGATCTCTGAGTTGAAAAACTCTAACTTTAAAGTGGGTTTAAAGTTGATTAAATTTTAGCATGTTTAACTCTTTATATTAGGATTAGTATGAGTAGGATTAGTCATATTTTGCATCTATGGATTAATTAGTTGCACTTCTATCATTTGGTATGAATTATATTTCAAAATAGCGATTTAAAATGGGTTTTGAAAAAATAAAAATTCCAAAATGTATGTCTTGAACATTTTATACAATAAAGTATGTTATAATGATGTTTTAAATGTATATAATGTGATTTTGTGCAAAGAAATACATTAGGCTTGTTTAAACCATTTTATGCGATTAAAGTGTGATTTATTACTTGAATAATGATGATAAATATAAAAAATGGACTTTCACTTTAATGAGTTATTTAAAGTGGGTAAAACTCGTGAAGAAATAAAATTGAGTTTAAGGTGTACATAGGTGAAAAGTTAGGTTTTTTATAAAGTTGTGGTGTAAAAGTTGATAATGATAGTAAAGAAGGCCAAATTTGAAATAAAAGGGTAAGTAGGTGTTGAAATGCCAAAGCTAATAAATAAAGTATGTAAATCAAAGTGTGAAAAGTAAGAATGTCAAATGCTTGAATATTGGCAAAATGGGTAATAAGATGAAAAAATAAGAAAAAAAGTGTACATATCAACTATGTGTCAAATGGAACTTTAATATACAAAATGTGTCAAATTATATATAAAGGTGTTGGAATGTTAAATGTGAAAGTTTAGTAAAATAAGATATCGAACAAGTGTTAAAAATGGCTAAATGAGTTTAAGTATTGATTCAGACACTTAAATTACTATTTTTGGAAAATAACGCTTGTTAAAAGACTAAATTGTCAATTTTGACAATAAAAGGGTAAATTAGTAAATTTACTTGAAGTGGAACATTTTTATGAATTAAAAATATTGATGGATATTTTTACACTAGTGTGGGTGAAAATGAATTAAGTCCTAAAGCATGAATAATTTTTTTGTATAAAATCAACGTGTGTGTAAATAAATGACTTAAAAGAGAAAGAAAGAAATTTCCAAGTGTTAATGGTAAAACGGATGGTTAAGTCCGAGCCTTTGGCTTTGGCCCATAAATGTGGATTAATGTGAAAATTGGAATAATGTTGAACACATTGAAAGATAATGGAATATTCGGATGTTGTCAAAAAAATAATTAAGAAGGGCATGATGTCCCTACTGGTGAAAGATCCCAAAATAACTGCAGTGGCATATGGTGACGGAGACCGGTGACGAGAGGCCACGAAGTCCGTATATGTTGGCAAAATTCCAAAGGTAATGATGTAATCAGTAACATGATAAGAAACGGGTTATAAGATGGAAATAACCTAACTTGTGTAAATGTTTAAGATTACAAGTAATGTAATGTGGACAAGTAATTTGAGAATGATGATTAATGTCCATAAAAAAAAAGCGAAATGGTTAAGTAAGATGACTTAATGGGTAATTAAACAACCTAATGCGGTTTAAACCCATAACAATGCAAGTGTACGTATTATATAAGTCTTTTAATATAACGAATATTTTCTAACACGATGTGCGCATGTGTTGAAAGAAAGTCTTAAGTAATTATTAAACAACTTTGTTGTGAGTTAATAAACGTTGAGTAATAAATATTTTGAAAGTGACTGAAAGGTGTTTCCAACAATTGTAAATTGTTCAACTAGGTGAGATAATGGTAAGAATATGCTAGTTTAAGCATAAAGATACAAATGATTATTTTATAAAGACAAGGAGAATAAACGGTATCAAATAGCATTTTTTAGAAAAAACGGTTTACTACATTGGGATGTGTATTTTCAAATGTATATTTGTAGATATATACGTATTTTCACATGAATATGATTATAGCGTATGAGTGTTCTTTATATTGTTCGCTTCTATATTGCATTTGTATCCATTCCCACTGAGCATTCGGCTCACTCCCTTCTCTTTGTTACGACAGGTCCTATGTTGTCCTGTATTTTGAGGGCATTATGAAGGTAAGTGTTATAATTGTATTCACATTAGTAGCTCTGTTTACTTGACCTTGGGGGCACTCTCATTGGGTCACATCACGTAGTTTGATGAAAATTGAAATCACATTCTATTAAGTGTAACGTTAAATAATAATAAAACTGGATTAGAAATATTATTTAGGTTTTTCCATTGCATTTCACAATTAATGCACAAGCCAGATCGAGTTGATCATTTATTAACTCTTAAATTCGAGTTGGGGCTTGACAATAATTTTGGAATAAAATTAGTCCCTTAAATTATTCAATACAAAAAATGCCCTTTTACCATCTTAAAAAAAAATTAATATCTCCTTCATTTTCTTATACCCAAAGTCTACTCCACCTAAGAACAACCAAATTTTTATATAAAAAATAGTTCTCTTCATTTTTTTTAATCTAACCCCTATTTTTTTCCTTAGAATGAGGCGTTCTAATTTAAAATTACTAAATATATTTTTTTTTCAATCATTGGACAAAGAATGTCACTGAACCTCCTGTCATCGAAATTCCCACCACTGCTCCTTCGCCATATTGAAAAATTAATTTTGCAACATCAAATTTTTATATTTTCTATTTGATTTATGATGTTTTAGATGTATACCATTGAACCACGTATCTCTTTATTATTGTCCCTCCACCACTAGATTCCAAAATTATTTTTTTATTTTTTTCACTATAAATTAAATTTGCAATGTTAATACAACAATCTTATTTTACATTTTAATGCTAAAAAAATAATCAGCGTAATTATATATTTTATGAAAAGGGAAATGCAGTACATAAACAATAAAAACTGAAAGACGTGCTAGGGTTTATATGGAAAGGCAACAAAAACTCCACTATTTTTAAATTTTCAAATTAAAATTAAACTTGAATAAATTAACCCAATTAAAATTTGCACCGATAAAATGAAAGTTGTGTTAAATGATTAACCAATATTATCTTAACCTAAAGCATGCATCTAGATGAGTATAGTAAGATAAAATAAATCAATCGCATAATGCCTGATGTACGAGGAAACTTGTAATACACCATATTTTCGTGGACTATATTATTACTTATTAAGTGAGAAATAAAATAATAAATAGAATTATGTATTACTTGTATAGCTTAGTAATAATAATTTGGCATAATTTAGATGATAATTAAACTTTTCATGCGTTATGATTTTTATAACGTGTGTTTGGAATAAATAAATCAGTGGTATTAATTATATAAATGTGTATTATGTGTACGCGTATAATGATTAAGTGAATAATTTATTAATGTCGTGAGGTATTACTGTGAGTTGTGGGTAGCATCATTTAGACTGGGGTGACACAGATGTCCGTTTATGTATTTTTACCGCTTCAAATTGGTCCCAGGGGGTAGGTATTCCCTTTGGAGGAGTTTCAGATCAATCCGGATAGTATTTCGGGTTTATTTGAGGGTCCGAAAATAGGCATTTATTCTAGGTGCAGAAATTTAAGGTTTTAAATAAGTTTAAGAGATATTATTTTCTTTATTCACAAGGGAGAAGAAAACCCTAACGGCCATGGGACTTTGGGAGAAGTAGAGGAATGTCCAATGAGGATAAACGATGAGGATTCAATCCTATAACTGCGTGTTCTTCAATTTCAGGCAAGAATATCTTGAAATCTTCATTATAAATGTGTACCTAATTTAGAATACGTATTTTTTTCTTTTCCAAATCTAAATATTGAAGCATGTATATGGATTAGTTTGAATTAGTCTTATTATACCATTGATTTGGGATAATTAGGAATGATATGAATCTACCCTACATCGAGCAGCTTGTACCTTAATGGTTAAAACATGAATTTAATATATTAAATGATGTGGATATGAAATATAATTGATCTTATAGAATGAAACTTCATTATTAATAATCATTCCAATGTTAATTTGAGGTTTAAGTTAGGAATTAGTGATGAACAGACCCTTAGATGATTCGATGATGAGTTATCTTGCAAAGTTTTGATCGTTAGGTTTTGATTTGATGTAAAACATGTTCATATACTTATATTTGGTTAAATTATTGATTGAGCACTTTTTTGGAGCTTGGTTTCGGCATTAATAGAGATTTAGGAGACTGAATGTTCGTTCTTAGGTCATTTTGGATTCTGCCCAGAACCGAATCGATTCGGCCTAGGGGGAATCGATTAGAAACATGAAATTGTAGATCTTTTTATTACGAACGTGTGAGCACTGGTTTCGTATTTTTTATTTTTTAAAATTAATTCTGAATTTTTTACTAAAAGGTACGCGAGACCGAAATTTTGGGTTGAAAATTATTTTAAGATTACTTTACTTAGTTTATTAAGAGATCAAATTGGGTTAAAATTGACGATAGTTATGTAGGTTAGAGGTATGACCTTTGTGCTATTATATTCCCATCCGATGTTAGGGTTGGGTTAGAATGGATAAATGCAAACCTGGGCCTTTTACCTATAGACACCACATTCTAAGACCCCCTAAGTCTCTCCTTAGGTCCCTATCACCTCCTCATTTCATTACAAACCCTATGTCATACTCTGAGTATTGATCTAGAGGCCATCGGGCGTTCCAGTGCCCCATTTGACCCTAATAAACTTCATCGTCAGAGAAAAATCTCGTTGTATCTTCAAAGGGTTCTGAATCCCCTTTCCAACGATTCTCCCCATGCACGAATTGGCATAACGATTCGAATGAACGGACCATTTTACAATCAAAAATCAATCTGGAGGCCATCGGGCACTCCCGGGCCCCGATTTGGCCTCAATCAACTTCATCGTCAAAGTGAAAGCTCTTTAAATGTTCGAAGGTCACTGAAACCCCTTTCCAACGGTCCATCGCGTGGATGAAACAGCATAACCATTCGAACAAACAATCCATTTTCCCCCGAAAACTGATCTGGAGGCCACCGAGCGCTCCCAGGCTCCAGTTGACCAAGGTTAACTCTTCAGCTCAAATGAGACTGAATGAAACTCCTAAGGTCACTGAATATCCTTTCTAAAGGTCCACCCAGCTCTTGATTTGGACTTATGGTACGGACGAATTGTCCATTTTACTTTGAGAGGCCACCGGGTGCTTTCGAGCCCGGTTGACCAAGGACAACTTTTCGAACCAAGTGAATCTCTTTTGAATGTCGAATTATATCTTCTAACCATTCCAACTATCTACCCCACGCACAATTCTGACTAACCATGCGGACGAACGATCCATTTTCGTCCGACGATCCCCCGTCCAAAGGACCGACGTGCGCTTTTGAACCACATTTGACCCAAAGTCAACTCTCGAACTCGGGAGAAGTCCAAAGGACACTTGAAGATATCTAAATTACCTTTCTAACTGTATGCTCTCTGCACGATTCGGATCAATGGATTACGTTCTACGACTATTTTTCAAAAAAAACTGCATGAGACTACCAATTGGCATGTCCATTTCCCTGTCTATCGACGGTATGTATAGGGTCACCTGCGGATAGTCTGGACTAGGGCCATGTAGATCGGAAACACCCATCACCCCATAAATAGAGGGCATGACCTCACTTCCAAGACACACCTCAGATCCATCAGCATCACTGATATCAGTAACCTTCTGTAAAAATTAGCAAAGTTCCTCCATGTGAATTTTCATTCAAGCTTACAATCTCATCCTTTTCATACCTAATTTGGCAAAATCACATTCTCTCTCATCCAATATTCATCTCACATTCAAGAGAGTTCATCCAAGATCAAAGATCAAGCTTCAAAGAAGGTCCAAATCCTTTCATTTCTCTTTAAATTTCTTGTATTTACATTAAATTCATAATCTAATTCTTACTTTAGTTCATATACATTAACATCTTACACTTTTATTAGTATATAGAACATACTTTATTTTCTATAAAAAAAATAAAACAAACAAAAAGTGGGTTACACCCATAAATTTCGAACGGGATATCCATCACATTTTTTCAAAACTAAAACACATTTTTCTACACACGCACCTATAATAAAATCCCGCTCGAATCTATGGGATAAATCCCACCGTTATGCAGCATGCGAACTACGTGGACTTTGATTCCTTTATAGGCTATGTAGGCATTTTGGATTAAAACTCGGGACTCGAGTCCAATTTTCTAATTTCCTACTTTTTTAATCTTCCAATTTTTCTAAATTCCCCATTTCCGTATTTATCATATTCTTTCATTAGTATGTATATTATGTTTGTTAGCGTTTCATCCAACACATATTATTGTTTCATCATAACGATCAATATCGCGATAAACGCATAAATCATATTTTTTATGTATTAATTTGGGAACATTCCTATGGATGACCTCATTCTATCTTTTCCATGGTATGAGTTGAACGATTCTGATCTCCATTATATATACATGTACACACACTTCACGGAGAGGAAGCGGCGCACATCTTGATGGGGATGGCCACAGTGGCGACTCTATTGGGGACTACTTTTCATAATAGGGCTAGTCTGCATTTGCATGGGTGTTTTGTTTTGCTTGTGCGTATGCGCCTATATGTATGTTCCCTTTTTCTCCTCTATTTTTTCTTGTACATATATAAATCATGCTTATATCACTACTCACTCACACACTTGAAGATACTCCCCATGTACATTTCACACCACATGCACTTAGGATCACTTATAACCACGTGTTACACAGACCACTTAGAAATCCATGCTTAGGTGTCACTAACACACACCTCCACTTTTTACACTTGTATATATCCCTGCTCACTCACACTTATCACACACCACTTGTGGTTGATCCATGCTTAGCATGATGCTCATCAATAAAGATACTCTCTCCATAATGTACTAATCAAGAATCATGTATTTTTCACTCTACATCACCAAAGAGAATGTCTATTGACCAATTTTTGTCCCAATTGGGGAGTCACTTCGTGATGGGCGCTAGTTTGGCAGGTCGCCGTTAGCCTAAGCGATATGGCTCTCACTTTTCATTGGCCAAGTACCTTTGACATATATTGAACGGTTCCCCCCGAATCGTACCGCTTGAACAAAGTCATGACGGGAGGTATCTCACAGGGAACTCATTCACATACGTCGAGGATATTGAATTCACTCTCACATGTTCTATCCCCACGAGGTATATAGTGAGGCAATTTATGTACACTCGGGTATGTCAAATGGCTTGTCCACACGTACCAATTTCCCTCAAAAGCAAGATGTATATCGTGGAAGTCATGCCAAAGTAAGGAACCCTTCCAATTAACCCAACAACTGCATACCCGCATATAGGTGTCAAACCTTGGGTACTTATTTTTAGTTTGTCGATTTTTACCCAAAACTCTACCGAAATGACAGGTCGGCATGCCGCCTAAATTTTCGTGAAATTTTTAAACGGGACCCTTCCCATGAGCTTGGTAACAAGTCCAACCATAGTTTTTATGTATTTTTAAAAACCCAATTTTCCCAGGCTCAGGTCCCGTTCGGCATTTCTTTTTACATTTAGGCAAACCTAATACAAGTGATAACATAATAAACATAATAATAATCATGCTGAGACTCGTCTCCTTCTTTCTTTTCCAAAAAGTGTCAAAATATTTTTCCTTCTTTTATCAAAAATACTAAAATCATTTTTCCTTCCTTATACCAAAAATATTTTTCCTCCCTTTTACCCAAAAACATTTTGTCCTTGTCTTTACCAAAAAAATGCCAAAAACATTTTCTTTCTTTTCAAAAAAAATAACAGCTTTCCCTCTCTTTCAAAAAATAGATTTATATTTGTCTCCTCCTCTGGTCGATTGCATACCCTTGGTCTGGCTCCCTATTGGCTTCGGTCTTCACTCAAACCTCCCGGTTTCTCAGTCAGTTCCCTCGCTACTTCCTTTGAGTCTAGAATTCATTTGTTTTCTATGGAGAACACAGACCCAATACTGAATATGCAGCTTGATTTGGTGATAGTCTTATCCCAACTCATTGCCAAGATTGACAACTTTCAAATCGAGGTTCATGAGATGCAATGAAATCGGGTCCCTGTTCCCGAAGAGCCTGAGATTCCCCCGCGCTATGGATCCACCTGCACTTGAGCATATTTGGGTTCCCAAGGAATATCATCACGCTCTACGTTACCCTTCTATTAATGGGTCACCGCCAGCCCAGTTCCCTGTGATGAATCCTGCCCAACCAGGGGCTAACTTACCCGTGATCATTGATTCAAAGGAGGAAGAATTGAATAGGGTCAAAGAGGACCTCAAGATGTTGACCAAGAAGTTTAACAAAGTTAGAATCTCTGAGAACTACATAGACTATACCCACATGTCTCCCTATCCTAAAGCAAGGTTACCGAAAAAGTTCAAGATGCCCAACAAGTTTGGGGGTAGTGGACCTTCAATCATTCATCTTCTTAGTTATCACCAATCCATTATTCTCATGGGTGCCTCTGAGGAAATAATGGCCCAAATATTCTAATATACTTTTAAGGATAACGCTCTTCACTAGTTCTTATCACTCGAGGAGTCCAGGATCCACGGTTGGGAAGATGTTACCCGCGAGTTCATGTCGCACTACAAGTATAATGGAGAGTGAGACGTTACCCGCTGAGATTTAGAGATGCTCAAACAGAATCTTGGGAATCAGCCAATAACATCATTGCAAGGTAGAGAGAGAAAGTACTCACCATGACCAATCGACCTTTCGAAGAGGAGCAAGTCAGCATTGTAAAGAAGAACTTCTAACCCCATGTTCGAGAAACGATGGGAGTACAGTACTACCCTCATTCTTTAGCCCTCCGAGAAGAAGGAGTGGAGATCGAAGAAGGTATTACCAAAATAGAAGTTGAACCTAAGAAAGTATCTAAACAGTTCACTCCCAGAAAGTTTGAAAATCTGTCAGCACAATAGTTTCAACTATTAATAACATCTATCGGCCTGCCTTTTCATGGGCACCAGAAAGTCGCCCTAAACCAGTCCGAAAGGAATACACCGAGCTTCACACTCCTCTCTCCAAAATTTACAAAGCCCTTTTAAGCCAAAACCTCATCAAGCCTTTGGACCCTAATCCATTACCAAACCCACTTCCAAAAAATTTCAAACCGGATGCCCATTACGATTTTCACCAAACTGTTGGCCATACCATTGATCAATGTTTCCACCTTCGAAACATGATCCAAGGTCTGATTAATAGGGATTTCATCACCCCACCAACCAATCTTAAACCAAATACTACCCACAATACACTCCCAAAACATACAAATCCCATCTTTCTAGAGGAAGTCTCAGAGTTTGACCCATTTACCCATATCATATCACCAATCATACCCATATACTCTCTTTAACCCCTCCAAACTTGCCCATATTTTCTCCTACACCCTACCAGCTTTGCCGATCAGACCCGATCACTCTTTACCAGAACATGCACCATTGTTCGTACCCATTCTGGGGGTAAAAATATGGAATTATCAAAAGTGTTGAACCAACTCCTAGAGTTTGGGCTCAAATTACCATCCCAAATGACCATTGACTACAAGAGATTCAGTGTACTATTCTTAGAAACTCAGAAATAGGCTCGAGAGTTAGATAATTGGGTGGTACCGACCGATGAAATCAGTCTAGACGATGTGGTCCAGATTATGGAAGACTTATTTCGACAGACCAGTGAAATTTGCAGTATATTCGAGCTACTTGATGATTTAAAACTACATGGTCGCCTGGTACCTTCACTTCTACATCTCCTCACCAAATGGGAGGATCTATATGAAGAATCCATTGAGGTTGTGGAGTGTATTAACTTTTTATGGAAAGATAATGTCGTTGCCACCGGATGGGGGGACGAATTTGATGATTCAGATGAAGAGCAAGGTTCAAAAAAGACTAGCCCAATAATCAACATATATGGGATAATATCATTTGAGGAGCTACTAGATGAAGTCAATAAGGTGGCTGAATAACCTGAGATCGATGAAGAAAGGGGATTTCTATTTTTTCCCTCTTCTGTGAACCATATAACCAGGTCAGTGAGGCATTACTAAGTCCTAAACCTGCCACCATCAGCAAATGACAAAGGAAAAGGTGTTGAGAATCTTCCTACACCTGAAATGAACCTAGAGGATAGCAAGATCCTTGATCAATTGAAGAAGACCCAAGCTAACATCACTCTGTGGGGACTCTTTATGTCTTCCCAACTGCACAAAAATGCCTTGATCAAGCTACTCACAGGATCCACAATCCCTCCTTCCACCGCGCCAGAAGAAGTAGTGAATCTATTCGAATCCTTGACCTCTACTAGAATGCTCCCTTTCTCCGACGAAGAAATCCCTAAGACTGTGCCAAAGCACAATTATGCTCTCAATATCTCTATCGAAGTTATAGGGAAGAATGTCCCGCTTTCTCTTGTTAATAATGGATCATCCTTTAATGTCTACCCTTTTATGACCCTTAATTTCTTGGGACTGAAAGCAAGCGACCTTGCTCCAACCTCTACCGCTCTACCCGCCTATGATAATACTCCTCGAGAAGTAATGGGATCCATAAAACTCATAATAAGGGTCGACCCTATAAAAACCGTTGTTTAATTCCAAGTCATTGATATCCCAGCTTATTTCAATATGTTATTTGGATGACCATGGTTCCATAGCATTAAGGGTGTGTTTTCCTCCCTTCATTCGAAACTAAAATTCTTCACCAATGGGCAGGTCATCACCATCTTGGGTGACGACGATAATGATAAGAATGCAAGCACCAGCAATCCAGCTTTTGAGATACAATACAGGGTGAATGATATGCTTCTATCAGGCTTCCAAGTTGAACCATTTCTACTCCCAGCAGGGGACGATTTCAAAGAGAGGGTTTATTTGGAATATAACCCCCATTACAACCTTAATGTGATCTAGATGTTCAAAAACATGCACTTTATGCCCGGACTAGGGTTGGGACGAAGACAGCAGGGGATACTTGAACCCAATGTGTTGAAGAAAGCTTTTTCTTCTTGAGGTTTGGGTAACCAACCTTCAGCAAAAGAACTCTAAATGATCCACTAACCTCGACTAAAGATAAGACTATAAACTCCCAAGACTGTCTCCAAAGATTCCTTTAACGAAAGATTCATCAGAGAAGGTGAATATTTCCTCTTTTGTGGTTTTCCTGAATCGTGGTATGATCATGTGCATAAGAAGATGAAACCTGGAATGGAGATATTTTTCTAAGATAGATGCTTATGGGCCGAAAGTTCCCGGCACCATGTACAACCACTCGTTAAGAAGTCCATAGCCGATACTTGAGATTCCAAGTGAGGTGACTCCGAAGATTCATTAAACCTACAGATACTAGGGCTGGCACTTTGTATGA
This sequence comes from Sambucus nigra, assembly GCA_949130495.1. NCBI lineage: Eukaryota > Viridiplantae > Streptophyta > Magnoliopsida > Dipsacales > Adoxaceae > Sambucus > Sambucus nigra. Next base: position 167,974,228 of record OX422210.1, on the reverse strand, counting down.
TCCAATCAGGGACTACATCATCGAATTAATCTCGCCTGATCAAAGTTGCTGATACACCTCTCCTTAACTGACATGCGACACCTATGCCACCTGCTGAAATTCAACACAACCCTAATGTTTATCCCATTTACTCTTCTCTTGTTGTTCATCCTTACTCTGATGTAATCTATAACTCCTTTAATGAGGTTCTCAGCGATGTTTTTCCTATTAATGAAATAAACTAAGATTTTGAGTATCTTGGTGTGCCTTATATTAATTGTCTTGATTCTAATCAAACGCTTGATGATGATGATTTTGCAAATGAACAATTCTTAACTGATCTTAATAAAGTTAATAACAAATAACATAACCACATTCAATTTAATGAAGATAAAACTGTTATTATTAATCTCGGTTCTAGTAGCCACCTGTGGAGATTAGGATAGGGGCCACCCTTGACGAGCAAGAGCGCGCGCAATTCAAATAATTACTGAAGGAATTTGTAGATCTCTTCACATGGTCCTACGACAATATGCCTGGCATTAATCCCGAGATAGATCAGCACGAGATTCCAACTCTCGCCGACTGCAAATTGGTCAAACAATAACTGCGAAAGCTTCGCATCGAATGGTCGCTCAAGGTTAAAGAAGAAGTGGTCAAATAGTTGGATGTGGGTTTCATTCATGTGATCAAATATCCCACATGGCTAGCCAATATCATACATGTGCCAAAAATAGGAGGGCGGGTTCCCATTTGTTTCGACTACCAAGACTTGCACAAAGTTTCTCCGAAGGATGATTACCCATTACCCAATATCGACATGATTGTAGACAACACAGCCAGTCACACTCTCAAGCCCTTAATTGATGGGTTTGTCGAATAAAATCATATCAAGATGCACTCATACCATGACGATAAAATCACATTTATCACCCCTTGGGGAACCTTTTGCTACACCATTATGTCATTTGGTATCAAAAACACTAGGGTTACCTACCAGAGGGTTGCCATAACCATCTTGCATGATCTGATAAACAAAGAAGTCGAGGTCAACGTAGATGATATGATTATCAAGTCTAAGACTAGAAAGGGTCATATTCTCGCTCTCCCTAAGTTCTTCAAGCGACTATAAAAATATCATATGTGACTTAACCCATAGCAATGTGTCTCCAGCATCACCAAAGGGAAGCTCTTGGAATTTATGGTTAGTGAGAAAGGGAGAGAAGCAGATTCGGCTAAGCTAAAATCTATACTCGAGATGTCACCACCCCGAACGAAAAAGGAGGTTTAGGGATTCCTTGGAAAGTTGTAGTATATCAGTCGGTTCATCAGCCAGTTGACTTCTATTTATGAACCAATCTTCAAACTCCTCTCAAAGGATTCCACCAAAGTTTGCAACGAAGCTTTCCAAGAAGCCTTTGATAGAATCAAGTAATAACTAATCCATCCACCGGTGATCATGCCACAGTAGTCTAGTCTTTCCCTACTCCAATACCTAACCGTAACAAATACCGTAGTTGAGGCTTTGCTAGCCTAATACCTTAAATAATCCCATAAACAAAGAGCCATCTACTATGCCAATTGCAAGTTATCCAGATATGAAGTTAACTACATGGCCTTGGAAAAGGCATGTGTTGCCTTTGTCTGGGTCACCCAAAAAACACAGCACTACATGCTCGCCTTTACCATCAAACTTGTGTCCCAAGTGGATCTTATCAAGTACCTACTCAAAAAAAACTTCCATGTCTAGCTGAATGGCCCAATCATTGATGCTTTTATCCTAGTTCGATATCATGTATGTCACGCAGAAGACATGAAAGGAAGAGCCATCTCTAACTACCTTCCTGACTGCACTATGGAAGAAGCCGATGTTTGAATTTTTGAGTTCTTGGTTGAGAATATCCTTTGTACCTACCGAGAAGACCTCCATTGGAAAATATTCTTTAATAGCTTCGCCAATAAGAAAGAGTATGGCATTCGGATCCTCCTAATTTCCCTCGATGACTCTAACACTTCCATTGCCATTAAGCTGGATATTACCTGTACCAACAACATGACTAAATACGAGGCGTGCACGGTAGGCCTCAAAGTTGCCCTCAAAAAATAAATTTGATACATAGATGTCTATGGGGATTTATCCCTCATTATCCGTCAAACATTCCAGAGATGGAAAGTCAAGGATAAGAAACTCTTACCCTTTTATGCCCACTTAGAAGAGATAGCCCCCAAATTTCAAGATGTCACCTTCCACTACCTGCCCCGAGCAAATAACAACCTAGTCGATGCCCTGGATACCTTAGCCTCCATGGTTGGTAATAATAATGGCCCCTTTCCTTGTCCAAAACTAAGATAAACCAACCCATTTCTACCACATTGTTCTCATCATAGAAGAAGATCCTAACATAGACGATTGTTAGTACTATTACCTTAGGCGCCTACTCAAGCATGGTAGGTATCCCCAAGGTTCTGATAAAAAAGAGTGAGAAAATCTTCTCAAACTGGTTGTCGAGTATATCATATGTAATAAAGCATTGTTCAAGAGGAACTTCGATGGAACCTACTTGCATTGCATCGCAGGGGCTGACATTGAAGAGATTATCCATAAAATCCATAGTGGGGAATGCGGACTGCGCATGAATGTCCATATGCTAGCCAAGAAAATCATCTGATAAGGTTACTATTGGACTACCATGGTTCAGGATTGCACCTCCTATATTCAGAGATGTCTCAAATGCCAACAGTTTTCCAACCTACAACACCCGCCTTCACGGTAATTATACAATATGACTTCTCCCTAGCCATTCTCTACATGGGGCATTGATATCGTAGGGAAGGTTAAACCCAAAGCCTAAAACAGGCATGAGTTCATCCTAGTTGCCATTGAGTACTTCACTAAATGGGTTGAAGCCGAGTCATTCGCAATTCTAAAAGCTAATAAGGTGACTAAGTTCATTTAGAAAAATAACATTTATCGATATGGAGTCCCTCATGAGCTGGTGTCTGATAATGGTTTTCATTTTGAAGCAGAAGTCATAGAAGTAGTCGACGAGTATGGGATTCAAAGACACATATCTTCTCCCTACCGATCTCAATCCAACGGTACGGTTGAAGCCGCCAATAAGAACCTTAAATCCATCATCAGCAAGATGATCGAGAGTTACCAAGATTGGTTCGACGGGATCCCTTACGCACTCTAGGGCTACTGTACTTCGGTTTGAACATCTACTGGGGTTATCCCTTACTCTCTTATTTATGGCATGGAAGTATTCCTACCCATGGAGTTAGAAATTCCTTCACTACGCATCATGCTTGAAAGCAAAGTCGGCTAGGAAGACTGGCTTCAAAGCCATCTTGACGAGCTGTCACTCTTGGATGAAAGGATACTAAAGGCTCTATATCATATACAAGGGTACCATCGCCGAATAACTCAATCATTCAATAAGAAAGTCAAGGATAGTGGCGTCCAAAAAAGTGGACTTAGACCTTAAAGAAATTCTAGAGCCCATTTGGGACCCCAGAGGGAAATTCAAACCCAATTAGAGCGGCCCCTATATCATAAAGAAGATCATGTCAGGCGGCACCGCTATGCTCACTGACCTTGATAGAGAAGAGATTGCCCGTCCAGTCAACCTGAGCCATCTCAAGAACTTTTAACCCTAGTCTGAAGTCTTAGTGCGCTATGACTCTTCTCATCTCCCTTATATTCTTAAAAAAAAATATTCATTTCCCTCTACTCATAACTACATGGGGATTGATCCTCTAAAAAAATCTTTTTTATTTTAAAAATGAATTTCAGAAAATTTTCCAAAACCCCCGGAGGTACGTAGGCAGCTCAAATCCTTTACATGAGCATTGCACCCTTCTTTTTTACAAAATGCTATTATTTTCTTACCCCGAGAACGACAGTTCATTTTATCATATACATAGGCAAAAGGATTATGTATCCCTTAGTGATTGGTATAGATAATTCAAATGCAAAACTCATCAAGAGGCACTACTAGATGATCAAAAAAAATCATTATTAAGAAATACCACTACAATTACATCAAACTTAGGGAGTCAAACAACTTCCCTTGCCAAAATATTCATACCTTCCTAAAATAGAAACCAAGTACTCCTAAAAACAACCCTTCCCAAAAATTATTCCCACACAATACAACCAGAATAACTAGATATACAACTAAACATCATAACAAAAGCTTCACAAATAAAAGGGGTCCTACCCATAGCTGCCAGAGGAGTTGGCCCCATCATTACCCACATCCTGGGGTCCTAAAACTTCCCCTTCCTGAATAGAGTGTCGCAGACACTCCATAAAATGTTAATCCCGAACAAGCCTGAGAAAAACCACAACACCTCCCTCCATGGTGTTAAATATGGCGAACCACCTTTGTCCAGTCTCCAAAACCAGCATCTTAGCAACTACTTTTCTCCACAACCACTTCATGTAGTCCTCTGAGATATGGTAGACTCTACCAACAAACTAGGATAGATGGGTCAATGGTCATTGGTCGATGATTCTCCCACAAAGATCCAAGCCACATGAGCATACGCTCTGTCAAATCCTCTACGAGAAAAAAGCCTAGTGTATGAGGTGGCATAATCTGTTCCCAGCCAAATTGGCACAAAAGCCACTAGGGAAAGTAGAAAGAAGTCTACCTAAGGCCAACCAACCGAATATACTGATATTCCCCCAGTTCCAGAATGGGCAGTAGCTCCCCCACCAAGGCACTAACTAACGCAAGCCTCGAGCCCAGTGCTCCATAAACTAATTTTCCCATCTCTCAATGTCCAGGCCTACATAGATAAAGTATCATGAAAAGAAGTTTGGCACAACCAGAAAAAGATACTCAGATGGGACCACCATACGGAACCTCTCCGATAGCCACATGAACAAAATTACGGGGCTACTCCTCAAGAAGTCACAACGACCTTCCCACCACGCATCCAGACCATTCAAAGTCTTCGCTAATATCACCTTCGCAAGATTGCGATGGTATGACATCTAAGAAGCAATGGCTGTAAGTTGTGGGTCCACCAGTAATTCCCTAGTCACTAATAGTAGTTCTGAAAGCAAGCCCAAAATGAGGGCTCCAGCATAGCCAGCATCACCAACATCCTCCAAATGCACCGAATTCTGCACATCGGGAAGAAAGATAATTCCTCCTATAACCAGTGACCTAGACGTCGAAGCCGAGATATGGAGAAGTCCCGCTAACATCTCCCTGGGGGACCGGGAAAATTTAGGCACAACTACCACAATACTGGGATATAACCCCAACATGGCAAAACACTCTTCAAAGGTCGACCAGACCTCGTCCAATCAGAAAGGAAAAACATGGTCTTCAGGGTACTAGAACTCCACACCTGTCATCAGCATGTTCCACTCTATGGTTCGATTGCTCCATAAGGAGACTCGACGCATGTTAAAAGCATTATAATCGACGTTGTAGGAGCACAGCCCTTTCCAGGTTTCGAGGAAGTTTGTGAAATAAACACTACCAAGGAGAGCCATTTAGCAAAGTGATCAAAGGAGAAGGAAAAATAAAAATAATGTGTAGGTGTGAAGAAAATGCTCCACCCACACCTTTATTTGTACTTGAAAACCCTCAAACAAAGATAAGGAATCCTGTAAAAATCCGATAAAAATAAGCCCCACCAAGTACTAAGAAATTGAAAGCAGTGTAATCAAAGAATTGGATTGATTATACTGGACTGGCATGCTGATAGGCAGGATAAGGGGCATGCCGATCGGCAATCCCTTATTTTTGGAAAATTACCTTTTTCCTTTTTTGTCAAAATCAAAAAACTCAATAAAAATAATTTCTATTCTCAAATAATTCCAAAATGTCTTCTCTTTATGCTTTTTACTTGTCTTGTTTTTGAAATAAATTCTCTCCCAAATCATTTTTAATCATCTTTACGATCTCAGCAGCAAAATAAAAAGATCTTGTGCATTAAGTCATTAAAAATAAAAATCGACAAAAACTTCATTTTATTTGCATAGATATTCGTTGTGTTACATCAATTTTGCAGGAAATAAAGAAAATGCCACGGGACTCAGCCCGAACCCACCTACAATTTTCTCTTTCTCTCTCTCACCCACCTACACTTTATCTCTCACCCACCTACAATCCCTCTCTCAAACACTCTCTTTCTCTTCTCCTTCTCTCCCTAGGAGCCTCCTTACCGGCAGCGCGCTCTCTTCCCCCGACGATAATATGACATACCTCCACACTTCGAGCCAGAACCTTCCTCACATAAGGCAGACGAAACCAGATAAGAAGGAACCGAAATTGCATCCCTAATATGGGCGATCATCAAAGATATACAATCTTGAATATCCTTCAGCCAGGTGGTTGAGACCCAGAAATGCTACGAAGAAAAATAGAAAAAGGAAAATCAGTCAGTCTGAGGCAAAAGAAAGAAATCAAAAAATCAAAAAGAGATGAGAAATATATCGTTGGCTAGAGACCCTCCTCCGTCAGCCCTATCTCATCCGAATCCATCGCATTAGGGTAGTGCAGTAAATGTACTGACCTTTCATCAACCCACCGAATATTATAAGAAGGAGGGTCCAGTAGCAAAAAAGGAACCTCCGAGATCGACGTCGGCGCCGATGCCGATGCACCACCTGCGTTGTGAGAAGATCCCACTGGCCGACTCAAACCCGCATGGGGGAGAGGCATCAAATCATATAGGTTAGGGGGCATCAACTAGCTCGACATAGAGTCCAAATAATCATATGTCGCCACTGTGCCAGTATATGACGAGTAAGGCTCACCCGTCATCGTTGATACTTGTGCATCATCTTCCACCTACCTCACTCACATCATATACATCGAAGGAATCACCGATGACACTGCAACCTCATCCTCCACAACCTAGTGGACTACTCTCTCCACGAGGTACCAGGAGTAGCCAAACTCATGCTCTAGCAAACGTCGCATCTGCGTGTTCCCCCCAGTCAACCCCGTGTGCTGGATGGCCCTCCCCACGGATAGAAGTTCACCTGCAAAATACCCAGTGGATAAATATCAATATCAAAAAAGATCATAAAGGAAAATATATCTCAGAAGAGAAAGAAGGATTTACCCGCTCGATTGTCAGGCCATTCAAGACCTGACACACCATCTCCAGAGAGAGAGACTTCTTCGACCGCTAGTTGGACTTTCGTCATCGGTAAATTTGGTAGAAGTCCTCAACAGACTCATCCTTCAAAGATATCAATTGGTTGTTAAACCCAATCACCTTATAGAACCAAGTCTGCAAAAAGGACAAAAGGTCAGCAATCAATAAATTGAGAACAAAATGTATAAAGGAAAAACACGAACGCATAAAGGAAAATATAAAAAAGGAAGATTACCCCAAAAAAATATGTGGCTCCAGTAAAGGTTTGTCAATAGCACCAGCTGAACACATTAAGAGAAGAATAAGGGACTGCCAAGGTCAAGCTCCCCTAGTCATAAAGAGGGATGATCGAAAATAACCTCAGAAAAGGCAAAAACCACAAGTGAGGGACGTCACCACTCGTCACCACTAAAAAAACACTAGCAGAATAAACAAATGGGCCATCTTCTGCACCTGTAGCCCATCCTCCTCATTGAATCCTCCTTCTCAAAAAAAACTCCCTCAAAAGAGATAAATGAAGAGAGTCCCTCTCCACATCACCCAACGCCGTCTTCACCACCTCTGGTGTCACCCTTAAAGTCTTATCCACCTCAATTTTTATCCCATCATAGTCCAGCCCTAGAAGCTGCTGCACATCTATGGGAGTCACCATAATCTCCCCAAAGACAAAGTGAAAAGTGTGGGTGGTGTCCCACCACCTCTCCCCCAGAGCACAAAGAATAGTCGTAGAACGATGTGTCTCACCCAGCGCAGATGCCAGTCTCCCAAAACCGGCTGATGGCATCACCCAACGCACCACCAACGGAAGGTGCTTCTAAACCTACCTAAGCCCCATCATCCCTCGAGCATGCAGAGTCAACATAGAGACATCAAGCTATCAAAGACAAAAAGGAAAAAAAGGAAAAAATATTTGTCAAAATTCCAAGAAATAAGGAAATACCACCAAGAAAAAAGAAGAGAATACTAAAAGTTATCATTACATACATAACTTCTCAGCTTCACCACCCTAGAAGAACGATGATGCGATATCTCGCATAAGAGGGTCCGATCATCCGCCACTGGCTCGAATGAGTCAAAAGAATTTTCGTTGCCTATTGCAAGGGGCAGCATAGTCCTCCATTCTAAATTTACCCAATCGTCAACATTGAGCCACGCCATATGTGTCACACTGCTTGAGAAATTAGACATCTCTTGATTTTGGAACGCTAAAACGCTTCGCAGAAGGTAATTGCAGAAGAAGGCAAGTCAGAAGGCTGTGAAAACTGAGGAGAACCTGCCCCCTTTTTATAAGAGGCTAAGGGGCACGCCGATAGGCATCTCCCTACCACCCATCGATTAGAACTATCCCTCCACCTGCTCGAGGTACCCTAAAATACCATGCCACTTCCATTTGTCACCCTTCAAACCATGCTGGTCGACACCCTCTCTGAAATTCTATACAAAAATTCTCAAAAAAAATGCTAAAAAATCTCGAAAACATCCTAAAAATACCAAATGGGTTTTAGAACCTTTTTCACCTTTAAAACATTTTTACCACACTCATCTCCCCAGCGAAACTATCATATCCCCAATGGAATTCCCAAAACCAATTGGATATCATCCTCAGCAACATCTCCAAAGGACACCACAAAAATCAAAAATTTCCAACTAAGAAACATCCAACCTTCAAAGCATTCCCTCTGCCCGAGAGGAACTTAAAATCAAATGCTCCACCCAAATCCCTAGTGAAACCACAATATACGTATCCCTAGTGATGTTCCCAAATTTTCCTGAGGAAACTTAAGCCCTCATAATTGGCTTCAACTCACAGAATTGGTCATGTCTACTTAAGCCCATAGAATTGTCTTTGACCCTCAGAATTGGTCGCATATACTTATGCCCTCGGAATTGGCTTCGACCCTCAGAATTGGTCATCTCTATCTTAAGCCCTTAGAATTGGCTTCGACCCTCAGAATCGGTCACGTCTACTTAAGCCCTCAGAATTGGCATCGGCTCACAGAATTGACCATCTCTACTTAAGCTTTCAGAATTGGCTTCAACCCTCATAATTGGTCGCATCTACTTAAGACCTCATAATTGTATTTGACCATTAGAATTTTTCATCTCTATCTTAAGCCTGCAGAATTAGCTGCGACCCTCAGAATTGGTCACTTTTACTTAATCCCTCAGAATTGGCTTCGACCCGCACAATTGGTCATCTCTACTTAAGCCCTCAGAATTGGCTTCAACACTCAGAATATGTCGCTTCTACTTAAGCCCTCGGAATTGGCTTTGATCCTTAGAATTGGTCATCTATCTTAAGCCCTCAGAATTGACTCTCAGAATTGGTCGCTTCTACTTAAGCCCTCAGAATTGGCTTTGACCCACAGAATTGGTCATCTATACTTAAGCACGTAGAATTGGTTTCGACCCTCATAATTGATGGCTTTTACTTAAGCCTTAAGAAATAGATTCGACCCGTAGAATTGGTCATCTCTACTTAAGCCCTAGAAATTGGCTTTGAACCTTAGAATTGTCCATCCCTATCTTAAGCCCATAGAATTGGCTTTGACCCTCACAATTGGTCATCTCTATCTTAAGCCCGCATAATTGAATTTAACCCTCAGAATTGGTTATATCTACTTAAGCCCTCAGAATTGTCTTCGACCCTCAAAATTGGTCATCTCTATCTTAAGCCCCAGAATTGGCTTTGACCCGCGAAATTGGTTGCTTCTACTTAAGCCCTCAGAATTGGATTCGATCCATAGAATTGGCCGCTATAACTTAGGTCCTCAGAATTGACCTCGGCTTGTAAAACTGATCACTCCCTACCTTTGACCTCAATAGTCATCTCTTTTAGTTCCTCAGAATCATCCATCCCCAGCATCACCTTAGGTCCTCAGAATCGACCTCAACCCTCTGAATTGGTCATCCTCGTCCCCTAGGTCTGCAGAATTAACCAATTTTTAGAACATCATGTGGTGTTTATTCGACGAATTTCACTTGTTCCAAGATCATCCGTCCAGGGGCTCTATAGACATCACATTCTAGGACCCCATAAGTCTCTCCTTATGACCCTAGAACCTCCTCATTTCACTACAAAACCTAGGTCATACTCTGAATACCAATCTAAAGGCCATGGGGTGCTCCCAAGCCCCATTTTACCCCAATCAACTTCATCTTTAGAGAAAAATATCTATAAATCTTCAAAGGGCTCTGGATTATCTTTCCAACGATCCACCTCGTGCACAAATCGGCATAACGGTTCACACGAATTGGCTATTTTACTACTAAAAATCAATCTGGAGGCCACCAGGCGCTCCCGAGCCCCAATTTGACCCCAATCAACTTCATCGTCAGAGAAAAATCTCTTTGAATCTTTGAAGGGCACCAAAACCCCTTTCCAAAGATTCGCCCCGTGCACGAAATAGCATAATCATTCGGACGAATGATCCATTTTCACTCGAAAACTAATTCGGAGGCCCCGGGCATTCCCGAGATCTGTTTGACCAAGTTCAACTCTTAAGCTCAAACAAGACTGAATGAAACTCCTAAGGGCACTGAATACCCTTTCCAAAGGTCTACCCCGTGCATGATTCTAACTTACGGTGCGAACGAACAATCCATTTTACTCCTAGAGGCCACCGGGCGCTTTCGAGCATCAGTTGACCAAGGTCAACCTTTTGAACCAAGTGAAGCTCTTTGTAATGTTAAAGTACATCTCCTAAACTTTACAATGGTCCACCCCGGTCATGATTCTGACTTATTATGCAGATGAACGATTCGTTACCGTCCGGTAATCTCCCGTCCAAAGGATCGACGTACGCTTTTGAGCCACATTTGACCCAAAGTCAACTCCCAGACCTGGGAGCGGTCTAAAGGACTCTTAAAGGTATTTAAATTAACTTTCTAACGGTATGCCCCATGCATGATTCGGATCAACGAATTACGTTTTATGACCGTTTGACCAAGAAAATCTGCACGAGACTGCTAACTGGCAGGTCCATTTCCATGCCTATCGATAGTGTGTCAAGGGACCATGTCGATCCACACCACCCTTACCCTAAAAGTAGAGGTAATGACCTCACTTCCAAGACACACCTCAGATCCATCAGCATCACTGATCTCAGCTACATTCTCTCGAAATCAACGAAGTTCATCCATGTGAATTTCCATTCAAGCTTACATTCCCATCCTTTTCAACCCAATCTGGAAAAATCACATTCTCTCTTATCCAATCTTCTTCTCACATTCAAGGGGGTTCATCCAAGATCAAAGATAAATCTTCAAAGAAGGTCTGAATCCTTCCCTCTCTCTTTCAATTTCTTATTTTTTGCATTAAATTCATAATCTAATTCTTACTTTAGTTCATACACATTAACATCTTACACTTTTATTAGTATATTGCAGATACTTTATTTTCTATAAAAAAAACTCAAAACAAACAAAAAGAGGGTTACACCCATAAATTCCGAATGGGATTATCCATCACACTTTTCAAAATTAAAACACATTTTTCTATACACACGACTATAATAAAATCCCGTTCGAATCTATGGAATAAACCACACCCTTATGGACCATGTACTAAATGGACTTTGATGCCTTTATAGGCTACGTAGGTGTTTCGGATTAAAACTCGAGACTCGAGTCCAATATTTCAATTATGAATTTTCCAATTTTCTAATCTTCTAATTTTTCTAGATCCCCCATTTTCGCATTTTTCATATTCTTGCATTAGTGTATATATTATGTTTGTTAGCATTTCATCCAACACATATTATCGTTTCATCATAACGATCAATATCGCGATAAACGCATAAATCATATATTCTATATATTAATTTTGGAGCATTCCTATGGATGACCTCACCCTATATTTTTCATGGTATGAGTAGAACGATTCTGATCTCCATTATATATTCACGCATACACACTTCACGGAGAAATAAAGAAAAATAATAACACAAGCCCATGAGAGACCTAATGGGTGGGATGGGTGCCTAACACATTCCCATTCCGTAACTTAGCCCTCGAACCTTCAAACTATTAGTTTTTTAAGCATCAGTTTGTTTTCGATGTCGCTCTCTCAAGGCGACATCATGTTCTTTTGCCTATTTCTTGCAAAATAAGATGGAGACTCCATCTCTTTACATTTACCGCACACCAACAACGGCCGAAGGGTTCCTGAGTAGGGCGTGAGACCTTTCAATCTCCCTTCCTTGCCCGTCCCCCTTCGCTAGGTGAAGAGGAGAGGAAGCGGCGCGCATCATGATTGGGATGGTCACACTGCTAGATGTGAATCGATTTGGCCCTGGGGGCCAATCGATTTGTTCCCTGAGTCAGGCTTGGCTAAGATTGGGAAATGAATCTTGGGGTTATCCCGAGTTTATTCGAGTATATGAGAGATTATCCATGTGAGGTGTGGTTGGATAAATTTGGAAGTTAAGTTTATAGGTGTATAAATCAAAAGGTAAATTGTGTAATTTTAATTAAGGAAGAAGAAGCGTTAAGAATCTAATTAATTGTACCATCCAGCATGGAGATTAGTTTAGATTACGTGGATGCGCGAGATAGCAGCATCATATGGTCCTACGTATGCATTGAGCTTATAGAGTAACGAGTTAAAGTGCTTGGGAGATTAGTTTAGGTCTTGAGACATTATAGGCCATGCAAATAATTTATTAATAAAATGAGAAAACACTGATGTGCATTTCGAGAGAGTCTGCATATAGAGAGAGAGAGATGTACTCATAGTTTGGAGACAAAATAAACTAGGAGTCAAATTTAATAAGTATTAGAGTTTATAAACCTAAGAATATAATGAATTATCTGGTGTTTAGGGACTTAGATGATTTAGGGTACGCTCGAGTGTATGTAGTATTCTCTTGTTTATATGTGTTTGAATTGGTTTTGAGAGATAGTAAGCCTAATTGAGATAAGGATCCAATGATGTGGGGATTTAGATATTCAGGTACGCTTGAGTGTGTGTGTGTGTATATATATATAGTGTATGTGTGTGTGGATTATGTGAACATACCTTTACTCGTGGTGAATCTATCGATTGGGGGTCGCGTTCGACATCGGGATCGTGTAGCACACATCATATCAGATGTGCTAGGACGTAGTATAGGTAATTATTTTAGATCATACGGTCAGTGTTCACCGCTTCGTGATGAGAGGTGCAGGATGACCTGGTCGATCTATATAGTCTAGGTATTTATTTATGTTTTTCTTAAGCTCATTAGGTGCTGGCTTCCTACGAACTTACTGATAGAGGCACGAGATAGGCACCGAAGGTAGTGGACTTGGTGTGATTATATATATATATATATATATATATATATATGTGTGTGTGTGTGTGTGTGTGTGTGTGTGTGTGTGTGTGTGTGTGTGTGTGTGTGTGTGTGTGTGTGTGTGTGTGTGTGATAAAGAATTTACTATAGCCTAAATATAGATGATTAAAAATGAAACTTATGTCATGTTAAATACGTTTTGTGACTTACTTGTATTTTCCTTGTGAGTAACATTGCGGGGATCGGTACTTGGGTTGCATTCTTATACGTGCAGCTAGTTACATCCCTTTTTTCAGGGTACGTAGTTGTTGTTTATCCTTTATGGAAGTTTGAATAATAACTCGTTTAATTAAAAAGATACTAAAATAGTTAGAACATTACTTCTATGAGACTGCGAATATGTCAGTGAAAAATATATGTGTGGGCCTTGGGGTGAAATCCTATTTGGCTAATTAGTATTGCTCCATGTTAGTTGTTCGTTGTGTGATATTACTTAATTTTCTAGAGATAGAGACTTATAGTATATTGGTTCCTTGGGTTGGGACATGCATGTAGTACTTGCACTAGGTGACTTGTGAGATATTCATCGCATGTGAGTATCAAAGGGTCGAATATTTATTGCAAATTAGTCGCATGATTTATATTGTTGCATTGGAGATATTCTTGCAACTTTAGGGCGCTAATCCAAATTTATAAAATGTTGCCCTCTCCCCCCCCCCCCCCCCCCCCAACAGACATTATTATTATAAACAGGCTAACAGGGTTGAACGGTCAGACTTATAGTGGCGGAGATCCAGCTTGATATTCGTAGAGTTTGAGCCGCTAGTTCATCATAATTGTTCATATGTATTGGGAGTTCTATTTAGAGGATTTTTTTATTATACTCAATTTTATTCAGTTGAACAAATTGTAATAACATATTTTATTTAGTGGATTCATTTATTGAACTTCAGTTATTTCAATTCAGTTGTCCTTCTTGTCATCCTTTGTTGAGTTTTTATTATGGATGATTTTTATTTATTGTAGTTTTTGGTTTATTATTGATGATGAGAATGATATAGATTTTTTATCATCCTGGATATTTCATGTTTGGCTTGATTAATCGGCCATGGAAAATCTGGGATGTCACAATTAGTATCAGAGCATCCAGGTTCTAGAGTCTTTAGGATCAATGTTGCGTCCATTTCATTTTCTGCTGAGCATTCTTTGATATGTCTAAAGCCTGTTATAGTATTTTAAAGTCTGGTGTTGCAATAATGTGTGTATCGACATCGTTCCTAGTCATTGAGCATTGGCAAGACTTAAGGAGTATTTGAGCATAGAAAATAAGTAGAATGAATACCGTTGCGAGTTAGGGGTCAATTATAGAACATGTGGTTGGACAAATGGTTTCACCACCATTGTGGGAATGGTTATGGAAAATTATCATGTTTGGGGGTAAATTCAGCAATTTAGAGACTTTTACAGGCAGGAGATTAGTAAATGTGTTTCACGTTGAGTCTATTTTTGGAGACATTAAGAAATTTTAGATTTTGAGGAGCCTATTGGAGTTTTGAGTTCTACTTATTATAATACCCCGCATTTTTTCTTAAATAATTAGTGAAATATCATTTTAGAATAAATAATTAATTTTTCAAATTTAATCTAAATAAATATTTTTATTCAAGAATGTTAAGTGGAAACTTGTTATTTAGTATGCTTGTATGTATAATTCATTTTTGTGCATGGTTATGTCATTTGCATAAATTAAAAGAAAATAATATAATTTATGTGCGTCAGAGATTAAAAAGTAATTATTTTGGCATAAATAATTCAGAGCATGTTTTAGGACTCATATGAACTCGTTTAAGTTGTTTAAGCCTTTAAAAATGGTCCTGTGTCAATACTATATAGGTTGGGTAACTTTTGGGCATACTGGACTATGGATTCGGGTCCGTTTGGGGGTCCAAAAGTTGGGCTTTTGACCCAACTAGGGATTAACACTTAATGAGTGGTTTAAGGAGGGAAAACCACTCCCCCATTATCACAAATCAAAACCTAAGATAGCAGCCACGGGACAGAGAAAAGAAAAACACCCAAAGAAGGGAAAAGAGGAAGAACAAGGAAGGATCAAAATCTTTCAAGGGTTTCTCCTCTACAAGATTTAAAGGCAAGAATTTTCTAGTATAAATTATGTTTCTAATGTATTTCTCAATGCATAATATTATTTCCATTTAGATTTATGAAAATTAGGATTTATCATATTTGATTTGATGATGAAAACCCACATGTAGAGGAAGGATAGATATCTAGAGGTTTTTCCATAAATTAGGAATCGAAGTCTGTATGTTAATGATTAGATTTCCTTATGTTCTGATGATTATTGGGCCACAATTGATAAACAACTGTAGAGGCTATTCATGACCAAAAATGGGCTGATATTGGGATATAAAATTCCCCTTATAGATGTTTTTTATTGTGAAACAAACACTTTTAAATGCTAGAGATTTAAATCCATAATCATCTGAGAATAAAAATGACTTTGATTGGGACTATTGCTGGAATTTGGGTATGAAATTTCTAAACCCGTATGCTATTAGAATTTTAAGGGTTTTATATATTTAGGAAAAAGAAGGATGGAGAGAGGCGAAGGAAGAAGACGAGACTTCGTTCAAACGACGTGGTAGGTCTTTCGAACGATGTGCCATGTCGAGCGAACGACACCCCAAATCGTTCGAACAACGTGGGTTTTTCTCTCTCCTCAACCTTTCTACTGCAGCCTCGATTTTAGCACTGATTCTAAATGAATTTGGTTACTGCACCAATAGTAGATGGAGATAAACTCATGTAAAGGAAAAGATATGAAATTAGGGATTAATAAATTTATGGAATAAGTGTGCACCCATATTTAAAATAATAATTACTTTTAACTAGAATGTTAAGTAATTATTTATGGATTGAAATTAATAATTTATTATATTAGAAATTATTAATAAATGAGAAATATTATGAATTATTAAATGAGGAATTTTATTGGTAATTGTAGAGAAATTGCATATACATATTATAGAGATAAATAATATATATAACTATATATTTGTGAGGACATAACGTATTTGTGGATTGTCCTATCGGCTCGGGGGTTCGCACGTTCGGGTCGCGTACTACACGTTGGCACGGGTGGGCTTGACGATGTGTAGACCATATAGGTACTACTTAGAGGCTCCACCCACTAGAGTTAGGGTTGGCACTGACCGTTCCTGTATCACCGTTGGGTATGGGCCATATACAGGTGTCCTGCATAGGGACCGCCCCCAACGTATATGTGTGTTTTGTGTTATCCGCTTATGAATAAAAGAATCCTCTGGACTTGCCGATAGAGCACGAATAGACACCAACGGTAGATGCCCTTGTGTGTCAAATATATGAAAGCACATATATTATTAATTAATCAGACTTGAATTGAATAATTTGAATTGTCTAAGAAAAATAGACAATATTTATAAATGAAATCCTATAATGCAGATTTATGAGACTATAATCATTGACTGTTGAAAATTTAAAGTAGATATTACATTCAAATGATTTATTACTGTTATCCTCGTTTTTAAATTAAGGCATTGTCACCATTCATTAGTTGGGAATTGTTAGGATGCGAATGATATTTCGTTTAGATGATGGGCAAGGTGTCATACGCATGTGAGCGACGAAAAGGGGGAATAATTATTGTGCAACGACTGTATAATTATATTCATATTTTATTCAAGTTAATTCTTGCACACCTCGGGCTCTGATATTTCATTTAGACAGGGATAGTTGGATTGTGATGTGGCAGTCCCGCGATCTCGCTTACTCTCCAGATTCAAATTCAGTTGCTTCTAGCATAGGTGCTTTTCAGCTTCAGTCATTTATTATTTGGAACTTTTGTAAGGCCATAAGCCCGATACTCTTTTATTTTATGTCGATTGGAATTTTATTGTTCTAGTTAGATATTATTATTATTATTATTATTATTATTATCATTATCATTATCATTATTATTATTATTATTATTATTATTATTATTATTATTATTATTATTATTATTATTATTATTATTATTATTATTATTATTATTATTATTATTATGGTGGTGGTGGTGGTTTGGAATATTGGATTATTGTGTATGTGTTCTTTGTCTTACAAATGCAGAAGTTTTGGAAAATAAATTATTTATATTTACTTTGTGCTAATAATGGTATTAATTAACAAACAAGCCCTATCTTTGGCATATCGTGTTTGTCCAGCCTTTACGTGAGAAAATAGGGGTTGTTACAGTTGGTATCAGAGCACGGTTCTAGTGTCCCTAGGATCTATGATTGCACTCATTACGTTATGCGTTGCGTTCTTTGATATGTAGAGCCTATACTTAGGACTCATTGCGCTCTTGCGATTTATACTGATTCGAACATTGTTTGCTTACAGATGGAAAACGGACGGAGGGGCAGACCCAGGAGAGTAGTCCCACCAGTTGGGGAGGAGGAGGCTCTCCCGGAACCACCTCAGCCACCGCAACCATCAAAGGCTCCACAAGTCCCACAAGCCCCATAGTTGATTACTCCGGTGGAGATAGCCACAATAGTGTCCCAGGCAGTATCCACAGTGACTACAATATTTTTTGCTGCCTCAGGCACCACAGCAGCCACCACAGCATGTGGATATTCCAGCACAGGCACTGGACTACCCATAGGACCGAGCGAGGGAGGCCTTTGTTAAAGGCCAACCTCCAAAGTTTGCAGGAGGGTTTGATATTCTTATTGCTAATCGCTAGAAGAAAGACATTGAGAGGCACTTAAGGATGGTGGAGTGCACGCCCATTCAGAAACAAATGTAAGCATCCTTTATATTGGTGGGAGTTGCCCTTCAGTGGTGGGAGGCAGTGATGGCAGTCGAGGAGAGAGATAGCCTCACGATAGATCAGTTCCGGGAGAGTTTTGAAGGGAAATACTTTCCCTTAGCTATGCATTCCGAGATGAGGACTAGGTTTATGAATCTGAAGTAGGAGGGACGTTCAGTTGCAGAGTACGAGGAGGATTTCACTAGTCTCTCATATTTTACAAAGGAGGATGTTCGGACAGAGCAGATGAGGATGGACCATTTTATCAGGGGGTCAGCTTGGCTTATTAGGAAGACTCCTTATTAGGAAGACTCTTCTGGGAAATTCAGCCTTCTTGAGGTATAACCAGATGGTTAATGCTTCACTCCTTCATTACCAATATCAGAGGGCATACATGAAGAGCAAAGGGGGAGGGTCGTCTAGCCAGCACGGCAAGGCGGGGGGAGTGGTGGATCTGGGGCCTAGCAGCACAAGGTCACCCCACCCACCGATCAGAGTAACAGATTCAAGGGTACAGATGATAGGTAGAGACAGGGCCAGGCGAACCAGGGTCAGACAGGGCAGGGCCAATAGTACAGAGGCCAGTAGTGCCAATGGTACATAGGCCAGTAAGGCCAAGGAGACCAAGCTAGAGGCCAGCAGGGATAAGGACTGACAGGGGTCCCTTCCTGGGGAATTTTTATACTTTTGGCGAGAGGGGACACACCTCGAGGATTTGCACGAGAGGGGACAAGGAAGACCAGTGACATGGAGTCCATAGAGGACAGTAGGCACCGCAAGGACGAGCCCACCATTTCAGGCTCAGGGAGCCGCTGCACCAGCCTCCCCAGCACCTATCGCCCACCTCAAGGGCAATAGCCATTGTAGTATCGCTAGGTTTACCATGTTGTAGCAGCAGATGGACCTTCACCTCCACATGCGGTTGAAGGTATATTTTCCATCTTTGGCCACGTTGGTCGTATACTATTTGGCACATGTGCACCGCACTCTTTTGTTAGCACGGGGTTTGCACGGGAGTAGGGTATGATATACTTTGCCTCAGATGTAATATTTCACATAGACTCACCAGTGGGTAGAGGGCCACCCGTACGGTCAGTGTGTAGGGGGGTCGGTATTAAGATAGGCCAACTTACTTTTGTTGCGGACTCACTAGTGCTTGATATACATGAGTATGACATCATTCTGAGTATGGGATGGCTAGCCACTTATAGGCCATGGGCAGATTTCTTCGGGAGGTCCATAGTCTTCACCATTTCGGGGCAAGAGATGTACCTAGTTGCGATGCCTCGCCCCGAGGGTGGGTCGAGCATGCATCTATATTACATTAAGGAGGATACCTCTTCGGAGGTTTTGGTGACTTTAGATTCAATTACAATTGTTTGGGATTTTTTAGATGTTTTTAGGGAGATTCTGGGGTTACCACCGAGTCGGGAGATCGATTTTGTGATAGATCTGATTTCGGGCACCAGACCTATTACCCGCACTCTGTATAGGATGGCTCCATTGGAGATGTGGGGACTATGAGAGAAAATTGAGCAGTTAATAGGGCAAGGGGTACTTCGCCCGGGGGTGCTCTAGTGTTATTAATCAAGAAGAGGGATTGATCCTTACGACTTTGTGTTGACTAAAGAGAGTTGAACAAAGTCACGATTCGAAATAAATACTCGTTGCCATGAATAGATGATTTGTTCGATCAGTTGAGGGGTATTGAATATTTTTCGAAGATTTACTTGAGGTCGGGATACCATCAGTTGAGAGTCTAGGAGCAGGAAGTCTCAAATAAGGCTTTTCTTACTCGTTATGGGTCGAATGAGTTTTTGGTGATGCCAATCGGGCTAACCAATACGTTGGCGGTTATTATGGATTTGATGAATCGAGTTTTCAGGGACTTTTTGGACCGATTTGTTATAGTATTCACAAATGATATTCAGATATATTCTCGAACTATAGAAGAGCACGCAGAGCATCTACGGTGGTCTTACAGACACTTCGAGATCACCAGCTGTATGAGAAGTTCGAGAAATGTGGATTTTAGTTAAGGGAAGTACAGTTCTTAGGTCATATTGTGTCCGAGCAGGGGATATCCTTGGACCCAAGGAAGGTTTTCGCTGTGATGGAGTGGGGATAGCCCACTACACTTACCGAGGTGGGTAGTTTCTTGGGATTGGTCGGGTACCACTGTCGATTCATTCAAGGGTTCTCTGAGTTAGTCGGTCCCTTAACGAATTTGATGAGGAATGGAGTAACATTTGTTTGGGATGAGATGTGCCACCAGGCGTTTCAGGATCTGAAGACGAGGTTGACTACAGCACCAGTTTTAGTGCTACCTATGGCGGGAGTGGACTACAGGGTCTATACTGATGCATCCCTAAGGGGACTTGGTGGGGTACTGATGCAGGAGGAGAGGCCGATATCTTATGCTTCCCAAAATCTTAAGAGTCACGAGGGACATTACCCCACCCATGACTTAGATTTGGCAACTGTGGTTTTTGCCTTACGAGTGTGGAGACATTACCTTCTGGGGGAAAATTTTCAGCTCTTCACAGACCATAAGAGCTTGCAGTATTTGTTCACACATCGGAAGCTGAACATGCGGAAAGGGAGGTGGCTCGAGTTTATGAAGGACTATCAGTTTGAAATTCAGTACTACCTGGGAAAGCGAATATCGTAGCGGATAAGCTGAAAGAAATTTTTGGAGTTGGCAGCGGTGTGGAAGGCAAAGTGGAAGTCATTTCATGGAGATGATGAGTTTACCCGAGCGTGTATGTCAGTTCTCACCATCACCCCTGATATCATTATTCTGGTGGTGAAGGCTCAGGCAGAGGATCAGATTTGTCAAGAGCGGGTGAGATAGTTGTTAGCCAAGGGGTGGAGCATTTTTCTATCGGGTATGATGGTGGTTTGAGGTTCCAGGGGAGACTAGTTGTTCTGGAGGATGAGGAATTGAGGCGAGCCATCATGTTAAAGGCTCAGGATTCGCTATATACGGTGCATCTCAGTGGGGATAATATGTACCATGATATGCATCGTCAGTATTGGTAGGCCGGTATTAAGAGGGATATAGATGAGTTTATGTCTAGATGTGCTAATTGTCAGCTGGTGAAGGTATATCATCAGTGTCCCGTGGGTACTCTACAGCCATTGGAGATCCCGGTGTGGAAATGGGAAATCATATCTATGGATTTTATTACGAGGCTACCTACTTCGCACAGGGGGCATGATTCAATATGGGTGATTATCGACAGGTTGACAAAAGTGGCTCATTTCTTATCGATCAGGACAGACTATAGCTCAGAGAAGTACGCTCGAATTTTCCTTGTAGATATTGTTAAACTTCATGGGGTGCCACTTAATATAGTGTCAGATAGGGACAGGATGTTTGTGACCCACTTTTGGATAATCTTCCAGTAGGATTAAGGAGCAGAGATGAGACTGAGCACTTCATATCATTCTCAGACCGATGGGCAGGCGAGAGGGTGAACTTGATGCTGGACTTTAAGGGAAGTTGGGAGTAATACTTACCCTTTAGTGGAGTTCGTTTACAACAACAGCCATCAGTTCACAATAGGGATGGCACCATTTGAGGTGCTTTACGGTAAACCTTGTCGTTCACCCTTATGCTAGTTGAAAGTGGGGGAGAAGAAATTACTTGGGCCAAATTTCATTCAGGATACCTAGGAGAAGGTAGAGATGATTCGGATCAGGATATGAATTGCCCAAAACAGGCAAAAAGAGCTATGTGGATGCGGTTCGGAGACACTTAGACTTCAATATTGAAGACCAGGTGTTGATTAAAGTGTATCCTATGAAGGGGATGATGAGATTTTGGAAGAAAGGGAAGTTAGCTCCTCGATACGTGGAGTTGCTCCCTATTTTAGAGAGGATTGGGCCCGTAGCATATCAGTTGGGATTACTGGAACACTTACAGCGGATGCATAATATTTTTCACATATCTTCACTGCAGGGATTCCTTAGAGATGAGGTGGCATACCAGCATATCAACGTCGACGAGATTGAGCTCCAGCCAGATGCTACTTACGAGGAGAGATCGGTAGCCATTTTGACAGGCGAGAGCGCCGACTGTGGTCCAAGATTGTTCCTTTAGTTTGGGTGCAATGCGGGCACCACCGGGAGGACGAGTCGACTTGGGAAAGAGAGGATGACAGGCGTACAAAGTACACCGAACTCTTCTAGCTAGGTACTTACTTTCTTGATTCCAAGAACGAAATCCTATTATTAAGGGGGAAGAATGTAATACCCCGTATTTTTCTTAGATAATTAGTGAAATATCATTTTGGAATAAAGAATTCATTTTTGAAATTTAATCTAAATAAATATTTTTATTCGATAATGTTAAGTGGAAACTTGTTATTTAATATGCTTGTGTGTATATGATTCATATTTGTGCATGGTTATGTCATTTGCACAAATTAAAATAAAATAATATAATTTATATGCGGCACAGATAAAAAGTAATTATTTTGGCATAAATAATTCGGAGCACGTTTTGGGACTCCTATGAACGCGTTTAAGTTGTTTAAGCCTTTAAAAATGGTCTCGTGTCAATAGTATATAGGTTGGGTAACTTATGGGCTTATTGGACTATGAATTCGGGTCCATTTGGGGGTCCAAAAGTTGGGCTTTTGACCCAACTCGGGATTAACACTTAATGAGTGGTTTAGTGGGGGTAAACCACTCCCCCATTATCACAAATCAAAACCTAAGATAGAAGCCACAGGAGAGAGAAAATAGAAACACCTAAAGAAGGGAAAAGAGGAAGAACAAGGAAGGATCAAAAGCTTTCAAGGGTTTCTCCTCTACAAGATTTAAAGGCAAGAATTTTCTAGTATAAATTATGTTTCTAATGTATTTCTGAAGGCATAATCTTATTTCCCTTTAGATTTATGGAAATTAGGATTTAATAAATTTTATTTGATGATGAAAACCCACATGTAGAGGAAGAATATATATGTAAAGGTTTTTCCAGAAATTAGGAATCAAAGTCTGTATGTTAATGATTAGATTTCCCTAAGTTCTCATAATTATTGGGCAACAATTGATAAATAATTATAGAGGTTATTCATGACCATAAATGGCTTGATATTTGGATATAAATTCCCTTTATAGATTATTTTTATTGTGAAACAAACACTTTTAAATGTTAGAGATTTAAATCCATAATCATCTGAGAATATAAATGACTTTGATTGGGAATGTTGTTGGAATTTTGGTATGAAATTTCTAAACCCATATGCTATTAGAATTTTAAGGGTTTCATATATCTAGAAAAAAAGCAGGACGGAGAGAGGCTAAGGAAGAAGACGAGACGTCGTTCAAACGACGTGGAAGGTCGTTCGAACGATTTGCCATGTCGCGCGAACGACACCCCCAATCGTTCGAACGACATGGGTTTTTATCTCTCCTCCACCCTTCTACTGCAACCTCGATTTCAACAGTGATTCTAAATGAATTTGGTTACTGCACCTACAGTAGTTGGAGATAAACTCATGTAAAGGAAAATATATGAAATTAGGGGTTAATAAATTTATGGAATAAGTGTGCACCCACATTTAAAATAATAATTACTTTTAACTAGAATGTTAAGTAATTATTTATGGATTGAAATTAATAATTTATTAGATTATAAATTATTAATAAATGAGAAATATTGTGAATTATTAAATGAAGAATATTATTGGTAATTGTAGAGAAATTGCATATACATATTATAGAGACAAATAATATGTACTACTATATATTTGTGTGGACATACCATATTCGTGGATTGTCCTATCGGCTTGGGGGTTCGCGTGTTCGAGTCGCTTACCACATGTCGGCACAGGTGGGCTTGACGATGTGTAGGACATATAGGTACTACATGGAGGCTCCACCCACTAGAGGTAAAGTTGGCACTGACCGTTCATGTATCACCGTTGGGTATGGACCGTATACAGGTGTCCTGCGTAGGGACCGCCCCCAACGTATATGTGTGTTTAGTGTTGTCCGCTTACAAATAAGAGAATTCCTCCGGACTTGCCGATAGAGCACGAACAGACACCAACGGTAGATTCCCTTGTGTGTCAAATATATGAAAGGACACATATTATTAATTGATCGTACTTGAATTGAACAATTTGAATTGTCTACGAAAAATGGACAATATTTATATAAGAAATCCTATAATGCATAATAGAAGTTTATGCTCGTTTGATAGATTTATAAGACTAGAATCATTAACTGTTGAAAATTTAATGTAGAAATTACATTCAAATGATTTATTACTACTATCCCCGTTTATAAATTGAGGCATTGTCACCATTCATTAGTTGGGAATTGTTGGGATGCGAATGATATTTTGTTTAGATGATGGGCGAGGAGTCATACGCATGTGAGTGACGAAAATGGGGAATAATTATTGTGCAACGACTGTATAATTACATTCATATTTTATTCAAGTTAATTCTTGCACAACTCGGGCTCTGATCCAGATATAAATGTCCCCCCCCCCCCCCCCCCGGTGCTCCTAGACAGTGATAGTTGGATTGTGTTGTGGTAGTCCTGTGATCTCGCTTACTCTCCAGATTCAGATTCAGTTGCTTCTAGCATAGGTGCTTTTCAGCTTCAGTCATTTATTATTTGGAACTTTTGTAAGGGCATAATCCCGATGCTCTTTTATTTTATGTCGGTTTGCATTTCATTACTCTAGTTCGATATTATTATTATTATTATTATTATTATTATTATTATTATTATTATTATTATTATTATTATTATTATTATTATTATTATTATTATTATTATTATTATTATTATTATTATTATTATTATTATGGTGGTGGTGGTGGTGATGGTTGGGAATATTGGATTATTGTGTATGTGTTCTTTGTCTTACAAATGTAGAATTTTGGAAAATAAATTATTTATATTTAATTTGTGCTAAGAATGGTATTAATTGACAAACAAGCCCTATCTTCGGCGTATCATGTTTGGCCTGCCTTTACGTGGGATGCTAGGGATTGTTACATATATGGTAATATGGATTGTGATGAAAATTTAGACTAATAAAATGTCCTTATGAAATTTTACGTACCTAAAAGAGAAAACAATGGATTGCTGTATTTTAACAACTATTAGGAATTTGACGATAAATTTATGTGTGGATTAGTTCCTGTTAAAAAGTGGAATTGGTGTTGCGCTCAAGTTTGAACAAGGGTAATTTATGTTGTTAAACTCGTTTATGATTTGGTTGATGATAATGTGAGAGTGTTTGACCTGTAGTAGGGTCATTGTGTGGTTACGAAATGTGAGTTGGAGACTAGTTAGAAATAAATTGTAGTACACCTGAGTGAGTGGAAATTTGAGAGGAGATTATTAATTTCCCTATTGGTTTATCTTGAGACAACACAATTAGACATTTGTATGAGCATGGAGTTTCATGTGCATTATATACGTGTGTTTTGTAAATGTATGAGTTATGAATAAGGTTTAGGAACAAGCAAGTTCCAAGAGGCTCAAAGAAATAGCAAGTTTCAATTGAGGGTTGTAATTGTGAATGTAAGATTGAGAGTACCCCTATTAGAGACAGTAGGGGGAAAGTAATGGAGGATGTTAAGAAATAGCGAGTTGAGTGGAGAAAGAGAGTGAGACACCCCGCCCAATTAAATATAGGGTGATCAGTCCTCTCCCAATTCAAAACAGGATATTCAGTTGGTTTATTCTTAGCATCACTGTCGAAAAACTTTTTAACATCTTAATCACCTAATATAAAATTAAGCTAGGTGTCAAAACATTTCCCATTTAGTAAAACCAAGTAAATTCCATTTTCATTAAATTTCAAAATATAAACCATTCACCACACATAGGGATGTAAATAAATACTGAATATGAATCAAGTACTGAAATAAATAAGACTGAGTAAAACTCTCAGTTCAAAACTCCAAACCATAAACTAGACTGAATACAATAACTCTAATAAAGAACTAGAACTGGGCGACATATGCCCTAAACAAGAAGTCTAGATGAAACTGAATGGAAAAGATAGATGTGTCTACTACAAGGACCTACAGCTTCCACAACAGCTGCAGCACGTCAAGCAATCCAAATCTCTAAATCTGATACTCTTGTGGTTGAGCACCTGATATAATACATATATATAGCAAAAGAGAGAAGAGATATAAGAAACGGGTCAGAGCCCGATGTGGAAAAATGATTTAGCAAGTATTTAAAACTGGTTCTTAAAACAAGTCTTATACGCATGTTAGTTATCGAACTCTCACATGAGTTTCTCACCTCTCATCTATTGTGCACGCCTAACGTACATCAAATCTCTCCCTAGTTATACCTCCCAGTTTAACTAGTCGGAAACCATACTAATACTAACTATGCTCACTAATAGTATTCCCGTATCGCCCATACAATACATTATTCAGATAGTTTATCTCACATATTAAGTTTTATTATTCACCGTTTGAATGGTTAATCTTTTGTCCACTAAGATTATTTCATTTCTCAATTCCATTTTATCTACTATTCTCAAAAGTAGAAAGTTACCCAAGTACGCTCATACATATATATAGTCTCATCATCCCTATATATATACACTAATCCGGCACCCTTAGGTTAAGACCACTTGGTGCAATGTAATGATTATTATTACTAACAAGTCTACTAATTTCACACAGTAGCAATATTCACAAGTTCATATATATATATATATATATATATATATATATATATATATATATATATATATATATATATATATATATATATATATATATAATCACATCATCCCTATACATATATATATACTAATCCTTCACCCCCGGGCTAAGACCCATAGTGCACCTATCCAGAACATCCTGCATCCCCGGGTTAGCACCCATTGATGCACCTATCATTAACAATTCAGCACCCCCGGGTTATCACCCATTAGTGCGCCTAACAATAGAATCTTGCATCCCCGGGTTAAAACCCATTAATGTGCCTATCAATAATAATCCAGCACCCCCGGGTTATCATCCATTAGTGCGCCTAACAATAATCATCCTTGTACCCCCGGGTTATCACCCATTAGTACACTTAACAATAGAGTTTCTGTACCCCCGAGTTATCACTCATTAGTGGGCTTAATTATAAGGTTCTTGCACCCCCGGGTTATCTCCCATTAGTGCTCTGAACAATAATATCACATAATAGGCATACACACATCCTATTATAATTTATAGGTATTTCTCCAACCTACATACATACTCCTCATACGTATTTTAACCTCATCACTACGTATAGTATAAATATTTAGATTACTATCTCTCTCGTAATCTTCAATGTACATTCTCTCTATACCAAAATAATTAAAGTATTAATTCTCCCATACTTTTCCCAAAATTCTCTCCCATATGAATTTACTATTTGGCAATTTTTCTCACTCCAATAAACCAGGAAACTCAAAACTGGACTTTGAGGAAAATCCCCAAAAATTCCCTCTGTCGCTCGAACAAGAAGGGTTGTCGTTTGAACTACTTCCACGTGTCATTCGAGCGACTTCGCGTGAGATGCCATCTCGCTCGAACGACTTCGCACGAGATCGCGCGAGATGTCACTGTTCGTCTCCTTTCCCAAAATTCTGCATTTTTCCACCATTTATGAACCTAGAAAACTCTAAGATTCAACACCCAATGCCTCATCATCAATACCCATCAACCCTAACAGGTTATAAATCATTCCTAACCTCCTAGGATCATTAATTCGTCATAAATCATCATAATTATATAAAATCCCCAAATCAATTCATATGAACCCTAGTTTTCCAAATTTTCAATTAAAGAACCTAATCAACCCAGATTCGTTCATCAATATATAATCCAATTTCGTAGTTCATCCACTACATTCATAACAAAATATTAACAACTAATTACCCCAACCTCTAATCATCATTTGACCTCCAATTTTCACCCAATTAACATATAAATCAAGGATTGAATCCACCTACACTAACATGAGTATGATTATTGCTAAAGAAAGCAAGTAATAAACACTTGCCTCGAATATGATGGTCTGATCCGTTGGTGATGTTGGTATATACGCGTTCCTCTCTTCTCGATCTACGTGTTGGTGGTCACGATTATGCAAGGTGAGGATGATTTAGCCTTCCTTCTTAGGTTTTGGTCCTCCCCCACACTTTCTATGACCGTTCTTTTCTTTTCCAACTCTCAACCCTAATGGACTTCTTTAGGCTGATAAAAATAATTCTTAATTTTCGTCCATTAATTCCATCCAAATATACAATTTACCATAATGCCCTCTCGGGACGCCGGTTAGGCCTAAAATTGCTCTGAGACCCAAACAAAACACCCGGGTATACTATTTTGACTATCTCGACCCTTCCGGGATCAAAGGCGCACTCGAAATGACCATACGAGTTAATAAAAATAATTTCTTTTTTTATTATATTCAATTTGTCCCGACACGACTCACACGCGTGTCAGACTTATATTACCAAACTGTCGTATTTCTCACTTTCGACAATTTATCAAATTTCATAATTCCATATTACATATCACACAGTAATATTCAATAATTCTCCACAATAAGTATTAACCCTTGTCACGCTAGTTAATAATTATTTCAATCCGGATTAATAAAAATTAATTTCTCGCATTTTAATTTAATTAATCCAACAACAATAATTAATCGCATACTTATTCCCATAATAATAATTAATCACATAATTATTTAAATCGTCAAAAATATGGGGTGTTACATACTTCCCCCCTTACAATGGATTTTCGTCCCGAAATTCGGAAAAAGTATACCAGGTACAGACAACGCTGTAAAAATACTGCGCATCGCATCCCGGCGCTCACAAGTAAGCTACTCCATACCACCCATATAGTACGCTATCGAATACCCTTAATAATGAACACTTAACATGTGTTTGCTTAAAACTCCAGGTTACCCTGTCATATAGGCTCTTGCCCAAGCCTTTCTGCTTAAGTTTCACTAGTTACTATATTTTAGATATTCACTATCTAGCCTCCTACTATTTGCACCTTAGTAGATTTATCCTCTTTTCATATACATACGACTTCGTCTCGTGTCGTTCATACAAGTAAATTGGTTGTGAAATACATATTTCACACACAATATATACGATAATATCGATTCTTCTCCGACATTTGTAATCATAACTGGTCCCCCACCTCTAATTCTCAAGTAGGACAACAACAAAGTTTATCGTGTCATACTTCTACTGGCACTCTGTCCGAACGTGAACTTATAGGAGTTATTTGGACACAAGCTCCACTAGTGGAAAGGTACTGCCTCCCGTCTTCCCCTAATATCTCAGGGTCCACATAAAATTTTCTCTCCCGCATCCGATCAGACCGCTTTTCCTACCCATCCCTCTATGGGTATTAGGCCGTACTCAATCGCATCTTAGTACCTATAATCTTACTATCTCAGCTACATGAGATGATCCTTGGGGATACTCTTCCATTCTCTAGTGGAAGGAGCCCCTACTGGTTTCGAATTGTCTGCCCTTTTTCTAACAGTCAGCTGACCCACTGCAAGACTAACTTTAAAAATTACTCTACTTTAGACCCATTACCATTGTTATTTGTATCCTAATACCTTTTATACTCTCTTGAATGTACTTCTAATCTTGATACGTGTGAATTTATCGTATCATGTGACACGAGTCTCTTTTCCCGCTCAAAAATCTCAATTTATTTTGAAACGTAAGTCTCTAACAAATTTTACGGAGTAACCTTCGGCTTACCCGACTACATATTATCGAATTCACAAGATAATAATAATCCACCGTTTGATTCAATCCCCTAGGGCGCCTATACACCCTATGCCTCGCGCATCATTATACAAAAGACATAAAATTTTATTACTTCAATTCTTGCACACTCAGTATTCTGATGTGGTAGGGGTGCACTCAACCACCCCACTAGTCAAAACTTAATCAATCCTTCAATGGTATCATTGCTCTATTCAGAATGATACTAAGACTAGGCGACTCTATTGGCCTTAAGTCATAAAAGAATTATCAACTCTCAATTATATTCTCCTATAGGTACAATAACCAACATACAAAACGGATGTACTATCGGCTAAACTTCTATCCAACTCCCGACGTTTGCTAGTTTCATGTGTGGGATGTCTCGCAAAGAGAAATCCAAATAAGGAACCCTCCCCTCCCCCCGACACACTACTATCTAACCTATTCAGTTGCCGAGGTCCGTAAGGCCTTTAATACATACTATGTACTTTCCCACAATCTACGTATTGTGACATAAAGGTTTACTCGTCCAGTCTCATGTCCCTAAAAATGTAACATGAAGCATGGAGCCCTCACTATCCCAGGTACTTGGCGCTATAAATATATAACGAGCTATATTTCAACGCTCGATAAGAACACAATGTATTCTAACTCTTAACAGACAAATAAATTCCTATGCTCGGGAATCACATATAATTAGACACTATACACGCTGAGGTCTATAATACCATGAAATTCTCATATATACTCATATATGGGCCCAACCCTATTTCAGGTGATGCCGCACAAAACTAAGATCACTCCTCCCGGAGTATCCAGCACGACAGTCATATCGCTACATTTTTACTATTGTTTAACCATACGGTACTTAATCACTACACATTATCATAATAAACTCTACTAAAGCTGACTCAATGCAGTAGTAAATTATAACAACAAAACATATTCTTAGGGCCCACCTGGTTCACTCATGGGCAATCATCAAAATGCCCTGTTAACAACGAGAAATACGTTTGTAACAAGACTGTTAAAACTAACGTTCCCACTAAACTCGACCCGCACGCGAAGTTTAGGGTTTCCAATTTACATAAAAGTTGTGGCACACCCATGTCACTAGAATCTATACCCTTACTCACAAGGAAGAAGCAAAACCTCGTCAGTCTCGCCAAATCATAGGGTCTCAGCACGTGGCTGCCATCACGACCCATGAACATCTACAATCGTCATACATCCTAGGATTTCATTCTATAGTTGTCCTCTCTCATCATGGACAATTTATTCCATTATGTGAGTTTCCCGCCCATTATTGAAATGTTGGTCCAAACTCTCTAGGCCTCAATTATAGCTTTATTGAACTCCCATTTACATCCCGGGCCTCGTAGACCCTGACATACTGTATGCTACTTTTAACAAGGACTCTAATGGTTCAGCCTAAACCCATCATTCTCGAGTTATAAATTTCCTGGGCCTAATTCTCTTGACCCCAAATTCCTTCTCTGGAAGTCTCACTCCTCCAGTAGTTATGCCTAACTGGCATGGTTTACCATTTCTAATCTCTTCGGTCTCACTTCTCCATTGTGGACACCTTCAATAGTTGTATTTCTACTTCTTTCACATAAGGAAAACTCCACGAACCATTTCCCCATAACTGGTCCCACTAACCATTTTAGGAATGTCCTTCTCTTGGACCAGTAGTCTTAACTCACAATTATTCTTTCGTTGTCCCTTTGGCTACGTTGGCCATTCGTAACTATGGTTGGCCTCTACAGCCCTGATTGACTTCTTCATCCTTTTGAATTTAATCACTAAAAATCATCTCACCGAGTTCCCTATTGTGTATACTCTCATGTGGGGTTTCACTAACACCGTTAAATTTAGTTTTCGCTCTTCAGTGTGACACCCTGCCTAATTAAATATCGGGTGATCAGTCCTATATCCAATTAAAACAGGTTTCTCATTTGGTTCATTCTTAGCATCACTGTCGAAAACTTTTTAAAACATTACTAACCACCTAGTATTCAAAAAGCCGATGTCAAAATTTTAATCTTTTTATTTAACAATCAACAACAAAACATTATTACATAAGTACATCCCATGCAATAGTAATATAAATCCATCCACAATATAAAAGACTATAATGAAATAATACCGAATAAACCATCGGTTACAAAATCCAATATAAAGTCCAACCTGAATAAAAGTCTGAATACAAGCTCTGACTGCCATAAATGAAATAACTGTGGGCAACATGCCCGAATAAAGTACTGTCCTGCACCCTACACTAGGAGTGAAGTAACTGAATCATCTAAGTCCAAATCCAGCAAGCATCCACAAGTGCTGCAGTTACGCATCCCTAGAATAGATCATCCTGCTTGGCGTCCCTGTGGCTGGACACCTAAAAGGTTTTGGGAAAAGGTTTTGCAAGTACGGGTCAGAGCCCAAGTAAGAATCATTTAAACATATTTAGCAAGTAATTAAACAACAGTTTAAATGAACAGTTACTAGATACACATGTTAGGTTGCGAACACTCCCCTGAGTTCCTCACCTCTCATCTATAATGCGCACCTAACGTTTCCTACTCAACCCCACCTAGTCAATTCTAGCCAATCTAACTAGGCATCCATTATCTAATAAACCCAAATCAATATAGCTCCTCCGTACCGCCCATACAGTACGCTATCGAATACCCTTAATAATTAACATCTCTCTTATGTTATTATTAAACCCCAGTTACCTTTTCTACGTAGGTTATTGTTCAAACTTTACCATTTAAGTTTCTCTACTTAAACTTTTTTGTAGATATTCACTAACTATCTTCCTACTATTCACACATTAGTAGCCTCATCATTTTATAGATATACCCTATCTAAGCTCCCTACTAATTACTCTTTAGTAGATTAATCGTTCTTTAGATACATACTATCTCGTCTCTCTACTAGCACACATAAGTAGATTATTCGTGTTGTATATATATTTTACACACCATATATAATATAAGTACACACCCTGCTATTATACCCTTGTATCACACATTAAGGGCTATTGGTTCGTAATGTTACCTCGACCCCAATAGTTATTCCATATGTATTGGTTCGGAATGTTACCTCGACCCCAATATTCAGATTACTTTTAGTTTAGATACACACAACTAACTAGTTTGAAATCATAAGTCTACTACCCATAACTCATAGTGTCCACCCGTATTTCCATGCAAATACATTTATTAAATAAATATCCATTTCTCTTTAATATGGGCAGGGATTTTCAGATTTTAGGATTAAGTGTTCACATTCTTAAGTCAAATAAGATTTCACTATCTTTCTCGTCCATTAATTTTACACAGTAGATAACATAACAAGTATATATATATATATAACACGGCACCTCCCAGACCCAGCTGCAGTGCATACTGTAAAACATATCAAAGGTATATATATTTATCATCCATTATATCTATACTAGTACGGCACCCCTAGGCACAGCTGTGGTGCATGCATACTCTGCTATCATGTCCGGGTACATCTCTCGCTGTACAAAGGACTATTGGTTCGTCTTATCTCACGAACCATATATATCAAATCACACATATTGGAGGCGAACATAGTTCACATATCCATGGGTCACGCACATACCTACGCTCCCACAGTCAGCAGGCTTATCAACTCACAAATAATTCCTTCACAGTACTATGTTCTTGAGGTACCAAATCTAAAATCCCCCCGAAGGCAACACAGGATAAGATTATCCTCTTTCGAACGCCAACCTCCAGTGATAGCAAGTATGGTAGGTATGTCATACACATAATAAACAATAATATAGGTACACATTCCACCTATATAAATATAACATCAACGAGGTATTCACACAACCATATAATAACGATAGGTATTCACTCCACCTATATACATATATAATAACAATAGGTCATACACATATCCCATATCACAAGCCTCACACATAGTATATTTATATCCCAAATATTCTACGTATTCCATAATTTATAACTTCGTTTATTACCGTACATTCCCGAGTATTTCTCACCACTCGAAGGGTATCCTTTATTCCACATATAATATCATAAGGTAAACTATATACCCCCTAATGGTCTAAGTCCTCGTTCCTCTCGAATTCTTTTAACTCGAATTATCCTTTAATTTAGATTTTTTTCTCTCTATTAATCCAAATTAATTTAGCCCTTAAACTTCCCTCGTAGGCCACACCTAAAACCCAAACTAGGCCTACTGGTGTTTCAATATAATTCCATTATATTAGAAATTAAATCCCATAAATTAATTCCAAACGATTTCCAAAGGTCCTAAATAAGAAGGAAATTATTGGCCAAAACTGGGCAACCGAATCGATTAGAAAATTTTCTGGCAGATTAGACACCCTGTTGTAAAATATCGATTACTCCCTCTACATAACTCCGATTGAACTGATTCAAATCTCATTTGAAAGATAAGACATATATATTTCCAATCATGTATGGATATTACTCTAATTATAAGTACAATTTAAATGGCATACATTTAAAGTTAGGTCAAAAATTCTGGTAGTTACTAAGCTGGCAGATCAAACACCCTATAGTAAAACATCGATTTCTCCACCTACGGAACTCCGATTGACCTGATTCAAAGCTCATTAGAAATAAAAGACAAATACCTTTCTAAAAATATATGGATATCACTTTAATTCTAAGTATTATGAAAATGGCATACGTTTAAAGTTACGTTAATAATTCTGACAGATTGACATCTTGTGTTCATCAATTAAACCCTAAGTCATTCAAGATTCATGTTCTTCAATCAAGAACCCATCAAGATTCAATATTAATCATTAAATATATTCTAATATCAGTTTATCTTCGTATATAGATAAATTTCCAATGAAAATTTATACAAAAACATCAAAGATTCAACCCAGGAATCAAATTTTCCTTTAATTAACATTAAACCCTAATTTTCTCATGTTCATCAACTTTATAAATCAAGAACTCAGATTTATCTCTTATTAATCACCCCAAACCCACTAATTTCATATTAACATCATTAAGGAACATCTCTACATGCATTCCCAATTTAGTTTATGAATTAAACCCTCCCAAATTCATATAAAACTTTCAAAAGCATGAAATCAAACTCTAATCTACATGGGTAGTATAACATGATTAATATAAATTGCCATTTAAATACTTGCCTCTCAATATCAGGTCTGAATTTCATTAATATTATGGTGTGGTTGTTCTCCCCTCGCTCCGATCTCTATTTCGTTGCGTTCGGGGCGAAAAACTGTGAAGGAAGCTTTGGCTTTCTCTTCCTCTTCCTCTTCAATGGACTCTCTTCTATTGTGATTGTGTTAACCCTAGCCCCTTCTCTCTAATGGAAGATATACACATAATATTTTCGGAGTTCTCTAAACCTCCAACTCCCGAATGATCAAAATACCCTTAAACGATGCCGGGTTGGTCCAAAATCATCCCGGGACCCAAACTGTATACCCGAGTATACTTTTTCGACTATTTTGACCCTTTCGGAACCAACCGTAACCTCAAAATCATCATCCGAGTCACTTTATAAAATCCTCATATTTTACCTTCAAATATGCCACGTGTGAAATTAAACATAGAGTGAATTAATTTAATCTGAATCATCGAATTAAATAATTTCTCCTAATTAAATAAATTATTAGGTCATCAATTTAATTAATTTTTATTTTCTCCAAAAAAAATGGGGTGTTACATTCAGCAGATTCGTTAACCCTCTTTACTCCCTTCTCTCTGAAGTGTTAACATTATCATACTAACGCATGACCTTGACGACCTCGGCACTAGTCATCCTAGCCATATTTCCCATTCATACTGGTATTTTACTCATGGGTCCTTTATCAACTATAAACCCTTTGGATAATTTATACCCCTCTATCAGGTATGAAGTTCATTATGCAATTCAACCTTTCTCTCATAATCGGTTTCTATCTTACCCATTGTGCTAAACGTCAAAATTTTACTCACATTTTGTTACCACATCGAATAGAAGACCTCACGGTCAAATCGTACCCAAATTTATCTCTAAATTTCAAACACACTTCTTCATATATGGTGATTGCCTCTAATCACTACATGATGCTCCTAAGAGCTATAACTTTTAACTCCAAATTTAATTTTGAGTGTCATCACACCCCACTCTACACAATTTCCTTCGCATTTCCTACCTCCATTGGTCTGTTACACTCTCTCATTTTCTTCCTCGCATTTTCACCGATGGGTTTTTCAAAAGAGCTCCTCCGATTTCCCTCTTATCGATTTTGCTAGGTAGTTCTGAAATCATTCCACCGTTATCTATGACTGTGCCCTGGGAACCCACTGTTCCCGAGTAATGATTTCTATTATCACTTACTTAAGTAATACTCATGGTGATTTTTGTCACGATCCCTCTTTCTCGATTACTCTATGTCTTTTGTTAAGCTTCTTCTCCCACGGTTCTTCTTACGGCCCTCGCTGGTCGTCCTAAAATGTTTGGTGTTCGAATCACACTGAATTTCGTATAATGAGTCACATCCATTATAATTCATACCAGGAGAACGTAAGTCACATACGTAAGGGAACACAACAATCCTATCATAAGGCTCTACCTGAAATAATGATGCGCTGAAACATAATAAGCCACACAGATCCTAAGAACACTAGAACCTGATGCTCTGATACCACCTCTGACACCCCGCCCAATTAAATATAGGGTGATCAGTCCTCTACCAATTCAAAACAGGATATTCAGTTGGTTCATTCTTAGCATCACTGTCGAAAAACTTTTTAACATATTAATCACCTAATATAAAATTAAGCTAGGTGTCAATAGATTTCCCATTTAGTAAAACCAAGTAAATTCCAATTTCATTAAATTTCAAAATATAAAATATTCACCACATATAGGAATGTAAATAAATACTGAATATGAATCAAGTACTGAAATAAATAAGACTGAGAAAAACTCTCAGTTCAAAACTCCAAACTATAAACTAGACTGAATACAATAACTCTGATGAAGAACTAGAACTGGGCGACATATGCCCTAAACAAGAAGTCTAGATGAAACTGAATGGAAAAGATAGATGTATCTACTACAAGGACCTACATCTTCTACAACAGCTGCAGCACATCAAGCAATCCAAATCTTTAAATCTGATACTCCTGTGGCGGAGCACCTGATATAATACATATATATGGAAAAAGAGAAGAGATACAAGAAACGGGTCAGAGCCCGATGTGTAAAAATGATTTCGCAAGTATTTAAAACTGGTTCTTATAATAAGTCTTATACGCATGCTAGTTATCGAACTCTCACATGAGTTTCTCGCCTCTCATCTATTGTGCACGCCTAACGTACATCTAATCTCCCCCTAATTATATACCTCCCAGCATAACTAGTCAGAAACCATACTAATACTAACTATGCTCACTAGTAGTATTCATGTATTGCCCATACAATACGTTATTCAGATAGTTTATCTCACATATTAAGTTTTATTATTCACCGTTTGAATGGTTAATCTTTTATCCAATAAGATTATTTCATTTATCAATTCAATTTTATCTACTATTCTCAAAAGTAGAAAGTTACCCAAGTACACTCATACATATATATAGTCTCATCATCCCTATATATATACACTAATCCTGCACCCTTAGGTTAAGACCACTTGGTGCAATGTAATGATTATTATTATTACCAAGTCTACTAATTTTACACAGTAGCAATATTCATAAGTTCATATATATATATCCTCGGGTTAGCACCCATTGATGCACCTATCATTAACAATTCAGCACCCCCAGGTTATCACCCATTAGTGCGCCTAACAATAGAATCTTGCATCCCCGAGTTAGCACCCATTAATGTGCCTATCAATAATAACCCAGCACCCCCGGGCTATCACCCAATAGTGTGCCTAACAATAATCATCCTTGTACCCCCGGATTATCACCCATTAGTACACTTAATAATAGAGTTTCTACACCCTCGAGTTATCACTCATTAGTGGGCTTAATTATAAGGTTCTTGCACCCCCGGGTTATTTCCCATTAGTGCTCTTAACAATAATATCACATAATAGGCATACACACATCCTATTATAATTAATAGGTACTTCTCCAACCTACATACATACTCCTCATACGTATTTTAACCTCATCACTACGTATAGTATAAATATTTAGATTACTATCTCTCTCGTAATCTTCAAGGTACATTCTCTCTATACCGAAATAATTAAAGTATTAATTCTCCCATACTTTTCCCGAAATTCTGTCCTATATGAATTTACTATTTGGCAATTTCTCTCACTCCAATAAACCAGGAAACTCAAAACTGGACTTTGAGGAAAATTTTAAAAAATTCCCTCTGTCGCTCGAACCAGAAGGGTTGTCGCTTGAACTACTTCCACGTGTCGTTCGAGTGACTTCGCGCGAGATGCCATCTCGCTCGAACGACGTCGCACGAGATCGCGCGAGATGTCACTGTTCATCTCCTTTCCCAAAATTCTGCGTTTTTTCACCATTTATGAACCTAGAAACCTCTAAGATTCAACACCCAATGCCTCATCATCAATACCCATCAACCCTAACAGGTTATAAATCATTCCTAACCTCTTAGGATCATTAATTCGTCATAAATCATCATAATTATATAAAATCACCAAATCAATTCATATGAACCCTAGTTTTCCGAATTTACAATTAAAGAACCTAATCAACCCAGAATTGTTCATCAATATATAATCCAATTTCGTAGTTCATCCACTACATTCATGACAAAATATTAACAACTAATTACCCCAACCTCTAATCATCATTTGACCTCCAATTTTCACCCAATTAACATATAAATCCAGGATTGAATCCACCTACACTAACATGAGTATGATTATTGCTAAAGAAAGCAAGTAATAAACACTTGCCTCGAATATGACGGTCTGATCCGTTGGTGATGTTGGTATATACGCGTTCCTCTCTTCTCGATCTACGCGTTGGTGGTCACGGTTATGCTAGGTGAAGATGATTTAGCCTTCCTTCTTAGGTTTTGGTCCTCCCCCACACTTTCTATGACCGTTCTTTTCTTTTCCAACTCTCAACCCTAATGGACTTCTTTAGGCTGATAAAAATAATTCTTAATTTTCGTCCATTAATTCCATCCAAATATACAATTTACCATGATGCCCTCTCGGGACGCCGGTTAGGCCTAAAATTGCTCTGAGACCCAAACTAAACACCCGGGTATACTATTTTGACTATCTTGACCCTTCCGGGCTCAAAGGCGCACTCGAAATGACCATACGAGTTAATAAAAATAATTTCTTTTTTTATTCTTTTCAATTTGTCCCGACACGACTCACACGCGTGTCAGACTTATATTACCAAACTGTCGTATTTCTCACTTTCGACAATTTATCAAATTTCATAATTCCATATTACATATCACACAGTAATATTCAATAATTCTCCACAATAAGTATTAACCCTTGTCACGCTAGTTAATAATTATTTCAATCCGGATTAATAAAAATTAATTTCTCGCATTTTAATTTAATTAATCCAACAACAATAATTAATCGCATACTTATTCCCATAATAATAATTAATCACATAATTATTTAAATCGTCAAAAATATGGGGTGTTACATACTTCCCCCCTTACAATGGATTTTCGTCCCGAAATTCGGAAAAAGTATACCAGGTACAGACAACGCTGTAAAAATACTGCGCATCGCATCCCGGCGCTCACAAGTAAGCTACTCCATACCACCCATATAGTACGCTATCGAATACCCTTAATAATGAACACTTAACATGTGTTTGCTTAAAACTCCAGGTTACCCTGTCATATAGGCTCTTGCCCAAGCCTTTCTGCTTAAGTTTCACTAGTTACTATATTTTAGATATTCACTATCTAGCCTCCTACTATTTGCACCTTAGTAGATTTATCCTCTTTTCATATACATACGACTTCGTCTCGTGTCGTTCATACAAGTAAATTGGTTGTGAAATACATATTTCACACACAATATATACGATAATATCGATTCTTCTCCGACATTTGTAATCATAACTGGTCCCCCACCTCTAATTCTCAAGTAGGACAACAACAAAGTTTATCGTGTCATACTTCTACTGGCACTCTGTCCGAACGTGAACTTATAGGAGTTATTTGGACACAAGCTCCACTAGTGGAAAGGTACTGCCTCCCGTCTTCCCCTAATATCTCAGGGTCCACATAAAATTTTCTCTCCCGCATCCGATCAGACCGCTTTTCCTACCCATCCCTCTATGGGTATTAGGCCGTACTCAATCGTATCTTAGTACCTATAATCTTACTATCTCAGCTACATGATAAGATCCTTGGGGATACTCTTCCATTCTCTAGTGGAAGGAGCCCCTACTGGTTTCGAATTGTCTGCCCTTTTTCTAACAGTCAGCTGACCCACTGCAAGACTAACTTTAAAAATTACTCTACTTTAGACCCATTACCATTGTTATTTGTATCCTGATACCTTTTATACTCTCTTGAATGTACTTCTAATCGTGATACGTGTGAATTTATCGTATCATGTTACACAAGTCTCTTTTCCCGCTCAAAAATCTCAATTTATTTTGAAACATAAGTCTCTAATAAATTTTACGGAGTAACCTTCGGCTTACCCAACTACATATTATCGAATTCACAAGATAATCATAATCCACAGTTAGATTCAATCCCCTAGGGTGCCTATACACCCTATGCCTCGCGCATCATTATACAAAAGACATAAAATTTTATTACTTCAATTCTTGCACATTCAGTATGCTGATGTGGTAGGGGTGCACTCAACCACCCCACTAGTCAAAACTTAATCAATCCTTCAAAGGTATCATTGCTCTATTCAGAATGATACTAAGACTAGGCGACTCTATTGGCCTTAAGTCATAAAAGAATTATCAACTCTCAATTATATTCTCCTATAGGTACAATAACCAACATACAAAACGGATGTACTATCGGCTAAACTTCTATCCAACTCCCGACGTTTGCTAGTTTCATGTGTGGGATGTCTCGCAAAGAGAAATCCAAATAAGGAACCCTCCCCTCCCCCCGACACACTACTATCTAACCTATTCAGTTGCCGAGGTCCGTAAGGCCTTTAATACATACTATGTACTTTCCCACAATCTACGTATTGTGACATAAAGGTTTACTCGTCCAGTCTCATGTCCCTAAAAATGTAACATGAAGCATGGAGCCCTCACTATCCCAGGTACTTGGCGCTATAAATATATAACGAGCTGTATTTCTCCGCTCGATAAGAACACAATGTATTCTAACTCTTAACAGTCAAATAAATTCCTATGCTCGGGAATCACATATAATTAGACACTATACTCGCTGAGGTCTATAATACCATGAAATTTTCATATATACTCATATATGGGCCCAACCCTATTTCAGGTGATGCCGCACAAAACTAAGATCACTCCTCCCGGAGTATCCGGCACGACAGTCATATCGCTACATTTTTACTATCGTTTAACCAAACGGTACTTAATCACTACACATTACAATAATAAACTCTACTAAAGCTGACTCAATGTAGTAGTAAATTATAACAATAAAACATATTCTTAGGGCCCACCTAGTTCACTCATGGGCAATCATCAAAATGCCCTGTTAACAACGAGAAATACGTTTGTAACAAGACTGTTAAAACTAACGTTCCCACTAAACTCGACCCGCACGCGAAGTTTAGGGTTTCCAATTTACATAAAAGTTGTGGCACACCCATGTCACTAGAATCTATACCTTACTCACAAGGAAGAAGCAAAACCTCGTCAGTCTCGCCAAATCACAGGGTCTCAGCACGTGGCTGCCATCACGACCCATGAACATCTACAATCGTCATACATCCTAGGATTTCATTCTATAGTTGTCCTCTCTCATAATGGACAATTTATTCCATTATGTGAGTTTCCCGCCCATTATTGAAATGTTGGCCCAAACTCTCTAGGCCTCAATTATAGCTTTATTGAACTCCCATTTACATCCCGGGCCTCGTAGACCCTGACATACTGTATGCTACTTTTAACAAGGACTCTAATGGTTCAGCCTAAACCCATCATTCTCGAGTTATAAATTTCCTGGGCCTAATTCTCTTGACCCCAAATTCCTTCGCTGGAAGTCTCACTCCTCCAGTAGTTATGCCTAACTGGCATGGTTTACCATTTCTAATCTCTTCGTTCTCACTTCTCCACTGTGGACACCTTCAATAGTTGTATTTCTACTTCCTTCACATAAGGAAAACTCCACGAACCATTTCCCCATCACTGGTCCCACTGACCATTTTAGGAATGTCCTTCTCTTGGACCAGCAGTCTTAACTCACAATTATTCTTCCGTTGTCCCTTTGTCTACTTTGGCCATTCGTAACTATGGTTGGCCTCTACAGCCCTGATTGACTTCATCATCCTTTTGAATTTAATCACTAAAATCATCTCACCGAGTTCCCTATTGTGTATACTCTCATGTGGGGTTTCACTAACACCCTTAAATTTAGTTTTCGCTCTTCAGTGTGACACCCTGCCTAATTAAATACCGGGTGATCAGTCCTATATCCAATTAAAACAGGTTTCTCATTTGGTTCATTCTTAGCATCACTGTCGAAAACTTTTTAAAACATTACTAACCACCTAGTATTCAAAAAGCCGATGTCAAAATTTTAATCTTTTTATTTAACAATCAACAACAAAACATTATTACATAAGTACATCCCATACAATAGTAATATAAATCCATCCACAATATAAAAGACTAGAATGAAATAATACCGAATAAACCATCGGTTACAAAATCCAATATAAAGTCCAACCTGAATAAAAGTCTGAATACAAGCTCTGACTGCCATAAATGAAATAACTGTGGGCAACATGCCCGAATAAAGTACTGCCCTGCACCCTACACTAGGAGTGAAGTAACTGAATCATCTAAGTCCAAATCCAGCAAGCATCCACAAGTGTTGCAGCTACGCATACCTAGAATAGATCATCCTGCTTGGCGTCCCTGTGGCTGGACACCTAAAAGGTTTTGGGAAAAGGTTTTGCAAGTACGGGTCAGAGCCCAAGTAAGAATCATTTAAACATATTTAGCAAGTAATTAAACAACAGTTTAAATGAACAGTTATTAGATACACATGTTAGGTTGCGAACACTCCCTTGAGTTCCTCACCTCTCATCTATAATGCGCACCTAACGTTTCCTACTCAACCCCACCTAGTCAATTCTAGACAATCTAACTAGGCATCCATTATCTAATAAACCCAAATCAATATAGCTCCTCCGTACCGCCCATACAGTACGCTATCGAATACCCTTAATAATTAACATCTCTCTTATGTTATTATTAAACCCCAGTTACCCTTTCTACGTAGGTTATTGTTCAAACTTTACCATTTAAGTTTCTCTACTTAAACTTTATTGTAGATATTCACTAACTATCTTCCTACTATTCACACATTAGTAGCCTCATCATTTTATAGATATACCCTATCTAAGCTAACTACTAATTACTCTTTAGTTGATTAATCGTTCTTTAGATACATACAATCTCGTCTCTCTACTAGCACACATAAGTAGATTATTCGTGTTGTATATATATTTTACACACCATATATAATATAAGTACACACTCTGCTATTATATCCTTGTATCACACATTAAGGGCTATTGGTTCGTAATGTACCTCGACCCCAATAGTTATTCCATATGTATTGGTTCGGAATGTTACCTCGACCCCAATATTCAGATTACTTTTAGTTTAGATACACACAACTAACTGGTTTGAAATCATAAGTCTGCTACCCATAACTCATAGCGTCCACCCGTATTTCCATGCAAATACATTTATTAAATAAATATACATTTCTCTTTAATATGGGTAAGGCTTTTCAGATTTTAGGATTAAGTGTTCACATTCTTAAGTCAAATAAGATTTCACTATCTTTCTCGTCCATTAATTTTACACAGTAGATAACATAACAAGTGTATATATATATATATATATATAACACGGCACCTCCTAGACCCAGCTGCAGTGCATACTGTAAAACATATCAAAGGTATATATATTTATCATCCATTATATCTATACTAGTACGGCACCCCTAGGCACAGATGCGGTGCATGCATACTCTGCTATCATGTCTGGGTACATCTCTCGCTGTACAAAGGACTATTGGTTCGTCTTCTCTCATGAACCATATATATCAAATCACACATATTGGAGGCGAACATAGTTCACATATCCATGGGTCACGCACATACCTACGCTCCCACAGTCAGCAGGCCTATCAACTCATAAATAATTTCTTCACAGTACTATGTTCTTGAGGTACCAAATCTAAAATCCCCCCGAAGGTAACACAGGATAAGATTATCCTCTTTCGAACGCCAACCTCCCGTGATAGCAAGTATGGTAGGTATGTCATACACATAATAAACAATAATATAGGTACACATTCCACCTATATAAATATAACATCAACGAGGTATTCACACAACCATATAATAATGATAGGTATTCACTCCACCTATATACATATATAATAACAATAGGGCATACACACATCCCATATCACAAGCCTCATACATAGTATATTTATATCCCAAATATTCTACGTATTCCATAATTTATAACTTCGTTT
Source organism: Sambucus nigra (assembly GCA_949130495.1). Taxonomy (NCBI): domain Eukaryota; kingdom Viridiplantae; phylum Streptophyta; class Magnoliopsida; order Dipsacales; family Adoxaceae; genus Sambucus; species Sambucus nigra. The sequence goes on along the minus strand of OX422210.1, from coordinate 167,929,482 downwards.
ATTACCGTACATTCCCGAGTATTTCTCACCACTCGAAGGGTATCCTTTATTCCACATATAATATCATAAGGTAAACTATCTACCCCCTAATGGTCTAAGTCCTCGTTCCTCTTGAATTCTTTTAACTCGAATTATCCTTTAATTTAGATTTTTTTCTCTCTATTAATCCAAATTAATTTAGCCCTTAAACTTCCCTCGTAGGCCACACCTAAAACCCAAACTAGGCCTACTGGTGTTTCAATATAATTCCATTATATTAGAAATTAAATCCCATAAATTAATTATAAACGATTTCCAAAGGTCCTAAACAAAAAGGAAATTATTGGCCAAAACTGGGCAACCGAATCGATTAGAAAATTTTCTGGGAGATTAGACACCCTGTAGTAAAATATCGATTACTCCCTCTACAGAACTCCGATGGACCTGATTTAAATCTCATTTGAAAGATAAGACATAGATATTTCCAAGAATGTATGGATCTCACTCTAACTATAAGTACAATTTAAATGGCATACATTTAAAGTTACGTCAAAAATTCTGGTAGTTACTAAGCTGGCAGATCAAACACCCTATAGTAAAACATCGATTTCTCCATCTACGGAACTCCGATTGACCTAATTCAAAGCTCATTAGAAAGAAAAGACAAATACCTTTCCAAAAATGTATGGATATCACTTTAATCCTAAGTATTATGAAAATGGAATACGTTTAAAGTTACGTTAATAATTCTGACAGATTGACATCTTGTGTTCATCAATTAAACCCTAAGTCATTCAAGATTCATGTGCTTCAATCAAGAACCCATCAAGATTCAATATTAATCATTAAATATATTCTAATATCAGTTTATCTTCGTATAGAGATAAATTTCCAATGAAAATTTATACAAAAACATCAAAGATTCAACCCAAGAATCAAATTCTCCTTTAATTAACATAAAACCCTAATTTTCTCATGATCATCAACTTTATAAATTAAGAACTCAGATTTATCTCTTATTAATCAACCCAAACCCACTAGTTTCATATTAACATCATTAAGGAACATCTCTACATGCATTCCCAATTTAGTTTATGAATTAAACCCTCCCAAATTCATATAAAACTTTCAAAAGCATGAAATCAAACTCTAATCTACATGGGTAGTATAACATGCTTAATATAAATTGCCTTTTAAATACTTGCCTCTCAATAGCAGGTCTGAATTTCATTAATATTATGGTGTGGTTGTTCTCCCCTCGCTCCGATCTCGATTCCGTTGCGTTCGAGGCGAAAAACTGTGAAGGAAGCTTTGGCTTTCTCTTCCTCTTCCTCTTCAATGGACTCTCTTCTATTGTGATTGTGTTAACCCTAGCCCCTTCTCTCTAATGGCAGATATACACATAATATTTTCGGAGTTCTCTAAACCTCCAAATCCCAAATGACCGAAATACCCTTAAACGATGCCGGGTTGGTCCAAAATCATCCCGGTACCCAAACTGTACACCAGAGTATACTTTTCCGACTATTTTGACCCTTTCAGAACCAACCATAACCTCAAAATCATCATCCGAGTCACTTTATAAAATCCTCTTATTTTACCTTCAAATATGCCACGTGTGAAATTAAACTTAGAGTGAATTAATTTAATCTGAATCATCGAATTAAATAATTTCTCCTAATTAAATAAATTATTAGGTCATCAATTTAATTAATTTTTATTTTCTACAAAAATATGGGGTGTTACATTCAGCAGATTCGTTAACCCTCTTTACTCCCTTCTCTCGGAAGTGTTAACATTATCATACTAACGCATGACCTTGACGACCTCGGCACTAGTCATCCTAGCCATATTTCCCATTCATACTGGTATTTTACTCACTGGTCCTTTATCAACTATAAACCCTTTGGATAATTTATACCCCTCTACCAGGTATGAAGTTCATTTTGCAATTCAACCTTTCTCTCATAATCGGTTTCTATCTTACCCATTGTGCTAAACGTCAAAATTTCACTCACATTTTTTTACCACATCGAATAGAAGACCTCACGGTCAAATCATACCCAAATTTCTCTCTAAATTTCAAACACACTTCTTCATATATGGTGATTGCCTCTAATCACTACATGATGCTCCTAAGAGCTATAACTATTAACTCCAAATTTAATTTTGAGTGTCATCACACCCCACTCTATACAATTTCCTTCACATTTCCTACCTCCATTGGTCTGTTACACTCTCTCATTTTCTTCCTCGCATCTTCACCGATGGGTTTTTCAAAAGAGCTCCTCCGATTTCCCTCTTATCGATTTTGCTAGGTGGTTCTGAAATCATTCCACCGTTATCTATGACTGTGCCCTGGGAACCCACTGTTCCCGAGTAATGATTTCTATTATCACTTACTTAAGTAATACTCATGGTGATTTTTGTCACGGTCCCTCTTTCTCGATTACTCTATGTCTTTTGTTAAGCTTCTTCTCCTACGGTTCTTCTTACGGCCCTCGCTGGTCGTCCTAAAATGTTTGGTGTTCGAATCACAGTGAATTTCGTATAATGAGTCACATCCATTATAATTCATACCAGGAGAACGTAAGTCACATACGTAAGGGAACACAACAATCCTATCATAAGGCTCTACATCAAAGAACGATGCGCTGAAACATAATAAGCCGCACAGATCCTAAGAACACTAGAACCTGATGCTCTGATACCACCTGTGACACCCTGCCCAATTAAATATAGGATGATCAGTCCTCTACCAATTCAAAACAGGATATTCAGTTGGTTCATTCTTAGCATCACTGTCGAAAAACTTTTTAACATATTAATCACTGAATATAAATTAAGCTAGGTGTCAATAGATTTCCCATTTAGTAAAACCAAGTAAATTCCAATTTCATTAAATTTCAAAATATAAAATATTCACCACATATCGGAATGTAAATAAATACTGAATATGAATCAAGTACTGAAATAAATAAGACTGAGAAAAACTCTCAGTTCAAAACTCCAAACTATAAACTAGACTGAATACAATAACTCTGATGAAGAACTAGAACTGGGCGACATATGCCCTAAACAAGAAGTCTAGATGAAACTGAATGGAAAAGATAGATGTATCTACTACAAGGACCTACATCTTCCACAACAGCTGCAGCACCTCAAGCAATCCAAATCTCTAAATCTGATAATCCTGTGGCTGAGCACCTGATATAATACATATATATAGAAAAAGAGAAGAGATACAAGAACGGGGTCAGAGCCCGATGTGTAAAAATGATTTAGCAAGTATTTAAAACTGGTTCTTAAAATAAGTCTTATACGCATGTTAGTTATCGAAATCTCACATGAGTTTCTCGCCCCTCATCTATTGTGCAAGCCTAACGTACATCTAATCTCCCCCTAGTTATATACCTCCCAGCCTAACTAGTCAGAAACCATACTAATACTAACTATGCTCACTAGTAGTATTCATGTATTGCCCATACAATACGTTATTCAGATAGTTTATCTCACATATTAAGTTTTATTATTCACCGTTTGAATGGTTAATCTTTTATCCACTAAGATTATTTAATTTCTCAATTCCATTTTATCTACTATTCTCAAAAGTAAAAAGTTACCCAAGTACACTCATACATATATATAGTCTCATCATCCCTATATATATACACTAATCCTGCACCCTTAGGTTAAGACCACTTGGTGCAATGTAATGATTATTATTATTACCAAGTCTACTAATTTTACACAGTAGCAATATTCACAAGTTCATATATATATATATATATACTAATCCTGCACCCCCGGGCTAAGACCCATCAGTGCACCTATCAAGAACATCCTGCATCCTCGGGTTAGCACCCATTGATGCACCTATCATTAACAATTCAGCACCCCCAGGTTATCACCCATTAGTGCGCCTAACAATAAAATCTTGCATCCCCGAGTTAGTACCCATTAATGTGCCTATCAATAATAACCCAGCACCCCAGGGCTATCACCCATTAGTGTGCCTAACAATAATCATCCTTGTACCCCCGGGTTATCACCCATTAGTACACTTAATAATAGAGTTTCTACACCCTCGAGTTATCACTCATTAGTGGGCTTAATTATAAGGTTCTTGCACCCCCGAGTTATTTCCCATTAGTGCTCTTAACAATAATATCACATAATAGGCATACACACATCCTATTATAATTTATAGGTATTTCTCCAACCTACATACATACTCCTCATACGTATTTTAACCTCATCACTACGTATAGTATAAATATATTTAGATTACTATCTCTCTCGTAATCTTCAAGGTACATTCTCTCTATACCGAAATAATTAAAGTATTAATTCTCCCATACTTTTCCCGAAATTCTGTCCTATATGAATTTACTATTTGGCAATTTCTCTCACTCCAATAAACCAGGAAACTCAAAACTCGACTTTGAGAAAAATCCCAAAAAATTCCCTCTGTCGCTCGAACCAGAAGGATTGTCGTTTGAACTACTTCCACGTGTCGTTCGAGCGACTTCGCGCGAGATGCCATCTCGCTCGAACGACGTCACGCGAGATCGCGCGAGATGTCACTATTCGTCTCCTTTCCCAAAATTCTGCGTTTTTCCACCATTTATGAACCTAGAAACCTCTAAGATTCAACACCCAATGCCTCATCATCAATACCCATCAACCCTAACAGGTTATAAATCATTCCTAACCTCCTAGGATCATTAATTCGTCATAAATCATCATAATTATATAAAATCCCCAAATCAATTCATATGAACCCTAGTTTTCCAAATTTTCAATTAAAGAACCTAATCAACCCAGAATTGTTCATCAATATATAATCCAATTTCGTAGTTCATCCACTACATTCATGAAAAAATATTAACAACTAAGTACCCCAACCTCTAATCATCATTCAACCTCCAATTTTCACCCAATTAACATGTAAATCAAGGATTGAATTCACCTACACTAACATGAGTATGATTATTGCTAAAGAAAGCAAGTAATAAACACTTGCCTCGAATATGACGGTCTGATCCGTTGGTGATGTTGGTATATACGCGTTCCTCTCTTCTCGATCTACGTGTTGGTGGTCACGGTTATGCAAGGTGAGGATGATTTGGCCTTCCTTCTTGGGTTTTGGTTCTCCCCCACACTTTCTATGGCCGTTCTTTTCTTTTCCAACTCTCAACCCTAATGGACTTCTTTAGGCTGATAAAAATAATTCTTAATTTTCGTCCATTAATTCCACCCTAAAATACAATTTACCATAATACCCTCTCGGGACGCCGGTTAGGCCTAAAATTTCCCCGGCACCCAAACTAAACACCCGGGAATATTATTTTGACTATCTCGACCCTTCCGGACTCAACGGCGCACTCGAAATGACCATACGAGTTAATAAAAATAATTTCTCTTTTTATTCTATTCAATTTGTCCCGACACAACTCACACGCGTGTCAGACTTAAATTACCAAACTGTCGTATTTTTCACTTTCGACAGTTTTATCAAATTTCATAATTCCATATTACATATCAGACAGTAATATTCAATAATTCTCCACAATAAGTATTAACCCTTGTCACGCTAGTTAATAATTATTTCAATCCGGATTAATAAAAATTAATTTCTCGTATTTTAATTTAATTAATCCAACAAAAATAATTAATCGCATACTTATTACCATAATAATAATTAATCACATAATTATTTAAATGTCAAAAATACAGGGTGTTACAGAGAGATCGTAAGATGAATTGTGATTCCGATTTTTGGACGTGTGGAGTATGGCCATGTGGTTGGCAAGTTCCCAAATGTGGATTATGGATATAGTGGTCTAGAACCAAGTATGGTGTGGTTGAGGCTCATAAATTTTATGTAATGGGCATTACTACGAGCACTGGGGTTATAGTCGTGGGTTTCGCATGATTTAGGAAGTGTGACCTTGTCGAGAGTAGGTGCAACGATCTTGGGTTAGGGATATAATGATTTCCAAGTTCGGCTTACATAGACTATATGATAGTGGTGCCATACTTCATAGGATGGATATATGGGATGGTTAGACGATGATGAATTTATCTTAGTATATAAGGATATGCATGATGAGTAACTTTTGTATTGTAAACATTTTGGTTATTTTGAGAATTTTATGGCTAGCGAAGGCCTCGGTTGCATGAAGTTGTGTATGGTCACGTATGGTGTTAGCATAGTGATGTTGTTAGGGAGATTGGTGATAGGATACACTTATTGGAATGGTTAGATATTCATAGGTTTAAGAGTGGTTAAGCATTCTTTTGGATTTAAGGATGGGCAGAGGGTGTCTTATGGGATATTTGAGAAAATCATGATGTTTTTAGCATTATTGGATCAATTAACTTCAAGGGTTCTATATCACTCTTGTAAGGGGTGAGAATTTTGTTGGAGTTGTCACAAGTTGAGGTTTGTGTGGTTAGTGCATTGTTTTGTGTTTGGTCTTGGGCCAACGAATCTAGATGACCAAATGATCTAAGCAATAGTGATCGAGAGGGTTTCTTATTTGGATTTCTCTTGCGAGATGTCCCACACATGAAGCTTAGTAAGTGTCGGTAATTAAGGGACGTTTGGGATCTAGGACATTTAGTTTAATACATTAGACATTACTTGTGTGGAGATATAACGCATCGAGTGGCAAGATATTATATGAATTAAGGCCAGCGAGGCCAAGGAGTGAAGCTTCAAGAGCAATTAAGAATCTCCGCGCCACTAATTGAATAAGTGGAGAAATCTCAAGAACAGTTGAGTCGCGATTAGTAGGGTATTTGAGTGTACTTTTTATTTACTCTATAATTATCTATGGTATGTGTGGTTGATTTTTGGATATATATATATATATATATATATATATATGTGTGTGTGTGTGTGTGTGTGTGTGTGTGTGTGTGTGTGTGTGTGTGTGTGTGTTATTCGTATGTGATGTTTGTGCGTGTGTACAGGTGGTATAGGGTCTATGGGCGCCCTAGTCGTTTCACACTATGGTAGGCGCATGTGAGCCTTTTTATTTTATCCCGTGGGATACGGGTACTCACTAATTGTGAATAAGCCTATGATAATGAAATAACTCAATCAAGATGTGTTAAAGGGATGATTGAGAATTTGAATAAACTCTTTGAAGGAACTGTTATTTTTTTAAAGGATTTCACACAAAATGTGTTAAACCACAAAGATTATAATAGACGGATTATTTAAAATGCTTGCTAACAAGATATAAAAAGTTTCAAAAATCCTAATTGGCCTTAGTTAGTAAGAGATAGCATGCAAGAATTAAGAATCATCCACATAATGTTTACACACATAATTTTTAACGTGGTAAAACCCTAAGGGTTGAAAAAACATCCACGATGACCTCTACGCCACAAAACAAAATCTACTAAAATAGAATTAAGGTTACGGATTACATGCACGCAAAATAGGATCAAAAATTCAAACAAAATTATACCTAAACGTTAGAGCTCCACCTCCTGGGTACTCTTTCAGATCCAGCAGCTTCTGAACCTTCAATCCTTAGTGCTCTTTACGTCGACTCAATAATTAGTCTCTCCAAAAAACAGCCAAACTTTCCTAACAGTGATGTGTGTGATAGGGACAGTGATGTGTTTTATAACTATATGAATTTGCAAGAATGCACACACTTAATACAAATTGTCCTATAAATTATACAGATTCTCTAAAATACTCAGCTCTTAAGAGAATGATATCAGATAGTCAAGAATACCAAATTAGGTGAGATCTTTTTGAAAAACAAATCTAAAAATGTATTTATCACAAATTGTAAAATCAGTTTGAAACAAACCAGATCTTAAAGTCTAAATAATTTTCTAATATTTAACGCTTCGGATCTAGAAATTTAATAGATCTAAAATTATTTTGAAATATAAACAGAAGTCCAACAAACAAAATTAGTTTTTAGAAAAAAAAAATGCTTGCAAAATAAAATATAATCGATATAACAAACAGATTCAATAAATATTTGTGTGAAATGTATCATAGACGTTAGACAATTGATTTTATGGAAAAATCAAGCATCCAACAAATGTGAGGGCTGTTTGAAGGAGAACCTAACTAAGAGCAGTTTAAGAAAACTAAATTCAAATTCTCGAAACACTCAACTCTAGTATTTTGAAAAACCTAACAAATTTGAAAGAAATGAACTCTCTGTTTTTTAAAAAGTTTAGAAGAAAAACATTTTTCTCTAACAGATTTGCTCTCTGGTTTTAATGAAAATATTTGTTCTCTCTAATCTCTCTCTCTCTCTCTCTATCTATCTATCTCTATCTCTCTCTCTCTCTCTCTCTCTCTCTCTCTCTCAAAAAATGAACTAAAGACTGGAAATGTTGAGATGAAGAAGGCTTATATAGGACAGTGGGAAGGTTCTGGAAACTGACCTTCAAATAGATGGTTGAGATGAGTTAGACTGGTTTGACCTACATCTAACGGCTAAGAAAGGAGCGTAAAAGATAAGAGTGGTACAATGGTTAGGAGGGTTGGCACATGAATCGTGTTAAAAGTAATAACATCCTTAGATTGAAAGTGACCTAATGGTGTGTGTAGTGTATCACAACTGTGAGTGTGAAGAAACATAAAACCAACTAATGAGATGATGATAGGTAGCATACACGTATTGCACACACAAAAAAAAATAAGCGGTTGTCAACGTCTGATAATATAACTTTCCTCCCCAAAGGTTTTAAAAATATCAAATTAAAAAATGTTCAATTAAATGATAGAAATTGAATTTAAATCCCAAATAATTTCAAAGAAAATTTTAAAAATCCAAAAAATTATTTTAAACACGTATCATGCATATGGTGCAATGTATCCTAAAGTGTGGATTTTTTATACCTTTAGAGCCCAATGTGATTAGAGAAGAATTTTTTTAGGGATGCAAGTTGAAGGAGTCACCAATATTGAAATGTGTAGTACCATTTGGAGGAGATCGAGACTGCTAAAAGTATTTTGTCATAATATCCAAACTAGAAGAAAAATCTATATGGTACAGACTCATAATAAGTAAACTATTTATAGTGTTTCAATCTCCACCTTTGAATATTATAGACAAAATCCCTTTGAGTACATCAACGGTACTCATAGGCAAAAAAAATCGTAATCATATACAAATTCTAACTACCCAACCGTACCTAGAACCGAAAATAAGAGTTAAAAAAATAAACATAACTCTACTAGAATACAGACCAATACCCTATCAGCTGGGAAGAATGAAGTTCAGTGCTTGTAAAGAAATCTTAAGATAGCATGCTAGTCGATTTTAGAAACTGAAATCTTATAGACAATATCGGGATGGACTCAATCCTTCTTCCTCATTTTGTCTCAAATAGACAAGGGGTAAATAGGCAAGAGGCAGCGTATAAAACAGAATAAACTACCAAACAATTCATAGAAATGAGTCATATCAGGTGTCTCCTACATAAAATAGATAAAGTAGGCATATTTTGTCATTTAATAAATGATCGTGGCTAGATCCTCAGAGACATATTATGACCAAGATATTGAAAGGAGGATATGACAGATAATGGTAGAAAATTAATCTCCCTACGGATTTCCTTAAAGATTCAAATCTAATGTTATCCAAGAGCTTAGTAAACATATCATCTAGTTGTTTTACAGTTTGTAGATATTTAATTCTGAGTTCTTTAGATTCTACCAATTCACGAATAAAGTGATGTCTAATCTTAATATGCTTGGTGCGAGAATGTTATACTAGAATCTTAGATATATTGATAGCACTCTAATTATCACATTATAACATTAATTGGTTCTCAATAATACTATAATATCACAACATTTATTTGATCCACAATAATTTAGCAGAATAACTACCAGCAACTATATACTCAGATTTAGAGGTTGATAAAGATATGCAATTTGGTTTCTTATTTCTCCAACCGACCATGTTGTTCCCTAGGTAATAAAAAGCACCATAAGTGCTCTAACTATAGTCGAAACACCCTGCCCAGTCAGCGTCAGTGTAACCAACTATAGAATTAGATGTGTCCTTTATGTACCAAACACCATACTCTAGTGTGCCCTTAACATATTTAATGATTTGATGTACACACGATAAATGGGATTCTTTGGGTACACATTGATAACGTGCATAAGCATAAACGGCAAAAATAATATTTGGTTTGGATGCAATTCGATAAGAAAATTGCCTATCATGCTTCTATACAAGGTTGGATCAATATTTTTCCCAGTTTTATCTTTAGATATCTTAGATGTGGTGCTCATGGGAGTGTGTGCAATTTTAGCATTATCTAAGTAAAATTTCTTAATCAACTCATTCGCGTATTTGGTTTGGGAAATAAAGAGGCCATCACTCAACTGTTTAACTTGCAAATCTAAAAGGTAGTGTAATTCCCCTATGAGTGACATTTGGAACTCACTGTGTATTATTTTGGAAAAATCATCAACTTGTGCTGGGGAAGTTGAACCAAAATCAATGTCGTTTACATAAATCTGTGCGATCAAATCCCATTATTTATTTTACAGACAAACAATGTGTGGTCATTGTCGCCACGCTTAAACCCTTTATTAACTAAAAAGGCCGAGAGGCGTTCGTACCGTTCCCTGAGGCTTGCTTTAAGCCACATAAAGCCTTCATCAATTGAAAGACAAACATGTCAATAAAGCCTTTCGGTTGTTCTACATATACCTCCTCAGTCAGAATACCATTCAAAAGAGCGAACTTAACATCCATTTGAAAAAGTTTAAATTATAAATGACATATTAATACAAGGAGAAGACGAATAGACTCGAGCCTTATTACCAGGGCAAAAGTCTCATCAAAGTTTATTCCTTTTATTTGAGAATATCCTTGCATTACCATCCTTGGCTTGTTTCTAATGATTACCCTAGGTTCATTCATTTTACTTTTGAAAATCCAACGGGTACCGATAACCTTCTAATTTTTTTTTCGTGGAACAAGATACCAAAGATCATGTAAAAGTCGTTGAGGGAATCGTTTATATTCTTTGGTTATACTTGAGAGACAAAGAATGCAAAGTTAGCCACATTGTGAAGTTGTGATCTTGTTCTCATAGGCTCTACCTTATCTAGGGAATGGTCTTTAGAAGCCTAAGTTGGCACTGTATGGACTTCATTCGGTAGTGGGTCAGTTATCTAAGGCGAGTCTGTTTCAAAAAGAAATTCTGACTCATCCACAATAATTGATCCAGTACCAACACTCCCCAGTGGCGGTGGCATTAATAATTAATTGAGAGATTCTATTAGAACTTTGACGAGTAAATTGTAGACGAGATATTTTCTAATACTTTTATAATACTCCAAAAAAATTCCTTTATTACTTCAGATGTCAGATTTTGAAAGTTGTTCCCTATCTTTTCAAACATAACAAACACTCTCGAAGGTTCTAAAGTATTTCAAATTTAGTTTTTACTGTACCGTAGTTCATATGAAGACCCTTTGGTATTCATTCTAAGGTGTACACGATTAATAATGTGACACGTTACCTGGACTGCCTCAACCCAAAAGTATTTTAGCATGACTGTGGCGAGTAACATAACCTGAGCCATCTCTTGGATTGTTTGATTTCTCCTCTCAATAATACTGTTTCGCTCTGGAATTTTATGAGCACTAAACTCATGCTGATATCCATTACCAAAACAATATTCTACTACTCCAATCTCCTTGAATTCTCCACCTCTATCACTTTTAATACGTAATACTTAGGGATCCTTTTCATTTTTTATTTTCAAAAGGATTTTAAGAGATTCTCAATATGTATCCGATTTGGTTTTCATAAAATCTACTCGAGTATACCGTGTAAAGTCATCCACAATTACAAGAATGTAACTATTTCCACAAAGGCTCACAATACGGGAAGGACTTATAAGGTCCATGTGGAGAAGTTCCAGAGGTTTTGAAGGCATTATATCCTTAACCTTCTTATGAAGCTCTTTAATTATCTTTGCCACTTGGCATGGACCACGAATAATGTTTGAATATATTTTTATTTTGGGTAAATTTTTAACCAACTGTTGGGAGCTCAATCTGCGTAAGTTATCAAAATTATTATGACCCAATCTATTATGCCACATATCATAATCATATAATCTTGTTAACTTACAGGACTCATTATGGGAATAACTGTGTAACAGTTATCCGACGTTCTGTTTCCGTAAGGATACAGTTACCATATTTGTTCAAAAATATTCATTTTTAAAAAAGGTAACTGTGTGATGAGAATCACCAAATTGAGATATACTCTGTAGATTGGCCTTTAAGCGCTTCACTAACGAAACATCATTAAGGAAATACCCTATTTTTGAAGCATCCCTTTACCAATGATCTGAGATGAAACTCTGTTACCAAACAAAACATTACCACCTAAGAAGTTAGTCATGTTTTTCAGTTTAGTCTCATCCGTAGTCATCGGTCATGTGTTTCGAACACCCAAAATCAAGGTACCATCCAACGAAGGTGCGTTCAGCCTTAAAGGTGGTTATAACAACATTGCCCCTTAGTTGGGGTAACAAGTCATCTTTTTTAACCCAAATGGCCCTAGTTTTAAATGTTTGAGGGGCCTTTAATTTGGGGGTTGTCCTTGCTTTCTTTTGTGTGAGACATATTCCTTTTCTATCAGTTAGAGTATTTATTGGTCTGCCTTGGGAGAGCATAAGTATTGTGTGTCTTCCTAGAATAGTTAAAGTTAATTCAGAGTGGCGTATATAGACGCTTTTGAAAACACTCAGTAAGAGATTGACCATAAACATCGCAATAGCTATAGTATAGATGCGAGGTTGGCTTACTCTATCTTTTAAACCTTTGAAAATAGTTTTAGACGTAGACATATTTTGAAAATGAGGTTTATCTACGGCCTTTTTATAGTTTTTCCCAAATTCTCTAATAGGGGGCAAACATACTTCGCTTTATTATCATGCTTCTGCTCTGAACCACACAGAGTCTTAGTGTCTCGTGAGACTAGTTGTTTCAAAACATTTTTATGAGATTTTTCAAATTCTTGACAAGCTGTGTTTAATAAAGTCCCAAAAGAAACAAAGACAGTTTTGAAAACATTTCAGCTAGCAGCCTTTGTTCCTTTAGGGTTTTTGTCAAATCCAAAGCCAGTTTTAATAGAACTGATTGTTTTATCACATACTTTCGCATTAGCCTCAAAGTGAAGGCATGTTTTGAAAATTGTTGAGACTTTTTGTTTATTCTTCCAGTTCTGCCAAATAGACTTGTATCTTTCTTTTAAAATAGAATTTTTCTCAAAAAGTTCATTGATTTTGAAAATAAAACTTTTAGTTTTCGTCTCATGAGCCACACACTGACTAGTATAGTCCTTAGCATTCTGCCTAACAATCTTACTTAAGCTCTCAATACGTTCGATCACGTATTTTACCATTTTCTCAAGTTTAGAACTCTTCTTCAGAGTCTCAGAATATAGTTCTCGAATGCCATGTAAATCACCATCGAACTCACTAAGTGAAGTGTGTGGATTGTTCCCTAACGATTCAATTTTAGGTTTGGGACACACACCTGTTCAATTCGTCACAATTATTTCCACTTTGACTCACGCACACGCAATACTCATCAGAAGCATTAATGACAGTAGCATTTGCCATTTCATTCACACAGACAGCAGGTATAGAATCAATAACAGCATCAAGAGGTAAGCATGCTTTGTCATAAGAATACACAATTTTAGCATAAAAGGACATGCATGATTCATATATTTCGAATGACTCGGACTCTTCATCATATGAGTCACTAGAAACGTCCCAAGTCTTACACCCATGGGCCTTAGGCGTAGTCCTAATCTTATATTTTCATATATTGGCATAATGACCCATATTACCACATTTGTGGAACTGAATATTACTCAAGTTCTTTTTTGGGTCTTTGATTGTTGTTGCGGGTCTGTCTGTCACCATTACGGCCATTGGGTTTGAGAACTTGAAAGTTTTAATAACCAAGCTTCCCTTGTTTAGTCATAGCATTCCTAATCTTTATAATCATTTTAAAATAGTTATTCATGATGGCTATCGAGTTATCACTACTCTCAAGGTCACAGTCCTCTCCTAACTATAAGTTTTAGTCAAGCACAATTAACGTAGGTACAGTCATTTGAGAAGAAAATACTAAATTAGATCCAGAGGATCGTTTAATAGTAGAAATATATTTCTTATACTCTAATTCCATATCTACAGTTCTTAATTTGCTACTTAATAGTTCTAGAGTCAGATTTGAATCTTACATTTCCTCTATTGCATAACGCTTATAATCAAACTTAGTTGGTAAAGATCTAAATATTTTATATATAATAAAAAGTGAAATTAAGACAATAAGCATGTAAATAAAACTAATAAATCATGTAAATCTTGGACTTGAATATCAAGAATAAACCCGAAATGACTGTGCCCATATAAAATTGGATTAAATACCACACAGTTAGAAAGGGGCTCAATTTTACTCTTAATTCATTTATCTGATCGGGTTCGTGTGAAAATAAGGTTTCAAACAAGTGGGTGTAGAAACTTTTTAAAGAAGGCCAACGATTTTGTAAAATTATATGTCAAGAGTAAATATATAAATAACAATAAAAAATTTGTTGGAAGTTTTGTGAAAATACTTGTCCCTTCTCTCAACACCCACCCCCACATTGCACAACCCCACCAACACCACCCAAGATTCCAAATAAACAAACTCCATCACCCCATCTGTAGCAACACCATCAAAGTCAAAATTGTAGAATTTGAAAACATGCAACGCGCATCGCGCAGAGACATTGCAAACACACTATGACACCCCGTCTAATTAAATACCGGGTAGCTACTCCTTTATTAAATTAATACAAAATATCAAGTTGGTTTAGTCTTAGCATCACTGTCGAAAATATTTAATTAATTACTAGCCACCTAATATTTAAAAAGAGAGATGTCAAATTTTATTAATTAAGTTAACAAATGACCAAGAATTAAATCATTAACCATCAATCGCATAAACAATCTCATATGAATAACCAACGAAATGAAATCAACTGAGTCTGGAGTAAACACTCCAATAATCATAATGCTAGAGTAAATAAAGTCTCAATACAAGAGTCTGAATAAATAAACCAATAACTGAAATAATGAAAGTCTGCAACTACAACCTCTAAATAAGAATGGGTGACATGCCCTAACAGATACAAATGACTCTGAAGGAATCAAGGATAAATACGAAGGCGTCTAATACCAAGATCCTGCAGCTTCCACAGCAGCTACAGCATGTCATCAGAATGGAACTTCTATGCTTGGCGTCCCTGTGGCTGGGTACCTAAAATGTTTTTACAAAACAAAAATAGATTTGGAGGAAAACAGGTCAGAGCCCGAGGTGAAAACAGTTTAAAAGTTTAGCAAGTGTTTAAGTTACAAATAAACAACACACATATTATATACACGTTAGTTGCGTACTCTCACATGAGTTTCTCACCTCTCAACTAATGTGCACGCCTAACGTATGCCCTTAACTCATCCTAGTTAAGCCGCTAACAATCTATCATGTACCACTTCCGCTTTCGTATTCTACCGTAGGATGTCTACTCTTAGTACCCAAACCAGTTATATTCATAACCCATATTTGCATTCATTAAAATTACTTATCTCAAATGTTAATTAAATTCTCATTCTTAGCCCATTCAAATATCTTAGTTATTCACATCTACTAAGCAACAAGGAACCAGTCACAAGTACATAAGTATATCACTCTCAGTACATAAATACATATATGGCACCCCTAGGCTAAGTTGCGATGCACGCATACTCTGCTATCAAATCCATGTACATCACGTACGTAAGGATCACGTGTTCCGAATCACTCAGGAACCGTCTAAATACAAATCACACATATTGGAGGCGAACATAGTTCACATACCCATGGATCACGCACAAACCTACGCTCCCATGGTGAGCTGACTTATCAACTCACAAATAAGTCATTCACAGTCCTATATCCTTAAGGTACCAATCTAAATCCCCCCGAAGGCACACAAAGATAAGATGGCCCTTTTTCAAAAACTAGCCTCCTGTGATAGCAAGTATGGTAGGTATGTCAACACATAAGAAATCCATACACTAGGCATTCACATAACCTAAGTAAGCATATTTCCATATAGAGATTCACACATTCCATCTAGTAAATCTCATACGTATCAAGTTTATCCCGAACATCATACGTAATATATATATAGCTTGATAACTCTCTCATCGAATCAATTTAAATACTTAAACCCCTCCCAAAAGGTTACTAAGTCTCCTATTAGTTTCTAATGTTATCCCAGTAACTTAAAGTCCCATCGTTACTGTTCTTATCCTTAGATCATCATAAATTCCCATTATAGTTTCAATTCAAACGATTTCTAATCGTACCTCACTCGGTAGACCCTCGTAAGCAATAGCATTCAATTCCATACGGTAAATCATTTTTTCGGCATCAACTAAGGCCCTACTGACCTTAACTAAGTCCCAAAATATCAATTTAAACATCCCAAGAATCATCATCGGCCTTGGGATTTTTATTAAGCCTTAAGGGAAAACAATTGCCAAAAATCAAAAGGGGTCGATCGATCGAATAAAATAGGTCGATTGATCGATAGTCGATCGATCGACATTCTTGAGTCGATCGATCGATCAAGCAGGTATCAGCCCATATTTTCTTAAACGGTTGCAGGTTTTCCTCTTTTTACACCTCTAATTCTTCATTACAATGTCTTAAACTCCCAACCAAGTATACTAATTATCATACCAACATGTTTGCATTATTTCCCACGTTTTAGAATCATCAAATCAAAGTAGAACATCAAATTCTTGGATCAATTTACCAAATTTACAGATAAAAACCCTAGTTCTTCTATTTCTTCAAGAACGCTATCTAATTCAATAAAATTCCATAATTCTCTAAACATGGATCATGATTTCGTGACTGCTAAAATCCCAAAAGTTAATCTACATGCAAAACCTACCCAAATTACGATTTCAACTCTTCAAATCCATTTAATTATCAATATTCAAGGTTATTCTTCAATTCTAACCTAACATGGATGATATATGCGCTAAATTATTGCAAGTTAAATCAATTTCCTGGTAATGAAGATTCTGGTTCGATGAAGTAGACGATATGGATATGATCCTTGCTTTTCGATCTATCCGGTGGTGGTGACGGTGGTGCAAAAAGCCTCTAATTGGTGGTTCTCCTTTGAAAACTCCCTTCTCTTCCACTCTAATGGCCGTTGATGATTTTTTATTGTGAACCCTAATCGACTCAAGTGTTGGCTGATAATAACTATCTAAAATTCGTGGGTCACTATTCACCCAAAAATAGGAATGACTAAAATACCCTCCCGGGTTGCCGGTTATGCTTAAAAATACCCCGGGACCCAAACTAAACCCCCGGCTAGTGTTTTATGACTATCTCGACCCTACCGAACACGTTGGCGCACTCAAAATGCTCATACGGATGACATAAAAATAAAAATACTTTTAAATCTATTAAATTGGTCCTGACACGCGCGTCCCAACTTAATTACCGAAACTGTCGTATTTTCAACTCACGACAATTTCAATAAATTCAATAATCACATATTACCATAATCACTCAGTAATATTCAACAACATTATAATAATTAAATACTAACTCTCGTCTCGCTAGCATTTAAATCCGAATTATTTTCCAATTAATTATCCCAAATTAATTTTAATAAATCTCATAATTCAAGGCAATTTAATTTATTAAATCACATAATTAAAAGCCATAAAAAATGGTGTATTACATACTTCCCCCCTAATAATGAAATTTCATTCCGAAATTCGGAAAATAGGCATATCTGGAAAAAATTGTAATCCTCCAGTACTCAAAGTAAAATACAAAGAAAGGCTCAATCACTCCAGCCCTAGCTTTACAACAAGCTTGTTGAACACTCTTGACACTTTATTAGTTATAGGGTTATACCACAATAAATGCACCTCACGTTGCGTTCTTACTAACCAACATTCGAATGAAAATAGCCTATACATCATTGGTCGCATTATCTCAATATTATTGTGAGTTCGCACCTCACTACGTATTAACTCCCGCATTTATCTAGACACTAAACTCTCATCCTGGGAGAAACCATAGAACATCTGACTTCTCTTGTCCGTTCTTTGTATCTATGTTCCCGACGTTGTGACTTTTACACAAGGGGAAAACCACTCATGACAGTTGGTGGTTATCCCATTTTAGTCATCGGACTCTAACTCCTGACTGATCCAAAACTCTGATAATCCGCTCACCTTTTAACATTCAGAGAAAGAATGATAAGGTTTATCCACACAAAACCTCAGTAAGCACCTTGTCCACTATGAATAGATAAGGGTGCTTTCACCCAACTGTACCATTAGGTAATATCTTCTCCCCATTACCACAATATACCTCACTTACTAGTTATACCCGTTTTGAAAATGAAATGATCGCAATGAATCCAAAATTGTTTTCATACAGTTCCACCAGTCGTCAATCACCTTGCACCTATTCTTCGTGCTATAGGTGATACAACTTTCTCAAAACAAAATTATTCCCACTACTTCCTTATACCCCATATTGAAGGTGGGTTTCAGGTATCTCATACTAGTTCAGAATAATTCTTCGTAGGACCACGTACCGGCGTATTCACTATTTAATAGTGTATATCACCCAAGGATATACCAATTTCTCTCCTTCCGAACAACCTGTCCCACATATTCGAAGGAACTCGTTACTTATCTTTAAGTTGGCAACCCCTCAAGGAAATTTACCAACTTGACTCTTCCATCACTGGAATCGTCGGCTTGATACAAAATTATCTGGTTGATCATCTTAACCCAACTGATCTACTACTTACTATACCCCTTTCAATGCCGACTTTCACGTATAATTCTTCCCGTTAAGTGATACTTACTAACCCTCTTTTTACCTCGACGTATACCAAAATTTTGACACGTGCACCTTTCACCACGTTGTGCACATCTGGACTCTTATACCTTATCAACATCCTCACTCTATTTACGCGTAAGCCACTCTCAACATTCGATTGGGTGGAATTCTGCTCCAAATTGTCCATAATAGTTAACTATTTTCCTTCTCAAGAGACACTCCCTTTTGAAATGGCTTCCCACTGCCTTTCAACCGATTTTGGACGTGTTATTCTGATTGCACAAGAATCAATAGATTGTCGTTCTTCTCACGACGCTTAATCCACTCTACCATTTCCATTTTGTCATATTAGTCTCACAAGTAATAATTTCACCCATCTATGTCCCTTCTTCCGGCGATTAACACATAAGCAAACCAGGGTGTCTACACCCCTTATAACCCATGCATACGGGTTTAAACATCATATACGCTCCATACGTACTCCAAACTCCTTATTGCCCCTGCATTTTTACTGTGGCTATACCACTTGGGAGTTCTCAATCACCCTCGAATTTGAAATCCTAAATCCTCCTTAACCTCAGTGCATCCTTCAACCCGCGTAAATAAAAACCCAAAAATTTTGAGTACTTCCTCACCACACCACTAGCTCTATTGGCCTTATATCATAATTTACCCTTTAACTTTCAGTTATAACTACATACTTCCATAACGATCGAGGTATCCAAATCATGAACGAATGGCCACACATCTCCTTACCACCACCCTTACGCTAAGTTTCATGCGTGGAGTGTCTCGCAAAGCAAAATCCAAACAAGGAACCCCACCGATACACTACTTCCTAGCATTATCGGTCATCGGAATCTGTTAGGCCCTCGGTCCGTAACATGTACCCCTATATTCCCGCTTCTTGATAATAAAGTTGCATCTCCTTCCGCAAATTCACTTAAACAAGGAACTCCTTCTGAAGACACTGTCTCTTAACATTGATGGAAATCACCTTTCATAAAAATCATGCAAATATAATCGGGGTTCTCAAAATCCCGTCCCCAGACATACAACCATGAGTATTAACTCCCACGTCTCTAAAGGGTGATATAACAATGCACTCTTCTTAATACTACATCCTGAGCGTTAATTATAATAATCAACTAAATCTTTCCGCTGAACAGTAAACTAAATACACTCCGCATCATATCGATAAAGTCCCTACACATAGCGGGAACGAAAGTCCGAGATCATTATACTTTTCTAAGTATCAATAATATATATACATATATTCAAAAATACAATCGCGAGCACGGCCCTCTCGCAGATGGGGCCTCGTCAGAACAAAACATTCTACACCAAGGTAGTAACCCCGATAGACTTGCAATAACCGCACACTATCGATTTAAACATTATAATAAAACTATAATTAAGAAAATATCATACTCGTATAACACAGCACTAAAACGAGTAATTTCAATAAAGTATATATCCCTATCAATATACCTATTCATCCTCCGCGGATAACACTAAAGGTAACCCCATTATACCAGGGAGGAATATTAACATAAATAATAACATTGCCGAGATACTCGATAAACGCGATTCTCAAACGAAAAAAATAGCAATAATAACAAATGTAGCAACTCGTTCATGCCACATACAACACGCAACATCCTCTGAGGATATAGCTCATACTTCTACCTTGCCAATCGCCCTGGCAGCTTAAATGGTTCCTGGACTTATCACCCATGTCCGTACTAAATCGAAAATTTTAATAACTACTTCTCTTGATAGGCACCATACCCTTATCCCTATACTTGCTTCGGGAAATATTTATAATGCACGGGTTTCACTCCCCACAAAATACCTCTACTCATACTCCACTTATCTCTTGTCACACTGACCATGTTAAGGTGGTCCTTCTCTCGGACGTTGGTAGTCTCGACTCTGATGACTATCTCCGTTGTTCCCTTAGCTTTGATGGCCCTAAGGAACATGCTACTGGTTTCCACATCTCTTTTTGAAATCACCATCGCTTGGTAACAATTCATTTATCTGAATCATTTAAATGGGCTCCCTGATGGGTCTCCCCCTTGTGGTGCTTCTTCAACACCATTTCCCCCAGTCTTACTCTATCTAAATTCTTCGATTCTTGTAGCTCCCCTCACAAGGAAGCGCTTACCTCCATATTAACAAAACGTGACTTAATTACCATCCGCATTGACCGTCCAAGTAGAATTTCCCAGAAGTGCTAACAATTCTTCTTGTATGCAAATTCTCCCTTTAATGTCATCTTCTCCATTTTACCTACTTCACCCGGTGTAAGGTTCGCTAAATAATGAATTTTCTCCACACAAAGTGACCTCTGTCCGACCCTCTTGTGTGAGTTCAGAATAACATTCGCATCTCACTCTGAACATCTAATGAAGGAACTTATGGTCAAACCATACTTATGCGCCTTCTCTCGACGACACATTCCACTTCTAAGTGTGGTAGTGGCACCCCGTCTAATTAAACCATACTGATGCTCTGATGCTCTGATACCACCTGTGACACCCCGTCTAATTAAATACCGAGTAGCTACTCCTTTATTAAATTAATACAAAATATCAAGTTCGTTTAGTCTTAGCATCACTGTCATTAATATTTAATTAATTACTAGCCACCTAATATTTAAAAAGAGAGATGTAAAATTTTATTAATTAAGTTAATAAATGACCAAGAATTAAATCATTAACCATCAATCGCATAAACAATATCATATGAATAACCAACGAAATGAAATCAACTGAGTCTGGAGTAAACACTCCAATAATCATAATGCCAGAGTAAATAAAGTCCCAATACAAGAGTCAGAATAAATAAATCAATAACCGAAATAATGAAAGTCTGCAACTACAACCTCTAAATAAGAATGGGCGACATGTCGTAACTGATACAAATGACTCTTAAGGAACCAAGGATAAATATGAAGGCATCTAATACCAAGATCCTGCAGCTTCCACAGCAGCTACAGCACGTCATCAGAATGGAACTCCTATGCTTGGCGTCCCTGTGGCTGGGAACCTAAAATATTTTTACAAAATAAAAATAGATTTGGAGGAAAACGGGTCAGAGCCCGAGGTGAAAACAGTTTAAAACTTTAGCAAGTGTTTAAGTTACAAATATACAACACATATTATATACACGTTAGTTGCGTACTCTCACATGAGTTTCTCACCTCTCAACTAATGTGCACACCTAGCGTATGCCCTTAACCCATCCTATTTAAGCCGCTAACTAACTATCCTGTACCACTTCCGCTTTCGCATTCTACCATAGGATGTCTACTCTTAGTACCCAAACCAGTTATATTCATAACCCATATTCGCATTCATTAAAATTACTTATCTCAAGTGTTAATTAAATTCTCATTCTTAGCCCATTCAAATATCTTAGTTATTCACATCTACTAAGCAACAAGGAACCAGTCACAAGTACATAAGTATATCACTCTCAGTACATAAATACATATATGGCACCCCTAGGCTAAGCTGCGGTGCACGCATACTCTGCTATCAAATCCATGTACATCACGTACGTAAGGATCATGTGTTCCGAATCACTCAGGAACCGTTTAAATACAAATCACACATATTGGAGGCGAACATAGTTCACATACCCATAGGTCACGCACATACCTACGCTCCCATGGTCAGCTGACTTATCAACTCACAAATAAGTCATTCACAGTCCTATGTCCTTAAGGTACCAATCTAAATCCCCCAGAAGGCACACAAAGATAAGATGGCCCTTTTCCAAAAACTAACCTCCCGTGATAGCAAGTATGGTAGGTATGTCATACACATAAGAAATCCATACACTAGGCATTCACACAACCTAAGTAATCATATTTCCATATAGATATTCACACATTCCATCTAGTAAATCTCATACGTATCAAGTTTATCCCGAACATCATACGTAATATATATATAGCTTGATAACTCTCTCATCGAATCAATTTAAATACTTAAACCCCTCCCAAAAGGTTACTAAGTCTCCTATTAGTTTCTAATGTTATCCCAGTAACTTGAAGTCCCATCGTTACTGTTCTTATCCTTACATCATCATAAATTCCCATTATAGTTTCAATTCAAACGATTTATAATCGTACCTCACTCGGTAGACCCTCGTAAGCAATAGCATTCAATTCCATACGGTAAATCATTTTTTTTCGGCATCAACTAAGACCCTACTGACCTTAACTAAGTCCCAAAATATCAATTTAAACATCCCAAGAATCATCATCGGCCTTGGGATTTTTATTAAGCCTTAAGGGAAAACAATTGTCAAAAATCAAAAGGGGTCGATCGATCGAATAAAATAGGTCGATCGATCGATAGTCGATCGATCGATCAAGCAGGTATCAGCCCATATTTTCTTAAACGGTTACGGGTTTTCCTCTTTTTACACCTCTAATTCTTCATTACAATGTCTTAAACTCCCAACCAAGTATACTAATTATCATACCAACATGTTTGCGTTATTTCCCACGTTTTAGAATCATCAAATCAAAGTAGAACATCAAATTCTTGGATCAATTTACCAAATTTACAGATAAAAACCCTAGTTCTTCTATTTCTTCAAGAACGCTATCTAATTCAATAAAATTCCATAATTCTCTAAACATGGATCATGATTTCGTGGCTGCTAAAATCCCATAAGTTAATCTACATGCAAAACCTACCCAAATTACGATTTCAACTCTTCAAATCCATTTAATTATCAATATTCAAGGTTATTCTTCAATTCTAATCTAACATGGATGATATATGCGCTAAATTATTGCAAGTTAAATCACTTGCTTGGTAATGAAGATTTTGGTTCAATGAAGTAGACAATATGGGAATGATCCTTGCTTTCTGATCTATCCAGAGGTGGTGACGGTGGTGCAAAAAGCCTCTAATTGGTGGTTCTCCTTTGAAAACTCCCTTCTCCTCCACTCTAATGGCCGTTTATGATTTTTGGTTGTGAACCCTAATGGACTCAAGTGTTGGTTGATAATAACTATCTAAAATTCGTGGGTCACTATTCACCCAAAAATGGGAATGACTAAAATACCCTCACGGGTTGCCGGTTATGCTTAAAAATTCCCTGGGACACAAACTAAACCCCCGGCTAGTGTTTTCTGACTATCTCGACCCTACCGGACACGTTGGCGCACTCAAAATGCTCATACGGATGACATAAAAATAAAAATACTTTTAAATCTATTAAATTGGATCTTGACATGATTGACACATACGTCCCAACTTAATTACCGAAACTGCCGTATTTTCAACTCACGACAATTTCAATAAATTCAATAATCACATATTACCATAATCACTCAGTAATATTCAACAACATTATAATAATCAAATACTAACTCTCGTCTTGCTAGCATTTAAATCCGGATTATTTTCCAATTAATTATCCCAAATTAATTTTAATAAATCTCATAATTCAAGGCAATTTAATTTATTAAATCACATAATTAAAAGCCATAAAAATACGGGGTATTACACACACATCTTAAGGTCAATAATCTAAACATGTAGAAAATATCTCATTTGCAAAATCAACTCAAAAAAATGCAACTCCCAAATTAAATAAATACACACAAGCCCACACATATTTATAAAATTTGGATCGATGTGAATTATGGAAATCAAAAAATCAGATTGGAAAAGGGCGGGTTGTGGCTAGAAATGGGGGGAAGGTTTGCAGCCCGCAAGTGTAGGAAGGGTTTGTGGTTGTGCGTGTTGGCGACGGAGGCCAGAGATTGACTAAGAAGAAATTAGAGAGAGCGGGTTACGGATATGATCAAACGAGTAGGGTTTTGGTCAAACAAGTTGGTAGAGTTATAAGCAAGGATGTAGCCAGGAATTTTATTTAGTGAGGGCTTTTTTAACGGGAATTTCTGAAGATTCAGGGGCGAGAGTCCCCGGGTCGAATTTTTTATGATTATTTTTTACTATTTGACAAAAATAATGTAATTTATTTAATTTAATGAAAGGAGAAACAAATATTTAAATCAATATTTCGATCCCTAATTTAAACCCATAATATCCCTAATACTAATGTTGTTGTCACCATTTTTTTTAGAGCAAATTATATCTAGGTCCCATTTATTAGGTCAACAAGCTTATAAGTCCTATTGACTTTTTCATAATCCCATAGGTCCTATTCCAACTTTTTAGGAAATTTTTTCACAATTTTACCCTTTTAAAACCAACCATCCGTAACTTCCTTGAGGAAGTTACATAAGTGGTTGGACTTTTTTTTTAATTTTTAAATGATCATAACTTTTGATTCACAAATCCGTTTTTCGCAAAATTACTATTTTTGAAATCTGCTCGACGAGATCTATCAAACAAGATCCATGAAGACTATAAAATTCCAAAGAAAAAAATTTACACAAACAGTAAACTTTACTGTATGCACTAGAATATGAAATAGTTTTATATATGTGACATTTCACAAACAGACAGTAACATTTACTGCGGTAATACAACACAGTATATATATATATATACACATCCGGTGGATCCAAACTCTCTTTTTTCAAAAATACCTTATATTTAAAGGTCCGCGCTAACGGCATCCAATCCTTACCACCATTGTTGGAGCTTCAACGACCTTCGCCAGAGCTCCGATTTGGGGTGGGTAAGGGTGGCATGTGGTGCCGCTGGCGCGGACCTTTGAAAATAAGAGACTTTTGAATAAATGGGTTTTGGATCCACCGGAGTATTATGGGGTGCCGCTGGCGCGGACCTTTGAAAATAAGATTGGATCAATGGGATCGGGATCATCTGGAGCGCCAATTTGAGGTGAATAGGGGTGGCACAAAACTTAAAAATTTACGAGCATATTGGATATATATATATAGTTTGTAAAAATGTCATAGATATTAAACTTTATTGTATACACCAGAAAATGAAATAGTTTTATATTTGTGACATTTTCACAAACAACAACATTTACTGTGATAATATATTTATGAAATAGTTTTATATATATAACATTTTCACAAACAGTAACATTTACTGAGTTAATATTACACAATATATATATAACATTTTCACAAACAGACATTTACTGAGTTAAGACTACACAGTATATATATATATATATATATATATATATATATATATATATATATATATATATATATATATATATATATATATATATATATATATATGGTGGATCCAAACCCTATTTTTTCAAAATTACCTTATATTTGAAGGTTCGCGCTAGCGGTATCCAATCCTTACCACCATTATTGGAGCTTCAACGACCTTCGTTAGAGCTCCAATTTGGGTGGGTAAGGGTGGCATGTGGTGCCGCTGGCGCGGACCTTTGAAAATAAGAGACTATTGAATAAAAGGGCTTTCGATTCACCGAAGTATCATGGGGAGCCGCTGGCGCGAACCTTTGAAAATAAGATTGGATAAATGGGATCGGATCATCTGGAGCGGTAATTTGGGGTGAATAGGGGTGGCACAGAACTTTAAAAATAGGAGCATATTATATATATATATATATATATATATATATATATATATATATATATATATATAGTTTGTAAAAATGTCATAGATATTAAACTTTATTGTATACACCAGAAAATGAAATAGTTTTATATTTCTGACATTTTCACAAACAATGACATTTACTGTGATAATATATTTATGAAATAGTTTTATATATATAACATTTTCACAAACAGTAACATTTACTGAGTTATTATTACACAATATATATATAACATTTTCACAAACAGTAACATTTACTGAGTTAATATATATATATATATATATATATATATATATATATACACACGGTAGATCCAAACCTCTTTTTTTTTAATTACCATATTTTTAAAGGTTTACGCTAGCGACATTCAATCCCCACCACTACCCACCCCAATTGTCGAAGCTTCAACGACTTTCATCAGAGCTATGATTTAGGTGGGTAGTAGTGGCATAGGGTGCCGCTGGCGAGGACCTCTAAAATTAAAAGAATATTAGATAAATGGAGTTTGGATCCACTGGCGCTCCGAGTAGGGGTGACAGTGGGTTAGGTTTATATCTATAACATTTTTACAAACGTTTAACATTTACTGTGTTATAACACAGTATATATATATATATATATATATATATATATATAGGGTGGATCCAAACCTCTTTTTTCAGATATTATCTTATTTTTAACGGTCCGCGCCAGCGGCATCCAATCCCTACCCCTTTTATCGGAGCTCCAACAACCTTCATCAGAGCTCTGATTTGAGGTGGCATGGGATGCCGATGTAACATTTTCACAAACCGTAACATTTATTATTTGTGAAAATATTACAGATATAAACCTAATCCAATGCTACCCCTACCCACCTCAAACTAGAGCGCCGGTGTATCCAAACTCCATTTATCAAATATTCCCTTATTTCCTAAGGTTCGCGCCAGCGGCACTCCATGTCACCCCAAATCAGAACTCTGATGAAGGTTGTTCGAGCTCCAACAATTGGGGTTGGTGGTGGTCGGGATTAGATACCGCTAGCGCGGGTCATTAAAAATAGGTTTGGATCCACTGTATATATATATATATATATATATATATATATATATATATATATATATATATATATATATATATATATATATATATATATATATATATATATATATATATATATATATATACTGTGTTATAACACAGTAAATGTTAATGTTTGTAAAAATGTTATAGATATAAACCTAACCCACTGTCACCCCTACTCACCCCAAATCGGAGCGCAAGTGGATCAAAACTCCATTTATCTAATATTCTTTTAATTTCAGAGGTCCGCGCCAGCGGAACCCTATGCCACTACTACCCACCTAAATCATAGCGCTGATGAAAGTCGTTGAAGCGTCGACAATTGGGGTGGGTAGTGGTGGGGATTGAATGTCGTTAGCGTAAACCTTTAAAAATATGGTAATTTAAAAAAAAAAAAAAGAGGTTTGGATATACCGTGTATATATATATATATATATTAACTCAGTAAATGTTACTGTTTTTGTGAAAATGTTATATATATATTGTGTAATATTAACTCAGTAAATGTTACTGTTTGTGAAAATGTTATATATATAAAACTATTTCATAAATATATTATCACAGTAAATGTTATTGTTTGTGAAAATGTCAGAAATATAAAACTATTTCATTTTCTAGTATATACAATAAAGTTTAATATCTATGACATTTTTACAAACTATATATATATATATATATATATATACAGACAGGCTCAGGTGCGGACTTCCCGTGCGGACTTTTGTCCTTATCCGGAAAGTGGTCCCCCGTGGTCCCAAAGACTTTTGTTATTTACCCTAGATGGTCCCCCTCTTGTCTTACTCTAAAAACTTAGTTTAAGACTATATAATTAAAAGATTTATAATTCAGACCCAAAATTAATATCAAGACTTTAAAGATTTTAGAACCTCACCAAATTCCGACCAAAACCCTAATTCTGGTATCAGAGCCATAAGACATTCCTTTTAGACATACGGTAAAAAGACTTTAATGCCCTTGGGATTTATCCCTCGCATTTACCAAGATATTTTTGGAACCAACCCAGACTACCAACCTATACCCATAACTGATTTAGACTTAGAAGGTTGTTTAGCCACACACATAGACGGCTGTTCACACATTGAACATATCCCAGCCAAACACGCAGATAGTAGACAAGTCACTGCTAGTGCTATTAATAGCATAATAGACCAAAATAAGTGTATATTGCTTATATTAAGACAATTAATAAAAGACACTCATACCTTAGAAACAGAGATCAAAAATATCTCTAAAAGATTATTAGACATCGATAATCAAATCCCTATAGACTTAGTCCACGTGTTACAAGAAATAAATATTAAGACTAATCATATAGAAGTCATTAACAAAGACATTTTAGAAATTAAGACTTTAATTAAAAATCAAGACAGTGAGTTAATTAAACTTACTAAAGAACAAGCTAAGCTTATCCCTAGACTTGATAGTTATCTTCCTAATGGAGATAGTTAGATCAGACTGGAATGAGGTATCAAAAGACCTCTCTATTCAGACCTTATCAGAATTCTATCAAAGAATTTTAGAAAAGATAAATGATGATAGATTTTATTACAAGATAAATGAAAATGAAATTGCCAACGCAGCTAAGGCAACTAGACTTATATTAGAAAGACTAAATTTAATTTCTACATCTATAGCAGCTACCCAAGACTATAATAGTAGCTTTGTTAAAGACTTGCATTTAGACTTAAAGGCTAAGACAGAAGGGTTAACTACCTTCTACACAGACTTTGTTAAATTTCAACAAAATTTATCGAATTACCTTAATAATATGGAAAGACATAATCTATCTAAAATGGATAGCATTATTAATGAACTTAGACTAGACATGGCCCAAGTAGAAGAAAAATACGGTGAAATTATAAACGGAATTAAGGCCGTATATAATAAACCTTCCCAAGCAGAAATAGACTCTCCTTTTATTCTAACTAGGTTAGATAAAATTGAAAAGACTGTAGAAGCCATAGAAGTTAGAACTATGCAACAACTAGAAAAAGATAATGAAGTAAAAGACTATATCACTAACGTGGGTAAAACCATTGTTAATTCTCTAGCTAGACATAGTGAAGAAACTTTTGAAAAGACTAGAAAAGAAAATAAAAATTTTAAAGAAGAAATCCTTAATCAGATAAAAAGACAAAAAGATTATTCAGACTTCTTAGAAAGAATTGAAAAAAGACTTGAACAAAAACAGGTAACCACCTGTAAGTTTAAAGAATCTCCTCCCATAGAAACTAGAGAAAAGAATACTATAGGTAGACGAGTCATAAATGACGGATTAGATAAAACTAACAAGGTAGCCAGCTCTATCCCAAATATCGGACAGAGTAATCATATGCTCCAAAGACTTAAGGATTCATCCTCCAATGTTAGGACATGGTGGAAAGAAAGAAATTTCACCAATCCTCTCCAATGGAAAGAGTGGGGTGAAGTGGACTGGAAGATCGTAGAAGATTCCATCCATAATGGACAACTTCCAGCCGTTAGATATATAGACCTGTTTAAAGAAGGTGCCACTCCTAAGACTCCTAATTATAACATGACCTACCATTGTAGAAATCATGTATTAGACAAATCTTATACTGAGCTCCAAGTATTTGACTCAGAATGGCTTAGATCTAGAGGAGCTGATAGGAAGTTCCAATTCCTAACCTTTGGACTCTTTCAAGCAAGAATCCAAGGATTACATAGACCCCAGAATAATATTAACATATTATGCTGTTTAGTAGACAAAAGGTGGAAAGACTTTGAGAAGAGTCTTATTGGAATAGCCCAATTAGAAATGTCAGACAACATAGGATACTTTAATGTCATTCCGGCATTTACAGTAACCGTAGACACAGCCAAGCATTTTAAGTTAATCTTATATGCTAGTGGTTATGAAGACTATATTATCCCAGACGCTAATATAAATATAGAATTTCAAAGCTATGTGAAGTTCTCCCAATTTCCTTATGAAGGAATGCAATCGGGAATTCCTAGCGGTAGACTTAATGAAGAAATCTTAGTAAGAACTAATGTATCAGACTATAATCATACTTACAGTATTAGGAATACTGGACCTATGAAAGAGAAAGCTAAGACTCTCTGGCAATTGCCAGAATTTCAAGAAACTAAGACTATACAAAATAAACCCTTGTTTATTAATCAAGACGACGTCACTGGAAATGTTACCATCCAGTTTGGTCCCCCTAAGATTGTCAATAAGAATATCCTGACCGAAGAAATTAGATTTAGGAATATGGGAGAAGCCATAATCAATGATCCTTCAGAAGGAGAATGTAGTAGTAAGACTAGTGCTAGTTTACTTAGACAAGCTCCGATAATTAGACCTAGAAGATCATTTGAACAAAAAGACTTAGTTAAAGAAAAAGCTAGGATCCAAAACTTTGGACATGAGCCCTCAGAATTGGATATGAAGACCTTTAAAGATAACCTTAAGAAAAGTCATTCTGTTAGGTTTCAAGAAAGAGAAAGATTTAATATGATAGCCCAAGATCGCATATTAAAATTAAAAGAATCTAAGAACACTAAAGAACTTCTTAGAAACTTAAGACTAATAGAAGAAGTAGAACAAAGATTAATGCCAGCTACACAAGTAGAACCTAGTAAGCAAGAGACAGGAAGTAGTAGTAAGCTAGAAGATGCTCCTAGACTTTTTAGTAAACCTATAGGAATAAATATTCCTATATACTCTAGCACCATAGTAAAGACTAAACCTGATTATATAAAAGACTTCCCAACTAGTGACAAGAGTTTCACTCCCGTCAAGACTATGGCAAGCCAAGCCATAAATCCAGTAGGTATATACCTCAACCTAGACAATGTGCAAGATAGAAGGAAAGCCTTAGACGAATGGCATAATCAGATGAACATGTGTTTTGCATCTAATGAACAATGGGATGCAAGTTCATGTAAGCAGTACGCTGAGCAATCCATTAGAGGTATTGCAAAAGACTATTTAGATAGTCTAAGAAAGGCTACAGATGAAGACTCCTTAGCTAAGATTGAGAAGATAAAGGAAAACCTAGAAGAACGATCAATTGAAGAATATATTCAATTGTTCACTGCAGAATTCATTGGAGCCGGACATCTAGCTCAGATCAATGAACAAGACCTAGCAAAAACTAAGTTAGCCCTCCTTAGCATTTGCAAATTAGATAAGATAAATGAATATAGCAATAATTATGAACAGCTATATTACCAAATTAAAGAATTTGGAGAGACTTTAAAAGATGAATACTTTAGAAAGATACCAGCCATAGGACAAATCCTAATTAATGAATATAGGAATTGGCCAGGAGTATCTGGAGTTAAGAATAACTCCCTTGGTGAAAGAATCAATTTCGCCAAAGACTATATCATATCAAAGAGACGTGATATAACCCATGGAAAATTAATAGAAGAAACTTTCAAGCAAATCCCTCCAATCAAAGACGAAAGAGACATTGCTCCAATCCAATGGGGATGTGGAAGTGAATCTAAGAAATTCAAAAAGAAAGTAGAATGGAAACATAGGAAATTTAAGACTAGACCTTTAGGATTTCCAAAGAAATACAAATTTAGACAATCTACTACCTTTAGGGAAAAGAATCCTAAGACTAAGAAAAATAGATTTAATCAAAGAAGATACTTTAAGAAGAATACTAGTAAGTATAAGAAGGTTCCTAATTATAGGAAGGAAAAAGACGTAGCTCAATCTAAGACCGCCATCAAAGAGTGTTGGACTTGCGGCAAAGAAGGACACTTTGCTAAAGACTGCCCTAATAAGAAAGATAAAGAAAGTATTAAGATTATTAATACAATATTAGACTATGCAGATCAAGAAGAATTAGATATCCTATATGCTATAGAAATATCAGACATAGAAGATGATGATAACACTAGTGTCTATAGTGTTTACACAGACAGTGATTCAGAAGACTATAGTGATACTGATGAGTATGAAGACTCTCAGGATACCTTAGACTTATATATGATGCAGACTGGTCTAGGCGATCTAGATAATGAATATATAGACTTTGAAGACGCGTGGTATAAATGTATATTAAGCCCCTTTCTGAAGAAAAGATGGACTGTTAGTAATCCAGAGCTACTAACCTATATACCTAGATGTTACTTTGATGAAAGACATTACTGCACGTTTGAGATGAAATGTTGCAAAAAAGACTTTAAATGTGTAGAATGTTTTGAGACTATACAAACAGAATTATTTATGGTTTGTATTATTTGTCAACTACACTACCATGAAGACTGTTGGAGAACTAGATTTAGAGAAATTTATACTAGCCAGTATGAAACTCAAATAGACTTAGATATTAAAACCTATTATCAAGACATTGATAGGAATATAGCCAAAAGATTGCAAGAAAATGAAGACTTCAAAGGAAAAGGAATTTCCTATGACTTAGACGAATACCATTCTGATGATAGTTCAGAAGAACAAATACCCTTAGATCTTATAGATAAACCCCAGAAAGGAATATCTATTTTAGAAAAAAATAATTTAGGAATTTCTACTAAACCACATGCTTGTTTTGTAGAATTATTTGTTCAACATAAAGACTATCCTAAAAGACTTTCAGCCTTTATAGATACAGGGTGCTCTCAGAGTATTTGTAAGGCTAATGCCTTTCCTGAAGACTACTTTTTAGAAAGTACTCAAGAAATCTATGGTAAAGTGGCTAATGGAGATCCCTTTACCTTATATTTCTAGACTATTCCTATTTATTTTAAATTAGGAAATCAGACCAACAAAACCGTTAATCATCGGTTTTGGATAATGGATCCTCGTCCTAGTTTCACAGGAAACCTTATTTTAGGACAAGACTTTATTAGTAAATATCATCCTTATACTCAGTATAATGATAAGATATTAATTAGTGACCAAGAGGAATTTAATATTAAAGCTCCTCTAATAGATCATAAGACTGCCTTTGACCTTATGCAGGTCAAGCCCAATTATAAAACCATCAAACATCAGAGTTCTTCAGCTGAGCATGGTGGACCTAGACCTACAACCCAACAAGAAGCCTTAGAAATAACTAAACCCTTACAAAAAGAGTGTAAGTGTCCAGATCAAAAGTGTTATAAGCAAATAGCGCTTATACAACAAGACATTTTAGATCAAGCCCAGCAGACCTTATTGCAGATTCAAGCCATATCCAAACAGAAGAAAATGGATATAGAAGTAGAAAAAGAGAAGATTAGGCAACTAGCTGAACCTACTTTAGGAGAAAATCCCATCGCTAAGTGGGATAAAGACCAAAGTTATTGTGAAATTATCCCCATTAACCCAGACGCCACTATTAATGGTGGAACCTATAAGAAAGGATACTCACAAGAAGATAGGGAAGAATTTAAGAAAGACATAGACGAAATGCTTAAGTTAGGCATTATTAGGGAAAGTAAAAGTAGACATAATAGTTTGGCCTTCTATGTTCAAAATGAATCTGAACGTAAAAGAGGAAAAAGACGCATGGTTATAGACTATAGACAATTAAATAAGAATTGCGAATTTGATTCTTATAAGATACCAGACAAGAACAATTTGATTAATTTAATCGAAGATAGAATAATATTCAGTAAGTTTGATTGCAAATCAGGCTTCTGGCAAATTAAGATGCATCCAGACAGTATTACTTGGACAGCCTTTAGTGTGCCCCAAGGAAAATACGAATGGCTAGTCATGCCATTTGGATACTTGAATACTCCTCAAGTTTTCCAAAGAAGAATGGATAATATATTTAGACCTTATTCAGAATTTTGTCTTGTTTACATAGATGATATTCTTGTAGCCAGTAAGACTGAGATAGAGCATGTAGACCATCTTAAAAAAATTATTCTAGAATTAGACAAACATGGTATTGTTATTTCCGAAAGGAAAATGCAATTATTTCAGACTGAGATAGACTTTGTGGGAATGCATATTAATAAAGGAAAATTATCCTTGGCAGAACACATAACTAAAAAGATCCTTGAGTTTCCAGACCAACTCAAAGATAGAAAACAATTACAGTCATTTTTAGGATTTCTTAATTGTGCTGCAGACTTTATTAAAGACCTTGCTTCAAAAAGACAAAGCTTAACATCCAAATTAAAAGGAACAGACAAAACTAATCCCTTTTATTGGACTGAAGACGATTTTAAAGTAATAAGACAAATTAAAGATGCAGTCAAAAATATTCCTTTACTTGAGCTGCCTAATGCAGAAGACCAGTTCATAGTAGAAACAGATGCCTCTGATAAGCAATGGGGAGCAGTATACTTTGCCATTGATCATCAGACAAAAAAGAAGAAATTATGTAGACATAGTTCTGGAACTTTCACAGACCCAGAAACAAGATATACTGCCCATGAAAAAGAAGTTTTAGCAATAGTAAGGGCAATAGAAAAATATATGTTATTTCTTAGACCTAAACATTTTACTGTTTATACAGACTCTTCTTATGCAGTAAAATTCAGAGACTTAGATTTATCTAAATCAAGAACTAATAGACTTATTAGATGGCAGCAATTGCTTAATGGTTATGACTTCTCTGTTATTCATATTAAGGGAAGTAAAAATACCATTCCAGATATTATATCAAGAGAGCCAATGTTTGCTAACACTAATATAATTTCATGTTTTATGTTGCAAACAGAAGACTTAGAAGACATGAGTTCCTCTGGAACAAATAGACTGAACAAAGACGATGTTGCAGACTATCTTAGACGCGTAAGACCAAATGCTGGTGTAACGCAAAGACAGACTCATATTCAAGACTCGCAAGAAAGACCAATCCTAGAGAACTTTGATGATATCTTAGTTCCTCCTGGAAAATCTAGACAAGAGATTATTTCTCAAAATAGACTCATTGGGAAGATGTATTTCCCCCAATATAGACCTGATCAAAGATATCCAGACTTGATCAAATATAGACGAGAATTCTCAGAAGACGAAAATACTCTTGTAGATGCCATATGGTGGAACGTAAAGAATAGACTTTGGATTGAGTTCAAACAAAATTTGGTAGCTATTGCCAGATTTATGAGAACCCAAAGACTCGCAGTTACCCAGCTTAGTGGTAATACTGTGCCTAGACCTCAGAATCAGACTTATGCTCAGACTCTTGGAGAAACCTCCAAAGCTAGACCCACTGATAATTTTTGTTATCAGAAAAAGACTTTTAAGACTAAGATTGTTATACCATTTGGTCATAATAATCTTCCATTAACTGAAGACTTTAAAACAGAATCTAATAACATTATTGATCATTTTAATATGTTATTATCAGGAATAAGTGGAGATGCCTTAATAGTTAAAGGTTTCTTCAAAGATGTTCCAAAAATATATCTTTTTGGAAAATCAGAAATGGCACATATAACTCTTGCAGACCACGGGTTCATTGGACTCGTTCAAATAAAAGACATTGAAGACTCTGTTGCTCTTGGAAAGATTGTCCATGAGTATGTTAAAAAGGTAGAAGATTTCCTTCCTTTATTTGCTAGAATCTATCAGATTGCTCCAAGTTCCTGCGGAGGAATGAGGGTGGAAGGATTTAGACTTGTTAGATTTTCTAACTATACATTTGAAGACATTGAGATCCTATCTGAAGACGAAACTAAAGATTTAATTGTTGATAAGTCCAAACTCCAGATCGCCCAGGCGATGGAAACAATTGAGATCATGGAATTATTAACAGGAGAAGACAGGTGGTACACTGCCTACCACAAAGAAGACTTGATAATCCAAGCTGATGAGCCATTCAACGGAAGGCTCAAGAAAGAATCTAAAGACATGGTGGAGATAGCTTTGCCAGCCAGCCTCAGAACGGTAGGCCTTATTGATGAATTTTTCAATAATACCCTCCCAAATCAAGACAAGGCAGAAGAAGACACAGACACGACAAAGAAGGGCCCCTCAGTGGTGGATGAATTAATAAAGACGGAAGAATCATTTACCTAGACCATGCTTTCCATAAAGCAAGAAAGACCCATGCCCCACGTGGACCACCAGACTGATGAAGACTTTGTTTGATGCTCTTGCATTATTACAAAAAGACAAGACCTATGATGAAGACCTGGCATGCCTTTCTTTTCATAAAGGAAGGGTCCCTCCATTATCAAAAGATGTCTAAAGTTGTAGACCCAGTTGATAAAGATTCCCAAGACTATGCTGCTTTAATAATTTATGCTTTCAACCGGATTGCTTTTGGTAGCCGGTTACCAGTCATGTTGTAGTACCCTTGATCTATAAAAGGGAGCGTCCATTTGTGTTTAAGATATCAGAAGTTAGAGAGAGAGAGAGAGAGAGAGAGAGATAACAAGACTTCTATGCTTGTAATAAATGTTATGTATATGAGTGAGTAAACCTCTCATAGTTAGGGGAGAGGGGAGAGTTGTAATTACTTATGATATGCAATATAAGTATTTTCTTTTCCAGAAATCTCTTATGTTAAGTTGTTATTATTTTTCAAATTGTCTCCAACTTTCTGTTCATAGAGGACTATTGTGTTGAACCTCTGGTGTAGCACACAAGGTGTTATACTGGTGAACCGCCGTCAGGTGCCGATTTGCCGTGAGCCGTTAGCCAGGGTGGGCGTTAGGCGTGAAGGCGTACAGGCAGGAAACGGGTCAGCCGCCAAAGTAGTGGATTGAGGTGCAACACATAAAGAGAGAGTTGTAGGAGGCCAAGACCGGAGAAGAATAGTAACAAAGCTGAAGAGACAAAGGGGACAAAGGGAAGAAGATAAAGATATTGTAGACCAGAAGGAAGGTATAAACTCGAACCAAACCCTTAACTATTTTACATAATATTGTTTTAAGAAAAATCTTATATGAGCTTACAAATCACTAAAGACTTTTTAGATTTTGTTAATCAAACAAGTTTAGACTTAACTAGAGAAATTCAAGACTGGACTCTTACAGACCCTAAAGATAAAGAACTTATAGAATCTGCTTTGGTATATGCAGGTGGTACTTTTAAATACATAGACCAGATCATTGAGTGGTTAGGAAGAGAAGTACCTAGAATAGAAATAATTAGAACAGGAATCCGTGACCTCTTTAGACAAAAATTAAGAACTGAAGAATTTGCAGAAGAATTGTCAAGACCTGAAAAGTATCTAGAATACACTAGGATACTTGAAGATAGTATAGACGTATTAAAATTTGTTAGACGTAAAACGTTAGCTGAAACAAAGGAATCCGTCCTCTCCTTAAAAACGTAGAGACAGCTGCCCCAAGAACATACCGTAGATTTTTGTCATCTTATGGTGATAATAATTTAGACGAATTTATAGATAACGATATAATCGATATTGTTAATCAAATATATAAAGAAACTAGACAGATAAACCCACGATACCGTATAAGGTATTTAAGACTAGAATATTTTCCAGCAAAACCTATTTCAATTTCTAGACTTCCGGAAGAAACTATTTATATAGATAATCCTCGCTATTCAGAATTCCAGTACGATAGTGACGGAAGAAGCTTGAGAAGTAGCAGCAGAGCTGAAACTTCTACAATTAGACTTCCAGATTAATTAGACTTTAAAATAAGCTTAAAAGACGTTAGAAAGCATTGGGGTAAAAATTGATATTTCCCAAAACTTAGAAAAAGACAAAAGACATTGCGGTCCCAAAAGCTGGTCCTAAATAGACAAAACGGTCCCTAGATAATTCTTGGAAGGTAGCGGTCCGTAAACTAGGTCCGTAAACTAGGTCCGTATACGATCCAGCCTCTCTCTCTCTCTCTCTCTCTCTCTCTCTATATATATATATATATATATATATATATATATATATATATATATATATATATATATATATATATATATATATATAATATGCTTCTATTTTTAAAGTTCTGTGTCACCCCTATTCACCCCAAATTGGCGCTCCAGATGATCCCGATCCCATTTATCCAATCTTATTTTCAAAGGTCCGCGCCAGCTGCCCCCATGATACTTCGGTGGATCCAAAGCCCATTTATTTAATAGTCTCTTATTTTTAAAGGTCCGCGCCAGCGGCACCACATGCCACCCTTACCCACCCCAAATCAGAGCTCTGACGAAGGTCGTTGAAGCTCTAATAATGGTGGTAAGGATTGGATACCGCTAGCGCGAACCTTCAAATATAAGGTAATTTTGAAAAAAAATGGTTTGAATCCACCGTATGTATATATATATATATATATATATATATATATATGCTGTGTAGTATTAACACATTAAATGTTACTGTCTGCTTGTGAAAATGTCACATATATAAAACTATTTCATATTCTAGTGCATACAGTAAAGTTTACTGTTTGTGTAAATTTTTTTCTTTGGAATTTTATAGCGTTCATGGATCTTGTTTGATAGATCTCGTCGAACAGATTTCAAAAATAGTAATTTTGTGAAAAACGGATTTGTGAATCAAAAGTTATGATCATTTGAAGATTAAAAAAAAAAAAGTTCAACCACTTATGTAACTTCCTCAAGGAAGTTACGGATTGTTGGTTTTAAAAGGATAAAATTGGGAAAAAAAAGTCCAAAAATTGGGAATAGGACTTATATGTAAGAGAAAAACATGATGGGACTAGAATGTCTATAAGAACGTCTAATAGGATCTAAACGTAAATGCCCCTTTTTTTTAATACTTTTCCATAATTAAATCCTACAACATCATATTTAAACAATCAATTCACTTCTACAAACCCCAAACTTATATCTACAACATCAAGTTTAAACCAATTGATACTTAAATCAACGAATTAAACAATTAAGAAATTAACAAAATTAACTCAAATTAACAAACTAACTAACAAACTAACACAAATTA
This sequence comes from Sambucus nigra, assembly GCA_949130495.1. Classification (NCBI taxonomy): domain Eukaryota; kingdom Viridiplantae; phylum Streptophyta; class Magnoliopsida; order Dipsacales; family Adoxaceae; genus Sambucus; species Sambucus nigra. The sequence goes on along the minus strand of OX422210.1, from coordinate 167,890,104 downwards.
ACATAACCATTTAGTCTAACTAAAAACTAATACAAATTAACCATTTAGCAAACCAACACAAATTAATACCTTTAGTCTTCTAACTAAAAACTAATACAAATTAACACTAACTAAATCATTTACTTTTCTAAACAAAAAATAAATACTAAAACTAAATCATTTACATTTCCATAGAAAAAAGAAATAATAAAACCAAAACATTTACATGTTCTGTTCCGACGAGGCAACAGGGGAAGGGAGGCTAGCTAGAGCAGCTGTACGGCACCAAGGGAAGCAGGAGGAGCAGCGGCAGCAACTAGCAAGGGGAGGCGCTTGAGAGAGCAATTGTTGTCTTGGGTAATGATGGTAAGGAAATGGGTTAAATGTAAAAGTCCTGGGTAGCAGTAGTAATGGGTAAGGAAATGGGTTAAAAGCTGATGTCGTGTGGGTATAAGAATATTTAGGTTAAATTTTCAATTTTTTATAATTAAACTTTTGCCCAGTTTTTGTTTAAACCCAAAATATTATGTAAGTGTATATATCTATTTATTTATTTTTTAAAATCGGTGGGGGCTCTAATCTGTGAGAGAATTTGGATAGGGTTTGAGGAATGTAATAGAAGTGCTCTAATATGACCCTCAATTAGTTTCGTGTGAAAAGCACGTGCGTTTTTAATAATTGGGTTGGGTTCTTACAGTAAAAGAAAGATTTTAACCATCTCCACTAATAATAATTTGGAAATTGGGTTTTTTTACTTGATGGGCCATATTCACCGAAAGACTACTTTATTCATTATTATTTTATTCAGTAGATCTATCTATCCGTATATCTAGATACATGCATTAATCTATGACTCATCATGCCCATTTGGGTAAAATGGGGAAATATGTTATGAGAGGTTATATTTGTTCACTATTTTAATTCAAAACATTAAATAATTATGGAGTGTTTCACTTATTCACAACTTTAAATGAACAAAAATTTAATTCAACTATGTAAAATAACATTTCATCATTAATGGTCGAACTAAAATCCAAGAAAATCTGTAAAAGTAGAAAACGGTGGTGATGCTACAGTGGGGGGAAGAAATAGTGTCAATCGGGTAAGAGAAAGGGTAGCCATTCTTTAAAATTGGAGAATGGCTACGGAACCTGTAAAGTTGATACGATTAAACATTTAATCGTATAAACTTTTTTTGAGTTCATTCGATTAATGTTATATGTATGAACTCATTTCTATTTCATACGTTTAAATGCTGATATTTTCTCGTCATACGAAGAAGAGGAGACCGTATGAACCTAGATGTGGCAGAAGTTACACTCCGCCATTGTGGAGTCTGTAGTGAAGGAAAGGTAAACTTCAGTTTTGAAATGGTATAGATAGCTTTCATGAGCATCCATCCTAAACCAAAATGACCCTAAATCTTCCCCAGAGGGGTAAGCCCCCACCCAGAGTAAAATAACAACTGACCTGCATACAAGGGAGACTAAATGCTTAAAGCACTTCTTTAGAACCCATCATAAAACATACATATAAATGCCTTTTTGTCGGGGGTCAACGAAACGCCCTCTTCATTACGTGAGCAGTGGAAACAGAGATGAGTGTGATGTTATATAAATAACACCAATTCTAAAGGCTACTAGAAAATGAGATGAGAGATGCATCTGATACAATATAACAGAATCACAGACATCTTATACTAAAAAAGAAATTTCTTTTTAAGTCTAAAATTAATCATTATCCTGTTTCTACATGTATCACTTACCATGATGTTCATGTGTAGAATCTTCTCATTCATAGAAGATGAGATAAAACTACAGAAGACGACGATCCAAAAAAGAAAAACAGGATGAGATAAAACTACAGAAGACGACGATCCAAAAAAGAAAAACAGACACTAGTTTGACGTTGGGGGTATCTAAACAACTTTACTTGCTTTCGGTAAGTGGGAGGTAGACCCCTTCTGCCGCCAACCAAACATTATCAGCACGCTTCTCTCGTACACCACACACCTGCAAATTGTAGAGACAGTAAGAACGATGCCACTCTTGTGTGACATGAGATTAGCTCAAATATTGTTAAGCCCAAAAAACTGATTGGGAAAACCATTTACAAAAAAACTGGAAAAGTATTTCAAATATGTATCGATTTGTCTATTGTCTCCAGAACACTAACAAAACCCATCCAATTATGTCAGTTTTCTAAAATTCACAAATTAAACATCCTTTTATACCATCTTAATTATTCATCATCGGAGATGAGAATGCAAAGCACGTGCTATATTATTAACTAACTATTCATCCTTATAATGAAAACTAGTGAGCAATCTAAGCAACTATGTACTATATACAGACTTTAGTTCTCACCTCTTGCTGACCCCCGGCAATGCGGCTGTACTTCTTGTCATGACTGTGTAGATATCCACTAGTATCCACATGACGAAGCCTGACCCTTTGATCTTGCCTCCATGTTTTCCCGCTTCCCTCAATTTCAAGTCTACATATACAATAATAAAAGAAAAACAAGAATATATCAGCACCCCTGTGACCTAGTAATAGGAACATAATTATAGATAAAAAAAATCTAAAAAAAAGAAAGAAACTAACCTCCAATAATCCCCTGTATCAGATTCGGTTTCACCTCCAAAGCAACTAACCTGCAAGAGATAAAATTTCAGCCTTGAAGACCCTTTTAAGTATTAATGAAGTTCAAGATTGAAATGGTCCCAAAGCAGCCAAGTGAATTCAATTTATGCTTACATAACAGATTCTATAGCTTGACATGTGCTGTAGTGAACTGTAAAATTATTGCTTTATTTTGTTTGAGAGATATTTAATTTTCAAGAAATTCTTGGATACACATTCCACCACGTCAAAGCAAACTAAATTGAATCAGCTATCTTTGTATTATTGCATATGTATTACAAATGTAATTTTGCATACATTTAGAATGTCTGTATCTGTGACTAATTTTAACATTATACCCCTTTTTCTACCCTACTCAACTGCTTGTGCTCACAGCGAATAACTTTTATTTACATGGTCTATTCTCCCGACAACGTGGTGAACAGTAGTGGGAAATACTAGGCAAGGATTGTTAAAGACACTGATTGCAGGCACAAATATAATATCCTCATTATATAATTATAGCTTGCCCAGCTATACTGCATTTGGGGGAATGTATTGCTTTCTGTATCAAAGCCAAATCATTGTGAGCAAGCAAAGCAGAAAGCAGAAAGCAGAAAAAGGCAGCTCACTAACCTCCAGGTTGCCTGATATTGGGGATGCATGCAAGTGGCTATGGAGCCATTTCCTGGTCCTCATATGTTGCAACCTAATGATTGTTCCACTTTTAATCGCGTCTCCTTGTTTTACAGATGAGTCCAGCACAGGCCTAACAATCTGGCAAGTGAAATCCCAATTTCAAGGTGAAAATCAGAAAAAAGATGCACTAAGAATTGATTTTTTTATCTCGACTTCAACTTTAATCTATAGGAAAATAAAATAGAATATACATGATACATAGACAGAGGGTACTTACCCAGTAGCTATTGGCATCATCAACTTGTGGAAAACCAGTCACCGACTGCTGCCCACTGCCAGAACCATAAGGCACATCATGCGAGTGCAGTCGGAATTTTGTCTTTTCATGCATCAGCTTGATTGTTGACCCATAAGTAATCTGCAAGATAACATATAGTTAGCATGATATAATGAAGAATACTCAAAACATTAATAGGTCGTTCAGCTGTCACAAAAATTACAAAAGGTCGTACCCAGTATTTTTAATGATTATATTTTTATAATTTAAACCTTAATATATATCATATGAGCACTGCTAAACAAAAAAAAATCTTAGGAAAAATAAATTACAGGAGCGTTTGATAGAAAGTTCGTAAAAAAAATTCTTGTTTAGAAGTTGAAAAAAAATAACATATTTATCTTATTCTTCAAATTTTCATTAAAAATACATTTATCAAAAAGGTATGTTTGGGTTTATTTTTGGAAGGTCAATATTTTATTTTTCGAAGTTGAAAAAAACAGAATACATTTATCTTATTCTTCAAATTTTCATTAAAAATACATTTATCAAAATGGTATGTTTGGGTTTATTTTTGGAAGGTCAATAATGGAATCTAGTTATTTAAAGAGGAGATTGATGAAAAAGCATATAGACAAGAATAAAGACCTTTACACGGTTGTTTTCATATATTAGGAGAAGGCATAAAGATATAATATGTAATGTTTTAAATATAATGTAAGTGTTACTAATAGAGCCATGTCTATGGTAAGGACAATACAAAAGTTGTGAAGCAAATGATACAGTCCCTTGGAGCGATAATATGCTAATAAGTTTTAAATATAAAAAGGTGTTACTTGTAGAGCCATGACTATGGTAAGCTCCAAGTCATTATCATTTTACTCTATTTATGGATGAATTGACGGGAACATACAAAATGAAGAGTCATCTGTAAAAAATATTGTTCCATTGGATGAAACTAAGGCAGGGCTTAGTGTTAGATTAAAAGTGGAAGAGAAACGCTATCGTTTAAAATAAGTAGGATTAAATTAATACAAAGTATACGAAGTGCAATTTTAGTAATATTACGAACAAAATGTAGATGTGTTGAATCAAGAGATATCTTAAAGTGATCACTTAGTGACGTAAATTAAACCGTCAATGGCAGTACAGAAAAGAAAGACACTCAACTGACAAATTAACACTCAACACTCAATCTTAAGAAGAGTAGAATGATTTACTAGATTGGGATAAAATGATATTTATAGGGGAATTAGAAGGATCCAGAAGGGTGACATCAATACCCTAATTAGGGAAGTAGGCCTAGGGCCATGTGATATCACATGACCTAAGAGCACGCTCTTTACATCAAGGCTTCCAATAAACCCCTATAATACAAACAACAAAAATGCGACAAAAGTAAAAGAAAACTAATAAAAATAGCAAGAACTTAAAATACTAAATGACTAAAATAACCCTAAAACTTTACTAACTTCTATCATTCTCCCCCACTTAAAACCAAGCTTGTCCTCGAGCTTTTCAAAATTCAGGGACTCATGTGCAAATTCTGAAAATATGTAGTCTGTTTTTTTTTTAAGATGGGTTGTTCAGACTGATATTTAAATTGGACCACATATTCTTTATAACCCTCCCAGCCCAAAAAAGCAAGTCAAATTTGGGAGAAGGAGAGCCCAGGAATTAGGCCCAAAGCAGCATGCAAATACAGGCCCTGCCAGATGAGGCACCGTAATGGGTCATCGGAGCACAGGAAATGATGTCGGGGCGCAACGACATTGGGACTTGACGAATCAGCCCCTCTCCTGCCGGTTTTCTTCTCTACTTTCCTCTCTCTTCTCGGCCCAGACCTAGGGCTAAATTTCGGCGGGGGGGGGGGGGGGGGGGGGGTTGCTCCTTTGTTTGCTTGGGTTTGTGGTTTCGCAGCCCTTTAACTTTTCTTCTCTTTCAAGGCTTTGACAGAGATGGGATTGGGTTTTGAGTTGGTGGGACAGCAGAGGGTGTTGGTGTTGGCGTAACAGTGGGTGGTGGGGTAGAGGTGGTGGGAAAATGGAACATCTAGGATGGGATGGTGGCGGAAGCGTGGATTTGTGGTAGTGGTCTTCGACTAAGGAGGTAGTCCACCTTTTTCATTAGGTCGTCAACGGCTTCCTCTAATCGGGCTTTTCTTCTCTCATTATCGGTGGGTTTCCTTGGTGCCATTAATTGTTTATTTTTACGATTTTTTATATTTTACAACAACAAGGGTGGAGCGTTCCTCGCTCTGATACCAATTGACGTAAATTAAACTGTAAATGGCAATACAAAAAGGCACTCAAGTAAGAGATTAACACTCAATTTTAAGAAACGTAGAATGCTTTACTATATTAGGGTAAAAGGATATTTATAGGGGAATGGGAAGGATTCAGAAGAGTAACATCAATACCCTAATTATGGAAGTGGGTCTGTGATGTCATATGACCTAAGAGAGGACTCCCTTTACATCATATTCCTAAAATGCCCTATAATAATAAGTACTATAAAATCCTAATTGACTAAAATAACACTAAAGCTTTATTAATTTTCATCATTTAGGCTCGAGCGTACACTTGTAAAGTTAAAAGGAAAGTTAAAAATAGATAAGTGGTAAAACTACAAAGGATATAATTGGAAATAAAAATATTCATTAAACAGTATACGTAAACTCATTTCAAAATAAAATGAGAGAAAATCAACTCGGATTTTGCTTGGACATGTCCAACGTAGACCACTAAACGCACCCGTAAGATGTAGTGTTGTTAATATTGATGGTAATGCTATAGGAAGAGATAGACTTACATTGACATGGTGGGAGTGTTAAGAAAGGTATGAATTTCCTGTGATTTAACCGAGAATATTGCGCTAAATAGAACGAGATTAAGAAAAAAATATAGTTGAAAAGGCTTAGTTGTGTTTAATTAAGAACATAATAATATATTATAATTTTGAAATAATTTAAGCAAATTTAAAGTCAGAATGGAGCAATTCTCTCTTTAAAAGAATGGCAATAAAATGGAACAGTTCATATCCCACTTCAATTATTTTAATCCCCATCTCAACTCTCTTATAATAGTTTGGAAATTTTCGTCCCTGGCTCGTAATAGATTCCTTATAAGTATCGTCATTCAATATATATATATATATCATAATGCAATTTTATAACTATTAAGTTGTATAGAATATTAAAAATTTAATATCTATATAATATGAAAGCATTGTTTTTTAGAATGTCTAGATTCATAAGCAGCACATTAAGGCTTGGGATTCATCCAATTTTTAGAATGGATAGGATTAACTCAATGCTACCAGATAGTCTCTTCCCCTTAATACCATGTTCCAAATCTTCCGTGCACTAATTCACGGTACTTTAGCGTTTGAGATCTCCCAATTTTGCGTCCCGCTTTATGTAACAAAATAACAAAGAAAAACCATCTTGGGCATACCTAGAAAAACCTGGATGCTCCAAACTAAGTGCCTATACAGACAATAAAATAAAATAAAATGACTGTGTTTTCTTGTACTATATATTATTAAAGCATAAAGACTTCTGTTCATCTCCTTTAACTAACATTTGAGATTATTTTAAAAACATAAAACATTTTAGATTACAATGTATCAATAGCATAACAAGAATCTCATACGTTGATTCTCACCAAAAATGTCTCCCGGCTAAATTTAAGTTACCTAACCCATCGCTCTCTCTCATTTAAACCCAACACCAACCTCACCTCTGTCTGCAACAGTTCTTCTGGCATCTCCTCTCCTCATTCTGAAACCAAATCAGGCACTCTCATCTATCCTTCAATCCACACATAACCCCCGACGCCAATGCAGGGCCGGAGAGCAGGACGAAGTGCTGCTACAATTCTCATCCTGAGTTATGAGCTAATTCACATTCATAATCAATGGCCTTCATACTCGAATCCAGCAAGTATCTCTCTATGATCTTTGTCATTTTAAATTTACGGCTCTGTGGTGATGTAGGGTTTATAGATGTGGTTGCTCTTGGTCTGTGGTGGTAGCTAGCTATTCTGTTGGTATCTTGGTTTGTAGTGGTCTTCTGCCGTCATTGGGTATGTTGTGGTGGCGATTAGGGTTTGTAGTGGGGGTGGTTGTTCAAGGTTTGTAGTGGGATTTGAAGTGATTGTAATATAGGGTTTTCTATTGAGGATATATTTTTCCATTCAATTGCCTTGTGTTATTATCAATTTTGTTAGTTTTTAATTCTACTGTTCAAAATCGATCTCATTTTTTATGTCCTGTAGATTTGTTCTTATGATTCTATATTTGAAGTTTAATGCTACTGTCCAAAACTTACCGAATTAGCTTATTGTTAATTTAATTGCCTGAATGTGTATTTTTATTTTAGGTTTTCACTTTTGTAGACTTTATTCTCCTTTTGACCTTGCTTTGGGGTGTTTCAGTTTTTGTGAATCGATTATGTATGTTCTATCATTCTCATTCTTTTGTAATACTTCGTTTTTAAAAGAACACTAAGCTTGCTGTTTGCATCATCATATAAGAAGTTGTATTGCACCTTTTTTTTTGTTCCATTTAGTGTGTCAGCAATTTGGAGAAGAAAAACTGAGATTTTCTCACCCTTTTGAGACTCTTGCGTATGGGGCCATGGTAAAAATTTTGCTTTTGGTTAAATCAATTACATGGTAAGTTTTTCTTTATGATTGTCGCCATAAATTTAATTCTCTTGATATTTTCTTCCTCTCTTTGGTTCATAAGTAATTGATAGGGCCTTTTCCCTTCATTTTTTGAACTTATTATAATATTATACGTACAAATTTATTTAAAAAATGTATTTTTTTAGTTGTAATAAATGATGTGTAAAATCTTTGATCAGAGAGACAAGATTGTATGCTCTATGTATTCATTTTCTTTTCTTTGCATTTTATTTTTTAGTATAGTCCACGAAATTGTGGATTAATTTTCATTTCTGTGATACTCAACAACAAAAAGAAGAGGATGCTCAATTTTTTGAATAATTTCAGGAACATTGTAAACATAGACATCACACGACTAAACGATAGGGAATGGAGTGAGAATAGCAGTAAGCATGCCCAAGATTTTAGTACTGATCATCAAGGTTCACAATTTTTATAGGAAACTCATTTTTGCTGGATTTGAATTGTAAATTTGAATGGCACTGTCTTTTTTTAAATGCAAATAACTAAGATTTTGTTTGTGTTAAAAAAAATTTATTTGGTAGTTTCTTGATAAATCCATGTTATATCGTTAACCAACGTGACCTGGCATCTATTTTGTTTTCTAATAGTCGGTATTCCTATTGCGAGGAGGATAGCAAGTATGACAACATGCAAAAAAAGGACACCCACTTTAGGTAAAGTTAGAAATTATCTATGAAATAAGTTTATGGTGTATCAAAGTAGGAATTTTTTTCTCTAAAACACTTGAGTTTGACTTCGAAGTGTCATGCACGCATTCTCTGTATTTGAACCTCTTTGTTTAAATCTCTCCATCAGCAACATTTTCATCACACTCCACTACAGATGGCCTTTGCCCTCAAGTTAGATCTCTATTCTCTACAATGTTATTATTTAAAAAAAAAAAAGGGCAGTAACCATGGTTCAAAGTCTCGGTATCGGTCCCGGTATCGGCCATTCGATTTTCAACTCGGTCGCGGTATCGGTCACGGTATCGGGCGATACGCAAAGATACACTATTTAGAGAGCGCAAAAAATTCCGAAAAAAATCTAGAAAATTTTAAAAACATACGATTAACAATGTGGACCAATCAAATAAGTTTAAAACTATCCTTTAATATGCATAACATTGTACAATTGATTATATTGACGTGCTGCGAACTTGCCGGATTCAATGTTCCATAATAAATCAATGTTTTTTTTCACGGAGGGTACAAATATTATGCTTTTACAAAGAAAAACAAAGGTTACTTTTTTAGTAAGAGGATATTTTTTTTTTACAAAGAGGATACAACTATTATATTCTTACTATTATTTTTAGTAAGAGGATACAAATGTGTTTTTTAAGTATGTTATATTTTCCTAAAAAGGATAAAAATGTTTCTTTTTTCGTATTGTTATTTTTTCACAAAGATGATACAAATAGTGATTTTGACAAAACATTACGTTTTTTTTACAATCGTTTTTTACAAAAATGATGCAAATGTTAATTTTTTATAAAAGGAATGTAAATGTTATTTTTTTTGTGTTGTTGGGTTGCAAATGTTTTTTTTAAATTGATGGAAATGTTATTTTTTTACAAGGAGGATGCAAATATTTTTTTTTTACTTGTGTTGCAAATGTTATTTTTACATAAAGGATGCAAATATTATTTTTACAAATGTTTAGAGGATACAAATATTATTTTTACAATAATTGCAATTGTATATTTGTTTGTAAAAGAATAACATTTACGTTTTCTTATAAATAATAACATATTAAAATATAACATTGGGAACATTATTATAAAAAATAATAACAAATAACATTTGGATCATTTGCATTCTTTAAAAAAAAAAAAACTGGCACATATACAACGGACTAAATTAAACCCACACGATAATCAAATAACCCACACACAGATTCTTAGTAACTTGTACCATCTCGGCCGATATATCACCGATATGGGTCGTACTATTGTGATATCGCCGATATGGGTCGATTCGATCGCGATATCGCCGATATGGGCCGATTCCTACTGCGATATCACCGATATGGGCCGATTATACCGCTATATCACCGATACTACCGAGAAATTTCGATTCACATCAATAATTGAAACTCAACTCGTAACTCGGAATCGGATCGGTGGGCACCGATACCTAGTCAACTCGGCCGTATCGTCGCGGTATCGGCCTTGACTTTGAACCATGGCAGTAACTGATAACTATATTAAATGTTACTTTATCTCATTTATTTGTTTTTCTTCTGCACATTTTTTTTAACCATCAGTTTTGCTCAAATAAGGAAAGGGACCATTTCAATATCCACAGTACTGTGTTTTTTTGTAAAGAAAGCTTATTTTATGTCTTCTGTGTAATTTTTTCCATATATTACAAGCACCTATTAAGTATTTTGTATATGGCTTAACTGAATTGCACATATTCGTTTGATAATATTCCCGTGAATCATGCTTATTTATCAATTTGTTGCCCGACTTTGAGCGTGTTATTATACTTCCCTCCCATGTATTTTTTTCCTTTAGTGATTGTGGCTTGAGCTTTAGGTCGTATAGACATCATTGACATTAAAATTAAACGTTCAAAGCTCTTATTATGATATCCATTTTATAATAATTTGAGCAACAAAACGCACCTAAGATAACATGAAGCTCTTTGATCCATTGATATTGCTCTTTTGTAGGAGTGAATATGGACAACTGATGCTGGGAATCAGAAGAACAGATGTACAGGATTCCCCAATTGGCACACGATTGCAGTAATTGATTTGTACGCTAACTCAACCTAATATAGTTGGGCATGCTATACTATCATTATCATACTATACACACTTTCTAGAAGTTGTGGTTACGTTTCACTTGGATGTCATTATTGTAAGAAGATTGTGTTCAAATCTCAGTTTCTGAAAAAATATGTTAAGTGTGATGTGTGATGTGTGAGCGTGTCATAGACGCTGTGTGTTCTATTGGCATGACATATGAGTGTGACATCCAGTAGAGTCCAAATTTGTTGACCCTCTTTAAGGAGGGTTAACATGACCCTCTAATGTGATTGATTAAAACATGAACAACTCATTAAAAACTGTAGGTCCATTGCTAAATCATTCATATTTTAGCCAATCACGTTTGAAGGTGATGTTAACCCTAATTTGGGTAGGGTCAACAAATTTGTACAACATCTAGTATATCTATATATATATATATATATATATATATATAGGAAGTTTCTTAAGTGAACTGCAAAAAACAGACCTAAAAATAGACCAATTTTCAAAATACTAAGAAAATGTTTTTCTTCAATCGAAATTTGGTAGAGTTAATCTTCATAATAAGGAGATCATCTACCAAAAAGTGCATCAAAAAATGCAACCAAGAAGTGGGTGAAAAATACGTGCATTTTCGACCGTTGAAACTTTCGGTGATCATCTCGCCCACATTTAGATGTTTTGAAGAATTTTCCCCATAGATGATCTCCACATTATGGAGATCAACTCCACCAAATTTCTATTGTTTAAAGTCTGCTAAAGAAACATCCAATATATATATATATATATGTATATGTATGCGTGTGTGCGAGCGCGCGGGAGAGAGAGAGAGAATAGTTCTAGGCATACGACGAACCAAAACAGCTTAAACTGAGTCTAACCCCAACATATAGATATTGGATGCAGTAGGATAGCACATTTCAGAGATTGAGTCTTGCATTTTAGTTTTAGGATCACAGGCATTTAGTCCCATTTTTTAAAATTTATTTGTATTTACTCCCATATTTTTTTTAGTCGTTGAACAACTACGGGATACGTGCCATTTTCTACGAAAAAGGAAGATAGGCGGTTACATGGTGGTTGAGGTAATATAAAAATGAATTGTTTCACAATCTTTCTCCAACTTTGCACCCTTGCAATTTAAGAAAGGGTTTAAGTGCATCACTCATATAACAAATTCGCAATAGTAGTAATTTTCAAAAACATATACTATAGGATCGGTCGCATTCACAAAACAAAAGATCATTATCATACACGTTACAACATCAAGCTGATCCATTAATAATTAAGAAGCAAATACGAAGATCTGACTAAAAATGGGAAATGAGTGTAAAATTACCTCGACGCCCTCAGAAGTAGCAGCGTAGGCAGGGGTAGAAGAAGTGTAATCAGAGTCGAGGGTGAGGAATAGAAAGATGGCGATAGAGAAGAAAGAGAAAGCCATGATGAGTAGAAGAAGGATAAACCAAGTCCGTTGCCAAAAGGGCAGGTACAGATCCGATTCCGATTCAGTCGACGGGCTAAGGGATTCCCTGTATACAATCCGCGTGGGACCAGAAATTAGGCTTTGTTGAGGTTTTCTTCGAGAGAGCGACTGTGGTCGTTGTTGCCCTGACGGAGCCACGACTGGAGATGTCTCCGATTCGAGCCCACGGCTGGAGATCCGAACCGTAAATTAGGAGGACTGCTTCCGTTTGTAGGGGGAGAGGAGAGGAAATCAAATGAGTGCCTGTTTTTTCTACTCCAACTCTTCTATATTGATTGGCAAAGCCACGTATGCGGTGAGGCTTTGCACGATTGGATTGGTCCACCTGGAATATGTGACACCTAAACATCCATCCTATTGGCCACACACTTTATTTTTTCCTTTATGTGGACCACATGTTTAAAGCCGTATAAATTACTCCAAACACCCTTGGAAAAAATATAGGATTGGACTGATGGTAATTTCGAAGAATTTAGGATTTGAGACGTAATGAATTATTTTTTTAAGGTGTTATTTGTTTTTACTCAAATTGAGTTTGTTAATGGATATATAACCAAATTACCTTAGAGATATACAACATATTCGCAATTTCTTCGACTAGCAAAGAATTCACACAGAACACTCAATGAAATTGATAAGAAGAAAATATAGAGAAAAAAAGAGAATTTTCAAACATGAGAAAATGACGGGATTTGGTTGTCTTTTATAGGCAAAATTGTTCACCAACAAACACCATTTCAAATTGTCATTTAATCGCGGTCTTTGGATATCAACAATTTCGATTTAACGCTCCAGATTTGTTCAAAAATGGTGCAACCATACGAATGTCACTTACCAAATTTGCGCCAAAAAAATCCAACCGTTCAAATCGATCCATGTGTGTATTGTGTTTCATCGTGTGTGTGTGTGTTTAATTTAGCACCGTCTGATTTATTAATTTAGTCAAAAATCAAAGACTCCTACTGCTCCTCGATGTGAAGTGCAAAGTGCGCCTCTAAAGCGTCCAATCGCACTTTCGCACAGGTGCACTCGCGTGTGCAGATGGTGCTTTGCACCATCCTTGGTGCTTGGGTGCACACTAAGAGCATATTCCTTACTACACACAAGTAGACTCTTATAACACACATGTCTTTATTAACCCACTCAGCTATTCATCATTTTTCAGTGTAAGACTTCAGCTTTTGAACTTTCCTTTGGCTTTACACATTCCACACCAAATAGTTTTTCACATTCCGATTTCTCTTGTAATTTTAACCCATTAATATTACAATCTCCCAATAATCCCCGACTAGTTAGTAATCCTTATGCAATTTCTTCTTGTTATATGCTCATGCATACAAGAATATATCTTTCGATTTTTTAACCTTCAATTAGTGAATATATGTCAAAGTGTTAATAAGACAAAGGTGTGTTTTGCATTAAACCTTGTCTCAATGTTTAGAATCGAAAATACACCATATATGAGATATCTCAATTTCCACAAGATGTTCAATATATTTTAGCAATATTATAGTTGTGTGCTTTATCTTGGTCTCATGAACATTTATAGGAGTAAACCCAAACTCTTTCTAAAAGCGACACCACTTCCTTTGTTCATGTGGGTGAAGTCCACTAGTGTCTCCTTACTACTTTAGAGGTTAAACTTCTTTACACGTTTAACTCATCCTCGCAATGTAGAAATTTGCACTGAACTAGAAGGGACTACAAGCCTCAAACAACTTAACCAATGTGTAGATAATCAATCGAGAAGCATGAGTGGGGATAGGCCTAAAAAGTTAAATGGATGGCTACAAATGGCTGAGTGGTGGTATAACACTAGCTCCCACACCACACTTCAATCTTCCCTATTTTAAACGATGTGTGGGTATAATCCACCCTATCAATCAATTCATCAACAACCTCGAACACAAAATCTAGCCATAATTGAGTTTATGGATGAGAGGAAGGTAGTTATTCAATTAATTCGAAATAGATTACAGTAAGCTCAAGATCATATGAAGCACTTTATTGACGAAAATTAAAATGACGGGTTATTTAGGTTTATCTGATAATACACCCCACCAATCCACTAGCTATAAGGGGGGATTTGAATCTCTCAACAAAACACTAAGTACTCTTTTAAAGTAGGTAAGGTAGCCTATTGATTGAATGCTCTAGAAGAAGATATAAATGGCAAGAGAGTTCACAGTGGAACTAGTCGCTAGCTTAACTGTCCATTAATATCATTGGTTTGATACTCACCCTTATGATGGAACGTGGGAAGATTGCGAAGAGCTCAAGCTTCAATTTTAAAAATTCAAAACTCAAGGATAACGAATTGTTCATAAAGTAGTTTAGTGAAGTTAATTAGATTATTAAAACTAATTAATTAGGAGTTGGTTAGATAATTGAAACTAATTAGTTAGGACTTGGTTAGATTATTAGCTCGACTATTAAAACTAATTATAAAAATTGGTGCATAATCAGATAAGTATCTTGTATTTAAGTATTGTAATGAATTGTAAATTGTGGAAGATGTGAATTGATTCTTCCTTCCCGTTTTTGTTCATTTCTCTTTCTTTTTCTTTCTCAACCTCTCTCTTCTCTATGTATTTTCTCTCTTAGAAACTTAATTTTCTCCTACCTAAAATAGGAGTCTTCTAAGAATATCACAAGGCTAATAGTTTAATAAAACAAGTGATCTTGCAATGAAATAACCACCCATTAGTAATCACTTTTAGTATAAAAACTTGATACGTATAACATTATCCATATCAAAGGAAAATGCTATATATAACAAGTGTTTACACCTTAAGTGGTTTACCAAATGCACTAAATTATTGTACGTACAGTAATGTACGACACTTTAATGCACTTGGTAATCACTTTTGGTATAAAAACTTGGTACGTATAACATTACCCATCTCGAAGGAAAATGCTATATGTACCAAGCTTTTACACTTTTGTGACACCCCGCTTAGATAAATACCAGGTGATCAGTCTTTTATTAAATTAAATCAGAATATCCGGTTGGTTCATTCTTAGCATCAGTCTCGAAAAAATAATTTTCATTATTAATTCACCTAATAATTAATTAAGCTAAGTGTCAAAACTTTTTCAATTTTAATTTAATTAAATCCATTCCATCATACGGAATAAAATAAGTAACATCAAATCACAACTGAATTAAAATTCAACAAGAATAAACTCTCCAGTTGAAATATCTCATACCACCATCTAAAACAAAAATGATAATAACAATACCAACATAAAACCAATACAATATCCGAAATAGAAATGGAACTACTAGAATCTTGGGCGACATGCCCTAAATGAGCCAAATACTACAAATATAGGAATCAATGGAATGAAAGCGTCTATTCCAAGGCTGCATCTCCAGAAACACTTCAAACTATCCATCATCTAAGTCGGGCGTCCCTGATGCTGGGCACCTGGTGTAATAGATATAATAGAGAAGGGAATATGCAAGTAAACGGGTCAGAGCCCGATTGTAAAAGATTTTTAAAAATAACGGGTGCTTAACAAGTGCAATTAATCAGATATTATGTACATGTTAGATCTCAGCTCTCACTTGAGAATCTCACCCCTCAACTAGTGAGCACGCCTAACATACCTTATTATTTCCCTAAATAAGGTTCCCAATTATAATTCTTATCCCTTCTCATTTTTTCGTATTTTCCATGCAATACGTATATTAATTAAATATGTTCATTTCTCTTTTAGATGAAGTAGACCTTCAAGGATTAAGTATTCACTTACTTAATTCAATTCAGATTTTATAATTCACTTTTATCTACTAATTCACACAGTATATCATAGCATATATATTCATCACACTATTATATATACTAATACACCACCCCCAAGACACAGCTACGGTGCATGCATACTCTGCTATCATGTCCAATTACATCTCTCGATGTAAAAAGGACTATTGGCTCGGCGTCTCTCCCGAACCATAAATAACATAACACACATATTTGAAGGCGAGCATACTCCCTAGCCGAATGGATCACGCACATACCTACACTCCCATTCAACCGTTGAAACTATCATTCACACCGATAAAACGTGTCCGAGGTCTTATGCTTAAGGTACGATCTAAAATCCCCCCAAATGGGCTCGTCAGGATAAGATCAACCATAACGCGAAACCTCCACCCTGATAGCAAGCAGCGTAGGTATGTCATACACAATGCAAATTATAATATAGGTATTCACCCCACCTATATAATATCAATAAGGTATTCGAACAACCATATGATAATTCCATACGTAGTATATTTTTCTCTCTAATATCCTACGTATTTATAGATTATGACTTTACTTTTTATATATTCCCAATCTTTCCCCACACTCAAAGGTTATCAATTTCTTCTCATATAAATTCAGTAGGTAGACCTCTACACCCTACCGGTCCATGTCATCGCAATCCACGAATTCTCACGAATTAATAATAATCTCAATTGGGTTTATTCTTCGATAATCTGTAATTCGAATTTTAACCCATTATTTCAGTTTTAAGGATTAATCCCACCCATTAACATTTACTAGGTCTTAATCACCACCCTACTGACCTTCCCTAAGTCCCATTATGCTCAAATTAATTAGCACTAAGCATTTTTAAAAGTTGGTCTTTAATCAAACCTTAAAGAAAAACAAATCACATTTTTCGGGATCATCGATCGATCAATAATTTAGGTTACGTTTTTTGCATATTTTGTCTACGGATTTTTAACACATTCAGTCCTCAAAAACTCTACCAAATGTTCCCACACTCCTTATTATTCATCCCAAATGATATTTCAAGGCGTATAAATGATTTCTAACATTTAACCAGCATAAAATCATCAAGAAATTTGAATTAAAACATATTATTTTTCTTAAAATTCAGAAACCTCATATTTTGTCAGTTCTCCAAAAACAACTTATAAACTCGGATTTTCTTCACCAAATGATTCCAAATTTTATGGATTAAATTATATAATAAAAAATAGATTAATCCTACATGTTTCTCCTTTCAAGTAATCAAATAAAATCACCATAGGTTATCTTTAAATCATTCAACTTTTCATAATTCTACAACTATCCTAACATGGACAATATATACGTTAAGTTTGCAAAGGTTAAACCACTTGCCTTTAGATTGTAGGTTTGAACCGTTGGGTATGATAGTCTATTGGCGGTCCTCCCATTTTTAGGCCAACTTTCAGTGGCGGTGGTGGTGTAGGATGACCTTTGGCCTCTTGGCTTCCTAGAGGTGTCTCTTCCTTTTTCAAAGAAATTTTTTACTCTCCCTTAAATCTTTCTCTCTAAGTTTGGTGAATGAAATATGAATCTTACCACCTTATAGACTTATAAATAATCCTCAATTTTCTTGGTTACTATTCACCTCCTTTGTAAAATGACCAAAATACACCTCTGGGTGTCTATTCGGTTCCAACATGCCCCGAGACCTGAATCAAATCCCAAAGTAGACTTTTTTTACTATTTAAACCCTTTTGGACACTTTGGCAGAGTCAAAATGACTATTTGGATGACATAAAAATAATTTAATTTTATTTCATTTAAATTTAGTTCTAACACGACTCACACGCGCGTCCCGACTTAATTCCCTTAATTGTCGTATTAATCACTTGCGATAATTTTATTAAATCATAATCATATGTAAAGTCATAATCACATATTACTTTTAATCACTAATTAATATTCACATATTACTTTATTCCCAAGTAATATTTAAATCCAGAGTCATTTTAAATTATCTCACAATTAATCTTAATTAATCCCATTTTAAAAATCATTAAAATTACGGGGTATTACAACTTTGGCTTACAAAGTGCATTAAATTATTATACCTACACTAATATACAACACTTTAATACACTTGGTAATTACTTTTCGTATAAAAACTTGGTATGTATAGCATTACTTTATTTCTAAACCCCGACAAAAGTGGTGTGGGCCCAACACGCTAAACCCTTTAGCTTCCCATAGTAAACATCGTTATGCCACAATCCATATATCTTATTATACAATAAACTACAGAGAATACGACCTCTACGCTAGTATCAATTTGAGCAAAGCCATTAATTCTAAGGAAAATCAGTATATTTTAACATGTGTGTGTTTGATACAAGTTGAAAAATCATTAATTTTCTGCTATTTCTATCAAACACAAAAGTTGGAAAGCAAAAATAAATGTGGAAAATTTATCTTGCAGAATGTATATATTATATATATTATTTAAAGAATATATACTATTTATGAAATATTATATATATATATATATATATATATATATATATATATATATTTATTTATTTATTTATTTATTTTCCTATATTTCATATATGTGTATAATTTTTATAGGATCAAATACCAAAAAATCCCTCAAATATTTTTTAATACACACTTAGTCCAAGCCTTTTATTTTGTACCAAAAAGTTCCTTATTCTCTTATCTTTAAAGGTCTGCGCTAGCGGCATTGTTTGCCTTTTTGACATGGTGAATGACTTTTTGGTGCAAAATAAAAAGGCTTGGACTAAACATGTATTAAAAAAAGTTCGAGGGACTATTTGGTAAATGCCCCATTTTTATATTTTTATATTTCATATATCTATATATTTCATATGTTTCATATATTTCGTATATGTGTGTGTATATATATTCCAGAAATAATATATATATATATATATATATATATATATGAAATAAATAAAAAATATACGAAATATTTGAAATATATGAAATATTTAAAAAAATATACAAAATATTTTAAAGAAATTTACGAAAGTTAAGAAATAAACGAAAAATGTACGCAATATATGATATATATGAAATATTTTAAAAAATATAGGAAATGTATAAATATTTAAAATATATACAAAATATTTTAAACAAATTTACGAAAGTTAAGAAATAAACGAAAAATATACGCAATATATGATATATATGAAATATTTTAAAAAATATAGGAAATATATAAATATTTAAAAATATATGTATTAAATAAACAAAATATATGAAAATATATGAAAAATATTAAATATACAATATATATAAATGTATGAAATCTATACATATATAAATATATTAAATATACGAAATATATGCAATATACATAATATACATATATACTAAAATATATAAATGTATGGAATATT
The DNA here is from genome assembly GCA_949130495.1 of Sambucus nigra. NCBI lineage: Eukaryota > Viridiplantae > Streptophyta > Magnoliopsida > Dipsacales > Adoxaceae > Sambucus > Sambucus nigra. The sequence continues at coordinate 167,870,483 of OX422210.1, read as the reverse complement.
AAAATGTACGAAAAATATTAAATATACTAAATATATAATATATGAAATATACGCACTATACATATATACGAAATATATAAATGTATGGAATATATTTAATATGCGAATATATATACATATATGAAATATACGCAATATATATATATATATATATATATATATATATATATATATATATATATATATATATATATATATATACACACACTAAAATATATGAAATATATAAATGTACGGAATATATAAATATATGGAATATATTATATATACGAAATATATACATATATGAAATATACGCAATATACACATATAGTTAAATATATTAAATATATAAATATACGAAATATATACGTGTATAAAATATACGTAATAAATAAAATATACAAATATACTAAAATATATGAGATATACGCAATATACATATATACTAAAATATATAAATATATTAAATTTACGAAATATATATATATATATATTGTATGTAAAAGTTACTCTCCCTTGTGGACCAACAAACATTGGACACCTGTCCTCCTACGTGCCCACTCAGTTATCTTGATCGACTTGAGAAACACTTAGTCAACTGGCATAGCGACCAATTCCAAGAGCGTATACGGCTAGGAATAGCAAAGGTTACTCGGATGGAATGGTGACCAGCATTGAATATTAAGAGTCTCATTTATTGTACAAAGATGTAGATGCCTGGAGATATAAAGGCATTCCATCTCTTGGGTTCCTAACCACTATAAATATATAATCTCTCTCAGCTTAAAAGGATGATTCAATCAAGCACAAGCACAAGCACACCCCATAGTGATATATTGTAACTAGGGGTGTTCGCGATCCGGTCCAGTTCGATTTTAAGATTTTTAAGGAACGGACCAACTAAACAGGTCCTAAAAAATACGGACCAAGATCGGACCGATTGTATCTGTCACCCGACCCTAGTCGGTCCGATTTTTTATAGGTTCAGTCCGGTCTAACTTGTCAGTCCTGATATAGTAGTACCTTAATATTATAAGATGCTAATACCTTTGATGGAAATACCTTAATAAATACATCTGTGATAATAATAATAATAATAATAATAATAATAATAATAATAATAATAATAATAATAATAATAATAATAATAATAATAATAATAATAATAATAATAATAATAATAATAATAATAATAATAATAATGATGATATATGGTAACAATAATAGCAGCTATACCTTATCTTTTAAAAACCTTCCAAGTTGAAAATGCGAGGAAACTTCTCCACATTAAAAGAACAAAAAGACTTACCAAGTTAAGAAGTGTTGCAAGAATTTCATATTTGGAGAAGGAAAAGCCATCTCTAAACTCCGAGCAAGTTGTCGTTGACTAGCCTCTGCCAACTTTGACCAACACTAACAAAACCAGCTGCAAACAACTCCCACCCGACAAAAGGCTTCCAACTCCCAAGATCAGAATCATGATTTCAAAGGAAAACAACTTTCAATGAGGACAATTAGCTGCATATGTAATTGTGCAAGCCTAGCACAGGTCCGTAAATTCGGAGCAGGTGATTCTTTTAGAAGTTCGATGGTTTCATCCATTCTGCCCAGTCTTCTTTTGTACTGCGCTGAGAAGCCTCACCAGTGGTGCGTAATCGACCATCATTAACCTATATGAAAAATGGAGAAGGCGTGAAATCCTCCTCACCATCTTTGCCAAATAGAAAAGATACAAAAGCCATTTAAAAGATTTTGGATCACAAGACAATCACAGACTCAGACAGCAAATCTTGAGTTTCATAAGAAGAGTAGAGAGAAAAAGAGGAGTTTTGTAGAGAGATAAGAATGAGCGGCTGAGAAGTGTTTGTTGCGTGCGTGTGTCTTAGATTAGGGTTTTTTGGAGTTCTTTATTTTTTTTTAAATGACCAGCGTGCCCTTTTCCCCCCTTTCCTTTTTTGAGTTATTTTTTATGTATAAATATAGATAAATAAATATATATTAATATATAACGGTCCGAATCGGTCTAGACTGGCCATTTAATAAGGCGGATCGAGGACCGGACGGACTAAACCGGTCTGTAAAAAAAACTTGGACCGAATCGATTTAAAAAAATGATAAAAATAGGGCGGTCCGGTCCGGTTCAATCGGTTTTTTGAACACCCCTAATTGTAACTACCTGAAATAATACCAACAACGAACGTAAGGTTTTTATAGTTGAACCATTTTAAAAACATTGTCTCTTGTGTGTTTATCTAGCTTGCTTAATCTTATTTATCTGTGATTATAAAATTGGCGTCGCCTGTGGGAACATCAACAGATTGACGTCGTTTGTGTGATTATAAAAACCTCTATTTTTAAACATCAACAGATTGACGTCGTCTGTGGGAACGACTACTTGTCATCGTTCTCTACTCTTTCTATTTCTTTTGTTCATTCTCTGATCTGAAAAATGACCACTGTTCCTGAAAGTAGCCTGGCGGCTACTGGTAACAATCCAGATCCCTCTGCTCCCCCTAACGTGATAGATCTCCAAGGAATTTTGTTCAACTTGCTTCGGGGACAGGAAGCCATGCAAGAGTCAGTTAGGCAATTGGTCTATACGTTACAAGATAAATATACCAATGAACCTTCTAGGAGGGATCTGCCACCTTCGCCATCCATGAATGAGAAAAGTCATCACTTCAAGTCTTCTAGCGACAGATCATACCGTCCTTGAGCAACATCGTCATTCCGATCAACAGATTACTATGACAATTGATCTTTTTTTAATGAGCGGTCAAGCGTGTTAAAACGGCTGAGTTGGGAATCCGCGTTCGATCGTTTGGGTCCCCGAGCAACCAGAGACTATCACAAGGAGAAAGATCATCCTCTCAAGCATAGATAAGGATCTGCAAGATCTAGGGCTAGCATGAGAATCTTTGTACACATCGAGCAGACTTCTCAACAAGAGAGTTCAGCGCATGTGCACAGTAAATCCATAAAAGATGTTTCATCCAAGTTTAAGCTAGAGGAATATTCCTGTAAAGGATCAATGCAACGGCTAGAAGATCGGATGGGTAAATGGCTAAAATAAATAATACTTTGCAAAGAAGTTTTGTTAAGGGTTTAACTTTTATCCAGGCTATTGTGGACTACACCACGCCTTCCAAATTCAAGTCACCAGTGGTTACTGACATGACTCAAAATGTGTCTATAATAAATATGAATTATGGCTCAAGTGTGTGGGTATCGAAAACAATGAATATGACGTAAAACGTGACGACGAATAGGAACAATAATTAATCTTACGTTTGGCTTAAAGGAAAAGATGATTGTTTGTGGGACTTTCCTATCAACTAATGCAAATTAATTAAGATTATAAACGAACTAACCATACAAGACTAAAGAACACAAGATTGTAAATTATGTGAGAAATATAGGATTGGGATACACTCTTCTGCCCCTTAGTAGATTCACCGAATATAGAACATATCAAGAATTAAATAATTAATTGAATAGAAACCTTTAATTCCTTTCAAGAATAATATATATGGGGGAATTAACCCACACGATACATGATCAAAATTAATATCTAGGTACGTAATAAGATCATCAATACTCGCGGTGCATTCTTAAACACTCCGGTTACCTGGGGCAAATGGAGTTAAAAGTCCTATGATGGTTGTATCAACGAAATATTATGTTTCCAATTATTCACTTACTTCTGGATTATATTCCGGCTGGGTTCATATATCCCAACCCTGAAAGAACTTAGTCGGACATGGTGATGTGAGTCCTAATGAAATTCTAAAGTAGTATGGATTCATATTCATGATAAAAGTGTAACTAAGCATGTAAGAAGTTCTTGGAATCCTAGAAAATATATTAATCATGCAAGAAATAACATAATTCGAAAATAATAAATCGAGATCAAACTTTATTGATTAAATCTTAAAATTCAAACCATAAAATAGTAACTTGAAGAAGATTTTTGTTACTAGGGTTCTTGACTCCTTTCTTGCTCTCTAAACTAGGTTAAAACTTTTATCCCCCTCTAAGAATAAAGAATGAATAATAAATCACGTTTTTTACAAGTGTTTGAAGCAAAACAAACTCTCCAAAATAAGTGGAATTAAGTTAGAATGTTCGAATTACAGCAAATCAAATCGGTTCCACTTTGGAACCGAATCGATTTTAGTTTCATTAAAATCCCTAGAAAGGCGAACCGGCCTACTCAAAACCCGAATCGGTTCTGATTTCTTCTTTAATTCTTCTCATCTTCCCAATCTCATATTTTCTCAATCATAGCTTAGATTTGGTTGTCGTTTCTTCCTATATACTCGTGAGCTCGATATCTTCGAGTTCTCTTAAGGTCATGCATCCGGATTTCGATTGTATAATTATGGTTTTTCCCTCAACTTTCCTTTCTTGATTTTTGATTCTCATTCTAATTTCTTTCACGTGCCTAAAATACCTGCAAAATATAAGAGAAACACACGAAATATAATGTACTTACAGGAAGAGGTCAATAGCAATAATATGAGATAAAATCATCGAATTAATATCGCATGGGATAACAAAAGTGATTAAATTACGGGAATAAATACGAAGAATTTATGCCTAATCAAACCCCCTAACTTAGAACTTTTATCATTCTGAGCAATGTAAAAGAATAAGAACATGGTCCAAACACTTTAAAAACATTTTATTGGGATATAATGTCCTTTTTGCGGACGAGCAATTGCATTTAGAGTATGCAACAAGTCGTTAAACCCCTAGGTTACCCTAGTAGGACGAATGGTGTCTCGTGAGGGTTTGAAGTGAATATACCCACAAAATTCTGTTTTTGACTCAAAGAAAAAATCAAAATACTTAAAAATTGTACAATTTAAACTTCCCAAAAATAGTCACCGTAAATTTAAATTCAATAGTCTCAATTTTTAGTGTGTGTGCGTAAAGCCGAGAATTAAACCGCCAACTTCCACTGATTGATAATTACATTACTTTTTGAAAATTTGTTTTGATACAATTTTCATGGGATACTCTCATAAACGAATCTCTCAGAATGTGGTTAATTCTCTCGGTGTGCATGATTTAAAGAGTAAATTTCATGGGACACAAGTTCACGTACACAATTTAAAAAGATGGAATTTTATATGAGGTGAAATGATATCTTCAATGGATTATGTTCATTGGAAAACGAAAAACATCGTCTCTTATCCGCACAAATTAATCTCTCTTATTATTTTTTTATGTCTTAAGCTCTCCATGTGGCAATTAATGTCTTCATTCGAACTCGGTTAGGATTTTTTCGGGTTATAAGGTGCATTGGGTAAAATGGGAATGATTGGGATATTCAAAGTTGGAAAATTTTCTTGTGATGTCCCTTGGCACTTTTTGGGGCAGTTGCTTTTTTTATACTTTTTTTTCTCATTTTTCCATTTTTTCTAATTTTGTTTGAGCATATTTTTTTCTTTCCCCCTTTTAAGTACCGTATGGATTTAATTGATGATTTTTTTTTTCACAACTCCGAGATGCATGGGCTTTTCGATTTATTTAAACGAAATTGGGAAATTTAACTAGGCTCAAATTGATTTGCAAAAGGGATACATTTTCACAATTTTTATGGCTCATATTTTTGGGTAATAAACGATGGCCTAACGTCATTTTTCCGAATTACTCATTATTTTACCATATGCGTCTCGAGAATATAATTAATTTAGAGATATTTTAGCGCATTTTTTAAGACAACATCCCACTCGTTTTTCGTAACCGATCAAAACAAAGATTTAGAGATCTTTAATGACATATATAAACGTTGAATCGAACTTTGAGTTAACTATTTGCTCGGATTGCTTTAAATACTCGCAAAAATTGATAGGCTCGAAATCTCACCAGGTCAATTAATCTCCAAATTTATTCGTTAAGTTATCAATTTTCGCTCAATTTTTATTTTTGGTCAATTTCGGCTTTGTGGATTTGATTTTTATAATTTGAGACTTCAAACAAATTTTTAGTGATATTTTTTAAGCTGTTAAATTCTATTTATTTATTTATTTTCAAGAAAACTATTTTTGGCATTTTTTTTTGAATTTTTTTTGGGGGAGGGGGATGTTTAAAATTTTCTTGTATTTTTGAAATTTTTGGTATTTTGTAATTTGTGAGCTTTAGAAATGCGAATACACTCCCCAACTTAGACGTTGCAATGTCCTCATGCAAGGACTAAAATATATATATAAAAAAGGTGCGTAAAAAGAAGGCAAAAAGACAAAATGCAAAATTTTTTAATAATACTACCATCAACATCATTTTAATGCAAAATTAAATAGGATAGGCATACATAGTTGCGACCGCTAATGTGGGTTTTTGAAATTCTAGAAAAGACAACTGGTTCTACCCTGGAGTATGCCCCGGGGCGAATCGGTCCTAATATCTGGTACTTGCCTCTGAATTTCATCTTTTTTATAATCTCGCAACGCCGGCACTGTATCCGACTCAATTCTCAACATACTCGAAACTCTTTTATCTATATTGTTGCCTCGGGGATCTCAAAAACTCACCGTGATTTATCGTAAACTCTCGCGTGTTGTACAACGGTGTGCCTAGTCCTTTCTAACTCCTTACTCACTAACCTCTTTATCCTAACCTAACACGACTCAAAATGTTGCAATAAGATTCACCCCATACGCGTCGGGGGTGGGACGACCTCTCCTCTAAGCTCAAAACTCACCTGACCCCGTGAACGGGGTCCGATGATCTCTTTTTCTCCATTTTCCTTACATCATAAACCAATAATTGAAACAAGTGGGGATCATCCCCATAGGTATGGGGGACATGGGGATCATCCCCATAGGTATGGGAGATTTCGTGGTTCGTGATGAATGATGTTAATGCGATTATCATGGTGTCCAATCGAATCGTAGGATACTTGTTCCAACTTGGAGAGAGTGTCTCTGTGAAAATTTGAAGGACATGTTAAACCTATATTTCCCTTACACTCGAGACAGCTTGGATCAAGCTCTAAATTGGATGAAACACTAATTATCTCCTCGATTGCATCCGTGAACTCAAGTGGCATGGGTGGATGGTCATAAAGAAGGAATTTGTCTATCCGATCTTTCTAGTCGTTCTACTCTAAGTGATAAAAGGAGTATAATAACGATTGAACTTTGACATTGAGATTCTCATCCACCAGCCCAAATTCTTTCTCAAAGTCCTCTAGGCTTATATTTTCTAACTTTCTCTCTTGCTCGATCTTTGAATATTCATTCTTACTCTCCTCAAACCTCTCTCTCCCTCTTACGTCTACTTGTTCGCTTTCGGTCTCAATAAGCATGCTTAAACACGCCTCATCTACCTCTCGCTCATCTTCAGAAATATCGTTCTCATTTGATATAACAAGGCATACCCCTAACAGCTCTCTAGTGTGATTCTCCTCAGCGTGCTCGTTTATCGTCTCTTCCATAAGATTCGTCTCTCGCAATTCTCCCTTATAACCCTCGTGCTTGGTAGTGTTGAAGATATTTATTTCGAGAGTCATAGTCCCGAACGTAAGTTGCATTTTCCCATTACATGTATTAATCAATGCATTAGTCGTAGCTAAAAATGGGTGGCCGAGAATTATAGGAACATGATTACTTGGAAAAGCAAAGGGCTCTTCATCCCAAATGATAAAATCTACCTGGAACTAAAAAGTGATCACGCCTCAATGACCCCCTAGGTATCTTTGCGGAATGATTTGCCAATTGGAGAGTCATCTTTGTGGGATTAAGGTCCCCAAATCTAATTGCTTATATATGGAGTATGGGAGGATGTTAACACTCGCCCTTAAATTTATTAGTGCCCTCTCAATTAGGTTCTTCCCCATGGTGCACGAAATGGTTAGTGCACCCGAATCTTTATATTTTGGTGGGAGGTCACTCAACAGTACTAAACTGATATTCTATACTAAGAACACATTTTTCTTTACCTTTAGTATACGTTTCACCGTGAATAAGTCCTTAAGAAACTTAGCATATGCGGGAATTTGATTTATGGTCTCGAGAAAAGGTAAATTAATCTTTACTTGCTTAAGAACGTCTAAGACATCATTCGAGAGGTCTCTTTGGCATGAGAGACCAGCCGTTTAGGGTGTGGGGTAGCAATGGGAGGTTTCACAACCACATCAGGCCTGACTATATCATCATTACCACTCTTTCTCAAGAGGACATCTTCGGCCTCTTTCATGTCAGACGAAATCTCCTTGTCATTTTGCTCATCATGTGGTGGAGGTGACAAGTCAACTACTCTCCCACTGCGTAGAGTGGTAACTGCACTACATTTCTCTTGATTTGCATTGGAAGTAGAGCTACCACTATTTTCACCTTGGGTAGGTCTTTGGCCATGGGCCGAAAACTCTCCCTTCTCTTGGACACTTAAGGCAGACTCCAACTTCGACAACGATGCCTTTAATTCAACAAAAGTTTGGGCATTGATCATTGACGAAGTTTGCATAAATTGGTTCAAAGTGTCCTCGAGATTTTTATGTGGTGTTGTGATATAAGGCGCAGGAGGTGGTGCTTGTATATGGGGAGTTTGTTGGAAATACGGGAGCGGTGACGGAGGTGGGGAAACATGTGAATTAGGATTCATCGCTGCGTTTGGTTGCCCATAATTGAAACCTGGATGGTTCTTCCATGAAGGGTTATAGGAATTTTCGTCAGGGGAATTAAAATAACCCTTAAAATCTCTTACCGTATCCACTTTATCTTGAAGCATAACTTTGTATGCATGTATCTTCAGGCATTCTTTCGTTGAATGTCCCGCCTCACAAATCGCACACACATCCTCTCTCAGTGCTCGCATGGATTCGGGTGTGTCTCTCTCCTCGATTCGACTACGTCTTCCAATCTCTAAGCAAGTTGGTTGATTTGAAGGTTCAACTCGGCTTATTAATCCTAATGATAGAGTATGGATATAAACGGAGCTACGGACGTTTGTCGAGCCCGAGTTTGGGTGTTTGGATTAGATGTGTCCCACACTTTAGTAGTCTCGATGACTTACTTAAGGTGAGCCTCGGCATCATCCACGTCTAACACTAAAAACTCCCCAGGGCACATGATTTCAACGAGTGTTTTAGAACTTAAGCTTAGCCCGTGATGGAAAAAGGAGATGAGTCTCCACTTCTCGAAACAATGGTGTGAGAACATATTAAGCAACTCATTGAAATGCTCCCAACATATATCAAAATGCTCATTTTTGAGTTGTCTAAACGATTTAATTTGAGCATTAATGGAATTGGTTCGATGTGGGGGGAAGAATTTTTGGAGAAATTTTTCTTGCATGTCCCTCCACGTTCCAATCGAGTTCGGTGCCTAAGACCATAGCCAAGTATTGGCCTTATCCTTCAAGGGGAAGGGGGAAATTTTGAGGCGAACAACATTTGCAGTGCACGTTTGATCGGTGAAGGTCTCTCATGCCACCTCGAACTCTCTAATGTGGAGGTAGGGCTTTTTCGACTCCATACCGTGGAATGTAGGGAGGATTTGAATCATCCCATTTCAAAAATGAAACTTCCCCGCATTATACGGGAATATAATGCATCCTGGAGTGACGGTTCGCTTCGAATATAAGAGGTCTCTTATAGGGAAGTATCGTAACTCTCCCTCACCTGTACTAAAACTACCTTGATTCGACATCGTACTCACACTAATAGTATCATTTCCCTCTCCGGACTCTCTAAATGTGTGACTCGTAATGGAGTTAAGTGGTGTAGGAGGTGGAACCTAAAACTATGGACCGTGTGGAGTGTGTGGGCAATCGGAATCGTACTCTACTAGAGGATTTTTGTGAATTTTGGTAAGAGTAGATTGAAGAGTTGGTTAAGAATTTTGCATGTAAGGATTTGAGAGATACTATTTTTTTTTCGATTTTTCTGACATTTTTTTTTAGAATTTTTTGAATTCTTTTTGTTTGGCTTTTTAAGAATTAGGTCAAATTTTAGATTAATTCGACCTAACCTAAATGTCTATCTAGTCCCCGGTAACGATGCCAAAAACTTGATGCGACTCAGAATGTGTCTCTAATGCGTGCAAATTACGGATCAAGAATTAAATAATTAATTGAAAAGAAACCTTCAATTCCTTTCAAGAATCATATATATGGGGGAATTGTCCCACACGATACATGATCAAGATTAAAATTTAGGTACGTAATAAGATCATCAATACTCGCGACGCTTTCTTAAACACTCCGGTTACCTTGGGCAAACGAAGTTAAAAGTCCTATGACGGTTATATCAACGAAATTTTACGTTTACAATTATTCACTTACTTCTGGATTATATTCTATATCCATGCGAAACACCTCGAGTTGGGTTCATGTATCCCAACCCTGAAAACACTTAGCCGGACATGATGATGTGAGTCCTAAATAAAATTCTATTATAGCATGGATTTATATTCGTGATAAAAGTGTAACTAAACATGGAATAATTTATAAGAATCCCAGAAAATATATTAATCATGCAAGAAATAATAGATTTCAAGAACAAGAAATAGAGAGCAAACTTTATTGATGAAATCTTGAAATTCAAATCACAAAATACTAACTTAATGACGATTTTTGTTACTAGGGTTCGTGCCTCCTTTCTTGCTCTCTAAACTAGGTTAAAACTTTTCTCCCCCTCTAAGAATAAATAATGAATAATAAATCACATTTTTCATAAGTGTTTGTCAAAAGTGCGACGGTATGATAATTGATTAAATTCACAAATATCCAATTAAACCTTATTTAATTAGGGTCTACTTTTAAATCAAATAAATTAAGCCCTTAAACATGAATCTAAATCATCCCATCAAATATAAAGCATGCGACACAATAAATATGCTGAGACACAGATTTCAGAAAAAAAAACCTTTCGGGTAAAACCTTTATTTCACTATGAATTTATAAATCGCAACTTACATTTACATAGAGAAATCTATAATGGATCAACGCGCAGCCAACCCACAAAGATACGCAGTCTTGAACTCAGCAAGAAAATACATGCAGCACCCTTCAAGGACTCGCAGCCCAATCTTCAGCAAAGAATCTTCACGCAGCAAGATCCACAATGACACGCAGCCATACGGTGTAGAGACGCACTACACGAAAGATGAACAAAATCAAAGTGTTCTTGAAAACCAAATCAATTCACTGAAGTATATGGGAGTTTTGTGAATTGAAAAACAAAAAGTGATTAAAACCTAAAAGAAGAAGCCTAAAAGAATCCTGCTTTCGCAGTTTTTCTGTTTATCAAAACGTTGTGACTTCTTAATGAAAACGTTACCAAATAATGGGTATTTATAGGAAAAACACGCCGCCTAAAAAATAGAGCTCGTTCGAACGAGATCAGCATGTAGCTCGAACGAAGGACGAATGTCGTTCGAACGATCGCGCGACATGCTATCTCGCGCGAACGACATGCTATCTCGCGCGAACGACTGTTGCGAAAAAATTATTTTTTTTAATGTCTGCTTCAACACTTAATAAAATACTCATTCTCAAATTTTAACGAAGAAGTCCGCTCCAACACTTAGAAAATATTTTGTAAAAATATCCCACAAGCTTTAAGTGAAAAGTTATGGTATTAAAAACATAACCTTATCAAAGTACACTTCGCGAAGTCTTGAATGATAAAGAACTTGAGTAATTCGGATCCATCTTTGATGTAGATGTCTCTTGAATTCTCTTCGACGGTGTAGAGGTATATGACATAATAAATTGATAACGGACCTATGCAAATATGTCCTTACAAATCTCCCCCTATGACTATGCCGGTGCATAAATAAAAATCCGAATTATCAAAAACCAAAATGCCTATACAAATACACCCTCCCGTGAATAAATTTGCAAGACCTCAAAACTGTTCTTCAATCATCTTAGTCAAATCTTAAAGCTTTTCTCATCAGGGTGTGCAACATTATTGTTGATACCAAATTTATTCTGCTGACGTGGATCAATTATGTGGAGACGCATGTCAATCTACATGGCACCCGCAAACCTTTTTTGAACAAAACATTGACTCTGAGGAGCTCAATCTCCCCGAACAACTCGGGTGCTACGAGCAACAAGTGTTCTCCGAGGATCTTAATTATATCGAGCAACTCATGTACACCGAGCTACTTAGGCGGTCCGAGCATCTTAGGCGGTCCGAGCTGCATAGCGTATAGGGCACTCATATCAGGATGATCAAGAGGATGACTGCGCATTAAATGCTTATTATTATCATACAGATGTACATGTCTATTAGAAAACAACGCATTATCCTTTCATTTGTACAGCCTCAAAGCTATAAATACTTTGTAATCTCCTCATCATAGGGGACTCGGAATTTCTTGGTAAAACCCCTTATCGAGAATTCTAAACAAACAGTCAGCAATAACAAAAACAGTGGACGTAGGCCATTCTTTCAAGGCTAAACCACTTTAAAAATCTTTTGTCTTGTTTATTTTATCTATGATTGATTAATTAGAGATAATCTAATTTTTTTCATCAACAGATTGGCGCCATCTGTGGGAAACAACTGTAATTATCGTTTTTCACCAAAACCATTTATCATCAATGGCTGATCATCCAGAATCCAGTAATCAAAATGCTGGGATTCCTTCAAATCCATCTACTCCCCCAAATGTCCAAGATTTGGCTGGAATAATGGCTAATTTGGCCCAGGGCCAAACGGCCATGCAAGAGACTATGCGACAACTCATGCAAACTATCCAAGGTGGAGCGCCGACCCAGTCAGGACAACGAAGCATTCAGAGAAATACCCGGTTACCTTCTAGGCGAACATTATTCTCAGGGAATCTCGATCCAGACGCACCGATTCATATCGTACTGAGAGATCTCGTGATCCTTCTTATCAGCCTGGACGGACTTCCTCAGTACGAGCTACAGACACTCAACAAAACATCACTCTATCTTCGAAAAGGACAAGTTCTCTTGAAAGGTTGAGTAGAGTTTCTCCTTTTGATCATTTGGGTCCTAGGAGGAATAGAAGTCCCCCTAGGATTGTGCCGAGGAACTCTCAACAACCATCTGATTTAAAGGAAGGATCTGCCCAATCACGACTAGATGCTCGTTATGAAAGATCCCAAGAGGCAAATTCAACATGATCAGTTGCTCGAACCAATAGGATCGAGGAAGGAAATGATGCATGGAATGGCTCAATTCAAAGGTTGGAGGATAGATTAGGGGAAATGGCCAAAACCAAGAATCTTCTACAAAGGACTTTTGTCCGAGGAACACCATTCATACAAGAGATTGTGGACTTTCCTACACCATCAAAATTCAAAGCCCCTGTAGTGACACCTAAATATGATGGAAAAATTGATCCTGTTCTCCACATAGAATAATACCAAGATGCTGCTGATATCTATGCAGTTCCATATGAGATGAGGTGCAGGGCATTTTCACGAACTCTTATCGGATCTGCTCAAATATGGTAAAATAATCTTCCTCGGGGGAAGATTGCGACTTTCTTTCAACTGGTCAAGCTCTTTATTGGAAACTTCTATTTTGGAGCAAAACCAGTTAAACGAGTAGCTCACTTGTTGAGCGTTAAACAAAAGGCAGGTGAAAGTACCAGAGATTACATTACTCGTTTTAATAACGAGAAACTAGAAGTAATTAACTATGAGGAGAAAACTGCGATTACTGCTTTGATGAGTGGATTGTTGCCCAATAAATTGTACTACACTTTATCCAAAGATCCGCCCAGGACTATGTCAGAATTAATGGCAAAAGCAGCCAAAATCATGAATGCCGAGGAAGCTATGGCTGCAAAGAAGAGCATGGACACTAAGGAGACCAAAGTTGAGGCCGATAAGGTTGAGAAGAAGGAACAGAAGAACAATGGTGGCATCAAGAAATTAAAAGCAAAGCAAGCATTGGAACAATTGAAGAAATTTGGAAATTATACTCCTTTAAAAGTAGATATAAACCACATTCTGGAAGAGATCAAGAACAACGAGGAGCTAAATTGGCCTGAAAAAACGAAGACAGATCCTGACAAGAGGAATAAGTCCAAATATTGCGAGTTCCATAAGGATCATGGTCACACGACCAAAAACTGCATAGCTCTCCAGAACGAAATTGAAGCACTCATTAGTCGATGAAAATTGACTAAATATATTGATTGTCAAAACGGTGGTCGAACCAGAGAACGAGGAAGGCAGAGGTCTAAATCTCCTCTTCAAACAAAAGAAGACAAGAAAAGAGATCATGAAGATGACGACCCTGATCTCCCCAAAAGACCAAGACAGCCAGAACGTGAGGTATTTTCAATTCGTTTTGGATCATTTGATTGCAATGTCATTACAGGTGGAGATACAGGAGGTGGAGACCTTACTGCAGAGAGGAAAGCTTACCTCAATGAGGCTTAAGCTTGTTCATACATTCAACATATAAATCTAGCTGAAGATGATCGCCTGAGGAAGGTGAACAAAGATAAACTGGTCATCGGTTTCTCTAAGAACGACCTCACAGGTGTGCTATATCCTCATGATGACTCATTGGTGATCAAAATGAGGATGAAGAAAGTAGTGATTTCGCGAGTATTGGTGGATAATGGCAGCTCGACGGACATCATGTTCTACTCATGCTTTGACAGCTTAAATATAAAGTTGTCTCAGTTGGAGCCTTATCACAGGCCCCTCATCGATTTTACTGGCGAGAAAGTTTTTCCACTTGGGACGATCAAGTTGGATATGTTCATTGGTACATGGCCTGCTTGTCGAACAGAAAGAGTGCGCTTTTTCGTGATGGATAAGAACAAGGTTCTAAAAAACGCGAGGCGTGACCGAGGCGTGGAGGCCAAGCCTTAAGCCTTAGAAGCCTAGGCGGGCCTTGGCGTAAAAAGGCGTGAAAAGGCGTTTAGGCATTTTTTAATATATTTTAATATTTTTTTACTATGACAAGGCTATTTAAAATACTAAATTAGTACATACCTTAAAAACATGTCTAAATATTTGTAAATTAAAAATACTATTTTTTAAAATAAAATAAAAAAACAAAAAAAATTCGTCTTTTCACGCCTTACTTCTAAAAAACTTGCGTTTTTTCACGCCTTATCCCCAAAAAACGCGCGTTTTTTCACGCCTTGCCCCAAAAAACGTTGACCATCGTTGACCACGCCTTGATCCACGCCTAGGGCCAAAACTTGGCGTATCTAAAAAGCCTCGCGCCTAGGCGCGCCTTGGCGCCGCCTAGGCGCGTTTTTTAGAACACTGGATAAGAATATCCAATCAGATTATAATATCATCATGGGAAGAGTAGGTTTAAAAAATTTCGAAGCAGTACCATCCACGGTACATCAATATTTAAAATTCCCAACCAACTTTGGAGTGGGAGTGGTGAAGGGAGACCAAAAAGTAGCTCGAGAATGCTATTATTTGTCTGCCGAGCAAGAAGAATTGGAGGAATCTAGGAAAAAGACTACTACCTATCAAGTGGATGAAGGTGCAAAGATTGAAACATTAGATCCTAGAGACGAGTCGCAGCTCGTAAAAGGCCAGGTGGTGGAAGTAACTGAAAATGTCATTCTGGATGATGAACACCCGGAACGAACAACTCAAATCGGTTCATCGTTGGATGCCTCACTAAAACAGAAATTGATAGCCTTCCTAAAGAGCAAAAAATAAAATTTTGCATGGAGTCACGAAGACGTGCCAGGGATAGACCCAACCTTCCTATGTCAAGAGCTCAATGTGAACAAGGAAAGCAAGACAGTAAAGCAACGACGAAGAGTGTTCAGCCCTGAAAAGAACCAAGCTATACAAGAGGAGGTCGAGAAGCTTCAGAAAGCCTGCTTTATTGAAGATGTTAAATATCCTGATTGGTTAGATAATGTGGTGATGGTGAAAAAGAATAATAACAAGTGGAGGATGTGTGTAAACTTCACCGACCTCAACAAGGCATGCCCAAAGGATCATTTTCCTTTGCCCCGGATTGATCAATTAGTGGATGCTACCTCGGGACATGAGCTATTGAGCTTCATGGATGCTTATTCTGGTTACAACCAGATTAAAATGAAACCTGAAGACAGGGAGAGTTCCTGTTTTATCACCCTTAGAGGAACTTATTGTTATAATGTTATGCCTTTTGCATTGAAAAATGCAGGTGCAACATATCAGCGGCTGATGAACAAGGTGTTTGTAGAGAAAATCAGTTACAATATGGAAGTTTATGTCGATGATATGCTGACGAAGAGAAAGAAAGTTGTTGATCATCTAATTGACTTAGGCCAGACCTTTGATCAATTAGATAAATATCAAATGAAGTTGAACCCTACCAAATGCACATTCGGAGTACGAGAAGGCATGTTTCTCGGTATATTGTCAATCAACGAGGTATTGAAGCAAACCCAGAAAAGATCAAGGCTCTATTGGGGCTACGATCTCCAACAACGAAGAAGGAAGTGCAGAGTCTCACAGGGCGAGTTGCAATACTTAATAAATTTGTGTCACGAGCAACTGATAGATGTCTCCCATTCTTCAAAACACTCCGAAAAATGTTTGAATGGAATGATGAATGCGAGAGGGCCTTTCAAGAGTTGAAGAAATACCTGGGAGCACCTCCACTCTTGTCCAGACCAGTGATGGGAGAAAGATTGTACTTGTATCTGGCAGTTTCGGAAAATGCAGTTAGCTCGGCAGTGATAAGAATGGAGGATGGAGTGCAAAAACCAATTTATTACTCTAGCAAGGCTTTTCGAGGAGCAGAGATCAGATATCCAAAACTGGAAAAGTTGGCACTAGCGTTGATCGAAGTAAGTAGAAGAATGAGGCCATATTTCCAAGATCATACCGTAGTCATGTACACTGATATGCCGTTAAGGCAAGCTCTTCATAAACCAGTAAAATTAGGGAGATTGATGTACTGGGCAGTAGAACTTGGTGAATATGACATGGTTTATGAGACTAGATCGTCGCTTAAAGGGCAGGTAGTGGCAGATTTCATTGTAGAGTTCACCTATCCTGACACCTTCGAAGAGCAGAAATTGAATACCGACCAGCCTGTGGATGTTACAGGATCACCAAATTTAAAACCCGACCAACTCAAGTCGGTTGACGAGTAAGAGAAGATGGTCGAAGAGCAGCAAGAAGTGCTAGAGGAGGATATAAAGAAGCAATAAATATTCCACCGAGGAACTTTGTGTGATCAAAAATTTGAGGACGAGGTACCTATATGGAATCTATATGTGGATGGATCATCTTGCACTACAGGCTGTGGGGCAGGGATTGTTTTAAACAGCCCGGATGAGATCGATGTGGAGTATGATCTGCACTTTCAATTTAAGGCTTCTAATAATGAAGCTGAATATGAAGCTATGATTGCAGGTCTTAGTTTAACAAAAACCATAGAGGTAGAGCAGGTTATTGTATTCAGTGATTCACAGTTGATCGTAAATCAAATGCTGGGGGTATAAGCAACAAAAGGAGAATTAATGATCAAGTATCATGCGAAAGCAATGGAGATTGTATCGAGCCTTAACGCAGTGCAGTTAATTAGAACACCAAGATTGGAGAATGCAAAAGCAGATGCCTTAGCTCGGTTAGCCTCAGCCACACGCACCGAGCTACGAAGAACAATCCCAATAAAAAATTTGGCTAACAGGAGCATAGACGAAGATCTGGACATGAACTTCACTGCTCTTGATTTAGGACCATCTTGGATGGATCCCATCAGGGCCTATATTGAGGAGGGGGCATTACCAATTGATAAACTCGCAGCCAAGAAGTTAAAGTTTAAAGATGCTCGTTATGTATTGACTAATGGCATTTTATACAAACGAGGAATTATAGCAGGTTTGCAAAGATGTGTCCACCCCTCCGAGGTGAAAAATTTGATTGAAGAGGTCCATAAAGGGTCTTGCGGAGCCCATGTAGCATGTCGGACACTCTTGCAAAGAATGA
This sequence comes from Sambucus nigra, assembly GCA_949130495.1. Lineage (NCBI taxonomy): Eukaryota > Viridiplantae > Streptophyta > Magnoliopsida > Dipsacales > Adoxaceae > Sambucus > Sambucus nigra. The sequence goes on along the minus strand of OX422210.1, from coordinate 167,852,589 downwards.
CAACGCAAGGGTATTACTGGTCGACGATGAGAGCTGATTGCGTAGCTTATGCCAAGAAATGTGATAAATGTCAACGTTTCTCCTCTATCCGAAGAACTCCCCAAGCATTACTAACACCCATCACGTCTCCTTGGCCATTCGTCATATGGGGTATAGACTTGGTCGGGCCGCTTCTAACGACCCGAGGAAGATTTAAATACCTAGTAGTCGCTGTGGATTATTTTACTAAATGGGTAGAAGATGAGCCTCTTATTGATATGATGTATGACAAGGTGTATCAATTTACTTGGAAGAATATCATTTGTAGATATGGTCTTCCCCATGCATTCATCACAGATCATGGAACTCAGTTCGACAACGAGGAATTCGCTACATATTGTCATCAGTCAAACATATTGAAGACCCACTATGCACCAGGCCGTCCTCAGAGCAATGGACAAACTGAGGTGACGAACAGAACGCTACTAAACGATTTAAAGAAACGACTGGATGATGCGAAGGCAAATTGGATCAACGAGCTACATTCTGTGCTGTGGGCTTATCGTACTACACCGTGAGTAGCAACAGGAGAATCTCCATACATGTTGTCATTTGGAAGTGAAGCTGTTATACCTGCCGAGTTGGGCCTCCCCATACACAGGGTGCTAAATTTCAATTCTCCTATCAGTGACTTGATGAGGCGATTAGATCTAGACATGCTCGAAGAAGTTAGAGAATAAGCAGTAATCAAGAATGCTGCATACCAATAACGAACAACCCTGTATTACAACAAGAGGGTAAAGAAGTACGATCTGAAGGAAGGAGACTATGTGCTAAATAAAGTAATTCAAAAGCACAACAAATTGGAAGCTAACTGGCATGGATCCTACAGAGTAACAGAGGTTGTTTGACCAGGAACATACATAATTGAAACCTTGGAGGGAGAAGAATTTAAAAATGCATGGAATGCAGAGCATCTACGCAAATATTATCAGTAGTCGGGGATTCCTATGTAAATGAAGTTTTCTTCAGTATGAATAAAGTGTTGAATGTTTTACCCAGTTCTCCTTTTTTGTTGAAATTTTTAGGGAGTATTAGTGCTACACACTATGCATATCAAGTTCAGAATCAATCTCCTCCAACTCCGGTTGGTCGGGAACCAAATCCAACTCCGGTTGGTCGACAAAATCCAACTCCGGTTGGTCGATAAAATCCAACTCCGGTTGGTCAATAAATCTCCTTTAACTTCGGTTGGTCGGGAACAAATATCCTCCAACTCCGGTTGGTCGGGAATAAATATCCACCAACTCCAGTTGGTCGGTAAATCAATATCCTCCAACTCCGGTTGGTTGGGAACAAATATCCACCAACTCCGGTTGGTCGAAAAATTAATCTCCTCCAACTCCGGTTGGTCGGGAACAAATATCCACCAACTCCGGCTGGTCGGCAAAATTAATCTCCTCCAACTCCGGTTGGTCAGGAATAAATATCCACCAACTCCGGTTGGTCGGTAAATCAATTGCAATCAACTCCGGTTGGTTAAACTCAGCAGGATCATGGGATGTAAGTTGTTTAATTTCTTAGAATCAAAGAGTGATAAGTCACTATAATCAAAAAATAAAACAGAATGGCATATCAAAACACCACCAACTCTAAGTTGGTCGGGAAGCAAAATATCGCCAACTCCGGTTGGTCGTCAAATAATTATCACCAACTTCGGTTGGTCAACAATGAATTTTCACCAACTCCGGTTGGTCGACAATTTAAAATAACACAGGACATTTTTTGTCTTTTTACAGATATACATACACATTCATCAGTGAAAAAAAAAGATGTTTTATAAAATATTTCCAAGACAATGACAATCAATATTGTAGAGAAAACTAAAAGTTTCTTCATTAAAATCAGAATAAATTACATAGAGTATAAAATACTTATTACATGAGAAATCATTACATCAAAGACCCTACTCTATTGGTTTTTTTCCTTCTGCCTTTGAAACAGGTTCCACTCCAGCAGGAGGATCATCTAAGGCATAAGGAGAATTTATGAAATTTATATCTCGAAGCATTCGAACACTCATCATTGATGGCCTATCTAGAAAATGCTCTGGGCGAGATATATCAAAATTTGAAAGAAGGTTGTAATCATCGAGGTACTTTGAGATCAGGCACTGAGGAATCGGCCGAGAAGGAATCCAACTCATGTCGAGCTTAAAAGGAGGCTCTGGCAACTCAAGCAACCCAGGATCATAATAATCCCATAAGTAGTGACCCCGCTCCAATTTTAGCACACCCAATGCATTTAGCCATCCTTGCTTGTACCCCTAGTTGTTTGACTGCTGGATCTGGTCATCTAGATGGTAGAGGGCTTCATTGTAACCAACCATCCAAAACTCTCTGGGCTGTTTATGGAACTGGTAAGTCAACCTCTCTAGCTGCTCGTGAAGATTCTTCACCATATTTTTTTTATTTTCCAAGGCAGATCTTTGTGTAAAAAGTTGCTCGTCGAGGTTCAGAATCTTCTTGGACATCTCCGCTAATGCTTGATTCTTCGCCATCAATTGGAATGCCTAATTCTCCAAGGCTGATTGAGTTCTTGCCACTTTAACTGAAACTCGAGCAGCTCTTGCTCGTCCCCGAGAAGAAGATCTTGCTTATCCATGAGTAGACGAGGAGGGTCCAGCCCTTTTTAAAGTTTCCAACTCATCTCTTAAGTTGGCATTCTCTACCTCCAAGAAAGAGAAACCTTCGTCATTAACAGGGACCAAGGCTCCCGAGGAAGATGCTGCAGATTTTAGTTGGGATATTTCCTCTTGCAAAACATTATTTTCCCGCTCCAACATTTTAGCGATCTTCCTATGCTCTTCAACCTCAAGTTTCAGAATGCTCTCTTTCCTCTCATAGGCAGCGATAAATTTATCATATCCTTTATCAGTATTTAGTTGCTAATATTTTTTCTCATACCCCTGATGCAAAAGGGTAAAATACTCCTTATATTGTTGTTGAAGTTCCTCGATGGTACCCTGGAGATCTTCAATCATCTCGTAATATGCTACATTATTGGCAACTGTGCGATCGAGCAAGCACTTTAGATATTGGTAGGCTTCGACTGCTCATTCAGAAGTATCCGGACCAAGGATGTCGATGATTTGAGCTTTATTCAGATCTGCATGACCAGCTTTGAAGTAGTCATTGCATTTTTTCATCAATTCAGTTTCATGAGCTGATAATAGCTCCATCCTGACCATAAACTAGCAAAGAGAAGCCATTAACAGAATCAATAACAATAAAGACAAGGCAAGAAGAAGAAAGTCAAACATGAACAACCAAAAGTTCGAATTTTTATTCATCAAAAGGTAAATAAAAAGTTTCAAGTTACATTCAAGAGAAATAACAAAATTAAAACCCGAGCAACTTTACACCTTCTCATTGTGTTTTACAACTTCCTTGGAAATATGGGATGAGGAGGTTGGTTGCTCGGCAGGTAGTGGAAGTTTCTTGGCTGAGGTACTGGTGGGCTGGAGTTTCTCATAGAAAGTTTGAATAACTGGAACAGGAGGAACCTAATCCCCAATCATCAGGGAGGATTCCTCAGAGGCAGCTTCGTCCTCTTCTTCTTCCCCAGGAGAGGGAGGAGGGCCATGAACGTGTTACTGGAACAATTCTGAATTCTCAGCAACTTTCATCTCTTTCAAAGATGCAACCCATCCATCCCTGAAGTAGACTGGCGTACTCCATTTGTGAGGTCATAGCAGCCAGGCCCTTGTTCCAGCCCTCATCCCAACCAGCACTAAACGATTTCATAACAGCCTTTTTCCTTTTCTCTTTCTCCGAGGAGGTCCTTTCCCTAAGGAGCTCCTCGACAGCCTTCAACTTCCTTTCCACCTTCACCTTCTGACGTCCAACATCCTGAAGTCTAACAACTTCCTCTCCAGATACTTTGAGCTTAGCTTCCAACTCCTTGTTGCTCTGCTCAAAGACCTTGTTACTCTGCTCGAAATCTTTCAACTTCTTCTCTAACCCATTAGAGGCCTCCACAACTTTCTCTCTCTCTTGCTCAATGGACTTGAGTTTCTTCTCCCAAGCCACTTTATCCTCTTTATATTTTTTATGAGAGTCCTTTAAGGACTGAGTTAGACCAACAAAAGCTTCCTCCACACCTCCCGAGGAGCTCGAAGATTTAATAGCCTCATCTTTTTTAATAATGTTGTTAAAACATGTTACCAACTGAAGAAAGAAATAATTTTGAGCCAATACAAAGACATAGCAGTGAAAAATAAAAACTTAGACTAGTAATACTTACTGAGGCAATATGTTGAGCAGCCAATGCAGTGACCCTATCACGAGGAAGAGTGTCTTCAGTACCTTGGATTTCTGGGATAATTCAAGACTTCGCTGAGCCCATGGCAGAGCTCGAAGGAATAAAAGTAGGAATACCACTTTCAGCAGTTAAAGGCTGAGAGATAGGTTCAGCCAATTTATTCGAAAAACTTTTCTTTGATTTCTTCGGAGGAGCAGGAATATTTTCAACCAAAGAAGTCTTGGTTAGTGATATGACAATGACCTCACTAGGAGGAGAAATAACTACATCTTTACTCGAAGCCACAAGGGTCTTCTCAGCAACTTTCTTGATAGAATATGGAGGGGTACATCAATGTTTATCGTTCCCTCCTCTGGAACATCCTTCTTATGTTTCTTTGCCTCCACATTGGCAGAGTCTGATTTGTCAAAGAAGGCAGGAGCCTTTTTCTCTTCATTATGTTACTGAGGGGAATATTCGATTCTGGGGAGGAACCTTCAAAAGCTGGTACTTGGTCGATGTCAACCACCACTGGACGAGCAGTAAAGGATGAAGTATAGCTCTTGTACTGCAACAAATAAGAGGCTGATCTAATATGTTCGTCAGCAACGGTTTGGTGTAAACTCCAGATAAGTTTCAAATGCATTAAATTAACATCAGCTTCTTTGGGAGACTTTCTTTTGCTGTCAACTGCAAATAATCAAAAATTAAATATCAATGACACATTTTATCAAACACAAAGAAAACATAATTTCAAAAATAAAATAAAAATAAAAACAACCTATCCCATTGCCATAAGGAGGACATCTAGGACCTTGATATACATCGTCTCCATTTAATGGAGGATGTTGCCAATTTTTCATTACCACTCCATGTTCAAAATAATCCCTGTTGGCATCAGGAAGATTGACAACTAACGCCCTATTCAAAAACATAGTTTTTAAATAAAAAGTACTACCACTAACGACCCATCTGTAACAGTACATTATCTCTGGAATCCCTAAACGGGTTCCATGAAGTTGATTTAATCTATGAACTCCATTGACTATTCTCCAAGTATTTGGCGCTATTTTTGCAGGAATAACATCAAAATACTGCAGAACTCCAAACATAAAGGATTTGGAGGAAAAGAAAAGCCACATTCGGCCACAAAGAGACTGGGGAACCAATGTCCGTCAGCTAAAGAAAAATAGTCGGAAGGTTCAGAAAGTTCTTCCAATATAACCCATGAAGGAATTGAAAATTTAGAGAGAAATTTATCAAGCGACTCAACAAGGTAAACCATGATGAAAGAAAATAAAAGAGAAGGAAGAAGATCTTACAGGGAAAGAGTGAATCAGTTGACAACGAATAATGGAAGAAACGAACGCATAAGATAGAGAAGAAGTGAAGAGTTCTAAGATACAGATTTGAAAAAGTAAAAGACGATCGGATTTTCTGTAGCGCTTAAATACTTTACCTCGGGAATGGAGAAAAACAATGATAACCAGGACGGACGATTGCATATCCGGCGGCTAAAAATAAGAAAAGGGCACAAAAAACGAAGCGGTTATGGAAATTCAAAATACTTTAAAATCTTGATACTATGCACTCAAAAAAGGAGTTATATATAACAAAAGTTTGTCTAAAATCCATAAAAACTGAAAGTCTATGCAGCAGAATGTTCCATACTTTTCTTCAACATCAAACTATGAAACATTGGGGGATTCTGTTGATACCAAATTTAGTCTGCTGATGCGGATCAATTACGTGGAGACGCGTGTCAATCTATATGGCACCCGCAAACCTTTTTTGAACAAAACATTGAATCTGAGGAGCTCAATCTCCCCGATCAACTCGGGCGCTCCGAGCAACAAGTGTTCTCCGAGGAACTTCATTGTAACGAGAGCGTATAGAGCACTCATATCAGGATAATCAAGAGGATAACTGCGCATTAAATGCTTATTATTATCATACAGATGTACATGTCTACTAGAAAACAGCGCTTTGTCCTTTCATTTGTACAGCCTCAAGGCTATAAATACTTTGTAATCTCCTCATCATAGGGGACTCAGAATTTCTTGGTAAAACCCCTTATCGATAATTCTAAACAAACAGTCAGCAATAACAAAAATAGTGGACGTAGGCCATTCTTTCAAGGCTGAACCACTTTAAAAATCTTTTGTCTTATTTATTTTATCTGTGATTGATTAATTAGAGATAATCTAATTTTTTACATCAACAATTATGATCTTCAGTCTTTGTATCTACACACATGAGATAAGGCAAAAACCTTCGTGACACATCGAGTTTGAAATGATATAAGAATAAAGCATTAATAATCAAATCTCCCCCAAAATGCAAAAACTCCCCCATAACATGATAATTCTTTCTCCCCTTTTTATGATGTCTCCAAATAGACAGATAAGAAGAAATAAATCAGCACATGGAGTGTCACGATAAAATTCATAGCAAAAATGGATCAAACGACGCGCATGCAAAGGTATATCCCAAAAAAAAATCACAAACTATTTTTGGATTTTTCAATTTTTCATACAAAAATAAGATACAAAAATCACACCATGGATTTAAAATAAAACAACCAAGTCATAGAAATGGAATGTATGGGTGTGAACACATTCAATAGGTAAATAAACTCAGTCAATCTTATGTGCATGATGCATACGTGTACTCGTACCGAATGAACATCAAAAGTATCCTTAGGTGTAAAAATTGTTGAATTTAGATGACATCGTCTTATGCAAATCAACAAATCAAAGTCAAAGTGATTTCCACACCAATAACGTCCCAAACTATTTAGCGCTTTTTCAAGATTTTCAAGGACGTGCAAACCTGTTTAAAAATCTCCAACCAAACTCCCTCATATATATTTTCTTTTAGAGGTGTTAAACTAAATTCTCAAACTTTGGAGAATTGGTGCAAAAACCTAATTGGCCCATAATTGGCATGATTTTTTTGTAATGCCTTTAAATTTTTTTGGGCTCTTTTAAACCTCTTTGGACCCTGGATAATAAAATTTCTCAATTTTTTAGGTCCAATTTAAACGGTGGCTTAATCGCAAAGGATAAATAAAAATCTTTCGTAACCCTTCACCGTTTTCAAATAAAGCACACAAACTCACCAACGGCTCTTACATGCACACCTTTTTTGTCAAGTTTTATCGCGCTTGGTTCGTTTTTAGGACAGGATTGAAGTGAAAACACCCAACCAACATGTGATAAGATACGCACAATAATCAAACTAATCTGTGCATGTGTGCAATAAAGGATTTATGAGTCAAACATGTAGGAAGTAACACTTAATTACATCTTAATGACTCCAAACATTATAAAGCACATGGATGAATTGACCTATGGTCTCAAAACACTATCAAATAGTCACATGAAAAATGGAATGATATTGTGATTTGGTCATCCTAAGTGTCCATCCATAAAAGGCGCAAACAAAATACAAAAATCTTTTTAGATTTTTTAAAAAATTTCCAAAAATAAAAATTTATACAAAAAGTACACATGTCATAACACTAGCAAACAAGTATAAATCATGAAACCACAACTAGTGTATGACAAACATGCAAACACAATCATCTATATGATATGGCAAGAGAAGAATCATGTGCAAGCAAACAAGAATCAACTATTCTAAAATCTAGCGTATCCAAAAGTAATTTCCTACCCCAAGCGGATGTCACACGTCGACACGGGGTTTTGGGAACCAACAAAACACTAGACTTCGAATTCCTAGGACCTCTTCCAAGATCAAAACAAAATCTCCTAAGGTGACCTTTCCTACCACAATATGAACATGTGTAAACGGGTGGAACGACACCTAAAGTGTGATATTTACTAACATCCTTGTAATTATTTGACCCTCTAAAACAAATAATGGTTTTGGCTTTAGCATTAGCATTAGAAAAATGAGAATACGATGAGCCATTACCATCACTATCAAACTTACTTGAATCATTTAAATCATTTTTCAACTTCAAAATATTTGATTCAAGCAACGAATTGACTCTTCCAAAGATAGGGATGTTTTTTTCAAATTTTCAATTAAACTTAACAGTTTATCACGCTCACCCTCAATTAAAATAAACTTATCCCTAAGAGTATTTTCACGTACCGTAAAATCATCGATTAATTTTTTATCCTCGACGGCACAAACGGGAACCCTAGAATTTTTTAAGTCCTCTAATTCCTTTTCTAAAACAAGGACTCTCTCATCACTCTTATTTTTGGCAATTTTCAATCAAAATCAATACACAAATTACCAAAGTGATCACGACAAATATCACTTTGAGTTTGAAACGCTTGCAAATATTCAATCTTACTTTTAAAGAGAGAATTTTCTTTTTCCAAAACTTAAATTCTTTTGCAAAGTTTCAAATTCAAACTTTTTAATTTTTCAGCACGGTCGTGAACTTTTTCAAAAATGGGCTCCTCATTAAGTGGGTGTTCCATTGGAAAAATTGTGATTTTTCACAAAACTGATTTTTCAAAAAAAATATCACACAATTTTGCGGAAAATAGGAATACGCGATAAATTAGCGTAACCCGCTCTGATACCAATTTGACGAAGTGAGAAGTCAAATTGTATAAAAAAAAATCCTTGAAAAATCAGGATCACGCGATAAATTAGCGTAACCCGCTCTGATACTAATTTGAAAAGTGCGACGGTGTGATAATTGATTAAATTCGCAAATATCCAATTAAACCTTATTTAATTAGGGTCTACTTTTAAATCAAATAAATTCAGCCCTTAAACATGCATCTAAATCATCCCATCAAATATAAAGCATGCGACACAGTAAATAAGCTGAGACATAGATTTCAGAAAAAAAAAAATTTCGGGTAAAACCTTTATTTCACTATGAATTTATAAATCGCAACTTACAATTACATAGATAAATCTACAATGGATCAATGCGCAGCCAACCCACAAAGACACGTAATCTTGAACCCAGTAAGAGAATACACGCACCACCCTCCAAGGACTCGCAGCCCAATCTTCAGCAAGAATCTTCACGCAGCAAGATCCTCAATGACACGCTGACATACGGTGTAGAGACGCGCTCCACGGAAGATGAACAAAAGCAAAGTGTTCTTGAAAACCAAATCAATTCATTGAAGCATATGGGAGTTTTGTGAATTGAAAAACAAAAAAGGATTAAACCCTAAAAGAAGAAGCCTAAAAGAATTCTGCTTTCGCAGTTTTTCTGTTTTTCAAAACGCTGTGACTTCTTAATGAAAACGTTACCAAATAATGAGTATTTATAGGAAAAACACACCACCTCAAAAACAGAGCTCGTTTGAACGAGATCAGCATGTCGCTCGAACGAAGGATAAATGTCGTTTGAACGAGATCGCGCGACATGCTATCTCGCGCGAACGACATGCTATGTCGCTCGAACGAATGTTGCGATTTTTTTTTTAAATGTCCGCTTCAACACTTAGAAAAAATACTCATTCTCAAATTTTGACGAAAAAGTCCTCTCCAACACTTAGAAAATATTTTGTAAAAATATCCCACAAGCTTTAAGTGAAAATTTATGGTATTAAAAACATAACCTTATCAAAGTACACTTCGCGGAGTCTTGAATGATGAAGAACTTGAGTAATTCGGATCAGTCTTTGATGTAGATATCTCTTGAATGCTCTTCGACGGTGTAGCTGTATATGACATAATAAATTGATAACGGACCTATGAAAATATGTCCTTACAGTTTGAAACAAAACTAACTCTCCAAAATAAGTGGAATTAAGTTTGAATTTTTGGATTACATCAAATCGAACTAGTTCCACTTTGGAACCAAATCGGTTCTAGTTCAATTAAAATCCTTAGAAAGGCGAACCGGTTCTGATTTCTTCTTTAATTCTCCTCATCTTCTCAATCACATATCTTCTCAATCGTAGCTCAGATTTGATTGTCGTTTCTTCTTATATACTCGTGAGCTCGATGTCTTTGAGTTATCTTGGGGCCCCACATTCGAATTTTTCTATACAATTACGGATTTGCCTTCGACTTTCCTTACTTGCTTTTCGTCCGGTTTCTCTCTTTCTTTTATGAGTATCTGCAAAATATAAGAGAAATACACGAAACATAATGCTGATATTTATTCTATTCCAAATGAAATGAGTTGCGGAGCTTTCTTTAGTTTTATTATAGGTCCAACCCAAATATGGTACGACAATCTTCCCGAAGGTAAAATATTTAGTTTTCATGAGATGACCTATTTATTGATAACTTCTGTTTTGGGGGCTAAGACGATTAAGATTGTTATTCGTCTCTTGACCATGCATAAAAATACTAGAGAAAGTACTCGGGAGTACATCACATATTTAAACAATGAGAAACTAGAAGTGGTAGATTATGAATAGAAGACAACCATTATAGTGTTGATGAGTGGGTTGCTCACCAAGGATCTCTATTACGCTCTAGCAATAATCCTCCCAAGACTATGACAAAGCTGATGGCTAAGGCTGGGATGATTATGAATGCCGAGGAAGCTATGGATGCTAAAGAAATTCTAGAAGCAAAGGCTTGGGTTTAGAAGAATTTGGTTAAGAAAGATAAAAAAGATAAGAAAGTTGACAGAATTAAGAATTATGACGAATATACTCATCTCCCAAGGGTGTCCATCACATATTGGAGTAAATCAGGGGTAGCAAAGATCTAAATTGATATGGGAAGTTAAAGTCACCTCCCAATAGAAGAGATAAATCCAAGTATTATGACTTTCACAAAGATCGTGGGCACATCACTGACAATTACATCGCTTTAAAGAATGAAGTGGAGAATCTTATTCAATGAGGAAAATTAACTAAATTTATTGATCAAAATGGTAGTTGAGATGCCAGAAGAAGAGTTGATTCATCTAGGCGAGGAAAGGATGATGCAAAAAGGGCACGCAATAACAACTATGAGGATGACCCTGGCCTGCCGAAGGAACTTGATGAACCAGAAGTAGAGGTAAGGATGATATCTTTTGACTATCATTACATTGCAGGAGGAGACGCTAGTGGTGGAGATGCGATTATCGAAAGAAAAGCTTATCTTAATGAAGCCAAGGCTTGTCCTTCTTTAAGACATATTGACATGCTCGAATGCATTGATGGTTGGCTTCTTTAAAGATGATTTGAGTGGAGTACTCAATCCTCATGATGATCCATTAGTAATCACTTGCAGGGTTTACCATGGTAGAGTAGCAAGAATTATGGTCGACAATGGGAGTTCTGCTGACATCATGTTCTACAACTATTTCCACAGCCTGGGGCTACAAGATAGTGAGCTAAAACCTTATCACACGCTGTAGAAAGATAGTGAGCTAAAACCTTATCACACCCTTTCACCTGGATGTGTTGGTCGGCACTTGGCCAGCGAGCAGAAAGAAAAGGATTCATTTCTTTGTACAGGATAAAAATGCCCCCTTAGCTTATAATATAATTCTCGACATAGTGGAAATGAAGCAATTTGAAGCGGTACCATCTACTGTGTATCAGTACATGAAGTTTTTTACTAATTATGGAGTTGGGTAGTGAATGGCAACCAAATGGAAGCTAGAGAATGCTACTATAATTCGATCGACCAACAAGAAATACAGAAAGGCACTACTATCATATTGACACTTTGAATCCTCATGAAGAAGAAGATTTGGTGAAGGGACAGGTTATGGAAGCGATATAAACTATTTTGCCTGATAGTAAGAAGCCAAAAAGGACCACTCAAATTGGTTCAAGATTAACACCTTATCTCAAGCAGGAATTGATTACATTCCTTAGAGAGAGGAAGAATGTATTGACCTGGAACCAAGAAGATATGCCAGGAATATATCCTAATTTTATCATCCATGAGCTTAACATTTACAAGGACTATAAGGCAGTCAAGCAGAAACGTAGAGTTTCCAGTCCCTAAAAGAATATGGCAATCCAGGAGGAAGTGGAAAAGTTTTAAAAAGCAAAGTTTATAGAGGATGTCAAATATCCCAACTGGTTGGCCAATGTGATGATGGTAAAAAATAAGAACAACAAATGGCGCATGTGTGTAGACTTCACCGATCTCAATTAAGCATGCCCGAAGGATCATTTTCCTTTATCAAGGATTGGTCAGTTGGTAGATGCAACTGCAGGTCACGATCTACTTAGCTTCATGAATGCTTGTTCTGGTTACAACCAGATTAAAATGAAGCCAGAAGATAAGGAAACCACGTCCTTTATCACTAATCGAGCAACATATTGCTATAACGTTATGCCCTTGGGGCTAAAAAATACTGGAACAACATATCATAGGATAGTAAATAAGGTATTTGAAGACCAGACTGGAAAGAATATGGAAGTATGTGTGGATGACATGTTTACCAAGATCAAGGTTGTTGCTTATCATATTACAGATTTTCCCCAAACATTTGATCTGTTGGAGAAACACCAAATGAAACTCAACCCTACCAAATGTATCTTTGGGGTACAAGAAGGAATGTTATTAGGATATATTATGAACCAAAGGGGAATTGAAGCCAATATTGATGAAATAAAGGCTTTAATGGAGATTCAATCCCCGATCAGCAAGAAGGACATGCAAAAACTGACTGGAATAGTGGCAGCTCTAAACCGTTTTGTTTCCTAAGCGACAGATAAATGACTCCCATTCTTTAAAGTGCTTAAAAAGACTTTTGAGTGGAATGACGAATGTGAGAAAGCTTTTTTGGATTTTAAGAAGTATTTTGGATCTCCACCGCTCCTCTTTCGACCAATTTTAGGAGAAAAGTTATATTTGTACTTCGCTTTTTCCTGAGTCCACTGTTAGCTCAGCTTTTATCCGACTAGATGGAGGAGTTCAAAAGCTGGTATACTACACCAATAAGGAGTTCTGAGGATCAAAAATCAGATATCTACGCTTAGAGAAGCTAACATTTTCTCTTATTGAAGCTTCTAGACGGACGAGACCATACTTTCAGGCCCATACTATTGCGGTATACACTGACTTACCTCTGCAACAAGATTTGTACAAACCTAAAAAGTCAGGAAGTTGATGTTTTGGGAAGTTGAGCTTGGATAATATGAGATTATTTATGAGCCAAGAACTGCATTAAAAGGGCAAACGCTGGCAGACTTTATCACAGAGTTCATATATGCAGAGGTGCCATATATTCCAAGTTTGCCTACCGAGTAGATTTCTTCGAAAGATAGCTCAACTCAAAAGTAAACAGAGATTGTCGTCGACCAACTAGAACCATCAGATGCTCAAGAAAGAGCTCGGTGACTGGCTGAACAACGTAAGAAGATATTCAAATATGGAGTGATGTCAGATGAAGACATCAATAAAGACATCCCAATCTTGGAAATGTTCGTAAACGGATCTTTATGCGCTAGTGGCAGTGGAGATGGACTCATTATCAACACACCAAATAATTTAGATGTGGAATATGCGTTGAGATTTCAGTTTCAAGCCTCCAATAATAAATTCGAGTACGAAACATTAATTATAAGCTTGGAACAAGCTTCATCACTAGGTGTCGAGAAGGTGATATCACATAGTGATTCTTAACTTATTATCCACCAGATGCTTTAGATATATGGAGTTAAAAGATAAGCAATGGTAAGATACATGAATAAGGCTATGGAGGTTATCTCTTTATTTCCTGCGGTTATGATGGTCCGGGTTCTAAGGGTGGATAATGATCGATTAGATGCATTTACTCGGCTAGCCTCAGAAACTTCGATAGAGCTCAGACGAACCATTCCAATAGAAATTCTCACCTATAGGAGTATTGATGTGGAAGTTGTCAGTATAATTTCTGTAGAATTGGGTCCTTCTTGGATGGATTCGATCAAAGGTTACATTGAAAAAGGCATGTTACCATCATACCAGAAAGAATCTAGGAAGATGAGATACAAAGCAACCAATTATGTTTTGGATAAAGGCATCTTATATAGACGAGGACACGCTTGTGACACCCCGCCTAATTAAATACCAGACGATCACGCCTGTACCAAATTAAAGCAGGAGTCGCATATGGTTCATTCTTAGCATCACTGTCGAAAACCAATTTCATTACTAATAACTTATTAGGCTGGCGTTAAAATTTTATTTAACTACTCTTTTTAAACAAACCATACAATTTAAAACATCCATAATTTATATATATGAAACTGAAATGAAATAAAATAACCGAACACTCGGTTTAACACAATACAATCAAATCAAATGTCACACTAAAAGGCGGAGAAAGAATAAATAAATGCAATTGGGCTTTCGGCCCGAATGTTTATATAGTACCTCCTATCTAGATTACAAGGATAGAAGCGTCTACAGTAAATCTGCATGCATCCACAGCTGCTGCAGCAGACGTCTGACTCCAAGGAATCTTCATCCAGGCGTCCCTGTGTCCGGATATATATATATATATATATATATATATATATATATATATATATATATATATATATATATATATATATATATATATAGCAAAAGAGGGGAAAAGTAGATAAATGGGTCAGAGCCCGAGTAGTGAAAATATTTTTGCAAGTGCATAAAGGCTATATTTATAAAAATATGTTTTACCTCATATTTAAATTTGGTATCACACTCCCATGAGATACCTGTAATACCCCGTATTTTTATGACTTTTAAAATTGGGGATTTATTAAATTTAAATGGAGATATTAAATTAATATTAATCCGAAAATTAATTTTTATATTTACTAACGTGATGTGAGTTAGTAATTATGGAAAAATTATTGAATATTACTAGACGAGTAAAGTAATATATGAGATTCATTTTATTAAAAATTGTCACGAGTGAATTAAATGGCAATTATGGAAATTTAAGTCGGGACGCGCCTGTGTCGTGTCAGGACTAAATTATTATTACATAAAGTGAAGAAATTATAAGTTGCTCATATGGTCGTTTTGAGTGCTCTAATGTGCCCGGAAGGATCGAGATAGTCAAAATAAGGTACCCGGGGGTTTAGTTTGGGTCTCGGGGCGTTTTTAGGCCTAATTAACACCCCGGGAGAGTGTTTTGGACATTTTACATTTTTGGCCATGAAAACCCACGAAATTTCTAAGGGTATATCAGATGCTAAGAGTCATCTTCTAGGGTTAGAATTACCATAGACCAAAGACGTCCATTGGAGAGGAAGAGGAGAGGCTTTCCAAGGAGTTTTAGGCTAAGAACTCCACCGTTTGCACCGCCGTCGCCGCCAAACGTTAGATCGCGCAACGAGGATCACAACCACACCAAATTCTCCACAAAATCTGAACCAAGAATTTCGAGGAAAGTATCTATCTTTCTCTATTTCAGTTAATGCTTCAATAATATTAGTCTAGGAATGATTAGGACTAGTTTTTGTGAAAGAAAAACCTATTTTGGAGACTTGAATTTGCATGATATATGGGTAATAGATGTATTCTGGAAATCAAACCAATTATGGAAAATGAGGGAATCCCCCCTTCAATCCAAAACCTTAACCCTTCTATCTCATTCTCTACCTCACTCATTTCGGATCTCTACCATATCCACACGAACGCTCCCCACACAAACCCTAGTTGTCGCCGCCCCTCGCCACCGCCGCTCTCCACCTCCAACGCTTCCCCTTTCTAATTGTCTCTCTATACTACCCCTTTACAGTCTCACACACATAAGAACACACATGTTCACCCACACATGCACACAGGGCCCTGCCTCCGACTCCCCACCGCTCTGCCTCCGCCTCCGCCTCTCTGTCACCCTTTTACGCACACATAGATCTGCGAGCTCAATCACACCTTTTTTTCAACAGGTATACTCTTTTTTGCAATGTTCCAAGTCATAAACTGGGATAGATACTCACTAATGTTGCCACCCAAGGTGATATCTCTCTGTATTTTATTTTTATGGGTATATATACACTAATGATTTGAGATTTCGGATTTCAGATTTACTATTTGGGATTTCAGATTTGCGATTTTTGGGTCAAATCCCTAAGGTTAGATCTCTCTTCTTCAGATTTATAATTTGTCCCCACAATTTCAGATTTCAGATTTGGGTTTTGATATGTATATTTGTTCTAACTTTTTATGGGTTGGAAAAAGGCTATTTTTAGGGTATTTCCATATTACTTTTGATTTTGGGTTTGTATTTAGATTTGAACTAACTTTTTTTTTCAGAAGTGAAACTAGTGCTGATACTACAACACCACCAAGAATCCAAACAATTTAAAACTTAAACAATGTTTAAATCTTTAGTTTGATTTTCCACATTTTTTAATGATTATTGTGGTAACATTTGTAATTGTAATTTTTTCTCTCCCTCTACCTGTCTTTACCATCTTAAAAATGATTTTTTTTTAATTTTAGTGGTTTCTATATTTTGAAACAACTACAAAGTTTTACAAAATAAGAGTTTGTAGCACTACCGGTGCCAGATAAGCCATTGCGAGGAGCAGAGGAATTGAAAATACTATGCAACTTTGAATTTTGTGTTCAAGATTTGAGTTCTGATTTGAAGGTGATTTGGGTTTTGTGTTTCTTTATAAAATTTCAGCAGAAAAGCGAGCCAATACGGTTGAGTTGTTGCAAAAAATGCCGCAGATGTTGGCAGCTTATAGAAAGAGAAGGTGGGAGAAGAATATGAATGAGGAAGATGCCGCGGCTAAAAAAACTTAAGGTTCAGTTTGCTATTTCCCTTATCAGACTTATCAGGACCAGTGTATTTTTTGGTTTTGATGGTCATATGCTTGAGCATATGTTGCAATTATGTGATGTCTCTCCAAGTGTAGTTTTTAGTGTTTTGTCATTCATTTCCTTGTTAGTACCACAAGGCTACAGATATTGAGAGAGTATACATTTTACAAGTTTTTTACTGGATTTCGAAAGAACACAAATAAAATGTCGAGTGAAAAACATCTCAAATTGTTGAAAAAATGAATTATACTAAAATTGTACCTATTATTAATTTTTCATTTGTGTTTTAGTAAAAAATTCAGATTGTATTATCTATTATAAGTATAAACTCCTCAATTAATACGAGTCTAAGGTACTGATTTTGGGGCTGTAAGTTATTATGCCAATTATTGATTTTGTAGGCTAGGTATTTGTCTTCATATCATTCTAATTGGCAACATTTATCGGTCCAATTGTCAATAACTATTTGCGACTGATTTTGCGACTGATCTTTTAAATTTTACAGTGCAACATGTATGTAAAAGTATTCTGGCAACTTTGTTTTGATGATTAGGTCGTATATGAATTTTGAGTTGTGAAAATTATGTTTAGTAATTTGTTTATTTAGTACTATTTTTGAAAGACACTAATAATGTTAGATAATAAGAAAAATGATTAGTGTGTCCATTCCAACTACTCCAAAGACCATTCTCAAGTTGGTTTTAGGTTCTCATGAACTTTCTATCTATTGTAAACCAGGGATTTCATGTTGCATTTAATGAGTGCTTGTTGTATTCAATCATCTCATTTTATTATCAGTTGTGCCCTTTTCAAGGCTGATAATGTGTCTATTGAGATTTTTTTATAGTTGTGATAATTTTAGTTTAGATATTAGCTTTCGATTTTATTACCTCTTTGATGTGTTACATATTATCGACTATGTCTATATATCTATATGTAAATAAAATGCATTTTATGTCTATATGTACATTAAATGCATTTTGAAATGAATTAAATGAAATGCATTTTATAAATCTCCTTCTTTTGTACAGTTTATGTCTATATGTACAAGACTATGCATCGTGGTTGTACAGCTTTTGTACACGACTATGTAAACTTTTGTATATGTAGGACTATGTAAACTGACTATGCATCGTGGTTGTACAACTTATGTCTTTTGTACAGCGTATGTCTATGTCTATATCTCCTATATGAATGTTTAGCAAGAAATCCCCCGAACTATTTTTATTGACAAAATCCCACAATTGAGCATTTTGTTACACTACTTGCCGCAGCACCAACAAGCGCAACAATGGGGTTGATCGATTTGGATGCAATGGCAGTGGTTGTTGCATCAACTATGAAAAACAGAGGCAGTTAGGCAAAAGCAGTGGCAGCTATGCACATCAGGTATACATTCTCTCTCTGTGTGATTGAAACTATGTGGTTTTATATTTGGTTGAAATTAAGTATGTGGTTTTATATTTGGTTGAAACTGTTAAAAGTAGAATGGCATGAACAGGTGGTTCAAATCCTTATTTTTATCTTGTGTAAGTTTTCTAATTCTAACATTTAGAATTTGTGGTCAAAAGTATCATATGGTTTTCTAATTCTATTAATTATTTTTCTGTCATTATCGTTACAGGAATCGTGATGTACTGTAAATTGGGAGCTTCAATAAGGTATACCAGTTACCTCCTTTGCCTTATTCGATCTCCAGTCAGACCATTGCTCCGATGGACATATTAACATTTATGGGGCGTGTGAATAACAATGTGTTAACGGTGCATGCGACTGCATTTTTGGAAGATTTACTTTTTGGCTCACTATTTGGTTTGTGGTGAATTGGTTTTGTATTCTTACTTGGTGGCAAAAGTAGAATAGTGGAAGGAATATGAGGAATATAAATCATTAAATGTGCAATAACCCCTGAACTACGCATTTTTGCCCATATAAATTTTGAGGTTTCTTACATTACATAATCTAGGTCGTTTCTTGAGATATTTTTAGGCACTCTCTTATAAACTGTGGTAAAAACAAAATAAGATTTGGGGTTTAGAAGTTTTTTTTCATTAAGATGCATTTGTCCTTTGGTCCAGTTATACTTCTATATAAATTCATAGTCTTTGCTTTTTCGTCTACATTTCATACATGGACATGCCCTTTGATATGTCATTATGCAATTTAATTAATATTTCATTATGCAATTTAAATATGCTATTATTTTTTAATTTTCTTTTATCTTTATGTGCAAATCAAGAGTTTCTACAAATTAAGATGTGTTTAATTATCCCCCTTTCGATTTTCATCATGTCGCAGACTGAAGATGTTGCTACTGTAAGGCCCTAAAACATGATTAGGAATATTAATTACATGATTAATTATAACTTAGGAGTTATAATTTATAAATTGGTTATGTGTGTCAAACATGTTAATTATCATGTTTAGGGTATGCATGCTCATGTGATATATGTGTTGTTTACATCAAGTGCTAATTGAACTTATGATCGGGGATACCATGTTTAGAAGATATGATTAGTTATGTGGTTAAATTCATAATACATTATGTTTTAATGCATGATTATGTTTATAAAAGTAAATTAAGGTGCTGATACGAAATTGGCAATGTTTGGTCGCCAAATGTGAAAGTTTTGAGATTTTTGGTAAATTGCTACTTTCCTGTTCGAACCCAAATTAGGAGTATTAATTTTATGATTTTGGAAAAACACAAAATATGAAATTTGTAGATGTTTAAGTTATCTACTCATAGACACGAAGAGGGAGTAAATCGGGGTCCGTGATAGTGAGTAATGGTAATTTTACCAAGGTGGGACAAATGTGTCATTAATGGAATTGTCTAATTCGACCTTTCATCCAACCAATCACGTGTTACCACTACCCCTATTGCTATTGGACCACTATACAACGTATTTCTGATTATAAATGAGATGTATGTCTTCTTCCTCATTAGAAATAACAAATTTTACCTAAAGAGAGAGAAAGTGAAGAAAGTTAAGGAAGAAATCTTTGGAAAATTTCTATAAATCGAGGAATCCTCGAAAGGTAATTACATCTTTATTAAAGTTGGTCACATGGATGAGTTCTATAATTGGCATGTTTTGATTTTTGATTTGGATATATATTTTAATGATACCCATATTGCTGAATTGTGTTGGAACAAGGATGGGTTAAGAACATAAGTTAGAACTGGAGCTAGGATCGTAAATGCATACTTTAAAGTCCTAAATTTACATCATCTTTTCGTAAAGAATTTTGATTTAGAAAATTCATGATTATGATGTATATTTCTGCTAAAACATTTTTATTATATGTTTCCATGAATTATACCCAAGGTCAAGGTTATGTATGCTTAAAAATGCTAAGTTATACCATAATGTTCTATTTTGACCTAGTTATGCTAAAAATGTCATAAATCATGGAATACTTATTGGAATTGAGTGATTCAAGTTGGAGAGTAAAATATACTCATACATGTATAACATATCCGAAAATTGTGTAAAAATACCAAGCAATGAACCCTTGGTGATAGTTTGAAATTTTGGTTTAAAATCTGCCCTAAAGGAGCAAGAATGCGTACCAGGTGTTTGACGTTTTGCTCGATATAGAAAATGAGCCCTAAAAATTATGAAACATTAATTTTTTATTATTCAATATGTTTACTGTTATTGGGTGGAATATCATGCAAAGTTATATTGTATAAAATTATGAAAATTCCAGGAAGTTGAAGTTGTGTTGTTGTTTTTCTTGAGAAACGATTTGGAAAAAATTATAATAAAATGGGAATAACTTTGTCTAGCGAATCCGTAAATTAATTCCGTAAATTTTGTTAGAACCCTAATTAATTGGGTGTTATAGAAATGTGAATTATCATATTTAATTTCTCTTTAGTTATTTTTGATTGACCAAATGATGTGATGTATTACTGGGTTTGATGTTAATCGGTGTATTCAAATACTAATGGCATTGACTTGTTAGGTGGGGAAGCATATAATACTACCATACCAACGAAGTAGTTTACTATTAATCTTAGCACCAAATCCAAGGTGAGTGAACTGTCCTATGAAATATAGATACTTATATGTTCATATGGAAATGTGTAGTTAAACACATGTGTTAAAATGCTTATGGGAGTGATGTCGTTTTTAGGAAACATATGCATATGATTAAAAATGTTAAGCGATGTTATATAATGATATGGACTAGTGAGTCCTTTATCTAATGTTAAGGACTGGTGGGTCCTACGGGATGCAGCGGCCCCGTTATCCCAATTTAAAGGTTTGTTGTACTAGGGCTTAATTAGGGGATTTGGTGTTCCCCATTAACCGGGAGTTAATTGGACTGGAGGGTCCAGGCTTGCGAGAGTCACACAATTCCTATTGGATTATAACATTAGAAAATAAAAATGGTTATTTGAATTGGTTATATGTGTGGAATATAGTCATTCACTAAGCTTGTGTTGCTTACACTCCTATAATGTTATGTTTCAGGTACGCCTATCAGTTGGAGTTCACTGCCAAGTTAGGACCTTAAAACGGGGGAGTGACGGATATCTAGTATGGTTTGAATATCAAGAATCTTGTTGTGTAAATATTAAACAAAAGATCTTGGTTATGTAAAGTTGTGTAGTACTTATAGGTTACATGTAAATATAGTTATGTTTTCGTCTACACCTACCTTTGAAAAAAAAAAAATCATGTTATTTTTCCTTAGAGATTTGAATTAAAGCATTGTTTATCGTTTAAGGCAATTTATCGCTAATTAATAAGGATGAGTTTAACTTAATTAAGTGTGGGCGCGACAGCTACTGTCCATCATGTCGCAAACACACAGTTATACTTCATCATGTCGCAAACTGAAGCTGCTTCATCATGTCGCAGACAGACAATTATACTTTTATTATGAAAGGTGCAATCGTCTGACATTGATATAAACGAGCAAAAGGTGACGGTGAGCTAGAAGCATTTTTTCAAACTGTTTCTAAGACTGGGAAAAAAATCGCTTATTGGGAAGCAAAAGCCGCACCAGCATCAACCGAAGCAGAACAAGCAAAGCAAAGCCAGAAGAATCAAAGCCCACTTAAGTTGTTGCTAGTGCTTAATTGATATGATGTGTCTTCAATATTGATGGCATTATGGGGTTTAAAAAGTGTATTAATCGATGTTCAGTATATAATATGTTCTTGAGATCTTATTCAAATATGCACAACAATAAAGTTTGGATGAGGTAGTGTTCGTGTGCCAGATCTCTTCAACTTGCTTCCTTATAATGCTAGCAAGAAGAGGTTAGTCCATCTCAGTTTATATTTTAAGTTAAAGAATTTACAATAGCTTGACACAAAATTAAACTCACTCTTGTTGAACTCCATTATTGTTGTGTCCATACCCAATTCGTTAACATCCGTGTATTTTCCGTATGGGGTTTAGTCGTGTAGTTGTATATATCGTGTTTACAACTATCATGTTTTTTACCGAGTCAATGTAGATACGACATGACCGTATGAAACTGTTTTGTTTGTTAGTTGAATATATTTGCCCAAATATACAAATCAAGGTGTACTATTTGAAATGAAGGTCCTTACGCTTTGGATATTATGACAAATTTTTTTAAAATTACGCTTTGTTTTGTTGGGGAATGAATTTTTTTCCATTTTGCAATTATGTACATACCCTAGTGTGTGTATATATATATATATATATATATATATATATATATAGGGGGGGAGATGAATCAGCTAAAGTCCCAAAACTACATTACATTTGTCAAAGCAACTTTAAAGAGATGTAACGAAAGCGGTGCAGTAGCATACCATACACAAGCAAATAACAACCAATCTCAGTGAGCAAAATATTGTCGACTCAAAGTATCGGT
Source organism: Sambucus nigra (assembly GCA_949130495.1). Lineage (NCBI taxonomy): Eukaryota > Viridiplantae > Streptophyta > Magnoliopsida > Dipsacales > Adoxaceae > Sambucus > Sambucus nigra. The sequence goes on along the minus strand of OX422210.1, from coordinate 167,829,777 downwards.
CCTCGAACAATAAAAAATTTCACAAAAAAAGGCTCTCTCTCAAACAAACTATAACAAAGGTTTCTATAGTTTAACTTGGAATGAAGCCTAACTTAATACTTTGATTCATTGCTTCTTGCTTAGTGGGACTTCACGTAATCCTGAACGATGTGAAGAGCTTCACTTTCCTCTCCATAATCCTGACAATAATTTAAAAAAGGTTTTCTCGTGAATAGTTGGTTATAATAATAAAAAGAAAAATGTGCATTGAGGCACTGTATCCTACCTTAACAACAACACATGAGCAACCCACAACCTTTCTAGCATTCCCTTCTGAATCAATCTTGCACAACTGCAGGGATAACCAACAATTAGCCACTTTTATACAACTGACATAATATTCTTGATGCATACAAAAACCAATTTGATTAGAGACTTTTTTATGCAATTAAAATCAATATGTCATCAACATAGGATTTGTTTGTTTGGCAATATTTGTTTTCTTCATTGACCAAATTTGCCCTGAAAATTTTGTCCAGGTTTGCCTAAAATACAACCTAGTAATGCATATTATTTGTTGCTTCACTGAACAATTTGCCTTGCCAAATTTTCCAGGTTTGCCTACAATACAACTTAATAATGCATATAATGGGCATTTGAATGAAATGATTTCTTCCCTTTGGTCCTGGAGGAGGTGAAATTCTTTTGATCATATCACCAAGTTTTAACATGAAGATTGAACTGATGAGTAACACTATATATGCAATAGTATTTTGAGGCACAGATATTTCATGTGGGTCGTCAGTAAAAAGAAGAATGAACTCAAAACAGGTCTCTGTCTATATAATATATGTGTACGTATTATTTTTGTAGGGGTAAATAAATTCAGATGACATATTATAACTATCCATTTCAACTCTGAAATTATAATCATATAAAAATTGAGAGAGAATTTTACTCACACCAGCCCATTCGCCAAGAGTCTTAACGCTGGGCACTGTAATCAAGCTGACGTTGTGGTCAGCACAAAGTGCTTTGACCAACTTAATATAGTCTGGCTGGTTACAGTCCTCTCCCAAAACACAGAGTTGGCCGGCATGCTTCTCAATAACCTTTGCAGCTTCGTGTAGACCTCGCACAAGTCCACCATGAGCAAGAGATTTCCTCAGCACAAGCTGCAAGGCCGTCATTATGTCCATGGGCTCCCCTAGAGCAGGAGCAGGAGCAGGAGCAGGTGCAGGTGCCACCTCAGCAGCCACAACAGTCTCTTCACTGCAAAATCAATAATAGATTGGAAATAATGATAACACCTTCACAAAAACAAGCTGGATAGAGAGACCTAAGAAAAAAACAAAACATCTTCTAAATGAGAGAAGCAATATTACAAGGGCAGTTGGTGGCCTAAAACAAGTTTAGTGCTTTCCTACCAACAAGATTTCTTGGATTTGCTTGCATTGACTTGCCATCATAGAACATGAAGTGCTTAATTGTTAACTCTTTATGCAGTTTGACAATGAAATGGTTCAAATTGAATTATAAATAAAGGTGCTTATCTTTACACTTGCAGAACAGAGTAGTAGTGCATAGACCCTGTACCAGAGGCAATTGATTTTCAGAAGGTATATATGCACATGATTCTAAAAACCAACCAAAAGGCACCGGAAAGGAATAACAAGAATACCAGGAAGAAAGAACAGGCGACATCCATCTACGTATTTTTTGGTCATCAGAAAAATTAATCTAAAAACAGTAGAGATCTAAAAGGCAACCTTTCCATTGAGAAAAACAGCCTGGCTAATTGAATTTTATGTCTTCGTGGTTCAGATCCAACAAATTTAGTGAAATTAATTACCAATTTGTAGGTGAAATGTAAAATTCATATGCTTTCTTCTGCCACGAGCCCGTGCACGCAAAACTCAAAAAGAAGGGTTAGTAGCTGTAAAGAAGGGTATCGGGTACCCTCAACAGGCTTAAAAGAATATGACATCACTTTTAAAACTAGGAACTATGCAAGCTATAGAGAAACATGAACGGATGCAGCTCTACCACACATTGGCTTCTCCAGAAACAACCCATTCTAATGCTACAGAGTTTATCGAATTCATTGTAAAATTCCTTAATTGCAACACAAGAACGCACCAAACCACAAATATAAATATTAATCATTTCCTGGTCACCATATATAGTAAGTAGATAATTACATACCCAGGCATTTTCTTCTTGTTCAAATCCTGAGGTCAGGCCTGTGGGGAAACACAACAGGAAACAAATCTGATAAATATAAATTAGAAAAAAAAAACAATAAAAAACATTTGAACACATTCACATGCAAACTACTGTACTAGATTATATCAAATACAGATGGGACTCCTGGATAATTTTCTAATAGGTAACAATAATGTAAAACAAATAATCATATAACCTAGTTCCCTAGCCCACCACCTTCAGGTGGAAGACCTGAACTCAAATTGCATTTAAGGACTCAATTCAAGATTACCCATAATTTGAATATTGGAGTAGTCAAATACACGAAGTAAGGTTGTGGACTCCGCCACCAAGATTTTGAACTGAAATGATAATTTCTGCAAGCCGAGAATGAGGCCCAACCAAAAAGAGACCTAGTGTATATCCCAGATCAATGAGCAGTATGTTAAGATTGTGGAACTCTACCTTAATAACACTATGAACAAAGTTTGAGATACACTGGCAAAGGGACATTTCATCTCTCAAGCAATGCGGGGCTGAGACCTTTAATTTCCTATACCACAAATCGCTCTTTTGTTTCATTCATCTATCAACCTTATAATAAATCTTTATAAAAATCTCATAAATGACAAATCCAAGATCACGTGCAACGCAACTAAGAACACCATACTCAGCTTCTCCACAGTTGAAGTAATGGGACAAATGAAAATGGTAATCGTGATACAAAATTATCCTAAAAAATACTCAAGTGACCCAAAAAGACCATAAATCAATTTTCCAAATCTTCAACCAAATAGGCTCTAACCCGAGCCCCAAACTGAGATATTTTTTACTAGTAACAGAATTTAGCTAAAATATAGTGTAATTTCAATTCAAATTCCAGTACCTATCAAAACTCACAATTTATAATCATATTTGTAATCTTGCAACATTTGTTTGATCATAAGTGAAAGTAAAATAGTATCATGTAAGAAAAGTTGTTTTTGGTACTACAAATCCCAATTTATCAATCCCAACTGATTCAAACTACGTAGGAGGTATTATGATCCGCAAAATAATAATCTAAGATCCAAGCTCATAACAGAAACAATCCACTCAACAAACCCATATTAAAAAGAACAACCTAATCCGATTCACTCAAATGAATGCATCTATAACATATGACAAAACTGTTTATATGTTTTTTTGTGTGTCCGCGCGTGTGAAAGATAGAGGGGGGTCACCTGTGATTAAAAGGCTCGACGTAGTGGTTGCTGCTGGCTGTCAAGGAAGTGAGACGAACCCCCAAAACAAAGTTCGAGTTTAAAAGGGGAAACCGGTGATATGTAAATGTAAACCCTAGGTGTGTTCAATTACATAATTATCCTTTTTTGTCACTATATTAAATCTGGCTTATTGGCCCCTTCTCGTATATTAGAGTGGGCCTACTCATGCAGAGATTTTTGAGTTTGAAGTTTAAAGAAAAAAAGCGTTTTAGCTTATCCTTACTCATTTTACATATTAAAAATGTACTTAATTATAGTTAGTATTGAAAAAAAAATCTCTCTATTCCCACTCCAACACTAACTTCCCCCACTCCACTTTTACGACTAAAGACCAAAATACCCTATATTTATTTTCTCTTTTCATTCATCCAAAATCTACATTTATACTCAAAACTTATATTCACTTTTTTATCCCAACTAAAACAAACATTTTAATTATTTATTATGGAAATTTTATTTATATTAAAAACTGTTTTGATTATAAAAAAATTGTTTATTAAAGAAAACTATTTTTTAAAAAAATTGTATAAATTAATTGTTTATTAAAAAAATCTGTTTATTGAAAAAAATATTTTTTATAACTGTTGTTTTTAAAAAATTGTTTATAAAATAAAACAATGTTCTATATAATATAAAAGACAATTTTATTACAAAAATAAATCGTTTTAGCTATTAAAATATTCTTTTATATATATAAAAAAAATTGTACTAGAGCGAATCGAATCATATCTATTTTTTTTTATTAAAAAACTGTTTATAAAACGTAAAATTTATTTTTTTTGGTTAAAAATAGTTTTCTTTGTACTATTTTAAAAATAATCTTTTTACTATTTAAAAAAATGGGGTTTTGGGGAAAGGTCCTCATAATTCTCAAAGTGTATAAAAATAGGACACTCCACATAATTTTATAAATTTAGTCCATGTAATAAAAACACCATGAAAAATTGGTGAGAAATGGTGCCGCTGGCGCGGACCAAAAAATGAACTCCTAACTCTAAAGGGACCACACAAATAAATGTTATTGTACCACAGGGACTAGATTTATAAACTTGAAAAGCATTGTCCTAAAAATTCAAATATAAGAAAGAACATGGTCTTTACCTTAATTCTCTATTTTAAAAAATGGTTCACGCCAGCGAATAGGTATAGATGGTCGGTTGCCTATCAATACCGTTGGAGCGGACCATTTTCTTTTTAAAAAATGTTTATTGAAAAAAACTCTTTTTAAAAAAAAAAATTTGTATAAAAAATTGTTTCAACTTTATATAACCATTTTAAAAGGTAAAAAAATTATTTCCACTGTTAAAAAAATAACTGTTTTTTTAAAACTATTGCATAAAATATTTAAACAAACTGTTGTATAAATTATTTAAAAAACTGTTGTATAAATTATTTGGTTAAAAACGTTTTTTTGTACTATTTGGTTAAAAAACTATTTTTTTAGTAAACAGTTTTTTTAATAAACAGTTTTTTAAAAACCTGTTTTTTTATTTGGTTAAAAAACTATTTTTTAATAAATTATTTGGTTAAAAATAGTTTTCTTTAATAAATAGTTTTTTTATAATCAAAATAGTTTTTAATATAAATAAAATTCTGTTAATAAATAATTAAAATGTTTGTTTTAGTTGGGATAAGAAAGTGGATATAAGTTGAGTATAAATGTATATTTTGGATGAATGAAAAGAGAAAATAAATATAGGGTATTTTGGTCTTTAACCATAAAAGTGGAGTGGGGGAAGTTAGTGTTGGAGTGGGAATAGAGGGATCCTGGAAAAAAATATCAAAAATAATTTACATGTGTCGTACATTGTGGGGATCATTGGCCTTTACATACTCTTAAACTCAAAATTGTTGAAATTTAGAGGTTACCACCTTAAATGGGTCAATTGGAAGAAAATTTAAATGGGGTATATGTATAAATTGAAGTGGGTCCATATATCGATGTGTTCTACTCTCCAAAGAGATTAAGGTGGCATATTCATTTGCTCGATATGTTTAACGAGTGAATAACAAATTGTCTCCCAAAGTCACCTACTTAAGTTACGATATATGTTGAAGATATGAAGAACATCTCTCATATGCAAAATGCCCCAAATTATTGGGTATATATACACCCAAAAATAGCATAGGGATTGATGCCCTTAGTGTATTCAAATCTTTAGATGGGAGAGAACAGTTTGTGCCTGGGTGATGGCGCATGGATCCCTCCATTATAAACTAATAGTCGTACTTTCTTTTTTAGTCCATTCCAAATTAATAGTAGTGTTTCTAAAAATTGTATATAAAACAAGTTATAAATACTCCCTCCGTTTTATAATGTTTGACATACAAATGACACCTACCAAAAAATCATCTTACTTTACTTATAATTTATCAGCTTATTTCTTCTTCGAAATATTTTGTAAGGTTAGATTTAATTCATGTTTTAATTATCATGTAACTTTCCATTCAATTTACAATTAATTTTCGAGTTCTTGGTATTTTGATTTAGTTATTTTATTATTACATTAGTTTATCTTCCTTTAGTTTCAAATGTACTTATGTTTTCTTCTTCGGTCGCATTTAATATTCCTCTACCACTAATTCCTATTTTGAAGTCTTAGTTTAGTTCAATTTAAAGCAAAAAATAATTTAGCAAAAGTAAATTTAATTGAAGCATTTGAATGTAGCACAATCGCCTATTTATTTGTTGATTAAACATGATCAATTTTGGTTGGCAAGACCTATAATCCTTTCATGGCACGCTCGCAAAATTAAAATACAAAATTAAGCCACCAAAATATATTTTTTCGCACGCCTAGTGGGACGCTAGTGCTTAGATGTTGAATCATTGTCGCTAGAAATAGAATCGGTGAAGACAACACTAACAATGAATAAAGAGAAAATGTTGATGAAGTCAGCTCCACAAATCAATACATCGTGGCCATAGATCAAGTAGTTATTGAGACTCGTCAAGACATAGTGCCACAAAATTAAACCCATGTAATGGATGAAAGCCCAAGTTCGAGGGTTGGGAATCTCAATGTGGCACCTACAGGAGGTACCAATATGAATTATCAATTAATTAACCAACTGAATCTAGTTTTCGATCACCTCCATAATATAGTTCAAACATTGATTGAATGTTAGTAGTTATTACCAATAGGATAACCATTTTTCCTATAACACCACTAATTGGTCACACTAGAGCACCACCGAGTGGTGTTATTTTGAAAAACCAACTAACTAGTTTCTTACCAGACTACTATAGGCCAAACATAAAAGAAACTAATTTTTATTCAAACGTGAGGGCATAGGCTATGGAAACACCAATGTACTTGCTTTCACTAATCGTATTAAGATGGGTGAAGGGTCTAGGGGTACCAGCAAATGGGATTCTCGGATCCTTTAGGAATAATGAATGTCCCTGAAATAAACAGTAGAACTCAGTTCAAGTATGATGTATGATGTCAATGTTGGTCTTCTCAGTACTTCAAACCAAAGGATGGTGAGTAGTCCTCATAAGAGAATGGATAACTCAACCACAGGCACCATTATTAGTGCCTCTACAAACTCAACCAAACATACCAACACAACTCCAACCACCAATAATGTAGCATACATCTGTTATAAACTAGCTGGCATCACAACCAATAAAGCAACCTTAGGGGGTAGAAGGAATGAGATTATGGATCGTATCCATGAGATCATTGGACCTATAGATTAAGGGGTCCAAACTCCTATGTATAGAAAATCATACCCTGAATGGATATATAGGATTAAGATTCTATGGGGGGTCAGTCTATTGTTGAATATGTAGCCACGTTCACAAGTCAGTGTGCTAATGTATGCACCAATTATTTTTTTAAACTAAGGTTCTTTTCTAGTTCCTTGATTGATGATACCTTCACATGGTTCATAAATTTGCCACTAAACTTTGTACATAATTGACGATAAAGGGAGGATATGTTTCGTGCATAATTCTTACAAAATAAACCACAAGTTTCATTCATTTCATAAATAGGTTTTTAGAAGGACAGGAACAAATGTAAGATAGTATTACCAGAATTAGAGTTTGTTAAATTAACCCAAAATGGTTTCAGATTTAGGCTTCAAAAAATATTGATACAATGACATTTAGGGGAATAATAGAATTGTTTCCTAAGGTGGCTATTTATGAATATCTATTAAATGAAGAGAAAGGAATACTTCCTCTTTCAAAACATACTACAAGGATCCAAACTTAGAGATAAATTATGCAGAAATCATAGGAACTGAACCAAAAACTGTGAACTATTAGTTGGAATGGAAACCTCGGTAATATGAAGGAGTTATTAAGAGATAATCCTTTGATATTAACAAGGCAGGTGGAATTTTTTATTACTTTTTTATGTGAAAAATTCTAAAGTTTCTTGTTGATGTACAAATGCTAAATAGTAATGAACTATAAGGAAAAAGTACTTTAAATGGCATGATTGTTGGTTTCTTTTCACTAATACATGCTCTGTTTTTCGAGACATGATTTAAGATTTAATCAGGAATGGGAAACTCAAATTTATGTTGAAAGAAAATAACACATTGTGATTTGATGAAAATCTATTTCTTGAGATGGGACAAACATGCAATCAATCTAACTACTAAATAAGGGGTTGATGAGTCGAATCCAAAATCAAGACTAAAGTTAAATCAATGGTCTCAAAATCTTATTGCATTATTATTGACATGGATCCTAAGATAATGACGCACTCATGAATAATGTGTGGAGAATAATACTTTAAGACGTGCAAAATTGTGGCTTTGAAGGGAAGGCATTCACTTAAACAACATAAAGAAACCCAGAATGGCCACCCAACAGTGTTTTATAGCTTGCTAATGGATGGGTAAATAAGATATAATAAGCTGGAGTTGGGCCACTAAAAGTTCATGAGTCCATGCCCAAGACAGGTAGCTTACCCAAGTTCCCACTCAGGGTACAACTGGCCACATCCTAAGGTGTACTAGTCTAATTCAAGTGTTCAAGCCTCGAGGAATTTGTAGTATATAAGGCCAGGATTTTCGAGGAATGTTCCCCCATAACCAACTTTCAACTGGGGGCTTGATAACATAAAAAATTTCATTAGTTAAAAGGATACCAAATTAGTTTGTTGTGTAAGACCTTAGTGTGTTATAATAAATGGATGATGTTTCTAACATTAGTAGGAAACCAAATGTGGTTAAGTTATACCAAGTGCCTCTTTAGCTATGACATATTGTGAAGGGGCCAATGTCTAAAGAAAGGGAACCAAAAGCTGAGATAATCTGGACTCAACAAAGGCGTATCTAAAGGAAATTTTGAGTGTGACAAAAGGCATCCCAAGTGTTCCACCTAGATGGATTAAAGGAGAAAATATCTTCCTCGTCGAAGACCAATCCAAGGATTAATAAATAGTGAAGAATAACAATGAGAAATCCATGAGTGTTGATGGAAGTGATGCATCTAATGACATGCAATTTTTTAAGGTGAGGAAACACTCAAAGAATGGATGGTTATAGATTTTATTTAGCCCTTGGGGGGATTGATCATAAATATTACATATAATTTGGCATTTTACTTGACAAAGTACTAGCCAATATGGCAATAATACTACTAAAGATATTCAAAGCAGAAGGTGAACGAGAGATTCTAGAGCGAGAAAATAATTAAGATGATTTCGAAGGTAAATAATGACCAGTCACATCAAAACTTTATTTACAAAGGTTTATGTGAATGGAGTCTTGCTAAATAAAATCGTAGTGGATAATGGGGTTGTTGTCAATATCATGCCATATTTATAGTTGGCTAAAATAAATAATAAAATGCAAAATTAGAACAAACTCAAATAATAATCTCCGGCTTTGTTGGAGACAACAAATCAAATAAAGGAGTTTTTCCAGTTGAAGTAGAGGTTGGGAATAAAAAAATATAAAATAACCTTCTTTATAATTGATGCAAAACCTAGTTCTAATGATTTGTTAAGTCCATTCCTTTTTAGAAGCTATAGTTTATGAAAGAGGATGATAGTATTGAGGAATTGGTGTTTGATTATGCGCATTTTTAAGCATGATCTAATCATGTGGAGGTTGAGTTATACCAAGAGAATGTTGGGTCAGTTAAGATGAATGCTTTACTTGCTCAAACATTAGGAGAGGAAGCGACAAATGATGGCTAAAAATGAATAACTTTTGTTCTAATAGGACCATATGAAGATGAGAAATTAGGTGTTTAATGGATCAATCTCTCATGTAAATAGAATAATTAAACAAGACCACAACATTATTCTTGTACAAATTCAAAGATTTTGAAATATAAAACAAAATCAAAGAGGAAAAGACTGTTGATTGGGTATACTATATCTTCGAATAATACAATGAAGAAGAAATTACCTTAGGATTTGATGAATTTTTTAATATTTCTATTGATTATGAAGATTCAAAAATTAACTAAAAAAGCCTATGTGCCCTAAGGTTTGTAGATAAAAACATTACCAATTTTTATTTTCACAATATTAATAAACTTTATACCTCTTAAAACCACAAGCGTTGTGTGAAATAGTTTTACCAATTTTAGTCTTGACCTAAGCATGCATCAAGATGAGAATAAACAAGAATAAAATAAGTAAACCATAACATGATGAAGTACGAGGAAGACTCAGGACGGGAAAAATCTCAGACAGCACAGCCACACAAGTCCACTACGATATAGGCCTATTTACAAGAAAAACTTATACTTACTTATAGACTCTCATAAACTCGATGCCTTCAAGACTTAATGCACTTCCTCATTATTTATAACCTTCTTCCCAGCCATTATTGTACGTCTTCCAATAAACACACAACATAGGTGCATTCCCACATCTCGGTATCCCACCGATCTTAATTGTCACGTGATCAGTCCAACCGCCACTCAACACAAACACGATCTCCACCACTCGAAACGCTCACAGCATGAAGAGCAAATAAATATGGGGCAACACAAAAAGAGATCTCATACTGATGTAATGATGTAGGACTATTGGATCTCAAACTTGGGTGTAAACTAGGGTCTGGAGGCAAAATATTTATCTTGAAAAAACGTTTTCGCAAAAGACCTCTTAAAAAATTAATGACAGGCCTAAGTATTTATTGAAAACATGAATTTTGAAGCGACATGTTTTTTGAGGCAACTCATTCAAATGAAACTCTATAGTTTGTTTGAACGATCATTCGAAAAAAAACCTTATCTCGTTCGAACCAATAAAAATCTCGCTCAAATGAATATGCCAATCTCGTTCGAACAAGCTTCAGATGATATACCTCTGATTAACATAAGTACCTTGTTTAACGTTCATTTTAAAGTCATTCAAATAACATTCACATATCATTTGAACGAACACGATAATCTCATTCGAACGAACCAAAAGCAAAATTAATTTTTCTTTCAAAAAACATTTTACGAAAAGGCATCAAATAACTTTTCTAAAACAATACTCAAACTTATCCAGGGATCAAACACTACTATGCATTCAAATCTTCATTGAGATTCGTCAGATGTTAAAGAAAAAAATTCGGCACGCAATCCAATGTAATATCGTTGTCGCTTTAGCTTTGTCGCATAGTCTTTAATATAAATCAAAGGCTTGAAGGACAGACAATTTAAGTCTTAACCTATGACTCAAACAAGTTTTGTCCAAACACGGAATAAAGCTAATACTTACAACTTGACTCGATTTGGAAATTTGTTCTTATAAATACCCCCCTTTGACTATTATAGGACAAAATTCAAAATGAACACTATTGGGTCGCCAAGCTCACTAATACTCAACTTCCTGCCCCAAAAGGAAAAAAGTTACAGACGCATGACCGACACAAACTCGAGTAGCGTTGATCTTGTGTAAAAATTTTCCGCATTGTTGCTAACATGCGCACTTAAACACACCTTTAAATGCAAAGAGGATATAACAATATATAAACTGCATATGAAAAACCCTCCCCATTTGTGTAACCATATCTATCTAAGAAAGTACGTCTCTTCTTAAGTTAAAAAACTCTCACACTAAAAGAGTTAAATACCTCCCCCCCCTCCCCCCCCCCCCCCCCCCTTGTTTAAGAATAGACAAAGAATAAGGTGCATGATAATAAAATATTTCTTCCAAATAAAACCAAATCTCCCCCGAAGTGAAGCATGGGTAATCATAAGGAAAAATAAATATATCATGTAATGGCGTGAAGCAAGTCAAGCAATAACAAATAATTCAAAAACACAAGTACAATTAATCAAAACTATGAACAAATGATATCAAGTAAGATGCAAGCATTTCAGTATAAGATACCAAGATGATGATAACACATATGAATTAAATGAAAATGCAAAGTCTCAAAAATCAAAACATACCATATATATAACCACACACATATTAATGAACCACGACTATACATAGGTATAAATGACCACAAAAGCCATAAACACATAAGTTTTGTGCACTTGTGTAATATCAATTTGTGTAAACATAGTAGTACGAAGTGAAGGGGCTTGAACTAGAAACAAGAAAAAATGACCTAATCACTCAAACATGTCCAAGTAGATTTATTTGACCGCAATAATTTATCAACATTCGATTTAGCCTCACATGTCAAATAAAGAACTCAGAAGGATAAACAAACACAATGCACACTTGCCTAGAAATTTTGATGATTCTCGAATCAATAACGTCAAAACAATCAAGTTGAACAAGGACTTATTGCGCAAACCCATTGATCTTCAACTAAATAACCTCGAAAATCTCTCTCTCTCTCGAACATATCTAATTTTTGAAGCATCAATGCAAAAAAATTGGCCTTTGAAATTTTTCTGTTTATATTACCTCTCAATCTTTTTAGGATCTTGTTAATGATGGACTTTAATGCAAAGGAGACTTCTCCTTTCATAGCCCTTTCTCATGTACACTTATATTTTTCAAAAAAATATCAAACAAACTCACGGGAAATATTTTTTACATACAAAAATCCCCCTTAGTCAAGAATTTTATGTATGTGACAAGATTGTTGGGAGAACATCTCACTTAGCTTATGGAACATATGAAGTTAAAATCCAAAAGATCTTGTGTAAAGTGTGTGCAAAGTCATATTCAACGTGAATCCATCATGAAAATAAATTTCAAAAGTACTTCATGTAAACATGATTAAAAAAAATCCAAGCATTGGCAATCAAAATCAAATATCCTAATCATATGGATATATGGAATGAATAGGATTCAAACACCCCAGTGTGCCAGACAATACGTGTAGAACCAACTCAACTCAACTCAACAAATCCTTTTTCCAATTATTTGGGGTCGGCTACATGAATCCTATTTTTTCATTCCATTCTGTCCAGTGCAATATCTTCGGTTAAACCACATGACATCATGTCCTTTTTTATAACACCCGAGTGTGCCCGACAATACGTGTAGAACCAAAATACACAAAAACCATTTTTTTTAGTTTTTGAACATTTTTCAAAGTGATACCAATTTTTTTAAAAAAAACTCAAAAGGTAAACAAAATCTTTTTGTTTTTTTCTCATTAAGACCCAAAAAGTTGAAAAACCAAAATACAAAAGATAAACACGTCATAACACTGGCAATAAGATATAGCGTAAAGCACAACACTGGAGTATGACAAACATGCAATCAAAATCACTTATGAGATATATCATGGGATGAATCATGTGAAAGCAATGAGAGCCAATAAGCCTAACACTTAGTGTCTCCAAATCAAATCTCCTAACCCACATAGGTTTAACGTGATGAACTCGAGTTTAGCGAACCTTGGTGACACTAGTTTTATTCTTCCAAGGACCTTTTTGAAGATCATAATAAAAATGCCTAAGGTGAACTTTCCTACTACAGTGTGTGAAAGTGAAGACATGAGGAATGTTAACTTTAGGTTGATATTTTATAACATCCCTAGATTTCTTTGGCTCTCTCAAATGCATGTTCTTAGCTTTAGCAACGGAAGTATCTATATTATCAAAGCCTATCCTACACTTATTATCTTTTATTCAGATGGTGCCTAGGATCTTATCCATCCTCTCTGACCTAGACTCCAAGTCAAATTTGACATTACTCGAGTCTCTCAACTTCTCCTCTAACTACACAATCTTAGACTTGAGCAAACACCTAGAGTCTTCAAACTCAATAAGCTCCTTATTCAAAGCCCCCATCAAACCATGAAGACTATCTCTATCTCCCTTAACGTACTCTAGCTTATCCTTAAGAGTCCTCTCACATGCCATATTATCCTCAATCAATACACTCTTATCATTACCCACGGCACGTTCCTTCACCTTGGCTTCTAACGCAAGTTGGCATTTTTTAACTTCAACGATTCGAAGTATAACTCCCGAAAGGCACCTTGAAGCTCACTCTCGTCCTCATCTTTTTCTTTTTCTTCATCGCTCCTCTCCTCACTATCTTGAGAACCTAAAGACTGGGCCTCGAAACCGTCATGCACATGATCATATTCAAGAAGGGAAGGCACTTCATTTAAGCCCACATGACTGGCTATGAACGTGGTGTAGTTGTTATTCGTGGGGTAATTTACTTCCTCCTACTCACTATAACTAAGAGTAGTATTGTATACCTTTGGTTTCTCACCATCCTTCCTTAGTCTAGTGGGTCACTCATAAGAAAAATGCCCAAACCCTTGAAATTCAAAGCACTTGAACCGATCATCCACCCTCTTAAGACCGTCCATATTCTTCTTATCACAATCGACAAAGTTCTTAGGTTTATTTTCAAAACTCTTGTCAAGACTGATTCCATCTCTAAGCTTAAGAAACTTCTTGAACTTCCTAGCAAACCTAACTCCCTCTTCAGCATTAAGCTCACTATCACTTCCAAAATTTGACACGTCCTCTTTATGGGCTTTCATGGTAATACCCTTTTCTTTCTTCTTTGGAGGGCACATGTTCATCTCATAGGTTTGAAGGTCACATATAAGTTCTTGGACTCTCATAGTGTTGACACCTCCTATGGAATTTAGGATCGTGACTTTGGCATTAAATATTTCTATCAACAACCTTAAGATTTTTTTCACAACTCAAGACTCGGGGATCGGCTCACCTACGTTAAACGAGGAGTTGACAATATCGGACAGCTTGGCATAGAACTCATCAAAAGACTCATTCTCTAACATCTTAATCATCTCCAACTTAGTCGTCGGATTTTATAACTTGAAAACTCTAATAATATATGTTGCCTTGTATGTGGATCACAAAATATCCCGAGTATTCTTAGTGCTCTCACAAGCCATAATGTGTCTAAACTTTTTAGCGGGCATAACGTAGAAAATAGCATTCACACCCCTAGAATTAAAAGTCGAGACATTCTTTTCAGCCCTCGTTTAGGAGGTATACGCTTTAGGAGGGCCATCTTCAGTGGGAGGAGTCCACCAAAACTCAATCTTGTTCCAAACATTCTCATCTATCGCTTTTAAGAAAAATCGCATTCGATTCTTCCAAAAGGGATAGTTTGACACATTAAACAATATAAGTCGACCAATGGAACTACCCTCTTGGTTAAATTCCATCTAAACTGTAAACAAGCACAAAACATGGATTTAACATAGTAATAAAGTGTAACCCGCTCTGATACCATTCTGAGAAAGTCTATGTGCCCTAGGGTTTGTAGACAAAAACACGAGTAATTTTTATTTTCACAATTTTAATGAACTTTGCAACTTTTAAAATCATAAATGTTGTGTGAAATAGTTTTACCAATTTTAAGATTGGCCTTATAAGCATGCATCTAGATGAGAATAAGCAAGAATAAAAATAACCAAACCATAACACAGTGATGTACGAGGAAAACCCACAATGAAAAAAACCTCGAACGGTTTAGCCACACAAGTCCACTACGATTTAGGTCTATTTACAAGAATAACTTAGACTTACTCACATACTCGATGACTTTAATACTTGATGCACTTTATTGTTCTTTGTAACCTTCTTCGTAGCCACTGTTGGATGACTTCCAACAGCCACACAATGTAGGTACATTCCCACATCTCAGTATCCCACCGATCTTACTTATCTTGTGGCCAATCTAACCGCCACTAAATACAAATATGGTCTCCACAGCTCGAAACTCTCACAGTATAAAGAACAAATAAATATGATGCAACGCATAAAGAGATCTCAAATAGACATATAGACATAGGATTCTTGGATCTCAAACTTAAGTGTAAACTAGGGTTTAGAGGCACAAGATTTATCTTGGAATTTTTTTTTCTGCAAAAGACCTCTTAGAAAATTGATGTTAAGCCTGCGTATTTATAGAAAACACAAAGTTTGAGGTGACGTATTTTTCAAGGAAACTCGTTCGAATGAAAACCTTATCTCATTTAAACTAATAAAAACCTCGTTTAAATGAATATGTTAATCTCGTTCGAATCAACTTCGAACGAGCTTTGAACGATATACCTCTGATCAACAGAAGTACCTCATTTGATGTTCATTTGAAGGTCGTTCTAACGACCTTCACATCTTGTTTGAACGAACATGCTAATCTCGTTCGAAGGAACCAAAAACAAAAGTATTTTTTCTTTCAGAAAACATTTTATGAAAATACCTCAAACAACTTTTATAAAATAACACCCAAACGTATCCATGGATCAAGCACTAATATGCATTCATTCTTTCATTGATATCCCTTGGATATTAAAGATGAAATCTTTACATGCAATCCAATGTAATCTCAATGCCTCTTTATCTTTACCGCATAGTTTTCAATCAAACATCATAGGTTTGAAGGTCACACAACTCAAGTCCTAATCTATAACTCAGATAAGTTTTGTCCAAATACGTAATAAAGCCAATACTTACAAATTGACTCAATTAAAAAATTTGTCCTTATATTAACAAACCATATCCATTGGTGGAAATCATTTTAGGTACTAAGAAAAATAAAGGAATAACTTATATGAGTTTTAAATTTAACAGTGAGGACCAGAAGTTGCTCATAGATCTACTACAGAGATATAAAGATTGTTTTGCTTAGTAATATGATGAACTGCCATGTTTGAATGGGAAATTCGTGAAAAATTAACTACCAATCAAAGAAACATATAAGATTGTAAAAAATTTCCCAGACAGATGACCCTAGAATATACTTCAAAAATAAAACAAAAAATTAAAAGATTTTCTAAAATTTGGGTTCATTCGAATTGTGAGGCATGTTGAAAGACTATCCAATATAGTCCATATCATATAGAAGAATTGAAAACTAAGGGTTTTCATTGATTTTAGTAATTTAAATGCATTAACACCTAAGGATGAGTACCCAATGCTTGTAGTTGATCTATTGGTTGACCGATTTATTATCTATGTTATTATATCAATGATGAGTGGCCATTCTGAGTATAACGAGAAATGCATACTTGAGGAAGATATGCATAAGACCGTATTTAGATGTCCAGGTAATCTTGGGACATTAGAATTGGTAAAAATACATTTGGTTTGATGAATGCAGGGGGAACTTATCAATGTGGAATGAATACCATTTTTCATGATGTGGTTAACACCTTTTTGTATTGTTATATTGATGATATAATTGTGAAGTCCGAAACCACATCAGACTAGATATAGCATTTGAAAAAATCTTTTAAAAGAATATGGCTTTACCTATTGAATCTTATTCCTTTGAAATGTGCCTTTGGAGTTTTCGTTGGAAATTTCCAAGGTTATTTGATACACAAAAGGGAATTCAAGTGGATAAATCAAAGTCAAAGTTATAATTGAAAGCAATGCTCATAAAAATAAAAAATGAATTACAAAGATTTTTAGGATAAGTTAAATTCTCTCAAAGATGTATATTCACCGCGGCTTGAAAAACTAAAATCGTTTATGCCCTTTTAAATCTAAAAGACTGTGAATAATTGGAATAGGGAGAATAGTGTGAAAGAAAATTTTGAACGACAAAGAATATTCGGTTAACCCTCTTGTGCTAGCTCCACAATGAGATGGCAGACCTTTAAAGCTCTACATAGCTGATGTTGAGTCTTCAATTGGGGTATTACTGGCTCAAAACAATGAAAAAAATAAGGAATATGATGTTTATTTTTCAAAACCACATCAGACTATATAAATCATTTGGAAAAATCTTTTGAAAGAATGAGGGTTTACCTATTGAAACTTAATCCTTTTAAATGTGCCTTTAGAGTTTCCGTTGGAAATTTCCAGGGTTACTTACGGCACAAAAAATGAATTCAAGTGGATAAAATCAAAGCCAAAGTTATAATTAAAAGTAAGACTCCTAAAATAAAAAATGAATTGCAAAGATTTTTAGGATAAGTTAATTTCGTTTAAAGATGTATTTTCAATGCAGCTTGAAAAACTAAAATCGTCTATGCCCCTTTAAATCTAAAAGATCGTGAATAATTGGAATGAGGAGAATAATGTGAAGAGCATTCCAAATGATTAAAGAATATTTGGCTAAACCTTTTATGCTAGCTCCACCAAGAGATAGTGGGCCCTTAAAACTATACATAGTTGATGTTGAGTCTTCAATTAGGGTGTTGCTGGCTCAAGATAATGAAGAAAAGAAGGAACATGATGTTTATTATCTTAATATTTTTATAAACAATTGTGAGTGTGAATATTCCTTAATGGAAAAACTATGTTCAACATTGTCATTCACAACTGCGAAACTAAGATATTATATGTTACCTATAGAAGTATTTGTAATCTCAAATTTTGAGTTAATAATATATAAGATTACCAGACATATTCTAAGAAACAAGATTTGTAAATGGATTTTAGTTCTTTCAAAGTTATCTTTATGCTACATTCCTTAAAATGGAGTAAAGGTCCAATCCTTGGACGATTTCTTAGTAGACCACCCTTGTGAGGACGAGTCTGGGGGATAATATGAGATATGATATGTATCTATAAGCCTTAGAAACTATGGTTTGATGGTTTTAAGACTGAAATTATGCCAGGAATAGGAATAGTCATAGATTCCCCTAACTATATCAAGTCCAAATAATGATAAATGTTAGAAATCAATTCATGTTCAAATAATCAAGTGGAATATGATGCAGTCACAATGGTTTTAGAAATACTTAGAAGTTTCAAAACCTTTGTGATTAAAATCTATGGAGATTATCAATTGGTTGTAAAAAAGTGAAATAGTGAATATACATGTATGAGTGATGGGTTAACCATTTATAACCAAACAACCCTATATCTGCTATCAAAATTCGACAAGGTTACTATAAACTACATCCCAAGGTTTTTGATGAAGAAACTAATGAAATAGCTCAAAAATATTTATGCTTTAAGCCTAATGAGAGCTTCAAAAGAAGGTTGGAATTGAATTCAATCACCAAATTGCTACTTTTTCTTCAACTTAGGTTGCCATTTGTTGAAATTAGTAATATTGATGTTTATGAAGACTGAAGAAAGCCCATAATTGAATATTTAACGAATCCTAACATTAAGTCTAATAAGGCGGTCATATTAAGATCCATTAACTATGTAATGTGTGCTGGAAATATATTCAAAAGGAGCCCGGATGCCATGATCTTAAAATGCTTAAGTAAAGAAGATCGCTTGATAGACACAACCCAAATTGACCAAGGATTGTGTGGGCCATATTAGGCAGATCCGAAAATGAGGTGGTTATTAAGAAGGCGTGGATATTTTTAGCAAGTTATCCTAAAAGATTGCATGTAACTCACCAAGGGATGCTAAAATTGTAAGCAACATGACCCTCATAAGCATGGGTCATCTATTAACCTCCAATATGTGGTGAAACCTTGATCATTTCGAGGGTGTACAATAAATGTGATTAGAAAAATATATCATCTTTTTTGAAGATACATGATTTAATAATATTGACAATTAAGTACTTCACCAAATGGGTTGAAGCTAAGGTCTTAAAGTCAGTGACCAAAAATGAAGTAGTTAATTTTCTACAAGACGTTATATATGGGTTTGGTATTCCTCAAACTATCATTTTGGATAATGCAAGTAGTTTTTAGAAAAAAATGGTAACTAATTTTATCTTTAGGTTGGGGATACCTTAACCATGTTGATACCATATTATTCCCAATCAAATGGGCAGGCTTGAGCTAAAAAGAATGTGATAAAAGGTATTTAAAATAAGGTTATTGAAAAAAATCCATGACATTGGCATAATTTATTGCTTGAAGTATTATGGGGATACAAAACCTCCAAAAGATCAAGTACAAGGATACACCCTTATGCCTTGACTTATGGGCATGCTATTGTACTTCTAATAAAAATTACACTCACATTACACCAAAACTGGCGATTGATCACGGCCAAAATCCCTGACCAAACCTGTGGGTCGCGGACTTGGGCCGTGACCATTTTCGTGGGTCGCGGCCAAGTCCGTGACCAAAAAATGGTCACGGCCGAGAGGGGTCACGGTAGATGGTCGTGGACTTGGGCCGTGACCCATACCGTGATGGGTCGCGACCCTCAACCATGACAAATTGGTCACGTCCAAAGTTCGCGACCCACGACCGTGACAAAAAAAAATTGGTCGCGACCCTCATCCGTGACCTACAACCGTGACAAATTGGTCGCGGCCAAAGTCCGCAACCCACAATCGTGACCCAAAAAAATAAAAAAAAATGGTCACGGCCCAAGTCCGTGACCCACAAGAGTGACAAATGGGTCGCGGACTTGGGCCGCGACCCACAACCGTGACTAAAAAAAGGAAAAAAAATGGTCACGGACTTTGGTCGCGACCATTTTTATGCGCGACGGAAAAAATAAAAATGGTCATGGACAAAGTCCATGACCATATTTAATTATAATTTAAAAAAATTAATTTTTTTTGTCCAATCCTAAAATTGGGGGTCCTGTGAGTGCATCGTCGGTTGCTACGTTTAACGTTGGACGCGTACGAGGTGTTACAAATATTTATTATTGGCCAAACAATAAAAAAAAATCACAAATTGCGAATCGAGAACGTTGTTAATAAACAAATATATATACAAACTTAAAATACTACACGTCTTAATAATTCACAGACCAAAAAAAAAATTAGGAAGAGTTTCCTCTATTTTCTTGACATTCCAAACCCTGTAAATGTAAAACCTGCTTATTATAAAGCCCGCACGACCATAAAATTCAACAATTAAATTATAAAAGATCGCACGACCATAAAACTAAACAATAAAAGCCCGCACAGCTGTAACACATAAAAATAAAATCCTGAATGTCCACAACATATAAACAATCTTCATGTTGTAAACCATTGCCTCCTTCATTTGTTCCACGTGCAAAAATCCTACAAATGATAGGATACAAAAAAAAACTATCAGTAACCAAGTAGTTTTACAAAAAATTTAATCAAGCTGAAAAATTGCATATATGAGTTAAAATTATCAACATATCAATATTTCTATGCCTAAGCCTAAAAATATGCAAATTATCGTCGTATTCTCAAACTGGGAGTCCCACGGCTGCGGGGTCAGTTCCTACGAGTTACATTGGTCCCGTGGGAGGTGTTGGTGCCACCTACGGGGCCGTTCGGGGGCTGTTTTGGGTTTTTACCCTCTAACGCCATATTTTTAACCCAAGTCTAGAAATATGCAAATTATCATCGTATTCTCAAACCGGGAGACCCGGGGCAACGGGGTCAGTTCCTATGAGTTACATTGGTCCCGTGGGAGGTGTTAGTGCCACCCATGGGGCCGTTCGGGGGGTGTTTCGGGTTTTCAACCTCTAACGCCATGTTTTTAAGCCTAAGTCTAGAAATATACAAATTATCGTCGTATTCTCAAATCGGGAGATCCGTCAGTTCTTACGAGTTACATTGGTCCCGTGGGGGGTGTTGGTGCCTCCCACAGGGCCGTTTGGGGGCTGTTTTGGGTTTCACCTCCTAACGCTATGTTTTGCTTAAGTATAAAAATATGCAAATTATCACCGTATTCTCAAATCGGGAGTCCCGTGGCTGCGCGGTCAGTTCCTACGAGTTAATTGATCCCGTGGGAGGTGTTGGTGCCTCCTACGGGGCCGTTCGGGGGCTGTTTCGGGTTTTCACCATCTAACGCCATGTTTTTAAGCCTAAGTCTAGAAATATACAAATTATCATCGTATTCTTAAACCGGGAGTCCCGTGGCTGCGCGGTCAGTTCGTACGAGTTACATTGGTCCCGTGGGAGGTGTTGGCGCCTCCCACAGGGCCGTTCGGGGGCTGTTTCGGGTTTTCACCCTCTAACGCCATGTTTTTAAGCCTAAGTCTAGAAATATGCAAATTATCGTCGTATTCTCAAACCGGGAGTCCCGTGGCTGCGCGATCAGTTCCTACGAGTTACATTGGTCCCGTGGGAGGTGTTAGTGCCTCTCACGGGGCCGTTCGGGGGCTATTTTGGGTTTTTACCCTCTAACGCCATATTTTTAAGCCTAAGTCTAGAAATATGCAAATTACCGTCGTATTCTTAAACCGAGAGACTCGCAGTTGCGCGGTCAGTTCCTACGAGTTACATTGGTCCCGTGGGAGGTATTGGTGCCTCCCACGGGGCCATTCGGGGGCTGTTTCGAGTTTTCACCCCCTAACGCCATGTTTTGCTTAAGTCTAGAAATATACAAATTATCATCGTATTCTCAAATCGAGAGTCTCGCGGCTGCGCGATCAGTTCCTACGAGTTACATTGGTCCCGTGGGAGGTGTTGGTGCCTCCCACGGGGATGTTCGGGGGCTGTTTCGGGTTTTCACCCTCTAACGCCATGTTTTTAAGCCTAAGTCTAGAAATATGCAAATTATCATCGTATTCTCAAACTGAGAGTCCCGTGGCTGCGCGGTCAGTTCCTACGAGTTACATTGGTCCTGTGGGAGGTGTTGGTGCCACCCACACGGCCGTTCGGGGGCTGTTTCGAGTTTTCATCCTCTAACGCCATGTTTTTAAGCCTAAGTCTAGAAATATGCAAATTATCGTTGTATTCTCAAACCGAGAGTCCCGCGGCTGCGTGGTTTGTTCCTATGAGTTACATTGGTCCCGTGGGAGGTGTTGGTGCCTCCCACGGGGCCGTTCAGGGACTGTTTCAGGTTTTTCCCACTAACGCCATATTTTTAAGCGGAAGTCTAGAAATATGCAACACTTATATTGTTAGAGGCTTTAGAATTCGAACAAAGAAACGTGATAGGGGAAAGCAAAACTCAAAATAAAGGAGTTGTTATAAAAGCCGAACACATGAGTTATTCTAGCCGGAATGATAAAAACCCCATTGTGGGTGATATTACATACTATGGGGAACTAACAAACATTATTGAAGTTCAGTATCTTAATGGCATGAAATTTGTATTATTCAAGTGTGTTTGGGTTGAAAATCGTATGGGTACAAAAGTTGACGAGTTTAACTTTACTTTAGTGAATTTCAAACATTTGAATTATAAGGATGATCGAGAGTGTAACGAACCTTTCATACTAGTCACCATTATCATCTAGGCATAATGTTTGTTCTGAATCAAGGATTACTTTGATTTGTAAGTCATTCTTCCAATGTTATCACGAGTTCTTGAATTGGTATACAATTTGTGCGTTTAGTCCTTTAAAGAAGGAGATTATACACATCCCTACATCGGATAATATTCATGTTTGTCTTGTTAAAACAGGGCTTTCAACACCATTCATATCAATATTCATTTATGTAACCTATTATTTAGGCAATATATAATTTTGCTTGCAGGTTTTTCAAATCAGTTGTAACATATTATTTAGGAAAATCCCAACTTTTGAACCTTAGGCCGTGGAGTGTTATAAGACTACCGAAACTCCTACAATAGGGATAAGAGATCTTATAAATCTGAGTAGGCCAACCCTGACGCTTTTTGGGCCATATGCGAACTCCTAAGAGGGGATTCATATTAGGGAAAAAAGTAGATGTTCTTCAAGTATTTATAGTAGATCAGATGGAGTTAATTCTAATGTCATTGGTGTCATCACTTGATGTAGATGCCCGTGTCGATGGTTGTTACGATGTGAAATTTTATTATCATGGGTAGGATGTACAGTTGATTACACCCCTAGTAGAATAGTAAACAGTGATCATTGGTTTTTTATTTCTGTTTTGAAATTGAGTTTCCATCTTGTTTTGTAAAGTATGGAGATGAATTTAATACTTGAAATTTAAATGTACCTGCTATCACGATGCAACATTTCCATCCCCGATGTTCAAGTCAAAAGAAATTCTTGATTTTTCTAATCAGCACAGCATCATAAGTGTTGATCGTGCTATCACGATGCTTCATTTCCATTCGCAAGGTTCCAGTTAGCACACTGAGAAAATTCAATTAGAATACAACATGAGATTAATTTTATAACAGCTAAAGACACCAAATTTCCAAAGTAGGATAGAAACATATGATATCTGATTTAGTGGATAGCTTCATTAAGGATGAATAATGCGATGCAGTTAAGAAATGGCAGGTGAAATTTTTATATTTGTTAATTGTTGGTGATGGTGGTTCCATGGTGTAGCAGCACCTACTCCCCCCAATGTAAATATCAAACTTTTTATTAAATTGAATAAAGAATAACGTCAACACACACATCATTATCTAGAAAATGGCAGAACATTCATTAAAATGTAAAACATGCATACAAAGAAAGTAAACAACAATGAGCATCATAATTTAATTTTTTTGAATTGTTTGGTCAATAAGTTCAACTCAACCTCATTAGTTTCAGAATCATCATTTAAAACAAAGGGAGCATTTTTTCGTTCTTTCAACGATATGCCCTTATTTCTTAGGTAATGGACAATTGTCCAACCCAAAGGTTTTTAGAAATCCTATGACCTCTTCAATCTTCATCATATCAATATTTCCTAACATATTCAAGGCGAAGACACATGGGTCGATCAGGAACATCTGTGAATGTGGTAAATTTATACTGTATTTTGGGGCCAAATGCTTCTTTGATAGTATTTTCTGCAAAACTTTATTCAGTAGAAAAGACCTGAATTGGCTTAAAATGAAAGTACTTGAAGGTAATACCTTTCAAATATCAAATAAAGTAATTCAGTACGTCCTTTGGCACTTATTTGTCTAAGAACACTTCAAATAATAAGTCCACTAATTTTTGACAAATTTGCATTCAAGTAATAAGTCTGTTACTAAAGCTGATCCTAAAACCAAGATTTTCTTACCAAAGTTGTTTACAAAAAATTTATCATGCCAAAGCATTAAGAAGGAAACATTCTTGCAACTACATGTTTATCACCTTTTAACATGAGTCTCATTTTCATAAAGGTAAAGAATATAAAACAAACGAAGACAACAGAAAGTTCAAAGCACATACCAATTCAAAACAGGATATCAAAATTGATAAAACAACCAATACACATTGATTTAAAACATGAACAAAATACTTTTTATTTTAATTTTATCATATCCTTGAGTAGGTAGGTGCGTAGGCAAATAAGTTGACAGTTCCTAATCCAATTTACCAAATAAGTCTGTTAACAAACTGAAGAACAAACTGAGCTGTCCTAAGTCCCCTTCAATTCAGACATGTTTTGGTGTCTTGTCATTTTTTCATAGCAACTCAGGGGTAATACTCTGCAATTACAAACTGATATGTACTCCAAACTGCTGAGCACTTGGGTTCATATTTCATTGGTAGTATATATTTCATTGGTAGTTTATGGCTACAATTAGGACAATAAACTGCTACCCAACCCTCACCACAAACCCTACCACCCCAACCCGACACCACACTCGTTGTCACTTCCTCTCTAAGCCAACCTTTTCACCCCGCAACTAACTCGAGCCATTACCCCTCCTCATGTCCTACAAACCAAGACCACACAGCTGCTCAACCCCTTAACTGCTGATGTCCACAGAAACAGACACACTAAGCCGAGCTCACCCCGTCCCCATTTTTCCCACCTGCCGAGATAATCCTCAACCATACCGAGATAATCCTCAACCATAAACCATGTACAAACCTACTATGATCAACTTCGCGAAATTAGGAGACTTGAGACCCAAAACAAGCACAAATCTAAAACATATATTTTCTCAATATGTGGGGCTCACAGTTCTAAAACCTCTAATAAAGTGTCAATACAAAAGCTTAAATAGGGTGAATCTCTGACCTCTAAACAAAAGGTGCCAATATAATGATTCAGTTGACTAGATTAATTCACATATTAATCGAGTAGACTAGATTAATTCACAGAAAAAAATATAATGAACTCAAATATATTAGAACATTGAAAGTGGAGGGTATATACCACTTATTAATGGCACTCTTTATAATTGGTTGAAGATTAAGAGGATAATAAAATGATTCAGTTTACCAGAAAAATGCAGCAAACTTGAAAGGATACTCTCTTGTATTTCAGATTAGTGCATCAAACAAGAAAGTGTATTGAATGAATAAATGTGGAAATTGTTAACAAGGCAAACTTAATTTAAGTTGTGCAATGGAATGAGCATCTTATTCATAGGAGGGTACAATCTCAATCTAACAAAATATATCATTTAACTTGTACCCAAAATATATCATTTAACAAAATATATCATTTAAATTTTTGGCCATGGTCAATAAGGAAGTTAGTGGTCAGAGATGCTCGAAACGATAACGTGAGCTTAATTTGAAAGTGTGAATCTCTGACCTCCAATAAAGTGCCAACACAAGCACAAACCTAAAACCTCTAATAAAGTGTCAAGATAATAGCTTATAACAGCTTTCATGCCAAAGAAGCCTACATAATCAAAGAAGCTTATAAAGTGTCAAGACAAAAGCTTATAGTAGAAGATGAGTCTCATACCTGTTAGGATAACCTCTATAATCAACAATATTATTGCATACAAATGAGATCCCTTGAGAGGCATCTTTTACCATATCAGTGATTGTCCCCTGAGGAAAATTTATACATAAAGAATTGGTATTATGCATTTGAAATGTCACAATTATATAGTAACTTGATCAGTGGAGGTCGATCATATTACCTGACTGACTGATCATAATATAAAAAAGGATTGGTATTATGCATTTGAAATGTCACAATGTTTTGGACACTAATGGATTACCTCAAGCAAGGATAATTATTTATATATAGGTATCATGAAGCTTTCATTTCTGTCTTGAGTATATTATTATTAACTAGGAATAATTACTTCAACTAGGTACTCTTGCACAGAGTAGACAGGAATTTCTATGAGTATCAAAGTAACTGTATTTATTTGTCTAAGAAAGTATATTTAGAATGTGAAATGACGTTCACCTGTAATCAATGCATGCCACTATAATGTCTCTTTCTGCCAACTGCTATCCTAAAAGAGAACCCCAAGCTTTATACCTACATTACCAAATAATACAGAGACCTCAATGGGAATTACCTCAATGGTGTTGGGGACTAAGTCTGATCGGAAACGTTATATACCTCTAATGTTCCTACGAGTTACATTGGTCCTATGCGAGGTGTTCGTGACTCTTACAGGACCGTTTTAAGGTTGTTTTACGTTTTCACCTTTCAATGACATGTTTTACGCAGTACACTCCAACCGGGAGCCTCGTGACTGTCCGGTCGGTTCCCACGAGTTACATTGGTCACTTGCGAGGTGTTCTCGACTCTTACGGGACCGTTTGGTGTTTGTTTTACGTTTTCATCATTCGATGGCATGTTTTTATGCTTAAGTCTAACTTTTTTCAAATTTACGTTATACACTCAAATTGGGAGCCCCGTGACTACACGGTCTGTTCCTACGACTTACATTGGTCCCGTGCGAGGTGTTCGTGACTCTTACGGGACCGTTTTGTGGCTGTTTTACGTTTTCACCATTCGATGGCATATTTTTATGCTTAAGTCTAATTTTTTGCAAATTTACGTCATACACTCAAACCGGGAGTGTCGTGATTATACGGTCAGTTACTATGACTTACATTGGTCCTGTGCGAGATGTCCGTGACTCTTACAGGACCATTTTGTGGTTGTTTTACGTTTTCACCCTTCGATGGCATCTTTTTTATTCTCAAGTATAAATTTTTGCAAATTTACGTCGTACACTCAAACCGGGATCCCTGTGACTACCCGATCGGTTCCTACGACTCATATTGGTCCTGTGTGAGGTGTTCGTGAATCTTACCGGACCGTTTTGTGGCTATTTTACATTTTCACCCTTCGATGGCATGTTTTTATGCTCAAGTCTAATTTTTTGGAAAGTTGTGTCGTATACTCAAATCGGGAGCCCGTGACTATGCGGTCGGTTCCTATGAGTCACATTGGTCCTGTGCGAGGTGTTCGTGACTCTTACGGGACCATTTTGTGCTTGTTTTAACGTTTTCACCCTTCAATGGCAAGTTTTGATGCTTAAGTCCAACTTTTTGCAAATTTATGTCCTACACTCAAATCGGGAGTACCGTGACTACACGGCCGGTTCCTACGACTTACATTGGTCCCGTGCAAGATGTTCGTGACTCTTACGGGACCGTTTTGTGGCTATTTTACATTTTCACCCTTCGATGTCATGTTTTTTATGCTTAAGTCTAACTTTTTGTAAATTTACGTCATACACTCAAACCGGCAGCCCCGTGACTATGCCGTCTGTTCCTACGAGTTACATTGGTCCCGTGCGAGGTGTTCGTGACTCTTACGGGACCGTTTAAGGTTGTTTTACGTTTTCACCCTTCGATGGCATGTTTTTATGCTTAAGTCTAATTTTTTGCAAATTCACGTCGTACACTCAAACTGGGAGCCCCATGACTACGCGATCGGTTCCTACGAGTCACATTGGTCCTGTGCGAGGGGTTTGTGACTCTTACGGGACCGTTTTAAGGATGTTTTACGTTTTCACCCTTCGATGGCATGTTTTCATGCTTAAGTCTAATTTTTATCAAATTTCTGTCGTACACTCAAACCGGGAGCCCCATGACTACGCGGTCGGTTCCTATGAGTCACATTGGTCCCGTGCGAGGGGTTTGTGACTCTTACGGGACCGTTTTAAGGCTGTTTTACGTTTTCACCCTTCGATGGCATGTTTTTATGCTTAAGTCTAATTTTTTTCAAATTTACGTCGTACACTCCAATCGGGAGCCTCGTGACTATGCGGTGAGTTCCTACGAGTCACATTAGTCCCGTGCGAGGTGTTCGTGACTCTTATGGGACCGTTTTGTGTTTGTTTTATTTTTCACCCTTCGATGGCATATTTTTATGCTTTAAGTCTATTTTTTTCAAATTTACGTCATACACTCCAACCGGGAGCCTCGTGACTTTCCAGTCGGTTCCTACGAGTTACATTGGTCACGTGCGAGGTGTTCGTGACTCTTACGGGACCATTTGGTGTTTGTTTTACGTTTTCACCCTTCGATGGCATCTTTTTTATTCTCAAGTCTAACTTTTTGTAAATTTACATCGTACACTCAAACCGGGATCCCTGTGACTACTCGATCGGTTCCTACGAATCACATTGGTCCCGTGCGAGGTGTTCGTGACTCTTACTGGACCGTTTTGTGATTGTTTTACGTTTTCACCCTTCGATGGCATGTTTTTATGCTCAAGTCTAATTTTTTGGAAATTTGTGTCGTATACTCAAACCGGGAGCCCGTGACTACGCGATTGGTTCCTACGAGTCACAATTGTCCCGTAAGACAAGTGAATAAGATGAGCGGTCACAAATTGTAAACCCAAGAATAACTTTCGAACCATGACTAATTTTTATTCCCATTTTCACATCTCTCCTATTCATCTCGGACTAATCAATAATATCTTTAAGCTAATAAACAAATGATTACCAATTAGTTTAATGTGGACCATTGCAGAGAAATTGACACGCCTTAAACCTAGAAAGTGCCAATCCATTGGATAATGCCTTCTTTTTCTAGTGTTCACCCTAACTATTCTTTGTTCAAAAGTTATGTACTGCCCCCCCCCCCCCACTGGAAGTGATAAGAAACAAATGCGCCAACAATACCCAAGCTATAGGGGGCACAAAAGAATTAAAATTACGGGGTTTAGACATAAATAGGATCCAAACCCAAAATAATTAAAAAATTGAATCAATGCATATTTAACCTTAAAATAAAGTTCATCATAGGTCTATCCATTACGTGGATATTTTGTTACACCCAACGCCAATCAAAACCTTCTCTATGCCAGCAGCGATGCAATTTCAGATTATGTTTGATAGTAGTTCGACCCCAACATCAATGTATCCTATGACAGTGAAAAAATAATGAATTTTATGCAAACAGTTATGTTCAATTAAAAAAATGGTAGAACCAAAAAAATAAATTCAAAACCAAAGGAAGAAAACCAGAGCTTGTTCTATGTGTGTGGTGTGATTTTCTTGCATCACTCACTGCCCCAACTTGACCCGTGGTAAACTTGTTTGAACTGAAATTCGTTAATCCTCATTGATATTTTCTTTCACGTATATAAGGATTACTACTGAGAAAAAAATAAGATGCACACATATTGAGAAGATTACAATTGATTTTGATTACATTTCAAAATCCAATACTTATTCAATTTCAACAATAATATAAAATGGCATAACAGGTATATCATACTACAACCAACACTAATCTAATTAAACGAGGTATATATCTATTCCTTTTTTTTCACAAGGACAAATCTAAAACCAAATTGAAAATACCAAGGCCAAGAACAAAATTAACACTTACAGAATTCTTAAGGGACTATTTGTTGCTTCTAACCCCCAACCCGGTCTCCACCCGTCTCCACCGCATACTATTTAGGGTTTACTAAACCCTAATATTTTTATTTCATAAATCTACACATACACACATATACCATCTATACATATTTTTGACATAGATCTATACATACACACATATACAATATAGGGTTTATTGACAAAAAAATAATTTATTTGTTCATAGTTACACACATAAACATGCATATACACATAAATATATACATACACACACATACAAATATAAATCTATACATACACACACATACACACATACAAACGTAAATCTACACATACATACACCGAAATTAGGGCTTTTGATATAAATCACGAAATCCAAATGAAATCAAAAGGAATCAATACATACCAAGGCTTAATCCAAATGCAAACCAACTAAAATCGCTTAACCCTTGCAAATCCAACCGAAATTCAACTCAAAATCGCACTGAGAAGCAGCGGCCTTACTCCAAATGAAATAAGAAGCAGCGGCGGGTCTTTTTTTTTTTTAAGACCTGGAACCTGAGCAACCTGCTGCCTATAATATGTAAAGAAAAGTACACAAAGGCAAAGGAGAACGAAAATATATAATATCAAATCGGTGCCTATAATATCAATTTAGTTGTGAATATTACGCCGCCATTTTAAGGTTTTAAAATACATATCCAATCAAGTTGATCACAACAAATCTCAAACTAAAACAGAACTGTATGAAATCAACAGAATTATGGCATACATGTCAAGTTAAAATATAAATGAACGGAATCAAGTTGTATTTGTTCCATGTCAAGTTGTAGCCTCCTAATATCTTGACATAAACGTCAAAAAATGCATATTAATCGCAAGATACGTGATATACTTTTTCATAGGCAAATCAAGAGCACACCCAACAAATTTATTAACATGTACATTTATCGATACTAGTATCAATTCAATAAATTCAACATAGTATCCAACAACCAAGCCAACAATATCTCACTATAGTAATGTGCACACGTGTTTGCGACTCGTATGTCAAAATAATTATTTAATTATATTTTGTCAAAAAAAAAGACAAGCATATTTTGTCAAAAAAAATACGTACACATATAATCTAGGATTAATTGACATAATCTATACATACACACATATAATCTAGGGTTTACTTAAACCCTAATAATTTTTTGACATAAATCTATGCATATATATAACCCACAAAAAGGCGGATGTAATTTTTTTTTACTTATTATAAATCCATTTAATTATATTTTGTCAAAAAAATATAATGTCTAGAGTTTTGAATAATATTTTGTCGAAAAAAATACATACAATCTAGGGTTTATTGACATAACCTATACTTACACACATACAATCTAGGGTTTACTTAAACCCTAATATTTTTTTAACATAAATCTATACATACATACACATACAATTACACACATAAAAGAACAAAACATAAATTAATGTATCTGTATTTGTATCTCATCAAACAAAAATCAAAACAGATATGTATGATTGTATCTCATGAAACCGAAATAAAAAAACCAATAACCCTCATTCAAATATATGTATCTCATCAAACAAATCAAAATAGAAATTACAGTAAGCTAACCTTGCCAGTGGCAGCAGGGGTCGGCAGCAGAGAGAGAGAGAGAAAACCCACCAGTGTTTGACGAGAGATAAAAGCCACAGCTTTGCCTTTGACGAGAGAGAGAGAGAGAGAAGCGGGTAAATGAAAATGAAAGGGGTCAAATGTTAAAGTGACTCTTTTCTTTTTTTTAGGAATTACATGGTCGCGGTCATCAGCCGCGACCCACCTTGTAACCCATAACCTCCTTGCTCTTGTTACCTGAATGGCCAATGGTCACGGCCTACAGCCGTGACCCCCATGCGCGACCAATATCAGACCTTAAATTAAAGGATGGTTATGGCCCATAGCCGTGACCCCCATGCACGACTAGTTTCAGACCTTAAATTGAAGGATGGTCACGGCCCATAGACGTTACCCACACCAAGAAATGGTCATGGACCACAACCGTGAGCCTCAATCAGTGATGTGCGACCCTTTTTCATCAACCCTATTGCTTGAATGAGGTATGGTCACGTCCCATAGCCGTGACCCATACTAAGAAATGGTTACGGCCCTAAGCCGTGACCCCCAATGTGTGTACTATCTTCTTTGTCATGCCATGGGTCACGGACTTGGGCCATGACCCCTCCGCGACCAAGCTTGGAGGAAATTTTGGCGCGAGTTTAGTGCTAAGATGGTCACAACCTGGTCACAGCCCAAATCTGTGACCCATAGTGGTCAGGGATTTGGTCCCTGACCACTTCCAGAGCATCGATAATTTAGTGTGGTAATAAATATGGTCACACCAAATATTGAGTGGGTCACGGACCAAGTTCACGACCAGCTGGTCACGGCCCAAGTCCACGACCCACTGGGCGTGACCATTCACAGGAAATGGTGTAGTGTCAATTCATTGAGGGTGTGGCCCGAAATAAGCTAAAAATTGAAGGTTATGCACAGTCCTTATACATGGAATTAGAAAACACAAATGAAGAAAGGGTTAGAGTATAAAATAATATTTTAGTCAGTAACAAAAAAGTAACTAAAAGTTACAACAAAAGAGTAAAAAATGGGACCTTCAACGAATGAGATTTAATGTGGAAAATAATTTTTCCATTGGGGTTAAAGGATAAAACCTATGAAAAGTGGTACCCTAAATAGGAAGGGTCATTTCAAGTATATATATTATTCAAAGGTGTGTCTTATTTAAGGATGTGTATGTTCAACACAAGTGTTCTAATCAGATAAATCTAACAGGGGTAAATATATTTAATTATAATTTTACCCCAATTTTTGAAAATTTTAATTTCTTTTCAATTTTAGAAAACCTATAACATGTATATGCTAGGTGATGTGATGTTAGGCATGTGGATTGACAAGTAATAATCTCAATTACGATATCTAGGTCAATTAGGCTAAATGTAAAATCTTAATGTCAATTTTATGGATTAAGATAGATCTAACTGAGATATAAGTGTAGTGTGTGTAAGTGACGAAGAAAAAAATATACACAACATACAAACAAACCATAACTCATGGGGCCGTTTGGGGGCGCTAAGGGGTTTCTCCCCCCAACGACACATTTTCAAGCCTAAGTGTGGATATCGTTTCTTTTGGGTCGTGCTCTCAAACCGAGGTTCCCATGACCACGCGCTTGGTTCGTGCGGGCTACGTTGGTCCTGTGCGAGGTGTTGACCCCTCTCACGGGGCCGTTTGGGGGTCACTAAGGGGTTCACCCACCGATGGCACGTTTTCAAGCCTAAGTGTGGATATTCTCTGTTTTGGGTTGCGCTCTCAAACTGAGGGTCATGTGATCACGCGGTCGGTTCTTGCGAGATATGTTGGTCCCGTGTGAGGTGTTGGAATCACTCGCAGGGCCGTTTGGGGGGCTCTAATGGGTTTCGCTCCCCGACGGCATGTTTTGAAGCCTAAGTGCGGATATTCTCTGTTTTGGGTCGTGCTCCCAAACCGAGGGTCCCGTGAACACACTATCAGTTCTTGCGGGTTACGTTGGTCCCGTACGAGGTGTTGGAATCACTCATAGGTCCGTTTGGGGGGACCTAAGGGGTTTCGCCCCTCGACGACACGTTTTGAAGCCTAAGTGTGGATATTCTCTATTTTGGGTCGTGCTCCCAAATCGAGGATCCCGTGACCATGCGGTCGATTCGTGCGGGCTTAGTTGGTCCCGTGTGAGGTGTTGGCATCGCCCACGGGGCCGATTAGGGGGCTTTGTGGGGTTTCACCCTTTAACGACACGTTTTTAGGCCTAACTGTAAGCATTCTGAAATCTGGGATAATGGTCTTAATTCGAGGGTTCTGTGGCCATGCGGTCGGTTCGTGCGACTTATATTGATCCCATCCGAGGTGTTGGCAGCATTTTCGGGGAGCTAAGGGGTTTCGCCACCCCGACGGCACATTTTTAAGCCTAAGTGTGGATATTCTCTGTTTTGGGTCGTGCTCTCAAACTGTGGGTCCTGTGACCACGCGGTCGGTTCTTGAGGGCTACGTTGGTCCCATACAAGGTGTTGGAACCACTCACAGGGCCATTTGGGGGGCCCTAAGGGGTTTCGCCTCTCGATGGAAAGTTTTGAAGCCTAAGTGTGGATGTTATCTGTCTTGGGCCGTGCTCCTAAACCGAGGGTCCCGTGACAGCACGGTTGGTTCGTGAAGGATACATTGGTCTTGTGGGAGATGTTGGCGTCACCCACGGTGCCGTTTGGCGGGTGTTGCGGGGTTTCGCCCCCCCCCCCCCCGACGTCACATTTTCAAGCCTACGTGTGGATATTATTTATTTTGGGCCGTGCTCTCAAAATGAGGGTCTCGTGACCAGCGGTCGATTCATGCGGGATATGTTGGTCTCATGTAAGGTGTTGGGACCTGTCATGGCGCTGTTTGGGGGCGCTAAGGGGTTTCGCCTCCTGATGACAAATTTTCAAGCCTAAGTGTAGATATTCTTTATTTTGGGTCGTGATCTCAAACTAAGGGTCCCGTGACCACACGGTCGGTTTATACGGGCTACGTTGGTCCCGTGCGAGGTGTTGGTACCATTCAGGGGGATGTTTGGGGGTCGCTATGGGATTTCGCCGCCCGACGGCACGGTTTCAAGCCTAAGTGTGGAGATTCTCTTTTTGGGTCGTCCTATCAAACCGAGGGTCCCATGACCATGCGATCTGTTCATGTGGGCTACATTGGTCCCGTGCGAGATATTGGCGCCGCTCACGGGGCCGTTTGGGGGTGCTAAGGGGTTTCTCCCCCCGACAACACGTTTTGAAGCCTAAGTGTGGATATTCCCTATTTTGGGTCGTGTTCTCAAACCGAGGGTCCCATCACCATGCGATCGATTTTTTCGGGCTAGGTTGTTCCCCTACGAGGTGTTGGCATCACCCATGGGGCCGTTTGGGGGGCGTTGCGGGATTTCACCCCCCTGACGGCACGTTTTTAAGTTTAAGTGTGGATATTCTCTGTTTTGGGCCGTGATCTCAAACTGAGGGTCCCGTGACCACGCGATCGGTTCGTTCGGGCTACGTTGGTCCCGTACGAGGTATTGATGCCACTCACGAGGACATTTGGGGGTGCTAAGGGGTTTCGCCCCCCGACGGCACGTTTTTAAGGTTAAGTGGGGAGATTATCTTTTTAGGCAGTGCTATCAAACCGAGGGTCCTGTGATCACACGGTCGGTTCTTACAAGCTACGTTAGTCCCGTGCGAGGTGTTGGCACCGCTCATGGGGCCGTTTGGGGGCGCTAAGGGGTTTCGCGCCCCCGATAACACATTTTGAATCCTAAGTGTGGATATTCTCTATTTTGGGTGAGTTCTCAAACCGAGGGTCCCGTGACCATGCGATAGATTCTAATGGGCTTGGTTGGTCCCATGCGAGATGTTGACATCACCCACGGGGGCCGATTCGGGGGCGTTGTGGGGTTTCACCCTTTAATGGCACGATTTCAAGCCAAAGTGTAAGCATTCTGAAATCTGGGCTAATGGTCTTAATCCGAGGGTCCCGTGACCACGCGGTTGGTTCGTGAGAGGTGTTGGCACCAGCCACGGGGCCATTTTTAGGGTGCTAAGGGGTTTCTCCCCCCGACAATGCATTATCAAGCCCAAGTGTGTATATTCACAGTTTTGGGTCGTGCTCTCAAACCGAGGGTCCCGTGATCATGCGGGCTACGTTGGTCCCGTGCGAGGTGTTGGCACCTCTCACGGGGCCACTTAGGGGACGCAAAGTGCTTTCGGCCCCCGACGACATGTTTTCAAGCCCAAGTATGGATATTCTCTTTTTGGATCGTGCTCTCAAACCGAGGGTCCCGTGACCACACGGCCAGTTCGTACGGGCTACGTTGGTCCCATGCGAGATGTTGGCATCACCCACGGTGCCGTTTGGAGGGCGTTGCGGGGTTTCGCCCCCCTGACGGCACGTTTTCAAGCCTAAGTGTGGTTATTATCTGTTTTGGGCCATGCTCTCAATACGAGGGTCTCGCGACCAGGCGATCGATTCGTGCGGGCTAGGTTGGTCCGATGCGAGGTGTTGGGACCTCTCATGGCTCCGTTTGGAGGCACTAAGGGGTTTTGCCCCCCGACAACACGTGTTCAAGCCTAAGTGTGAATATTCTTTATTTTGATCAGTGCTCTCAAACCGAGGGTCCCGTGACCACGCGTTCGGTTGATATGGTCTACGTTGGTCCCGTACGAGGTGTTGGTGACGCTTAGGAGGCCGTTTGGGGGGGGGGGGGGGGGCAAAGGGGTTTCTCCCCCCAACGACACGTTTTCAATCCTAAGTTTGGATATTCTCTCTTTTGGGTCGTGCTCTCAAATCGAGCGTCTCGTGACCATGCGGTCGGTTTATACGGGCTACGTTGGTCCTATGTGAGGAGTTGGTAGTGACCACGGTGCCGTTTGGGGGGCATTGCGGGGTTTCGCCCCCCGACGACACGTTTTCATGCCTAAGTGTGGATATTCTCTATTTTGGGTTGTGCTCTCAAACCGACGGTCCCGTGACCACTCATTCGGTTCGTACGGGCTACGTTGGTCCCATGCGAGGTGTTGACGCTACTCAAGGGGCCGTTTGGGGGGAGCTAAGGGGTTTCGCCCCCCGACGGCACGTTTTCGAGCCAAAGTGTGGATACTGTCTTTTTTGGGCCGTGCTCTCAAACTGAAGGTCCCATGATCACGCGGTCGGTTCATACTGGCTACGTAGGTCCCGTACAAGGTGTTGACACCACTCATGGGGCCGTTAGGGTGGCGCTAAGGTGTTTCGCCCCCCGACTACATGTTTTCAAGCTTAAGTGTGGATATTCTCTATTTTGGGTCGTGCTCTCAAACCGAGGGTCCTGTGACCACGCGATTGGTTCGTGTGGGCTACGTTGGTCCCACGCGAGGTGTTGGAATCACCCACGGTACCGTTTGGGGGGTACGGAGTTTTGCCCCCCGACGACATGTTTGCAAGCCTAAGTGTGGATATTCTCTGTTTTGGGTCGTGCTCTCAAATCGAGGGTCCTAAGACCACGCAGTTGGTTCGTGCGGAGTACGTTGGTCCCGTGTGAGGTGTTGGACTGCTCATAGGGCTGTTTGGGGGGCACAAAGGGGTTTCACCCCCCGATGGCACGTTTTGAAGCCTAAGTTTGGATATTCTCTATTTTGGGTCGTGCTCTCAAACCAAGGGTCCCGTGACTATGCGGTCTGTTCCTATGGGCTTAGTTGGTCCCGTGCGAGGTGTTGACGCCGCTCACGAGGCCTTTTGGGGGGCCCTAAGGGGTTTCTCCACCCCGACGACACATTTTGAAGCCTAAGTGTGGAAATTCTCTATTTTGGGCCGTGTTCTCAAATCGAGGGTCCCGTGACAATGCGATCGATTCGTACGGGCTAGGTTGGTCCCGTACGAGGTGTTGGCATCGCCCATGGGGCCATTTGGGGGGGCATTACGAGGTTTCGCCCTTTAGCGGGACGTTTTAAGCCTAAGTGTAAGCATTCTGAAATCTGAGCTAATGGTCTCAAATCGAGGGTACCGTGACCACGAGGTCGATTCGTACGAGTTATATTGGTCCCGTACGAGGTGTTGGCGCCGCTCATGGGGCCTTTTTTAGGGAGCTAAGGGGTTTTGCCCCCCAACGACACGTTTTCAAGGCTAAGTGTAGATATTCTCTATTTTGGGACGTGCTTTCAAACCGAGGGTCCCGTGGCCATGTGGTCTGTTCATGTAGGCTACATTAGTCCCGTCCGAGGTGTTGGCACCGCTCATGGGACCGTTTGGGGTATGCAAAGGGGTTTTGCCCCCGATGACACGTTTTTAAGCCTAAGTGTGGATATTCTCTTTTTGAGCCGCGCTCTCAAACCGAGGGTCCCGTGACCACGCGGCTGATTCGTATGGGCTACGTTGGTCCCGTACGAGATGTTGGCATTGCCCACGGTGCCGTTTGGGGGGCGTTGCCGGGTTTTGCCCCCCCGATGGCACGTTTTCAACCTTAATTGTGTATATTATCTATTTTGGGTTGTGCTCTAAAAATGAGGGTCTCGTGATGATGTGACCAGCTCGTGCGGCCTACGTTGGTCCCATCCAAGGTGTTGGGACCACTTATGGCGCCATTTGGGGGAAGTAACGGGTTCACCCCCCGACAACACGTTTTCAAGCCTAACTGTGAATATTCTTTATTTTGGGTCATGCTCTCAAATTGAGGGTCCCGTGACCATGCGTTCGGTTTGTACAGGCTACGTTGGTCCCGTGTGAGGTGTTGATGCCTCTCACGAGGCCGTTTGGGGGACGCTAAGGGGTTTCTCCCCCCGACGGCATGTTTTCAACCCTAAGTGTGGATATTATCTATTTTGGGTCGTGCTCTAAAAATAAGGGTCTCATGACCATGCGGTCGGTTCGAGCGAGCTATGTTGGTCCCGTGCGAGGTGTTGGGACCACTTATGGCACCGTTTGGGAGCGCTAAGGGGTTTCGCCCCCCGATAACATGTTTTCAATCCTAAGTGTGGATATTCTTTATTTTGAGCCGTGCTCTCAAACTGAGGGTCCCATGACCACGCGATCGATTCATACGAGCTACGTTAATCCCGTTCCAGGTGTTGGTGCCACTCACGAGGCCATTTGGGGGGCGCTAAGGGTTTTCGGCCCCCGATGACAAGTTTTAAAGTCTAAGTGTGGATATTCTATTTTTTGGGTCATGCTTTCAAATCAAGGGTCCCATGCGGTCGGTTCGTGTGGGCTACGTTGGTCCTGTGCGAGGAGTTGGCATCACCCATGGTGCCGTTTGGGGGGCGTTGCGGGGTTTCACCCCACAACGGCACGCTTTCATGCCTAAGTGTGTATATTCTCTATTTTAGGTCGTGCTCTCAAACTGAGGGTCCTGTGACCACTCGTTCGGATCGTACGGGCTACGTTGGTTCCATGCGAGGTGTTGGCGTTACTCACGGGGCCGGTTGGGGGCGCTAAGGGGTTTCGCCCCCCGACGGCACGTTTTCGAGCCAAAGTGTGGATATTGTCTGTTTTGGGCCGTGCTCTCAAACCGAGGGTCCTGTGATCTCGTGGTCACTTTGTATGGGCTACGTTAGTCCCGTGCTAAGGGGTTTCGGCCCCCGATTACACGTTTTCAAGCTTAAGTGTGGATATTCTCTATTTTTGGCGAGGCTCTCAAATCGAGGGTCTTGTGACCATGCGGTTGGTTCGTTCGGGCTACGTTGGTCCCGTGAGAGGTGTTGGAATCACCCACGGTGCCATTTGGGGGGAGTTGCGGAGTTTCGCTCCCCGACGACACGTTTTCAAGCCTAAGTGTGGATATTATCTGTTTTGGGTCGTGCTCTCAAATTGAGGGTCCCGTGTCCATGCGACCGATTTGTACGAGCTAAGTTGGTCCCATGTGAGGAATCGACGGTGCCCACGGTGCCGTTTAGGGGGCGTTGCAGGTTTTCACCTCTCGACTGCACGTTTTCATGCATAAGTGTAGATATTCTCTATTTTGGGTCGTGCTCTCAAACCGACGGTTTTATAATCACTCGTTCTGTTAATACGGGCTACGTTGGTCCCATGCGAGGTGTTGGCGCTACTCACGAGGCCGT
This sequence comes from Sambucus nigra, assembly GCA_949130495.1. NCBI lineage: Eukaryota > Viridiplantae > Streptophyta > Magnoliopsida > Dipsacales > Adoxaceae > Sambucus > Sambucus nigra. The sequence continues at coordinate 167,790,076 of OX422210.1, read as the reverse complement.
TTGGGGGGCGCTAAGGTGTTTCGTCCCCCGACGGCACGTTTTTGAGCCAAAGTGTGGATATTGTCTTTTTTGGGCCGTGCTCTCAAACCAAGGATCCCGTTATCATACGGTCGGTTCGTACGGGCTACGCAAGTGCCGTACAAGGTGTTGGCACCACTGACGGGGACGTTAGGGTGGTGCTAAGGGGTTTCTCCCCCCGACTACACGTTTTCAAGCTTAAGTGTGGATATTCTCTATTTTGGGTTGTGCTCTCAAACCGAGGGTCCTGTGACCACGCGGTTGGTTCATGCAGGCTACATTGGTCCCATGCGAGGTGTTGGGATCACCCACGATGCCATTTTAGGGGGGAGGGGGTTGCGGAGTTTCGCCCCCTGACGACACATTTCTGTTTTGGGCCGTGCTCTCAAATCGAGGGTCCCAAGACCACGCGGTCGGTTTTTGTAGGCTACATTGGTCCCGTGCGAGGTGTTGGAACTGCTCACAGGGCCGTGTGGGGGGCGCTAAGGGGTTTCGCCCCCGATGGCACGTTTTGAAGCCTAAGTGTGGATATTCTCTATTTTGGGCCGTTCTCTCAAACCCAGGGTGCCGTGACCATGTGGTCTATTCTTACGGGCTACGTTGGTCCCGCGCGAGGTGTTGGCGCAGCTCAAGAGGCCGATTGGGGGTGCTAAGGGGTTTCGCCCCCGACGGCACGTTTTGAAGCCTAAGTGTGGATATTCTCTATTTTGGGTCGTGTTCTTAAACCGAGGGTCCCGTGACCATGCGATAGATTCATACGGGCTAGGTTGGTCCCGTGCGAGGTGTTGGCATCGCCCATAAGGCCATTTGGGGGCGCATTGCGGGGTTTCGTCCTTTAAAGGGACATTTTCAAGCCTAAGTGTAAGCACTCTGAAATCTAGTTTAATGGTCTGAAACCGAGGGTCCCGTGACCACGCGGTCGATTCGTACGAGTTATATTGGTCCCGTGCGAGGTGTTAGCGCCACTCATGGGGCTGGGCCGTTTTTAGGGCGCTAAGTGGTTTCTCCCCCCGATAGCACGCTTTCAAGGCAAAGTGTGGATATTCTCTATTTTGATCCATTCTCACAAACCGAGGGTCCCGTGACCACGCGATTGATTCGTACGGGCTATGTTGGTACCGTGCGAGATGTTGGCATCACCCACGGTGCCGTTTGGGGGCGTTGCAGGGTTTTACCCCCTATGGTATTTTTTAAGCCTAAGTGAGGATATTCTCTATTTTGGGTCGTGCTCTAAAAATGAGGGTCTCGTGACCAAGCGGCCGGTTCATGCGGGCTACGTTGATCCCGTGCGAGGTGTTGGGACCACTTATGGCGCCATTTGGGGGCGCTAAGGGGTTTCGACCCCCGACAATACGTTTTCAAGCCTAAGTGTGGATATTCTTTATTTTGGGTTGTGCTCTCGAACTAAGGGTCTCGTGACCACGCGATCGGTTCATAAGGGGTACGTTGGTCCCGTGTGAGGTGTTAGTGCCACTCACGAGGCCATTTGGGGGGAGGTAATGGGTTTCACCCCCCGACGGTACGTTTTAAAGACTAAGTGTGGATATTCTCTATTTTGGGTCGTGCTCTCAAATCGAGGGTCCCATGCGGTCGGTTCATACGGGCTACGTTGGTCTTGTGCGAGGAGTTGGCATCACCCACGGTGCCGTTTGGGGGCATTGCGGCGTTTCGCCCCCCCAACGGAACGTTTTCATGCCTAAGTGTAGATATTCTCTATTTTGGGTCATGCTCTCAAACCGAGGGTGCCATGACCACTCGTTCGGTTCGTACGGGATTTATTGGTCCCGTGTAAGGTGTTGGCACTGCTTACGGGGCCGTTTGGGGGCACTAAGGGGTTTCTCCCCCTGACGATACGTTTTCAAGCTTAAGTGTGGATATTGTCTATTTTGGGCCGTGCTCTCAAACCGAGAGTCCCATGATCACGTGATCGATTCGTACGAGCTACGTTGGTCCCGTGCGAGGTATTGGACTGCTCACAGGGCCGTTAGGGGGGCGCTAAGGGGTTTCACCCCCGATGGCATGTTTTGAAGCCTAAGTTTGGATATTCTCTATTTTGGGTCGTGCTCTCAAACCAAGGGTCCCGTGACTATGCGGCCTGTTCCTACGAGCTTAATTGGTCCCGTGCGAGGTGTTGGCACCGCTCACGAGGCCTTTTGGGGGGCGCTAAGGGGTTTCACCCCCCGACAACACGTTTTCAAGCTTAAGTGTGGATATTATCTATTTTGGGCCGTGCTCTCAAACCGAGGGTCCTGTGATCACGTGGTCGGTTTGTAAGGGCTACGTTGGTCCCGTGTGAGGTGTTGGCAACATTCATGGGGTCGTTTGGGAGGCGCTAAGTGGTTTTGCCCCCGACGGCACGTTTTAAAGCCTAAGTGTGGATATTCTTTGTTTTAGGTCGTGCTCTCAAACCAAGGGACCCATGCGGTCGGTTCGTGCGGGCTACGTTGGTCCCATGCGAGTAGTTGGCATCACCCACGGTGCCGTTTGGGGGGCGTTGCGGGGTTTCGCCCCCCCCCCCCCCGATGGCACGTTTTCATGCCTAAGTGTGTATATTCTCTGTTTTGGGATGTGATCTCAAACCTAGGATCCCGTGACCACTCGTTCGGTTCATACGGGCTACGTTAGTCCCGTGCGAGGTGTTGACACCGCTTACGGGGCCATTTGGGGGTGCTAAGGGGTTTCACCCCCCCGACGGCACATTTTCAAGCCTAAGTGTGGATATTGTCTATTTTGGGCTGTGCTCTAAAACTGAGGGTCCTGTGATCATGCGGTCAGTTCGTGCGGGCTACGTTGGTCCCCTACGAGGTGTTGGCGCCACTCATGGGGACCTCTGAGTGACGCTAAGGGGTTTCGCCCTCCGACGAAACATTTTCAAACTTAAGTGTGGATGTTCTCTATTTTGGGTTGAGCTCTTAAACCGAGGGTCCTGTGACCACGCGATTAGTTTGTGCGGGCTACGTTGGTCCAGTGCGAGGTGTTGGAATCACCCACGGTGCCATTTGGAGGGCATTACGGGGTTTCACCCCTCAACGACACGTTTTCAATACTAAGTGTGGATATTCTCTATTTTAGGTCGTGCTCTCAAATCCCGGGTCGTGTGACTAAGCGGTCAGTTCGTGCGATCTACGTTGGTCCCGTGTGAGGTGTTGGAATCACCCACGGTGCCATTTGGAGGGCATTACGGGGTTTCACCCCTCAACGACACGTTTTCAATCCTAAGTGTGGATATTATCTGTTTTAGGTCGTGCTCTCAAATCCCGGGTCGCGTGACTACGCGGTCAGTTCGTGCGATCTACGTTGGTCCCGTGCAAGTTGTTGGCACTGCTCACAGGGCCGTTTGGGAGGCACTAAGGGGTTTCGCCCCCCGACGGCACGTTTTCAAGTCTAAGTGTGGATATTCTTTATTTTAGGCCGTGCTCTCAAGCCGAGGGTCCCTTGACCACGCGGTCGGTTCATGCGGGCTACGTTGGTCCCATGCGAGATGTTGGTGCCGCTCACGGGGACGTTTTGGGGGTGCTAAGGGGTTTTGCCCCCCCAACGGCACGTTTTCAAGCCTAAGTGTGTATATTCTCTGTTTTGGGTTGTGCTCTCAAACCGAGGGTCCCGTGACCACATGGTCTGTTGGTGCGGGCTACGTTAGTATTGTACGAGGTGTTGGCCCTGCTCACGAGGCCGTTTAGGGGAGCTTATGGGTTTCACCCCCCGACGACATATTTCTTAGCCTAAGTGTGGATATTCTCTATTTTGGGGCGTGCTCTCAAACCGAGGGTTTCGTGACCACGTTATCGGTTCGTGCGGGCTACATTGGTCCCATGCGAGGTGTTGGCGTCGCCCACGGGGCCATTTGGGGGGCGTTGCGGTGTTTCTCCCTTTAACGACACGTTTTCAAGCCTAAATGTAAGCTTTTTGAAATCTAGGATAATGGTCTTATAATGAGGGTCCCGTGACGATGTGGTCGGTTCGTGCATGTTACATGGTCTCGTGCGAGGTGTTGGCACCGCTCACAGGGCCGTTTGGGGGACGCTAAGGGGTTTAGCCCCCCATCGGCAAGTTTTCAATCCCAAGTGTGGATATTCTCTATTTTGGGACGTGCTATCAAACTTAGGGCCCCCTGACGATCCGGTCTATTCGTATAGGATACGTTGGTCCTTTGCGAGGTGTTGGACCCGTAATCGGTGATCGCTCCCCTAAAAGGGACGTTTTGGGGGGCTTTAAGGGGTTTTCCCTCTAACGACACGTTTTCAAGCCTAAGATTAGATTTTCTCAAATTATTGTCATATTCTCAAACCGTGGGTCCCATGACCACGCGAACGGTTCCTACGAGTTACATTGGTCCCGTGCACAGTGATCGCTTCCCTAAAAGGGACGCTTCGGGGGCGCTAAGAGGTTTCGTCCTCTAACAGCCCATTTTCAAGAATAAGTGTTGATTTTCTCAAATTATCGTCATTTTCTGGAACCAGGGGTCCCGTGAGCACGCAGTCAGTTCCTGCGAGTTAAATTGATCCCGTAGGAGGTGTTTGCACCTCTCACAAGGCCGTTTGGGAGGTGCTTTTTGTTTTTGCCCTCAAAAGGCATGTTTGGTAAGAAAATCTGAACAGTCATAGCACGGGAACACTAGAACCATGCTCTGAACAGTCTTTGGAGTTTTGTCTGGACAGTATTTGGATCAACAAAGTGACGTAGGCTCCCACGAGTGAATCCCTGGCTTTTTACAACTATAACAAGTGTTCCCATTATTGATTTCAGATGGTGGAGTTCGATTTTGTTGAGTAGAGTGAGAGGTAATGTTTGTAAGGGACTAATTTCAAGGTGCAAGAAACTCAACATTACAAGGTGGCCTCACAGGAAGATTAAGAGCTTGACAACCCTCATTGATCTTACAACCTTGTCAAGCTCAAATGACAAGCTCAAAAATAGTAAAAGTTAAATGTGTATCTGTAATAATAGATGCATAATTTTAAAGTTCAATATGAAAATATAAATAACAAAATAAATTTTTTGACCATATATTACAATCTACCTGCTCATGGTAAGACTTTAACAAAAGTTCAATTTGTCTGATCTCCATTCTGGATTTATTTTTAAAAACCTACGAATTTTTGCACGTGGTCAATTAAGAGGAGGTGTATCTATAATGGATGCATAGATGTCAGCGGCATGAACTCAAAATCTCATCCTCTTCAGCCTATTGGTAAGATCGAGTTTGACGTGCATATGTCGTGAGACATCACAGTCTTCGCCAATGATTTTTGTATGTAATTATATCTATAATGGGTGAATTTTTTTTCAGCGTTCTCTAACATGGTAAGAAAGGCCAGTGCTCTATCGGGATTATGTACACTATATATATATTATACAACTTCATCCCAACATTGTGGCAGGGAAAACATAATACGATCGAACAAGTACTCTTGCTGGAAATGAACTCCACGATTTATAAGGTAGTTAAATTGTTCGATCTTCCTATTCCCATACCAATAAATAGGAGTACCCACTTTATGAGGATCATTAATGAAAGAGGTACGAGTGCGGACCAATTGCAACCTTTCATACTCTTGTTGCCATCGATTATCATCGTGACTCATTTTTCCTGAGAATAATAAATGAGAGCGCGAATATGATTCCTATAAATAATGGCTCTAATGAATCATTAACTAGTTATTATGTTCGAGGGCGTGGATATGATTCCTATATATAATAGCTCTAATAAATCATCAACCGTTAATTTATTATGTTTTGAATACCTACTTTTGTCATTTATGCCAACAATCCCTAAAATTAACCCTTATGTTTGGTATTTTTTTAATCGAGAGGTATTTTTGTAATGGTTCGGTATTTTTTTAATGGAGAGGTGTTTTTTTATATTTCAGCCCCAAACTTAAACCAACAATATCCATGTAATTAAAATTTTCCCTAGTTTGAAAATTAAACCAACAATATCAATTAAATTAAAATTTGCCCTAGTTTGAAACTTAAACCAACATGAGTCATATATATGTATTTTTTTTTCTAGAATACGCGCACAATACACACATGCACACACACACACACAGAAACACACACACACACACACACACACATACAGAGAAATACACACACAACAAAATAAATAACAAGGGTTTGGAAATACACACACACAATGAAATAATTAATAAGGGTTTGATATTATACACACACGTATACATACACACAAAGAGAAATACACACATGTATAACACACACACACACACAGAAATATACACACATAATGAAATAAATAAAAAATACACACACACACAATGAAATGATAACAAGGGTTTGAGATTACCTTCGTGATTAAGAGAATGAGAGAGCTTGAGATTGAGAGAATGAACGCCGAAATCGTCGGAGAGAGGGAAACCAAGGGTTTGAAAATTTTCAAGGGAACTGAAATTTGTTCTGCAATTTTTAAGTATAAAGACACTGGTCATGACCCTCAGTCGTGACCAAACGACGTGACCCCTTTATTTTTAACACGTCAGCGTGGAAACAAGATCATGGTTACGGTCGAAAGTCGTGACTCACTCCCAACAATGGTCACGGTCCTAAGCCGTGACTATATTGGTGTATATTTATGTATTTGGTCATGACTTATAGCCGTGACCCCATCCATGACCCCATTTGTAGGGAAACTTGGCGTCTTAATGGTCACGACTGGGTCACAGTTGTGAGTCGTGACCCATGCGAGTCACAATCAAAAGTCGTGACCATCTACAAGACAATCCATGACCACTGGAATTGGTCACGCTCATTTTGGATATAGTCACGAGTTTGGGCTGTGACCAGATGGTCACGACTATAGGCCGTGACCCCTTTTCCATGACCATTTTCGGTATTTGGTGTAGTGATAGGTCACAGAAAGCCATGAAGAGAAGGTTCGTCTCTGACTACATTGCCAATTATCTTGTGTAAGGAACTCATGTTTGGGTCTCTGAATTCCCAGATGAAAAAATTCTCTTCACTTCTCAGGAGGATCTCAGATGGCAGATGTTCTTCGATGGAGCTGCAAATAAGAAAGGGTATGACATTGGGATACTTATAATCACCCCTGATGATCCTCACACGCCCACTTCCATTAAGATGGACTTCACTTGCACCAACAAAATAACTAAGTATGAGACATGCACCATAGGCCTCAAGATCACTCAAGAGAAAGACATCAAACACCAAGACGTCTATGGAGACTCTAGCCTCATTGTCATACAAATTAGCAGAAAATGGAAAGCCAAAGACGAGAAGCTACTACCCTTCCATGACTGCCTAGAAAAGTTCGCTTCCCAGTTCAAAGATGTCACCATCCATTACCTTCCTCGCTTAAAAAACAATTTAGCTGACACCCCTGCAACCTTGGTCTCCATAGTCAATATGTCCGAGTAAATAACAATGGTCCCTTTCCTAGTTGAGAAACAGGTTGCTCCCACCCACTGATGTCACATTGATCTCATCACCTAAGAAGATCCTGACATGGCCGAATTATGGTACTATGATATTTGGCACCTCCTCTAGCATGGTAGATATCCCCGAGATGCAAGTTACCCAGTATATCATCTGGGACAAAGAACTTTTTAAGAAAAACTTTAATGGAACCCATTTACATTTCATAGAGTGGGTGATATTAAAGGAATGATGCAGAAGATCCACAGGGGGGATGCAGGCCCTGCATGAATGGTCACATGCTTGCCAAGAAGATCATTCGTCAAGGGTACTATTGGACTACCATGGTTTAAGATTGTGCTACCTATGTTCAAAGATGCCTTAAATGTCAATAATTTTCTAACCTCCAACACTTGCCTCCCCAATAATTATACAGCATGATCTCTTCCTGGACCTTATCCACCTGGGGCATAGACATCATAAGGAAGGTCACTCCCAAAGCTTCCAATGGGCACGAGTTCATCCTGATCGCCATTGACTAATTCACTAAATGGGTTGAGGTTGAGTTATACGAAGTACCAAATGCCAAGAAAGTGGAAAAGTTTAATGGAATCCGCTTCTAAGCTGAGGTCATAGAATTGGTCGACGAGTATGGAATTTAGAGACACAAGTTTTCTCCTTACCGACCCCAAACTAATATTACTATCAAATCCATCAATAAAATCCTCAAAACCATCATCATAAAGATGACCAAAAGTTGCAAATACTGGGGCGATCGAATACCCTACGCCTTCTAGGGATACCGTACACCTATTGGGGATACCCCTTATTCTCTGGTATACGGAATGGAAGTTGTTTTCCTCGTGAACTAAAAGTACCTTCCCTACATGTTATGCTGGAGAGAAAAGTCAGGGAGGAAGATTGACATCAGAGATGTTATGAAGAACTCTCACTTTTAGATGAAAAGAGACTTAAAGCTCTATACCACATACAACGGTTCTATCATTGCATAGTGCGATCATTCAATAGGAAAGTCAAGGATTGCAGTGTTTAAGAAGGAGACCTTACTCTCAAAGAAATTATAGAACCTGTTTGGGATCTCAGAGGGAAGTTCAAACCTAATTGGAGCGACCCCTACATCGTGAAGAAAATCTTATCATGCGGCGCTGCTATGCTCATAGATTTCGACGGAGAAGGGATGGCACGTCCAGTCAATCTGGATCGTCTCGTGAAATTCTACCCTTAATACGAATCCTTGACACGCTGCGACTCTTCTCATCCCCTTTCTATTCTAAAAAAAATTCTTCATTATTGCTACTCAGAACTTTGTTGGACCTGATCCTCTCAAAATAATTCTTTTCAAAATAAAACTAGTGGAATTTTCAAAACCCTCACAGGTATGTAGGCAGCCCATATGAGACACATGGACACGGTCCTTTTATTTTTCATACAATGCTATTCTTTTTTAACCCCCGAGAATGGTGGTCTATCTCATTATTTATGAGAACAAAAGGATTATGTATGCCTTAGCGGTTGGTACAGATAGTTCAAATAAAAAATTCATTAAACAATCATATATCATAACCTAATTGATTAATAATTCAAATTTAAACTTAAGCTACAAATATTAGTTATTTAATTAATTTAGTAATATAATTAATTAACTTAATAAGATGGTTGATGATTGAAGTGTAAATCAAGTTAATCTTCGAGTAGGTTCATGAGATGTTCAGAAAGTTAATTTTGAGCCCTAAAATACGCATCTAGGAGGTGATAGGGGATAAAATAACATAATTAAACAAAACGGTCGATTTAAAGGGAAACCCAAATGGAAAAAAACTTGGACGACCTAGCCAATGAAAATTTATAATTTTAGGAATTACATAAGGACATGATATAAGACTTACACAACTGACTCAACTCTTTCAAGCCTTGATGCGTCTTCATTCCTTAGCCTTCTCCACATCGACACACAGGAGTCCATCTACACACTACCAAAATGTCATAGGAGTCCCACCTACGCACTACCAAAATGTGTGTCCACACACGCTTCGGTATCCACCGATCCAGGCTCAGCAATTGTCAATGGAGAGAACACAGAATTTACCTTTTTAAACCGCAACACATGCGGAGTCCACCATATGTAAATAAGCAAATGATCAAGAAGTCCACCGTACGACACTTTCCTTAATCTAGACGACGAGAGAAAACAAACTTGGTGCACAAAATAAAAATCTCAAAGCATATAAAGATTGAAACTTGGATCTCAAACTAGTTAGGTGAAACTAGAGTTTGGAGTCTCTTAAATATGTCTTTGGAAAATAATTTCTAAACGCCTATACAAGGAAAACTGATGCCAACACTCTAATTTATAGAAAACACATTTTTTTGAGGTGACATAATTGTTCGAGGCACTTCATTCGAAAGAAAAGCCAAGGGTCGTTCGAATAAAGTCACTAGTCTTGTTCGAATGAAATGGTTAATCTCGTTCGAACATAATTTATACGAGCTTAGAAAAATAATTCATTGACAAATAGAGGAACCTCCTTTGAACTTCATTTGAAGGTCCTTTGAACGAAATTCACCATCTCGTTCAAACGAACAAACAATCTCATTCAAATGACTTTATAACCAAAAATATTTTTCTTTTAAAATATAATTTATGAAAATGGTCTGAAAAATGATTTAAAACAACACCCAACATAAAAACTAAGGTTCAAAATAATATGCATTCATACCTTACGATATCAATGAATGTTGAAGATGAAATGTGGCACAAAACATGACATGATGATGTAGATAAATTCGCCTCCTCGGTCTTCAAAGAAACGCATCACAGGCTTTGAAGGATTAACCAACTCAAGACCAAACCTATGACTTAAATGGTTTTGTCCAAATGAAATTAAGACAATACTTACAAATTGAATCGATTTCAGAATTTGTACTTACAAATCTCCCCATTGGGTATTTTAGGACAAAAAACAATAATAAAAACCTATGGGCCGTCAAGCTCATCTAAAGACTCAATCCCAACCCCAAAAAGGAAAAAGTACCAACTTGAAAACCACAAACTTTGAGTAGCTTTGCTATTGTGTAAACTTTATTGCATCGTTGCAAACCTATATACTTAAACATAACGTTCAAATCCATCTTGAATACATAACAATATAAACCACAATTGGAAAACCCTCACCCTTTGTCTAATCAATCTCCACTTAATATGAGACGTCTCCCCTTAGGGTAAAAATCTCCCCGAGTTAGAGAATTAGATATAAAAATATCCCCGGAGGTAGAGAGTTAGATACCATTTCTCATTTTTTTGTTCAGTAATAGAAATTTAATAAGGTGCATAATATAAACATATTATCCCCTAAATGCAACATAAGTGAACATAAAGGAAAACAAGCAATATCACGCGATGATGTGAAGAGAAACATTCAACGACCAACAACTCGGCAACACAAGTACACATAATCCAAATAATGAACACAAAATATTAATTTTAATGCAGAAATGAAATGTCAATGATAACAATCAACAAAAGATACTATTGTGATCATAAAACATGCCAATATGAATCGAAGATTAAGTATATGACAAATATGGATTAAATGCAATCGTAAAGACTAAAAACAAAAATCATACCATATATATATATATATATAAATATGAAAACATACTAATGACATACAAGCATATATAGGTATAAAAACAACAAAAGACACAAAACACATAAGTTTTCCACACAAGCATAATATAGACGTGTCTCAACAAAAGTGGTAGATAGTGAAGGGGATTGAACTATAAATAAAAGAAATATGACCCAATCACTCAAAATATGCCCAAGGAGTTCTATTTGGCGGTAAAACTTTTCAATTTCGATTTAATCTCATAGTGACAAATAAATAACTCATAGATGGACACACATACACAATTCACACTAGCCTAGAAATCTTGATGATTCTCAAATTAATGGGGTCAAATAATTAAGCTCAACTAGGACTCATTGTGAAAATCCATTGATCTTTGACTTAACACCTTCAAAATGTAAACATATATCAATTTTTTCTCTCATTTTGAAGATACTAAATTTTGAAGCATTAATAAACAAAATTGGCCTTGGCAATATTTTCTTTTCTTTTCCTCTCTTTCTTTCAGGGTCTTACCGATGGTGGCCTTTAATGCAAAGGAGGTTTCTCCTTCTATGGCCCTTTCCCATTGAACACTTAATTTTTTTCTTATCAAATAAGATCTAACTCACGCAATGGTTCTTACATGAAAAAATCTCCCATACTAAAAAATATTATGTAAATGATAATATTGATAGGAGAATACATCACTTAACTCATGCAACATATGTAGTAAAATCCAAAAGAGCTCGTCAAAAGAATGTGCATAGGCATATACAAAGTTAATTAATTAAAGTAAATAAATTTTTAACTACTCCATGCAAGCATAATTAAGAATAATCTAAGCATTGAAAATCATAATCAAATATCCTAGTCACATGGATACATGGAAGGAATAGGATTCAAACACGTCGCTATGCCACAAAAAATGTGTAAAACTAAGATACACAAAAATAGAAATCTTTTTGAGTTTTTAAATATTTTTTCAAAAATAACACCACTTGAAAACTAAACTCAAGAGACAAACATTTTTTTTTGTATTTTTCACAATAAGACTAAATATATAAAAAATAAAATACAAAAGATACACGCCATACAACTAGCAATCATAAATATCATGAAATATAAAATCTAGTGTACGAAAACATGCAAATACAATCAACCATTATATTTAGTATGAGAAGTATCATGTGAAAGCATGTGAGAATCAACCAATCTAACATTCAATGCCTACAAAACTGGTTTCCTAACCCAAATAAATGAATACTTAATGCCTCGAGTTTGGGAACCACGGTGACACGAGATATAGACTTCATAGGACCTTTTTTAAAATAACAACAAAGCATCCTCAAGTGACTATTCCTACCACAATGCGAACATGTGTAAACACGAGGAGGACTACTTTTGGGTTGACCTTTTCTAAACATCATGGCAACGATTGACACTTTTAAACTCACACACAACATTTTTTTTAAAAACCTCAAATTAAATTAAACTTAAACTAATTTACCCAATTAAAACCAATCACCAATTAAAAGATTGTTATGTTAATAAATTTTTTTATCTTACCATAAAACATGCATCTAGGTGATAGCATGATAAAATAAAATAATCAACCATAATGCTCGATCTACGAGGGTACCCAAATGGGAAAAACCTCAGTTGACCCAACCAATGTAAACTCATTATGTTAGTAATTACACAAGGACATATAAGAAGACTTATGCAATCGAATCTAATCCTTCAAGTCTTGACGCGTCTTCTCTCCTTAGACCTTTTGCACAACGACACATAAGAGTCCATCAACACACTGCCACAACATGTGAGTCCACACACACCCCGGTATCCACCGATCCAGGCACAATAAACATCAACGGAGAGAACATGGAGTCAACCACTGAAATTTCCATACACAGGGAGTCCACCGTATGTAAACAAGTAAACGATCACGGAGTCCACTGTATGCAATTTTCCTCAATCAAGACGATAAGAGAAAAAAACTAGATGCACAAAATAGAGATCTCAACGCATGTAAAGATTGAAACTTGGATCTCAAACTAGTTGGGGGAAACTAGGGTTTGGAGTATTGTAGATATGTATTTGAAAATAATTTTGAAAGCCTTGAACAAAGAAAACTGATGCCAACACTCCAATTTATAGAAAACACATTTCTGAGGTGGCACAATTTTTGAGGCACTTCGTTTGAATGAAAAGAAAGGGTCGTTAAAATAAAGTCACTAATCTCGTTCGATCACATAACATCTCGTTCGAATGGATTAACTAATCTTGTTCGAATAGACATTGGGCAATATTTGAACGGGAATTCCCTAACAAACATAGGAACCTCGTTTGAAGGTCATTTGAATGACATTCACCAACTCGTTCAAATGAACAAAAAATCTCATTCGAATGAATTCAAAATAAAAAAATATTTTTATTTTAAAATCGACTATATAAAAATGGATTCAAACAAGATTTAAAACAATACCCAATATAAAATCCAATGATCAAAATAATATGCATTCTTTACAAGATCCTTGAACGTTAAAGACAAAACGTGGCATGAAAAACTGCAGGATGATGTAGACGTTCTAACTTGGCTGTTACGATCTTCAAACAACAGACTTTGAATGATAAAATAACTCAAGACCTAACCTATGACTCAAACGGTTTTGTCCAAACTAAATTAAGCTATTTCAGACAAGTTGACTTGATTTGAAATTTTGTACTTACAGAAGCTATTATATTCAATAAGAAGACATATTGACAAGACATTATAGAACCGAATGATGACCCCCACTATCAATCATGAAGATGATAAACATTTACTCCAATAGTTAGTGGTTCCTTGCGTACCTAATCCCACTAAATAACTAGATTATTACCTTTTATTCTCAATGATACCCCACCGCAAACTCATGTTACTCGTGATTTTATTTCTCTTTTAGCCAACATTATATTTCCCAATCCTCGATTAATGAAACGTATATTGACTTTGATTATACGTTTGAGCTTTGTTAGTAATAATGAATTAGTCACAAATCTAACTAACGATGATTCATTGAAAAGGGGACTTCGATGAATAATAATCACTAAGCAATAAAAATGATCTAAACATTGAGTAATCACACACAACTTAACAAAAATGGGGCGATCCCAATAAAAATGGCATGGGAGGGGAAAGATTGAAGCAAATGATGACATGACTCATTCGAAGCAAGACATTAATGTGCCACTCGATCCAATCACTACATACATAACACTCAATTGAATCCCACACATATAAGTTAATTACAACACATGGAATCTTGCCTCATATCTAAAAGGATCGATTAGTCTCGAGATGTGTAACTTATGAAATATTTCCTATCCCATTCATTTCCACTCCAAATATAAAACCTTTCAATTCCAAATACATGTTCATGAGATGATAAAAAATTAACCACTGAGGATTCACCAGTGCACCCTTAGCTCGAGGTGGAAAGCCACAAGCTTCATTTACATGTGCAATGAAATTATATTATGTTAACATATTTGTTAGTGCAAAAATATGATTCTCACACAACACTATAAATCTATAATGCTAAATAAAAATAGAAGGAGGTAAGAGATAAAGAAGAACAGTGTCTATACGTGGTTCAGCCAGACTTGACCTACGTTCATGGATGAAGGGGAGGGGAACCTTTATTTTTATTAGTGGGAGATTGATACAAACTTACAGATTAGTTTCTCTATTGTGTCTCTTTCATTATCACTACGTGAGGCTCTATATATACAGTATACTACAACATTCTCCCTTATTCTTAGTATACACGTTGGATATATTTAAAATTTTCCATGACATATGTTCAAATTCTTAGAGATACTTGCTCGCAATAACAGAGGTTGCGCTAGCCATTGAGAGCACATATTTTAATCAAATCTTTAAAGATTAAAATATTCCAGAACTGTCATGGATGAATCTTCGGGTAATTATGAAGGAACATGTGTCGAAGAATGCCGATCCTTTGGTTGTTGATGGATTGTTGACAAGGTCCTCGCAGTCTTTAACTTAGTGATTTAGACTAGGAAGAACATTCGTCCATCCATATTTGGGTTAGGGGCCTTTGATTGCGATAAAAAATTAGTACTCATATACCAGTCGTTTTTCCTTATTTGTGTAACCCCCCATGCATTCTGGCGTCGACTGTTACCAAACTACGATGTGCGTTACTAAATAAATACCATTCTCAGCATGTGAGAGATATATGAGACTTATAAAAAAAATTCCATAAGATAAAATCAAATTTATCCGACATTATAATCATTCATGCCATAATAAAACTTATCACCATGTTAATCTTCAAAATAAATCCAATCCTATATAAATATAAACTCAGATGAAATGATCCAACTATAATATCTGACAGAAATAGTAAACAACCGTGGAACTGATTGGCCCACCAAATCCATAAATAAAAGTCTCATAATAAAAGCGATGGAATATAAAGTGATCCTAAACTACTAAGGCATCTAAAATAAATCTCCAGCTGCATCTCCAAAAATATCTCCAATCACTGCTATGCAACTACTACAGCGCTATACATGAAATGCTAGTCAATGCAATGGGCCAGAGCCCACCGCATGAATACTAGCTACTCTCCTCAATTAGGGTCCGTGAACCCAGACAACGACATTATACATAATAAACACCACAATAGAGTATTTCAATTTAAACGAGATATAAATTAATACGCGAGTAAAATAAACTACTATTATCACATCACGTAATTTAAGTCACCCCACTAGTTTAAGTCAAATTATTCCCTTAGCACTATAATTTAAAATTTAGCTCTTATCCTTACTTAATTTAATTATTCAATTATTTTTGTTCATGCGACACCAATATGTCTAGTCGACTCCTTATCGGTCTTGCACACACTCTTAGCGCACCTACAGTTCTACACATCACACCCATTCCCCTCACTATAGTTAGTCAACCTGTATTCTGTCAGCTCTGCACATACTCGTGAGGTTCCACGCACGACACGTCGCTATAGTCAGTAGGCCCGTATTATGTCAGAGCTGCACATACTCGTGTCGCAAATCCATTTTTAATACTTTTTTATTATCTTATGTATAAATTCTCAATTTCTTATTATTTTGCTCTAGCCCAATCTTATTATAGAGAATAAATTCTCAAACCTACCCCTTGTCCCATACCGAGAGGTCTCCAAAACACAAGTACATTTGACCCTATTATATAAGATGAATTTCCACCATTACTTTCCTCCTAGTCTTGTGCCTAGATTATCAAATCAATGGAAGGACACAAAAATCAGCCCCACCCTGGAATATCTCATTCGTAAAAATCTACACTAACTAGTTCCATACCTATAAAGTGTTACCCACAACTAACACATGCCTACAATCCCTATACCTAGCAAGTGATCCTAAAACTAAGGTGAGTGCATAACTACCCAAAAATTCCATTGTCCCCGCGGTGACAAATATGATTAAATTAATAATTTGTATATTAAATATTATCAACAAATTCCAAAAAAAAATCTCATACGACCACACATATATCTAATTTAATTCATTAAATCAATTTTCATAATTAAACAACTTATTTTGTGGAACTAATATAATTTCCTCATGCAAGTTTATGGGGCACACAACAAAAATACCTTTTTTTAATCACGTTTTCATAATTTTAAGTGAATTCACAAGTCCCCTCCAATTTAAATAAAGCCACTATAGTTTTCTCCATGAAAACCTTGAGAATGCGTTTTAAGGCCCTTTAGTGTTTGCTTTAGGTATAAACTACTTTTCCAAATTTAGTTAACCCAATTTTATCTTCTTAAATCCTAAACATGCATCTAAGTGATTTAAACCATTAAACAAATAAACATAAAGGTTAAAGAATCAATTTCAGAAAAAAAAAACGTTCGAGTAAAACCTTTTATTTCACTATGAACTGTAAATCACAACTTACAAATACATAGAGAAATTTTCCATGAATATTCGCAGACACTCACATAGACCTTGGTCTCGAATCAGCAATGGATCAACCGTAGTGAACCCACATGAACACGCAACTCTGTCTTCTGCAAGTAACACCCTCAAGCATCCCCAATGACCAAAGTCTACAAATGTGTAATGAATGAAGAACTATCTTCCAGTAAACACGTTCAAGATCACAAGTTTTAGAATTGTGAAATTCGATCTTGAATAAACTCTGGATGATGGAAAACTAATGAGAATTTTCGTAATCTATTTTACTGAAAACGTCTTGGCAAAGAGTTGTATTTATTTCTGAGTAAAAAAAGTCTATAAAGAATGAAACATGAAAATAGAGGTGACAGGTCATTTGAGCAACATCCCCAAGTCGTTTGAACGACACGTGAATGTCGGTGGAACGACATACAATGTCGTTTGAACGACTTTCAGAAACTTGATTTTCTTTTTATAAAAATTTCTCAAAATTTGTAAAATTATTTTGACTCAGAAATACTTAAAATACGCTTTCGCCAATTATAAATTTAATTCTCAATATTTAAAATATTTTAAAACCATTTAAATCATCCATCATTTTAAATCAAGATTCTAAATCACACAGCTTCATTTAAGCATTCATACCTGAGTGATTTAGAACAAACTAAATGTGAAGAATTCAACTTGACTTGATATCATCTTCAAAGCTTTAACCGTAGATTCTTTAACTTCTAATGTCATAGGCTTTACAGAATCTCAATATAATAACTAGTCTATACTCAAATTGTTTTGTGCGAAAATTAGCCAATTACAAACAAATTGTCTTTATTAGAAATTTGTTCCTACAAATCTCCTCCTTTGGCTATTCCGGGACAAAACCAACAAAATAAAATAAAAAGGAAATGTGCTAAGCCGGGCAATCAGGCCATAAAACCTATGTCCTCTCCCATAAACTCAAAATAATAAAAATACTGGACACGAACTAAAAACTTTAGAACCGACAAGCATGAATCAGAATCCATCTCTGAATGTGATGTAGTAACAAAAATCTAGATATCTAAAAAATAACCTACACACACGAGACAAAAAAACAAATACCCAAGTGAAGCATGAAGGAACAAAAATATCAATAAAACATAAATAATACTTCCCCTACATCATATATCTCTCCCCTCTTTATCTGGAATAGACAAATCGTGGGACAGACAGACCATATATAGCATAATAAATGAATAACGATAACATGGCTAAATAAACAATTGCAATATCAGCTAAATAAAAAATCTTGATAGTGGATATCAAAATATAGCATTAAATGGATCACAATAAAATAGAATACAGCTAAAGCCATAATGGAATGAATAATACTTCATAATCTAAGAACATACATCCATGTCTAACATAATAAATGTGCTGATATAGAAAAAAATCCATAAGTGTATAACTACATCATATATGAGAATAAATAGATAGATCATAAATAAAATCTCAAATACAATGAATCAGAACAAAATATCTCAAAACAACTACTCATCATCATCATCACCTCTAGTAAAGGTAGTCGTATCATGTCCAACTCTTGACGATCCATATCCTCGGCTCTGCTCCCTACGTCTCATCTCCTCGATATAAGCCATCATTTGTGAATCTCTAACAGCACGGGCCTGCGACTCTGCCTCAAATCAGGCCATTATAGTATCAAACATTTAGGCCTGAGCAGCCACCTGTGCTTGTAGAGTATCAAAGTCCTTTATCTTATGGTGGGTAGAAGTGTCGGGGCATGGTTGAGTATTGACAAAAGTGGGACCAGGGTGACCAGCTAGCTGGGATATGTATCCAACACCAGAAGAAGCTCCCTCAGTAGGTGGAACTCTAGATCTAGCCTCCTCAATCAGATGACTCTCAAATCGAGTCAATGTGACAGAATCAATGACTGAGGCATCAAACACGAACAAATCATCCTCCAAAATAGGAACCCTAGTAGATATACAAATCCTAGTGATGAGAATCCCATAAGGGAGAGCAAAATGGACAGGGATGCGACCGGTGATGGTAACATACGACATCACCTAAAGCATAACTGCGAGAATGTCAATGTCCCACCCCTGCAATACATCAAGCATGAAATAAACTATATCAAATCTGATATGTGTGTGATTAATCCTAAGGTATATATATGATGACACAAAATTTAACTGGCGAAGAAACATGGTAGCCCCGGCCTGAGGAATCTCCCAAAAATAGTGGTAGAGAATATCCTCATAGGAGGGACCATCGTCAGAGACTATAGGGAAAACTCCATCAGGAACGCGTGGAATATGAAGCATCTCTGCTATCAGATCAGTAGTGACAATGATAGGAATGCCACGAATGGAAGTCTGAATCCCTACACATGTGTGAGTAGCATGAAAGAAAAACTCACAAACGATGTTCGGGTAAACAATACCATATGCGTCAAACATCATCTCCCAAACCCGACCTGTCAGACAACGAGGAATGTCAAACTGTCCAAACTTAGAAAAATGAAAGAATATGTCCTAACAACCGATCTAATGTGTAGTCCGAGTAAGTAGTAGTGCTCATAGTCCACTCGAGTCGCCCACCCCACCGCAAAATAGGGAGGTCTATTTGTCCGAGCTCGCTGGGCTCGAGTAGAGGCAAGCTGCTCATCAATATGACGAGATGGTTTGCCTCTACATCTTGGTGGCATATCTAAAGTGACAGAAAAGGGATAACGTGTAGTGTGTGAGAACAAACGGGTGCAACTGAACCTAATAATAAAACACTACGAATCCTATCTCCGTACAATAATCCAACCGAACCACTGGGAACGCCAACCATAAACAGTAGTAACAACCAAATATAATATAATAAATCCAATATGACCCTAAAAAATGACACAAGTGTGGATATCCCAAAAAAATCCAAAGAAATATACGCCAATGAAAATTTTCCCAAAAAAATTTCTTTGATATTTTTGCGATACACATAGGGGTAAAAAAAAAGGCCCTTAAATGACACTGGCAACCCCAAACTAAACAAAACATGAAATTTTTGGGTTAAAGAAACATAAAAACCCTACATACTTATTTGATTTGAATTAAAAAACACCAACAACATTCTAGGAGTGATATGTGTTTTAATCCCAAATTTAAGATAAACCCTATCTCTAACGTGATTTTTGATCCCAAACAGCAATGAGAAGGAATAATACACATAATCAGTGTCAAAATGGTGTAAATAAAGTGTATATTCACTGTAATCATGGATTGGAATCATAAATCATCAAAAACGACCAAAACTCCATGAACTACAAGAAAAGAACAGGAGACAATACATGTAAGAGGTGGTAAATCGAACACGAGATAAATCGGATGAACTCAGGAACAAAATCAGTGAGAAAAGAGATAATCTAAGATTCGAACATATTGTCAATGGAGGATGGAGCTTTTGCAGTAAGGAGCGAAGAGAAAGAGAGGGATAATGCGAAATGGATAAATCGGCTGAATGAAGTGTTAAATGAAACCATAACTTCGTTTGATGGGGTCGCTCGAACGACATACATTTTCGTTTGAACGACATACATTGTGGCGTGATAAAATATATCACACGACCCAAAAATCCATTCCAGTAGAATGTCGCTCGATGTAACCATCAAACAACCTCTGCGCGACCCTTCAAGTGACCAAACAATATTACATTCCTCCAACTCGCTTAAAGCTCACGTGATCAAAATATCCCGTGGCATTGATTTGTCACTCGAACGAAACTCAGTTGTCATTTGAATGACATAGACAATTCTCAATTCTAGTCCCAAAAATGATTAAGTTTTGTCCAATGAAAAAAATCATCTGGAAAGAGCAAACAGTAGCAAAGTAGACTCAAAATAGAAAAAATAAAATACGAAAAACAATGTGAGTTTCATGCTAACATAGTATCAATGTGCTCAAATATGAATATGGAGTGAATGGGCATGGACTACAACAAATGATTCATAACTCCAACACATTAAAACATTCACGAAGGTCTAATTAATAGTAAAATGTCATTAACCTTTGTTTTAGCCATATGTGACAATTAATATTGAGATAAATGAACTAAACAATCAACAAGCACACAAATTTGGAATATTTACGATTCTATAAGCAATAGCATCATGATGCGATGTTTCAACACTAGGATTGGTGGTACAAACTTGTTTAAAATTTTCAACCAAACTTCCTTAAATTTATATATTCTTTTTCAAAGTCTTCCGAGGTCTCTATTTTTCTCAACTTAGAGAAATCCTATTGGTCATATTTTGGCATATGATTCTTTTTATTGCCTTAATTTTTCTCTTGGGCTCTTTTAAACTGCGGCTTTCACGACGAGTTAATTATACTCTCGCAGCCCTTTCTCGTGAACACTCGTTATTTTTTCAATACCAGTAATATTAGTCCTCCCGGTAAACGGTTCTTACATGCACACCTACTCCTAAGTCTACTTATGCATGGATGAAAAAATTAAGATAATAACGTCTCAACAAACTCAAATATGCATGAAATGTCAAAGTTTCTTATAAACTCGTGCATGTGTGCAAGGATGGCATACATACAGAGTCTATATCAACTTTGAAACAACCCCATTAAGACAATGGTTAAGATCATTCAACGCCATAATAATTATGACCAAATGTCCTAGACACATGGATATTGAAATGACAGGGGTTCAAGCATACCAATATGCCATATCAAACATGAAAATCCCACGACACAAAAATAAAAAATCTTTTTATTTTTCAAAAAAAAATTTGGCCAAAAAAAAAATCTTTTTGTATTTTTCTCAAAAATATTTAAAACCAAAAATCTTTTTGTATTTTTCAATAAGACTCAAATAAATGAAAAATATAATATAAAGAGACATGCGTCATAACCCTAGACAAGATATACCATGATAACACACTAGAGTATGATAAACTGATGAACATGCTCAACCGTAAGATAAAACATAGGGAGAACACGCGTATCATCGATCCTAATACCTAACGCCTCTAGATCCGATTTCCTAACCCAAGTAGGTGTGAAATGACTAGTGGGGTTTTGGTGAATCAGAACATCCTTATTCTTAGACTTTCTCGAAGCATTTTTAAGATCATAGAAAAATAGTCTAAGATGACCTCTCCTACCACAATGAGTGCAAGTGTAGATACGACGGAGAGCGTTTTCTATATGGTGATTGTTACTAACGTCCCTAGGTGACTATCTCCTAATGTTCCTAAGAAGATATCTCCTAACGATCCTAGGTGGCTCTCTTGCTTGCATGGTTTTGGCTTTGGGAAAGGGTGCTACATGTTTATCGAAGCCAATACCACACTTATTATCTTTGATTTGGACCGTGCCTAAGATATTATCTAACTTTTCGAACCTAGCTTCTAAATCAAATTGAACTTTACTCGAATCATTTAATTTTTCCTCAAGATCACCTATCCTTGATTCAAGTAAATTCCTAGAATCCTCAAACTCAAGAAGATCCTTTTTCATTACCTCCATTAAACCTCGAAGACTATCTCTCTCACCCTCAACATATTCTAGTTTCTCCCGAAGAATTTTCTCACGTGCCCTAAGATCGTCAATCAACGCCTCGAAATTATTATTTTATATAGCACCTTCTTTTAACTTGGCTTCTAACTTCAAGTTTGTCTTCTTTACTTTCAAAGTTTCTTCATATAACTCATTGAAGGAAGCTTGGAAGTCTCTCTTAGACTCACTCTCACCTTCACTCACATCACCCTCACTTTCTAGGGCATTACAACCCGTGGCTATGAAAGAATCATGCAAAGTATTATCTCTGTGAGAAGATATGTCGTCGCCACTCACATGATTAGCCACGAAGGTGGGAAGCTATCGCTTACTAGCATAAAATTTGTATTCTTACGGGTCACTCTCACTAAGGGTAGAAACTCGATTTATCAGCATATTAAGATTTTTCCTTAGTTTAGTGGGGCACTCATCTATCCTATGGCCAAACCTCTCGTAGCAAAAACACTTCTAACAGTCATTATTTTTAAACGAGTTCTTAAGAGTAGACTTCATGCGTGATTTCCAATTAGAAACATGTGAGTTCTAAAATCATCAAAACCGTTTAAAGTCATACCTAAAAACACGGGACCTCAAACACAATAAAATAGTTCAACAGGCTTTGATACCATTTTGAGAATGCGCTTTAAGGCCCTTTAGTGTGTGCTTTAGGTAAAGACAACCTTTTCCAACTTTAGTTAACCCAATTTTATCTTCTTAAACCCTAAACATGCATCTAAGTGATTTAAACCATTAAACAAATAAAGCATGCAGGTTAACGAAACAATTTCAGGAAAAAAACCCTTTCGAGTAAAATCTTTTATTTCACTATGAACTGTAAATCACAACTTAGAAATACATAGAGAAATATTCCATGAATATCCGTAGACACTCACATAGACCTCAGTCTCGAACCAGCAATGGATCAACCACAACGAACCCACAAGAACATGCAGCTTTGTCTTCAGCAAGGAACACCCTCAAGCATCCCCATTGACCACAGTTAGCAAATATATAAAGAATGAAGAACTATCTTTCGGTAAACATGCTCAAGATTACAAGCTTCAGAATTGTGAAATTCGATCTTGAATAAACTTTGGATGGTGGAAAACTAATGGGAATTTTCGCAAACTATTCTACTGAAAACGTCTTGGCAAAGAGTTGTATTTGCTTATAAGTAAAAAGAGTCCAAAAAGAATGAAACACAAAAATCGAGGCGACAGGTCATTGGAGACCCATCCCCATATCGTTTGAACGACATACAATGTCGTTTGAACAACTTTCAGAAACTCGATTATCTTTTTATAGAAATTCCTTAAAATTTCAAAAATTATTTTGACTAAAAAATACTTAAAATACGTTTTTGCAAATTATAAATTTAATTCCCAATATTTAAAACATTTTAAAATCATTTAAATCATCCATCATTTTAATCAAGAATCTAAATCACACAACTTTATTTAAGCATTCATATCTGAGTGATCTAGAACAAACTGAATGTGAAGAATTCAACTTGACTTGATATCATCTTCAAAGCTTTAACCATGGATTATTCAACTTTTAATGTCATAGGCCTTATAGAATCTCAATATAATAACTAGCCTAGATTAAAATTGTTTTGTCCCAAATTAAGCCAATTACAAACACATTGACTGTATTGGAAATTTGTTCCTACAAACCTACGCCCATATTAACTAAAATCCAACCATTACCCAAAGCCAACAAGGGTTTTGAGTCTTAATTCATATTAAGATTTTTCATAAAAACAGTTCCAAATAGATTTCACTTTCCCTAATTAAGGTTTCTAATTTATTTTAAGAAAAACATGTAATTTAATGTTTAGGCGATATTCAAAGCGCATAATACCAAAGAGAAAGAATATAAGTATTCATGTCTAGTGAAAAATCGGTTGAAAATTCTGATTAGATGGTTGCGTTTATGTCGAAAAATCAGTAAAGACTCGTTCTTGAACAATCATGAGAAAACATGATTTGAGCTTTCAAAAATTGGGTTGAATCTTGATTGAAATTGGGGATAGGGTTTGTAAGTGAGAGGTGGTAAAGATGTGGGAGACTTATGGTTTAAAAGTTAATGAAAAGGTTCTTAGAAAGTTCTAACCCCAAGTTAGTTTAATATGGAAAAAGTTTAGGAGTTTCAATTAACTCAAACTCTAATTAAAAGCAAACACCCGCCGACACTGCCCGGGCGAATCGATTCACCCTTAAGGCCTTTGGTCCTGGTCAGGTGCCCAAGTCACCCCAAAAATGGGTATATATAAATAAAAACCCGATTTTGATTAAAATCCTATTTTTCATAAATAAAATCCAACATATTAAATTGCTAAAAATAATTAAATCCAAAAATTTTATTTTTTTGAATTTCGAATTAAATTAAATTATTACCGATTAAAAATTACAAGGTGTTACATACTTCCCCACCAGCACACAAATTTAGTCCTCGAAATTCGATGAAGTGAAAATTATTACAAACATATGTTATCATGGCATTCGATTTCAATAATTATTACATGATTTATGCCATTTTTAGCATAACTAGGTCAGAATATAACATTAAACCATAACTTAACATTTTTAAGCATACACAACCTCCACCTCCGTTATCAATCATGAAAACACATACTAAATATGTTTTAGTAGATACACACATCATATA
This sequence comes from Sambucus nigra, assembly GCA_949130495.1. NCBI lineage: Eukaryota > Viridiplantae > Streptophyta > Magnoliopsida > Dipsacales > Adoxaceae > Sambucus > Sambucus nigra. Next base: position 167,764,833 of record OX422210.1, on the reverse strand, counting down.
ATTGAATTTCCTAATTCAAAATCACCACGAGAAGGTGATTCAACTCCAGGATTTTAATGTTAACATTTATAATCCTAACATGCGTTCTTACATATGTTCTTAAGCCATCCTTGTTTTAACACAATTTGGAAATATGGTTATCATTAAATATTTATCCAAATCAGAAACAAAAACATACCATGTGTAGAACTCATCCATGTGACCAACTTTAGTAAATAAGTAATTACCTTATGAGATCTCCTCGATTTATGGTAATTTTCTAAAGCAATTATTCCTTAACTTTCTTTTTCTCTCTCCATAAGCATATTTCTTCCCAAGCTTGTCATTTCACAAGTGGAAGAATATGCAAATCTTATTCATAATAAGGAAATATATTCTAATGGGTCCAATGGCTCTTATCCTTGTGCCTACATACGATTGGTTGGACAAGAGCTCTAATAAGACAATTTCACTAATGACAGATTTATCCCGCCTTGATAAAATTACCATAACTCCATATTTACGATCCCTATTTATTCCAACTTTATGCCTACTTTTAGATAAATTATATATCTACAACTTTCATATTTTGTGTTTTCCAAAAATCATAAAATTAGTATGCCTAATTTGGGCTCAAACAGAAGAGTAATAATTTACTCAAAATTTCATAACTTTCACATTTGGCGACCAAACTAGGGGTGGCAATTCGGGTTAGTCGTGTCATTTTCGGGTCGCGTTGATTTTTATTTGAGTATAAGTTTTGGGTACTTTTAAATCTATACAAGCTAATCGTGTCAAGTTTGGGTCATTTCGGGTTATTACCATAAACGGGTTATCGTGTCAAAAATTTCCAGCCCTAGACCAAACATCGCTACTTTCGTACCAACACCCTAGTTTACTTTTATAAACATAATGATGCATCAAAAAAAAATTTTATGATGAATTTAACCACATAACCAATCATATGCTCTAAACATGTTATCCCTAATCATAAGCTCGATTAGCATCTAACGTAAACAACACACATACACACACACACACACACACATATATATATATATATATATATATATATATATATATATATATATATATATATATATATATAACATGAGTATGCACCCCCCAAGCATGACAATTACATATTTAACACCAATCACCAAATTATAACTGATGACTTATACTTAATCATGTAATTAACATTCCTAATCACATTTTAGGGCCTTACAATTCTACCCCTCTTATAAAAAATTTGTCCACGAAATTTAATACATAAGAAACTTACCAAACAGATGAGGATATTGCTTCTTAATGTTATCCTCTCCTTCTCAGGTGGCATACTCCACATTCTAGCTTCTACACATTACCTTAACTAATAGAATGGTTTTATTACGTAACACTTGCTCCTTTCGGTCTATAATAACAATTGGATCCTCCATGTTGGTTAAATCATCTTGAAGCTCTATCGGTTGTGAAGTAAACACATGTCAAGGGTCTAGTACATACTTACATAACATCGATATATGAAAACATCATGTATCCAAGATAATTCTGATGGTAATGCCAACATATAATCCATGACCCCAAATCGTTTCACTATCACATAAGGGCTAATGTACCTAGGACTCATAGCCCCTTTCCAAGGAGAAACACGTAGGAATAATCGATCACCTTCCTCAAATTTCAATTCTTTCCTTTGGTTGTCTTCATAGATTTTTTGTCTACTTTGCACCACCTTCAAGTGATTATGGATAAGATTTATATTTTCAATAGCCTGCTGCACAATTTCTAGCCCAAGTAGTTTTCATTCTCCTACTTCAGTCCAACACACTAGAGTTGTGCATTTTCTCCCATACAAAGCTTCATAAGGAGCCATCTCAATACTCGAATGATAGCTATTATTATAAGAAAACTCTATTAGTGGCAAGTGTTCATCCCAACTACTCTTGAACTCCAATACACAAATTCGTAACATGTCTTCAAGTGTCTGGATCATTCTTTCCGACTTCCCATCAGTTTGAGGATGAAAAGACACACTAAATTTCAATTTAGTCCCCAAAGCTTGTTGTACACTAGGCCAAAAGTGAGAAGTAAACTTAGGATCTCGATCATAAATAATAGAAATAGGTGCACCATGCAATATAATAATCTCATCCACATATATTTTGGCATATCTATCCATGAAGTAAGTAGTTTTAATAGGAAGAAAACGTGCAGTCTTAGTCAACCTATCAACGACAACCCAAATAGAATCGAACCCTCGTGATGATTTTGCTAAACATATAACAAAATATGTAGTAACACACTCCCATTTCCACTCAGGAATAGGTAAGGATTATAGTAAACAACTAGGCTTTTGATTCTCCACCTTTACTTGTTGGCAAATTAGACATCTAGCAACAAAATCTGCAATGTCGTTTTTCATTCCCAACCACCAATAATATTATTTCAAATCTTTATACAATTTTCTGCTTCCTGGATGCATTGCATATAAAGAACAATGGGCTTCTTCTAATTTTTTCCCTCAAATCAGGCACATTAGGTACACACAAACGGTTATTGTACATAATAATGTCATCATCACGAATAGAAAATTCACTTACTTTACCCTTTTTCATATCGTCCCTAACTTTCTCCAATTCTATATCTCTTGCTTGTCCTTGTCTTATCCAATCTATCAATGTAGGTCTAACATTTAAATGTGTTAGTATTCCATAAGACTCATTTAAAGTTAATTATACTCCCATTAAAGCTAGCTCTCTCAATAGGTCAACTCGGATGCAATAAATACAAGATATTTTGCCTAGATATTTTCTACTCAAAGCATCAGCAACAACATTAGCCTTATCCAGATGGTGATGTATTGTGCAGTCATAATCCTTTATAAGTTACATCCACCTCCTTTGCCTTAGGTTCAAGTCTTTTTGAGTAAACAAGTATTTTAAACTTTGATGGTCGGTAAAAATTTCACAATTAACACCATATAAGTAATTCCTCCAAATCTTTAGTGCAAAAACTACTGCGGCTAACTCAAGATCATATATAGGGTAGTTGCGTTCATGTTTCTTTAACTATCGAGAAGAAAAATCCATTACCTTTCCACGCTGCATTAACACACAATCGAGTCCTTGATACGAGGCATCACTATAAATAACTAAATCTTTTGTACCTATTGGAATTGTCAATACTGGAGCTGATGTCAACTTACCCTTTAAAATTTCAAAGCTTTTCTCACAATCATCATTCCGTACAAACTTATTCTCCTTTGTGGTAAGTTAGTCAATGGCAATGTAATATAAGAAAACCTTCGTACGAATCACCTATAATATTCAGCCAATCCCAGAAAACTACGTACTTCTGTCACACTGGTTGGTCTTTTCCAATTCATTATGTCTTCCACCTTCTTAGGATCAACACAAATACTATCAGCAGAAATAATATGCCCCCAAAATACTACTTTGTCTAGCCAAAATTCACATTTAGAAAATTTAGCATATAACTTCTTCTCTCGCAAGGTCTGTAAAATTATACATAGATGGTGTTCATGCTACTCCTTACTATGAGAATATATCAAAATATCATCAATGAAGATGATAACAAGAGAATCTACGTACGGTGGAATATCCGATTCATTAAGTCTTTGAATACAGTTGGTGCATTTGTTTACCCAGATGGCATGACCATAAATTCATAATGTCCATACCTATAACAAAAAAAAGTTTTAGAAATATCACAGTCTCTTACTTTCAACTGATGGTATCCGAATCTGAGATCAATCTTAGAAAATACTTTGTCTCTTGGAAACTAATCAAACAAGTCATCAATGCGGGGTAGTGGATATTTGTTATGGATAGTCACCTTATTCAATTGATGATAATCGATACACAGTCTCATGGTTCCATCTTTCTTCTTCATAAACAATATTGGGGCTCCCCACGGTGATACACTAGGCCTTATAAAACCACGATCTAACAATTCTTGCAATTGTGTTTTCCTTCATTTTATCATTGTGAATGAGAGTATTAGTGTTTGGTATAGAGTTTATGCCTTGCATGGGAATATGACTATTTCCACAAAGTAATGATTAAAACATCATAGGATCAAAAGGTTTCATAAAGAAAAAATCACAAAGATCAAAGAAAAATCACGTGGATTAAAGGAAGATTGTGAGGCAAGCAAACTCCTTCATGAATAATTTACTTTCTTTCTCACTTTCTATTTTTAGGGTTCCAAAGAAAATCTTTTTTCCTATTGTATAAATCTCTACCATAGTACATTTATCGTTCATTTAGGCGTAATGTCTTTTTCGCTTGTGTTTTTCTTCTTCTTATACATTCGGTATTACATGAATCATTTTATCTTTCTGTAATATTAGAATCACTTATCCTAATTAGAATATAAGATTTGATTATATTCTAATCTTAATAAAACATTGTGACATAGACTCTCAGGATGATTTATGCCCTTAGTTAATTTAAAAGGGAAATTTTAAGAACATTTCTTTGATTGTCATAATTTTGTGTTGACAAAATGTAAGTTAGGTGTGTCCCAGTTATTGAAAATCTTCCACACGAATGAATTGTACATCAACGACAAAACGACATCAAAATGACATCATAATCTTTATCTCACCAGAGTATAAGCCACATAACTAGTAGTATAAGTGCGAAATTAATTTTTTGTATATAATCAATCTAACTTTGATGGATTTTTGTAAAAAAATAATTTTTTTTAAGTATTTTTAAAAGGGTTTTTCTAAGTGTTCATGTACAATATTTTTAGCAAAATATTTTATTAACACTTAAAAATGTCCCTAAAGGTTTTCCAACTACAACTGTTTTTCTAAAAGCCTAAAAGAGAAAAGAGAATTTTTAATCTGTGGGTTCTGAGAGCCATCCACGGTCAAGCTACGAAGATCAAGATATGTGGTCAGGAGTTCTCTGTGTGTGGGTTCAGAGGTGACTGGCACGACTGTAGTCCACCAAACTCAGGAGTAGTTTATTATAACCTTTTTTTACCTTCAATCTTTTAAGAGTCTTAATCACTCACAACTCTTTATGGCGTATCTTGAAAACTTATTTAAGAGTAATTTCATGATTATTTTTTTAAGATCTCAATTTTTCTTTTTAGAGAACTTTTGTTATACTTTAAACTCCAAAAATGATCCTCTCTACTCTGAGTATTGATCTGAAGGCCACCAGGAACTCCCAAGGCCCATTTGACTCCTTTAAACTCTCTAACCTGAGTGAAGCTCAATGAAAGCTTAAAAGGATCTAAATTCCCTTTCTAACGGTCCATACCATGCGTGAATCGACCTCACGGTTCATACGAATGATCCTTTCTACTCCGAGTCATGATCTAGAGGCCATCGGGCACTCCTAGTACCCTTTTAACACCAATCAACTCTCTAACTTGAGCGAAGCTCAATAAAACCTCATTGGTCCCTGAATTTCCTTTCCAACAGTCTATACTGTGCGTGAATCGGCCTTACGGTTCACACGAATGACCCTCTTTCTTCAAAAACCCCTTATTTAAATACCATCGGGCGCTTTCGAGTCTCGTTTGACTTCGATCAACTCCCGAACTCAAGAATGACTCATGGATTCTTGAAGGATTATGAATTCATTTTCTAGAAATCCTGAATGTTCATAATTTGGAGTTACGATTTATATTTTATGCCCATTTTTTCTAAAAAGTTTGCTCCAGACTGCCTATAGGCACCCCAGACCCTTTGCCTATCGACAGAGTATACTTTTCTTACCCAACAGTGCTGGAAGATGATATGATCCTTCCATGTAAAATTGATGCACTTAATAATTTTCACAGCTTCATCATATAAGCCTTCCCATTCAGCGGGGAAGTGAATAAATAAAGGAATCAGACACCCTTGAAGCTCCGGGATTATGAATAACTCGGGGATGTTGCATATTTCCCCATTTTGGTGGAACACATTTGACATGATCTGTATAATATCTTCCAAAATGATCTCTTTTACAAACATAAGACATTCATCTGATTCTCGGGCCCACTTTCGGGCTTCCATGAACAAACCGCTGAACTTTTGCATTTAGTAGTCATTTATGTGAACAATTTATGCCTAAACCTTCAGAGTTGGTCTATTATTGCGGTTAATTCCATGCCCCCCCGATTGGGTGCGAACGATAATGCAAACACCAATAAGCTGCGATAGATCTTGATCAATGAAGCTTATGGGATGTAAGAGAAAGGATGGGAAAACCTTGAGGGGTTTAGGTGAGATTGTAAGTATGCTGGGTGTTTTGATATGTCTGATTTGGGTGGAGGGGTTAAATTTTGGGTTTCCTTCTGGGAAGTTATCAATCTTAGTACTGAGATGAGATAGGATGTCCATCAAATCTGGTTGAGTATTCAGAGCCTGGTCCACATTCTTCATAAATAACTTGCGGAGGTAGATTTCAAATTCGTGGAAGCAGTAGAGTTTCATGGTGGTTTGACAAAAGACCGGAGCCTATAGGGAGCCCAACCAAAATCTGGGTATGCGATCAAACTGAGAAGGAAAATGGTTTTGGTTTATTTTTGAAGGAAAGAAGAATATTTTTGGTATTTTCTTTTGAAAACATAAAGGAGGGAAAAATCCTCATCATGATTATTATTAGGTTCCACTTGTATTATATTAGCCTAAAATACCGAACAAGATTCGAACCTAGTGAAAAGATAGGGTATAAGATGTAAGAACCGATTTGACCTATTTCCAGACTCATTGATACGGTCCTATTTTAAAAATGAGTGAAATGGCATGAACATTTGGGCGATATGGCAACCCAAAATTTCGATAGAGTTACGCATTGTAATCGGCAAACTAGTTATGAGTGTCCTAGGGTAGATGCCTATATGAGGTTGATGCATCTGGTGGGTTATTAGAAGGGTTCCCCCCTTTGATATGACATCCACGATATACCTCTTCCATATAAGGTCAATCGTTCATTGGTATGTGTGGATAAGCCATTTGAAATACCCGAGTGTACGCGAATTGACTCACGATATACCTCGCGGGGATAGTACGTGTGTGAGAGAATTCGATGTACTCGACATATGTGAACGAGTTCCCTATGATATACCTCCCGTAGTGAGTTCGATCGACTTCGTTCCTTCTTATTATCCCCTTTTAACGATGGTCAATTTTATATCCGAGGTAGCCCATGAAAATACCAATGCGAGTGATAGAAAGAGGATCCCCATATCCTCAAATCACGCGCATGGCAGGAAGAGAGGGAGACATCTTCGGTTTTCCCTCCCATCCTAATTTTGGGGTCGACCCTCTCAAGAGGAATCCAACTCGGATGGCCAAAGTGATGACTCTGCTGGGAATTTTTAGGGAACTAGACTCTATTTTCACATGGGTGTTATTTCGTTGCTTTCCTACCTTTTTATATGTGTACATGTGCCTTAATTTCTATGTTCTCCTTACTCCTATGCTTACATATTGTTCATATATCTCATTCTTATCATGATGATTATCTCTACTATGCACTTTTGTCTTGTATATATCATGTTCTTATCACATGCTTCACTTTTTACTCACACGTATGTGGTCACCATGTTCCACCTTATGCTCACTTGTATATATTCTCCATGCTAACTTCACACACTCACACTCGTATATAGCCTCACCCTTACTTACATGCTTCACACACCACTTGTAGATTATCCTATGCTTAGCTTCACTAACACACACCCTCACTTTTTTCTCACTTGTATATATCTCACTTAGACGCCTCAATAGAACGACATCAAGGTCATACTGGTGCATACAAAACAAAGTGAATCGAGGGTCTGAGGACTAAGTTATGGAATGTGAAGGTGTTAGTGCGACACCCCGCCTACAAAAATACAGGGTGGCCAGCCAGTGATCAAAATAAAATGTTGGTCTCATATGGATCATTCTTAGCATCACTGTCGAAAACATTTTTAAAGCTACAAACTACCTAGTAATTTAAATAGAGTGGTGCCAAATTTTATCTTTCATTAACTAACAATATGTGAAAAATAAAATAATAATTAAACCATCCATATAAATTGATAACTAAAACCAATAAAGAAGAATAACATAAATAAAGATAACCGAATCAACTCTCGGTTCAACAATAAAATACAACAGTAACTAAAATAATAACCTCAATACACAAGTCACATAAATAAACTAAATATTAAATCTGAGGGCGGCATGCCCAAATGAATAATGGAGTAAAGATCCTACACTAGGAATAATGAAAGAAGCGTCTATAGCAAGTCCTGCCACTTCCACATGAGCTACAGCTTTGCATCCCTCGATAGAATATTCAAACTGGGCATCCCTGTGGATGGATACCTAAAAGGTTTTGAAAAAGATTTCCATACGGGTCAGAGCCCAAGTAAAATATTTTGAAAATATTTAGCAAGCAGTTAAATTCCATTAATTAAATATGCATGTACATTCTTGATATTTAAGTTAGTGTCGCTCTCTCTTGAGGTATAGCTTACCCCTCAACTAGTGTGCACACCTAACGCTTTCATGCTAGCCTTTCCTAGTTACGCTACCCTACATAACTAGCCGTATCAAGTATCTTTCTTCATACTAACTTGTTGTGCCCACCCGTATATCCCCTATAATACGTTACTGGATTTCATTATATCAATTAGCCAATTATGAATTTCTCATTATACGTTTAATCCTCCACCCACTAGAGTTAATTTAGATGTCACTATCTTTCTCACTTACTAATTACACATCATAGAATAAGTCATAAGCGTATATTTATCACCTCGTTATATACATATTAACCCGATACATCATCTACCAAACACACATAGTAGAATAAACCACAAGTATATATATTATTCTAAATATATATATACAATATGACACCCCTAGGCTGATACTAGCGGTGCATGCATGCTCTGCTATCAAGTCCCGGTACATCACAAACTATATAAAGGACTATTGGTTCAGTATCTCACTCGAACCATCATCACATATCACACATATTAAAGGCGAACATAGTCCCCATCCAAATGGGTCACGCACATACCTACACTCACATTCAATTGTTGAAACTATCATACTTTCAGATAACACGTGCCCAAGTTCCTATGTTCTGGGTACAAGTATAAAATTCCCCCAGTTGGCTCATCAGGATAAGACTGTCCACAACGCGCAACCTCCTCCCAATAGCAAGCAGAGTAGGTATGATATACACATAATAAACCATATAAATCATTATAGGTATACACACAACCTATATCATATATCCCATACATAGCATATATATCTCACGAATATCCTACGCATTATTTAATTCAAATTACACTTCTTTTCATATATTTCCGAGTATCCCTCACTAATCGAAATGTGCCAATTATCCTTTAAAATATATCAATAGGTAATTCACACATATTCTACTAATTTAAATGATAGATTCACTTATTCCCCGAATTTTTTACTTTTTACATTACACCGATTAATCTACTCAATTTCACATTAATTAATTTATTAAAGTAGTGTCACCTAATTACAATACCTCGACTCACTCGTTTGGTCCTTACCTTCACCCTTCTGAATGTATTACACCAAGTCCCACTATTAGGTAAAACACCCTTTATTAAATTCAATATTCTATAATTTACTATATACATCTATAATAAATTAAACCAGCTACTCTGTGCCTAACGCCCGTTGGACTAGCCTAAAAATATCAGAGTCACGACCCCGACTCTTAATTATATAAGTATTAACTTACATTCATATTTTTATTTAAAGATATACTAAATACATCTCAATCTAGTCCGTATCCTAATTTCATCTGAAATTTCCATAATAATACGTTCATATATTTTCGAGGGTTGTTCACCCTAAACACTCTAAATTCATACCTCGAATTCATTACCATCCAATTTCAAGGTAAAAATAATGTTCCTTAATATTTTCCATAGACCTACTAATTTAAATCATAGGTTCGCTTATTCCCCGAATTTGTTACTTTTTACATTACACTAATCAATTTCACATTAATTAATTTATTAAATTAGTGTCACCCAATTACAATACCCTGACTCACTCATTTGGTTTGTACCTTCACCCTTCAGAATGTGTTATACTAAGTCCCACTATTAGGTAAAACACCCTTTATTAGATTCAATATTCTATAATTTACTATATACATCTATAATAAATTAAACCAGCTACTCTATGCCTAACTACCGTCGGACTAGCCTAAAAATATCTGAGTCACGACCCATACTCTTAATTCTATAAGTATTAACTTGCATTCATATTTTTATTTCAAGATATACTAATTACATCTCAATCTAGTCGGTGTCCTAATTTCATCTGAAATTTTCATTCGAATCCGTTCATATATTTTCGAGGGCTATTCAACCTAAACACTCTAAATTCGTACCTTGAATTCATTACTATCCAATTTCAGGGAAAAAAAAATGTTTCTTAATATTTTTCAGCGTCCTACGCTCATCTACGGACATCCCTAAATAATCCATATTTTATTTCTCACCAAGGATTTCAGTTTTAGACACCCTTCCGTAGAAAAATCATAACTAATTAAAAAATAAAAAAATACGAGATCAGCGACCATGCGAACGTAACGAAAAGATCTACAAATTTCTTTTTTTGAAAAACAGTTAAATTGGATCGGTTCGGCCTTAAAATTGGACTGATTCGCTGCTGTTGAGCAGCAAACCTCCTTCTTCTCCAACTCATTTTCCCTCCATTTTTACACATCAATCCTTCATAGTTTCTTCTCAAGACTCATCCCAATCATGACCAATGTTGATTACATATACTAAACATGTTCTAATCATCATATCAATCTCTAAACTTCAATGGTTTCAATTATCACTTACGATTTCACGAATTGGGTTTTACAACTTTTGTTCAATCATTCTGTAACACCCCAAGACTTTTGAGACTGAGAAATTAAATTTTTAGGAAAATAAGATTTAATTTAATTGGAGAATTCTAAAATATAGAATTGAGGTCCAAAAATAGAGGACATTTTGAAGTATTCCGGATGATGATTTTGAGGGTACCATCGATCCCGGAAGGGTCGAGATAGACAAAATGACTGTCATTGGGTTTTATTTCTGCTCCGGAATATTTTTAAGTCAGTTTGGCTCGAATTGGAGTAAACGAATCATTTAAAGTGTGTATTAACATTTAAATTGGTATGTTGTTTTAAAGGTTTATGAGGCTTACGGATGAAGCCATTTCTCATTTGAGAGAAAGAGAGAAAAAGCCCTAGAGGGAGAAAGAAGAGAGAGAGGAAGAAAGCATGGAGTTTCCGGCCCAAAACCGCGACATCGAGGACAATCCAACCTCTACAAATCTGAGGCAAGTGTTTAATCTTTCTAAATAAGTTATTTGTGTATTTGAGTTCATAATTTGTGGGTTAAAGAATTGGTTTTTGGGTATAAATATCAAAATCTAAATTTGGTTTAAATCTTGAAATTTAAGATTTCAATTGGGTTTAAGGGATATAAATTGATGAGATTAGGTGTAGGATGGGTTCTGATGTTGGAAATAATGTTGGGATTGAAGATTAAAGGCTAGTAGAGGTATAAATTGAATTTGGAGGATTTGGGTTTGTATAAAAACCAGCCATTTCGTGGCTTTCTGAACTGGCCGAATCGATTCGCTCCCACCGAATCGATTCACCAGGTTGCAGAAGCCTCAGATCTTTAGGGCCGAATCGATTCGCCCCTAGCGAATCGATTCGGAAGGTTGGGGACTCTCAGGTTGCTTGGACCGAATCGATTCAGATGGGCCGAATCGATTAGCTGTTGGGCCGAATCGATTCGGAAACAGGGCATTTTGAGAATTTTTCTTTGTGGTGATTTCAAACCCTTTTTGGTTGGGTTTGTTGATTTGGGGTCTTCTCAAAGGTTGTAAGAGGGATGTTTTTGGAACACATAAGGGGTTTCTTACATATTGTGATTTTAGGACTCCTTGGAATATTTGGGGAGAAATATGTCCATGTATGTATTAGAGTCGTGTATAGAGATTTTGGGGGATACCTCGTTAGGGTTTAAAATCCTAATTATAAATCCAAAGTAATTATAGATACGATAGGAGGTTTAGACTCCTAGAGAGAGTTGAGAAGGTTTTTAATGAAATTATTCACCTAAAAAAAAGACTATGGTTTACACCCACCATGATATGAATCGCAATACCGCAAATTAAATGAAAGCAAGTTTAACTACTTGCCCAAATAATTTCATAGGGTTTGATTTTGGTGAAGATATTGATACACCTCCAAGAATGTTCTTTAAAAAAATTCCTCAAATCATCCCTTAGACTCTTGAAATTCCTTCTCAATTCTCTTTACTTTCTCTCTACCTCTTTGTATAAATCTCCCGAAACCTTTCATTTTATAAGTGTAATGCCATTTTTGACTTTTCATATACCATTAAAAAGCCCAAAAGTCACCAACATAAGTTCTAATTAGTCTAAAAGGCCCCCGAGACCCGAACGCAACCCCTGGGTACTCAATTTTGACTATTTCGGTCTATTCGGAACCAACTGTGCACTCAGAATCATCATCCGAGTCACTTACCCGAAATCTCCAATTTCACCCTCAATTTACGACACATGTATTTTAAAAGAAATAACCCGAATTAATTTAAATCTTAATTCTTCAAATAAATTGAGTCTTTCAAATTAAATAAATTCTCCAAATAATATAATTTCTCATTATTATCAATTTAGTTTAAATTCTAATTCACCAAATTAAATAAATTATTTATCCTAAAACATACGGGGTGTTACATACTTCCCGCCTTACAAAGGAATTTCATCCTCGAAATTTAGATGAGTCTAGTAATCCAAGCCTCAAATACTTCCTTACTCTCACGCCCTTAAGATCGCTAACCATATCTCTACCCCTTGTAATCGTGAATTATATTAGAATTAAATTAATTTACTAGGGCACCCATACACCCTGTACCCATGCTTATCTGTATGAAAGTCACTCGGCTCTACTAGTCTTAAATCGTAATATACTTTACACTCACATTTATAACCACACACACACACACACACACATATATATATATAGTCGAGGTACCAAACCCGTGTCTTGACGACCTCACATCTCCCCACTCCCAACGTCACGTTACTTTTCATGCGTGGGACGTCTCGCAAAGCAAAATCTAAACAAGGAACCCCCCCGTTACACTACTACCTAACATCGTTAGTCGTTGAGATCCGTTAGGACCTCAGTCCATAGCACGCACCGCCAAATTCCCGTCTCCTGACATAAAAGTATACTCCTACACTTTAATGTTACCAAAGACATCATATAATATAGCGCCTCTTACTATCACTAGTTTTTTAGCGCAAATTAATCACGAGTTATATCTCCCCGCTCGATAATAAATATATCCACCCTGAATCCCATTAGATAAAATATAACAATACGACCACTTTGTTATAAGTCTATTATGCGACACACAATAATATATATAGAATAGAACCTTATTTAGGTGATAACTAGCACAAGTAAATCATATCTCGAAACACCGAATACAAGGTCTCATCATAATATATACTATAGCCCAAAAATCTCGGTATAAATATAACTAGCGTATCGTACGTAACACACTTTTCTCACATTCATCTCCGCACTCTCTCGGCGTGGCTATATCATACAGGTATTTTTTTTATTACCCCACACTTTGCAATTTAATTCTTCTCGATTCTACCCCACCCATTAACTTGTGGTGTAAAAGTTCTCTCAATGCTTCCTTCACAGCACTACCCGACTCCACTGGCCATATATCGTAATAGCTCTCAGCTTAAAGTGTTTCCATTACACGTTCAATAATTTTAACATTTAAAGCCGATGCACTAGTATCCAACAATTTCTCACTACTCTCAATGTTTATTAAGGTTCATGTGTGTAACATTCCGCACGAAGCTCAGAAGAACTTTCCCCAATGCACTATTCCCTAGCATTGTCGATCATCGAAATCCGTGGGTCCAAACCACATAACTAAGATATCAAAAATTCTATCTCCCGACACATCAATCGAATAGTCTTAGCTCATGCATCTCAAGGCGTCACACGATACGATGCTCTCACTATCACTAAGTTCTCAGTATGTAAACAACAACAAGCTAAAACTATCCACTCAATGGTGAACCCGATATACTTTTAATTACATTAGCAAAAGTCACTAAGCAATAGGATCCAATATAACTAGACAACTATAATTTCTAAATCTATTTCATAAAATCTTTCCTTGAGCTCGACCATTTTTTAAGTGATACACCACAAAAATATCCATCCTACCCCAGAATAGCTAACACGATAGTCTTGCTCTAACCGCCCACCATCGCTTAGCAGTCCTTACCCAGGATAAAACCATATATCGAATATCACCTCTCAAAATGAGTTAACCTTATAAAATGCATCCTCTCATCATCCACTCTTGATCCTCCGCAGATGGAACTAAAGGGTTCCCCACTGCTCCCAGGTTAAATATACACACACTATAATAATATTACCGATATTTCTACTACCCCCATTTCACATGCGAATCTAGTACTAATGAACTACTATGATTTGCTCGTGCCACACAAAGCAGACCCCATATCATTCCAGGATAAAATATCATTCTTCAAATTGCCAATAGAACTCGCTGTTCAAATGATTCCTAGACATAACACCCTTATCCCAACCTAACCAAAAACTTCTTATAATTGTTGCACCTACTGGGCATCCCGGTCATGTTCCCCAATTCACTGTAAACATTATCCACACATGTATTCCCACTCTTTACACTTAAGAAACCTTATTGTGTCATTTCCTTTTTCTCAGGCACCATTAGTCCTGTAGGGGTTGTCCTTCTCACGTGCCTAGTATACTTGTCCTTAATTGCTACACCATTAGCTCTGTTGGCTCTATGGGACTCGTTGTTGGCCTTGATGACCCTGACTGAATCCACCGCCACTTAGTAGGAATTCTACTAATCTCAATTATTAAAATTAATTGTCTACTGGGTATCCCCTCCATGGTTGTGGTGACCGACTCCCACCACTACAATGTCGCTCATATGGGCTAAAATTTTACCCAAAATTAATCCAGGGTTCCACTGCAGTCCACCCTACAGAATTGTCGTTGGATCTTCTCCTCCCATTTCTACAGTGACTCCTATCGCGATTACCATTCTTGGGATATTTATGGCTTCTACTAAGCCTCCCTCCTGCCGTCCTTCTAACGACCCTCGTTGGTCGTCCCAAAATTGTTCGATGTATGAAGTCCAATCGAACTTGTATATGAATCGCATCAACTATACTTAATCGCAGGAGAACGTAAGTAATATATATGAAGGAATACAACAATCTTATAGTAAGGCTCCATATCCAATAACGCTACGCTAAAACGTAATAAGCCGTACAGATCCTAAAGACTCTAGAACCCGATGCTCTGATACCATCTGTGACACCTCGCCTATTAAAATATCGGGTGTCCAGTGCGTGATAAAAATAAACGTTGGTCTTATATAATTCTTAGCATCACTGTCAAAAATATTTTTAAAGTTACTAGCCATTTAGTAATTTAAATAGACTGGTGCAAAATTTTATATTTCAATAACTAACAACATGCGAAAAAATTAATAATCATTACATCATCCACGTAAATTGATAACTGAAACCAACACAGAAGAATAACATAAATAAAGATAACCGAATCAACTATTAGTTCAACAATAAAATACAACAGTAACTGAAATAATAACCTGAATACACAAGTCACATAAATAAACTGAATACCAAATCTGAGGGCGGCATGCCAAAATGAATAATGGAGTAAAGATCCTACACTAGGAATAATGAAATAAGCGTCTATACCAAGTCCCGCAACTTCCAAATGAGCTGTAGCTTCGCATCCTAGGATAGAATATTCAAACTGGGTGTCCCTATTGCTGGACACCAAAAAGGTTTTGAAAAAGATTTTGACACGGGTCAGAGCCCAAGTAAAATATTTTGAAAATATTTAGCAAGCAGTTAAATTGAAGTAATTAAATATGCATATACACTCTTCGTATTTAAGTTAGTGTCGCACTCTCTTTAGGTATATCTTACCCCTATACTAATGTGCACACCTAATGCTTTCCTGTTAACCTTTTCTAGTTACGCTACCCCACTTAACTAGTTGTATCAAGTCTCTTTATTCATATTAACTTGTTGTGGCCACCCGTATTTACCCTACAATACGTTACAAGATTTCTTTATATCAATTAGCCAATTATGAATTTCTCATTATACGTTTAATCCTCCACCAACTAGAGTTATTATAGATGTCACTATCTTTCTTCTTTACTAATTACCCATCGTAAAATAAGTCATAAGCGTATATTTGTCACCTCATTATATACATATTAACCCGATACATCATCTACCAAGCACACATAGTAGAATAAACCACAAGTGTATATATTATTCTAAATATATATATACAATATGACACCAGATACGATGCAAATATTGCGTATTTCACCCGTTAACCTAAGCGTTATTAGTCACCTCGGGTATCTTAATCCCTATACTTATGCTCATTAACCAGATAACCTCATATTTCTATATATACATGATTTGCAGGGGTTAATTGAGCTTTTTTAGGTATTTGGCTACTTAGTATGAAATTCGGACGCTTTTCGAAAAAGTTTCGTTAAAGATTGCAGCTTCGGGGACATTTTAGTAATTTCAGCATTCGAATTTTGATCCCGAACTCTCGCGAAAGTTGAATCCCTTTGATTTCTCTTTGCGTGGCCACCGACAGTGCATGAATCCGAGTTGTAATGAAGAGGTTATGGCATTTTTAGGATGATTTTGACTTCAAAACCACACTCAAGGTCACATTCAAGGGCATTTTATTCATTTCATATTTGGGGTTTTTGGCCTAGTGTCTTCTTGGATATTGTATCCCTCTAAGTTATCTTCACGTACCCTTCGACCGTGACTAATTCCGAGTTATAACGAAGAAGTTAAGGTATTTTCCGTAAAGTTGGACAAAGGTGCATATTGCAGACCTGTAGGGGGCGAATCGATTCGGCCAAAATCCGAATCGATCGATTCAAGCCAACAGATTTTTGTTCTTCTTTTATTCACAAGTTTACCATTGGGATATTTTGTATATAAATACTCTTTTTCTCTCATTTGAGAGGGGGATCTTTCATTTTACATTAGGTTTTAAGGTTTGTAAGGGAGATTTAACCTACTCCACCATTTTGGGTGTTTTGCCCATTTTTATGTATGTAAGCTTTATTTCCATTGTCTTCTTCCTTATTTCCTTGCTTTCTTTACTTTCTCGTCATTTAATTTCTTGCCTAGATAATATTTATTGTGTGTATTTATTGCTTTCCTAGTTGTTAATTAGTTTAATTAATGTATTACCCTTAGATAAATAGGGTCGGGATTGTGTTCCGCCATTAACGGGCCTCGAGCTCCGAAAACTAGATTTAATGTAAAATTATAATTAATTGAAACCGCATGTATTAAAGTTGGATTGTTATGCGTTTAACTTTATTTGTCACGCAACTTTAGCGTTTATAACGACAATCCAAATTTAATCCGCGTGTGACCATTTTTTATTAAATGTCTTTTCAAGCAATTTTGGGTTAAATTTCTTATTGCGTGAAGTTTATGTTTAACTAAAAATGCTCGATTAAATGGCTTTCTAGCCTTAACTCTAATTATTAGTTGTTTCGACCTGCGTGATGGAATGCGATCCCGATCCTCGCTTTACTTTTGTTTAGAGTAACTTATTCTTTTCTTTTGTCACCATTCTCAACCATCACCCGTATGACATGACGCACGATTCGCGCTCGATCAACACCCCTAGGCTAAGACCTATGATGCATGAATACTCTGCTATCAAGTCCCGTCACATCACGCACTGTATAGAAGACTATTAGTTTAGTATCTCACTCGAACCATCATCACAAATCACACATATTGGAGGGAAACATAGTGCCCAGCCAAATGGGTCACGCACATCCCTATGCTCCCATTCAACCGTCGAAACAATCAAACTTTCAGATAGCACGTGTCCAAGTTCCCACGTTCAGGGTACAAGTGTAAAATTCCTTTAATGGGATCATCAGGATAAGACTGTCCACAGCGAGCAACCTCCTCCCGATAGCAAGCATTGTAGGCATGTCATACACATAATAAATCATATAAATCACTATAGGTATACACACAACCTATATTGTATGTCCCATACGTAGCCTATATATCTCCCAAATATCCTATGTATTATTTAATTCAAATTATACTTCTTATCATATATTCCCGAGTATCCCTCACTACTCGAAGTGTGCCAATTATCCTTTAAAATATGTCAATAGGTAATTCACTCGTATTCTACTAATTTAAATCATAGGTTCACTTATTCCCCGAATTTGTTACTTTTTACATTACACTAATCAATTTCACATTAATTAATTTATTAAATTAGTGTCACCCAATTACAATACCCCGACTCACTCATTTGGTCTGTACCTTCACCCTTCAGAATGTGTTATACTAAGTCCCACTATTAGGTAAAACACCCTTTATTAGATTCAATATTCTATAATTTACTATATACATCTATAATAAATTAAACCAGCTACTCTGTGCCTAACTAGCGTCGGACTAGCCTAAAAATATATGAGTCATGACCCGGACTCTTAATTCTATAAGTATTAACTTGCATTCATATTTTTATTTCAAGATATACTAAATACATATCAATCTAGTCCGTATCTTAATTTCATCTGAAATTTCCATACTAATCCGTTCATATATTTTCGAGGGTTGTTCATCCTAAACACTCTAAAGTCATACCTCGAATTCATTACTATCCAATTTCAAGGTAAAAATAATGTTCCTTAATATTTTCCATAGACCTATGCTCGTTTGCAGACATCCCTAAATGATCCAGATTTTATTTCTCACAAAGGATTTAAGTTTCAGACACCCTTCTGTAGAAAGATCATAACTAATTAAAAAAACCAAAAAATACAAGATCTACGCCCACGCGATCGTAACGAAAATATCTACAAATTTTATTTTTGACAAACAATTAAATCAGACCGATTTGGCCTCAAAATAGGACCGGTTCGCTACTGCTGAACATCGAACCTCCTTTTCCTCCAACTCCCTTTTCCTCCATTTTTACACATCAAACCTTCGTAGTTTCTTATCAAGACTCATACCAATCATAACAAATGTTCATTACACATTCTAAACAATTTCTAATCATCATATCAATCTCTAAACTTTACTGGTTTCGATTATCACTCACGATTTTACGAATTGAGTTTTACAACTTTTATTCAACCATTCTCTTCAATTCGATTATACAATTCTCAATTAACGAATCTAACTTTTATTTTCAGTAAGGTAATTGTGTTATATATCTTTACATAATATCAATTTCGTACTAATCATAAATCTATATCAATCAAAATGGTTAATTCAACCAAAACCCATTTTAGTGAAATTATCCACCCCAAAAAAAGACTATGGTTTACACCCACCATGATATGAATCGCAATACCGCAAATTAAATGAAAACAAGTTTAACTACTTGCCTGATATTTTCGTAGGGTTTGATTTTGGTGAAGATATTGATACACCTCCAAGAATGTTCTTTAAAAAATTCCTCAAATCATCCCTTAAACTCTTGAAATTCCTTCTTAATTCTCTTTTACTTTCTCTCTACCTCTTTGTATAACTCTCCTAACATTTGGTTTTGTGAAAATAACTCTTCTCTAAGCCCAAACCTTTCATTTTATAAGTATAATACCGTTTTTGATTTTTCATACACCATTAAGAAGCCCAAAAGTCACCAAAATAAGTTCTAATTAGTCTAAAAATCCTCCGATACCCCAACACACCCACCGGGTACTCAATTGTGACCATTTCGACCTATTCGGAACCAACCTTGCACTCAGAATTGTCATCCGAGTTACTTAACTAAAATATCCAATTTTACCCTCAATTTACGACACATGTATATTACAAGAAATAACCCCAATTAATTTAAATCTTAATTATTTAAGTAAATTGAATCTTCTAGATTAAATAAATTCTCCAAATTAAATAATTTCTCCTTATTATCATTTTAGTTTAAATTCCAATTCACCAGATTAAATAAATTATTTATCCTAAAAAATATGGGGTGTTACAGTTAGGCACCCATTCTGCCATTTCGGTCTCTCATGGGCTATGTTAACATTCTTTTTATCTGAAGCATGATGTGTGTGTACATGTGTGTACTATAAATAATGGGAGAAGGAAATCGTCTGATTTGCATCATGGGAAAGGCGAAGTGGAATCATCCTGAGGAGTGTACCTGAAAATAACATAAACATACGTTATATATATATATATATACAAGTAAATTATATAAGCATGCAATAAGTAATATACATATACACATAAGAGTGAATATATGTAGAATACCAAATTACCAAGGGGGAATGAACCTACTTCAAATCGTTAAAAAATTTCAACATTGAATCAAAGTACTAAAAACCATGAAAATACTGATTTGTTAATTTTTATATTTTATATTTGATGCAATGTATCAATGATAAGTTTTTTATTTTGGAATATTAGAGGAATTGTTAAGAAAAGTGCAATGAGGAGAATGAAAAGACTGATTAAGATTCATAAAATCTCAGTGCTGGCTATCTTAGAACCTAAGCAAGGGGCAGATGTTATATCAAGCTATATGTTTAGACTGGGATTTCAACTATCCCAAACTAATACTAATAGCAAGATATGGTTATTTGCTAAAGATGATCTCCAATTTTCAATGGTTGCTAGTATGGATCAAGCTCTAACAGTATCTTGTGTATGTCAGCAGGGGGCAAAGCCAATTTATTGTAGTGCAGTATATGCTAAATGTTCAAAAATTGATAGAAGGGAATTGTGGAAACATCTCACTGATTTAAACATCAATGAGCCTTGGATGGTGTGTGGGGATTTTAACACAGTGGCTTATTCTTGGGAGAAAGCAGGGGGTATTCAAATTGATTCAGCATCTTCTTTGGAATTTTTAGAATTCTTTGCTTCTAATCATTTAGAAGATATGGGGTACTCTGGATCTTCCTATACATGGTTCAACAAAAGGGATGGGGATGCTAGAATATGGAGTAGGCTGGATAGAGTGGTAGCTAATGTAGACCTTTTGGATTTGGGATTTAAGATTAAAGTATCCCACCTGAACAGATCTGCATCAGACCATGCGCCTCTTTTAATTGAGATGAAATCTTCAACAGATTTTATTAGAAAGCCCTTTAAATTTATAAACTTTTGGACAAAGTAGACTTCTTTTATGGAGGTTGTTCAAAGGAATTGGGATTCTAATTTATCTTCTAATCCAATTTATGCAGTGGCCCTTAATCTCAAAAATCTTAAAACTCATCTATCAAGATGGAGTAAAGATACCTATGGGGATATATTTCAATCAGTTAAAGATGCAGAAGATAAAGTTCTTGCAGCTGAGATAGCCTATGAAATTGATCCTAGTGAGGAGAATAGAGAGACTTGGGCTAGAGAAGAAGCTGAATATACCAAGAAAAGTGCTTTGGAAGAGGCTTTCTGGAGACAAAAGTCTAGGGATAAATGGCTTGAAGAGGGGGACAAAAATACTAGATTCTTCCACAACTCAGTTAAGGCTAGTAGAAAAAGGATAATTCTTCACAAAATTAAAAATGACTCTGGAAATTGGATTGAAGAAGAGGAAGCTATTTGTAATGAAGCAATTAATTTCTTTAAGGCTGCTTTTGGAGATAAGGAGGAATATGTGAATGCTGATAGTTTTCTCAATTGCATCCCCAACCTCATTTCAGAGGATCAAAACATCCTATTAGCTGAGTATCCAGATGAAGATGAAATCAGGTCAGCTGTTTTTGATCTTAATGAAGACAGTGCAGCAGGTATTGATGGCTTTTCAGGTCACTTTTTTAAGCATTGTTGGCATATCATAGGCAAGGATATTATCAAAGTTGTTCAAGGTTTCTTTTCAGGTATGGAGATCCCTAAAATTGTTTCTTCCACTCTAATAGCTATTATACCAAAGGTTCAAAATCCCCAAACTTTTCAAGATATGAGGCCTATCAGACTCTGTAATTTTTTCAACAAAATTTTCACTAAAGTGATGGCCTGCAGATTGAGTAAAATACTTCCTGACATTATTTCTCCTAATCAGAGTGGTTTTATAAAAGGGAGAGATATTACAGAAAATATTCTTTTGGCTCAAGAAATGTTCCACATGATCAATTTTAAAAACTATGGAGGCAATGTAGCTATGAAGTTGGATATGGCTAAAGCATATGATAGAGTGTCTTGGTTGTTTCTTATCAAGGTGATGAGGAAATTTGGCTTCTCTGAGAGATGGATTGACATGGTTTGGAGAGTTATATCTAATAATTGGTTCTCAATTCTCATAAATGGTAACCCTAAAGGCTTCTTTAAGTCTGAAAGAGGACTTAAACAGGGTGATCCTCTATCTCCTGGTCTATTTGTCATAATGGCAGAGGCTCTATCTTTAAACTTAAATGGACTTAATGCTCAATCTTATTTTAAACAATTCAAGCTCCCTATTGGAGGCCCTCAAATAAATCACCTATCCTTTGCTGATGATATCATTATATTCTCTTCAGATGATATGAAATCCATTAAGAAAGTGTTATTAGTGATTGAAAAATATGAGAAGGTCTCAGGTCAAAAGGTGAATAAGAATAAGAGATCCCTTATGGTGTCCAATAAAATTAATCTAGCTAATAAGAAGAAGATTGTAGACATTGCTGGTTTTACTTTGAAACATGTTCCCATTTCTTATTTGGGGTGCCCTATCTACTCAGGTAGGAAAAGAAACATATTTTTTGAGACTATTCTTTCAAAGATCAGGTACAAGATTTCTAGCTGGAAGGCTAAATTGTTATCTGCTGGAGCCAAACTAGTTCTGATTAAGCATGTGCTAGCCTCCTTTACTGTGTATACTCTTTCAGCTTTGATGCCAACTAGAAAAATCATAAGGTCTATTGAAAGTATGTTTGCCAACTTCTTTTGGAGCTCAAATATGGGGGAAAGGAGACATCATTGGTGTAAATGGAGTGATATCTCCAAACCTGTTCATGAAGGAGGGGTGGGGATTAGAAGTTTATGGGATATAAGTAAAATCTTCTCCATCAAATTGTGGTGGAAATTTAGAAGTAAAAAGTCCCTTTGGAAAGATTTTATGTTAGCTAAGTATTGTAGAAAAGTTCATCCTTGTGCAGCAAATGGGAGAGTAGGCTCTCATAATTGAAGAAGAATGTGTCTTGTTAGATCTGACTCTGAAGAAAACATGTTATGGAGGTTAGGAGATGGTAATTGTAGTGCTCTGTGGAATAATTGGTGCTCGATAGGTTCCCTATCCAATTATGCTTATGAAGAATCTCAGATTAAAGTTAAAGATGTGTGGACAGTAGATAAGAAATGGGATTTGCATAAACTTTCTGCTTTATTTCCTTTAGATATTAGTTTCACAATTATGGGAACTCATATATCTGATGGAGATAAAGAGGATGAGCTCATTTGGACTGATTCAATGGATGGGAATTTTAATTTAAAATCTGCTTGGGAGATGACGAGATCCAAATCTATAGTTTCATGGTCTGCAATTTTTTCGTGGCAGAGGTTTATTCCTTTAAAATTGTCCATTTTTATATGGAAAAAATTATTGCAGCAATTATTGCCTTTGGATGAAAAGCTATACTCTATAGGGTGGTGTGGTCCATCAAAATGTCAATGTTGTGCATCTTCTCAAATCGAATCCTATGATCATGTGTTTATTTCTGGAGATATAGCTGACAATATGTGGCTCCATTTTGGAAGGATTTTTGGGATTGCTAATAATAGATCTGATATTAGAAGCAGATGTCTTCAATGGTGGATATCAGCTCCTAACTCTTTTGCAGGGCAATGTCAAAAGATGATGCCAATTATCATTTGTTGGTCTTTGTGGTGCCAAAGAAATACAAGCAAGTATAATGGTGTAGCTCCTAATTTGATTAGTCTTCTATTGACAACAGAAGCTCATTGTAAATCCATATTTCATCTGTTACCTCAATCCCCTAGTAACTTTTCAATATACCATTTGGAAGATGTCAAAATCCAAAAGGAATATACTTTTGTTCGATGGAAACCTCCTCATGATCAGGTGTTAAAGCTCAACACAGATGGGAGTTCTATAGGTAATCCAGGCAATAGTGGTGGAGGTGGGATTTTGAGAAATGCTAAGGGAGACATGATATGGGCTTTCTTCCACTTCTTTGGTTTTGAAACCAATATTGAAGCAGAGGCAATGGCTATTTTGGAAGGTTTAAGATATTATCAAGATTTAAAGGATTATGAATTGATTGTTGAATCAGATTCAAAAATATTGGTTGATGTACTCAACAAAGGTCTGCAATGTCCATGGAGAATCAGAGATATAGTTGAAGATATCCAGGCAGTATCTTCAGATTTCAACTTAACTTTTGCTCATGTCTTGCGAGAAGGTAACCAGCCAGCTGATATTTTAGCTAATTTGGGAAGTAAATCTCAATGTTCCAAGTGGTCCCTTGATATTGGATCATTTTCAAGTCAACTCAGAGGAGCTATCAAAGTGGATAAATGGGGTCTTCCTGCTTTAAGAATTAAAGATGTTCATGCTTAATTTATTGTATAGGTTCTTTAGTGCTAGATGCCAATTTATTTTTTATTGTTTTATTGGTATTCTTGTAAGGGCTTTACTATAAAAAGCCTCATTTATGATTTCAGTACCTCCTATAATCTTGTAAATTTCTGGACAGTGATTTTATGTTCTAATTTTAATAATATGTGTGGGGATCCCATCCCTATTCTCTAAAAAAAAAAAAAAACTAATTTTATCTCTGTCTAAAATTTTCTCTCAATTTTCACTTATTTTCTCATGCTTTCTCACTTATTTTTTTTTCTTCATATTCTCTAGAATTCTCTCTAAAAGTTGCTCTCAATCCACAAACTCTATCACACATTTAGATATCAATAGGAATACTTAAATAACATATAACCCTTAAAGAAAACTTTATGTCTTGGCTACGACTCTCCCTCAATTCATTTTCCCTTTTAACCCTTCATATTCCGTCATAAATTCCCCACTAAAAGGTGTCAAAACTCCCATATTTATTATTTAACAACTTCTACTCTTCCTAATTTCATATTTGTTATTTTAATCAAAGTAGACTCATAAGATAAATCTAAATTCGTTCATATATCAATCCACCCATCCCCCTCACTTAATTTTTATCAATCTCACCATTAAAACATGTTAGCTAGCATACTGACGTTAATTAATACCCCATTAACTAACATAAAATTAAAATTTATTCTCTTTTAAACACAAATAGATGTATTTTTTTATACTTATATATAATTCACATATACTTGTGTCATTAATGTTTGATATAGTATTGATTATATTGTAAAACAAGAAAAACAATGTGTATTGTCTTGAAATCGCCTGAAATTTGTTGAAATAGTGAATAGCGAAGAAATAAGAGTAAATTTAGTGCAATTGCATGAAAAATTGCAGATCAATAAAGATGTAAATTTAATGAAATTATGTGTAATCTAAATAGTAAGTGTGGGGTAAAAAATACACCACTAATAATAGCGTGACACGTGACATGTGGCAAGCGGGATGATCAAGATGACGACCCATACCTGATCTACCAAGATATAAAGTAGAAGACAAACTACACCAATATGCACAATTTTATTTTAACTCAAAAACTATGAGGATATGACTTATTTAATTGTGATACCCCCCCCCCCCCCCAATGTGAAAGAGGGGGTTCATAGATTAGAGAGACATTCTTACGTAAGTTCTCCCTAGTTTATAGTGAAAACATTATTAAAGCCCCATAGACATAGGCCATCAATGGTCGAACCACATAAACTTTATCTGTCTCTCAGTTATATTTGTACTCTCATCATGGTTGATGGTCACCCCCCTTTGGGTGAGTTTTTTTATCACACAATTGGCACCGTTTGTGGGAAATGACACAAAATTCTTTCGTTCTTGTTAGAAGAGATGAAGATTTACGTTGCAAGACGATGGTTTATACGGATATTGATCAAGATCTAAGTTTTATTTTCTCAATCTGTGCATAAACAATTATATGTTTTATATACATATCATTTACTGACGCAAGATTCTCGTACATTTTATTTATGAACTTTGCATTCAACTTTTATTAATCTGGGAATCTGCATAGTAGTGATGATTTTAAATATTTTTCATTATTAATTTTAGATGAATTTCATAATCAGATGTGTTTAACGACTCCTTGAATATTCAGACTCTCATGATAGTTTCAGTTGGAATACAATTATTCACCTTACATCTCGCTAAACAGAAACTGACTGACATCAATTCTTGATTCCCATCACGTATCTAACTTTCTCCATGATTTTCGAAGGAGATAAACTCTAATAGTATTATTTCTCATCAAAAACCTTTTTCTGCACAAACATATGTTTGATAATCTAGAACCTGACCACGATTCTTGTCTATCCTTAATATCTCCATCTGAAGTCCTCATTAATTTTATTCATTACAAAAAATACACAAGATCTGTTCCATGGTGCAACGATATCTAGTATCATTTTATGGGATATATCTATATCCATATGGAACCTTGGAACCTTGGACCAAGTTTAAGTTTCACAACCAGAGTTAAGAACATGCATCAATTTATTGTCGGAGAGAAGTGATTTTTACAGGGGTTGGTTGGTGAGGTCTTATCTTACGAAAATTGGGGCATCATCGTGTTAAAGATGATGATTCTAAAAAAAAAAGAGAATGTCAGTACTTCGTGTTAAAGGTGATGACACTAACCCAGTTAGTGCCTAGTTGTGATCAGAATAAAGTTGGAAGTTGCGATTCTCGCACCATATATAGCCCCCCTTTTCTTATGTATGCTTTAAGGTGAAAATAATTTTTCTTTCAAAAAACCTTCTTCCAATTTTAATAAGCACCAAGTTTGTGAACCAATTTTACTTAAGCCCAATTTTATCTCGTCTAATCCTAAACATTCATCTAGGTGATTAAAGCAAGTAAAATAAACAATTCCATAAAATCAACGCTGGATGTATGAGGAAACCACTAAGGGAAAAAACCTCGGACGACCCAAGACAAACAATCACTATGATACGGTTTTATAAAGGAAGACATATAGACTTACACAACGACTCGATCCCCACAAATATTGACCCTCTTCTTCTCTTTACCCGCTCCTCCACAGTGCCCATATAGAAATCCTTCCATGATACTCATCCACAGCACACGAGTCCACGAGTGCCTAGGTATCCATCGATGTAGCTTCGGCAACCCTCTACGATTCGAAATACGAATTTCACCGTTTCTTCACCGCAAAACTCCAACAAACCAACTTGTTCAAAGTGATGAACAAACTCCAATGATGTAAACAAGATATCTATATCATTAGTGTATGAAAGCTCGAATCTTTGAAACAATAAGGATGGTTTTATCTTTGAAATCCTTAGAAAATAAGTGCAGAAAAACGTAATTGTTCTAAACTGTATTTTTGTTCTGCACACTCCAAAATTCTGAGAAGAAATTCCTTAAATAAAAAATTTAAATCAGTAAGTCCTTAGAATGATATCCCTATGTTGTTTGAATGACTTGGACATGTCCATTGAACGAGATGTCATTTGAATGACCGATGATGTCGTTTGATTCTCCAAAACATAAGGGAAGAATTAATACGACTATAAATAGTGTTTATCTCAGAATAAACGTAGTTAAGACCTTTTAAAATCATTTTTGACATTTTAAAAATATTTATAAACAAAATATCATCCTTAAAACATTTTCGAGTCCCATGAACATTATGATCTCGTAATGTAATATGATATCTAGACGTGAAATGTGCACCAATGAACACGACATGATATATTTTTTAATCTTGGCCGCTACGTCTTCAACACAAAGTACGTCATAGACTATGTGGCTATCGTGACAAGATGAAAAATCTATTTATGACTCAAACATGTTTTGTTCCAGAAATAAGTCAATTATATACAAGTGAACACACTTGAAAATTTTGTCCTTACAAATCTCTCCCTTTGACTATTCCAGGGCAAAACCAAAATAGTGAATTACCTAAGCCGGGCTGTCAAGTCGTATGATACCTAAATCCCATCCCATAAAACCTAAAATAAAAAATTATAGGACATGAACTATCTGAATGTGATGTAGTCTTGAAATCTCGAATCGCTGAAGAATACTTACACACATGAAATAGACAAATACCCAGTGAAGTATGGAGGAACAAATGATATAAAACATTAAGATACCGATGAGTAAAATAAAACCATTTGTTAAGTCTGTGAGCAAATCATGATACCAATATATAAACATACATATGTGCTCAACAGTTAAAACTCCCCCTACATCACATAATATCTCTCCCCCTTTTTATCTCGAATAGATAATAAGTGAAAAATATAAAAAAACATCTAGAATAACAAGAATCAAATGGAGCATATCTTGATAAACATGGATAGCCAGCTAAAAATAATCACAAGGTACCAAATAGTACCTAGCAAAAAGTCACATAGAATGAATCATCAATCTAAACAAAAATGTGACTAAATGAGACCTATGCAGTGTAAGAATCAAAGAACAAATAATCAATACTAACTGCATATAAATTGTCCAAACACAACCATGATGTACCTAAATAGTATGATATCAACATATATTCAAAGTAGGTACAAATTATAATGAAAATAAAAATATCCTCTTTGGGTCGTTCGAACGATTATGATATGTCATTTGAACGATATAGGCATGTCATTTGAACGAAACTAAAAACACCTAAAACAGTAAGGTGTTATTCAAAGCATCTATCTAACGATCCTAAAAATGACCTAAGAAATGACCATACATGACACAATTACCACCTCGAAACTCGTGTCGCATGATCTAGTCTTCGAACGACTTGGACATGTCGTTTGAACTACGTACATAAGTCATTTGAACGACTTTTAAAATTTCCATATTCTAGCTCTAAAAAAGTTCAACTTTTGCCCAATGATTTTTTTTTTCAGAAAACAACAATTGGAAATACGAAACAGTAGCAAAATAGACTCAAAATAGAAATATAAAACAAGTATGAGTTTCATGCTAACATAGTATCAATGTGCTCAAACATGGATATGGAATGAATGGGCGTGAACTACCACAAATGAATAACAATTTTAACACATCAAAATGAACAAGAAGCACTAATTTATAGCTAAATATCACCAAACGTAGTTTTAACCATATTTGACAATTAATATATTGAGCTTAATGAACTAAATAAACAACATGCACACAAATCCTAAATTTTTACGATTCTACAAATAATAACATCATGATACGGTTTTCAATATTAGGATTCGTGGTGCAAACCCATTGTTTTTCCATCCCAACACCCTCATATATTCAACTTTTTCTTTTCCAAGGTCTTTTGAGGTTTATATTTTTCTCAACTTAGAGAAAACCTATTGGACATATTTTAGGCTTATGTTTCTTTTTATTGCCTTAATTTTTTCTCAGCTCTTTTAAATGGTGGCTTTCACGATGAGATTATTATACTCTTGCAGTCCTTTACCGTGAATACTCATCATTTTTTCAATATATCCTCACGACAAACGGTTCTTACATGCACACCTTCTCCTAAGTCTTATTATGCATATATGATAAAATTGAGAGGATAACGTCTCACCAAACTCAAATATGCATGACGAGTCAAACATTCATAAAAGCTCATGCATGTATGCAATGATGGCATCCATACAAAGTTGATTCCAAATGTAAATCAACTTCGAAACAACACCATTAATCAATGGTTAAGATCATTCAACGCATCGACAATTATGACCAAATGTCCTTACCACATGGATAATGAAACAATGGGGGTCCAAGCACACCAATATGCCACATCAAAATGAAAACTCGTGATATAAAAAAACTAAATGTAAGGACATATTTTACATATTTCGTTTTACATTTGAGTATGTCGTATACCGCTACACCCGTCGAAAAAATTTCAAGTTCAAACATGCATCAAGACGGATCCGAATATCAAAGTTCTTCAATAATAAGCCTCCCCAAGATTGATTTTGGTAAGGTTGATGTTTAAGTTCCTTAATGTTTCATTTAAGTGTTGGGATATTTTTTCTAAAATATTTTTATCAACCTGAGGCATTTTTATTGAGTCAAAATAATGTTTCTAAGACATGTAAGCGTAGTGTTAATAAAAATAAATTTCACTTCAGTCGTTTAAACGACATTTAATTGTCGTTCAAACGACAGGACGAAGTCGTTCAAACGACTTCGTCTAATGACTTACAATGTCGTTTAAAGGGTCGTTTATTTAATTCATCGAACGAAGGCATACTGCATTGCATTTTTTACCTCGTTTGTAAGGTCGTTCAAAGTGTCTTCTAATGACATGCAATGTCATTCAAATGACTTGCTGATGCCGTTTAAACGACCCTGCCGACTCAACTTTTTTTTATAAATAACTAATTTATGAGTCCATTTTCCATGAGAAGACCTGAGAGTTTTGATACACGAAAGCTGCAATCTGCATAATTTTTAGTCTTCTCTTTTAGGGTTTAAAAACTTTATTTTTGATTCACAAATCATCCCAATTACTTTAGTGAATTATTTTGTAACCCAAGACACAATCTTATTGAAGTTTCTCTTGTAGGGAAGATTTCTCTACTACTGACTTGGTGGTTCGTAAGGGAATTACTGGCTAACGATTATGATCACTTGGTAATTCTTAAGGGTGTTTCTTGCTGAAGATAGAGCTGTGATTCTTGTGAGTTTGCTGCGGTGAATTCATTGCTGGTTGTAGGTAGCGGTCTACGTGAGTGTTGTATGGAATATTCATTACAGATTTCGTTATGTATACGTAAGCTGAAATTTACTCTTCATAGTAAAATAAAGGTTTTACCCGAAAGTTTTTTTTCTTGAAATCTGTGTATCTAGCAATTTATATTTGTGATGGCATAATTAATGTATCCATATAGATGCATGTGTTAGGGTTTAATTAATTTGGATTAAAATCAACATCTAATTAATTAAGTATTAAATTGGAAATTTATGAATCCATAAACAATTGATATCACTTTACATTATCAAATATATATTAGAGCGGGTCTCTCTAATTTATCGAGTGATCCTTTTTTCGTAAAATTTTTGTGATATTGATTTTTTTTGAAAAAATATGATTTGAAATAATTTGCAATTTTTCGATGGATAATTTATATAATCGGCAGCCAGTTTTTTATGAGATTAATTATGCCTATTGGAAAGCCCACATGAAATCTGCCGTAAAATCAATCTATGGACATGTTTGGATTGTTTGTGAAAGAGGGTGGACTCGTCCCAGTGTCACTGCTAATAATATCACCAATCTGAAACTTGTGACATGCTAGACTAAGTATGAATTTAAATGGAGCACATATAATTCTTGTGGGCTTTGTGCAATTTCTGGAGTCGTCACTCCTGACAAGTTCTGACGTACTATAACGTGAACCATGCCAAAAGAAGTATGGGATGTTTTACAACTTAACCACGAAGGCACGAATGCAGTAAAAGAGTCTAAATTGCAAAATTCAACTACTCAATTTGAAATAATTACCATGCTTGAATCTGAGTATTTTGATAATTTTTATGCACGTTTTTCTGATATTGTAAACACTAGTTTTAATCTTGGTGAGCATATTCCTTCTACACGAGTAGTAAAAATATTTTGAGATCGTTGCCTAAACGTTTTATCCCAAAAGTCACTATGTTGAATTCCAAAGAAAATTTGAGCAATCTTAAGTTATAAGAAATGGTAGGAGACCTCCAGAGATATGAAATTGACATATTTTCTAATACTGTCAAGCCTAAGGATTGAGGGATAACACTTAAAGCCCAGTCTAGAAAAGGTGAGGAAGTGTCCAAGACAGATAAGAAAAAGAAATTAAAAGTTTATGAGTCCAAGTGTGAGTGCGAGTTTGATTTTGATGATGTGGCCATGCTTGCTAAAAAAATTTAAAAAAATTCTCAAATTTTCAAAAGAAAATTCTTCCAATAAAAAGATTTTTGAGAAAAAGAAAAAGAAATAAGAGGCCAATGAGAGTGATGAGAAAGATAGAGAGGAAGAAGAGAGATGTTTTGAGTGCGAGGGAAAGGGGCATAATGCATTTAAATGTCCCACTAGGATAAAGAGAAAGGGAAAGAAAGTTGCCATGCTAACCACTCTTAGAGATAGTGAGGAAGAGATGAATAATTTTGGGGACGAGTCATCAAATGGTATATGTGTCACCTTTATGGCAAGTCACGTGAGCACACCCAGTTTATCCCATGATGATGAGGATACTTGCGCACGTGAGAGCCTCGATAATGATTTGAATGTTTCTAGCAAGTGTGAGAGTGAGTGTGTTAGTGAGGATGAAAGTGAGATCCAAATAACATTTAAAGATTTATATGCTGAGACCTTAAAGATGAAGAAGTTGAATAAGGAGTTAGGTCTTAAGGTGTTAGATTTGTAGAGGGAGAGAGATGTTTTGAGGGGATTTGAGGCATTGGCGAGTCAACTCGAGAATGTGAAGGTTTCTCTGAGTGAGTAGTTGATCGTCGTCGTTCGAAAAAAGAGTGAACTTGAAGCCCGTGTGGTCTAAATCAAGAGAGATCTCGAACGATCTCGGGAGGTAAAGGTAACTATAGAGGCCACATCTAAGAATGTAGGAAATATTCTCCCCGATCCTGCTTTGGGTAATGTTGAGAGGTTAAAAATAGGTCATGACGATGCGTCTACTTCCCATGTTGCACCCGAGCCGATTCCCGAGCTGGTGATAGATCCTTATGGATATCAACCTAACCCACCTAGGAATCCCGTTTTCGACAAGAGAGTGTGTCCTAGACATTTTAGGAAAGGTGTTCCTAGGCCCGTGCATGTTTGCACGCATTGCAAGAAGAGGACACCTTTAGAAATTTTTCTTTAAGTTGGCTAGTGTGTGATATAGTGTTTTGCCACGTGTTCCCACACACGCACCCACACATGATACTTTTGATGTTCCTAGATATTACAAGAGAGAATTTTCACATATTCGAGAGCAAGTAAAGTTTTTGGTCAAAACTTCACATGATTTGATGGATGTTTTTAATAGGATGTCACCACCTTCGAAAAACTCCTTCGCACCTAACGGTTAAGGTTTAGACTTGTTTGCTATCATAGGATGACTTTAATGATGATATTTTATGCCTATTACTAGTATGTACCACTTTTGTGTTAGATTTTTTGTTTTTGAAATTTTTTGAAAAAATACAAAATCATTTTTTATTTTTTCAAAAAAATTGAAAAAGCCCAAACGATTTTATTTTGATAAATTTTTTGAAAAAAAAAAGATTTTTGTATTTCATTTTACACCATTTATGAATGGATATTTAGTACAGCCAAGTCACAACATCATTCCATATCCATGTGACTATTTGATAATAATTTGAGATGCATTATCATTTCATTTTGTGCTTTACAATGTTTGAAATCATTGAGATGTAATTTGAAATTTCTTTCTACATGTTTGACTCATGATTTTCTTTATTGTACACGTGCACGGATTTGTTTGATTATTGTACTTATCTATCACATGTTGGTCGGAATGTTTTCATCTCAATCTTATCTTTAAAATGAACCAAATTCGATAAAACTTGAAAATGAAAGTAGTGCATGTAAGAACCATTTCATGTGAGGACTTTGTTTAAAATAATGAGGGAACGGGGAAGGTCTACGAAAGGTACGCATATCCTTTGTGATTAAGCCACTGTTTAAAGCGGACTTAACAAAGTGTGGCATTGTGAAAAGTAGCCAAGGTCCAAAAGGTTGAAAAGATCCCGAAAAAACTAAGGCAATAAAAAGACCAATATGCCAAAAAGGATCCATTAGGATTTAGATCACCTCAAAATAAAAAAGAAAAGATTTATTATTTATGAGAGTGTTTGGTTGGAAATAAATCAATGAGTTTGCACGTCCTGATAAAGTCTTGAAAAAGCATTACATTATTTTAGACGTTACTGGTGTGGAAATCATTTTATACTTTGATGTGTAGATTAGATTGAGTCGATGTCATATAAATTCACATTTTTTACCCCTAAAGACGATTTTGAGTTCATTTGTTAGGAGTATTCATATTCATCGTGCACATGTGTTAAGCTTGATTTCATTGATCTTCCTATCGAATTTATTCACACCCATTCATTCCGTATCCATGATTTGGTTATCTTAGTGTAAATTCACAGTTTGTGATTTTTTTTGTAAATTTGATTTTATTGAAACACTTGAAAAATAAAAAATAGTTAGTGAATGCTTTAGAGTTTATCCTTGGATGATCGTAGTTGATTTATTCATGATGATTTGCTTGTCGTGACACTCCTAATTTATTTTTATTTATTCTTTTCCTTGTCTATTCCGAACAAATAAAAGGGGGGAGAACGAATTATGGAATTATGGGCAAGATTTGAGATTTATTTAGTTTGTGTTACTTTATGTTTATCTCATTTCAAACTCGATTCGTCACGAAGGTATTTGTTTCTTGTCTCATGTGTGTAGGTACAAATGTTGAAGATCATTATTTTTTCACACCCTGACGATGACAAAGAAATTTTAGAGATTTGAAGATTAAATTTGAAGTATTTTGAAGAAAGTTTAAAGACTTGCACTTTTAGTACCTTTTCACTTATACGTTCATGGGACGATATTAGATTTGTATAGGACATTTGATTTGATAATTCGGATTTTTTAGTTTGTACTGGCATAGACATAGGGGGAGATTTGTAAGGACATAGTTTACATAGTCCTTTTTACATTTGAGTATATCGTATACCGCTACACCCATCAAAGAAAGTTCAATTTCAAACATGAACCAAGACGGATCCGAATAACAAATTTCTTCAATAACAAGCCTCTACAAGATTGATTTTCGTAAGGTTAATATTTAAGTTCCTTAATGTTTCATTTAAGTGTTGGGATATTTTTTCTAAAATATTTTTATCAACCTGAGGCGTTTTTATTGAGTCAAAATAATTTTTCTAAGACCTGTAGGCGGAGTTTTAATAAAAAAAATTGCTTCAGTAGTTCAAACAACATTTATACAATAGGAAGAAGTAGCTCAAACGACTTCATCTAATAACTTGCAATGTCGTTTGCAAGGTCGTTTCTTTAATGCATTGAACGAAGGCATATTGTTTTGAATTTTTTACCTCGTTTGTAAGGTCGTTTGGAGTGTCTTCTAATGACATGCAATGTTGTTCAAACGACTTGTTGATGTCGTTCGAATGACCCCTCCAACTCAACTTTCTTATAAATATCTTATTTATGGATCCATTTTCCTTGAGAAGACCTGAGAGTTTTGATACACGAAACTGCAATCTGGAGAATTTTTAGTCTTCTCTTTTAGGGTTTAAAAACTTTGTTTTTGATTCACAAATCATTCCAATTACTTTAGTGAGTCATTTTGGAACCCAAGACACAATCTTGTTGAAATTTCTCTTATAAGAAAGATTTCTCTACTACTGACATGGTGGTTCTCGAGGGAATTGTTGGCTGACGATTGCAATCACTTGGGAATGCTTGAGTGTGTGTCTTGTTAAAGACAAAGCTAATGTTCTTGTGGGTTTGCTGTGGTGAATTCATCGTTGGTTCTAGGTTACAGCCTGAGTGAGTGTTTTGCGGAATATTCATTGCAGATTTTATTGTGTATATGTAAATTACGATTTACTCTTCATAGTTAAATAAAGGTTTTATCCGAAAGTTTTTTTTTCCTGAAATTTGTGTATCCAACAATTTATGTTTGTGATGGAATTCTTAATGTATCCACATAGATGAATGTGTTAGGGTTTAATTAATTTGGATTAAAAATTGGCATCTAATTAAATAAGTATTAACTTGGAAATTTACGAATCCATAAACAATCGATATCACTTTACATTCTCATTAAATAAAAAATATTTGTGTATTTTTTTAAATAAGACTCAAATAAATGAAAAATATAATACAAAGATATACATATGTCATAACACTATCAAGATATATATATCATAAAGCAAAGACTAGCGTATGATAAACATGGAAACACAATCATTCGTAAAAAATAGCAAGTGAAGCATCATGTGCTAGCATGTGAGAATCAACCAACCTGGCCTTTAGCATCTCTAAAATAGATTTCCTAACCCAAAAAGGTGTATACCTAACTAAACAAGATTTGATAACCGACGGGACACTACGTTTAAACTTCCTAGGGTCTTTTCTAAGATAATGGAAAAAATGCCTAAGGTGACCTTTCCTACCACAATGCGAACATGTGTAAACATGACAAGGAACATGACCTTTAGGTTGGCTTTTTCTAACACCTTGGGATGTGGTTGATGCTCTAAAACAAAATATGGTTTCGTCTTTAACGTTCGAAGCACTAAAATGAGATAATCCACTACCATCACTATTCACATTACTCGAGTATTTTAAATTATTTTGCAACTTCAAAATTTTGGACTCAGGTAAAGAATTAAACGCCTTAAATTTTAGGGACTTCTTCTTTAAATTTCAACTACCCTTAGAAGGTTATCTATATGAGCAAACTGATCCCTAAAAGTCTTCTCACGTGCCTTATAATCATTGATCAAAACACTTTCTTCAATGGCACAAACCCTAAATTTCTTAAAGTCCTCTAACTCTTTTTCTAAAATAAGGACTCTATTATCACTCTCTTCCTTGACCAATTTCAAAGAATTAAAGTTATCATTCAAAGCCGCAAACTTCTCACGAATGATATCTCTTTGAGTTTTAAACGTATGCAGATATTTAATAATATGTTTAAAACGAGAATTTTCTTCTTCATGAATTTCAAATCGTTTTGCAAACTTCAAATTCAAAAGATTTAATTTGTCAAAACTTTGAGAATCCATCAAGAGAAAAACACACAAAGAGTGATAAACAAATAATCACCAAACAAGCATAAAATAAAGATCTAAACAAAAACAAAATGCAACCTACTCCGATACCAACTTGTTGGCCCCTTTTTCTTATGTGTGCTTTAAGGTGAAAACAATTTTTCTTTCCAAAAAAATTCTTCCAATTTTAATACGCACAAAGTTTGGGAACCAATTTTACTTAAGCCCAATTTTATCTTGTTTAATCCTAAACATGCATCTAGGTGATTAAAACAAGTAAAATAAATAAGTCCATAAAAGCAACGTCGAATGTACCTCGGGTGACCTAAGCTAGACAATCACTATGATACGATTTTACAAAGGAAGATAGACAGACTTACACAACGACTCGGTCCCCAAAAGCCTTGACGCTCTTCTTCTCTTTAATCGATCATCCACAGTGCCCATGTAGAAATCCTTCCACGATACTCGTCCATAGAACAAGAGTCCACAAGTGCCTTAGTATCCACCGATGTTGCTTTGGCAACCGTCTACGATTCGAAACACAACCTTCATCATTTCTTCATCGCAAAACTCCAACGACCAACTTGTTCAAAGTGATGGACAAACTCCAATGGATCAAACAAGATCTCTATATCATAAGTGTATGGAAACTCGGATCTTTGAAATAGTAAGGATAGATTTAGCTTTGAAATTTTTAGAAATAAGTGCAACAAAATGTAACTGTTCTAAACGGTATTTTGGTTCGGCACACTCCAAAATTCAGAGAAGAAATAGCGTTAAATAAAAAATTTAAGTCGGTAGGTTATTTGAACGATATCCCTATGTCGTTAGAATGACTTGTCCATGTCGTTTGAACGACTGATGATGTCGTTTAATTCTACAAAACATAAGGGAAGAATTCATACGACTCTAAACAGTGTTTATCGCAAATTAAACGAAGTTAAAACCTTTTAAAATCATTTTTGACATTTTAAAAATATTTATAAACAATATATCATCCTTAAATCATTTTTTGAGCCCCATAAACATTATGCGTTCATACCTGAGAGTATCTCGTAATGGAATATGACATGAAGACATGAAATGTGCACCAATAAACACGACATGATATAACTTTGAAGCTTAGCCGCTGTGTTTTCAACACAAACACGACATCGACTATGTGGGTATTGTAACAAGATAAAAAAATCTATCTATGACTTAAACAAGTTTAGTTCCGAAAATAAGTCAATTACATACAAATTGACACACTTGAAAATTTTGTAATTACACCATTTGTATTGAATTTCATATTCCCCTTCGTATCTGGTGTTGACTTGAAATGCTTTGTCCCTAAAAATGGTTTATTTAAACAGGTTATCTCGTCTCTGTTGGGTTGTGTGTCCAAAGCAACAAGACGCTCTGGTTTGTGTTCTTATCTCCCTTTTCCATGGTGAAGATAATTCTAAATTTGGACATTTTGACTTATTCTTCTTAGATCCAAAAATATAAAAACCATTGAGGAAACAGGTATGACACCCCGTCTAATAAAATACCGGGTGATCAAGCCTTTATTAAATTAAAATGAGATTTTCATCTGGTTCATTCTTAGCATCACTGTCGAAAACCTTATTAATTACTAACCACCAATTAGTTAATTAAGCTGGCGTCAAAATTTTCTCTTTTAATAACCAAGACGAAATATCAC
This sequence comes from Sambucus nigra, assembly GCA_949130495.1. Taxonomy (NCBI): domain Eukaryota; kingdom Viridiplantae; phylum Streptophyta; class Magnoliopsida; order Dipsacales; family Adoxaceae; genus Sambucus; species Sambucus nigra. Next base: position 167,726,106 of record OX422210.1, on the reverse strand, counting down.
GCGGAACTAAAATATAAACATCATATAATAATAGAGTCATCACATCCCATCAAAACAGCCAAAACAAAGTCTTGCCGAGTAAACCATCGGCTACAAACTAACCAAAAACTGACAGATAGAAAAACTCATACAATCTGAAATGAAGAAATCTGAAGTACAAGATGTGAGCAACATGCTCGAAATACAACTAGGATAGAATTCCTAAACTAGGAACAAGTAAAAGAGGCGACTTCTCCAACTCCTGCAGCATCTACATATGTTGTAGCTATGTAACCCTAGAATAGGGTCAACGTTGGCGTCCCTATGGCTGGACACCTAAAAGGTTTTTAAAATATTTGACAGCAAGGTTTAGTATCCAAAACATTTTTGAAAATATTTAACAAGTGATTAAATTGCAGTAATTTAAAATGCAGGAAGGCTCTTCATATTTAAGTTAGTGTCACACTCCCTTAAGGATCCGCTCACCCCTCAACTATTGTGCACACCTAACACTATCTTTATAAACCAACAAGCCATTTACCCCGTAACTAGTTCTTGTTATAACTCCTTCCTGTCCCACTACCCTATCCCGGGTATGCTTAATATATGATTCGTAAGTTATTTAACACATCAACTTAACTAATCAATTTTCATTTAAAACCTTATAACATTCTTCACGAGTTATATATAGCTAATACATTTCAATACATGTATTTTACCCGCATATAATTATTCACACCATCATATACGTAGAACCATATTATAACATTTATACATGTGTCGCATATATATAAATCCATCCTTCCGAGTAATACCTCACTGGATGTGTCTCTAAAGTGCTATCATCCCAGGTCTACTCACTCCCACCTAGATTCCCGAGACAGCTAAATACCACCGAGTCGGAACATAATAATAAGCGTAGTAGAGGTGGTTATATTTCCCAGAGTGTGAAGACAATCATCTCAATATCTCACCTCTATTTAGACGTTATGAGCTAGGGATGATACTCTCCCTACTCCTCAAGCTAGGGGGATTCACCCACATTACGCAACCTCCCGATAGCACTAGAGGATAATTAATTATAAAATATCTAATCACCGATATTTTAATAGCACATAATATTTATATACTATCACACTACCGTATATATATAATTTAAAATTAATCCCGTCTATATCGTGTACCCATAGCACTAGTCTTAAAAAATTCCCGAGTCTATATTCCGACTCTAAATTTAATTAATTACTCATTAATTAATTTATTACATTGGTGTCGCTCAAATAAAATACCCGGACTCACTCACCTGGCCCGTACTTCACTATTTAGAATTTGTGATCCAACATTCGTCTTAATAAGTTCGTCACCCTTTTTAATTTGATATACCTTAATACTCATCTTCCAACCTTAATTATCCCCATTTACCATTGTATTATTTTGTCCCCACTGAAATTTTCATGCACTTCCAAGCAAAGGAAACTTAAACCTCAACTGTAGAAATACCCCAAAACAACCCCAAGCTAAACCATAGAAGAGATAACAGGTGGCCTATTTTAACACGTCGTTCGAACTAGACCATATGTCATTCGAAATAATAATGGATCTCGCGCGAACGAAACCCAGATCGTTCCAACGACCCTAATTTTCTCTCTCCTTTCTTCGATCAGTTCCAATCCGCTATTGATGAGTTTTGTTAAACTCCTTGCCCAGAATTCTTCGAATAAATCTTTAAAAAAACATACCAACCTAATATTTCAAGATCCCCAATCTTAATAAAAACACCCACACAGATCGAAGGTTAACTAATCAAATTCTTAAATCCTTTACGGTTCACAATTCAAAATTAATTGAAACCGAATTTAGATATCAACCCCACCCAAAATCATTTGTGTTCATCACACTCACTATGATATGAACTGAAATTTGCAATTAATTTAAAAGCAAGTTTAACCACTTTCCTTAAAGAGTTTGTTATAGATGAGTATTTGATGAAGAACACCCACACTTGTTCTTGCTTTTGGCTCCCAAGAGTTCTCCAAGTTCTCCCTCTTTTATCTTATACTTAATTAGGGTTTCTTAAATGAGTTTGACTGTCACACCCTTTCACTTTTAGGTTTGATTAAATCAATCCCATTTTGGGTTTGTGGGCTTTATTAAAATGGCCCAAACACTCTTGTGTGATCCTGGTTAGGCCTAAAAATGCCCCGAGATCCATTTACTACACCGGGGTATGCTTTTTCGACTATCTCGGCCTATTCAGACTCATTCGTACATTCAAAATTGTCATCCAAATTTATTGACCAAAAGTCCTTATCTCAAGCCCAATAAAGTTTATCCCCGACTCCCGATTGAGATAAATAAATGACACGTCAGTACTACCCTCTATGACGTAAATAAATTATTACTATTCACTTAGTAATTTAATTTCCATAAATATTAACCATTTACTACCCCTATTAATAATTAAATAAATACTAATAATAATGAATTCAATTAAATTACGACACAAAAGTAATTTAAAATTATCCAAATTAATTAAATATTAAATGCAAAAAAATATGAGGTGTAACTTACTCCCCCCCCCTTACAAGGGAATTTTGTCCCCGAAATTAGGTCATACCTACGGCGAACAACTCTGGATACTGCTCTTGCATGTCATCCTCTCGCTCCCAAGTAGACTCGTCAACAATGTGATGTCCCCATTGAACTTTAACTAGTTATACCACCTTAGACTGCTACTTGCGCTCACTATGATCTAGAATAGCTATAGGTCTCTCCTCATATGAGACATTTGGATGTAAGTCAATCTCCTTGAGTGGAACGTGCCAAAAATCCCACTCGCTCTTCTGGTATTTTTTCAGTTATGCCACGTGAAACACATCGTGTATCCGCTAAAGGTCCTCTAGTAGACCCAGTCTATAAGCTACCGATCACACTCTCTCAATGATAGAGAAAGGTCCCACATACCTCGGTGCAAGTTTCCCCTTCTTGTCGAACCTCATCACCCCCTTTATGGGAGACACCCGCACCAATACCTGATCGCTAACCTCTAACTTCACATGTCTTCGATCAGCGTCAACATAACTCTTCTTCCTATCCTGAGCTATCCGGATACATCCCCAAATCAACTCTATCTTAGCAGTCGCTTCATGAATCATCGCTGGCCCCAATAACTCGTTGTCCCCCACCTCTAACCAACAAGTGGGCGAACTCTACCATGCCGATAGTAAATTGGTAAGAGTTTTTATACACAAACTCTACCAATGGAAGATATCACTCCCATCCTCCCCCAAAATATAGAATGCACATCCTCAACCGATCCTCCAGCATCTGATTTACCCTCTCAATCTTCCCATTTGTCAATGGATGATAAGAGATAATCAAACGCAAGTCTGTGCTCGTGGCCTCCTGAAATCTCTACCAGAAGTGAGCCACTAAGATATTATTCCTATCAGACACAATGTTAACCGACACCCCATGTCATTTGACTATCTCCGCTATGAACAGCTACGCGTACTACATTGTCTAAAGTCACTACGAACCGATAAGAAATAGGATCCCTTGTTCAGTCGATCCACTATCACCCATATAGAATCGTGACTTCTCTGCGATGTCGGCAACCCCATAATAAAGTCCATAGAAATTCTATCCAATTCCACACGGTAATCTTAAGCAACTGTAGCATCCCTGAGGGTCTCTGATGGACAACTTTCACCAATTGATAGGTAACACATTCTGAAATAAACTCTGCTATGTCTTGCTTCATCCCTGACCACCAGTACAGCCTCCTCATGTCATAGTACATCTTATCCCCACCGGGATGTACCGCGAATCTCGAACCATGGCACTCAGTCATAACAGCATGCCTCAAATACTCATCCTCAGGCACGACTAACCTCCCATTAAAGCGTAGACCTCCCTCTGAGTTGATAGAGTAAGACTTTGCACCCCCTGCTAGTAATTGTTGTACCCTGTCCTGGCAGAACTGATCCTCGTCTGTGCTCTCACTACCCACATGATAATCTCGGGAGTGATAACTAAAACTGCCATACACGCCTTGGAGACCTCATCGTTGTTCCAAATTTCACTCCACTTTGCTTTTCAGACCTCTGCCAAGTTCTCCGTTGGTCATCGGCTCAATGCATCTGCCACCACGTTTGCCTTACCAGGATAATACTGTATATCAAACTGGTAAACCTTCATAAATTCTGGCCACTGTCTCCGTCTCACGTTCATATCCTTCTGTGTGAAGAGATACTGAAGTGACTTATGATCCATGAATAATGTGAACTGCTCTCCTAGAAGATAGTGACTCCAAATCCTCAAAGCAAAATTGATCACTGCTAACCTAAGGTCGTGGGTGGGGTAATTCGTTTCATGGGGATTAAGCTTACGGGATGCATAAGATATAGCCTTTCCTCTTACTGTAACACACCCCTAAGTACCTACAATGATGCATCAGTATAGACTCGATACTCCAACCCTCCCCTAGGCAAAGTAAGTACGGGTGATGTCAATTTATCCTTTAACTCATAGAAAGCTAATTGACAGTGGTCACTCCATACAAATGGTACCCCCTTGCGAGTCAGATATGTCAGCGGATCCGCAACCTTTGAAAATCCTAAAAAATTTCCAATTTCACTCAGGGTCATGGCTCGTATCAACAACAATACCCCGATCTGACACAATGTGGCCAAGAAATTTCACCTCTCGTAGCCAAAATCCACACTTTTCAAATTTGGCATATAACTGGTGGTCTTACAGTGTCTGCGGAACTATACAAATATGGTTTGGGTCCTCTTCCTCCATGCGCGAGTAGACCAAAATATCATCTATGAATACGATGACGAACTGGTCTAGGAACTCCCTGAATACGCTGTTCATGATATCCATGAACACAACTGGTGCATTGGTAAGCCCGAACGGCATCACCCTGAACTCATAGGATCCATACCGCGACATAAAGGCGGTCTTAGGAACATCCTACTCCCGAATGCACAATTGATGATATCCCGATCTCAAATCAATTTTAGAGAAGTACGCTGCCCCTCCCAAATGATCAAACATGTCATTCATTCTCGGTAAATGTGACATGACCACAAATGTGTCTAAAGTGCGTGCTTTTTAGGCTCAAGAGCAAGCCTGTCACGTTAGTAATAATCCGATAACTCGAGATCGTCTCCACAGGGATAAAAAAATGGCAATTATGAATAACATAGGAAAAGCTTATTTAAACTTCAAATGATTCCTCAAAAGAATATAAAGAATGATGATTGATGGGTTGAACTTTCCAATTGGTGATGAAATAAAAATTTAGAATGAACTACGTGAACAAAAACACTAAGAATTGTAAAGAGAATAGATATAAGTATGAGAGAAAATAGGTTGGAATACAATCCTCCAATCCCTAGTAATTTACCTTATAGAATACTAGAATTGTAAATTAAAATCTTAACTGAATCCAGTCTTTAGTACTCCAAAGCATTACATATATGAGGGAACTAGCCCGCATCATATGAAATCAAAGGTAAATATAAAGCGGTGTAGAACAATTACACTTTCATAGTATTCTTAAACATCCCAAGTACCTAGGGCAAGAGAGATTAAAAGATCTACTATGTTCGTATAATTTCCATACACGATTCGGTCAATTTTTAATTTAAACTCTATTTTCTACATGGGTAATTTACCTCATGATGGGTTCATACATCCAAACCCTTGAAAATTTAGCTATACATGGTTTTATGAGAAGAAAACAAATTCATAACTATGCATGGAATTATGTATCTAAGAAACATTGTTTCAAAAGAAAATTGCAAAACAATTGAGAATCGATTTGAAAATAAAATAGAGAATAAATAAGAGAATGGAAATTGATACTTGGATTGAAGATTGAAACTTTTAATAAGCACTAGGGAAAAGAGATGAACTTGAATCCAGAATACTCCTTGTTCCTCAAACTTACAAACTAGGGTTTTTCTAAAATATGAAATTATCTACCAAAGAAAAAGAAGTAAAAAGGCACTCTAAAAAGGACTATCCTCCTTCACCTTAGGGTTTGGCCTTTTATAACACCAACCAACACGTTTTAACAGCTAATAGCGATGAGTTATACAAGATATTCCAAGAGATATGCCTTTTCAGTTTCCATAATAAATGCCAGAATTTTGAATAGTCAGACCGTTCCGGATCCCATCGGATCGGTTCGTTTTCTTTTCATTAATCAGATCGATTCTTTTTTTCTTCCTCCGGACCAGTCCGGATACCATCGGATCGGTTCATTTATCATTAATTTTGTATTGATCCGGGGTCTACTGGAATGGTAGCAGTTCGGATCGGTCCGCTATAAACTGGATCGGTCCGATGTTCTTCATCTTTGACTTTTTCTTTCCAACTTTGATTTTCCATATCTTTTGATCCATAACTTCGATTTGATTGTCGTTTCTTCCTACTCTCTTGTGCAATGATGATCTTCAACTTTCATTTAGGCTTCAAATCCGAACTCCGGGTGTAAATTTACACTTTTTCCCTTTGACTTGTCTTTCTTTATTCTCTTCCTTTCTTTCAGTTTCTTTCTTTCTTTTCTTGCACTAAATACCTGTAAAATCAATAAGAAATACACGAAACTCGGGGTACTGGTTAGAAGAATTCATTAGCACAGATAAGGGATAAAAACAATTCAATTACGTTGTTCGAGATCTTAAAATTACTAAATTAAGGGGCTAAATTCAGAAGAATTTATGCTTAGTCAAATCCCCCTAACTTAGAACTCTGCACGTCCCGGGCAATGTAAATGAAGCTAACCGAAACTCCACCCTTGAGAATTCTTTTATTAAAATGAAATTCCAGTTTTGCAGGCACGCGATTGCATTATATATATGCAATAAGCCTTTAAACCCCTAGGTTACCCTAGTAGGACGAGTTTTGTCTCGTGAGGGTTTGCAGCGAATACACCCACAAAATTCTTTATTGACTCAAATAATATCAAAATACTTAAAAATTGTATAATTTGAACTTTTCAAAAAATAATCACCATAAATTCATATTCAAATGTCTCAAACCATAGTGTGTCTGTGCAAAGCCAGAAATTAAACCTCAAATTTTCACCGATTGAGCATTACGTTACTTTTCAAAAATTCGTTGTGATTCAAATTCTTATGGATGCAATCACAAATGAATCACTCAGATTGTGGTTGTTTTCTCTCGGTATGCATGATATAAAGAGTAAATATAATGGACACAAATTCACGCATACAAAATTAAAAAGAAGGAAATATATGGTGAAAAGATCTCATCAACGGATTACAGTTATTAGGAAATGGGAAACATCATCTCTTAATCACACCATTTTAATCTCTTTTATTATCTTTTCATGTCTTAACTCTCCATGCAGTAATCAATTTCGCCATTAGGACTCGGTTATGACTTTTCGGATTAAAAAGTGTAAAGGGTAAAAATGGGAATGAACGGAATGTTCGGAATTGGAAAATGTCCTTATGACGTCCATTAGTGTTTTTTCGGGCATTTGCTCATTTTTCTCTTTTCATTTATTTCTTGCTATTTTTCTTTTCTTGCCCTTTTTTTATTACACACTTTGGACTTACTTGATGAATTTCCATTTTTTCACAATTCCGGGCTATTTGGGTTTTTCGGGTTATCAAACGAAAAGGAAATATTTTATTAGGCTCAAAGTGGGTTGCAAAAGGATAATTTTTTCACAACTTTATTATGTCTAACATTTTTGGGTTAAACAAAAGAGGGCCTACTTCATTGTCCAAATTTCTAATCACATTACCATATGCATTTCGAGATTAATGAAGTTTAGAGATATATTTAGCACGAATTTCGAGACAACATTTCACACATTTCCCATAACCGATCAAAACAAAGGATTGAGATCATCAACAACGTATTTTAACGCTGAAAAGAACTTTGAGTTAATCATAAACTCGGATTGATTTAAAAACTTAAAAAATTAAAAGGCTCGAAATCTCACCTGGTTTGATCAATCTCCACACTTATTCGTTAAGTCGTCAATTTTCTTTCAATTTCCATCTTCGGTCAATTTTGGTTTAGTGCATTTTGATTGTTTCAATTTGAGACTTCAAATAGAATAAATGTGACATTTTTTATAAATTTAAATTCAAATTTTTATTTATTTTGAAGAAATATATTTTTTTGCTTTTTTTTCAAAATTTTTCAATTTTTTTTATATATAATAATTGCTAAGTTTTATGAATATGCACTTATCCCCCCTAACTTAGGCTTTTGCATTGTCCACAATCAAAAAGACGATAAATCTAAGTAAGACGAAATAAGGAGTGCGATAAATAAAACAAGCAAATAACTACATTAGGATATGGTCATGAAAACATAGCTGGGTGCACAATAGATAAAAACATGAAAATAGCAGGTGTGATGGATGAGAGGGGGGGAGAATGGGGGGTGGGATGGGGTGGAGGGGGAAATAAGAGAGGGAAAGAATGGAGAGAAGATATCCGGACCAATCCGCCTTTTATTTTTTTTTCCAATGACCGGATCGGTTCGTTTTTCTTTCTACCGGACCGGTCCGGTATGCTGAAAATGTTCTGCTTCCCCTGTTCAATTCGGTGGTCACTCTCCTTGCAATTTTTACTATCCCAACATACTGACCAGTGCACAAGGACTTTGAAACTTCTCAGAATTCCCATTGAAACTTGAAATGCTCTCGTTACTCGTGCATGACTCTCACCTCTGATAGTGACACACAACTATGAATTTCTAGCCTAACATCCTATCATTACTATATACAACATTCACCCCATACACGTCGGGGGTGCGACGACCTCACCTTTTGTGCTCAGTCAATCCCCATAAATGGGGTCCGACAACTAGATTGTGTCGGCTTCCGCAACAACCACTTCGAGATAAGGCTTGAGACATTGTCCGTTAACCTTGAATGTGTTTCCCTCCTTTTGATCCTCTAATTCAACAGCTCCATGGGGGAATACTTCCCTCATAATGAATGGACCTGACCATCGTGACCGCAATTTTTCGGGAAACAAGTGTAACCTTGAGTTGTAGAGAAGTACTTTCTGTCTCGAAAGAAACTCCTTACGTCGGATAATTTTATCGAGAGCTCGTTTCATTCGTTCCTTTGAGATTTTAGCACTTTCATATGCATCGTTGTGTATTTCTTCTAACTCGTTCAACTAAAGTTTGCGTGCTTCACCGGCTTTTTCCATGTTAAAGTTCGCCCTTTTAATAGCCCAATACGCCTTGTGTTCAATTTTAACAGGGAGATGGCAAGGTTTTCCATACACAAAATGAAATGGGGACATCCCAAGGGGATTCTTGTATGCAGTTCGATAAGCCCAGAGTGCATCATTCAATCTGAGAGACCAATCTTTCCTGTTAGGTTCGACTGTCTTTTCTAAGACATTCTTGATTTCCCGATTAGTTAACTCGGCCTGGCCATTCGATTGGGGGTGATAAGTTGTTCCAACCTTATGGATGACCCCATACTTTCTCATTAGCTTTTCCATTGGCCTATTGCAAAAAGGAGTGTCATTATCACTGATAATAGCCTTAGGAACTCCGAAGCGAGACAATATGTGTTCTTGAATAAATTTTATCACCACCTTATCGTCATTCGTCCTTGTAGCTATTGCCTCTACCCATTTTGAGACGTAGTCTACTGCGACGGGGATGTATAGAAAGCCGAAAGAGGGTAGAAAAGGTCCCATGAAGTCAATACCCAAGCAATCAAACAACTCAATGACGAGTATGGGGGTTAGTGGCATCATGTCACGACGGGTAATAGCTCCCATTATTTGGCATCTATCACACGATTTATAATAACTATTCACATCCCGGAAGATTGTGGGACAAAAGAGACCGCTTTGCAGGATTTTTACAACCGTTTTATTTTTGGAGAAATGACCTCCACAAGCCTCCGTGTGACAAAATTGGATTACCCCTTGAATTTATTCATCAGGTACACATTTTCGAATGATTTGATCGACGCAATACTTAAATAGATATGGATCATCATAAAAGAACATGCGTGACCAAGTAATGAACTTTTTTCTCTCTTACGGAGTCCAATTGGAGGGAACGACCCCCGTTACAAGGTAATTCACTATATCCGCAAACCAGAGAAGAGAAGAAGTAGCAAGTAGATTCTCATCCGTAAAATACTCGTCTATAGGAATTGGATCAATAAGTAAGTCGGACGATAGCCGTGACAAATGGTCGGCAACGACGTTTTCTACTCCTTTATTGTCTTAGATCGAGAGATTAAACTTTTGTAGGAGTAGGATCCACCTAATTACGCGTGGTTTAACATCTTTCTTAGTGCCGAGTGATCAGTGAAGCAAATGATGGGTGACCCAACAACGTAAGAGCAGAATTTGTCGAGAGCAAAAACGACTGCTAGTAAATCTTTCTCCGTAGTGGAGTAGTTAAGTTGGGGGCCAGATAATGTCCTACTAGCATAGTAAATAACATGAGATTTCTTGTCTTTTCTCTGTCCTAAAACAGCCCCAATCGCGTAATCACTTGCATCACATATAAGCTCGAATGGGAGTGACCAATCAGGAGCTTGTATGATAGGAGCAGAAATCAACATGCTTTTTAATTTATCAAAAGCTTCTTGACATGCGTTATTCCATTCAAACGGAGTGTCCTTCATAAGAAGATTACTCAAGGGTCTAGCGATAGCGCTAAAGTCCTTGATAAATCTCCTGTAAAATCCAGCATGACCTAGAAAGGATCTCACATCTTTCAGTGATTTTGGTGGGGGTAGCTAAGCTATTACTTCGATTTTTGCTCGATCAACCTCAATTACCCTAGATGAGACTATGTGGCCCAAAACTACGCCCCTAGTGACCATAAAATGGCAATTTTCCCAATTGAGGGCTAAGTCTTTTTCCACACACCAGAATAAACCTTTTTCAAGATTAGCTAAACATTGGTCGAAAGATGGACCGAAAACGCTGAAATCATCCATGAATACCTCAAGATCTTTTTCTATGATGTCGCTAAAAAGACTCAACATGCACCTTTGAAAAGTCGCTGGCGCATTACATAGTCCAAACGACATACATTTGTAAGCAAACGTGCAAGCGGACATGTAAAAGTCATCTTTTCCTGATCAAGTATATCCACTTCAATCTGATTATATCCAGAGTACCCATCTAGAAAATAATAGTAAGGATGTCCCGCTACTCGTTCAATCACTTGGTAGATAAAAGTCAAGGGAAAGTGATATTTTCTTATTCCAGTATTGAGTTTTCGATAATCAATGCAAACACGCCACCCAGTGGTGGTGCGTTGAGGTATTAATTCTCCCTTAGTATTTTCAACCATAGTCATACCCGACTTCTTTGGAACGACCTGAATTGGGCTCACCCATTTACTATCGGAAATGGGATAGATAATCCCAGCATCTAACAATTTGATGATCTCCGCTCGAACTACATCTTTTAGGGTTGGGTTCAGTCGCCTTTTCATTTCTCTCGAGGGCTTCACCTACTCCTCGAGGTGGATTTTATGGGTACATATCAAAGGACTTATACTTTTCAAATCTGTTATTGTCTAACCAAAAGAACTTCTATGCTTTCGCAAAACATTCAACAACTTGACCTCTTGCTCTTTTTTTAAACTAGAAGAGACAACAACATGAAATGTTTCATCATCTCCTAGAAAAGCATATTTCACATGAGAGGGTAGTTTCTTTAACTCAAGACTAGGAAATATATCTTTAGAGGGGATCATGAATGACTCCCGCGGGGGTAATTCCTCAAATCTAGAAATCCAGTCAACATCTCTCCACTTCTCAAAAGTTACTTCTTCTTGCAACAAGACTCCCAACTCCTCCACTTCACGCTCAAACTTAGTATAAGAACTCTCACTCTCAACACCTTGCACTAAACAAACTTCAAGTGCATCACCACCTATGATCTCCTCAATGTGATCGTCCACCACCTCTTCAATAAGATCAACCTCATGAAATTCATCCTCATCACCCATTTGGTTAGCAACATTGAAAATATTGGTCTCGAGGGTCATGTTTCCAAAAGTGAGTTGCATTTGGCCATTCCGTATGTTGATCAAAGCATTAACAGAAGCTAAAAATGGACGACCCAAAATTATGGGAACATGATTACTACAATGGGGGGAACGCTCCGTGTCCCAAATGACAAAGTCTACAGGGAAGTAGAATGTGTCCACTTGAACTGTCATGTCCTCCATAATCCCTCTAGGTACTTTCACGGTTCGATCCGCTAACTGTAGAGTGATTCGGGTAGGTTTAATATCACCTAAATCAAGCGGCTTATAGATAGAGTATGGAAGGGTATTCACACTTGAACCTAAGTTGAGCAAGGATTTTTCAACTCTACTCTCCCTAATAACACACGAGATGGTGGGTGCAACAGGATCCTTGAATTTTGGTGGAAGATCATTCAGAAGGACCGGGCTCACATTTTGTGCCAAAAAGACGTTCTTTTTCACCTTAAGCCGTCGTTTGATAGTCAAAAGATCTTAGATGACTTTGGCATAGGCAGGAATTTATTGGATAGCATCCAAAAATGGCAAGTTCAACTTTACTTGCTTCAGAACATCTAACACTTCAGTATGTGAGGCTCCCTTTTTGGGTGGTGCCAAGCATTGAGGAAATGGAGTAGCAGTGGGCAGTTTTACTTCAACTTCAGGCTCAACTCCTTCATTCTTATCATCCATATGCAATGGGGTCTCCTAAGACTCTAAAACTTCTTTAGCCTTAGATTCTTTGGGAGGTGGTGGCTTTAGATCAATTACGCGACCACTACGCAGAGTCGTGACAACTTGCCATTTCTCCGACGAATTCGATGATGTAGAGCTAACCGTAGTTTTTCCTTGAGGATGTCTTTGGACTTGAGCTGGGAATTTACCCTTCTCTTGAGTATTCAATGCAGATTGCAACCTAGAGATGCTAGTATGAATTTCTGTGAACATTCGATCATACTTAGCATTACTCTCCTTTTGAGATTGGATGAGTTGATTCAGATTATTCTCAAGAGATCACTTAGGTGGAGTAACATACGGACTAGGAGATGGTACTTACATAGGGGTTTGCATCGGAGGCATTTGCTAAAATTGAGGAGGGGGTGGAGGCAAAGCAACATATGAATTAGGAGCAATCCCACTTTGTGGTTTTCCATAGTTGAAACCAGGATGAATCCTCCAAGATTGATTGTATGCATTCCCCTGAGGTACATTAAAATTTCCTCGAAACCCTCCTATCGTTTCTACTTGCTCAGTGTACATTGCCTTGTAGGCAAGTATTGTAGGACATCCTTTGGTAGAATGGCCAGCCGCACAAATGGTACAAACTTTCTCCTTTCCAACTTGAATGGGTCTGATAATTTCTCTCAATGAACCTCAAGTATGTCTCTGAAACTCTTTTCCAATTGGTCAAATCGATGATCTAACAAAGTGTCCTCGTCGAAGTGATAAATACCGGACGTAGCAGACACTCGCCAATTTTTATTTTGACTATTGGGGTTAGAAACATCCCATGCTTGCGTAGTCTCTGCTTCGTTATTCAGATGAGCCTCAGCATCGCTTGAGTCCAGCTCCCAGAATGGTCTTTTGCACATTGTCTGCACGAGTTGTTTAGATGCTATAGTAAGACCTTGATAAAAAAATGAAATGAGATGATGTTATTCGAACCCATGATGTGGGCAATCACTAACTAACTCCTGAAAAGGTTCCCAACACTTGTTAAAAGCTTCGTTCTCATTTTGGCGAAAAGATTGGATTTGAGCTTTGACAGAGTTGGTTTTGTGTTGTGGAAAGAACTTGGAGAGAAGCTTAGTCTGCATATCTCTCCAGGATAAAACATAATTTGGGGGTAGTGACCATAGCCAGGTCTTAGCTTTATCCTTTAAGGAAAAAGGGAAAAGTTTTAACGGGATAACATCTTGTGGGCAAGTTTGATCACCAAACGTCTCACATGCTTCTTTGAATTCTCTAATATGGAGATATGGATTTTCAGAATCCATACCATGGAATGTAGGAAGTATTTGAATCATCCCATTATGAAAGTGGAACTGACCGGCATTATACGGAAGTAAAATGCAACCAGGGGTGACAGTTCGCTCAGGAAATAAGAGATCTTTCATGGGAAGATACGGTAACTCTTCCTCTCCAGCACCAACACCAACGCTACCAGGCACAGACATATTTCTACCAAATGATTCAGAACCCTCACTCAGTGTTTGACTCAAAGTGCGACTTGTGATTGAATTTTGAGCAGAAGGAGTGGAACCCAAAAGTGTGGAGAGTCGGTGGTATGAGAATTGTCAGAATTAGCGTCAACAATGGCATTTTCGTGAACTTGGGTTAGAAAGGGATTTTTCATAAAATCTTATGAGAGATGAGATGAATTTTTTTTGTTTTGTTTTTATATATAGGAATGAATCAATTGAGAATTTAATTTCACATTCCAAAATATCACTGTGACACCCCGCCTAATTAAATACCGGGTGATCACTCCTTTATTAAATTAAAATCAAGGTGAACAGTTGGTTCATTCTTAGCATCACTGTCGTAAAAATAACTTTTTCCAAATTAACACCCTAATTAATTAAGCTAAGTGTCAAAACCATTTTTCAACATTTCTGACCAATTTTATTTTTAAAAAGGAAAATTATTTATTTAATTAGTAACAACATTTTCAATAAGTAAGAATCGTACAATAATTAACCTGGAACATAAACCAATTACTTTAAACATTCAACATCCAAAATCCCAACATTAAAACTTAATGTAAATCATACATGCTGAATAAATCCCAAAGTAACAGTACTAGAAATAACTGAAATATAAATGTCCCAACAAAACGGATAAATAGTGGAAAGGGCGACACATGCCCCAATAACTGAGAATCATAGGAGTGGAATCAAGTATATGAAATCGTCTAAGAAAGTGGCCTGCAACTCCCACCTAAGCTGCAGCACGTTCCTTCCAAGGGATCCTAAGCAAGACGCCCCTGTGGCTGGGCACCTGTAGTACATACATATATATACAAGAGAGAGAGAGAGAAAAAAACGGGTCAGAGCCCGATAGTGTATATGATTTAAAAATTGTTTGGAAAGTATTTAAATTGATACAGGCCAATGCAACAACATATTAGTGCGACACTCTCTTGAGAAATTCTCACCTCTCTTCTAATGTGCACACCTATCGCACTAACCTTCCCAGTGGTCTAAATCATCATATATCATGCTATCCTTTCCCAATGGTTTAACTTATCTTAGATTATTCGCAGGATTCAAAATTTAACGATTCAATTGTTTGAAAAGAATATTTCAATTAGTAACCAAAGTTCTCATTTTAACTTTATAAATCAATAAAGTTTTCTAGTGTCATATTATACTATCTCAAAACAAGTATTTACAATTTGATTCATCAACCATGTCCTACATATCAAATCACAGTAGGCAGTTCTAGATTTCAGAATTTCGTATATATGTATTAACCACTCGTAAAATATATATATATATATATATATATATATATAATAACAGCACCCCAAAATAAAACTATGGTGCGGGCATACTCTACTATCCAATCCCCGTATCACTCGTACTAAGGGAATACAAATTCGGAATCACTCTCGAACTGTATTAACACATACTCAAACAATATTGATTTGAAGCATAGATTCCAAGTCTCTAAGAGGATGGCATATGTCTGCGTCTCTTAGGACCGTCCGAACTATCACTGCGATAGCCTGTACCAAGGATATCTACACACAAACAATATGAGGCGAAGCATAGATTCCAAGTCTCAAAGAGGAAAGCACATACCCGCATCTCTTAGGATCGTCCGAACTATCATTTCGATAGTCTGTACCAAGGATATCTATCTTCTAGGGTACGAGTCACTATCCCCCATAAGGCAACACAGGATAAGATCGTCCCAGCGCGGCAACCTCAGGGATAGCAAGCAGCGTGGGCATGATTTTCACACATAGATAGTATATGCATACAAAATCATATAACTATACTAATATTACCATATCAATAATGGGTATATTATCAATTCCCATAATTACGACATTTGTATTTATTTTTCACTATGTAGTTATCACGTATAACCATTCACATCTTACTTTAATTTGAGGAACTTTTCCACTTACTACATAACGCTCATGGATTCTATCCTCCCAAGTATAAAATTTAGTAGGTATACACATTTGTCCCAAAGTAACTCTCTTACGTGTCTCTCTCTTTAAATCATAAATTCACCGACCCTTATGTAATTATCCCAAAATACAATCTTTGCCCGACATCAAGGGTCCCAAAATCTATTCATACGTCCTACTGGTCTTCTCTATCTCCCAAAATATTTTATTAAGGATGCCCAAGAATTATCTCACAATAAATTGAATTCAACTCATTCAAAAGGAAATAGGAGTCTTCCAGGAGGGGTCGATCGATCGATGTCTGGGGCTCGATCGATCGAACCTTCGATCGATCGAAGCTCTGGGCTCGATCGATCGATCAAGCAGGTATTGCGATTTCTACAGAATTGCAGTTACGGGTTCTAACACATTTCTTCATCCAAATCCATATTTTTCAATCCCAAACGTCTCAAAAATTGTACTACCAACATTATATCATCCTACTAGTGTAATACTCCGTACTTTTGGCTATATTTATTTTTGGGATTAATTAATTAAATGCGTATTAATTGGAAATTAATCCGGGTAAAATACTAGCGAGTTGTGAGTTGGTATTTGACTATATTGAGTATATATGATGTTATATGAATATTGAATTATGAAATTTGTCGTGAGATTGATATACCGCAATTTGGACATTTTATTGGGACGCGTGACACAGTCGCGTCAGGATATAATTATTTTAATCATAAAAGTGAATTCAAATTTTATTAACCGTATGGTCGTTTTGAGTGCGCCAACGCGTCCGGAAGGGTCGAGATAGTCAGAAAACACTAGCCGGGGGTTTAGTTTGGGTCCCGGGGTATTCTTAGGCCATACCGGCAACATAAAGGGCATTTTAGTAATTTTGTATTTTTGGAGAATTAAAAGTGACGAAAATTGGGAGTTTTAATCTGATTGGGAATTGACCCACTAAGCCACTAACCAACCCATATTAACCCAACAAGCTACGTAGGTTGTTAGAATTAGGTTTTCTAATACCTTCCCAAAAGCAAACCCTAGCCACCTTTGGAGAAGAAGCTTGGAGAAAGAGAGAGAGAGGAAATTCTGCAGAAAAACTCCAACAAACCAACATCTAAATCAGAGATAAACTCGAGGCAAGTGACTTAATTCCATTTAATTTCAGATAATGTTCTTTCCATGTTAGATAATTCCAATTTTATGTTTGTTCTTGGTGAAATATGAAAACCCATGTAGTTTGGAACTTAGAACTTGAAAATCTTGAGGAGAATTGCATGTAGAATGATAGGTAGATGATTATTCCCATGATATTTGTGATTGGAAGAAATTAAAATGGATTTTTATTGGGTAAATTCATGATTTAAAATGTTAGGGTTTGTGTTCTTGAAAAGAATTGGGGAAAGCGTAGAATCTTGTGATCCAATGATGTTTAGGATGTATTAATTCCTTAAAAGGTGTTAGTATATGACCTTAGTATGTTTTAGGATGATTGGAGACCTTAAAACATAGTTGGGACGAAGTTTAGAGGAGATTTGAGGAGTAGAAATTGGGTGAAAATGATTTTGGAATTTCTGGGCTCGCAGCTGGTAGCTCGTTAGAAACCAACCCAGGTCGTTCGAACGAGCTTCTAACGAGGGGCAGTTTCGTTCGATAATCTCGTTCGAACAAGATATCGTTAGAAGGTACAGTTCGTTCGAACGAACTGGATCTCGTTCGAACAGTCTCGTTCGAACGAGACTTCTAACGAGCTGACAGTGGAATCTCGTTCGAACAGTCTCGTTCGAACGAGACTTCTAACGAGTTGGCAGTCTGGGCCTTTTTGGCTTGTTTCGATTTTTGGAGTCCCGTAAACTTGTTCGAGGATATAGATAACCTTCCTTTGATGATGTATAGATAGATTTGGGACTTTTGGGTTATTATGAGGAGTAAATTATATACGAGTGATTTAAATCAATGAACCGTTTGGGTTGAGACGTGAGTGTTTACTACGACGTGAGAATAGATTATAGCGCGTATGATTATAAATCGGAATCGTATAAAGTGTGTAAATTATATATTGGTACTAGAATGAGAATAGTACTACGATTAAACTACGGGATTACTAAGACGTGTATTTACTTAGTATTGGTATATGAATTGTGTGTATGACATACCTACCATACTTGCTATCATGGGAGGTTTGCGTTCGCTTAGGGCCCTCTAATCCTTGTGTTGCCCGGATTTAGACTGGTTACCTTGATGAACATAGGTCATAGAAAGACTTATTGGGATATTAATAAGTCCGCTGATCGTGGGAGCGTAGGTATGTGCGTGACCCATGTGATGTTACTGTGTTCGCCTCCATTATTTGTAATGTTGTTATTCGTGAACTATTCCTGAGAGATTCGGAGTACGTAATCCTTATGTACGTGATGTACCGGGATGGATAGCAGAGTATGTGTGCACCACAACTTAGTTCTCGGGGTGCTTGTATTGTATATTTATGATGTGAATAATATACACTTAATTAATGGGAACCTTCATGTTAATGTTGTGAAAATAATTACGGTATTGTTTCAAGAAACATAACGGGTTAGCGATTAGTGAAATATATTGCATATTGAGCATCTGAGTTTATGTTAAACCCCTATTTAATTACGAGAGTTATAATGTTAATAGAACCGAGTAATAAGGGTAGGACCTATGACAGTCTAGCTAGATATGATGTCACTTAGCTGGTGGTTTGTGTCGTTGTAGATGGGTACTTACGTTAGGAGTGCACAGTTAAACGAGAGGTGAGAATATCATGTGAGTGCACGTCCTAACATGTACTTTGCATTTAATGTTTTAAATGATTTTAAAGCACTTGCAGGTTTTTAAAATACAACTCCACATTCGGGCTCTGACCCGTTTTCTTTCAAATCTATTTTCTTTGTAAAACCATTTTAGGTGCCCAGCCACAAGGACACCATGCATAGGATACTCATTCAGGTGACGAGCTGTAGCTGTTTGTGGAAGCTACATGGATTTGCTTGTAGACGCTTATATCACTTGGATTCCAGATTCATTATCTATCAGTTGTAGGGCATGTTGCCCATTTCTATTAGAGACATCTTTCCATTACAGTTTTCAGACTTTGGCATGTATTGTTTTAGTATTCGGTTTACTTATTTCAGTTGTGGGATTGTAGTGAGGAGTTTTCCTCCAGACTTTATTTACATTGCGTGATGGTTATTCTATTTACTTCATTATGGTGAATGGTGTTATTATTCTTTATTACACTTGTTGCATTAATCATACTTAAATTAAAATTTGGCATTTACTTTTTAAATACTAGGTGGTTAGTAATCTTTAAAATGTTTTCGACAGTGATGCTATTAACTGGACCAACTTGGCATTTT
The DNA here is from genome assembly GCA_949130495.1 of Sambucus nigra. Taxonomy (NCBI): domain Eukaryota; kingdom Viridiplantae; phylum Streptophyta; class Magnoliopsida; order Dipsacales; family Adoxaceae; genus Sambucus; species Sambucus nigra. Next base: position 167,706,576 of record OX422210.1, on the reverse strand, counting down.
GAATTAATTTAATAAAGGAGTAGCTACCCGGTATTTAATTAGTCGGGGTGTCACAACTAGGTATTTCCAACGTGAAGCATGAGGAATTCTATCATTATACATGGATTAACCAACCAAAAATTATTATAGTTATCAAGAACCCTAGAATTATCTTAAACATGGTTCTAACAAGTATTTCCAGAAATTTCCTTCTTGTAAACATCATAATTTCGTGGGTAATTCCTCTACATGGCAAGGGTTTCCAGAATTATCAATCTATTCATCACTACATGCAATTTCCTAACTCATATCTTAGGTTTCTTCCATAAAAACTCATTCTAATTACTCCTACACTAATATGAAAGATGCACCAACGAAATAAGTAAGATAAACACTCGCCTGGGATTTTTGGTGTTCTGATTTGCAGATTATTTTGGTGTGGTTGCGTAGCCCGTCGCGCGATCTACGCGTTGGTGGTGGTGGCGGTGCAAACGGATGGCTTTTGGGCCTTGGATTGCCTTGGAAGATCTCTCCTTCCCTCTCCTATGGCCGTCACTTGTCTTTGGTTGTTCTAACCCTAGAAGACAACCTTAGACATCTGATATAACCCTTAGAATTTCGTGGGTTTAATTACTCAAAATTGTGAAATGTCCAAAATGCCCTCCCGGGGTACTAACTAGGCCTAAAAACGCCCCGAGACCCAAACTAAATCCCCGGGTACACTTTTCTAACTATCTCGATCCTTCCGGACGCGTTGGCGCACTCAAAACGACCATACGAACGACTTATAAAATATTCACTTTTATTAATCAACATTTATTCCCGACGCGACACAGGCGCGTCCCGACTTAAATTTTCATAATTGTCATTTTATTCACACGTGACAATATTATAAAAATAAATCTCATATATTACTATACTCATCCAGTAATATTCAACAAATAACAAATTTCCAATAATTACTAACTCTCGTCACGCTAGTAAATATTTAAACCAAGATTCCGGATTAAAATTAAATTAATTTATCTCAATTAAATTTAATAAATCCCATAATTTAAAAGCCATGAAAATATGGGGTATTACATACTTCCCCCCTAATAACGGAATTTCGTCCCGAAATTCGGAAAGTAAGGCCTACCAGGTAGCACAATTCTGGATATCCTTGTCAGTACGCAAACTATCTACATAGTACGACGCTCAATCACTATAGCTTTTTCCTCACAGCAACATTGTTTTACATTCTCATTGGAGACACTTCACATTGTTCTCCCACCCGACAACATTCGCATAGGTCACGCCTATACATTATGATTTCCTTATCTCACTATCATTTGGAGGCCGCACCTCACTACATAACAAACTACTCATATTTATTCATACACAAAAATCCCATTCTGATAAGATCATACGAACATTCGACCACTCCTGACTGCCTAAAACAGTCGTGGAATTCCACCATAGATATCGGATATTTTCTTGACCGATCAAAAATTCTGATTTTTTACTCTCCTCTAAACATACGGAAGGAGAATAGTCGAGGTTCTTCCATAACAAAACCTTAATAAGTACCTCGTACGCGACAAACAGGTACGAGTGTTTCTACAGAGCATATTTGAAATCATCGTACCAAGATTCCAAAATTTTCTTCACGTGGCTCCATTAATCTTTAATCACCATGCGCTTATTCCCTGTCTAAGGGTGATACATTCTACTCGAAACGAAATCTTTTCTCCGATGATTCCTGAAATCCCATATTAAAGGTGGGATTCACCAATCTCATCCTGATTTAGACCTTTATACTGCGCCGGACCATGCACTGGCGCGATCCTTCCTTTCAAAGGAAGTTTGGGGCATACTAGTTAATATTGTAAGCCAGCCCAAAGGAATAGCAATCACTTCCTTCTCGGCGACTTAATTCACATGTTCGGGATAAACCCTTGATCTTGTTTTGAGGATGGCAACTCATTCAGGAACTTAACCGGCTTTACCGACCTCTTCCAAGTTCAGGAATTTTCGATAAACACAAAATTCTTTGGTTGATTCTCCCCTTTCAACCAAACCTTACCTATGGGCGGTGCATGTAGAGACTACTCACTATGTCTCGGTAAACATCGATTATTCCCTTGAAATGTCTCACATTAAGTGACACGTAATACTCCCCTTCCTTCCTTGGAGTATACCGAAAGTTCCGACCCGTGCTCTTCTCTCCACGAAGCGCACTTCTGGATCTCTTATACTATACTAACATCATTACTCTTTGTATGCGCAAGTCGCTTTCACTCTTGACTAATAACAACTCCACTCTGGGTGTGCTTCATAACAATTAAATTCTACTCTATTAAAGGAATACCAATTCTTGAATGGCTTCCCATAGCCTTCCAATCAAGTTAGAGTGTGCTATTCTAATTGCACACTTATGTATGGATTATCCCCCCTCATGTGACGTTTAATCCACTCTATCACTTCCACTTCGTTATACTAGTCCCACAAACATATATTTCACATGTCTATTACCACATCCCTTCGACTCGAACTATTTTAACTGTCGTTAACCAAGATGCCCACATTTTTGCAACACTCCGACCGCCCTGGGAGAGCAAACGACTTGCTACTCATCTGTAGGACTAACTAAATTCAACGTAATAGAAGGAATATGGCATTCAAATTCAATGACAATAAAAGAGGAATAATAATGCTCAACCTTCCTCAGATAAGTACAAAATTTCCCAAATAGGTACAACAACCAAAATAAATCACTAACGCTCTATTCATCAAAATAATTGTAGGTCCTCTCTTTTGTATAATACAGTTCTTTCCAGATAATTCATGCTAAAAATCATTCCAACTCTTTATTCACCTTGTGTTCTGTACGCGGTTATGACATTTGGGTACTCTCAATCACCCTAGAAATCAAAATTCTTAAATTCTCCTTATCATCGTTCCACCCCTCAACTCGTGGGGATAACTTTTAATGATTTCCTACCACAAAAATCCGGCTCCAATGACCTTAAAACAAAATTCAACTTCCAACTTACATACATAATTACTTGATCCTATTTCGACCAGGGTACCGAACTTATGGAATAGTGACCAAACGTCTCCCTATCTCCAACCTTACGCTAAGTTTCAAGCGTGGGATGTCTCGCAGAGCGAAATCCAAACAAGGAACCCCCGCGATACACTACTACCTAGCATTGTCGGTTATCGAAATCCGTTAGGTCCTCCGCCCGTGACATATACCCCTTTATTCTGTCTCTTGACAGAAAAGTTACAATTTCTCCCGTAATTATGCTTAACAAAGAACGTTTCACTAATTGCACTATTGTTCAGTATAGGTTGGTGGTAATAGCATTTCATAAACCTCGAATACATACACTCGGAATTCTCAAAATTCCTTTCCCTAATAATAGGGGTATAAATATTAAATCACACATCTCTAAAGGATAAATATAACAATGCACTTTTCCTATCACTAAGTCCGGAGTGCTAAACATAATACTGAGTCAAATCTTTTCGTTCAATGGTAAATCCCGATACATACGGAATTATACTGACAAAATCTATACATACTTTGGCATCGAATATCTCGAGCCCTCTATCTCCTCCGAAGTCTCTAGGATAGATAATATAGGTGCGAGTCCAACCTTCTTGCAGGTGAAGCTCGCCACAACAAAACATGCTGCACTAATGCAACTACTCCGATAGCCTTGTAATAAATGCCCACTATCGTACTAACCATTTCTATAACGTTTTAACAAAGATAATATCAATACTCGTGTATCGCATCACTACAACGAGTAACCTCAATAAAGTATGAAACACTGTTAATATACTCATTCATCCTCCGCGGATAGCACTAAAGAAAAATTCCGCAACACTAGGGAAAATATTCACATAATGGTAACATTTATAATTATATGCATTAAGCTCGTCTCACATGCTAATCTAGCAATGAACAAAATATGGTGACTCGCTTGTGTCACACAAACACGCCGCATCCTCTAAGGATACAACTTATACTTCCATCCTGGCAATAGTCTTGACTGCACAAATGGTTTTCGAACGTAACACGTCTGCCCAATCCAAAACAAAATTATTTTAATCGTTGCCTTACGAGGCACCGTATTCCTGTCCTTTTTCTCATTTTGGAACATATTATCGTGAGCGATCTTACTCCGCACAAAATACCTCAACACATAATCCACTTACCACCTGTCCTACTAACCAGGTTAGGATTGTCCTTCTCTCGGACGTTAGTAAACTTGATTCCTGTTAGCCATCCCAGTTGTTCTCTTAGCTTTTTAGGCCATAAAGATCATGTTACTCTCTATAATAGTACTTACTGAATTTACCATCACTTGGTAAGAATTTAACTATCTGAAGCATTTAAATGGTTTTCCTGGTGTGTATCCACATCCTTTTGTGGTGCTCTACCACCACCGTTGCATTCAGTCTCATTCTCGACTAAATTCTTCGATTCCTTTAACTTCCCCCACAAAGAAGTGTTATCATCTATTTTGAAAAAATAAGACAATGTCAACCTCTGAATCGTTCATCCATCAGAATTACCTCTTTGAGTGTTATCAACTATTACTACGTGTCGATCTCCCACTCGGAGTTGTTTCCCCCACTTGTATCTACATCTTCCGATACAAAATTCGCTAACGGTTAAGATTCATATTCACGAATGGACCCCTGACGTGCCCTTTCTCGATGAGTTCGGAACCACATTTGCTTCTAATCCTGAACAGTTAAGGAAGGAACATACGGTCAACACTGTACCTAAGGTTCTCCTATAGGCATAGCATTCCATTTCTAAAATTGGTGGTTGACTCCAACCATTATAACTTCGTCCCGAAAGCCAATAAATTTTTCCCTAAATTTTCACTTTCAGTTTGCCACACTCCGTCCTATATTTACGCCTTTGGATACTTTACCTCGTTTGGGAAACACATACAATTTTTGCGTTTCTAAAATTTCCCACTGACAGTCTCTACACGTTTTTGTAATACGTTGGGTAAGTTTACCCTCGCACCTCATTTGACTATAACAGTATTTGAAAATCATTGCTGCACCTTAAACGCCTTTCTAGTCATGTCTTCTCGTTCCATAATGGAGGTGACCTCGACTACGGTCATCATTCTCGGATATATTTTATCATCTCAACTGAGCCCTGCCTCCTGATGTACGCTTAACGATCCTCTTCTGACGTCCGTCATCGCTCGGCACACGCACACATCCGAACGAAATTAGAATTTACTAGTGTATACACATTATAGCAGGAGAACGAAATCTCGTTAAAGGAATCGACAATCCTAAACATAGGGCTCTATAACAAACAAAGTAACGCTGAAAGCATAATGAGCCGTACAGATCCTAAGGACACTAGAACCTGATGCTCTGATACCACCTGTGACACCCCGCCAAATTAAATACCGGGCGATCACTCCTTTATTAAATTAAAATCAAGGTGAACAGTTGGTTCATTCTTAGCATCACTGTCGTAAAAATAACTTTTTCCAAATTAACACCCTAATTAATTAAGCTAAGTGTCAAAACCATTTTTCAACATTTCTGACCAATTTTATTTTTAAAAAGGAAAATTATTTATTTAATTAGTAACAACATTTTCAATAAGTAATAATCGTACAATAATTAACCTGGAACATAAACCAATTACTTTAAACATTCAACATCCAAAATCCCAACATTAAAACTTAATGTAAATCATACATGCTGAATAAATCCCAAAGTAACAGTACTAGAAATAAGTGAAATATAAATGTCCCAGCAAAACAGATAAATAGTGGAAAGGGCGACACATGCCCCAATAACACAGAATCATAGGAGTGGAATCAAGTATATGAAATCGTTTAAGCAAGTGGCCTGCAACTCTCACCTAAGCTGCAGCACGTTCCTTCCAAGGGATCCTAATCAAGACGCCCCTATGGCTGGGCATCTGTAGTACATACATATATATACAAGAGAGAGAGAGAGAGAGAAAAAAACGGGTCAGAGCCCGATAGTGTATATGATTTAAAAATTGTTTAGCAAGTATTTAAATTGATACAGGCCAATGCAAACAACATATTAGTGTGACACTCTCTTGAGAAATTCTCACCTCTCTTCTAATGTGCACACCTATCGCACTAACCTTCCCAGTGGTCTAACTCATCATATATCACGCTATCCTTTCCCAATGGTTTAACTTATCTTAGATTATTCACAGAATTAAAAATTTAACGATTCAATTGTTTGAAAAGAATATTTCAATTAGTAACCAAAGTTCTCATTTTAACTTTATAAATCAATAAAGTTTTCCAGTGTCATATTATACTATCTCAAAACAAGTATTTACAATTTGAGTCATCAACCATGTCCTACATATCAAATCACAATAGGCAGTTCCAGATTTCAGAATTTCATATATATATTAACCACTCGTAAAATATATATATATATATATATATATATATATATATATATATATATATATATATATATATATTATAACAGCAGCCCAAAATAAAACTATGGTGCGGGCATACTCTACTATCCAATCCCCGTATCACTCGTACTAAGGGAATACAAATTCGAAATCACTCTCGAACTGTATTAACACATACTCAAACAATATTGAGGCGAAGCATAGATTCCAAGTCTCTAAGAGGATGGCATATGTCTGCATCTCTTAGGACCGTCTGAACTATCACTGCGATAGCCTGTACCAAGGATATCTACACACAAACAATATGAGGCGAAGCATAGATTCCAAGTCTCTAAGAGGAAAGCACATACCCGCATCTCTTAGGACCGTCCGAACTATCATTCCGATAGTCTGTACCAAGGATATCTATCTTCTAGGGTACGAGTCAATATCCCCCATAAGGCAACACAGGATAAGATCGTCCCAGCGCGGCAACCTCAGGGATAGCAAGCAGCGTGGGCATGATTTTCACACATAGATAGTATATGCATACACAATCATATAACTATACTAATATTACCATATCAATAATGGGTATATTCTCAATTCCCATAATTACGACATTTGTATTTATTTTTCATTATGTAGTTATCACGTATAACCATTCACATCTTACTTTAATTTGAGGAACTTTTCCACTTACTACATAACGCTCATGGATTCTATCCTCCCAAGTATAAAATTCAGTAGGTATACACATTTGTCCCAAAGTAACTCTCTTACGTGTCTCTCTCTTTAAATCATAAATTCATCGACCCTTATGTAATTATCCCAAAATACAATCTTTGCCCGACATCAAGGGTCCCAAAATCTATTCATACGTCCTACTGGTCTTCTCTATCTCCCAAAACATTTTATTAAGGATGCCCAAGAATTATCTCACAATAAATTGAATTCAACTCATTCAAAAGGAAATCGGAGTCTTCCAGGAGGGGCCGATCGATCGATGTCTGGGGCTCGATCGATCGAACCTTCGATCGATCGATCAAGCAGGTATTGCGATTTCTGCAGAATTGCAGTTACGGGTTCTAACACATTTCTTCATCCAAATCCATATTTTTCAATCCCAAACGTCTCAAAAATTGTACTACCAACATTATATCATCCTACTAGTGTAATACCCCGTACTTTTAGCTATATTTATTTTTGGGATTAATTAATTAAATGCGTATTAATTGGAAATTAATCCGGGTAAAATACTAGCGAGTTGTGAGTTGGTATTTGACTATATTGAGTATATATGATGTTATATGAATATTGAATTATGAAATTTGTCGTGAGATTGATATACGGCAAATTGAGAATTTTATTGAGACGCGTGTGACCGCCGCATCATGGTGTATTATAGTAATTATAAAAGTGAATTTAAATTCTATAAACCATATGGTCATTTTGAGTGCGCCAACGCGTCCGGAAGGGTCGAGATAGTCAGAAAACACTAGCCGGGGGTTTAGTTTGGGTCCCCGGATATTCTTAGGCCATACCGGCAACATAAAGGGCATTTTAGTAATTTTGTATTTTTGGAGAATTAAAAGTGACGAAAATTGGGAGTTTTAATCTGATTGGTAATTGACCCACTAAGCCACTAACCAACCCATATTAACCCAACAAGCTACGTAGGTTATTAGAATTAGGTTTTCTAATACCTTCCCAAAAGCAAACCCTAGCCACCTTTGGAGAAGAAGCTTGGAGAAAGAGAGAGAGAGGAAATTCTGCAGAAAAACTCCATCAAACCAACATCTAAATCAGAGATAAACTCGAGGCAAGTGACTTAATTCCATTTAATTTCAGAGAATGTTCTTTCCATGTTAGATAATTCCAATTTTATGTTTTTTCTTGGTGAAATATGAAAACCCATGTAGTTTCGAACTTAGAACTTGAAAATCTTGAGGAGAATTGTATGTAGAATGATAGGTAGATGATTATTCCCATGATATTTGTGATTGGAAGAAATTAAAACGGATTTTTATTGGGTTAATTCATGATTTAAAATGTTAGGGTTTGTGTTCTTGAAAAGAATTGGGGAAAGTGTAGAATCTTGTGATCTAATGATGTTTAGGATGTATTAATTCCTTAAAAGGTGTTAGTATATGACCTTAGTATGTTTTAGGATGATTGGAGACCTTAAAGCATAGTTGGGACGAAGTTTAGAGGAGATTTGAGTAGTAGAAATTGGGTGAAAAACGATTTTGGAATTTCTGGGCTCGCAACTGGTAGCTCGTTAGAAACCAACCCAGATCGTTCGAACGAGTTGACCAGTCGCTTCTAACGAGGGGCAGTTTCGTTCGATAATCTCGTTCGAACGAGATATCGTTAGAAGGTACAGTTCGTTCGAACGAACTGGATCTCGTTCGAACAGTCTCGTTCGAACGAGACTTCTAACGAGCTGACAGTGGAATCTCGTTCAAACAGTCTCGTTCGAATGAGACTTCTAACGAGTTGGAAGTCTGGGCCTTTTTCGCCTGTTTCGATTTTTGGAGTCCCGTAAACTTGTTCGAGGATATAGATAACCTTCCTTTGATGATGTATGGATAGATTTGGGACTTTTGGGTTATTATGAGGAGTAAATTATATACGAGTGATTTAAATCAATGAACCGTTTGGGTTGAGACGTGAGTGTCTACTGCGACGTGAGAATAGATTATAGCGCGTATGATTATAAATCGGAATCGTATAAAGTGTGTAAATTATATATTGGTACTAGAATGAGAATAGTACTACGATTAAACTACGGGATTACTAAGACGTGTGTTTACTTAGTATTGGTATATGAATTGTGTGTATGACATACCTACCATACTTGCTATCACGGGAGGTTTGCATTCGCTTAGGGCCCTCTAATCCTTGTGTTGCCCGGATTTAGACTGGTTACCTTGATGAACATAGGTCATAGAAAGACTTATTGGGATATTAATAAGTCCGCTGATCGTGGGAGCGTAGGTATGTGCGTGACCCATGTGATGTGACTGTGTTCGCCTCCATTATTTGTGATGTTGTTATTCGTGAACTATTCTTGAGAGATTCAGAATACGTAATCCTTATGTACGTGATGTACCGGGATGGATAGCAGAGTATGTGTGCACCACAACTTAGTTCTCGGGGTGCTTGTTTTGTATATTTATGATGTGAATAATATACACTTAATTAATGGGAACCTTCATGTTAATGTTGTGAAAATAATTACGGTATTGTTTCGAGAAACATAACGGGTTACCGATTAGTGAAATATATTGCATATTGAGCATCTGAGTTTATGTTAAACCCCTATTTAATTACGAGCGTTATAATGTTAATAGAACCGAGTAATAAGGGTAGGACCTATGACAGTCTAGCTAGATATGATGTCACTTAGCTGGTGGTTTGTGTCGTTGTAGATGGGTACTTACGTTAGGAGTGTACAGTTAGACAAGAGGTGAGAATATCATGTGAGTGCACGTCCTAACATGTACTTTGCATTTAATGTTTTAAATGATTTTAAAGCACTTGCAGGTTTTTAAAATACAACTCCACATTCGGGCTCTGACCCGTTTTCTTTCAAATCTATTTTCTTTGTAAAACCATTTTAGGTGCCCAGCCACAAGGACACCATGCATAGGATACTCATTCAGGTGACGAGCTGTAGCTGTTTGTGGAAGCTACATGGATTTGCTTGTAGACGCTTCTATCACTTGGATTCCAGATTCATTATCTATCAGTTGTAGGGCATGTTGCCCATTTCTATTAGAGACATCTTTTCATTACAGTTTTCAGACTTTGGCATGTATTGTTTTAGTATTTGGTTTACTTATTTCAGTTGTGGGATTGTAGTGAGGAGTTTTCCTCCAGACTTTATTTACATTGCGTGATGGTTATTCTATTTACTTCATTATGGTGAATGGTGTTATTATTCTTTATTACACTTGTTGCATGTTAATCAGACTTAAATTAAAATTTGGCACTTACTTTTTAAATACTAGGTGGTTAGTAATCTTTAAAATGTTTTCGACAGTGATGCTATTAACTAGACCAACTTGGCATTTTGAATTAATTTAATAAAGGAGTAGCTACCCGGTATTTAATTAGTCGGGGTGTCACAACTAGGTATTTCCAACGTGAAGCATGAGGAATTCTATCATTATACATGGATTAACCAACCAAAAATTATTATAGTTATCAAGAACCCTAGAATTATCTTAAACATGGTTCTAACAAGTATTTCCAGAAATTTCCTTCTTGTAAACATCATAATTTCGTGGGTAATTCCTCTACATGGCAAGGGTTTCCAGAATTATCAATCGATTCATCACTACATGCAATTTCCTAACTCATATCTTAGGTTTCTTCCATAAAAACTCATTCTAATTACTCCTACACTAATATGAAAGATGAACCAACGAAATAAGTAAGATAAACACTTGCCTGGGATTTTTGGTGTTCTGATTTGGAGATTATTTTGGTGTGGTTGCGTAGCCCGTCGCGCGATCTACGCGTTGGTGGTGGTGGCGGTGCAAACGGATGGCTTTTGAGCCTTGGATTGCCTTGGAAGCTCTCTCCTTCCCTCTCCTATGGCCGTCACTTGTCTTTGGTTGTTCTAACCCTAGAAGACAACCTTAGACATCTGATATAACCCTTAGAATTTCGTGGGTTTAATTACCCAAAATTGTGAAATGTCCAAAACGCCCTCCCGGGGTACTAATTAGGCCTAAAAACGCCCCGAGACCCAAACTAAATCCCCGGGTATACTTTCTGACTATCTCGATCCTTCCAGACATGTTGGCGCACTCAAAATGACCATACAAATGACTTATAAAATATTCACTTTTATTAATCAACATTTATTCCCGACGCGACACAGGCGCGTCCCGACTTAAATTTCCACAATTGTCATTTTATTCACACGTGACAATATTATAAAAATAAATCTCATATATTACTATACTCATCCAGTAATATTCAACAAATAACAAATTTCCAATAATTACTAACTCTCGTCACGCTAGTAAATATTTAAAACAACATTCCGGATTAAAATTAAATTAATTTATCTTAATTAAATTTAATAAATCCCATAATTTAAAAGCCATGAAAATACGGGGTATTACAATCACCAATTTACGATCCCCGGCATTGACTCAAATAAATATCAAAATACTTAAAAATTGTATTATTTAAACTTTTCGAAAAATAATCACCATAAATTCATATTCAAATGTCTCAAACGATAGTGTGTGTGTGTGCAAAGCCAGAAATTAAACCTCAAATTTCCACCGATTGAGCATTACATTACTTTCCAAAAATTCATTTTGATTCAAATTCTTACGGATGCACTCACAAACGAATCACTCGGATTGTGGTTGTTTTCTCTCGGTATGCATGATATAAAGAGTAAATATAATGGACATAAATTCACGCATACAAAATTGAAAAGAAGGAAATATATGGTGAAAAAATCTCATCATCGGAATACAGTTATTAGAAAAAGGGAAACATCATCTCTTAATCACTCCATTTTAATCTCTTTTATTATCTTTTCATGTCTTAGCTCTCCATGCAGTAATTAATTTCGCCATTCAGACTCGGTTAGAACTTTTTCGGGTTAAAAAGTGTAAAGGGTAAAAATGGGAATGAACGGAATGTTCGGAATTGGAAAATGTCCTTATGACGTCCATCAGTGCTTTTTCGGGCATTTGCTCATTTTTCTCTTTTCATTTTTTTCTTCTTCTTTTTTTCTTGCTATTTTTATTTTCTTGCCCTTTTTTTATTACACACTTTGGACTTGCTTGATGAATTTCCAATTTTTCACAATTCCGGGGGGATATTTGAGTTTTTCGGGTTATCAAACGAAAGGAAAATATTTTATTAGGCTCAAAGTGGGTTGCAAAGGGATAATTTTTTCACAACTTTATTATGGCTAATATTTTTGGGTTAAACAAAAGAGGGCCTACTTCATTGTCCAAATTGCTAATCACATTACCATATGCATCTTGAGATTAATTAAGTTTAGAGGTATATTTAGCACGAATTTCGAGACAACATTTCACACATTTCCCATAACCGATCAAAACAAAGGATTGAGATCATCAACGACTTATTAAAACACTGAAAAGAACTTTGAGTTAATCATAAACTCGGATTGATTTAAAAACTCAAAAAATTGAAAGGCTTGAAATCTCACCTAGTTTGATCAATCTCCACACTTATTCGTTAAGTTGTCAATTTTCTTTCAATTTCCATCTTCGGTCAATTTTAGCTTAGTGCATTTTGATTGTTTATCGGATTAAAACTTGACGCGACCACAAATGTGTCTAAAGTGCGTGCTTTATAGGCTCAAGTGCAAGCCTGTCGCGTTAGTAATAATCCGATAAGTCGGGATCGTCTCCACAGGGATAAGAAATTGGCAATTATGAATAACATAGGAAAAGCTTATTTAATGTTCAAATGATTCCTCAAAAGAATATAAAGAATGATGATTGATGGGTTGAAATTTCCAATTGGTGATGAAATAAAAATTTATAATGAACTACGTGCACAAAAATACTAAGAATTGTAAAGAGAATAGATATGAGTATGAGAGAAAATAGGTTGGAATACAATCCCCCAATCCCTAGTAATTTACCTTATAGAATACTAGAATTGTAAATTAAAATCTTAACTGAATCCAGTCTTTAGTACTCCAAAGCATTACATATATGAGGGAACTAGCCCGCATCATATGAAATCAAAGGTAAATATAAAGCGGTGTAGAACAATTACACTTGCATAGTATTCTTAAACATCCCAAGTACCTATGGCAAGAGAGATTGATCTACTATGTTCGTATAATTTCCAAACACGATTCGATTAATTTTTAATTTAAACTCTATTTTCTACATGCGTAATTTACCTCAGGATGGGTTCATACATCCCAACCCTTGAAAATTTTGCTAGACATGGTTTTAGGAGAAGAAAACAAATTCATAACTATGCATGGAATTATGTATCTAAGAATCAATGTTTCAAAAGAAAATTGCAAAACAATTGAGAATCGAATTGAAAATAAAATAGAGAATAAATAAGAGAATGGAAATTGATACTTGGATTGAATATTGAAACTTGTAATCAGCACTAGGGAAAAGGATGAACTTGAATCCATAATACTCCTTGTTACTCAAACTTACAAACTAGGGTTTTCCTAAAATATGAAATTGTCTACCAAAGAAAAAGAAGTAAAAAGGCACTCTAAAAAGGACTCTCCTCCTTCCCCTTAGGGTTTGGCCTTTCATAACACCAACCAACACGTTTTGACAACTAATAGCGATGAGTTATACAAGATATTCCAAGAGATATGCCTTTTCAGTTTCCACAATAAATGCTAGAATTTTGAACATTCGGACCGGTCCGAATCCCATCGGATCGGTTCTTTTTTTCTTCCTTCGAACCGGTCTGGATACCATCGGATCGGTTCATTTGTCATCATTTTGGTATCGATCCAGGGTCTACTAGAATGGTAGCAGTTCGGATCGGTCCGCCATAAACCGGATCGGTCCGATATTCTTCATCTTTGAATTTTTCTTTCCAACTTTGATTTGCCATATCTTTTGATCCATAGCTCCGATTTGATTGCCGTTTCTTTCTACGGTCTTGTGAAATGATGATATTCAACTTTCATTTAGGCTTAAAATCCAAACTCCGGGCGTAAATTTACGCTTTTTCCCTTTGACTTATCTTTCTTTATTCTCTTCCTTTCTTTCGATTTTTTTCTTTCTTTTCTTGCACTAAATACCTGTAAAATCAATAAGAAATGCACGAAACTCGGGGTACTTATTAGAAGAAGTCATTAGAAATGATATGGGATAAAAATAATTCAATTACGTTGTTCGAGATATTAAAATTACTAAATTATGGGGCTACATTCAGAAGAATTTATGCTTAGTCAAATCCCCCTAACTTAGACCTCTGCACGTCCCGGGCAATGTAAATGAAGCTAACCAAAATTCCACCCTTGATAATTCTTCTATTAAAATGAAATTCCTCTTTCGCAGGCACCCGATTGCATTGAGCATATGCAATAAGCCTTTAAACCTCTAGGTTACCCTAGTAGGACGAGTTTTGTCTCGTGAGGGTTTGCAGTGAATACACCCACAAAATTCTTTATTGACTCAAATAATTATCAAAATACTTAAAAATTTTATAATTTAAACTTTTCAAAAAATAATCACCATAAATTCATATTCAAATGTCTCAAACCATAGTGTGTGTGTGCAAAGCCAGAAATTAAACCTCAAATTTCCACCGATTGAGCATTACGTTACTTTTTGAAAATTCGTTTTGATTCAAATTCTTACGGATGCACTCACAAACGAATCACTCAGATTGTGGTTATTTTCTCTCGGTATGCATGATATAAAGAGTAAATATAATGGACACAAATTCACGCATACAAAATTAAAAAGAAGGAAATATATGGTGAAAAGATCGCATCATCAGAATACAGTTATTAGGAAACGGGAAACATCTTCTCTTAATCACACCATTTTAATCTCTTTTATTATCTTTTCATGTCTCAGCTCTCCATGAAGTAATTAATTTTGCCATTCGGACTCGATTATGACTTTTCGAGTTAAAAAGTGTAAAGGGTAAAAATGGAAATAGACGGAATGTTCGGAATTGGAAAATGTCCTTATGATGTCCATTAGTGCTTTTTCGGGAATTTGCTCATTTTTCTCTTTTCATTTTTTATTTTCATTTATTTCTTGCTATTTTTCTTTTCTTGCCCTTTTTTTTTACTACACACTTTGGACTTACTTGATGAATTTCTAATTTTTCACAATTCCGGGCTATTTGGGTTTTTCGGGTTATCAGACGAAAGGGAAATATTTTATTAGGCTCAAAGTGGGTTGCAAAGGGATAATTTATTCACAACTTTATTATGGCTAATATTTTTGGGTTAAACAAAAGAGGGCCTACTTCATTGTCCAAATTACTAATCACATTACCATATGCATCTCGAGATTAATTAAGTTTAGAGATATATTTAGCACGAATTTCGAGACAACATTTCACACATGTCCCATAACCGATCAAAACGAAGGATTGAGATCATCAACGACTTATTAAAACATTGAAAAGAACTTTGAGTTAATCATAAACTCGGATTGATTTAAAAACTCAAAAAATTGAAAGGCTTAAAATCTCACCTGGTTTGATCAATCTCCACACTTATTCGTTAAGTTGTCAATTTTCTTTCAATTTCCATCTTCGATCAATTTTGGCTTAGTGCATTTTGATTGTTTATTGGATTAAAACTTGACGTGACCACAAATGTGTCTAAAGTGCGTGCTTTATAGGCTCAAGTGCAATCCTGTCGCGTTAGTAATAATCCAATAAGTCGGGATTGTCTCCATAGGGATCAAAAATTGGCAATTATGAATAACGTAGGAAAAGCTTATTTAATCTTCAATTATGAACTATGAATAACGTTGTTCGAGATATTAAAATTACTAAATTAAGGGGCTAAATTCAAAAGAATTTATGCTTAGTCAAAAGGATAATTATTCTGTATCGTGACCTTATTGAGCTCTCTATAGTCTACACACAAGCGGAACGAACAATCCCTGTTCTTCACAAATAGCATAGGGGGACCCCATGACGATGTGCTCCACTGAATGAAACCTTGCCCAAAAGCTGCTGAATTTGCTCTCTCAGATCACGCATCTCTGAAGGGCTATGCGGTAAGGTGCTCGGGCAATCGACTTTGCACCCGACGATAAATTAATAACGAACTCAATCTCTCGGCTGGGTGGTAACCCCGGTATATCATGAAATACAGCCTTAAAGTCCCTCACGACTGGAATCGAGTCTAACGAAATCACTACCTCTTGTGAGGTCTCCTCCTCAATGTAGTATAAATGAGTGTGCAGCCCTCCCTCAAGAAGAGACATCGCTACTAAAAACATCTCCTGACCCTGAATGGAGAACACTATGTTCCTCTCAAAATAATCAACCATCTTCCTATATCTTGCCAACCAATCTTTGCCTAAGATAACATCATATACCTCCATATCTAACACTAGGAGTTCCGTTGCTAAATTTAGTCTCCCAATCACAATCTCTACTCCTCTACAGATCGAGTGTATAATATAACACCCCGCCCGCTCGGGGAGAGCGGAGCGGAGTGCTATTATCGATAAAACTACTAAATCCATCAATCGACAAGGTATAGAGCATCTAAAAACCTATAATATAAACGAAACCACTAATCTTAATTCTTCAAATTAAATATAACAAAGCCTCTTGAAATAATATAAATCACCAATGCTCTATACAACATTGTTATTGTGGAATTTGGTTAGTTTTACTTATAAGTGACTCACTATCCATCGGTGACTCTACACATATAAGGAGATTACCGATGACCTCTAACGAATCGACGACTCTAGAAAATCTGGTTTTAGTGAATGAATGCGATTCCCCAATATAAAAAAGAATCCTACCCTCATGCCCATGAATAGAAAATGTACCCTCAACTACTGGCGGTGCTGGTGGAACGGGAACATCTCGAACGTTATACACACGCCCGTAGTGCTTCCCCTACTGCTGTGGGGCTGGTGGAGCTGGTGCTGCTGGAGGCATCTGCGCCTGCTATCCCTGCTAGGCACCCTATTGCTAGACCCTCACTCTCTTTGGAAACTCCCTCTTCAGATGGCCTGTCTGGCCATAAATAAAGAAATGCCTATGAAAGTCTCCCCGACGCTGACACTAATAACATTGTCCCTGATGTTGTCCCTACTAGCTTCCCTCGTTATTTCCTTGGCCCTGGCAGCCCCGAGGAACTTACTGCCGCTGGTGATTAGGGCCTACTATCCCTGCCTAAATCCCTAACCACCTGGTTAAAATCTCTTAGCATAATTCCCCTGACGGGTATCCTAGCCATGCTGGCTGCCTGTCTACTATTGTACTCCGCTAGCAACCACCCCCAATTGCCTTGCCTTACTAACTAGGGTCACTTCCCACTTGATCCCATTCAACTGGAAGCGATGGTCCTGACAATGCAATAAAAATACATTAACAACGTCTATATGTGTCACCAATGCAGTGTTCTCGATCAAATATTTCCTGATCCTCTAGGCTAAACCAACTATAAACCTCTATTTGTTTCGCTCCTCGTTGATCACGTTATCTGACATAAAGTTATCCAAATGGGTGAACTCCTCCTCATATTCTTCCACTGAACGGTCACCCTGAATCACCTCGCTGAATTTCCTCCTAATCTCGGCCTCGACTGCTAGAGGGAAGTACTTACGGTCAAACCGCACCTAGAACTCAGCGATGGTAATCATACCTCTCTCTCCAAAAGCGGTAATGGACTCCCACCAGTGCAGAGCCGCTCCGGTCAATCAAAATGTGGCTAACATCTGTCTTTGCACCTCACTATAGTCAACCATGCGCAAATGGCACTGTATATCTTTATTTCACTGGCAAGCCAGGATCACCTTAATACCCCCTGAAACTCTGTTGGGTGGCCCTTCTGAAAGGCCTCATGCACTCTTTGTCACTCTGACGGCCTCAGGTGGGCCTAAATAATTGGGTCCACTGGCGGCTCTGGCTGAGGATAATGAACTGCCATGGCTGTCATCACTGCATTGACCGCCTGGGCCACAATCTCTGCCACCTGAGCTATAGTCATTAACCTTGGTGGGGCCTGTGGATGCGAAACCTCTGGCTCCTACTGAGACTCCCTCGCCTCATCTCTGGCTGCTTCCCGAGCCAGTCTACCTCTCCTACGTGACATCTGAAATTTAAAATGAGTTGTATTAGTTCACTATTAATACAAATCTTAATACCAGAAGTACGATATCTCATAAGCCTGAAGATAAATCAACAGTCCAAATAGTAGGGCACTATATCAAAAGAACGCTACGCTGAAAAGAAATAAGTCATACAGATCCTATGGACATTTGAACCTGGATCTTATACTATATGTGACACCCCGCCTAATTAAATACCGGGTGATTAGACCTTTATTAAATTAAAACAGGATTCCATTTTGGTTCATTCTTAGCATCACTATCTAAAACCTTATTAATTACTAACCACCTATTAGTTAATTAAGCACGTATTAAAATTTTATCTTTTAATAACCAAGACAAATTATCACGCAGAATTAAAATAGAAACATTATATAATAATAGAGTCATCACATCCCATCAAAACAGCTAAAATAAAGTCTTGCCTAGTAAACCATAGGCTACAAACCAAACCAAAAACTGACAGATAGTAAAAATCCCATATAATCTGAAATGAATAAATCTAAAGTACAAGTTATGAGCAACATGTTCGAAATACAACTGGGTTAGAATTCCTAAACTAGGAACAAGAAAAAGAGGCGACTAATCCAACTCCTACAACATCCACATATGTCGCCGCTACGTAACCCTAGAATATGATTAAGGCCGACGTCCCTGTGGCTGGATACCTAAAAGGTTTTTAAAATATTTGACAGCAGGGGTTAAAACCCGAAATATTTTTAAAAATATTTAGCAAGTGATTAAATTGCAGTAATTTAAAGTGCAGAAAGGATCTTCATATTTAAGTTAGTGTTGCACTCCCTTGAGGAACCACTCACCCCTCAACTATTGTGCACACCTAACGCTTTCTTTATAACCCACCTAGTCATTTACCCCATAACTAGTTCTTGTTATAACTCCTTCATGTCCCACTACTCTAGCCCGAGTATGTTTAATATATGATTCGTAAGTTATTTAACACAACAACTTAAATAATCAATTTTCATTTAATACCATATAACATTCTTCACGAGTTATATATAACTAATACATTTCACTACCTGTATTTCACCCGCATATAATTATTCACACCATTATATACTTAAGACCATATTACAACATTTACACATGTGTCACATCTATATAAATCCATCATTCCGAGTAATACCTCACCGAATGCATCTCTAAAGTGTTATCATGCCAAGTCTACTCGGTCCCACTTGAATTCTCGAGACAGCTAAACACCGTCGAGTCGGAACATAATAATAAGGGTAGAGAAAGGGTCATATTTCCTCGAGTGTGAAGACAATCATCTCAATATCTCACCTCCATTTGGACGCTATGACATGTGGATTATACTCTCCCTAATCCTCAAGCTAGGGGGATTTACCCACATCATCCAACCTCCTGATAGCACTAGAGTGTAATTGATTATAAAATACCTAATCACCGATATTTTAATAGCACACAATATATATATAAATATAATATCACACTACCGTATATATATAATTTAAAATTAATCCCGGCTATACCGTGTACAACACCCGTAGAGCTAGCCTAAAATATACCCGAGTCTATATTCCGACTCTAAATTTAATTAATTTATTACCTTGATGTCACTCAACCAATATACCCGGACTCACTCACTTGGCATGTGCTTCACTATTTAGAATTTATGATCCAACATTTCCCTTAATAAGTTCGTCACCCTTATTAATTTGATATATATTAATACTCATCTTTCAACCCTAATTATCCCCATTTACCATTGCACTATTTTGTTTCTATTGAAATTTTCACGCACTGCCAAGCGAAGGAGACTTAAACCTCAATTGCAGAAATCCCCCCAAACAATCCCAAGCTAAACCGTAGAAGAGAGAACATGTGGCCGATTTTAACACGTCGTTCGAACAAGACCATATGTCGTTCAAATGATTCTTCGAAACCCAAGTCGTTCGAATGACCCAACCTGGGTTTTCTCGCTCCCTTCTTCGATCAGTTCCAATCCTCCATTGATGAATTCTATTAAACTCGATGCCCATAATTCTTTGAATAAATCTTAAAAAAAAATGCCAACCTAAGATTTCAAGATCCCCAATCTTAATAAAAACATCCACATAGATTAAAGGTTAATTAATCAAATATCTAAATCCTTAACAGTTTACAAAACTAAATTAATTGAAATCCAATTTAGATAACAACCCCACCCAAAATCATTTGTGTTCATCACACCCAAAATCATTTTAAATCTGCTATTACTTTAAAAGAAAGTTTAACAACTTGCCTTAAAGGGTTTTTTCGGGTCTGAAATCTTTGGTGTAGATGGGTATTGGATAAAGAACACCTACACTTGTTCTTGCTTTTGGCTCCCAAGAGTTCTCTAAGTTCTTCCTCTTTTCTCCTCTAGTTAATTAGGATTTCTTAAATGAGTTATGGCTGCCACACCCTCTCACTTTTATGTTTTATTAAATCAATCCCGTTTTGGGGCTTGTGAGCTTTATTAAAATGACATAAACACTCCCGTGTGACTCTGGTTAGACCTAAAAATGCTCTAAGACCCATTTACTACACCCATGTACCCTTTTTCGAACTATCTCGGCCTATCCGGACTCATTCATGCACTCAGAATTGTCATCCGAATTAATTTACCAAAAGTTCTTATCTCGAACCCAATAAAGTCTATACCCGACTCCCGATTGAGATAAATAAATGACACATCACTACTACCCTCTATGACGTAAATATATTATATTACTATTCACTTAGTAATTTAATTTCCATAAAATTAACAATTTACTCTCTCGATTAATATTTAAATAAATACTAATAATAATTAATTTAATTAAATTACGACACACAAGTAATTTAAAATTATTCGAATTAATTAAATATCAAATGCACAAATATACGAGGTGTTACAATAGGGTCATCATACCACCCATGCTGGTCGGAGACCACTGTGCAGTGATAAGGGGAAGCTCGCCAGACCACCCTTGTTGGTTGGCGACCCCTGTGCGAAGATCTCTAGATGGAGGTCATCGCCGAACCACCATGGCTGGTCGACGACTAATATGAGAAGACGAGCAACTTTATTTTTTCAAGACCATCAGAGTCAAACTTCTAAGATAAATAAGGAATTTCATTTTGAATACCCATTATCAGATTTAGAATTTTCCAAGTCTACCCTTCTTGTTTAGCAAATTTTTAATTGCACCGAGAAAAGTCAAAACTCTAATTAACTTCCCGTTGCCCCGTACGAAATGCACGAACGCTTTTGGGAAGTCACATCCAAACCACAATGGATGCTCAGGCACATTTATTATTCGTTATTAAGTTATCTTTGTTATGATTTTAATTTTCCCATTAATTATGCTAATGATTTTTATCATCCCACAATAATGGTTTAGATTGACAGTCATTATTTGACTTTATTACATAACGATAATGTTTCTCGAATAAATGGTGGAGCGTACCTGTAAAGCACTCATGTCATTTGTTCAAACACTTTAATCTCTCTCCCGTCTTTTACCAGTAGCCTCATCTCATCTTTGCTCAAAAGAGAAAAAAATAAAACCCTAGTCTAGTGCATGTGCGGCAACTCCACCTCTGTACTCCGCCCCGTCGCTCCACCGCCTTCCATCGTAGACTCTATGGTATGTGTCACTAGTTATGTTGTGTTGTTATATTATGAATCTTACAAATCCTTCTATACCGATCAATCCATAATACTTGTTATGTTGTTTTGGGTTAACTATTACAAATCCACCTATGTTGTTTTCGGTTAACTGTTATAGACCCACCGATTTTCACAGATAGTTTGTTTTTTATCTTTTAATAGATTTTGACATCTTACCGATCAAGCGTCGTTGCTCCATTATTTTAGTTTTTTTTTTATTTTGATAATTTCCCTACAGTCTCTTTTGGTTCAACCTTTATTTTTGTTCATTTTAGACATTATGTGATCCCTTTAATTTGCTGTTCTCATTTTAGTATGTGATATCACGTTTTTGTTACTGAAAAAGGCATTTATTTCATAGATTGAGATAAATGTGTTTTTATAATTTTGCAATTTTGTATAAACTGTGAATGTTGGGGTTTTCTTGTATTTGCAAATGTTATTTTTTTTCAATTTTTTTACTTTGTAATGTATTTCGAAATTTCTTCAGTTTAGTCACTTGTCATTGAAACTTTTGATAAAACTCAATATTCCTAGAACTCAAAACGGGAAATTCTGAGTTGTAATTTACTTAGGCAATATAATTGAATTGTTATTAGAATGTCATTTGCCTACCTTAATTTATAAGTACTTAATCTTTATGGTATAAATTCTAATTATATTATTATATTCAATTTTATAGATGTCGGATGCAAATAATGAAGTCGTTGCAAATAATTCTAATACCAATCCTAGTGATCCTCCTGATTCAAGTATGGTTGAGGAGTAAAAAAGATAAGTGAAGACAATATTTCAAGTGTGGGAATTTCACAAAGGTTCTACCAAAGCTCGGTGAACGTGAATAATGTAAGTGCAATTACTGCAATAAGTTGTTTTCTTGTCCAAGCAAGGGTGGAACCACCCATTTTCTTCGTCATATTACTAGTAGATTGTGTTCGGGTTATAAAAAATTGAATCCCATCGATGGATATATGTCCCAAAGTGTTCTCAAGCATGAAAAAGGGAAATCGGGGGAATATTGTACTCTTGTCCCATGGAAGTTTGATCAAGAATGTTCCAAGAGAGATTTGAGTGAGTGTTATATGTGCGGATTTGTCCTTTAGTTTATTGGAACACCTTGATTTTCAAAAGTATATTCGTGGTATATCCTAAGTATAAGTTTAAATCTCGAGCTACGGTGAGGAATGGTTGCATGAAATATTACAATCAGGAAAAATATATATTTTGAGGGGTATGTTGCAATCAAGTAAATGTCCTCGAATGTGTGTAACAATCGACACTTGTACATCTCGTCGAGATTTACTCTTTATGGCACTAACCGCTCATTTCATTAATAATGGGTGGAAGTTTCATAAAAGGAATGTAAACTTTGTAATGGTGCCTATGAAAGCAAGTGGCGAAAATCTTTCCTATGTCATTATAAATTGCTTTCTTGAGTGGAATGTTAAAAATATATGCACCATTATAATGAACAATCATACTACTAATAATGTTATTGCTAGGAATCTTACGGATCACTATTCTTTTCGAGGGTTATTAGTGCTTGGTGGTGCACATATTTAAGTATGTTGTTGGGCCCATGTTTTAAATTATGTGTTCAAGATAAATTAAACGAGATTAAAGATTCCATTCGTAAAGTGCACAATGCATTTAAATACGTTAAAGGGACCGATAGAAGCAAATTTTATTTCCTTAATCATGCCGACCAAGAACGTATTCTTTGGGGTAAGATATTGGTTATTGATGTGCCCACATGATGGAATTCAACATACTTGATGTTTGGGGTTGCATTACATTATAAAAAAGCATGTGATCATATAAAAACACGTGACCCACATTTTAAAAATCCACCAAATTATGAGGATTGGGAGAAAGCTGAACTTGTTCATTAATTTTTGGAGGCTTTTTTATTACAACAAAAGTGTTTTCATCAGTTAATTTTTGAACGACTAGTCTTTTTCTTCGTGAGGTATATCGAATTTTAATATCGTTGCGTGAAAATTCTTTGGATTTGAATTCTTTGCTTGGACAAATGGCTTTGAACATGTATATAATGTTTGAGAATATTGGGTAGAAAAAAAGCCAAACATTTTACTCTCTGTTGCTCTTATCCTTAACACAAGATTTAAAGATAAGTATTTGAAGTTTTACTACAGTAGGATTTATGGTTCTTCGACAGTTGATAGTTTGATGGCTCGTGTCGACAATGTATTTAGAGATCTCTTTGATGAGTACAAGGCTTCATATGCAACTTCCATTCATTTGGAATAGATTAAAAAAATGACAAAGAATGGGACGATATGCCAAATGGTACCTCGTCTTCTCTTTTAAAAAAATGGGTTTTATGAACGAGTTTTACAAGTTTAGTGAAAAGGAAGATATGTCACATAGTAAGTCGGAGTTGGATGTCTATTTGGAAGAAAAGCTCCGCCCTAGCGAAAATACAAATGATGACGATTTTAATATTTTATAATGGTGGAAGCATAATTCTTTCAAGTTTCCCGTTTCGTTGTTCTTTACTTCCTTCTACGATTGAAGCATTGTTTTGCACCCAAGATTGGATTCAAAATGCATCCATGCAAACTGAATTCGAGGAGGAAATTGATTCTGCCTTACTGGTACATTTGTGATTCAATACATTTATTTTAACAACTTCTTTTTTTATTGACAACTATTTTTCTTATTAACTGTTCAGTGAACTTTTTGATTTAACTTTTTTTAAAAAAATTTATTGACAATTATTTTTATCGCATTTTTCAAATTTGAGCATTACTAAGGACTGATTCTGATTCGTGTGGTGTGAGCTGAATAACAATTCTTGGATGCAATTGATGACATTTAGAATTGAGAATAACATGCTACTCATCATTTTTTTCCTTTTTTTTGGGATGCAATTAGTTTTTTTTTTCTTGTTTTGGACATGCAACTAATCATTTTTTTCAGTTTTGGTGGGAGATAAATGTGGACGCTTAACATGTTTTCTTCTAAATAGACACTATGGTATAACTCCCTAATACTACTCTTTTGGATATTATGTTTTATTACAAACTATGGTGGGAGATGAATGTGGATATGCAATGAAGTATAACACTCTGTTACAAATCAAGTAAACTTCCAATATTTTTCCTCTTTTATTAAACTATCCACTGATATGGTATAACACACTGTTAGAGCAACCCTTATAGGTATGCTAAAAGAGCAAAAATTGGGTTTTGATGTATGTTGTGGGTACCGTATATATTCATATATAGCATTTGCTAGTGTAAAATTCACTAGTTGGTTTTAAGTGGGGCCCACTCTAAAACAAAAAAAGTAGTTTCGCGGAAGAAAGAAAAAAAAAGCCCTGAAACGGAACATCATGTTCCGCTTAGGATTGTCCTAACTTTTACAAAACTCCACTTTCTACCCCTAAATGTTTATTTCCTGGAAACAGATAACAACTTGCGTTATTTTTAAAAAAAAATTTCCAACGGTTACATTTCTCAACGACTATTTTTTTTATAAATACATGTTGTCTCTTCTCAAATAAATTACCCATTTCACTCCCAAATATTATTTATACAAATTGAAAATTCATTTGTTTCCAGTAATTTATATATTTTAGTTAATGCGGTATTTTTGATTAGTTTAGAATAAATATACGTATATTTTTGGTAGTGTGAAAAATTAATTTTTATTATTTAGGATAATTCGTTTAAATATTTTTTATAACTAATAACTAAATATAACATTAACAGAACATAAAAGAACATAGATATTTTATAATTAATATATAAATAAAACATTAACAGAACATAAAATTATGTACACATTACTAATTTCCTCTTAAATACCTTATAAACATTAACAGAACATAGATTTTTTATTACTAAATTTACATTAACATTAGTAAATACCTCATAAATTTATAACTATTTATCATTTACTAATTAACAAAAAATTACAGGAAATTATTTTAGGAAAATAATTACCTGAGATAGTAGCTATACTTACTGGAAGAGTTTTTGGTGTGAAAAAAAGATTTACAGTGTGGGGGAGATAAATAGGGCAAAATAACATTAAATTGGTGGTTGCATGGTTGGAGTATTAAATTTTGAGCGCTAAACATAATAAGATAACAATTTTGGGGAAAAAAATTGAATTTTGGACAACCCTTAAGCGGAACATGATGTTCCGCCCAAGGGTGTCATTCCACTAGCCACTACGATATCGTTTTGATGCAAATAGGGTATATTTGGTTATATTTTTTTTTACCCACAACAATTTTCTCACTTTGGTTAGTGTATATTTCGACTAGTTTAGTTCATTTACGCATAAAGTGTATATTTCGACTAGTTCAGTTCATTTATACCCTATGCATAAGGGTTGCTCTTACAAATTAAGTAACACGCAACAAATTAAGTAACCCACTATTTTATTACAAATTTAATAACACATTATTTTATTACAAATTAAATAAGACAATGTTACAATTAAATAACACATTGTTCTATTACAAAATAAATAAGACACAATTTTATTACAAATTTAATAACAACTAATGCAATTAAATTTATTAGTGACAATTGAATTAAGACAGTTGGCATTAGAAATGGAATAAAAACATGAAATTCGTTTGAAATCGGTCCTGCTCGAAAATGGGTTGAAGCTCATAATTTTTGTGAGCAGAACCTGAGCCTATACTTACTATTTTAATTCGCGCAGAGCTTTAAGTTTGGAGAATGGCAAGAAATTTCGAAAAAATTTGAACAATCCCAAATCCGACTCACCCATTTAGCGACCTACATGTATTTATGCTCATCGTTCGTGTTAAAATTCTTGCACAAATTTGCATATTTATGTTTTGCAATATAAAAATTCACTCACGTCAATTTTTTCACAAAAAAGAAATCTCTCTCCTCCTGCCTCTAAAATTATTGAATTGCATTATAGGATCGACGTTCAACATGCTAGGCCCAGGTAGATATGTAATTATCTTTAATTGCACATCAAACCCTCTCTTTAATGTGTCAAATTATTGAATTGCATTATAGCTATTTTGGTTGTGACACTAGTCATTGCACCGTCCTCCCATCAAAATCACTCACCGCCTATTGCACCTAAACCGCCCTACTCGTCCCCACACCATATTATTTAATTCCAAAAGCAATTTGAAATATTTCCTTCTAACACGCCTTTTACAAACAATTATTTATTTGAATTATCCCTCTTTTCAAAACTTGTTTAAATTTGAATCATAAAACTCTCCTTTTCTTTCTCCTCAAGCCAGTTAGACCGCGTTCACTCTGAACTCCCTTTTCTCTCTCTGTTACAAATCTTTACATAATAATCCCTCATTTTCACCTAAATTCCTTAACCCCCCCCTCCCCCTCCCACCGCCTTCGATTCTATATATATTTGACGGTCGATTCTTTTGAAAACAGATCTGAAATTCAAATCTTGGAATTTAGGGTTTCGAAGGAAATGTCGGTTTTGTCGAAAAGTGATTCGATTCGTATACGAGAAGTTTGGGATGAAAATCTGGAATACGAGTTTTCTTTAATCCGCGGAGTAGTTGATGATTTCCCGTATATCGCTATGGACACGGAGTTTCCGGGGGTGGTTCTCCGTCGTGTGGGGAACATTAACAACAGCGAATTTTATTACCAAACGTTAAAGGACAACGTGGACATGTTGAAATTAATTCAATTAGGCCTCACCTTTTCAGACGAGCAAGGGAATTTACCCAAATGTGGGACCAAAAAATATTGCATCTGGCAATTTAATTTCCGGGAGTTTAATGTGAACGAAGATGTTTTTGCTAGTGATTCAATAAATCTTTTGCGGCATAGTGGGATTGATTTTGCAAAAAATAATGAAAAGGGAGTTGATGCACGCAAGTTTGGGGAGTTGTTAATGTCTTCAGGGGTGGTTTTGAATGAGGATGTGTCTTGGGTCACATTTCATAGTGGGTATGATTTTGGGTATTTGGTTAAGGTTTTGACTTGTCAGGATTTGCCTGAGACACAAGCTGGCTTCTTTGATTTGATTAATATGTACTTCCCTATACTTTATGATATTAAGCATTTGATGAAGTTTTGTAACAATCTTCATGGTGGGTTGAACAAGCTCGCGGAATTGCTGGAAGTTGAGAGAGTTGGTGTTTCGCATCAGGCGGGTTCCGATAGTTTGCTTACGGCCTTTACGTTTAGGAAGTTGAAAGAGCGTTTCTTTAGTGGTTCGGTCGAGAAATATTCAGGTGTTTTGTATGGTTTAGGAAGTTGAAAGAGCGTTTCTTTAGTGGTTCGGTCGAGAAATATTCAGGTGTTTTGTATGGTTTAGGAAGTTGAAAGACATTTAACGAAAAAATGATAGGATAGATGTTTATTGAGCTAGATGTGTGCGCATGATGACAATGCATATCCGTGTACACTTCTTGAAAGAAAAGTAATGTAGTTATTTATGAATTTTCTATATGTTAGATTAATTTTTCAGTTTTTCAATAGTGGTTCTTTATATAACTGAGTTAACCATATATTAAAGTTTTCATTAATCCGCAGTTGAAGTAGATGGCAAAGCGTCTTTACTGGCTGATACAACTGCTTTGGTTTGCTATATATTTGTTTTGCAGGTACAGAGCTTTTGCATCATCTTTTGTATATTCTGTTGATTGGTCTTCATTGTATATTTTGCAAACCATTATGGAGATAAGAACAAGTCCAAGATATCTAACCAGTCAAGAATGTTCATTCATTTCCATCATTTGACCCGTAGTGGTTCAATCAATCTCATTACCTTGAACAAAGTACCGTTGCTTTTCGTTTTAGGTTTCAGACCAGAAAACTCCGTCAATTCATCCAAGCTTGTGATGCGCTATAGGACTAGAAGCTTTATTAGCAGCGGCCAGCACACGCAATTTCTTGGAATGTAATTGAATATTTTTTGGATCAGAAACAAATAATGATATATACATTACAAAGGATCTGTGGATCAGCTGTCCACTATGACAAAAGAGAATAGCAATCCGCGATAACTAAAGTCCATTGATGATACACGATGAGATGGGGCCACCTTGCTTCGAGTCTGTGTGCTTTTATGAAATCCCTTAAACCATCTATAAAATGGAAAATGTAATAGCAGACACATTCAATTCAACCATCCCATTTAATCATGCTCTTGGGAAGATTAACACCATAGCATGTCAACCGTGCCTGGAGAAAGTTAAAACACCTCGAGCACATCAACTGTAGACTTCTAGTGAATAGATCCTTAGGTTTTCTGCATATCTGTCTTTGAGAACATTTGGGCTTATCCTGATTCTTTGGGTAATATTGGTTAAGTGGTGAATCTGGAAGACGGTATCAATAATTAATCAACTCTTCATACAACTTACTAGTTCCCGTATAATCCTAGAGGAACTGGTTTTATCCTCTAAGACTCAATCTTTAAGAATAATCCTTTTAAGACTTTGCCTGATTTAAAGAAAGAAATATGCCCTCGTGACCTATTCCCACACAATATTCTAGATATGCTTGAAAAATGCAGCACTATACCCATCAGTTCCTGGGCCCTTCCCAAAATATATAGAGAACATGACAACCTTCTTCCCCCTCACTCCCCCCCCCCCCCCCCGGAATCATCCCACGACCCCACCCCAAATGTTTAATCTCCAAAACAATCGGTGAAAAATTTAGTAGTAATGTGTCCGGGATGTAGCATTGCACTTATATCATCTTCAGTAACAGGACGGTTCAAAGCTTCATATTGAAACATTTTTATCTTTGAATTAATTCCATTAGGATATCTACGAGGACTCCTCAGAATCCGGCAGAAGAAAGTAATAGCTTGTCTATGGACTTTTTCTTCCTCTTCTATTGTGTTATCATTACAATCATGTATCTCTTTATTAGATTTGTGGCCATGCAGTGTGTGGAAATAACAGTGTTTGTGTCCCCAAGATATAATAATGACATACTGGAATTTTTCCTTGTAAGAATTACCTTCAGATTCACACGAATCCACTTACTGCAAAACATCCTTTTCCTGCTTCACTAGATATTTGTCACCCCTTAGATGGTGTGGAGCTTTGATATTATTCAATTTTGCCTTCTATTCGGAAGTCTTACAAAAATTTTGCTATAAAACTTATAAGAGGCCTCCGATCAGTCTTATACATCAGTACAAAAAATGTATTTCATAACACTTTTGAACTCGATTATGCAGGTAGCAGTCTGCTTTTAGTGCCATCGATATTGCCGACTTCGAAAATTGTAGGATCTGAAGCTATCCTCACCAACTTATTCTTGTTTTTTTTTTCCTTTTCTCACTTTCAGCAATTGGAACAATAGGCGCCTCAATATTTTCGTCATCTTTCTAATTATCTAGAACATTTATGCAGTTTGGCAGCTGCATATTAAGGCCTATAATTTCCCTTATGCATTCTTTAGTAATGACCAGTCCCTCGTTATCTTGTTATCTTGCTCGCAGCATTAATGTTGGTTTTACTAATTTGGCTCTTTTGCTGTTGGGGTGCTTCCATTTCTTCAGTTGGATTTTCTTCGCTATCGCTGTCACTACATGATACAAAAGGGACATATGGTCTCTTAGTTTAGGCAACTACATAGACGTAAAAAGAGCAAAATCTCAATAAATAGATGCCCTCCAATCCCTCCAACTCCAGTACGAGATTCCTATAAATGCTCCCACAACAAAAGTCCAAAAAGAAGGTCAAAGCACTAACATGTTCCCCCGAAGATGTCAGGGAAGTTTCCGCCTAAAAGATAACCAGCCAAGGCTGCCATGGCACCACGTCCACCACAAGGCAAGACCGGGACGGCCGTTGCTGCATTGTATTGCCAATATAGAGACTAATCTTTTCCAAGGGAGGGGTATTACGGTGCATGACCCTTCCCGTCCGAGTGTGAATTTGCCCTGCTTTATTTTGTCTTACATTGTATGCGCCCATTAAATAACCTTTGGGCCTGTGATTGTCTTTCATTACTTTTATACACCCCTAATACTTATATTCATTACTTTTACACTAAATAAAATGATGTAAAAATTAGAATTAATTTCACGTACCCCTGAACTTCACACTCTGTTTCACTTTACCACCCAAACTTTTATTTTATGAACATTTAATAAGATTGAGGCTATTGATATGAAAACCCCAACTTAAAGTGAGTCGTGTGGGACTTGTTGTGTATCCTGCTCCCGTCTGAAACCACAAAAGCGACTCTCATTTCTCCCTGCATAAAAAATCCTCGCCAAGTACCTCAGTTACAGTCTCTGCCCGCTGAAATTAAAGCAGCTCCATGATTACATCTTTTAGGAACCTTTTTAAATCAAATACTATTGCACTAATATTGAAATTACACAAATATATGCCAACCACCTATCATGGATACTCTGAATGAATATTTCTCGTAGGGAGTAAATCACAATTTGCTATACTCCTTTTTTTTTTTGCAATGACCACTAGGACGTTTCAATGGAACGAGGTTTCATTGAGCGGTAAATCATTTAAATGTCCACAAAAATTCTTAACTTGCAACTTCTGTAAAAAAAGTGTGTTTTTTTGTCCATAAATCTCTACACAATTTTTCTTAATTTCAATTATTTTTCCTATAAAGAATCATTTTCACAAGAGGTATTAATCGCTCTTGGGTAGAGCATAAAAATATTGGAATTCCCCCGGACACTTTCAACAAAATGAACTCTCGTAGGGTTGAGCATAAAAAGTCAATAGTATAAAAATAATAATTAGAAGTTCAAACAGATCCTTGGTGCTAATCGGACTATTTTGTTATTAAACATAATCTTACTTCCCCATAAAACAGTCTCAGCGCCATATTGCCATATATATAGTCTATAGATAGATGGATAGCTTACCAAAAGTCATGAAAAAGACGGTGGACAAGAAATAAGTTCAAAATTTATATCCCTGCAGCTGCAAATCCACAATTGCTCCCATCATTCATCCACTCGATTCCATTTGCTTGCTTGCGCACCTGAGCCAGCGAGCGTTGCATATAAGACCACCACAATGTTTAAATTTATGCTATAAATTTATATTTCCCAAAAATGACTAGAACACAACATTGGACAACCACAAAAAGTTCAATTGCATATAATACACCAAACCTCCCTCTTGTGCTTTGGTTTTGGTTTGATCAGGTTTTGCTGCATATAAAGATGACTTCCCTCAATTTTGCTTTCTTTTCTTGATTAGTGTTAAGGAACTCGAAAACTATCTTTAAACTCAGTGATCTACTTTAACGCTTGTTGAAAAATTGGACTTGAATTGAGTTTTAGATAGCTGTCCAGAATTTTCTGGACAGAGTTTTGAGAAACTTTGAACGCAAATTTACAAAAATCGTGGGACCATATACGAACGCGTTCACCTTCGCAAGGAGATTAACGTAGTATATTCATACGTCCAATTTTAATAAATTATGAATGATAAATATGTTCCCAAAGTGACTCACAAAGCAATGAAAGTTAATGAATTTAGTGTGTTTTAACTCTTGTCCCACATTAGAATAGTAGTGGAAATTTGATGAGTTAATAACACCCCAAGTATGGACTAAGGCTTGGATGCGTTGCGGTATCCCAACTCTTTGAAGGGGAGATGACCTAAGCTATGCACATGTTGACTTTTGGTCAAAAGTCCACGCGCGGTTCAGGCTTGGGCTTGTAAAAATCTCCTACATTTTTGCGCCGAATTTATTTAACTTTCTGCGCTTTAATTATTAATTAATTCGTAATTAATTAATAAACTGTTGGCAGTTATTGCCAACAGTTAATTTCGTTTAACTGATTAACTGTTTTTGACAGTTAATTTCGATTGACTGTTCCAACAATCAACACAAAAGCTATAAATTAAACATTTCCCCTACATAATTGACTACTGAAAAAAATTGCCCTCCAATAATTCCGAATTTATGCTGCATCTTTTCTCAGAAAAATACTAACTTTTCTACTACTACTGCATACATTCCTGCGTATCATTCTTTGGTCTGGTTGAGTATAAACACAGAATTGTGTTCGAAGAAATTAATCATTGTTGTGCTGCTTGATTAATTTGAAAATCCGTTCTATCTTGGGTGACAATTATTCATTACCTTTGGCACCTTGTGGAGGGAATAAATTTGTCTTAAGGAGACTGTTCTAAACAGGGCTCAGATTAATTTTTCTATTCTAATATTATTTCTGCAAATACAAGTAAGTATTTCATTTCTGTAATTTCGTTTTATTTCTGTAATTATATTATAATTAATAATTCTGTAGTTTTGTATTTAAACAGTAGACGTAACAATCTTAAGACAAATTTATAAAGTTCTACTGTTTTTTTTTGTGTACATAATTTTTTTTATTACAGAAATTTATTTGTTGGAAATAAATCTGTTTTGACAGAATAAAATGAATTAATTTACTGCTTTATTGTAGAAATTAGTAAAACAGTTTTGATATAGAAATTAATTTCTATACTGTTTTTATATCCTGTTTTAGAAAATAAAATTTTATTTGTGTATTCTTGTTAAAATCTGTTTATGTAAAATTTTTAATCTTTAAATTATAATTCTATTTTGTACAGAATTCTTTTTATTATTAAAAATTAGTGTGACACATATTTTATATTTAATTCTGTTTTGTACGGAATTCTGTTTATATTATAGTTTAATTCTGAATTGTATTTGAAATTCTTTTATTGTGAATTATATTTGGAGGAAATTGGTGCACAAAATTTTGTATTTTGTTTTGGTTAATTCATTATATATGAATTTTATCATTGATAAAAATTCTGTTTTTGTAACAAAAATGGAATCGCAAAGTACGAACACTACTCCTACGAAAATGATTGTCACCAACACAAATGTGACTGCACCCGTATCCATGCCACACGGGGAGAAACCGGAAAAGTTCATTGGGGCTGACTTCAAACGCTGGCAAGGACAAATCTCACTACCTGCCAACTGGGCAGGTTTGTATATGAAGATTGCCCCTCTATTCAATAGGGAGATGACGCTGAAAAGGTTGCTACTGTCGATGCTTGGAAGCATTCGGACTACCTATGCCGGAATTATATTCTGGCTTACTTGGACAAGACATTGTACCATGTCTACTGCACGATCAAAACATCCAAGGAATTATGGAATTCTTTGGAAAAGAAGTATAAAACTGAAGATGCTGGGATGAAGAAATTTATCGTTGAGCGTTTTCTGAACTTCAAAATGGTTGATTCTAAATCTGTGATCTCACAAGTGCAAGAATTCCAAGTGATCCTCCACGACATTCATGCTGAAGGAATGTCAATTAGTGAAACTTTCTAAGTTGCTGCAATTGTTGAAAAGTTGCCACCATCTTGGACTTTGTTTAAAAACTATCTCAAGCACAAGCGAAAGGAGATGAATGTGGAGGAGTTGGTGGTCAAGCTGAGAATCGAAGAAGACAACCGTGAGTCTCAAAAGAAAAGTGGGAAGAATCCAATGGAAACGAAGGTCCATGTTGTTGAAGGTCCCAAGAAGAACAAACGAAAGTATGATGGGGAAGGCACTTCAAAACAAAACAAGAAAAAGTTAAAAGGCAAATGTTACAATTGTGGTAAACCTGGACACCGCTCAAGCGAGTGTCGTAAGCCTAAGAAGCAAAATAAAAATAACTCTCAAGCAAATGTAACTGAGGGTGAGAATATCGCCAATAATTTGGCGGATATGAATCTTTCTGCCGTGGTCTCTGAATGTAACTTGATTGGAAATACCAAGGAATGGTGGGTGGATACTGGAGCCACACTACACATTTGTGCAAACAAATGGATGTTCACCACCTATAAGCCTTTGGAAAATGAAGAAAATCTCTTTATGGGAAATTCTTCCACTTCGAAGGTGGTGGGACAAGGAAAGATAACTCTGAAAATGACTTCTGGAAAGGAACTTACTCTCAACAATGTTCTTCACGTGCCTGATATCCGAAAGAATCTGATTTCTGGATCTCTCCTTACTAAAAATGGTTTCAAGCTTGTGTTTGTGTCTGATCGCTTTGTGTTGTCTAAAAATGACATGTATGTAGGAAAGGGCTACCTAAATGAGGGGCTCTTTAAACTCAATGTTCTTACTATAACCCCAAAAACATCTGTTTCAATGAATGAAATTGTTAGTTCTTCTTACTTGATTGAGTCATCTAATATTTGGCATGCTAGAGTGGGACATGTTAATTTTGATACATTGCGTAGATTAATTAACTTGGAATTTTTGCCAAAATTTAATATTGATTAAAATAATAAATAAGAAATTTGTGTGGAATCTAAATTAGCTAGATTACCTTTCCATTCTATTGAAAGGATAACTGAACCTTTAGATTTAATTCACACCGATATTTGTGATTTAAAATTTGTTCAAACTAGAGGTGGAAAAAAGTATTTTATTACTTTTATTGACGATTGCACAAAATATTGCTATGTATATTTGTTACATAGTAAAGATGAGGCTATTAATGTATTTAAACAATATAAGAAGGAAGTTGAGAATTAATTAAGAAAAACGATAAAGGCTATTAGAAATGATAGAGGAGGTGAATATGAATATCCATTTGAGGAATTTTGTTCTGAAAATGGGATTATTCATCAAACAACCGCTCCTTATTCTCCTCAATCGAATGGTGTTGCTGAACGCAAAAACCGTACTTTGAAAGAAAAGATGAACTCAATGTTATTAAGTTCAGGAGCTCCACAAAATTTGTGGGGGGAAGACTTACTTTCTGCTAATTACATTCTCAATAAAGTACCTCACAAAAGACTCACAAGACACCTTATGAATTATGGAAAGGTCGAAGACCTTCCTATAAATATTTACGAGTGTGTGGGTGCTTAGCCAAAGTGATGGTTCCTAAACCTAAAAAGGTAAGAATAGGGCCAAAAACCGTGGATTATGTATTCATCGGTTATGCTACTAATAGCAGTGCATATCGATTTCTAGTTTGTAAATCTGAGATTTCGGACATTCATGCAAATACGGTTATTGAATCGAGGGATGCTTCTATTTTTGAAAATGAATTCCCGTATAACATGACCCGAGAATCTGGTCCTTCTAAAAGGACAAATCACTACAAGTGGTACTCATCAACCTATTGAATCAATAGAGGATGAACCAAGACGTAGTAAAAGAGCAAAAACCTCGACTTCTTTCGGTCCGGGTTTTCTAACATATTTGTTAGAAAATGAACCTCAATCGTATAAAGAAGCTATATCCTTACCCGATACTTCCAATTGGAAAGAAGCAATTAATAGTGAAATTGAATCCATATTACAAAATCATACATGGGAACTAGTGGATCTTCCACCAGGTTCAAAACCGTTAGGTTATAAATGGATCTTCAAAAATAAATTGAAGGCCGATGGATCAATTGATAAATATAAAGCTAGACTTGTAGCTAAAGGCTATAGGCAAAAGGAAGGGTTGGATTACTTTGACGCATATTTACCGGTAACAAGAATAACGTATATTCGGATGTTAATAGCAATCGCTGCTATTAATGGACTTGAAATACATCAAATGGATGTAAAAACTGCATTCTTAAACGGTGAACTAGACGAGGAAATTTATATGGAGCAACCTGAAGGGTTCAAAGCTCCCGGACAAGAAGGAAAAGTATGTAAGCTTGTTAAATCACTATATGGATTAAAACAAGCACCTAAGCAATAACATGAAAAATTTGATAATGCAATGTTATCAAATGTTTCAAAATTAATGAATGCGATAAATGTGTTTACTTTAAATACGTTCATAATGGATATGTCATTGTATGCCTCTATGTTGATGATATGCTTATCATGGGTAGTAACTTGGAAATTGTCAAAACTACAAAACAAATGTTGAGTAGTAGATTTGACATGAAAGATATGGAAATCGCCGATGTTATATTAGGAATTAAAATTTCTAGAACATCGGATGGACATATATTATCTCAATCTCATTACATAGAGAAAGTACTTGAAAAATTCAAGAAATATGATATTAGTCCTACCAAGAATCCTATAGATGTAAATTTACATCTTGCAAGAAATAATGGTGAAAGCATATCTCAACTAGAATATTCTCGTATTATCGGCAGCTTAATGTATATCATGAAATGTATATCAGATCGGACATAGCATACTCAATAAATAAGCTAAGTCGATTTACGAGTAATCCAGTAAGAGATCACTGGAAAGCTATATTGAGAGTTTTGGGTTATTTAAAATATACTCAAAACTATGGACTGCACTACTCAAAATATCTAGCTGTTCTTGAAGGACATTGCGATGCAAATTGGATATCTGATATAAAAGACTCTAAGTCTACGAGTGGGTATGTGTTTACCCTCGGAGGTGCAACCGTATCATGGAAATCCTCAAAACAAACGTGCATTGCTAGATCGACAATGGAATCTGAATTCATTGCACTAGACAAAGATGGAGAAAAAGCTGAATGTCTTTAAAATTTCTTAGAGGATGTTCCAAATTGGTCTAAACCTGTGCCCGCAATATGTATACACTGCGATAGCCAATCAACGATTGGAAGGGCACAAAATCACATGTATAACGGAAAGTCATGACATATTCATCGTCGACACAATACTGTTAGACAACTTCTTTCAAACGGAATTATCTCAATTGACTATGTAAAGTCAAAAGATAATATATCGGATCCACAAACGAAAGGTTTAAACCGAGAGCAAGTTGAAAGATCATCGAGAGGAATGGGTCTAAAGCCTATAAATAAATAAGAATCAATATAGTGGCAACCCAACCTAGGTGTCTGGAGATCCCAAGATCTAGGTTCAATGGGCAAACCGAACTACGTTGTATTCAGTGAGCATTGGAGGATATTTAATCCTATCCATTCCAAAGATGAGACAGTACATATCTGCCGCGAAATTAGGATAAGTTATGCTTTTAATGACATCTATATCTTAGTACGTCTAAGTGGGGTATTGCAGAATACTCTTTATAGAAGTCACCTACGTGAGTAAGAAGGGGGCCACTTCTATGAGAATAATGAAAGGCATATTCTCTAAAATACTTGCGGAACCAAGTGGTGTTCACGGCCAAAATGAACACAAACGTGAGAACCAATTGTTTTGAAGAATTGTTGTGTGAATACTGTTGTCTAGGTTTAAAAAAACGGTTGACGGTTCAAGGACGTGAAGTCTACTGATTAACCAAGTAAATCCGATAGTATATCACTAAGGAAAGTTCAAGGCCACTAGGTTACTTCTCCCGATGCAATAAGTCTTCAATTTTACTCAACTCGTGTCTGCATCTGCATTAGCATCTGTTTGGTTTTATTTATAGCGATATATCATTCATGTGGTGGATTGTTGGAAAATTGGACTTGAATTGAGTTTTAGAAAGCTGTCCAGAATTTTCTGGACAGAGTTTTGAGCAACTTTGAGCTCAAATTTAGGTGGGACCCACACTACGAAAATCATAGGACCATATACGAACGTGTTCACCTCCGCAAGGAGATTAACATAGTATATTCATACGTCCAATTTTAATAAGTTATGAATGATAAATATGTCCCCAAAGTGACTCACAAAGCAATGAAAGTTAATGAATTGGGTGTGTTTTAACTCTTGTCCCACATTGGAAGAGTAGTGGAAATTTGATGAGTTAATAACACCCCAAGTATGGACTAAGGCTTGGATGCCTTGGGGTATCCCAACTCTTTGAAGGGGAGATGACCTAAGATATGCAGGGGTTGACTTTCGGTCAAAAGTCCACACGCGCGCGTCCGTCCGTCCGGTCGGCTCGGCTTGGTTCGGGCTCGGGCTTATAAAAATCTCCTACATTTTTGGGCCGAATTTATTTAACTTTGTGGGCTTTAATTATTAATTAATTATGAAATTAATTAATAAACTGTTGGCAGTTATTGCCAACAGTCAACAATTAATTTCGTTTAACTGATTAACTGTTTTTGACAGTTAATTTCGGTTGACTGTTACAACAGTCAACACAAAAGCTATAAATTAAACATTTCCCCTACAGAATTGACTACTGAAAAAATTGCCCTCCAATAATTCTGAATTTATGCTGCATCTTTTCTCAGAAAAATACAAACTTTTCTACTGCTACTGCATACATTCCTACATATCATTCTTTGGTCTGGTTGAGTATAAACACAGAATTGTGTTCGAAGAAATTAATCATTGTTGTGCTGCTTGATTAATTTGGAAATCCGTTCTATCTTGGGAGACAATTATTCATTACCTTTGGCACCTTGTGGAGGGAATAAATTTGTCTTAAGGAGACTGTTTTAAACAGGACTCAGATTAATTTTTCTATTATAATATTATTTCTGCAAATACAAGTAAGTATTTCATTTCTGTAATTTCGTTTTATTTCTGTAATTATATTATTATTATTAATAATTCTGTACTTTTGTATTTATTAAACAGTAGATGTAACAAGGCTTTGGTAACGGTTCTGTATATTTCAACTCCATATTCTTCCATTAGTTTCTTAAGCATCTGATCTTCATCATCCACTCTTTCCTACGCTAAGTTGAATCCTGTCCTTAAAATAGGTCAAATTAAGTAGTATAATGCAAAGAGGAATTAATTCTTCAGAATTTATATACAATTATGTTAACAACTTAAACCTGAAATTTTGTACCTGCAAAGATAAATTTGATAAAACTCCGATCAGAAAACAACATCCAAGAGCCATACCTTGGTAAATCCTTCAACAGTGATGCGTTTAAAAGGCTTCCAGCCTGGCTGTTCCAATTTCCCTTGCCACAGTGCATATCTTAGAAGCCTTTACGGACACTTCATCGATTGGGAGTTTCCTTTTGAAACTACTTTGCGGTAATTTCTCCCATCCTTTTTGTTATGATTTCACCATTTTCACCTAGATAATCTGCTAAACTCTTCACAGTACCAACATTTCTATGAACCCAATATCATAAATTTAAAGGTGCTTTGGATTTTGTCCCATTAATTGTTCAATATCAACTGTCACATAAGAGGATTAAATTTATGTGGTTTAACATCCAATAATGGATGGTTCAAGTGGGATAAAAGACTCAAAACACTAGGATCCAGCTTCTATAAGTTATGGGACAACTGTACATGGTAGAGTGATCATCTCAGACTTTTATTCCAAAATAAGAAGTCGAGATTAACTCATTTTATACAAAAATAAAAGGGTTAGTTACACTAGTCCCCTTTATGCTTTGACTCTATTGGCACTTTCCACCTCATTCTTTTAATTTTTTTCAATTTACACCCTGTAGTTTTACTGGCAGTTCAAATGACCCAAAAACGTTACATCAGTCTGTTTTTTGGCGGGAGATGCCTCATGTGAGCTGCACATGTGTTTTAAGTGAGAGTATGTTGGTCTTTTCAGGGTAAATGAAACGTTTAATTATCTAAAGAAAAAAGCTAAAACCCAAACTCTCAAGATCATTGTATGACAAATAGTTCGTTCAATGATTCCGATTGGAGATTAATTAATTTGGTTTGAGAATTAAGGAAAGGCATGTTCGATGTGGAGGAAGGGCTCGAAACTCCAATCTTTGGTAAGTTTTATTGTGTTTATTTAATGTTATTCAAATATTTAATGTTGTGATTATATTGAATGTTGGTCGTTTGATAATGCTTCGATGTTTTCAACCTTTAAACAACAAATTTGTAACACATAACCATTAAAAGACAATTTTTTAATTGCTAAAGTTCAATAAAATTGGATTTTTTGCTGTTATTTATGATGCATGTCATTATTCAACCTTGTCTTTTAGTTTAAAATGAGGTATGATGTATTTTGTTGTTCATTCCTTTTTTTGAGACATGTCCCCCATTCAAACTACAACCATATATTTCATTATTATTATTTGCTCCAATTATGTCCCCCATTATGTCCATTCTTTTGTTTTTGTAGAGAAATTATTTGAGTACTTCACAATTAAGCTTTATCATGGAGCGAAGCTTAAATTGGTTGGTGATGAGGTATATGAAGAGGGAATGTTGCATAAGCGGATTTCTGTCATGCTGATGAAACGTCATGCATTGAGGTAATGCTAATGCTGAAGGAGTTAGGGTATACATCCAACTGCACAGTTCATTTTTTGGCAAGTGATGACAGTGATTTGAAAATACTCAACCTAATAAGAAATGATGTTGAAGAAATGAACTTGAAGTAGTATGTTAACAAGAAAGATGTTGTGGTACTTTATGTTGAACATTTGGATGCTGGAGAAGTGCCTGGTGAGTGTGAAGTGGAGGTGGAGGTGGAATGTGATGTTGAAGATCAATTTAAAGTGGATGAAGATTTTGAAGCAGATGGTGAAATATCTTATTTGGAAAGCATTGATGACATATTTTTTTTGTATCAGTTTTGATGATCTTAGCAATTACAAAACTGATAGGGTGAGCTCTGAGAGTGAAAGCGACAGATAATGTTCAAAGCAAAGGAGAAAATAGAGATAAAGGTAAGGCTGTTGATGAAGGTAGTAGTGGAAATGAAAACTAAGGAGTTGATAAAGGTGTAAATGATATGGTGTCATTCAATGCAAATTTAGACACTAATACTGACTATGCCCCTTCAGATGAACTTCAAAGCATGTCATCATCAGGAGAGGAGGACCATAATGGGAAGTGTTGTGCAAAAAAATGTACGGATGTCTTTAATGAGTTAGGGGGAACCTTAATTGCCCCCAATTTAAATTGGGGATGATATTCACTAATGTTAAAGTTTTTAGGGCTGCAGTAAGGGAATATGTTATTAAAAATGGGAAATAACTCACATTTATCAAGAATGATAAGGACAAAGTCAAGGTGAGATGTAAAGTATGCTGCTCATGGGTTATTTATGCCTCCCAAGTTTAATGTGAGGACACTATGTAGATTAAGGCATTTGTGGATAGACATACTTGCAAAAGATCATTTCAGGTTAAACATGCAAACTCCAAATGAATGACCCAAAGGCATGTTGAGTAGCTCAAGTCAATTCTAGTTGGCCTACTCAATCTTTCAAAGAAGTTGTTCAAAAGGACTACAATGTGAAAGTTAACCCTTCGCAAATCTATAGGGCAATAAAGAAGGCTTTTGCAATGATAGATATTACAAATAATGATTAGTTTAACATGCTTGGGAATACATTGTTGAGTGCCAGAGAACCAATCCAAGAACAATAATTAGGTTGAAGTTGTCTTCAAAGGAGGAAGGTAAATCTGTTTTCCAGAGAACGTATCTGTTGGGGGCCTTGAAGAAGGATTTTTTAGAGAATTATAGGCCTCTAATTGGCTTAGATGGTTATCATTTAATAGAACAAATTGGTGGTATTTTACTGACTGTAATGGGACTTGATGGTAATAACCAGATATCCCCCTAGCTTATATAGTATTGTGGAGAAGGAAATGAAAAAATCATGGAACTTTTTGGATGACTTGATCATTGCTAACTCCAATGTGTACACCTTCATTTCAGACAAACAAAAGGTAATATGAATACTTGCTAACTACAATGTGGTTGACATAATCTATACACTTGCACATAATCCATATGTATTTGACATCATATATTGTATAGGGAATAATACCTGCACCGGAGGAGAGATTCCCAAACTCAGAGAATAGGCACTGTGTAAGGAATCTTTACGATAACTCCAAGGGAGAGTTTAAGGGATTGGCATTAAAAACACTAGTTTGGAAAGAAGCAAGAGCAACCACAGTTCCTCAATTCAATAATACAATGAAGGAGATAAAGGCAATATATGAGAATGCATATGATTGGCTACAAGACAAATTTGTTAAGTATTGGAGTAGGTCACACTTTAACACTTTTTACAAGAGTGAGAGGCTTCTCAACAATCTTTGTGAGAGCTTCAATGCCAACATAAGTAAGGCAAGGAATAAGCCAATAATTGCAATGTTAGAAGAAATTATAATCAATTTGACGGGGAGAATAAAAAAAGAGATAAAATGAGAAATTACACAGGTGGTATCATTTGTCCAACAATTCAAAAGGGACTGGATAAAGCCAAATAAGAATCAGCTACATGGATACCAAGGTGGAATGGTGATAATAAGTTTGTGATAGTTGGGCCCTATGGAATGCAATATGCCCTAGATCTTGCTGCTACTACATGTGGATGTAGGAGATGGGATTTGACAGGTATACCATGTGTGACACCCCGCCTTATAAAATATCGGATGATCAATCATGTACCAAATTAAAACAGGAGTCTCATACGGTTTATTCTTAGCATCACTGTCGAAAACCAATTTAATTACTAATAACCTATTAGGATGGCGTCAAAATTTTATTTAACTAATCTTTTTAATTAAACCTATTCAAATAAAACATCCACACAGTTTATATATATGAAACTAAAATGAAATCAAATAACTGAACACTCGG
Organism: Sambucus nigra; assembly: GCA_949130495.1. NCBI lineage: Eukaryota > Viridiplantae > Streptophyta > Magnoliopsida > Dipsacales > Adoxaceae > Sambucus > Sambucus nigra. The sequence continues at coordinate 167,663,309 of OX422210.1, read as the reverse complement.
TTTAACATGATATAACCATATCGAATGCCACACTAAAAGGCGGTACAAGAATGATAAATACAATTGGGCTTTCGGCCCGAATGCTTCTACAATACCTCCTATCTAAATCTCAAGGATAGAACATCTAAAATAAACCTGCATGCGTCCACAGCTGCAGCAGCACCGTTTGACTCGAAGGAATCATCATCCAGGCATCCCTGTGTCTGGACACCTATGTATATATATATATATATATATATATATAGCAAGAGAGGAAAATAGAGAAAACGGGTTAGAGTCCGAGTTTTGAAAATAATTTTGCAAGTGCATAAATGCTATATTTTTAAAAGATGATATATCTCCTATTTAAATTGGTATCGCATTCCAATGATATACACCTCACCCCTCTTCTAATAGTGCACACCTATCACATACATTTTTAAACAACCTAGTTAAGCTACCCTGTCTAACTAATCTATTTAACCCATCTTCTAAGATCCTCATAAACCCATGTACTAAGGACTAAACTTCTCCCCATTCCCAACACTGCGCTATGTTCGTGCGTGGGGTGTCTCGCGAAGCGAAATCCAAACAAGGAACCCCCCGATACACTACTACTTGGCAATGTTGATCGTCGAGATTCATTAGGCCCTCAGCACATAACGCATATATAAAACTCATATATAAATATATAGTTCTCACTATAACCTCTGATTCATATTCATATAAATCCGGATATATATATATATATATATATATATATATATATATATATATATCGGAAGACGAATAAGACCTTATTATTTTCACCTTATATATAATATCTCAACTTCATATACAATCAATTTACTATGCTCAATGAATATAATTATACTCATTACAATCACAAGCATAATAACCATCCCACCGAGCTATAACTCGAGGATGCAGTCTCATAGTGCCTATCCAAATCTGGGTTTACTCTCTCAACCACGGTACCAAGCCAGACTCACTCATGGTCATGGTAAAAATACACAACGGTGGAGGCGTTCATATTCCCTCTACAAGTAGAGTACACACATCGCACTCATACGCGGGAGATGACCTGGAGATATACTCTCCCTTCTCCTCAAGCCAGGGGATTCACCCACATCGCGCAACGTCCCCGGATCGCATTAGAGAAAATATATAATCTGGCTGTTCCAACCCTACGCCAAAGGAAAGCCCGTGGAATCAGCCTCTAAAGTACAAATATACCAATCACACACAGATATATTTATACGTATCATATTATATATACTGTAACAACGTAGTATATATAATCTATATTAGTTCTCAATACATATGACTATAATTGCCAAACTCTCATAGCGATAGCCAATAACCCCGAATGTTCCCATTCGTAATAGTATTTAAGTATTCGTACACTTATAATACTAATACCTATAAGTATTCCACCACTTGATATATATAACTCGTACCTTAAGCACTTTTAAGGGTTTATATATATACCCTAATATACAAATTCGTATTAACTAGATAAGTATACTATCAACCTCTCTTAATTCCATAGGTATCGTACCACTTATAATAACCGTCCCCCATAGACGAATCGGGTAGCCGCTAAATCCTCTTTAGCCTATACCCTAAATTCCATCCTGGTCTCCTCGTAGGATTTACTTAAACGCAATCGACATAATTATCATAACTGCATAAATATTCTTACATACTCTCGCCGAATAATTTTCTTGAATGTTTCTCGTCCTAAACATTCGTTAGGTTCACGCTCTGAATTGTACCCTTAACTAATCCAAGGATTGTATGAAGCTCCTCAAGTCCTTTAGGTCATAACCCTCTATCATCCATTAATTTGAAAGGTCCCTAAGTTTTAAACCCAAAGAGAAGAATGAATAGAAAACTCCAAATTCTTGGGCAGAAAACAGAGTGCCGATCGACTGGGGGTCAGGAGTTACGATTTTGCCTTGCTACGAAATTAGTTGGCCCTTTTTCCCTGACCCGGTCGACAGGCCATAAGGGCGCGATTGATCGGTCATACCGGATAGGTCGGCCAACTCTCTTTTTCTTACGAAACCTAAACCACCAAAACACCAATTATCATCCCAATCTCCATTCTTATGGTTTTTAATCTCAACCAACAACACTATACACATCTAATATATATTTCTCAACTAACACATCAATTATTTGGGGGATTAAATCAATATTCTTAAATTTAAACCCAAAAATTCTTTAAACCCTAATTTTACATTTCCCCCCATTTCTAATCATTTCTACCCTCCATTATCATGGATTTAACACTAGAAATCACTAAGAGTTTACACTACATCAATATATAAACTCATACTCAAATTCCTCAAGTTTATTTTAAGGGTTCTAACCCAAAATTTTATAATTTACCAACTATGATATGAGATACATGTAATACCCCGTATTTTTATAACCTTTAAATTTGGGGATTTATTAAATTTAAATTGAGATATTAATTTAATATTAATCCGAAAATTATTTTAAATATTTACTAGCGTGATGAGAGTTAGTAATTATTGGGAATTTATTGAATATTACTTAATGGATAAAATAATATGTATAATCGAATTTATGAAATTATCATGAGTGTAGTATTTCATAATTTTGGAAATTAAATCGTGACGAGCTTGTGTCGTGTCGGGATTAAATTATAATTATTTAAAGTGAATTAATTATAAGTCACCCATATGGTCTTTTTGAGTGCGCCAATGTATCCAGAAGGGTCAAGATAGTTAAAATAATATACCTGGGGGTTTAGTTCGGGTCTCGAGACGTTTTTAAGTCTAATGGGCATCCCAGGAGGGTATTATAGACATTTTACATTTTTGGGCAATTAAACCCACGAATTTTCTAAGGATATATCAGCCTTTAGGAGTTGTATTCTAGGGTTAACAAACACAAAATCAAAGAACGGGCATTAGAGAAGGAGTTGGAGAGCTTTCCAAGCAACTCAAGGCGAAAGACTCACCTGTTTGCACCGCCACCACCACCAAAGCGTAGATCGCGCGACGAGAAACGCAACTATACCTCTTTCGTCGACAATTCAGAAACCCAAATTCTAGGCAAGTATTTATGTTGCTTTATTTTAGTTAATGTTTCAATCATGTTAGTCTAGGATTGTTTAGAACGTGTTTCATGGAAGAAATTATATTTTTGGAGATTTCAAATCATATGTTGTAGAGTAGAGGATAAGCCACAAATTTGTATGGGTTTAGAAGCAAGAAATCTGGGAAAGAATTGAAAGAATGGAAACTAAAAGAAAATTAGGGTTCTTGTAGTTTATGTGTATTTTACCCCATTAAATGATGATACTTGATGAATTCGGACATGTTTTACGTAGAAAATCATGTAGTTAGGTATATGGTACTTGTAGTATTATTAATTAGGAGTTTGGGAACCGTTAATGGAGATTTGATTAAGTTTATAGAGGTAAACCCGTAACTGGAAAAGAGCAGGTTTTGTCATAACTGCTTGATCGATCGATCGATCAAGAACATCGATCTATGGATGATCGATCGATCGATCCCCTTACATCAATCGGTCGACCCCCTTACATCGATCGATCGATCCCTCCTGAAAAACTGCATAATTTTCTTCTGTTGGTTTAATCCGGTTAAAATGTGTAGAAACCCTTAATTTCTATTGTTAGAACATAGTGGGATGTAGAGAGAACCAGTAAGGTCTAGGTAGACCCCGTTGAGTGAAATTTAATGTAGTATGAGATTACGGGTTAACGAGGGGTTATTCATATGTAGAAGAAATCATGCGTACGTTTAATAAAAGATCGAGACCGTAAGGGAGTTGGACCAGAAGGTAAGTGAGTGCCTACTGAATTTATACTTAGGGTGATAGAATACTTCGAGAGATGAGAAGTAAGTCTGGAGTAACTCGTATAAGAGAATAAAAGTGACGAGTCCGTTATGCGAAATAATCAAGTAAAATGTGCTAAGAACGGATAATTATAATTATGGGTCGTGGTCGCATCTAATTTAGAAATGTGACTAGTTATATATATATATAACCGTGTGATTGTGCATATATTATATACCTGTGTAGAAATCATACCCGAGCTACTTGCTATCACGAGAGTTTTCGCATCGGGCCAGTCTTATCTCGATTGGGCCTTTATAGGGGATAACGACTTGTACTCTAGAAGATAGTATCCTTGATACATGCTATTTGAGTGATAATCAGATGGTCCTAAGAGACGTGAGGGTATGTGCTGACCTCTTAGTGACTTGGAATTATAATTTACCTCCAATTGTATGTGTTTTATGTTAATACAGTTCGAGAGTGATTTCGAACTAGTATTTCCCTTAGTACGAGTGATACGGGAACTTGATAGCAGAGTATGCCAGCTCCATAGATTTTATGTGGGGTGCAGATAATATATATATATTATATGAGTGACTAATATATATATATATATATATATATATATATATATATATATATATATATATATATATATATATATATATATATATATATATATATACACACACACTTAAGTATGAAAACTTTCTACTATGCATAAAAGTAGTTAAGTAATGAATAAATATTTTAACTTTATCATAAGTGTTTGAGAATTTTGTGACATCACTGGGTTATTTTAAATAACATAAGATATATGAGGGAGCTTAATTTTCAGAAATTAATTATCTTCGCCACGGTATTTATCGGAATGAAACCTTATGGGAAAGTTAAGTTAAAATAAGTTTTTAAGATTAATTGTACGGTAGGCATGCGCACTAGAAGAGAGGTGAGAATTTCTTAAGAGAACGTCACACACTAACATGGTTGTTTCATTAGTCGGTAAGCGTTTTAAATACTTGCTAAACTATTTTTAAACTGTTTTACACTCGGGATCTGACCCATTTCCTATTATTTCTTTTCTCTTGTATATATATGTATATATTATAGGTGCCCAGCCACAGGGGCGTCATGCTTAGATTCCTTGGTACGGACGCACTGCAGCTTAGGTGGGAGTTGCAGGCCATTACTTAGATGACCTCATTGATTGACTCCACTCTTATTATAGTTCTGATTAGTTAGGGAATGTGTCGCCCGTTTCCCTATTCAGTTGGATTTGTTAGAGATTTTTATTCTTTTATTTTCAGTATTTGGTACTCTTTGGAATGTAATTCGTGTCAGGATGATTTCATTGTAATTTTTTTTACTTGGAATTGGTTTATCTGAATGGTTAAATTATTGCGTGTTCATTGCCATCTTTAACATTTATACGATTCGTAAACTGTTAATTATTGAAAAGGTTTTCTTAATGGAATTAAATAAAATAGAAATAAGGTTTAAATTTTTTTGACACTTAGCTTAATTATTTAGGGTGTTTAAATTGGAAATTTTATTTTGCGACAGTGATGCTAAGAATGAACCAACCGTTCACCTTGATTTTAATTTAATAAATGACTGATCACCCGATATTTAATTAGGCGGGGTGTCACAGGTGGTATCAGAGCATCCGGTTATAGTGTCCTTTAGGACCTGTACGGCTTATTTCGCTTCCAGCTTAGCGTCATTGATATAGAGCCCTATTTTTAGCACTGTTGTATTCTTGTATTTACGCTTACGTCTTCAGCTATTCAAGATTTGATAATAACTGTAGACTAATAAACTTCCTTTTCATTTCAAATGCCTCCGAGATGCGCACCTCGAGACAGGAATGCCCAGGCCGAGCAACCAGTAGCTCCAACTGGGAAGATGAACGTACCTGAGGTAGCCGCTATTGTTGCTCAAGTGGTGAATGTCGCATTAGCGGTAGTGCAGAAGACTCCACCCCATATTCAGGCAGTGGCTCCATTACCAGAACAACTTCCATCTACATGGGAGCGAGTTAGAGATTCCTTTCAGAAGGCGCATTTCCCGAAGTTCTCGAGTAGTTCGAATATAGTAATCGCCAGCTAATGGAAGAAAGATATCCAGAGGCATCTGCGCCTGTATGAGTGCACTGACGTACAAAGATAGATTTTGGCTTCCTTCAAGCTAGTGGGGGCCGCTTTGCAGTGGTGGGAGTCCACTACCACCTTGGAGGAGAGGGACATCATCACGATTAAGTCATTCTGGGCGCGGTTTGACTGCAAGTACTTCCCATCCGTCGTGCAGACTGAGATGAGGCAGAAGTTACTGAACCTGAAGTAGGAGAATATGACTATTACTGAATACGAGGATGACTTTACTAGGGTTATCACAATAGTTCCAGATGAGGCACCCACAGAGGGGATGAAAATACTGCTGTTTGTAGATGGATTGGCCTAGAGGATCCGTCAGCACCTCATAGGCAATCTGTCATTGAGTACCTACACTGATGTACTCAACGCTGCTTTGCTACACTATTAGGATCATCGCTTCCATCTCCAATGAGAAAACAAGTAGGGGAGTATAGCCAACAGGGCATGACAGGGGGCAGTAGTATTGGTGGGGCACCAATAGCCCTGGGGAAGACCCGTCACATTGATCAGAGTTCTCATCAGGGGGACCCTGCCAAGCGGTTCTGATCAGGTGACTCATGACAGGGGTTTAGGGGATTCAGGCAGGGCCAGTCTAATCAGCATTGATAGTACAAAATATAGCACCCTACCGCGAAATGTATTCTTCTCTATTCAGTTCGCAGACATACCTCATAGGTCATACAGGGCGCGGCCAGACCTCACTTTGGGTGCGACATCTCTACAAGACCACAGATGCTTGACACACGGTGCGACCCTATCCATTATAGGCCGCGGAACTCCTCCGTACGATGCGCGACATGCCTCCAACAGATTCATACAATATTACTTGCTTTGCAGTCCGCACCTCACCTCATCCGTGACTACTGCAGACTTGGTATAAGTCACGTGCTCAAGGCACGTGACTCAGCACACTTACCTCATAAATAGAGGACCACACCTCGAAAGAGGGGCATCGATTCCAGACACGCCCGGGGCAGGTTCTACAATACAGACTCTCTCTACACATACGTCTTGAAGGCCACGCATCTACATCACAGCCGCCTCTCCGGCACACCGAAATCCCCAACACTGTCATGTACTCTCCTTTATTCTTATACTTGTACGCCTCTTTAGGCATGATTATATTGTACAATGCAACCATATAATGAGAACGGAGCAATACAGAGGACGTAGGCCTATTTCAAAGGCTGAACCACTCTATATCCTGTCTTCTCTCTATTTACTTACTTTACTTGTTTATTACACACTTTACTCATGATTTACTGATACGAGAACGACAAGTGGACGATTTCTCGTATTATCAATTTGGCGCCGTCTGTGGGAACCGAGATATTTCAATCTTGTGTCTGTACATATATGAGTTCTTAAACACCTTATTCGATCCCTGAGGGTCCTATGGATCATCTTCTCACGGGTCGATTACTGGTTATCGAGATCCGTTTTACATTCGCCCCCTTAAACAGGTATTTCATATTTCCGGATCTGTCCTTGGATCTTCATTTGATGGATTTGGATCTATTTTACATACCCCTGTGATATCATTCCATCTAGATAATGCTGAAAAGCATGGTGGACTTTAGTCCCGAAAAAGTGGATGATTAGGGAAGGGTTATAATTACTCCCCTTTTTGTTGCCATCGACCTATGATCTAGGGGTTATCATTGAAATTGTGCCGTCTTGCGCATCGATGGACCCTAGTAGGTTTTCTTTACGTGTTGGGGGAGAAAATATCAGTGTCTAGGTTCCTGTCTTGGCATCTCTCTAATGCCTAGACATGGGTGCGTCATGTAAGTTCAACAGCCTCTCGTGTCGCGACCCATACTAGTGCGGACCTGTTATGATAGCTTAAAATCACCATGGGAAGGACTTGAGTGCCCTTAGGATCAACCTTGGTGAATAACATTAAAGGGCTGCGACAGTGCACTTGTGTGCCATACTGGCCGCGGCCTCTTCAGTATATCATGGAGCAGTTCAAATCCTCCTTCCCAATATTACTGTGATCACTCACTTTTGTTAGTTTTGTCTCAGATTATATATACTTTATAAGGACTAACAAAAGCAGAAATAAAAGGAGAATCCAGCCAGAGCGTAGAAGTCAAGGATGAGATTGTGCAACTGTACAACCACCTTAATCACCTCTATAACAGCCATGACTCACTTCAGACCCAAGTCAATTATCTAACTCATAGGGTGCTAATGCTAGAGGCCGAGGCTACTCCGAATATAGGCGCGGGAGAGAATGAAACAACTCCACCAGCCTTGACTGCCGCGACAGTTAAAGAAGCCGCGAAATTAATTGGCAGAAGCCAGAAAAGGAGAGCGGAGAAATCAAAGAAGAAATTGGGTGTCTATACTCCACTGAACTTCTCGATTGAAGAGATCTTTGAGTTCATCAGAGAGGACAAGCTTTTGTGGTGGCCAGAAAAGTTGAGAGCTCCACCCCACAAGAGGAACAAAGCTGCCTGGTGCAAATTCCATCAGGACCATGGCCATGACACCGAGCAATGCTATGCTCTGAAGGGTGAAGTTGAAAGGCTAGTTGGGCAAGGGATGCTGCAGCGATTCCTGAAGAATGCATAAAGGATTCAGTTAGACCTGATATAGGCTGCATACCGCATCTCATCCTTAGTTTTTCCAACTTCAACTATTCCTGTTTATGAATTTCAACAATTTCTATTTATGTTTTATGAAGCTAGTTATAGCCCTAATATTCAAGACTTTATGTTTTGTTAACAAAGTCATTAGCTAGAGCATACATATATAAATATATGAATTGGAAAATTTTGCCATATTTGATATCTCTCTTGATTTCATAATTTTTTATCTCACAAAAAGACTTTTTGTCTTAAATAGATTCCAAAAGAATAATAATAAATTATCTCGAAGGATCATTTTACTTCGGGATGCACCTATGGATGGATTGCGATCTTAATTAGCTCAGAAGTTCCCTTCACGAGGTGCAACTATATCTTATCGTATGATGCTCATATTCGTGAAAGCAAGTGAGAATTCAAGGAGTTTTTATTAGCCACGGGGGCTTACAATGTCCATTCTTAGATTTCGGGATGCGTCATCAAGCTGGGAGGCTTACAATATCCAACCAGGGATGACTTTATATATATCGGTAGCTGTGGGTGGCTTAATAACATAACCCAGCCTGAGGAGGCTTGAAAATATCCTATTTGATAGCTGTGGGTGGCTTAATAACATAACCCAGCCTGAGGAGGCTTGAAAATATCCTATCTGATAGATGTGGGTGGCTTAATAACATAACCCAGCCTGAGGAGGCTTGAAAATATCCTATCTGATAGTTGTGGGTGGCTTAATAACATAACCCAGCCTGAGGAGGCTTAAAAATATCCTATCCGATAGCTGTGGGTGGCGTAATAAGATAACCCATCCTGAGGAGGATTCAGATCTCTAGGAGCCATTCATTCATAAAAGTGCTGAGGCACTGGCATGTTGAAGCATGAGAAATCTACAATGTCAAATGCCACGGTAGAAGAGAGTCAATTGTATCAAGACTAGGGAAAATAGAGAACGTATAACATCCCAAGGGCCATTCTTCTCTGGCACGAAGATTTGGCAATTGAAGCGCTAGAAGAAACGCCTTCTCTACATGTTCCATACTGATCATGGGATGACAAAAGATAAGCGGTTCAGACAACCAGATGCAATGAAAGCAACCGGGGATCCATGTAATCAGAGTGGCCCCTCCTTGAAATCATGTCCCCGGCAATCAAGTGCAATCATTTACCTGACGCGGCCTAGTAAGTGGCCGCGGCTAGCACGCAGCAGACTAGTGAAGCAACAACCAATGCCTTTACTTTGGGAGTAATCATTGCACTATTTATGTGGCTGCGAAAATTAGAAAATAATCAGACTACAGAGAAATCGATCTCTGTCCGCGGACTTAAAATGTTATGTTTATCTAGACACGGATGCATTTTCAAATATGAAGCAGTTACGTTCAACCATTCATTATAGCAAGTAATGTAAAACATGCAATGTAAAAGAGCAAGGAATTGTAAGAAATCAATCATGTATAAAGTAGTAAATATGGCCGAAGCCTTGGTATTAGAAGTCAAGATTACAGAATGAAGGCCACAGCCACAGCAGAAATTAAGATTACAAAAAGGAGGGACGCAACCCTGTATTAATGATGAGCCACAGAAATTGAATGAGTTTTAAGAGGCTGCATCATCATCATCATCATCATCATCATGTGCCTCTTCTCCGTCCGCGGCAGTCTCTGTCTCTCCATCTGCGGCTGCTGCTTCTGCCTCAGCCCTCAGCCTTGCTCTCTCTTTCGCCGCGGCCTTAAGTTCAGTGATGCACTCTTGATGTTTGGCATCGCTCAACTTCCAAGCAAGGACCTCCTCCTTAACCTCAGGGAAGCTCTTTATAAATCTCTTCCGCAGCTCCTGATAGCCGCGGAGGTATGCCCGGTTATTGATAAGAAAGAAATCCTTGGAGCCTTTAAATGACTCTACGACATGGTCCACGGCTAGTTGGAGGGCGTCACCATGATTAGCCTCCATCCTTTTTATTGCCGCGGCATGCTCTTGGGCTTTTTGAGCAGACTTGGACTCAAGCTCTTCGTATTTCTGCTGGAGGAGGGCGAGCTTGTTATTTGAAATTTCCGCGGCACGAGCGGCTTCAGTAGTCTGGGCTTGGGAGGCTTTGAGAGAGTCCACTACCTGTTTAAAGTTCTCCTCCGCTTCCTCCCTCGCCTTGATTGCTTTCTCAAGGTCCATGTGGGCTGCCTAAAGAGCCGCGGCAGCAGACTTCTTCCCAGCCTTAAATGAAGAAGTCCATACAACTTGTAAGTCCGCGGCATGAGTACTCTTCTCATCCTCCTTCAGTCTGTACAAGTCCTCGTACTTCCTCTTTTGGACCACCATCACATCCGCGGACTGTAATAAAAGAAGTAGAAAAAATAAGGAAAAAATATGGGATACAAAAGTTAAAGAATGACAACTGGCACGTACCCGCAGAAGACTATGGAGGCCACAGTCCTCGAGATCGTCATGATCTTCTCCCACTAGCCTGTCAAGGTCCGCGACATCCAAGGCTCTTTTTATTCTCCGCGCATCCTTTGCGGTAGTGTCCCAAGAATAATTGGGGTCAGGATGCCTTAATTGGGGCCTTGGTCTACCATCAGGCCCAAACCTTCCGTGGAATTGAGGAGGTGGTAAGTTCGCGTTAACTGCTATAACAGGTGGCGGCGACGGAGACGCATAATGATGGGGCACATCAGTTGACATCAAGCCCGCCGCAGCCAGGTTTTCCCTTATGTCATCATCAAACTGGTCATGCGGGAGGTTCTCATCATTAACCATTTTATCCATAGCAGGAGTTGTAGTTTTGTCGACGGAGTGAGTCGCGACAGGAGTCGCATTTATTTCTGCGGAATGTGCCGCGACAGGTCCCTTGTGTGACACCCCGACTAATTAAATACCGGGTAGCTACTCCTTTATTAAATTAATTCAAAATGCCAAGTTGGTTCAGTTAATAGCATCACTATCGAAAACATTTTTTTTTTATAATTACTAACCACCTAGTATTTAAAAGTAAGTGCCAAATTTTAAGTTAAATCTGATTAACATGCAGTAAAAGAATAATGAAAGAATAACAGCCATTCACTATAATGAAGTAATGAATAACCAACAACATAAATATAAATCCGGAGGAAAACTCCTCACAACAATCCCACAACTGAAAAATAATACTACAAGTCTGAATCCTGAATAATTACATGCCAGAAGTCTGAATAACTGAAATAAATGAATAGTCTCTAAAGAAATGGGCGACATGCCCTACAACTAATAAATGCTGAATAGAGAGTCAATATAGAAGAAGCGTCTACAAGCAAGGTCCTGTAACTTCCACGAACAGCTACAGCTCGTCACCTGAATGAGGATCCTAAGCATGGTGTCCTTGTGGCTGGGTACCTAAAATGGTTTTTACAAAAATAGATTTGAAAGCAAATGGGTCAGAGCCCGAAAGTGGAAATCATTTTAAAAACAGCAAGTGTTTTAATAACATTAAAACATTAAATGCAAAGTACATGTTAGGACGTGCACTCACATGAAATTCTCACCTCTCGACTACATGTGCACTCCTAACGTACCATACCCATCTAAGTATCATACCTATCTAACCAAACCATAATAAGTTCTACCCCTTACTACTCGATTTCCATTTTACATTCTAGCGTTATCAAAACAATATAGGGCTTTATCTAAACTCAGATTCTCAATTTTTAATACAATTCACTCTCGGTTAACCCGTTATGTTTTCTCAAAACGTTTCCATATTTATACACACAATATCACATGAAAGTTCCCATTAATTAAGTGTATATTATTCACGTCATAAATATACAATACAAGCACCCCGAGACTAAGCTGCGGTGCACACATACTCTGCTATCCATCTCGGTACATCACGTACATAAGGATCACGCATTCTGAATCTCTCAGGAATCGTTCTCAGATAACAACATCACAAGTAATGGAGGTGAACACAGTCACGTCACATGGGTCACGCACATACCTGCGCTCCCACGATCAACAGACTTATTAACATCCCAATAAGTCCTTCTCTGACCTATGTTCATCGAGGTAACCAATCTAAATCCGGGCAACACAAGGATTAGAAGGCCCTAAGCGAACGTAAACCTCCCGTGATAGCAAGTATGGTAGGTATGTCATACCCATAAAATCAATACGTATACTAAGTATTCACACATCTTAGTAATTACCATAATATATTGGTGGTGCACTTCTCATTATCGTACCGACATATAATACTACACAATTTATATATTCCCAATTAATATAATAAATTAGGCCGTCAATAGTTCTCGCAACGTAATAGACACTCACGTCCTACTTCATATTTTTCCCTTAGGTTCAAACGACACTTCTAGGTTTGACTCCTCATTATATCCCAAACATCCCAAATGTAACAATTAATCATCAAGGGAAGGTTATCTCTACGTATACACAAGGTTACGGGACACTCGGGATCAAAACAGGCTAAAAAGCCTAAACTGTCAACTCGTTAGAAGTCTCGTTCGAACGAGGCTGTTCGAACGAGAGTTCGTTCGAACGAACTGGGCCTTCTAACGAGATCTCATTCGAATGAAAGTCTTCGAATGAACATCCCTCTCGTTAGAACCCAAACTGTCAACTCGTTAGAAGCTCGTTCGAACGAGCTCGTTCGAACGACCTGGGCAGGTCTTCTAACGAGTGGCCAGATTCGAGCCCAGAAATTCCTTATTTCGTTTTTCCATCTTTTCTTCACTTCTAATCTCATATAAACATTAGTCCAACAATTTTTCAAGGTTCCTAATCGTCCCTAAACATACATGGGTCATCTACTAACGTTTTTTTGGGGTTAATCCATTATAAACATCATCCAAAAATCAAATCCCTATATTTATCCCCAATTTCAAGAACATGAACCCTAATATTTATAAATCCTCCAAAAGCCTAATTAAATACGTTTTCATTTCATCCAAATTATAATATCATCAGAATAATCATCTAAATACAAATCTACATGCGAATCCTCATCAAAAAGTAATTTTCACTTCCAATTAAAATGGGTTTTTCATTAATTCCCAAGAACAATAAGATTTTATCAATTCCTACACATGGAAGAAGAATTCTCTGAAATTAATTGGAATTAAACCACTTGCCTTATTTGAATCTCTGATTTTTGATGTCGATTTGCTGGAGTATTCTCTCTCTCTCTGCAGAATCCTTCTATCTCTCTACAAGCTCTTCTCTAATGGTGGCAATGGAGGCTAGGGTTTGTCTTAGGAACTTTTGGGTTTTCTTCTAATAACCCCCGTAGCCCTCTAATCAGTTAATGGCTGATAATGGGTTAGTGGGTCTTTTAATTTACCATTAAAAACTCCTAAAATTCGTTAATCAAAAATCCCAAAATTCTAAAATTACCAAACTGCCCTTTTGGGTTACCGTTATGGCCTAAAAATACACCGGGACCCAAACCAAACCCCCGGCTAGTATTTTCTGACTATTTCGACCCTTCCGGACGCGTTGGCGCACTCAAAACGACCATATGGTTAATAGAAATAAAATTCACTTTTTAATTTTCATAATATATTCCATGACGCGACTGTCACACGCGTCTCAACAAAATTCCCAAATTTCCGTATTTCAATCTCACGACAAATTTCATAATTCAAAATTCATATATAATCATATATGCACATTATAATCAAATACCAACTCGCATCTCACTAGTATTTTAATCCGGATTAATTTCTAATTAATACGCATTTAATTCAATTAATCCCATAAATAAATATCACAAAAACACGGGGTATTACACCTTGGCCTTGGACCTTTTCCTCTTTCTACTCTGTGCAGTGTTGTTTAGGACAACTGCGTCCTCATCCATCTCCGCTAGTTGCGTCGCTAGCAGTTTCCTGTAAACTTCTTCACCTGAAAAAGCAACTGCATATTAGTTCAAGAGCATAAGTGACTGCGGAGTAAAAAAATTCATGGCCAATGAATTACCCACCGCGCCCATCTGTTGAGGAATGGACTTGTTTGGGAAAAATCCTACTTCAAATATGGTTGCTGACATTACAAGTGTGTTGAACTTTTTTTGTTCACCAGGAACTGCCGCAGCCTCTGCAACTCTTTTTTCCTGCCGCTTGTTCAAATGCAGATTGATAAGGGCTGTAGAAAAAATAATGTAAAGGTTAGTGGAAGTTAATATGCCAATTTGTGTGAAAGGACGCGACTATAGTCTTATTACCTAATTTGGAAGGAGACCCCCACTGCAGCGGAATTTTATACGACCTTTCCCTCTCATTCTCATCGGGGTGTATCTCCCAGCCTTCGTCAGAAATGTAAAAATATTTCCCCTTCTAATTCTTCACACTGGTCGGTCTCCCAATATAAAGGTTCTCGTCCCTGCTGCGGCTCGAGAAGTAGTAGTAGCCCGTGAACTTCACTGATTTCTCCTTTGGGCGGTAGAAGTGAAAGAATTAAGCGGAAGTGATGTCTTTTTTGAACAAGTTCTCCCAAAGGATAACTGCGACAAGAATGGATCTATATCCATTAAGATCCAACTGTGCTGGGGCCAGTTTCATTGCTTGAAAATGGCGGCGGATAGGAACTGGAACAGGCAGTCGCAGCCCGTAAATAAAGGCGTATAGAGGGAAGCAGATTCTATCATCGGCTAGAACAGTGCACGGTCTTTGGTTAGCGGCAGGAGCTGAGCACATCAAATTTTCTAGAAATTCGAAAGCCTCAGCCACCTGCTCAACCCAATCTTGGGTCATGGAGCCGCGGATATCAAGTGCGGCCAAGGGTCTCTCAGTCCTCCCAAATACGCCACTTGGGTTATCTCTAACTGCCGCGACATCGTCTCCTACATCCATGGGATGTGTGCTCGAGTTGGCTTCCTCTTCCATCGGTGCGGATTGGAAATCCTTCCCAGATGCAGAGTCCGCGGAGTCTGAGTCAAGTATCACGCAGTTTGGGCAATCTTTTAGTTTGCAAGGCCCTATTGATCTTAGAGGGGGCACAGAAGTAAGTTCAGGAGGAGAGGTTCCAAAGTGCTTAGCCCAAAAGCCTCTCAGGAACTCGTCTGGGTCAAAGCTCATATGGCTGCTGCAGTACCTAAAAAGCAAAGTTCGCAGTTAGGCGCCGCAGCCAGTATGGTTTGGAAAAGACTTCAAGAATGTGTTTGAAATTATTTCCCTAACGTAGTTATTGATGGGCCAACTCTAATACTTATGGGATCTCTGGCCCTATTAGCCGCGGATACATCCACATCAGCAATGGAACATATACTGCGTCGGTTATAAGCTCAAATTGCTTTAAGATATTCCTGGCCATGGTCATACCTTAATTTGCTAAAAGGGGAATTTAGTAGAACTTACAGTTATCTAACATGGATACGTATTGGGTTCATGAAAGTTTGAAGGCTGTTCGAAACTATAAGGGTGGTGATTCAATGCCACAGATGATAATTTGAGGGACTGCGACTATTTGGCACAGTAGGACGCGAAAAAGTTGCCAACAGTTGGGCGAAACTGATTATTGAAATCCTATCATGTCGCAGCCTCTATCCTAAACAGTTGATTATCTAACTTTTAGCCGTTTTAAGATCAAACTCACAGAATATGAAGAGTTCGACTATGAACACCAAGAACAGTTATATGATTTTTTCATGGCATTTCGAGGATTAGAGGTTTAGTTCAGCAAATCATATCAAAAGCAAAGAAAACTGTAAATTTCGAAGGCTTTTAAGAGAGTGAAGTGGTCGAAAAATCACCTGGGAATGAAGAAACTGGCAATGCTCAGCTTCAGACCGCCTTATTCCGCCACACACCACCTCAGAAGGTCGCCGGAATATGCAGGAGAAAGGAAGTGTAGAGTTTCGCTCTCGATGTGCCCTTAAAGTTTTGGAAACGTAATGAAGCCCACAGCCAGGAACAATTTATATAAGGGAGCGCGGAAGACGAATAGTCGCTTAGGAAGTGCCGCGGCACATTAGCCATTATGCCGCAGCCCCAATTAAATTCTCTTGGCGCTACGGCTTGGGGGCTTATTGATAGTACAAATATAGCACCCTACCGCAAAATGTATTCTTCTCTATTCAGTTCATAGACATACCTCATAGTTATACAGGGCGCGTCCAGACCTTACTCTGGGCGCGGCATCTCTACAAGACCACAAATGCTTGGCATAGGGTGAGGCCCTATCCATTATAGGCCGCGACACTCCTCCGTACGATGCGCGTCATGCCTCCAGCAGATTCATACAACATTGCTTGCTTTGCAGTCCGCACCTCACCTCATCCGTAACTACTGCAGACTTGGTATAAGTCATGTGCTCAAGGCACGTGACTCAGCACACTTACCTCATAAATAGAGGACCACACCTCAAAAAAGGGGCATCGATTTCGGACACGCCCGGGGCAGGTTCTACAATACAGACTCTCTCTACACATACGACTTGGAGGCCACGCATCTACATCGCAGCCACCTCTCCGGCACACCGGAATCCCCAACACTGTCATGTACTCTCCTTTATTCTCATACTTGTACGCCTCTTTAGGCATGATTATATTGTACAATGCAAACATATAATGAGAACGGAGCAACACAGTGGACGTAGGCCTATTTGAAAGGCTGAACCACTCTATATCTTGTTTTCTCTCTATTTACTTACTTTCCTTGTTCATTACGCACTTTAATCATGATTTGCTGATACGAGAAAGATAAGTGGATGATTTCTCGTATCATCAAGCATGGCTAACAGGGCCAAAACCATCAGCAGCCGGGTCATCAGGGTCAACAACGTTTCTAGTAGGGCCAGCAGGGCCAGTGGCGGGGTGGTAACGACCAACAGGGCCGTGGTTAGCAGGGGCAGAGGGGAGGTAACTTCAGGGGAAGATGTTTTGGATGTGATGTTTTGGATGTGTCAAGAATGGCCATAGGTGCCAGGATTGCCCAGAGGGAGATAGGACCCCACAGCAGCAGGGTGCCCGTAATGAGTCGCAAAGGCCACTCTTTCCAGCTGCCCTCCCAGCTTCAGCTCAAGTGCCAGCCTTACCCGCCATCCCAATAACTCCAGTTCAGCAGGGGAAATTGCAGTATGGACGTGTCTATAATGTGCACAAAGCAGCAGCACCTCAGGCACCACCCGCGATTGAGAGTACATTTCCTATCCATGGCACTATGGGTTGAGTTTTATTTGATACTGGGGCGTCGCACTGTTTTATAGCTACTCATTTTGCCAAGGCCCTAGGGTTATTAGACACAACAGAGAGCATTGTGACATGAGTAGACTCACCACTCGGGAATGGGTCTTTGATTTTCTTTATATGCCGGGGTATAGGTGTAGAGATTGGTAGCTTAATTTTACTAGCAGACATGCTAGTCTTAGAGATGCATGAGCATGATGTTATTATTGGCATGGATTAGCTCGCTGCGTACAGAGCCATGATAGATTGTTTTGGTGGGAGTATCATCTTTACCATTACGGGGCAGGAGATGTTTTTGGTGGCGATGCCTCGCTTAGAGGGAGGCTCTTCCACCCATTTATACTACATAGAGGAGGATACCTCTAAGGAGGTCGTGATTCCCTTAGATTCGATCCCCGTCATTCGTGAGTATTCCGATGTATTTCAGGAGATACCGGGCCTACCCCCCAGTCGAGAGATAGATTTTATCATAGACTTGATGCCGGGCACTCGATCGATAGCACATTCACTTTACAATATGGCTCCAGCAGAAATGAGGGAGATACGGGATCAGATAGAGAAGCTATTAGGTCAGGTCTTCATTCATAGGAGCACCTCACCTTGGGGTGCTCCAGTGTTGTTTGTGAAGACGAGAGATGGTTCACTGAGGTGATGCATAGACTACCGGGAGCTGAATAAGGTCACGATATGGAATAAGTATCTGTTGCCTTGAATTGATGACCTGTTCGACCAACTAAGAGGAGCAATCTTCTTTTCAAAGATAGATTTGAGATCGAGATACCATCAGCTACAGATTAGGCAGAAGGATGTGCCGAAGACTGCTTTCTTGACAAGATATGGGTCCTATGAGTTCAGCGTCATGCCATTTGGGCTGACAAATGTTCTAATCGTATTCATGGACTTGATGAACCGAGTGTTCAGAGAGTTCTTGGATAAGTTTGTCATCATTTTCGTAGATGACATCCTGATATATTCACACACTGAGGAGGAGAATGCCGAGCACTTGAGGCAGGTTCTTCAGACTCTACGAGAGCATCAACTATATGCCAAGTATGAGAAGCACGAATTCTGGTTACGGGAGGTACAGTTTTTGAGGCATGTTGTGTCAGAATTGGGAATATCGGTTGACCCGAACAAAGTGTCGGCAGTGAGGGAGTGGGGATAGCCCATGACATCGACGGAAGTCCGTAGTTTCTTGGGGCTAATCGGGTACTACAGGAGATTCATCCGAGGCTTTTTCGAAGATAGCGGGTCCGTTGACGAATCTGAATCGTAAGGGAATTCTGTATGTTTGGGATAATGCTTGTCAATTGGCTTTTGATGAGCTGAAAGATAAGTTGACTTCGGCGCCAGTTATTGCTTTGCCCAAGCCGGGAGTAGAGTATCTGGTGTACACTGACGCTTCTTTAGGGGGACTGGAGGAGTACTTCAGCAGGAGGAAAAGACTATAGATTTTGCCTCCCGCAAGCTAAAGCCTCACGAAAAGAATTACCCCACCCACGACCTAGAGCTAATAGCGGTTGTTTTTGCATTGAGGATTTTGAGACATTACTTGTTGGGGGAGAAGTTTTGCTTGTTCACAGACCAAAAGTCCCTGCAGTACTTGTTTACTCAGCGAGAGCTGAATATGCCTCAGCGCAGATGGTTGGAGTTTGTGAAAGATTACCAGTTCGAAATACAGTACCATCCGGGAAAGGCTAACGTGGTTGCTGATGCGTTAAGCCGTAGATCGGTGGGCGATGTAGCAGAAATCTGGAAATCAAAGTGGAAAGAGTTGGGTCACCAGGGCATGGTAACCCACTCCTTTGTATCGGTCATGACAGTCACACCAGAGATTGTTACGAGTGTGATACAGGCACAGTCAACGGATTCGTTTTGTCAGGAGAAGATTGTACGACTTCTAGCTGAGGATGCTGAGTCCTATTCAGTAAGCTCTGATGGAGGTTTGAGGTTTAATGGGAGATTGGTGGTCCCAGAAGGAGAAGACCTACTTCATGTAGTGATGACATAATCTCACGGGTCCAGATTTGCAGTACATCTCGGAGGGAATGAGATGTACTAGGATATGAGGTAGTAGTACTGGTGGAGTAGGATGAAGAAGGATATTGTTGAGTTCGCATCCAAGTGTTCTATTTGCCAGATGGTAAAGGTAGACCACCAAAAATCATCAGGATTACCTCAGCCATTGGAGATACCTACGTGGAAGTGGGAGAGTATTTCCATGGACTTCATTACTGGGATGCCTACATCATAGCAGGGTCATGACTCTATATGGGTTATAGTGGATTGATTGACCAAGGTAGCTCATTTCCTGCCAGTACGGACATACTGTACCACGGGCCAGTATGCACAGTTGTTCATTGCCGAGGTTATTAGGCTACATGGGGTGCCCCTGGATATCATGTCTGATAGAGACAAGATCTTTGTGTCGCACTTCTGGGAGAGCTTTCAGGAAGCCATGGGTACAGAGTTGAGATTGAGCCCAACTTATCACCCACAGATGGATGGACAAATAGAGCGTACTAACCAGATGTTGGAGGATATGTTACGCATGTGTGTCCTTGATTTTGGAGCAGGATGGGAGCCGTATCTTCCACTGGTGGAGTTTGCTTATAATAACTCTTACCAGTTCACGATTGACATGGCCCCATTTGAGGCATTGTATGGCAGGACTTGTCGTTCTCCCGCTTGTTGGCTAGAGGTGGGGGACAACAAATTTCTCGGACCAGAGGTAATTCAGGAAACATCAACTAGGATTGAGCTTATCAGGAGTCGCATTCGGGTAGCCCAGTACAGGAAGAAAAGCTACACCGATGCAAAATGGTTTTTTCGAGAGTTTGATGTGGGGGACCAAGTATTACTGCGTGTGTCTCCTATGAGAGGAGTGATGAGGTTCGGGAAGAGAGGGAAGTTGTCTCCGAGGTACGTGGGACCATTTCCCATTATTGAGAGGATTGGGCCAGTGGCATACAGATTTGGGTTGCCAGAGCATTTGCAACGCATTCACGATTGGTTCCACATCTCATCGTTGAGACGATATCTTCGGGATGACATGGCCCATGCTCACATCACGATAGAGGAGACTGATTTACAGCCTGAAAGATCTTATGAGGAGAGACCAGTGGTTATCCTAGACCATAGCGAGAGGAAATTGAGGTCGAAGGTAGTTCCACTTGTTAGGGTCCAGTGAGAGCATCATAATGTCGAGGAATCCACTTAGGAGCGCGAGGCAGATATTCGCGAGAAATATCCAGAATTATTTTTACCAGGTATGCCTTATTTTTTGAATTTCGGGACGAAATTCTGTTATTAGGGGGGAAGTATGTAATACCCCGTATTTTTATAACCCTTAAATTTGGGGATTTATTAAATTTAAGATATTAATTTAATATTAATCTGAAAATTATTTTAAATATTTACTAGCGTGATGAGAGTTAGTAATTATTGGGAATTTGTTGAATATTACTTAATGGATAAAGTAGTATGTATAATCGAATTTATGAAATTATCATGAGTGTAGTATTTTATAATTATGGAAATTAAATCGGGACGCGCCTGTATCGTGTCAGAATTAAATTTTAATAATTTAAAGTGAATAAATTATAAGTCGCCCATATGGTCTTTTCGAGTTCTCCAATGTGTCCGAAAGGGTCAAGATAGTCGAAATAATGTACTCGGGGGTTTAGTTCGGGTCTCGGGACGTTTTTAAGCCTAATGGGCATCCCGGGAGGGTATTATAGACATTTTACATTTTTGGGCAATTACACCCACGAATTTTCTAAGGATATATCATCCTTTAGGAGTTGTCTTCTAGGGTTAACAAACACAAAATCAAAGAACGACCAATAGAGAAGGAGTTGGAGAGCTTTCCAAGCAACTCAAGGCCAAAGACTCACCCGTTTGCACCGCCACCACCACCAAAGCGCAGATCGCGCGACGAGGAACGCAACTATACCTCTTTCGTCCACAATTCAGAAACCCAAATTCCAGGCAAGTATTTATCTTTCTTTATTTTAGTTAATGTTTCAATCATGTTAGTCTAGGATTGTTTAGAACGTGTTTAATGGAAGAAATTATATTTTTAGAGATTTCAAATCATTTATTGTAGAGGAAGTAAACGTATTCTGGATATCTAAATCACATGTAGAGGATAAGCCACGAATTTTTATGGGTTTAGAAGCAAAAAATATGGGAAAGAATGGAAACTAAAAGAAAATTAGGGTTCTTGTAGTTTATGTGAATTTTACCCCATTAAATGATGATACTTGATGAATTCGGACATGTTTTACGTAGAAAATCATGTAGTTAGGTATATGGTACTTGTAGTATTATTAATTAGGAGTTTGGGAACCGTTAATGGAGATTTGATTAAGTTTATAGAGGTAAACCCGTAACTGGAAAAGAGCAGGTTTTGTCATAACTGCTTGATCGATCGATCGATCAAGAACATCGATCGATCGACCCCCTTAAATTGATCGATCGACCCCTCCTGGAAAACCTCATATTTTTCTTCTGTTGGTTTAATCCGGTTAAAATGCATAGAAACCCTTAATTTCTATTGCTAGAACATAGTGGGATGTATAGAGGACCAGTAGGGTCTAGGTAGACCCCGTAGAGTGAAATTTAATGTAGGATGAGATTACGGGTTAACGAGGGGTTATTCATATGTAAAAGAAATCACGCGTGCGTTTAATAAAAGATCGAGACCATAAGGGAGTTAGACCAAAAGGTAAGTGAGTGCCTACTGAATTTATACTTAGGGTGATAGAATACTTCGAGAGATGAGAAGTAAGTCTGGAGTAACTCGTATAAGAGAATAAAAAGGACGAGTCCGTTATGCGAAATAATCAAGTAAAATGTGCTAAGAACGAATAATTATAATTATGGGTCGTGGTCGCACCTAATTTAGAAATGTGACTATTTATATATATATGACCGTATGATTGTGCATATAAAAATCATACCCGAGCTACTTGCTATCACGGGGGTTTTCGCGCCGGGTCAGTCTTATCTCGATTGGGCCTTTATGGGGGATAACGATTTGTATCCTAGAAGATAGTATCCTTGATACAGGCTATTTGAATGATAGTCAAATAGTCCTAAGAGACGCGAGGGTATGTGCTGACCTCTTAGTGACTTGGAACTATACTTCACCTCCAATTATATGTGTTTTATGTTAATATAATTCGAGAGTGATTCCGAACTAGTATTTCCCTTAGTACGAGTGATACGAGGACTTGATAGCAGAGTAATTTATTATAAGTGTGTGGGAGTATTGTGACATCACTGGGTTATTTTAAATAACATAAGATATATGAGGGAGCTTAATTTTCAGAAATTAATTATCTTCGCGACGGTATTTATCGGAATGAAACCTTATGGGAAAGTTAAGTTAAAATAAGCTTTTAAGATTAATAGTACGGTAGGCGTGCGCACTAGAAGAGAGGTGAGAATTTCTCAAGAGAGCGTCACACACTAACATGGTTGTTTCATTAGCCGACAAGCATTTTAAATACTTGCTAAACTATTTTTAAACTGTTTTACACTCGGGATCTGACCCGTTTCCTGTTATTTATTTCCTCTTATATATATATATATATGTATATATTATAGGTGCCCAGCCACAGGGGCTTCACGATTATATTCCTTGGTACGGACGTACTGCAGCTTAGGTGGGAGTTGCAGGCCATTGCTTAGATGACCTCGTTGATTGACTCCACTCTTATTATAGTTCTGATTAGTTAGGGAATGTGTCGCCCGTTTCCCTATTCAGTTGAATTTGTCAGAGATTTTTATTCTTTTATTTTCAGTATTTGGTACTCTTTGGAATGAATTCGTGTTAGGATGATTTCATTGTAGTTTTTTTTACTTGGAATTGGTTTATCTGAATGGTTAAATTATTGCGTGTTCATTGTCATCTTTAACATTTATACGATTCGTAAACTGTTAATTATTGAAAAGGTTTTCTTAATGGAATTAAATAAAATAGAAATAAGGTTTAAATTGTTTTGACTCTTAGCTTAATTATTTAGGGTGTTTAAATTGGAAATTTTATTTTGCGATAGTGATGTTAAGAATGAACCAACCGTTCACCTTGATTTTAATTTAATAAAGAACTGATCACCCAATATTTAATTAGGCAGGGTGTCACAATACACACACTCAATTAAATAAAGCAAGTAAACACTTTCCTGGAGGATAAAATCCGACGGCATCGAGTCGAATCCCGCGAAGTTTGGCTGGAATCTCCTTTTCTTCTCCCTCTCTTCCTTCCTTTATTCTCCTCTTTCTTTTCCCTCCTTTTCTCTCTCTCGTGCCTTTTATAGGTAGGAATAAGGATTTATCCCTTATAAACCCAAAAATGACTCGTTTACTCAATTTCGACTCCCTCCTAGTCCAAGAATCTCCAGAACCTAAACACTACTCCCGGACACTCTATCCTGACTATCTCGGCCATTTCGAAACCAGCCGCACACTCTAAATATCCATTCGAGTTACTTAACTACAATTCACTAATTAAATCCCACACATCTCAATACGCGTTTTCCAATTAAAATATTATCATTTGTCACTTTTCCCAACTGCGACATGAAATTAAAATAATTCAGCTTATTTATTTAATCCCAAAAGTAAATGTAACACGCATCGAAAATCCTCTAATCCTCATAAACTCCGAAAATTATTATTCAGAGAAATTTATCAAATATCCAAATTACGCCCACTTATGAAATTTAATTATCCATAAAAGTGGGGGGTATTACACCATGCTCTCATATGGTTGCTTCCCTGCATTACTTGGGAGAAGAAGCTGAAAATTATCCGAGCAAAATATATTATGTGCAGACCTACATAAACACCTATTCTAACTTGGTCAACCCAATCAATGGAAGAGTTTAAGGACATAATTTTATAAATCTCCGGGGTAGAATCTAGGAATTTTCTGTTTTTCCAAGAACACAGTTTGTATGTCTGATACCGCTACATTCGACACGTCATCACGATAATTCTCGACGGCCTCTATCCGAATCCATGCATCCATCATCTTCACACGTGCATCATGCTACATGCGACGTGCTGCTCAACTGTTTCCCACTACTCCATGACGCATTATTGGTAAAATGTCTTATTGGAGTTGTTTATATTTGCATATATATTTGGGAAATTTTTCAAAAAATAATTTTTGAAGTTTGAAATATTTTTTATCAAAAGCAGAATTTTTTCTAAGTGTAGAAGCGGAGTGCCTCGATCGACGAGCTTGTTCAAACGAGTCAGCATTGTCGTTTGAGTGAGATCAACATCTCGCGCGAAGTCGTTTGAATGACACGTGTCCTTCATTCGAGCGAGATGCCTATCTCGTTCGAGCGTCTCCGCTGCCTCGATTTTCGTATAAATACCAGTGTACCTTCTACACGTTTTCCTAAGTCTTTTTACAATCTCAAATTCTGCCAAAACTGCCCAGAATCTGACTTCATCTTTTAACGTTTTTAAGCCTTTTTTGTATTCACATAATCACTCCCATTTATATATGTGAATTGTTAAACCTTCAAGAGGATCGTTTACTCTTCTGGAGTACTTTGTGGAGAAGTCTCTCTCTTCGTCATTGCTGCCCACCTGGAGTTCCTGCGGGAGATTCCAGCCTATGACATAGAAACCGACACCCGAGGGTATTTATTTGTCACACTTATTTTCATTGTAATCTGTGTAACCGTATCTAACAAAATTATAGTGAAAATAAAAGGTTTTGCCTCTTTGGGGGATTTTTCGTCATTTGTGTGTTTTGTGTGTGATTAATTATTCTTGCATGATCATATTGATTTCAATCACACCTAGATGCATGTTTTAGGATTAAATTGAAAAACTGAGATTTAATTAAATAATTTCTTGATTTGAACGCAATCGCACTCTTCAAATTGGTATCAGAGCAGGTTGCGCTAATTTATCGCGTATTCCTATTTTCCTTAAAATTTGTGTGATATTGATTTTTTTGAAAAAATCAGTTTTGTGAAAAATCGTAATTTTTCAGATGGAGCACTTATCTAATCGGATGCCCCCCTTTTAATGACACAAGTCAAAGTTTTGATGCTATAAATCATTTGAATTTGACGTTTGCTAAAAGAATTGATTTTTTGGAAAAATAAAATTCTCGTTTTAAATCCGCGATGGATGTTTTGCAAACGGTTCAAAATCAACTAGATTTTTATCGTGAAAAATTTGTTTCCTTGGACCATGACTTTGTTGCTTTAAAATTGTCCAAGAAGGAGAGTGATGATAGGGTCATATTTTTAAAAAAGGAATAGGAGGACCTTAAAAATTTGATGGTTTGTGTTTGTGCCAAAGAGGATAAAAATATTTTAGTCAATGAGTTTGTGGCACGTGAAGAGACTCTTAGGGAAAAGTTTGCTTTAATTGAGGGAGAGAGAGATACCCTTTTAGGAATTGTTAATAATTTGAAAAAAGCATCCATTAAATTGGAAGAGTCTAATTCTTTGCTTGAGTAAAAAATTTAGTAGTTAAAAAATGATTTGATAGACTCAAGTAGGTTTGATAGTGATGGTAACGGCTCATCTTGTTCTCATGCTTCTAGTTCTAAAGCCAAAACCATTATTTGTTTTAGAGGGTCAACCAATTTCAAGGATGTTAGAAAAGGTCAATCCATAGGTGTCGTTCTACCCGTTTACACATGTTCATATTGTGGTAGGAAAGGTCACCTTAGGCGTTTTTATTTTGATCTTAGAAAATGTCCTAGGAAGTTTATGTCTAGTGTTCCCATGGTTCCCAAAGCCCCACATGTCGTTTCACATCTGTTTGGGTTAGGAAATCACTTTTAGTGGCACTAGATTTTAGACAAGTTGAAACCTGTTTGCTTGCACATGATTCTTCTCTTGCCATATCATATAGATAATTGTGTTTATATGTTTGTCATACGCTAGTTTTTTATTTCATGATATTTATTTTTGCTAGCGCTGTGACATGTACTTTTTGTATAAATTTTTGCTTTTGAAATTTTTTGAAAAATACAAAAAGTTTTTATTTTGATAAATTTTTTGAAAAATGCAAAAAGATTTTTGTATTTTTTTGCACCATTTATGGATGGACACTTAGGATGACCGAGTCACAACATCATTCGATTTTTCATGTGACTATTTGATAGTGTTTTGAAACAATAGGTCAATTCATCCATGCGCTTTATAATGTTTGGAGTCACTGAGATGCGATTAAGTGTTACTTCCTACATGTTTGGCTCATGATTTCCTTTATTGCATGCATGCACGGATTTGTTTGATTATTGTGCTTGTATTATCACATGTTGGTTGGGTGTTTTCACTTCAATCCTATCCTTAAAATGAACCAAGCGCGATAAAACTTGATAATAAAGTTGTGCATGTAAGAGCCGTTGGTGAGGTTATATGCTTTGTTTGAAAACGGTGAAGGGCTATGAAATTTTTCATTTATCCTTTGCGATTAAGTCGCCGTTTAAATTGGACCTAAAAACTTGAGGAATTTTATTATCTGAGGTCCAAAGAGGTTTAAAAGAGCCCGAAAATTTCTAAAGGCAATAAAAAGAAATTCATGCAAAAAATGGGCCGTTTAGGTATTTGCACCAATTCTCCAAAGTTTAATAATTTAGTTTATACACCTCTAAAAAAATTATATATGAGGGTGTTTGGTTAGAGATTTTATAACGGGTTTGCATGTCCTTGAAATTCTTGAAAAAGTGCTAAATAGTTTTGGATGTTATTGGTGTGGAAATCACTTTGACTTTGATTTGTTGATTTGCATAAGACGATGTCATTTAAATTCAATAATTTTTACACCTAAGGATACTTTTGGTGTTCATTCGTTAGGAGTACACTTATGCATCATGCACATATGATTGATTGAGTTGATTTTCCTATCGAATGTGTTCACACCCATTCATTCCATTTCCATGACCTGATTGTTTTAATTTAAATCCATGGTGTGATTTTTAGTATATTATTTTTGTATGAAAAATCCAAAAATAGTTTGTGAAACTTTTTGAGACATACCTTTGCATGCACGTAGTTTGATCCTTGTTTGTATTGCACTTTATCGTGACACTCCATGCTTTGATTTTTTCTTCTTATCTGTCTATTTGGGGACATCATAAAAAGGGGGAGAAAGAATTATCATATTATGGGGGAATTTTTGCATTATGGGGGAGATTTGATTATATTGATTGATTTATTCTTATATCATTTCAAACTCGATGAGTCACTAAGGTTTTTGCTCTATCTCATGTGTGTAGGTACGAAGATTGAAGATCATTATGATGCACACCCTGGTGAGAAAAGCTTTGAGATTTGACGAAAATGATTGAAGAACAGTTTTGAGGTCTGGCAAATTTATTCATGGGAGGGTAGATTTGTATAGGAATTTTGGTTTTTGATAATTCTGGTATTTTTATGTATGTACCGGCATAGACATAGCGGGATATTTGTACGGACATCTTTTTATTATGTTTTATATTGCTACACCGTCGAAGAACATTCAAGAACATTCAAGCATCAAAGACGGATCGAAATATTAAGTTCTTCATCAAAAGGACTCCACGAAATTTACTTTGGTAAGGTTGAGTTTTAATCACTTAGCATTTCACTTAAAGTATTGGGATATTTTTATCAAATATTTTTCTAAAGATTTTGTTCTCGGATACCTTTCTGTAGAAAAATCATAACTAATTGATAAAAAATCAGAAAAACATGAAACTGGCGGCCACGCGTTCGTATTGAAATTATCTACAAGCTGGCATGGAATCTCGTTTAATAGGTTAATCGAATGACCTATTTTGTCATTCAAATGACATAGATATCTCGCGAGAAGTCGTTCGAGCGACACGTGTACTTCGTTCGAGCGACATTCTTATCTCGTTCGAATTAGCTCTAATATCGAGGCGACATGATTTTTTATCAATACTTATTAAATGGTTTTGTTTTTATTAAGAAGTACCAGCATTTTACAGAACAAAAAAACTGTGAAAAAAGAATCCTTTTTGACTTCCTTTTTGAGGGTTTAATCCCTTTTTGTTTACAATTCACAAAAATCCCAATATGCTTTAGTGAATTAATTTTGGTGTTGAAGAACACACATGCTGTGGTTTAATCTTCGTGGGGAGAACTCTACAACCGGAGAGTTGCGTGCTATTGCGTAGGGAGTCCTTATAAAGTTCACAACTTATGGAGAAGCCGTTTTCTTCTTCGTTGCTGACCACCTGGAGTTTTTGCGGGAGATTCCAGCTGACGTTATTTCTAGCCATTGCTTTGGAGTTTTGACGAAGACACCGCGCGTTACACATGTGGGCGATTTTCAGGTTGTATGTAAGTCAATGGTCATGTGAATTCTTTAAAGTTTTAGAAATAAAAGTTTTTTCCCTTCGGGGATTTTTTCTTAAATTTCTATCATATGCTTTATCTATTTATGGGTTAACACACGCACACACATAAATGTATTTTTAGGGGTTGAATTGATTTGGTTTATATAGACTCTAATTAAATAAGTGTGCCATTTAGGTTTCACCATCAATTCTCCAAAGTTTGAGAATTTAGATCATCTCTATTCAAAATATAAATCTGAGGGAGTTTGGTTAGAGAATTTAAACGGGTTTGCACTTCCTTGAAAGTCCTAAAAAAGCATTAAATCGTTTTGGACTTTATTGATGTGGAAATATTTTTGAGATTTGATTTGTTGATTTGATTGAGTCAATGTCTCTTATTTCCATCTTTTTACACCTAAGGAAGATGCTCAGTTTATTCGTTAGGAGTATTCAATATTAATCGTGCACATATGTCATGTTTGTATGCGTTGATTTTCCTATCGAATTTGATCACACCCCTATATTTACGCTATCATCGACTTGGTTGTTTTTGTGTTTGTTCATGGTGTGATTCTTTGTTGTATATTTTGTGAGAAAAATTTCGAAAATTTCAAAAATAGAGAGTTTTTTTACCATGTGACATTTTCCATATTTGTGCTTATCATATTTATCTATTTGGGGACAACATAAAAAGGGGGAGAATGAATTATGGGGGATAATTTTGGTGTTTTGTTGATTTATCAATGATTTGCTTAAACTTAATTGATATTTGATTTTTGCATATCATTATATTTCAAACTGTTGCTTGTCACGGGTATCTGCTTTATCTCATGTGTGTAGGTACAAAGTTGATTTATTGTATTGCACGCCCTGATGAGAAAAGTTTTGAGAGTTTCTGAAGAGCTGAAGATTTGAAGATGCAGAAGTTTGATTGAAGACATGTCATGTAGTATTCTCAGTTTGAGGGTCTAATGGGGATATTATATTGTATGTCATTCTTTTTAGGGAGATTGCATAATTTGGATTTTTTATGTATGTACCGGCATAGACATAGGGGGAGATTTGTAAGGACATAATTTTATAAATGTTCGGGGTAGAATCTATGAATTTTGTATTTTCCCTAGATCACAATTTGTATGTCTGATACCGCTACATTCGGCATGTCATCACGATCATCCTCGACGGCCTCTATCCGAATCCATGCATCCATCATCTTCACACGTGCATCATGCTACATGCGACGTGTTGCTTAGCTGTTTCGCACTACTCCACGACGCATTATTGGTAAAATGTCTTATTGGAGTTGTTTATATTTGCATATATATTTGGGAAATTTTTTAGAAAATAATTTTTGAAGTCTGGAATATTTTTTATCGAAAGAAGAATTTTTTCTAAGTATAGAAGCGGAGTGCCTCGGTCGACGATCTCGTTCAAACGAATCAGCACTGTCGTTCGAGCAAGATCAGCATCTCGCACGAAGTCATTCGAACGACACGTGTCCTTCGTTCGAGCGAGATGCCTATCTCGTTCGAGCGCCGCTGCCGCCTCGATTTTCATATAAATACCAGTGTACCTTCTACACGTTTTTCTAAGTCCTTTTGCAATCTCGAATTCTGCAAAAACTGCCCAGAATCAAACTTCATCTTTTAAGGTTTTTAAGCCTTTTTTTATTCACATAATCACTCCCATTTATATATGTGAATATTTAAACCTTCAAGAGGACTGTTTACTCTTCTGGAGTACTTTGTGAAGAAGCTGCTCTCTTCTTCGTTGCTGCCCACTTGAAGTTCCTGCGAGAGATTCCAGCCGACGACCTAGAAATCGACACCCGAGGGTATTTCTTTGCAACACTTATTTTCATTGTAATCCGTGTAACCGTATCTTACAAAATTATAGTGAAAATAAAAAGGTTTTGCCCCTTTGGGGGATTTTTCCTCATTTGTGTGTTTTGTGC
Source organism: Sambucus nigra (assembly GCA_949130495.1). Lineage (NCBI taxonomy): Eukaryota > Viridiplantae > Streptophyta > Magnoliopsida > Dipsacales > Adoxaceae > Sambucus > Sambucus nigra. The sequence goes on along the minus strand of OX422210.1, from coordinate 167,632,291 downwards.
GTGATTAATTATTCTTGCATGATCATATTGATTTCAATCACATCTAGATGCATGTTTTAGGATTAAATTGAAAAATTGAGATTTAATTAAATAATTTTTTGATTTGAACGCAATCGCACTCTTCAAAGAGATTTATGGCCAAAGTCAAATTTGAACATTATCTTCCCTCTAGTTTACAAAACACAACCTGGAAGACCTAAAAGGGCAAGGAGGAGGAGGGAGGGGGAACCACCTGCTACAAATCCATTCAAACTATGGAGGAAGGGGGCTATAATGACATGCAAAGTTTATGGGACCCAAGGGAATAACAAGAGAGGATGTCCAAAAAATACAAAGAACACTAATGTGGCTAGTGTAAGTGAAGATGTGCCTCGTGGAAGTGGAAGTGTCGTAGGCAAGTTAGTAATGTAAGTTTAATAGTAAATGAAATTGGTTTGTCATTTCATGTGATTCTTTTTCAATTGTATATGTTTGTTTACTTTAATAGAATATGATGCCTAACACTTGAATATGTTTGTTTATGTAGGTGAGGGACATGAAATATGGTGTCGTAGTCGATGTGGTAACACCGGGTCCCTTGCAGCAGCCTCCACCTATACAAAGTTGATAGATTTATGATAGCATATGTAGTTTGATTTTGTTTATTCATATTTAATAAACTTTAGTAAATGTTTGAACATTGGTCCAATTTTTTGGGATGGGTTGGTTTTCTGATATTGGCTGTGAGTTTTATAACTTAATGTTGAGAATAACCCTTTTTTGTTGGGACTTAAAGTCTAGTAGACTTATGTTTGCAAACAAAATTAATTCATAAACAACATTTCTGCATAAATTTCATTTCATTGATTCATAACTTCTTTAGTACACCCAAAACATATTACATGAGTTCTAATTTTGTTTGCACATTATTGGCATTGGTATTTCCCCACTTAACAAAACATAAAACAAACACCAACAATATACAATATACCCAATCCATAGACCAAAACTTGTCTCTTCCCCTATATCTACCCACATCATCCTCGAGAGCCTGAATCCATTGAAGAAGACTAGGAATAATGTTCTTGGATCTTTCACACATTGGAGGATATTTTCTCACGAAGTAGCTATAAGATGAATAAGAGTAAAACCTCCTTTCAGGGTTGGAATCCGTCCAAGATGTACGAATCACAGTGATATTTCCGCAGTAGCATATTCCTTCCATGGTGAGTTTCTTCCTTATTCTTCTCTCTTCCTTCTTCCTCTTTCTTCCTTCTTCTCTGCTTTGTCTCTTTCTCTCCTTCAAGATGTCTTTTTTCTCCACATGCAGATTTGGTTTTGAGAGACAAAATGTCAAAATATTTCATTTACCATTGAAAATACCAACATACCCTCACTTACAACACACGGGCAACTCACGTGAGGCATCTCCCGCCAAAAAATAGACGGACGTAACGTTTTTGGGTCATTTGAAATGCAAGTGAAACTGCAGGGTGTAAATTAAAAAAATGAAAGAATTAGGTAGAAAGTACCAATATGGTCAAAGTATATGGGGCCCATTGTAATTAACCCAAAATAAAATTTAAAACTAGTACCTTTTATCATATAGAGTTATTCCATGGCTCTAGAGGAGTCCAATCCCAAACACTCAACTCTATTTACCCCTAACGTGTTACGAAAACACTAAATAATATTTCATGGGGGGATAGAATCGTGTGTATATATATTCACACCATAGAACACATGCGGTTGGGAGTAGACTTGCATATTTGACTAAGCCTAAACTTGTGTAATACCCCTTACTTTCGTGTATTTATTTTTATATTAAATTATCGAGTGTGGGTGATTTAATATAATTGAGAACTAAAATAAGGATTTAACATAAATATTGATTTGGGTAGAATAGTTAATATTTATGAGAATTGTACATTTGCTAGTGTGATATGGTAAATATACTCTTGTTGTATGAAATTTCGTTGTATATTTGTGTATTGGCAGTGGGAATTAGTTATTTCTCAACTGTGACATATTTTAGTGAGTGTAACACCTCGCCTGCCCGGGGAGAGCGAACGGAGCGCTAATGCGATAAAATAAATCCAAATCCACAAATCACAAGGTATAGAGAATCTAAAAACCCACAACAACAAGAGAGGAAACCACTAATCTCAAATCTCTTCAAATAAATACAACAAATCTCTCGAATTAAATACAACATCTAACTCGAAATTAAAATACAAATCTCCAATGCTCTATATAACAAAATAAATAATACAAATCTTTCCCAAATAATCCTCGCTAAAATCAATCTCCATAGCGCCCCAAAATCCGCGCTAACCTGCCACTAAAAGAAAATATGGGGAAGTACACAGTACGACATGAATTATGCTCAACAAATACGAATTAACAACGAATAAAACGTAACAACACGAGTACGAATATTCAAATCAAATGCAAATATCAAAGCATTTATCAATATAATTTCTCAACAACACTTTAACCGGGTCACCAGGCCTCACCACATCCGTATATGCTTTATCAAGCCATAGCTCGGGAAACAGGAATTTTGGCGGGTGCCCAACATCCGTGCCATATTAAAATCTCATGACGACGTGCTCATCAACAATATAATGATACCATATGAATCAAAATAATTTCAACAATTATTTTCCAGATTTCAATGAATTTATCAATTCAAATATGAGTTCAATTAATCAAGAATTCAAAGAGAATGACACTCGCGAGATTTAAGGAGCATATTGTGTAAAACCCCATACCTCAAACCATGATGAGAAACCAATGATCACATCCTCAAGTTCAACACAAAGATCTACAGAAGCTCCTCCAAGAACCTCCAACAAAAATAGCCTCAAGAACACCTCTAATATAAGGTTGGAACTCACAAATCTCAAAGGCCAATGTATATTTAAAAAAAAGAGGAATATAAAATATATTTGCTGCCAAAATTTGTGCCAAAAGTAGGTTAAAAGGGTTGCCCACGACTTCCTTTTATAATGCAAAGAAATGAAAAGTTGGAATCCAAAAGACTCCTTTAAATAAGGCAAAGAAATGAAGAGTTGGAAGTCGAAACAACTTCAAGAGTTAAAAATATTTTAAAATCCGTTTTAACTCCGATTTCGAAACCGTTTGAAATTCTCGCCTTTAAAAATAATAACCAACACATTTGAGCAATAAAAATAATTTTATCAAAAACTTTATTTTTCCTCTTTATTTTGAAAATACCCCAAAAATTACGCGGGCTGTTACACTTCCCCACTAACAATGGAATTTCGCCCTCGAAATTCGCCGAATGCCTAACTCTCAAAATCAGGCCAACAATCTCCAAAATAATCTCGTCTCCAAAAATAAATTTCTCACATCTATTCTCGAAACCTATCACGAATATCACCTTAAATTTTCTATCTACAAAAATTGTTATCCACGCAATGAACCCAAAACCCAAGCCCCGAGGTTTGCCGTATACCTAAGCTCTGATACCATTTGTAACACCCCGCCTGCCCGGGGAGAGCGAACGGAGCGCTAATGCGATAAAATAAATCCAAATCCACAAATCACAAGGTATAGAGAATCTAAAAACCCACAACAACAAGAGAGGAAACCACTAATCTCAAATCTCTTCAAATAAATACAACAAATCTCTCGAATTAAATACAACATCTAACTCGAAATTAAAATACAAATCTCCAATGCTCTATACAACAAAATAAATAATAAAAATCTTTCCCAAACAATCCTCGCTAAAATCAATCTCCATAGCGCCCCAAAATCCGCGCTAACCTGCCACTAAAAAAAAATATGGGGAAGTACACAATACGACAGGAATTATGCTCAACAAATACGAATTAACAACGAATAAAACGTAACAACACGAGTACGAATATTCAAATCAAATGCAAATATCAAAGCATTTCTCAATATAATTTCTCAACAACACTTTAACCGGGTAACCAGGCCTCACCACATCCGTATATGCTTTATCAAGCCATAGCCCGAGAAACAGGAATTTTGGCGGGTGCCCAACATCCGTGCCATATTAAAATCTCATGACGACGTGCTCATCAACAATATAATGATACCACATGAATCAAAATAATTTCAACAATTATTTTCCAGATTTCAATGAATTTATCAATTCAAATATGAGTTCAATTAATCAAGAATTCAAAGAGAATGACACTCGCGAGATTTAAGGAGCATATTGTGTAAAACCCCATACCTCAAACCATGATGAGAAACCAATGATCACATCCTCAAGTTCAACACAAAAGATCTACAGAAGCTCCTCCAAGAACCTCCAACAAAAATAGCCTCAAGAACACCTCTAATATAAGGTTGGAACTCACAAATCTCAAAGGCCAATGTATATTTAAAAAGAAGAGGAATATAAAATATATTTGCTACCAAAATTTGTGCCAAAAGTAGGTTAAAAGGGTTGCCCACGACTTTCTTTTATAATGCAAAGAAATGAAAAGTTGGAATCCAAAAGACTCCTTAAAATAAGACAAAGAAATGAAGAGTTGGAAGTCGAAACAACTCCAAGAGTTAAAAATATTTTAAAATCCGTTTTAACTCCAATTTCGAAACCGTTTGAAATTCTCGCCTTTAAAAATAATAACCAACATATTTGAGCAATAAAAATAATTTTATCAAAAACTTTATTTTTCCTCTTTATTTTGAAAATACCCCAAAAATTACGCGGGTTGTTACAGTGAGTTATATGAGGTTGGGAGATGGCTTTTATATTTTGAGTTTCTAATGAAAATTTGGAGGGCACATTTGATTTCGGAAGGGTCAAGAAAGTCAAAATGACGGCCCTGGGTTTTTTATTTGGGTTTCAGAATCTTTTTGATTAGTTTGACTCGAATTGGGGTATACGAGTTATTTTTATGTGTGTATTATCATTTAAAGTTGTGATTACTAATAATAGGGGGTTATTAGGCTTAAGAGGGCTAATTAATCTTAATTAAGAGAAAACCCATTTGAGAGAGAGAACGCGAGAAGAAGAGAAAGAGAAGAGGAAGCTTGAGAACACTGGAAATCTTGTGTAATACGTGACTTTGAGGAAGAATCAGACCCTACATCTTAGAGGCAAGTGGATTAACTTGCTAAATGCTTATTTGTGTAATTTATTTCATAATTTGTGGAAAGATTTTGGTAATATTAGAGATATATGTTAAACCCTAGACTTTAGTGTAGAATTTTTGTCTTTATTGTTGGTATAAGGGTTTGAAGGTATAAAAATGGTGGAATTCATATTTTAGGTGGATTATGATGTGAAATTATGTAGAAGAAGGGTTTGTTGGAGAAATAGGAAGATTTCGTAGGATTCAGAACTGTGATGTCAGGACCGGTTCGTTTTTAAGGATATCGAATCGGTCTGGAGGTTAAAAGTTTTCTGTCAAATTTGAGGAAACGAACCGATTAGTTTTCAAAGGATATCAAATCTGTCCGGTAATAAAAAGTTTTTTTCCAATTTTAAGGAACCGAACCGGTTCATATTTGGGGACCTTCGGTCCTGTCCGGTTGCTGCAGTTGTAAATTCTGATGCTATTCCTCTCTAGTGGATTTTAAATACTTAGGAAACCCTTTTATATTATTGGGTTAACATGTTTATGGGGAACATGGTGTGTATGATATGACTCTATGGAGGGGACAATTTGGGGCTATTATAGAGGCGTATCTGAGAGGATATTATATTGTTTCCTTTTTATAAATTCTCCAGGGAGTGGAGATTCTTTTGAGGAGGGTTGTGGGCTGATGAGTGTTAGTTCGTGGGTTCTTAACGTGGGAAAATGTAAGGAATAATCATAGGTGCGATTGGTTATCAATAATCAAGTATGTGAGTAGTATAATATGAACTTGAAAGGATAGTGTGGATCATTGGCTAATGTAAGGTGTGATATTTACATATAGCTAGGATTATTAATATATACATTCAGAAATGTGACGGTTTATATATATGATGTGAATGTAAATTGGGTGCGAATGATATGTGCTATGTGGTACATACCCCACTAATGCTATCATGGGAAGTTGCGCGATGTGGGAAAATCCCCTGGCTCAAGGAGCAGGGAGAGTATAGTCCCCAGGTCATAGCATCCAGTAATTTTCCATGTGTGAGGCAGGGGTAAGACGTCTTGGGTATGATTCCTCTTACCTTTAGCTAAGGAACTATGGTCGCTTCCATACGCTTGTGAGTTGGTTTTATACCAAGTCGGTGTGGGAGTCCGAGCGCTGGTAACTCTGGATGATATGTGAGTAATTCCCTAAAAGATGAATGCATTGTAGAGACTGTTTGTATGCGTGTACGATGTGTGTTATGTATTGACCTATTTATATGATATGTGTATTATGTATTGTCTATTTTATCATGAGATTGGATAAGTATGATTTTATGTTTGTATACTGGAATTTAGGAGTACGTACTATGGACTGAGGGCCTAACGAATTTTCACGACTAACAATGTTAGGTAGTAGTGTATCGGGGGGTCTTTGTTTAGATTTTGCTTGCGAGACGTCCCACGCATGAAATCTAACCCTATGTTGTAAGTGGGGAAATGTTTGGTCGTCTGTAAATGAGGTATTCGAATTTGCAAAATTTAAGGGAATGACATCTAACCATGATAATAAGTTATAGTTACGTTAATGGGAGTTATGCATAGGCTTGACGGGGTATGGTTCGTAAATTTAGCGGGATAGCTTAACAATATAATTAATGTGTATGTTTAGGTGTGTGCTATAGCTGAGAGGTGAGGTTGAGTCTCAAGGGAGTGAGATTCCATGTCAATTATGAAATCTTGCATTTTTAGTTATTATGCATTTAATTCACTTGCTATAACTATTTTCAAACCTAGGGCTCTGACCCGTTTATATCTTTCCCTTACACATTATATATATATATATATATATATAGAGAGAGAGAGAGAGAGAGAGAGAGAGAGAGAGAAAGAGAGAGAGAGAGAGAGGCAGGCTCCTGTGCACACTAAGTTTGCACATTACCTTTTATATATAGTAAAAAAAATATTTTTGAGTTGATTTTTTTTGTGTGATATTTAAACATTTCAAGGAACCCATATAAAAAAAATCAGCTCAAAAAAACTTTTTTTGCTATTTTTAAAAAATCGGTCAAACTTTCACAGTTTTTAAGCCCTTTAAAAACTGCGAAAGTTTGACCGATTTTTTAAAAATAGCAAAAAAAGTTTTTTTGAGATAATTTTTTTTATGTGAGTCCGTTGAAATGTTATAATATCATTTAAAAAAATTGGTGCGCGCCAGCACTAAGTTTGCACACTTTTAAAAGGTAATGTGCAAACTTAGTGTGCATAGGAGCCTGCCTCTCTCTCTCTCTCTCTCTATATATATATATATATATATATATATATATATATATATATATATATATATATATATATATATATATTGTGTCTTTTTTAGGTGTTCCTCCACAAGGATGCTCATGATGATTATCTATTCCAGAGTTTTAGGAGCTGTAACATGTGCGGAATTTTATAGGATTTTGTTATAGACACATCTCTTTTTGTAATCTAGTTGAGAATTCACAATTGTAAATCGGGTGTGTATACGCAAAGGTCATATATGTTGATCTCTTATATAGTTGTCTCTTGATGTTGTATGGTTTGTTGCCCAATAGCATATTCGGGAATATTCTTTTGTATGTCTACTCATAGCATGTTAATGATCTAGTCCTTTAATTGTCTATTATGTTTATGCTCCGTAGTATATAAATGTTTTATTGTCGGTACAGTTTATAAAAGGAAATTTTTGGCACCTGTTTATTTTATATAAGGTGGTTACTGGTTATATTTATATTCGATAGTTGGTGCTGAGAATGATAAACTTGAGATTCTTGTTCTATTTTATTATAGGGATGGCCACCCGTTATATTGAGTAAGCGGGGTGTCATAGGTGGTATCATAGCATCAGGTTCTAGAGTCTTAGGATCTGTGGGGACTTCTACGTTCTACCATAGTGTTTTTGATATAGAGCCTTAATATTAGGATTGTTGTGTTCATATTTCGTCTTCAATTTTCTGCTTTGATAGATTGCTTGAACTGTGTTTCTATACAATTTATCCTTTCTACAGATGCCACCAAATGAGGTCGCCTTACTAGGGCAAATAGAGGAGCCGAGAATGTGGAACCCCAAGTGCCTTAGGGGACTATGATTTCCGTAGAAGTTGCCAATATTGTGGCACGAGCTGTAAATGCGACGATGACCACAATGGCACAACAATATCCTCAGGCTCCGCAATAGCCTACAGCTCCTGCAGTTCAAACCCACTCGAGGCTATCCATGTGGGAGAGTGTGCGAGAAGCTTTCCAAAAGGGTCACCCTCCAGAATTCCAGGAAGGAGCTAACGTTATCCTTTCTAGTCAGTGGAAAAAGGATATTCAAAGCCATTTACGTATGGTTCAATGCAGCGATGTTCAAAAACAAATAATCGCCATTTTAAATTAGTTTCTGCGGCTCTCCAGTGGTGGGAGTCGGTTACTACCTCTGTATAAAGAGATATGATTCCCATAACCAATTTTTGGGTACTTTTTAATCGTGACTATTTTCCTCCAGCAGTTCAGATCGAGATTGTTAAGTGTAACCTAAGGGGAACAAACTCGTTAAGTACAAAGAGGAATTTACCCACTTAGCAAATTTTGTACCGGATGAAGTTAATACCGAGGAGAATAGAAACTTAAAGTTTATGGGAGGTTTGAATGGGAGAATTCGGCAACACCTGTTGGGGAACCCGACTTTATTAATGTTTACAGATGTAATGAATGCTGCATTGTTACATTGTCAGGATTATCGTTTACATTTGAAGGGGAGCAAGAAATTAGTGGACTCGAGTTCATCGAGTAAGATGGGATTAGATAGTGCCAGTGGGGCATAGCAGTCGCTACAACAAGGGAATTATAAAAAGGAAATAGATCTAGCTTCGAGGGATTAAGCAAAAAGGCAACGTGCATGAGGCTTTTGATTTAAAGGTGGTGGTTTTAATAAGAGTATTAAAGGGAACCAACATTAGCAACAAAAAAATGTTCCTCAAGGCCAAACAGGTTGGGAGAATAACGGGGGAGCTCAACAGGGCCAAGGTCATCCGGGCCAGCGAAAAGGATAACCCGGTTTTGGGCAACAGGGCTAGAGGCCGAGGAACTTTGTAGGCCATTATTTTCAGTGTGGTGAGGCGGGTCACAGGAATATAGATTTCCCATAGCAGACTAGGGTGCAGGTGCAAGGAGCTCAGCAGAGTCAACAAACACTTTTACCACCCCCGACGCCCGTTCAGATTGCCCCACCTCCACAGGGACAGTTGAAATATGGGCGAGTGTACAATGTTCAAAATGCAGTGTTACCGCAGGTGCAACAGCCTCCACTAGCAATTGAGGGTAAGTTCCCTATCCGTGGGAATATGGGTCTAGTATTATTTGATACTGGATCTTCCCATTATTTTATAGTTGTTCATTTTGCGCGTAAAATGGGAGTATTAGAGTCAGCAAATACTATTCAAATGTGTGTATAATCTCCCTTGGGAGATGGATCGCTTATACATTTTATTTGTAAAGGCGTAGAGATAGATTTTGGGAGATTATGTTTAGCTGCCGATTCACTTGTATTAGATATGCATGGATATGATGTTATATTAGGTATGGACTGGTTGGTTAGATATCGAGAGATGGTAGATTATTTTGGGAGGTCGATCGTATTTGCTATTCCGGTCCAGAAAATATTTCTTGTTGCTATGCCTCTTTCGGAGGGAAGTTCAAGCATTGATTTGTACTATATCGAGGAAGAGACTTCACAGGAAGTGGTTGTTTCCTTAGACTCGATCCCAATAGTTCAGGAATTTGCTGACATTTTTTAGGAGATTCCAGGCTTACCTCCGAGTCACAAGATCGAGTTTATTATAGATTTAGCACCAGGGACTAGGACAATTGTGCGAGCTCCATACTATATGGCTCCTATGGAAATGATGGATTTACGAGACCAAATCTAGCAGCTTTTGGGATAAGTTTCATTCGTTGGCGTACATCACCTTGGGGAGCCCCTGCGTTGTTTGTGAAGAAGAGGGACGGTTCTCTACGGTTATCTGTAGATTATCGAGAATTAAATAAGGCGATAATCAAGAATAAGTATTCAATGCCTCGTATTGATGATTTATTTAATCAGTTGAGAGAATCCTCTTACGTCTCAAAAATAAATTTGCATACGGGGTATCACTAGCTTCGTATTAGGGAGCAGGATATCTCTAAAACTGCATTTCCAACCCGATACGGATCCTATGGGTTCTTAGTTATGCCATTTGGGCTAACCAATGCCCTGTGACACCCCGACTAATTAAATATCGGGTATCTAATCCTTTATTAAATTAAATCAAAATGCCAAGTTGGTTCAGTTAATAGCATCAATGTCGAAAACATTTTTAATAATTACTAACCACCTAGTATTTAAAAGTAAGATGTCAAATTTTAAATTAAGTCTGATTAACAAGCAGTAAGTGAGATATAAAAGAATAACATAACCATACACCATAAAGTCTCAACGAAGTAACCAACAAACATTAATGAGTCCAGAGGAAAAACTCCTCACAACAATCCACAACTGAAATGAACAAAATAGTGTATCCTGAATTAATTACATGCCAAAAATCTGAATAACTGAAATATTAAATGTCTCTAATATAAATGGGCGACATGCCCTACAAATGATGGAACTGAATATGGAGTAAAAACAAAAGGAAGCGCCTACTATCAAGGCCCTGTAACTTCCACAACAGCTACAACTCATCACCTGAATGGAAATCCTATGCATGGTGTCCTTTTGGCTGGGCACCTAAAAGATTTTTACAAAAGACAAAGATTTGAAAGCAAACGGGTCAGAGCCCGAAAGTGGAGAGTATTTTAAAAATATCAAGTGCTTTAATAACATTAAAACAATGAAGGAAAAATAAATGTTAGGACGTGCACTCACATGAGCTCCTCACCTCTCAACTAATGTGCACTCCTAATGCATCCATAGCCCGTACTAGTTATGCTACTAACTAACTAGTCTAGTACAAAATCTGGATTCAGTTTGTAGGTTTAAGGGTTTATTCACGTCATTAAAGTATACCATGTATGTGCCTAACTTCCCTATTAACAACCTTTTATTATGTGGAGTTCTCATTTTAATCTCTATTAAAATAGTACAAGTATACACATCGTTACTTTACTAAGTATTTCATTGAACATTATTTGTATATTATTCACATCATAAATATACATTATAGACACCCCTAGTCTAGGATACGGTGCACATACTCTGCTATCTCATCCCGGTACATCACGTACATAAGGATTACAAATTCCGAATCTCTCAGGAATTATTAGAATAAGCATAACACACAAAAATGGAGGCGAACATAATTCAACATATCCATGTCTCACGTACATACCTACGCTCCACAGTCAGCTGACTTATTAACTCACAAATAAGTCATTCTAGTATTATGTTCTTAAGGTACCAATCTAAATACCCCCGTAGGCACACAAAGATTAGTTGGCCCAACACGAACGACGACCTCCGTGATAGCAAGTATGGTAGGTATGTCATACACATAAGTCATATACTAAGCATTCACACGTCTTAGATATCTTAATATTAATAACGGTATATTCTACATCCCTATACCATTATTCCAATTTGATGCATTTTAAGTCTTCCGATAATATATAATGTAGACTGTCGACACATCTCACATCCTAGTTTCTTATACTTAAAACCTATCTCAAAGAGGTTACTAAGTCTCCTATTATTTCCACATTTACTTTCATTATTCTTAAGGTCATTTTTTCTGCCACAAACCCCATTTCATCAAATCATTCGAATTTACTCTTTTAACCCTAATATTATCTCACTCGTCGAGCTTTATTGAATTTTTGACAACTATCCCAAATTAAATTCTAATTAAGGTCCGATTTCACAGCCATACCTACTGGTCTTCCTTAAGTCTAAGAATACTCACAAAGTCCCCATCAATAATTTTCTAGGGTTAACATCCTTAAAATTTTAAATGGGAAGATTTTACTCATTCTAGGAAGGTCGATCAATTGACCTTGTATGTTAGATCGATCGATGGTGATCGATCGATCGACCTATGAATGTCGATCGATCGAGAGCACCAGTTAGGCTACAGACTGCTTTGTTTTGCAGTCCAAGTTTCGCCCCAAAATTCCATTATAATGCATGAAACTCTAATCTAACGTTATAATATCATCATACAACCATCCTACAACATGGTTAACGTTCTAAAACCAATAAATCATCAACCAAGGGCTTTATTTGGATGAAAACTTCATCAAGAACCCTAGTTCTCTATTTCTTTCAAGAACAATAATAATTCTCTTCTTAAATCCGTTTTTAGATCATCAAGGGTTACATTTTGGATTCATAATTCGTCCAGAATATGTCTACATGCAATTCCTAACATGGTTTATAGTTTTAATCTTAAAATTCAAGGGTTCATATCAATCTTCCAAGACAAAATTCGATAATTACACTAAACATGGGAGAACACATTCATTGAATCAATTGTAACTAAATCACTTGCCTTATGTTCTTCAGATTTGTTGTTGGTTGGAGATGGTTGAATTCCTTTCCCTTTCTTTGCAGAATTCTCCTCTCTCTCTCTCTCTACAAGTTCTTCTCACAAGATGACAATGGAGGTGGGGGTTGGTTTTTGGCAAGTTACAATATTTTCTTAACTTCTCCCGTAGCCCACTACTTAGATTAGGGTTGAAAATGGGTTAGTGGGTTTAATGATAACCTATAATTAAAGTATAATTTTGGTGGGTTTTAATTACCAAATTTCCAAAATTACCAAACTACCCTTTTGGGTTGCCGGTTTGGGCTAAAAATGCCCCGGGACCCAAACTAAACCCCCGGCTAGTGTTTTCTGACTATTTCGATCCTTCCAGACACGTTGGCACACTCAAAATGACCATACGGTTGATAAAAATAAAATTCACTTTTTAATTAAAATAATTATATTCCAGACGCGACTGTCACACGCGTCCCAACAAAATTTCCAAATTGCCGTATTTCTATCTCACGACAATTTCAATATTTTCAATATTCATATAACGTTATAATCAAATACCAACTCACATCTCGTTAGTATTTTATCCGCATTAATTCTCAATTAATTCACATTTAATTTAATTAATCCCATAAATAATTATCCATAAAAGTACGGGGTATTACATACTTCCCCCCTAATAACAGAATTTCGTCCTGAAATTCGGATAAGTAAGGCACACCTGGAAAAATTAGGTATCCTCCAGTATTCAAAACAATTATAAAGAAAAGCCCAAATCACTAAAATCCTCACTTCACAATAAGCTTGTTTAACATACTTGATACCTTATCATAATAATCTTCGATAAATGCACCTTACGTTGTGCTCTTATTAAACAACATTCGAATAAAAATAGCCTATACATCATTAGCCGCATTATTTTTATTAGTATTGTGAGTCCGCACCTCACTACTAACTCCCGCGTTTATCAAAACTCCAAACTCCCATCCTGGGATGAATTAATAACACATCTGACTTGTGATTTTCAAACAAGGTTAAAATACATTCGGGTGGTGTCTCACAAAACAATTTTCGGCACCTTATCCACAATAAAATAGATACGGGTGGTTTCACCCAGCTCTACTATTAGATAATATTTTCTTCCCATTACCACAATGTACCTTGCTTACTAGTTATACCTGATTTGGAATTGAAAATATCGCAATGAATCCAAAATTTCTTTCATACAATCCATCAGTCGTTAGTCACCTTACGCCTGCACCTCGGGTTATAGGTGATACAACCCTTAGATGAATCGTTATTTCCCACTACTTATTGTCACCCCACCTAAATGTGGATTTTGGTGATTTCATCCCAGTTCTAAATAATACTTCGTCGAACCACGTACCGGCGTGTTCACTATCTAATAGTGTAAATCATTCAAGTATATAACAATTTGTCTCCTTCTGAACAACATAACTCACGTATTTGAAGGAATTTGTTACCCCTCAAGGAATTTACTAACTTGACTCTTCCATCCATGGAATCATCGGTTGGATAAAAAATTAATTGGTTAATCATCTAACACCCAACCATTCTACTACTTACTACACCCCTTTAAATGCTGACTTTCTTGTAAATGTTCCTTCCCGTTAAGTGACACTTAACGATCCTCTGCTTCTCTTGGCGTATGTCAAAGTTTCGACCCTTACACTTTCTCACCTCTTTGTGAAAATCCGGACTCTTTATACCTTATTAACATTCTCACTCTATTTACTCTTGAGTCACCCACAACATTTGATTAGTCGGGACTCTACTCCAAATTGCACATAATAATTAAATATTTGCCTTCTCAAGAGATATCCCCTTATTAAATGGCTTTTCATTGCTTTTTCACTACATTCGAACGTGCTACACTGATTACATACGAGTATACTCATTAACACCTTCTTTTACGACGCTAAATCCTATAAGTAATAATTTCACCCAACTATATCCCTTCTTCTGACGATACTACTTTAGTCAACCAGAATATCTACAGCTTTTATAACCCATGCATATGGCGTTACACATCATATACGCTATACGTATTCCAAACTCTTTATTGCTCTAGTATTTCCATCGTGGCCATACCACTTGGGCGTTCTAAATCACCTCGGAATTTGAAATCCTAAATTCTTCTTAACCTCAATGCATCCTTCAACCTGCTGAAATAAAACCAAAATTTTCAGTACTTCTTCAACACACCACTGGCTCTACTGACCTTATATCGTAATTTTCCTAACTAACTATTTTCGTAATTATCGAGGGATTCCAAATTATGGACGAATGGTTAAATATCTCCCTACTACCAACCTTAAGCAAGGTTTCATGCGTGGGATGTCTCGCAAAGCGAAATCCAAACAAGGAACCCCCCCGATACACTACTACCTAACCTTGTCGGTCATCGAGATTTATTAAGCCCTCAGTCCATAACACATACCCTTATGTTCCTGTCTCTTAATCAACAAAGTTACATCTCCTTTCTCAATTTAACTTAAACAAGGAACTCTTTCCGAAAGACACTTTTTCTTGACATTGATGGTAATCACATTCCATATACACAATCCAATTATACTCGGGGCTCTCAAAATCCCATCCCCAGGTACACAACTATGAGTATAAACTCCCAGATCTCTAAATGGTGATAAAATAATGCACTATACTTATTATGACATCCTGAGTGTTAATTACAATAACCAGCTAAATCGTTTTGCTTACTAGTAAATAAATTACATACTAATCATATCTTTTAAATCTCCGCGCATACTAGGATTAAGTATCCGAGACCGATATGCTTTTGAAATCACAACAATATTTATATATATATATACATATATATAATAGTACAATTTTGAGCCCGGCCCTCTCACAAATGGGGCCTCTCTAGAAACAAAACATTCTACCCCAAGGTAGTAACTTCGATAAACTTGTAATACCAGCACACTATCGGTACAATTATATAAAAACACAATTTGGATAATATCATACTTGTATAATACGACACTAAAACGAGTAATTTTAATCAATCAATCATGTACTGCTATCAATATACCCATTCATCTTATACGGATAATAATACAAGGAACCCCACACAATCAGCGAAAAATGTTCACATAAACAAAATTGCCGATACTCACTAAACTCAACTCTCAAGCAAAAGTGACAATAACAACAATAACCATTGTAGTAACCTCTTTATATCACAACCAACATGCAACATCATCTGAGGACATAACTCCTACTTCCATCCTGATAATAGTCCTGGCTGCTCTAATGGTTTCTGGTTTTAACACCTGTCCGTACCACACCAAATATTTCAATAACTGTCGCCCTTGCCAGGACTAATACCTTTATCCCTACACTTGCATCGGGAAACATTTATAATGTACGGGTTTTCACTCCCACAAAGTACCTCTACACATACTCCACTTTTTTCCGATCACCCTCGGACGTTGGTAGTCTCAGCTCTGAAGACTATCTCCATTGTTCCCTTAAGATGTACCTAAGGAACACACTACTAGTTTTCCACCTCTCTTACTGAGATTACCATCGCTCGGTAGAAATTTCGCTATCGAATTATTTTAACGGTTTCTCCGTTCGGTCTTCCTCCTTGTGGTGTTTCTCCAACACCCTTTTTCCCACTCCTATTCTATAAAAATTCTTCGATTTTTGTATCTCCCTACCCAAGGAAACATTTACCTCCAAATTTACACCACGCGATATTATTACTATCTGTGTTTATCATCCAAGCAGAATTCTGCTAGAAGGACTAGCAATTCTTTTATGTAAATTCTCCCTTTAATATCCCCTCCTCCGTTTCACCTACTTCACCCGGTGTATGGTTCACTAAATAATTTTATTTCTTCTCACAAAGTGACCTCTTTCCAAACCTCTCGTGTGAGTTCAGGACGGCATTCGGTTTTCATCCTAAACATCTGATCAAGGAACTTTTGGTCAGACCATTCGTGTACACCCTCTCGACATCACATTCCACTTTTAAGTGGGTTGCTTGTTTCTCACCATTGAATCTCCGCTCTTACGAGTCAAGGAAAAAATTTCTCCAAATTTTCACTCTCGATTGGCCATACTCTGACACAAGTCCAAGCCTTTGGATACATTGCGTTCGTTTAGCTAGCACATGCAGTCTTCGCCTTTCGAGTATTGCTACTGCTGGTTCTCTTCAATGTTACACCTAACTCTTTCTCTCCCATTCCAACCTTGTTGGATGTGTCTAATTTAACCCCATTCCTACTATAGATGTACCCGAAAGTCTCAAGTCCCGCCTTAGCCTTCTATATCATCCAGGACTTCCGTGCCATAATATCGGTGACTTCAACTACGATCATCCTTCTTTAAATAAATCAATTAACCTCAATATATATTTGCCTCCTGCTGTTCACCCAACTGTATTCGCCTAACGTACTACATTGTTCGGCACACGAATAAACCAGATCTCAATACGATTCGCTATCATATACATCATAGCAGGAGAACGAAATTTTACTAAAGGAATCAATAATCCTAAACATAGGGCTCTATATCCAAGAAAGTTACGCTGGAAGCATAATAGGCCGCACAGATCCTAAAGGACATTAGAACCTGATGCTCTGATACCACCTATGACACCCCGAGTAATTAAATACCGGGTAGCTACTCCTTTATTAAATTAAATCAAAATGCCAAGTTGGTTCAGTTAATAGCATCACTGTCGAAAACATTTTTAATAATTACTAACCACCTAGTATTTAAAAGTAAGATGTCAAATTTTAAATTAAGTCTGATTAACTAGCAGTAAGTGAGATATAAAAGAATAACATGACCATGCACCATAAAGTCTCAACTAAGTAACCAACAAACATTAATGAGTCCAGAGGAAAAACTCCTCACAACAATCCACAACTGAAATGAATAAAATAGTGTATCCTGAATTAATTACATGCCAAAAATCTTAATAACTGAAATATGAAATGTCTCTAATAGAAGTGGGCGACATGCCCATCAAATGATGGAACTGAATATGGAGTCAAAACAAAAGGAAGCATCTACTATCAAGGCCCTGTAACTTCCACAACATCTACATCTCGTCACCTGAATGGAAATCCTATGCATGGTGTCCTTGTGGCTGGGCACCTAAAAGGGTTTTACAAAAAAATAGATTTGAAAGCAAACGGGTCAGAGCCTGAAAGAGGAGAGTATTTTAAAAATAACAAGTGCTTTAATAACATTAAAACAATGAATGAAAAATACATGTTAGGACATGCACTCACATGAGCTCCTCACCTCTCAACTAATGTGCACTCCTAACGCATCCATAGCCCGTACTTGTTATGCTACTAACTAACTAGTCTAATACAAAACCTGGCTTCACTTTGAAGGTTTAAGGGTTTATTCATGTCATTAAATTATAACATGTATGTGCCTAACTTCCCTATTAACAACCTTTTATTATGTGGAGTTCTCATTTTAATCTCTATTAAAATAGTACAAGTATACACATCGTTACTTTACTAAGTATTTCATTGAACATTATTTGTATATTATTCACGTCACAAATATACATTATAGGCACCCCTAGTCTAGGCTACGATGCACATACTCTGCTATCTCATCCCGGTACATCACGTACATAAGGATTACAAATTCCGAATCTCTCAGGAATTGTTAGAATAAGCATAACACACAAAAATGGAGGCGAACATAATTCAATATATCCATGGGTCACGTACATACCTACGCTCCATAATCAGCTGACTTATTAACTCACAAATAAGTCATTCTAGTATTATGTTCTTAAGGTACCAATATAAATCCCCCTGTAGGCACACAAAGATTAGCTGGCCCAACACGAACGACGACCTCCGTGATAGCAAGTATGGTAGGTATGTCATACACATAAGTCATATACTAAGCATTCACACGTCTTAGA
This sequence comes from Sambucus nigra, assembly GCA_949130495.1. Lineage (NCBI taxonomy): Eukaryota > Viridiplantae > Streptophyta > Magnoliopsida > Dipsacales > Adoxaceae > Sambucus > Sambucus nigra. The sequence goes on along the minus strand of OX422210.1, from coordinate 167,613,758 downwards.
TATCTTAATATTAATAAAGGTATATTCTACATCCCTATACCATTATTCCAATTTGATGCATTTTAAGTCTTCCGATAATATATAATGTAGACTGTCGACACATCTCACATCCTAGTTTCTTATACTTAAAACCTATCTCAAAGAGGTTACTAAGTCTCCTATTATTTTTACAATTACTTTCATTATTCTTAAGGTCATTATTTCTGCCACGAACCTCATTTCATCAAATCATTCAAATTTAATCTTTTAACCCTAATATTATCTCACTCGTCGAGCTTTATTGGATTTTTGACAACTATCCCAAATTAAATTCTAATTAAGGTCCGATTTCACAACCACACCTACTGGTCTTCCTTAAGTCTAAGAATACTCACAAAGTCCCCATCAATAATTTTCTAGGGTTAACATCCTTAAAATTTTAAATGGGAAGATTTTACTCATTCTGGGAAGGTCGATCGATCGACCTTGTATGTTCGATCGATCGATCAACCTATGAATGTCGATCGATCGAGAGCACCAGTTAGGCTACGGAATGCTTTGTTTTGCAGTCCAAGTTTCGCCCCAAAATTCCATTATAATGCATGAAACTCTAATCTAACGTTATAATATCATCATACAACCATCCTACAACATTGTTAACGTTCTAAAACCAATAAATCATCAACCAAGGGCTTTATTTGGATGAAAACTTCATCAAGAACCCTAGTTCTCTATTTCTTTCAAGAACAATAACAATTCTCTTCTTAAATCCGTTTTTAGATCATCAAGGGTTACATTTTGGATTCATAATTCGTTCAGAATATGTCTACATGCAATTTCTAACATGGTTTATAGTTTTAATCTTCAAATTCATGGGTTCATATCAATCTTCCAAGACAAAATTCGATAATTACACTAAACACGGAAGAACACATTCATTGAATCAATTGTAACTAAATCACTTGCCTTATGTTCTTCAGATTTGTTGTTGGTTGGAGACGGTTGAATTCCTTTCTCTTTCTCTGCCGAATTCTCCTCTCTCTCTCTCTCTACAAGTTCTTCTCACAAGATGACAATGGAGGTGGGGGTTGGTTTTTGGTAAGTCATAATATTTTCTTAACTTCTCCCGTAGCCCACTACTTAGATTAGGGTTGAAAATGGGTTAGTGGGTTTAATGATAAGTTATAATTAAAGTCTAATTTTCGTGGGTTTTAATTACCAAATTTTCGAAATTATCAAACTACCCTTTTGGGTTGCCGGTTTGGCCTAAAAATGCCTCGTGACCCAAACTAAACCCCCGGCTAGTGTTTTCTGACTATTTCGATCCTTCCGGACACGTTGGCACACTCAAAATGACCATACGGTTGATAAAAATAAAATTCACTTTTTAATTTAAATAATTATATTCCTGACGCGACTGTCACACGCGTCCCAACAAAATTTTCAAATTGCCGTATTTCTATCTCACGACAAATTCAATATTTTCAATATTCATATAACGTTATAATCAAATACCAACTCACATCTTGTTAGTATTTTATCCGCATTAATTCTCAATTAATTCACATTTAATTTAATTAATCCCATAAATAATTATCAATAAAAGTATGAGGTATTACATACTTCCCCCCTAATAACAGAATTTCGTCCCGAAATTCGGATAAGTAAGGCACACCTGGAAAAATTAGGTATCCTCCAGTATTCAAAATAATTATAAATAAAAGCCCAAATCACTAAAATCCTCGCTTCACAATAAGTTTGTTTAACATACTTGATACCTTATCATAATAATCTTCGATAAATACACCTCACGTTGTGCTCTTATTAAACAACATTCGAATAAAAATAGCCTATACATCATTAGCCGCATTATTTTTATTAGTATTGTGAGTCCGCACCTCACTACTAACTCCCGCGTTTATCAAAACTCCAAACTCCCATCCTGGGATGAATCAATAACACATCTGACTTGTGACTATCACACAAGGTTAAAATACATTCGGGTGGTGTTTCACAAAACAATTTTCGGCACCTTATCCACAATAAAATAGATACGGGTGGTTTCACCCAGCTCTACTATTAGATAATATTTTCATCCCATTACCACAATGTACCTTGCTTACTAGTTATACCTGATTTCGAATTGAAAATATCGAAATGAATCCAAAATTTCTTTCATACAATCCATCAGTCGTTAGTCACCTTGCGCCTGCAGCTCGGGTTATAGGTGATACAACCCTCAGTTGAATCGTTATTTCCCACTACTTATTGTCACCCCACCTAAATGTGGATTTTGGTGATTTCATCCCAGTTCTAAATAATACTAAGTCGAACCACATACCGGCGTGTTCACTATCTAATAGTGTAAATCATTCAAGTATATAACAATTTGTCTCCTTCTGAACAACATGACTCACGTATTTGAAGGAATTTGTTACCCCTCAAGGAATTTACTAACTTGACTCTTCCATCCCTGGAATCATCGGTTGGATACAAAATTAATTGGTTAATCATCAAACACCCAACCGTTCTACTACTTACTACACCCCTTTAAATACTGACTTTCTTGTAAATGTTCCTTCCTGTTAAGTGACACTTAACGATCCTCTGCTTCTCTTGGCGTATGTCAAAGTTTTGACCCTTACACTTTCTCACCTCTTTGTGAAAATCCGGACTCCTTATACCTTATTAACATTCTCACTCTATTTACTCTTGAGTCACCCACAACATTTGATTAGTCGGGACTCTACTCCAAATTGCACATAATAATTAAATATTTGCCTTCTCAAGAGATATCCCCTTATTAAATGGCTTTCCATTGCTTTTTCACTACATTCGAACGTGCTACACAGATTACATACGAGTATACTCATTAACACCTTCTTTTACGACGCTAAATCCTATAAGTAATAATTTCACCCAACTATATCCCTTCTTCTGACGATACTACTTTAGTCAACCAGAATATCTACAGCTTTTATATTCCATGCATATGGCGTTACACATCATATACGCTATACGTTTTCCAAACTATTTATTGCTCTAGTATTTCCAATGTGTCCATACCACTTGGGCGTTCTAAATCACTTCGGAATTTGAAATCCTAAATACTTCTTAACCTCAATGCATCCTTCAACCTGCCGAAATAAAACCAAAATTTTCAGTACTTCTTCACCACACCACTGGCTCTACTGACCTTATATCGTAATTTTCCTAACTAACTATTTTCGTAATTATCGAGGGATTACAAATTATAGACAAATGGTTAAATATCCCCCTACTACCAACCTTAAGCTAGGTTTCATGCGTGGGATGTCTCGCAAAGCTAAATCCAAACAAGGAACCCCCCCGATACACTACTACCTAACCTTGTCGGTCATCGAGATTTATTAAGCCCTCAGTCCATAACACGTACCCTTATGTTCCCGTCTCTTAATCAACAAAGTTACATCTCCTTTCTCAATTTAACTTAAACAAGGAACTCTTTCCGAAAGACACTTTTTCTTGACATTGATGGTAATCACATTCCATATACACTATGCAATTATACTCGGGGCTCTCAAAATACCGTCCCCAGGTACACAACTATGAGTATAAACTCCCATATCTCTAAATGGCGATAAAATAATGCACTATACATATTACGACATCGTGAGTGTTAATTACAATAACCAGCTAAACCGTTTTGCTAACTAGTAAATAAATCACATACTAATCATATCTTTTAAATCTCCGCGCATACTAGGATTAAGTATCCGAGACCAATATGCTTTTGAAATCACAACAATATTTATATATATATATATATACATATATACAATAGTATAATTTTGAGCCCGGCCCTCTCACAAATGGGGCCTCTCTAGAAATAAAACATTCTACCCTAAGGTAGTAACTTCGATAAACTTGTAATACCAGCACACTATCGGTACAATTATATAAAAACACAATTTGGATAATATCATACTTGTATAATACCGCACTAAAACGAGTAATTTCAATCAATCAATCTTGTACTGCTATCAATATACTCATTCATCTTATACGGATAATAATACAAGGAACCCCACACAATCAGCGAAAAATGTTCACATAAACAAAATTGTCGATACTCACTAAACTCAACTCTCAAGCAAAAGTGACAATAACAACAATAACCATTGTAGTAACCTATTTATATCACAACCAACATGCAACATCATCTGAGGATATAACTCCTACTTCCATCCTGATAATAGTCCTGGCTGCTCTAATGGTTTTTGGTTTTAACACCTGTCCGTACCACACCAAATATTTCAATAACTGTCGCCCTTGCCATGCCTAATACCTTTATCCCTACACTTGCATCGGGAAACATTTATAATGTACGGGTTTTCACTCCCACAAAGTACCTCTACACATACTCCACTTATTTTCGATCACCCTCGGACGTTGGTAGTCTCAGCTCTGAAGACTATCTCCATTGCTCCCTTAAGATGTACCTAAGGAACACACTACTAGTTTTCCACCTCTCTTACGGAGATTACCATCGCTCGGTAGAAATTTTGCTATCGAATTATTTTAACGGTTTCTCCGTTGGGTCTTCCTCCTTGTGGTGTTTCTCCAACACCCTTTTTCCCAGTCTTATTCTATAACAATTCTTCAATTTTTGTATCTCCCTACCCAAGGGAACATTTACCTCCAAATTTACACCACGCGATATTATTACTATCTGTGTTTATCATCCAAGCAGAATTCTTCTAGAAGGACTAGCAATTCTTTTATGTAAATCCTCCCTTTAATATCCCCTTCTCCGTTTCACCTACTTCACCCGGTGTAGGGTTCACTAAATAATTTTATTTCCTCTCACAAAGTGACCTCTGTCCGAACCTCTCGTGTGAGTTCAGGACGACATTCGGTTTTCTTCCTAAACATCTGATCAAGGAACTTTTGGTCAGACCATTCGTGTACACCCTCTCGACATCACATTCCACTTTTAAGTGGGTTGCTTGTTTCTCACCATTGAATCTCCGTTCTTACGAGTCAAGGAAAAAATTTCTCCAAATTTTCACTCTCGATTGGCCATACTCCGACACAAGTCCAAGCCTTCGGATACATTGCGTTCGTTTGGCTAGCACATGCCGTCTTCGCCTTTCGAGTATTGCTACTGCTGGTTCTCTTCAATGTTACACCTAACTCTTTCTCTCCCATTCCAACCTTGTTGGATGTGTCTAATTTGACCCCATTCCTACTATAGCTGTACCCGGAAGTCTCAAGTTGCGCCTTAGCCTTCTATATCATCCAGGACTTCCGTTCCGTGACTTCAACTACGGCCATCCTTCTTTAAATAAATCAATTAACCTCAATATATATTTGCCTCCTGCTGTTCACCCAACTGTATTCGCCTGACGTACTACATTGTTCGGCACATGAATAAACCTGATCGCAATACAATTCGCTATCATATACATCATAGCAGGAGATTGAAATTTTACTAAAGGAATCAATAATCCTAAACATAGGGCTCTATATCCAAGAAAGTTACGCTGGAAGCATAATAGGCCGCATAGATCCTAAAGGACATTAGAACCTGATGCTCTCATACCACCTATGACACCCCGACTAATTAAATACCGGGTAGCTACTCCTTTATTAAATTAAATCAAAATGCCAAGTTGGTTCAGTTAATAGCATCACTGTCGAAAACATTTTTAATAATTACTAACCACCTAGTATTTAAAAGTAAGATGTCAAATTTTAAATTAAGTCTGGTTAACAAGCAGTAAGTGAGATATAAAAGAATAACATGACCATACACCATAAAGTCTCAACGAAGTAACCAACAAACATTAATGAGTCCAGGGGAAAAGCTCCTCACAACAATCCACAACAGAAATGAACAAAATAGTGTATCCTGAATTAATTACATGCCAAAAATCTGAATAACTGAAATATGAATGTCTCTAATAGAAATGGGCGACATGCCCATCAAATGATGGAACTGAATATGGAGTCAAAACAAAAGGAAGAGTCTACTAGCAAGGCCCTGTAACTTCCACAACAGCTTTAGCTCGTCACCTGAATGGAAATCCTATGCATGGTGTCCTTGTGGCTGGGAACCTAAAAGGGTTTTACAAAAAAAATAGATTTGAAAGAAAACGGGTCAGAGCCCGAAAGTGGAGAATATTTTAAAAACAACAAGTGCTTTAATAACATTAAAACAATGAATGCAAAATACATGTTAGGACGTGCACTCACATGAGCTCCTCACCTGTCAACTAATGCGCATTCCTAACGCATCCATAGCCCGTACTAGTTATGCTACTAACTAACTAGCCTAATACAAAACCTAGCTTCACTTTGTAGGTTTAAGGGTTTATTCATGTCATTAATGTATAACATGTATGTGCCTAACTTCCCAATTAACAACCTTTTATTATGTGGAGTTCTCATTTTAATCTCTATTAAAATAGTACAAGTATACACATCGTTACTTTACTAAGTATTTGATTGAACATTATTTGTATATTATTCACATCACAAATATACATTATAGGCACCCCTAGTCTAGGCTACGGTGCACATACTCTGCTATTTCATCCCGGTACATCACGTACATAAGGATTACAAATTCCGAATCTCTCAGGAATTGTTAGAATAAGCATAACACACAAAAATGGAGGTGAACATAATTCAACATATCCATGGGTCACGTACATACCTACGCTCCATAGTCAGCTGACTTATTAACTCCCAAATAAGTCATTCTAGTATTATGTTCTTAAGGTACCAATATAAATCCCCCCGTAGGCACACAAAGATTAGTTGGCCCAACACGAACGACGACCTCCATGATAGCAAGTATGGTAGGTATGTCATACACATAAGTCATATACTTAGCATTCACATGTCTTAGATATCTTAATATTAATAAAGGTATATTCTACATCCCTATACCATTATTCCAATTTGATGCATTTTAAGTCTTCCGATAATATATAATGTAGACTGTCGACACATCTCACATCCTAGTTTCTTATACTTAAAACCTATCTCAAAGAGGTTACTAAGTCTCCTATTATTTCCACATTTACTTTCATTATTCTTAAGGTCATTTTTTCTGCCACAAACCTCATTTCATCAAATCATTCAAATTTAATCTTTTAACCCTAATATTATCTCACTCGTCGAGCTTTATTGGATTTTTGACAACTATCTCAAATTAAATTCTAATTAAGGTCCGATTTCACAACCATACCTACTAGTCTTCCTTAAGTATAAGAATACTCACAAAGTCCCCATCAATAATTTTCTAGGGTTAACATCCTTAAAATTTTAAATGGGAAGATTTTACTCATTCTGGGAAGGTCGATCAATCGACCTTGTATGTTCGATCGATTGATGATGGTGATCGATCGATCGACCTATGAATGTCGATCGATCGAGAGCACCAGTTAGGCTACGGACTGCTTTGTTTTGCAGTCCAAGTTTCGCCCCAAAATTCCATTATAATGCATAAAACTCTAATCTAACGTTATAATATCATCATACAACCATCATACAACATTGTTAACGTTCTAAAACCAATAAATCATCAACCAAGGGCTTTATTTGGATCAAAACTTCATCAAGAACCCTAGTTTTCTATTTCTTTCAGGAACAATAATAATTCTCTTCTTAAATACATTTTTAGATCATCAAGGGTTACATTTTGGATTCATAATTCGTCCAGAATATGTCTACATGCAATTCCTAACATGGTTTATAGTTTTAATCTTCAAATTCATGGGTTCATATCAATCGTCCAAGACAAAATTCGATAATTACACTAAACATGGAAGAACACATTCATTGAATCAATTGTAACTAAATCACTTGCCTTATGTTCTTCAGATTTGTTGTTGGTTGGAGATGGTTGAATTCCTTTCTCTTTCTCTGCAGAATTCTCCTCTCTCTCTCTCTCTACAAGTTCTTCCCACAAGATGACAATGGAGGTGGGGGTTGGTTTTTGGCAAGTTATAATATTTTCTTAACTTCTCCCGTAGCCCACTACTTAGATTAGGGTTGAAAATGGGTTAGTGGGTTTAATGATAAGTTATAATTAAAGTCTAATTTTCGTGGTTTTTAATTATCAAATTTCCGAAATTACCAAACTACCCTTTTGGGTTGCCGGTTTGGCCTAAAAATGCCCCGGGACCCAAACTAAACACCCGGCTAGTGTTTTCTGACTATTTTGACCCTTTCGGACACGTTGGTGCACTCAAAATGACCATACGGTTGATAAAAATAAAATTCACTTTTTAATTAAAATAATTATACTTCTGACGCGACTGTCTCACGCGTCCCAACAAAATTTCCAAATTGCCATATTTCTATCTCACGACGAATTCAATATTTTCAATATTCATATAACGTTATAATCAAATACCAACTCACATCTTGTTAGTATTTTATCCGAATTAATTCTCAATTAATTCACATTTAATTTAATTAATCCCATAAATAATTATCCATAAAAGTATGGGGTATTACATGCCCCTGCAGTGTTTATGGATCTGATGAATACGGTTTTTCTGGATTTATTACACAAATTTGTAATTGTGTTCATTGATAATATTTTGGTTTATTTTTGGACAGAGAGAGAACATGCCGAACATCTGAGGATGGTTCTACAAACATTACGGGGACATCAATTGTACGCTAAGTTCGAGAAATGCAGATTTTGATTGCGAGAAGTGCAATTTTTGGGTCATGTAGTGTCGGAGAAGGGTATTTTTGTGGACCCGAGTAAAGTTACATCGGTGAAGGAGTGGTTTCATCCCACAACACCGACGGAGATTAGAAGTTTGTTGGGTTTGGTGGGTTATTATCTCCGTTTTATAAAGGGATTTTTGAAGATTGTCGTCCCTTTGAAGAGTTTGACTCGAAAGGGAGTCTAGTTTGTGTAGGATGATTCCTGTCAATTGGCCTTTAATGAATTAAAAGTCAGGTTGCGTCGGCACTCATTCTCGCATTTCCTAAAGTAGGAGTGGAGTATTTAGTTTTACCAATGAGTCTCTCTAGGGTTTTGGAGGCGTGCTTCAACTAGAGGAGAGTGCAATTGCGTATGCAGCTCGTAAACTCAAACCTCACGAGCATAATTATCCTACCCATGAATTGGAATTGGCTGCAGTGGTTTTTGCGATGAGAATTTGGAGGAATCATCTTCTGGGCAAGAATTTCAGACTTTTCACGGACCATAAGTCGTTGGAATATTTATTCATCCAGAAGGACCTAAACATAAGGCAGTGTATGTGGTTGGAGTTTGTAAAGGATTATGAGTTAGATATCCAATATCATCTGAGAAAAGATAACATTGTAGCTAAGGCGTTGAGTCGTCGTCCAACTGGGTAGTTAGTAGAGATATGGAAAGCTAAGTGGAAGGAACTTCGTCAGGATGATGCGGTGGCCATGGCTTGTATGGCCGTGTTGTCAGTCACACTCGAGATGATGATGAGGATTATGAAAGATCAATTTGAAGATGTGGATTGTAGGGTTATAGTACATAAATTACTGACCGAGGGAGAAAAATCCTACTCCATCATTTCTGAGGGTGGATTATGATTCAATGGTAGGTTAGTAGTCCCAGGCAATTCCAATCTGTGACAGGCTGTTATGTCAAAATCTCATGGGTCAAAATTTTTTGTTCACCCAGGTGGAGATAAGATGTATCAAGATATAAAATAACAATACTGGTGGGCAGGTATGAAGAGGGACATAGCTGAATTTGTCTCCAAATGCACCACTTGTCAGTTAGTAAAAATGGGGCACCAACGACCCTCGGGAATGTTACAGCCGTTGGAAGTTCTTGTATGTAATTGGGAAAAAATTTTATGGATTTTATCACGGGATTACCAATGACGCAGAGTAGCCATGATTCCATTTGGGTTATCATTGATCGTTTGACGAAGTTGGCACACTTTTTACCAGTGAGGAGAGACTTCACGACGGCACAATATGCTCAACTCTTTATTGTAGAAATTATGAGGTTGCATGGAGTGTCAATTAATATTATGTCTGATCGAGATAAAATCTTTGTCTCCCATTTTTGGCACCTTACGAGGCATTGTATGGACGCCCGCATCGTTGTTTAGGATTGTCGACTCCTTTGAAGAGATTTCGTTCTCCTGCTATAATGTGTATACACTAGTGAATTCTAATTTCGTTCGAATGTGTGCGTGTGCCGAGCGATGACGGATGTCAGAAAAGGACCGTTAAGCGTACATCAGAGGGGCAGGGCTCAGTTGAGATTATGAAATCTATCCGAGGATGATGACCGTAGTTGAGGTCACCTCCATTATGGCACGAGAAGCCACGACTAGAAAGGCGACTAAGGTGCAACAATGATTTTCAAATGCTGTTATAGTCAAATGAGGTGCGAGGGTAAACTTACCCAACGTATTACAAAAACGTGTAGAGACTGTGAGTGGGAAATTTTAGAAACGCGAAAATTGTATGTGTTTACCAAAAGAGGTAAAGTATCCAAAGGCTTAGATATAGGACGAAGTGTAGCAAACTGAAAGTGAAAATTTAGAGAAAATTTTCTTGGCTTTCGGGACAAAATTATAATGGTTGGAGTCAATCACCAATTTTATAAGTGGAATGCTATGCCTATAGGAGAACCTTAGGTACAGTGCTGACTGTATGTTCCTTCCTTAACTATTCGGGATTAGAAGTAAGTGTGGTTCTGAACTCATTAAGAGAGGGCATGTCAGGGGTCCATTCATGAATATGAATCTTAACCGTTAGCGAATTTTGTATCAGAAGAGGTAGATACTAGTGGAGGAAACGACTCCAAGTGGGAGACCAACTTGTAATAATAGTTGATAATACTCGAGGAGGAAATTCTAATGGACGACCGATTCAGAGGTTGACATTGTCATATTTTGTCAAAATAGATGATAACGCTTCTTTGTGGGGGAAGTTAAAGAAATCGAAGAATTTAGTCGAGAATGAGACTGAATGCAATGATGGTGGTATAGCACCACAAAAGGATGTGGATACACATCAGGAAAACCATTTAAATGCTTCAGATAGTTAAATTCTTACCAAGTGATGGTAAATTCAGTAAGTACTATTATAGATAGTAACATGATCTTTATGGCCTAAAAAGTTAAGAGAACAATCGGGATGGTTAACAGGAATCAAGTTTACTAAAGTCCGAGAGGAGGACAAATCCTAACCTGGTTAGTAGGATAGGTGGTAAGTGGATTATGTACTGAGGTGTTTTGTGCGGAGTGAGATCGCTCACGATAATATGTTCCAAAGTTAGTATAAGGACAAGAAATGGTGCCTAGTAAAAGGCAACGATTAAAATGATTTTGTTGTGGTTTGGGCAGACGTGTTAAGTCCGAAAACCATTTGTACAGTCAAGACGATTGACAAGGTAGAAGTGTAAGTTGTATCCTCAGAGGATGGGGCGTGTTTATGTGACACGAGAGAATCACTATATTTTGTTCATTGCTAGATTAGCATGTGAGACGAGCTTAATGCATATAATTATAAATGTTACCATTATGTGAATATTTTTCCCTAGTGTAGTGGGATTTTTCTTGAGCGCTATCCGTGGAGGATGAATGAGTATATCAACAGTGTTTTATACTTCATTGAGGTTACTCGTTGTAGTGATGCGATACATGAGTATGATATTATCCTTGCTAAAACTTTATAGAAATGGTTAGTACGATAGTGGGCATTTATTGCTAGGCTATCAGAATGGTTGCATTAGAGCAACATGTTTTATGTTTTGTTTTGGCAAGCTTTACCTGTAAGAAGGTTGGACTTGCACTTATATTATCTATCCAAGAGACTTCGTAGGAGATAGTGGGCTCGAGATATTCGATGCCAATGTATGTATAGACTTTGTTAGTATAATTTTGTATGTATAGGAATTTACCATTGAGCGAAAAGATTTGACCCAGTATTATGTTTAGCACTCCAGACTTAGTGATAGGAAGAGTGCAGTGTTATATTTACCCTTTAGAGAGGTGGTAGATAAGATTTATACCCCTCTTATTAGGGAAAGGAATTTCGAGAATTCCGAGTGTGTGTATTCGAGGTTTATGAAATGCTATTACCACCAACCTATACTGAATAATTGTGCAATTAGTGAAACGTTCTTTGTTAAGCATAATTACGGGAGAAATTGTAACTTTTTTGTCAAGGGACAGAATAAAGGGGTATATACTATGGACGGAGGACCTAACGGATTTCGATAACCGACAATGCTAGGTAGTAGTGTATCGGGGGGGTTCCTTGTTTGGATTTCGCTTTGCGAGAAATCCCATGCATGAAACTTAGTATAAGGTTGGAAATAGGGAGACGTCTGGTCACTATTCCATGAGTTCGGTACCCTAGTCGAAATGGGATCAAGTAATTATGCATGTAAGTTGGAAGTTAAATCTTGTTTTAAATCCACTGGAGCCGGATTGTGTGGTAAGAAAGCATTGAAAGTTACCCCACGAGTTAAGGAGTGGAACGCTGATATAGAGAATTTAAGGATTTTGATTTTTAGGGTGATTAGAGTGTTGTAATCACGCTGCAAGAACCAAGGAAAATAAAGAATTTGTTTATTAGTTTGAAGCGTATGTGATGCTTACGCTAGTATGCCCGGTTTATAGGGTGTGTAGACATCCTGGTTAACTGATGCTAAAACTCGTCCGAGATGAAGGGACGTGGCAATGGATGTGTAAATGTGTTTGTGGGGCTAACAGAATGAAGTGAAAGTGATATAGAGGATTAAACGCCACATGAGGGGAGATAATCCATACATAAGTGTGCAATTAGAATAGCACGCCCTAACTTGATTGGAAGGCTGTGGGAAGCCATTTAAGAAGGGCTATTCCTTGAATGGAACAGAATTAAATTATTATGAGGAACACTCGGAGCAGAGTTGTTAGTAGTAAAGTGTGAGAACGACTTGCACATACAAAGGGTGATGATGTTAGTATGGTATAAGAGATCCAGAAGTGCGCTTCGTGGAGAGAAGAGCACGCATCGAAACTCTCAGCATACTCCAAGGAGGGAAGGGGAGTATTACGTGTCACTTAATGTGAGACATTTCAAGGGAAGAATCGATGTTTAGCGAGACGTAGTGAGTAGTCTCTACATGCACCGCCCATAGGTAAGGTTTGGTTGAAAGAGGAGAATCAACCAAAGAATTTTGTGTTTATCGAAAATTCCTGAACTTGGAAGAGGTCGGTAAAGACGGTAAAGTTCTTGGATGAGTTGCCATCCTCAAAAAAAGACCATGGGTTTATCCCGAACATGTGAATTAAGTCACCGAGAAGGAAGTGATTGATATTCCTTTGGGCTGGCTTACAATATTAACTGGTATGCCCCATACTTCCTTTGAAAGGAAGGATCGTGCCAGTGCATGGTCCAACGCAGTATAAATTTCTGAATCAGGATGAGATTGGTGAATCCCACCTTTGATATGGTATTTCAAGAACCATCGGAGAAAAGATTTCATTTTGAGTAGGATGTATCACCCTTAGCCAAAGAATGGGCGTACGGTGATTAAAGATTTGTGGAGCCACGTGAAGGAGATTTTGGAATCTTGATACGATGATTTCAAGAATGCTCTGTAGAAGCACTCGTATCTGTTGTCGCGTACAAGGTACTTATTAAAGTTTTGTTATGGAAGAAACTCGAATATTCTCCTTCCGTATGTTATAGGAGAGTAAGTAATCAGATTTTTGGATCGATCGAGAAGACATCCGATAAATGTGGTAGAATTCCATGACTGTTTTAGGTTAGCAAGAGTGATCAAATGTTCATAATATTTTCTCAGAATGGGAGTTTTGTATATGAATAAATCCGAGTAATTGTCATGTAGTGAGGTGCGGCCTCCTAATGTTAGTGAGATTATGAAATTATAACGCATAGGCGTGACCTATGCGAATGTTGTCTGGTGGGAGCACAATGTGAAGTGTCTCCAATGAAAATGAAAAAAAAAAACAATGTTGCTGTGAGGAAAAAGCTATAGTGATTGAGCGCCGTACTATGTGGATAGTTTGCGTACTGACGAGGGATATCCAGATTTGTTCTTACCAGGTATGCCTTATTTTCCGAATTTCGGGACGAAATTCCATTATTAGAGGGGAGGTATGTAATACCCCGTATTTTTATGCTATATTAATTTGGGGATTTATTAAATTTAATGTGAGATAATTATTTATTAAAAATACGGAACTTTATTATGTTATGATTATTAACGCGACGAGAGCTAGTAATTATGGAAAATTTGCTAAATATTACTATTGAGCAAAGTAATATATGATATTGATTATATTGAATGTCACGAGTGAATAAAATGACAATTTCGGAAATTTGAATCGGGACGCGCCCGTGTCGCGTCGGGACTAAATTTTGTTAAATAAAAAGTGAATATTTTATAAGTTGTCCGTATGGTCGTTTTGAGTGCACCAACGCGTCCGGAAGGGTCGAGATAGTCAGAAAAGTGTACCCGGGGGTGTAGTTTGGGTCTCGGGGTGGTTCTAAGCCAAATTAGTGACCCGGGAGGGCATTTTAGTCATTTTACATATTTGGGTAATTAAACCCACGAAATTCAGCAACCTATATCAGCCATTTAGGGTGAGAATATTCAGAACCCTAGTACGGCCATTGGAGAAGAGAGGGAAAGCTCTCAAGGCGATTCAAGGCCAAAAAGTCACCGATTTTGCATCGCCGCCACCACCAACGCGTAGATCGCGAGAAGAGGAACGCAACCATACCAAAATCAACCGTAAATCAGAATACCAGAAATCCCAGGCAAGTGTTTAACTTGTTATTTTCATTGGTGCAATCTTCATATTAGTTTAGGAATGATTAGGGATGAATTATGTAGAAGAAAACCCAATTTGTGATAGGTAGTATTGGTTTGTATGAAGATTCTAGAAACCCTTGCCATGTAGAGGAAATTAACCAAGAAATTTTGATGATATTGAGAAAGAAATTCTGCAGAAAAATTGGTTAGGAATCTATTTAAGGAAATTTTAGGGTTATTGATAATTAGATGAAATTTTGGGTGGAAATTCCATGTTTAAATGATGAATATGTACATGCCTTACGTTAGAAACATCTGGTATACTGTTATAATGTTAGTAGTAGAATTATTGGACGTTTGGGGTTGGAAAACATGTATTTGGATGAAGAAAATTGGTAGAACCCGTAACTGCAATTCTGCAGAAAATCGAAATACCTGCTTGATCGATCGATTGAGCCTAGAGCTTCGATCGATTGAAGGTTCGATCAATCGAGCCCCAAACCTCGATCGATTGACCCCTCCTAGCAGACTCTTACTTCCTTTTGTAAATGATTTAAAAATCGACTTGCTGTGTTATAATTCTTGGGCATTCTTAGTATAATGATTTGGGAGACATAGAGGACCAGTAGGGCGTATGAAAAATGTTGGGATCATTAATATTCGACGAGAATGGTATTTATTGGATGTTTACTTTAGGGTTAGTAAATTGATATATTAAAGGGTGAGGCACGTAAGAGAATCACGTTGAAACGTAAACATGACAGCTACTGAATTTTCTACTTGGAAGGATAAAGTCCACGAGTGTCACGTAATAAGTGAGAAAACCCTTCGAGTTAAGGTTAGAGATGAAACCTTATACGTAATACTAATAATATGAAATTAAGGATAAATGTTGTAATTATGGGTGACGAGAGGAACCTACATTAATATGATAAAAGTGGTATATTTATATGATTGTGTGTGCATATATTATATAGATGTGAAAATCATGCCCACGCTACTTGCTATCCCTGAGGTTACCGCGCTGGGACAGTCTTATCTCGATGGAACCTTTATAGGGGATATTGACTTGTACCCTAGAAGATAGATGTCCTTGGTACAGGATATCGACGTGATAGTTCAGACGGTCCAAAGAGACGCAGGCATGTGCCATCCTCTTAGAGACTTGGAATCTATTCTTCGCCTCAATTTTGTTGTGTATTTTGTTAATAAAATTCGAGAGTGATTCCGATTGTATTCCCCTTAATATGAGTGATATGGGGTTTTGGATAGTAGAGTATGCGCGCACCATAGTTTTATTTGGGGTGCTGTTATTATATATATATTATACGAGTAGATAATATATGTATATGAGATTGGGAAACTTGAAACTGCCTACTATGATTTGTTAAGTGGGACATGGTTGATGACTCAAACAGTAAATACTTGTTTTGTGAAAGTATAATATGACACTGGGAAACTTTATAAATTAATAAAGCTAAAACGAGAGTTGTGCTACTAATTGGAAATATTCTTTTTAAACAATGATATTGTTCGGTTTTGAAATCTTGAGTAAGTTAAGATAAGCTAAATTATGGGAAAGGTTAGTATGATAAAATGATAAGATAACCTGTTGGGAAGGTTAGTACGATAGGCGTGCACATTAGAAGAGAGGTGAGAATTTCTCAAGAGAGTGTCGCTCTAATATGTTGTTGCATTGGCCTGTATCAATTTAAATACTTGCTAAACGTATTTTAAATCAAACACACTTTCGGGCTCTGACCCGTTTCTCTTTCTCTCTCTCTCTCTCTCTCTCTCTCTCTCTCTCTCTCTTGTATATATATGTATGTATTACAGGTGCCCAGCCACGTGGGCGTCTTGCTTAGGATATCTTGGAAGGAACGCGCTGCAGCTTAGGTGGGAGTTGCAGGTCTCTTGATTAGACGACTTCGTTCATTCGGATCCACTCTTAGTATTTTCATTTAGTTGAGCATGTGTAGATCTTTCCATTATTCCATTATTATTGGGACATTTGTATTTCAGTTATTTCCAGTATTGTTACTATGGTTTTTATTCAGTTCGATTGTGTCACTTTATATTTCGCATGTTGAAATTCGATTGACGAATGTTTTAAATTAGCTGGACTATGTTTAGATATTTAATGTGGTGTGATTCTTACTTATTGAATGTTGTTAATAAAATAAATGTTTTTCTTTAAATAAAATTTGGAAAGTTATGTATGAAAATGGTTTTGACACTTAGCATAATTATTTAGGGTGTTAAATTGGAAAATTATTTTTATAGACAATGATGCTGAGAATGAACCAACTGTATACCTTGATTTAATTTAATAAAGGAGTGATCTCCCGGTATTTAATTAGGCAGGGTGTCACAAGTAACTTCTGAATTAACTTAGGAAGTAAAATAGGCCCTTCGGGTAGAGAATAATACTTTGGAATATACGATAGAGAGTATATATCAAATAAAATTATACAGTGAGCATTCGAGAGAAAAATACTACGTACGGGTGATAATCATAGGTTGAGTGTATACCTATATAGATTTCTTTTTTATAGATTGAGTGCATATCTATATGGTTTTATTATTGTAGGTCGTGTGTGTACCTATATTGAATATACATATGGATAGGTTATGTGTATGCCTAGTATGTATTATTATGTGTATGACATACCTACGCTGCTTGCTATCGGGAGGAGGTTCCATGTCGTGGATGGTCTTATCCCGATGAGCCCATTGGGGAATATTAGACTTACACCCAAAACATAAGACCTTGGATACGTACTATATGAGAGTATGATAGTTTCGACAGTTGAATGGGAGCGTAGGTATGTGCGTGACCCATTTAGCTTGGGACTATGTTCACCTCCGATATGTGTGATTTGTATTTTGGGTTCTAGGAGACATGTCGAACCATTTGTACTTGATCTAGTACGATAGCTACTTGGAATGATAGCAGAGTATGCGAATGTGCATCATGGTGGACAGACCGGTGGATGCTATTATATATATATATATATATATATATATATATATATATATATATATATATATATATATATATATGTGCTTGGATGTTTTTTCCTACTTATGTGTGAAAGTAGTGAGGTTAGATAGTGTGTATCTAAACAAAGATTTATCTACTTATGTGGGATAATAGTGAGATGATATAATATGTATCTAAAGAACGATTAATCTACTAAAGAGTAAATAGTAGGGAGATTAGATAGTGTAAATCTAATTAATGATGAATTTAATAAGGTGTAAATAGTAAGAAGATGGATGGTGAATATCTAAAATAAAGTTTAAGTAGAGAAACTTAAATGGTAAGGCTTGAACCATAAAATATGTGAAATGGTAACGTGGGTTTAATAATAATAGAGGAGATATTTTAATTATTAAGGGTATTCGGTAGCTTATTGTATGGGCAGTACGAGTAAGTTAACGATAATCTTAACTATGATTAAATCGTAGTTCAGGGTATTCGGTAACGTACTGTATGGGCAGTACGGGTGAGCTAGACTGATTTGAGGCTTATTATATACTTGATACCTAGTTATATTGGGTATCTTGACTAGGTGGGATGTTAGGTGTGCACTATAGATGAGAGGTGAGGAAACTCAAGGGAGTGTCTGCAGCCTAACATGTGTATCTAATAATTCGTCATTTAAATTTATATTTAAATGCTTGATAAATATTTTCAAATTATTTTTACTTGGGCTCTGACCCGTACTTGAAAGAAAACCTTTTTCCAAAACCTTTTAGGTGTCCAGCCATAGGGATGCCAAATAGGATGATCTAATCTAGGGATGCGGAGCTGTAGCACTTGTGGATGCTTGCAGGATTTGGAATTAGATGCTTCAGCTACTACATCCCTAGTGTAGCGTACAGTTCAGTATTTTATTCAGGTGTGTTGGCCCTTAGTTATTTCTTTATGTCAATCAGACTATGTATTTGAATTTTATTTATATTGAACTTTTATTTGTATTTGGGAACCGATGGTTTATTCGGTATTATTATATATCTGTTGCTTATCAGATGATTGTTCAACTTATTCATTATTACGTGGATGGTTAATTATTGTATTTGTTTCCGCATATTGTTTTGTTTAATAAAAAGATAAAATTTGGCACCGACATTTTTAAATACTAGGTGGTTAGTAAATGTTTTAAAAAGTTTACGACAGTTATGCTAAGAATGAACCAAATGGGAATCCTATTTTATTTTAATGAAGGCATGATCACCCGATATTTAATTAGGTGGGGTGCCACATCTACCCCCTAAAAATAACGAACAATACTCCCTCATTGATATACTTTAGTGTAGATTTCATATGCGCTTTTCAATATGCGTAATTAGACCCAAAAAAGAAAGGAGTCCTAGAAAATGACTGACTCACCATATAAAAACCTCTAGGATTCATGCTTAAATAAATTACAGACTCCTTCTCTGATACTAATGGAAAATGCAATTTTTTTATGGATTGCCAAATACACACCAATTTTTAATTTTTTCAAAATTAATTAACCCAATTAAACTTAGCACCAATTAAACCAAGAGTTGTGATCATATTTCAACAAATTTAATCTTACCCAAGCATGCATTTTGGCGATAAGAAGACTAAAATAAAGGGAACAAAAAAATAATAGGGCAATGAATGAGGATAACCCACAATGGAAAAAATATTGGACGACCCAACTATGAAACTTCACTATGATAAGGAATTACACAAGGATGACATATGACTTACACAATTGGCTTTCCCCCTTTAATCCTTAACGTGTATTTGTTCCTTCTACCTTCTCTTCATAGCTAGACGAGGACTCCACCTATGCATTTCCATAATATTTTTTCCTCAGATGCCTCGATATCTATTGATCTAGGATCAATAACCATAACAGATTCAATACGAAGTCCATCACTTCAAACCACCACACAAATGAAGTCCACCATATGTAAACAACAAACATGCATAGATTCCATTGTATAAAACTTTACTCAACAAGGATGATGGATAAACGAACTTGGTGCAAAAAATAGAGATATGAAACAAGCATATATAGATAAAACTTGGATCTCAAAACGTTTAGGTGTAAACTAGAGTTTGGAGGTGCACGATAAGTTTTTCAAAAGTATTTTTGCAAAGACCTCATAATAATTATTTTTACCATCAATCTTGTTTATAGGAAACTTGAAAATAGAGGTGGCACCAAAAACTAGGTAACTCATTTGAATGAAAACCCAGGGTCATTTGAATAAGATTTCAAATATCGTTCGAAAAAAAAGTATCTCGTTCGAATGACTTACCATATCTTATTAGAGAAAACATCAAATGACCTTAGAACGCAAAGTATTTTGTAGGACAAAGATATCTCATTTGATACTCATTAAATGGAAAGTTAAAACTCTTTTGAAGTGGGAAAAAATATCGTTCAAATGAACTTCATGATTTCGTTTGAACAACTTTAAAACCTCGTCCGACCGACTTTGTTAAAAAATCAAATTGTTTTCTTTAAAAACAGTTTATGAAAAATGGCCTCAAAATATATTTTAAAAATAAAACCCACTGAAATTCCAAGGATAAAAAAAATATGCATCCATAACTCATGGGATCCATAGACATTTAAGACTAAACATTGCAAGAAACACGACATAATGATGTAGATTCTCTGACTTGGATACTATGGTCTTCAATCAGACACATCACAAGCTTTTAAGGATAAACCAACGCAATACCTAACATATGACTCAAAGGGTTTTATCCTAACAAAAATAAGACTATTACATACATATTGGCTATATTAGAAATTTTTCCTTACAGTTTCCTAGGTAACAGAACATTCATGATGGCATTTTTTGCAATCTTATCGCTATAGTCTATTACCTCTAGTTTTTCTGTGTTGAATTGGGTGATGTACTCCCTTCTCGTTTCATCTTCCTTTTGGCGGATGCTTAACAAGTGAGATACTATTTTCCTTGGCTTGGTTTCGACGCATAAGTTATTCAAAAAAGGTCAACTAACTTCTTGAAGTTGTATATCTTACCTCCAAGGAGTCCATTGTACCAGATATGGGCCGACTTAGTGAGAGTACTGAAGATGAAATTACATCGCATCTCGTAAGGGATGGAGCAAATGTCAGAGGCATCTTTATATTACTCTACATGTAACATCGTCTAAGAATTTCTATCATATCTCGAATTGATAATAGGAGTATTGAACTTAGCAGGTGTCAGATAGCTCATTACTGACACTGTTAATGGTGACCCTTCAATATAACCCTTTTCTAAGGGATTCTTAATTTTTATCAAGTCACCCAGTCAATCTTACAAGCATTGAATTAACCCCTTCTAGGGTTGATTCTCATCCTAATCGGCTTTAATAATATTCTCAGACCATTCGTGATTCTCTATTAAGCTCCCTTGTTTCCTTAAAATGTTTTTGGATTTGGATTACCCTCACATGCTCTGCTTGGGCCTACCGAGAATTCAACCCTCCTGATCTCAGATCTCTAGGATTCTTTTCTATACTCTTTAGACTCTCCGCGTGGATGTACTCATACTTCCATTGGGACCAATTAATCAAAGAAAATTACTCTACTCAATCTCTCCAATGCACTAGGATGCCTCGCCTAATAGGTCTAATCATAATAATTACCAATTGATCGGATGGTTTAGGTTGCTCCTAGCCTATAGGATCAGTCACTGCCATTGAATTTGGTCCTTCTATACTTGCTTTATTTGCCTCGTGAACCAAAATCCAATATCGTAGTATTTTCCATTGCTCAATCATGATGCACTTGCCTCATATCCCTATTTGGGCCAGAGGTGTCATTTCACGCCTTCTGTATGAGTTTTCCCCATCTTCGAATGTGAGAATGTTAAGTTTTTAGCCCATTTTGTACGGCTAAGATGCTTTGGGTTAACTGTTTCATATTCCATAGCATAGCCTCCTGACTCATGGCTAGGATTTATAGAATATTTTGCAAATATCCAAAGAAAATCGGTGTTGAGGGGAGAACCCCCTTTCTTTCCCTACTGCTCTCTAGATTTCTAGACATTTTTGACAGAAAATGTGCAAAAAATAGAGTATCGTAACAACAAAATACAGTATTGCAAAAACTAGCAAGTCCAAGTACAGAAAATATGAATCTAAAGTAGAAATATGCAGATCTAATTAAGAATTCAAGGAATTACTAGGAGTTAAACAAAAGTGGCTTCAAATAGAGCTCTAACCTATAAAACTCATGTTAATTGAATCGAAGATTCATTGTCTCACTAAAATTGGGTATCGTTGGGCCTTGTAAAATGAAAATGATGGAAAGTGATAAAGACTATGTCATTTCCCATAGATAGTGCCAATCTGTTATCACCTAAATTTGGTACGGTGATCATCCAATTTAATATGTAATAATTCTCAGTAGATAATTGATAAAATATTTAGTAACTGAAATATAAACTAGAGAAAATAATAGAGAGATGGGAGAAAAATAGATAAAATTGAGTTTTCATGGTTCGACTCAAAATGTTGCCTACAACCACATGTACAGTGTTGATTGTATTAGATTGCTAGGAAAAAGCCTTGGAAAAGTACAATAGTGATGCCCTCAAGTTGTCTTTATAATTTAGCAACATAACGGTAAGTAAAATCTCAGATCCACCCAAATCTGGGTGGGGTGTGTTATATATAGGACCTTAGAGGGGAGAGAAAAGAGAGTACCACGTGGCTCACCTTTATAGGATAGGTGAGTACATGCTTTACATACATGGTACGAGAATATTCATATGTTAGTTAAAGGTACACGGGATAGATATTTTCATATCTTTGCTCGTGCGCACGTGCCTATATGGGATCGAATCTTTACTTGGTAAGGAAAATCTCTATATGTTGGTTCTTGAGTCCAGGTGTCCTCTTTCGCTTGGTCTATGAGTCACCCCATATTTATGGTATAACAAGTAAAATTAAAAGGTAGTTGAACTTTATAATCAAAGTTTTATACAAAAATCTCTAGCATGGAATTAAATCAATTCTCTACAAATTATAAATGACTTTTATCAATTTATAATCACCAATTTTTGTTTAACTAATTATATAATTTCATAGCATATATGTATCGACCTAATTATTCTAAATGATTTTAAGTACTAAATTAGGTTTAAATGAAAATTACTATTTACATACGTCGAATGGGAGGGGTAGTTAGTTAACATGACTTAATATGAATCCTCAAAATAAATGTGTAATGTCCTTGCAAAAAATTTCTCGTGGGTGCAGAATCATCCTTAGAAAGAAATATACTCCTTTGAATAACAGTCCCCAAGAGTGCTCCCAAAATCCTTCGAAAATTACATCAAACATTTACGATTTCTAATCTTCCATTGGATGAGAAAAGATGGTGTTTAAGATTTTGGAAAAGTGTTTATGTATATTTGAAAAATAGTGAATTTTATGGGGAAATAGGTTTATAATTAATCCCAATAAGAGACACCCATGGTCTAACTGCAAGCCACCTGTAGCCCAACATATCCACAATCGTAGGATGTTTTGCCACAAAAAATGACCTCCTAACCCTCGATCGAGGCCTCTCCCACATATCAACTTGTTTCCTTTTCTTTTTGTTTTATTTTAAATCCTCCTAAAATCCTTAATAATCAATTTTTTTTATTAATAAGTAATTTTATCACGTGTTTTCGTATTCATTTCTTAACTTACCTCTATCTTCTCCACCAAGTAAGTACATTTACCTTAATCTTGTCTATCAAGTAAGTACCAGAAGACATTATTAACCTTAGTGTTACAATAATATTTCATCCCAAATTCCTTAATCCAATTAACATTAGTCCATTAACATATTATAATCCAATGAGCCTATTTAACCTATTTATATGTTCCAACAACTAAATTTCAACTTAAATAAAGTGTGAAATTTAAACGACAATGCATGATTAACTATATATGCTTAACTAAATTTTACTATATTAATTTAATCAATTAATTTTCCAAATTTTGTGAAAACCCAGGCTTTTGGGTGACTATTTTATATTATTTTGTCCGATGGGCTAATTTTATGAAATAGGGGAAGTTGGAGTAAATATTATTTCCCGTGATATTAAGGGATAATATTTGATATGTTGTGCCTATTTACCATTATGAGAAGGTAAATAGCATTATATTGTGCTTTATTACGTCGTTATAGTTGGGTAAAATTAATGAAATAAAATGAAATAGGAACATAAAAAAATAGTCCACGTTATTCTGAATGCCAAAATAGGGGGTGCGGTTGTTTTTAAAATGTTCGAGATAGTCGAAATAAGTGCCAAGTTGTATTTTTGAGATTTGGGAATTTTTAAAGGGTTATGACTCAATTAAGTGGTTACGAGTCATTTGAATGGTGCATTAACAATTAAAAGAGGGGAATTTATGTTTATAACCTGGTTAAGTCTCCCCACCCCCTTTTATTTCCCTTATCTTGTGTTAGAAGCCAAGAGAGAGAGAGAGAGAGAGAGAGAGAGAGAGAGAGAAGAGAGAGTTGGGAGAAATTAGAGAAAGAGAGAGAAAATGGAGATTTGAGGCCGGATTCCGTTGCTACCGGAGGAGGATATGAGACTACAACCTCGAGGAAAGTTTCTTACTTGCTAGATATTGATTTAATGTGATAATTTGCATGTATAGTTAGGTTTTTGGAGATTTAAACCTTAAAGGGTTTTTTGTTGATTTTGGTGATTAAACCCTTAAATCTTAGTTTTAATTTGATTTGAGGAAGATAAATTAGTTAATGATTGTGTAGGAATCATCTGGTAGTATTTTTTGTTGTTGATGTTAGAAGAAATCAAGGATTTGAGGGTTTTGGGATTTTAGGGTTGTTCAACCCGTAGCCCAAATTGGGCCTTTCTACAGGGCCGTATCGATTCGGCCTTAAGGCGAATCGATTCGGATAAGGGGAAGAATACAGGTATGAGAAAATCGAATCGATTCGGGTTGGTGACGAATTGATTCGGTTGAGGAAGAATGCCAGTTCTACTCACCGAATCAATTCGCTTTTCAATCGAATCGATTCGCAACCGGGGGCGAATCGATTCGGCCTTATGGCGAATTGATTCAGTTGCCCTGTTTTTGTGAATTTTTTCCGACTTTGATTTTAGCCCTTCTTATTTTGGTTCAAGGTATAGGAACCTTCCTTTGGGGAGTAATGGGGGGTCCTAGAGGGTTGTTTTGGGTATACAAATATCCTAGGTTAATATGGGATAATTGGGCTTACGCCGAGGGCTAGTTTGTGTAGGTTAACATCCGAATGATATAGGAAGTTAACCTAAAAATAAATTGGAGATAAAATGTGAATGTTGAGACTTTTGGGAGTCAATTACTGAGGGAGACTGACTTTAATGATTTATGAAATTATATGAACTCTTGGAGGCTAGTTTGAGGAAAATAGCGCTTTAGGTCTTAGGTCATTAATAAAATATGACACTAAGAATAAGAATTGTATATTCTAAAATGTGGTACTAAATGAATAAGTAAAAATGAATGATTTTTGAGAATGTAAAAGTGAATAATTTCAATAATGGAAAAAAATGATTTTCATAAATGTTAATTTATGATTACACACCTCTCTAAATCGCTATCATAACGGAAGTTGTGCGCGTGTGGTGAATCCCCCTGGCTAATGAATGCAGGGTGGATATAGTCCCTAGGAAATATGAGCATTTAATATATATTTTCTGCGCTGGTTAGGTGATTCTGGGTTTGGTCATGACTATCCCGCAGACATATGGACGCTTCCCGACGTTTCAGTAGGTTCCCAGGTTGTCTTGTTTGATAGGCCCTGGAAGATGATATCCATTTAGGGGCGCGTCCAGTGGCGAAACCCGAAGGCACGGTCTTAGATATATTAAAGCAATTCATGATAATGAATTAGCTTTAAATACATTTCTCGGATGGAAGAAGGGAAATGGGATAAACGGATTGGCTTCAGATACATTTCCCATAGGGAAGAAGGGAGATGGAAGCATATGATATGAAAAGGCATTTTTATGATAATAAAAAGGGGTTTTGAATACACTTCCCGGATGGAAGAAGGGAAGTGGGATCTTATGAATAAGTAAAGCATTTTTATGATAATAAAACTTGCTTTAAATATGTATTTTTCCTGGATGGAAGAAAGTTGATAAAATAAGAAAGTTTTGAAAAGAGATTGAAAGGATAAACATTTGATAAAATGAATTACCATCTATGTATTTCCAAAAGAAATTAGGAATTGTGCCTTTAGATGGTGAATGGATTTATTTATGTATTCTTGAGTAGTGGTAGATGAGAACTCTCATACATATATATATACATTGATTACACGCTGAGGGTCTAATGGATCTCGACGATCAACCTTGCCTAAGTAGTAATGTATCGGGGGGGTTCCTTATTTGGATTTCACTTTACGAGACACCTCACGCACGAATAGGGCATAGTGTTGAGACTGGGGAGAAGTTAACCCTTAGTACTTGGGTTAGATAGAGCATCATCATTGATATTGCGCTAGGTTGTGCTTTTAGATTGAGAGGTGAGAAATATTATTGTTAATTGAGAGAGAATCACGCACTTAACTGTCATGCATTTTAGTCACATGGTAATCATATAGAACCGGGCCCTGACCCGTCTATATTTCTTGGTTTTGCATTCAACTCTTTGTCCGTTCAGGTGCTTTACCGCAATGACACCCGTATTGACATTCCCTTTCCAGTTGTCATGGACCTACAACATATTGCGGATGTTGTAGGTTATTTTTATTAGATGCTTCTATCCATTGTACTCTAGTTATGTTCAGTTTATTTATTCGGGCTTGTAGCCCAAGCATTGCACACATTTATTATAATGTAATATTCAATGTGTAATACTCGGTATAACTATTTGTATTGGTCTGTTCGCTGATAACTTATTCAGTGATTATTTATTATGTTGTCATTCTTTATCCGTTGATTTTTTATATCCACCATTTTTGCAAATTGGATTGTCTAAGTGTTTTTCTTTTACTTGCAAAATTTTTATTTGACAGTTCGTTTTCTAAAATGATTGGTGGTTATCTCGTACTATTATTTTAATCGACAGTGATGATGAGAATGGACTATCTATAATTCTTGTGATAATTAGAGTATTGGGTTGTCCACCTATTATTTTAATAGACCGGTTGTCACAGATGGTATCAGAGCATCAGGTTCTAGAGTCCTTAGGATCTATGCGGTCGTACTACGCCTTCAGCATTACTTTTGATTTGATATAGAGCCATAGGATTAAGATCGTTGATTTATGTTGTGAGATTCCATTCCCCTTCCATGATAGGAGAGCCTTAAAACTCTTTTGCGCGTTCGTGTGAGATTCGCAAGTCATACGAGGAGGGGCATCTGAGAAGGCCGTTGTGAAGGCGTCGCAATTCGGGATTTCTAAGAACTGTAAGTTGTAGTCGGGGATGAGGGTCGCTCTAGAAGTCACTTGCTCTGTAGCATTATTTTATATTGCTACCATGACTACTAAGTATAATAGAAATAGTTTTCCATGTACCGCTGCCAGTAGAGAGTGGTACTAAGTTTGTAATTCCAAGCGATGCTAATTGGAAGTTAAAAAGTCCTTGACAAGGACTACATGTTGAAGTTTGGTCGGATGGAGGAAATGTAATCTCGTTAGGTGTAAGTATAAGGCCCGAGACGTTTGGTCTAGAGAGGGGTATGGAAGTACCCAGGTGCAAAAATTGGAAAAAAATCTTCCACCCATAGGATTAAGGTTGAAGTGGAGGATTGGTAGTCGCCATATTTTGGAGGAATCGGAAGTTCTTCTCATAGAGAAACTCGATAGATATTTTCAACAGCGAGTTTCTCTGAGATATTAGGAATGATGAGAAAGTAGATTCTCAAGTATTCACATGAGGTTCGGTCAGAGGCCGACTGTGAATAAAGAGTTACAGGGTTAAGGAAACCTTGAATCGAAGTGGGTTGATGCAAGGAAGAGGGAGAGCCCTTCAGTGGAAACAATAGGCTCACAAGTAAGTGTTGATATCACTCTTGGGGAAGTAGTGTTCATAAGGCCCCATTGGTGGACCTCCACCTGGGAAAGACTCATTGAACTAAGGCCGGGGAGGCTAGTAGAATGTTCTCTTTGCTAAAGAAGTTAAGGGAACTATGCGTTTTGATTTTTATCGATTTAAGACAACCGACAAGAATAGGATGCCTAGTTAGGGCATTGATGGAAGTAGTTTGGTTCTGATAAGACTAGAATATTCTGTCTGGGAACCATTGGTAGTGGCCAGGGTGATTGGCAAGGATGTTTGTGGGAATTCCACCTTAGTTAAGGGTGGTGCATTCCTTATGATAAGATGGAGTAGTATTGTATTTACCCTAGATTCGGGTGTGTATATTGAGTTTGTGGCACTACCGGTGTACTTATATGGCTTCCATAGTAGGGAAGTTCTGTATTTTCTTCACTTATTATAATTTGGGTATTGGCAATTTATATACATGTGTGCTATGTGCTACTCGTATTATATGTGTTATACGGGTGGAAATATTATTGGTTGGCTGATGTGATAGTAAGCGAATAAATCGCGAGGCTATCCTATTTCTAGTTCTAGAGAAGGACTAGTTGTTTTATAATATCTCTCCTGGATACAGGTTGAGACTAGATAGAGGTGGTTTACGGGATGTAGGTAGTTTTCATTTTTTTTTGTTTTGTTTATTTTGTTTGATGGTCTGTTTGCTTTGCTTGTGTATGGTGTTGCTTTTTCTCCACGACAACCAAGTTAAGTAGATTGTGTCGGAGGGGTTCCTTGTTTGGATTTCGCTTTGCGAGACACTTCGCGCATGAACCTTAACGACATTGGGAGTGGAGAGATGATGTATTTTCTTTCTTTTTGTTTGGTTAGATGCTGGATTGGAAGGTTTAGCTGAGAATTACGTAGTAGAGTGATTAAGGGGCTGATATAAAGTTAAAGTGCGAGATATGAGCACTGTAATAGTCCTTCCCTCTGATCGATGTGGGGGAAACTTGGATAAGAAAGTCGTATGGAGACTTATGATTTTTCCTTAATGAGAAGGCCATATAAAAATATGTATGTGTATATATATTGAGATAAAGCGTTTGTGGCATCTTACAGAAAGTAAATGCCAGATTTGTTAAATTTCAGTTAATTGTGTTGGTAGGACTTGGAAGTAAAAGTGCATTAGTAGAATTACGAGTTAGGATTTTAGCGGTCCCAATCATGTGTCTTCGACAGTTACATCTCGTCGTCCTACAATGCGAGGCAGTAGTGTAACGGGAGGGTTCCTTGTTTGGATTTTGCCTCGGCGAGACGTCCCACACATGAAACCGAGCGAATGTCGGAAGTCAGGAAAGGTCTTCGACACTAGGGATATAATTAGTATTATACTTATACGACTTGATTAGGATATAGATTGACTTTAGGATTTTTTTAGGACGTACGACCCTTAGGGCATGCGGCATTGTTTTAAGAGGCGGTAGGGAGTTGATCGCAATAGGTTTGTGGGTTCACTCTAAGAAGGATTAGGTCCCTAGAAGATAAAGTATGGGATCTCAAGCGATGCAAAACGTTAGGCCATAGTAGGTGGGGCCTCTCTTAGATAGAGCGTTACGTCGGTAACCTATCTTTTGGGGAGTTAAAAGGATGAGCTTACTTTTAATCCTGCACTCGTGTTGTTATGATCGAGAGTGGATTTAATGAACGAGTATTTTCCAGGAATGGGAAGTATTAATACGGGAGCATGGACCCATTTTTTATGCGCCTCATAGACCTAAACCTCGTGAGGAGTATTATCCCCCGTATGATGTAGAGTTCATTGTGGTAGTATCCGCCTTAAAGAAATAGAGGCACTACTTCCTAGGAAGGAAATTAGTCTTTTTACGAGTGACAAGATGGAGTTCGTAAAGGACTATCAATTGAATATTCCCTTTCGCTAAGAAAATGCGGACGGGGTAGTAAATGCGTCGAGTAGAAAATCCATCGGAGAGATTAGTGAGGCACGGAATGCCAAGTGGAATGAGCTTAACCGAGGGGACTCTATAGTAAGAGCGTTCATGACAGTGATTGACCAATTCACCTACTTGTATGAAGAGACTAGTGGCGGAACGAGGAAGGATGGGAGTAGTAGCTTTATGGATTGGAATTTTCGTACGATAGTTCGGATTATTTTCTATAAGTATGGTGCCGTGTGTGTGGCCTAGTGTGGTTGGCTGAGTGCTTTACCTATTCGTTGGAATGGAACCAGCGAACAATATATTCCTTGGGCTTGGAGTGGTCTGAGAATATTTCTTTAATGATTGGGGCTCCTTGAGTTGCATACTTTTAAAGGGCTACACCCATGCGAATAGATGTTATTAGTGTTGGGGTAGAGCGATTATATTTTATTGTAGTTATTCCCTGGCAAGGTATAACATGATTCGAGAAGAAAGGAAATTTGTGCCGAGATATGTAGGTATCTCCTTCCGTAGTAGAGAGGTAAGATCGATAGTTCATGAGGAACGGTTTGGTGCTATGTTCGAGCACGAAAAAGGTAGATTGAGATCGAATAGTGATGACCTTAGTCCGAGTCCAATGGGGATGCCGCACTGTCAAGGGTTTTCTAAGAATGAGAGAACGATAGTTTGGTATAGTATACCCTTTTATGATTATGGGATACGCCTGAATTTTGAGGGCAAAAATTCCCTTCTAAGGGGGGGGGGGGGGGGGGGGGGGGGAGTATGTGACAACCCAGGCTTTTGGGCGACTATTTAATATTATTTTGCCCGATGGGCTAATTTTATAAAATAGGGTAAGTTGGAGTAAATATTATTTCCCGTGATATTAAGAGATAATATTTTCTATGTTATGCCTATACATCGTTATGAGAAGGTAAATAGCATTATATTGAGCTTTATTGCGTCGTTATATGTAAAACGATGGTTATGACCTATATTTAAAGTTGGGTAAAATTAATGAAATAAAATGAAATTGGAACATACAAAAATAGTCCACGTTATTCCGAATGCCAAAACAGGGGGTGTGGTTGTTTTTAGAATATTCGAGATAGTCGAAATAAGTGTCAAGTTGTATTTTTGAGATTTGTGCATTTTTAAAGGGTTACGACTCAATTAAGTGCTTACGAGTCATTTTAATGGTGTATTAACAATTAAAAGACGGGAATTTATGTTTAAAGGGTTTTTTTGTTGATTTTGGAGATTAAACCATTAAATCTTAGTTTTCATTTGATTTGAGGAAGATAAATTATTTAATGATTGTGTAGGAATCATTTGGTAGTATTTGTTGTTGTTGATGTTGGAAGAAATCAAGGATTTGAGGGTTTGTGGATTTTAGGGTTCTTCAACCCGTAGCCCAAATTGGGCCTTTCTGCAGGGCCGAATCGATTCGGCCTTAAGGAGAATCGATTCGGATAAAAGGAAGGATACATGTCTGGGAAAACTGAATCGATTCGGGTTGGGGCCGAATCGATTCGGCTGAGGCAGAAAGCCAGTTCTACTCACCGAAGCGATTCGCTTATTAAGCGAATCGATTCGCAACCAGGGGCGAATCGATTCGGTTGCCCTATTTTTGTGAGATTTTTTCCAAGTTTGATTTTATCCCTTCTTATTTTGGTTCAAGGTATAGGAACCTTCCTTTGGGAAGTAATGGTGAGTCCTAGAGGGTTGTTTTGGGTATACAAATATCCTAGGTTAATATGGGATAATTGGGGTTACCCCGAGGGCTAGTTTGTGTAGGTTAACATCCGAATGATATAGGAAGTTAACCTAAAAATAAATTGGAGATAAAATGTGAATGTTGAGACTTTTGGGGGTCAATTACTGAGGGAGACTGACTTTAATGGTTTATGAAATTATATGAACTCTTGGAGGCTAGTTTGAGGATAATAGCACTTCGGGTCTTAGGTTATTAATAAAATATGACACTGAGAATAAGAATTGTATATTCTAAAATGTGGTACTAAATGAATAAGTACAAATGAATGATTTTTGAGAATGTAAAAGTGAATAATTTCAATAATGGAAAAAAATAATTTTCATAAATGTTAATTTATGATTACACACCTCTCTAAATCGCTATTATAAGGGAAATTGCGCGCGTGTCGTGAGGCCCCCTGGCTAATGAATGCAGAGTGGATATAGTCCCTAGGCCATATGAGCATTTATTGTATATTTTCTGTGCTGGTTAGGTGATTCTGGGTTTGGTCATGACTATCCCGCAGACATATGGACGCTTCCCGACGTTTCGGTAGGTTCCCAAGTTGTCTTGTTTGATAGGCCCTGGAAGATGATATCCATTTAGGGGCACGTCCAGTGGGGAAACCCGAAGGCACGGTCTTAGATATATTAAAGCAATTCATGATAATGAATTAGCTTTAAATACATTTCTCGGATGGAAGAAGGGAAATGGGATAAACGGATTGGCTTCAGA
The DNA here is from genome assembly GCA_949130495.1 of Sambucus nigra. Lineage (NCBI taxonomy): Eukaryota > Viridiplantae > Streptophyta > Magnoliopsida > Dipsacales > Adoxaceae > Sambucus > Sambucus nigra. The sequence continues at coordinate 167,581,559 of OX422210.1, read as the reverse complement.
TACATTTCCCATATGGAAGAAGGGAGATGGAAGCATATGATATGAAAAGGCATTTTTATGATAATAAAAAGGGGTTTTGAATACACTTCCCGGATAGAAGAAGGGAAGTGGGATCTTATGAATAAGTAAAGCATTTTTATGATAAGAAAACTTGCTTTAAATATGTATTTTTCCTGGATGGAAGAAAGGAGATAAAATTGGTAAAGAAAGTTTTGAAAAGAAATTGAATTGGTAAACATTTGATAAAATGAATTACCATATATGAAATTAGGAACTGTGCCTTTAGATAGTGAACGGATTTATTTATGTATCCTTGAGTAGTGGTAGATGAGACCTCTCATATATATATATATATATATATATATATATATAGACATTGATTACGTGTTGAGGGTCTAATGGATCTCGACGATCAACCTTGCTTAAGTAGTAATGTATCGGGGGGTTCCTTATTTGGATTTCACTTTACGAGACACCTCACGCACGAATAGGGCATAATGTTGAGACTGGGGAGAAGTTAGCCCTTAGTACTTGGGTTAGATAGAGCATCATCATTGATATTGCGCTAGGTTGTGCTTTTAGATTAAGAGGTGAGAAATTTTATTGTTAATTGAGAGAGAATTACGCACTTAACTGTCATGCATTTTAGTCACATGGTAATCATATAGAACCGGGCCCTGACCTGTCTATATTTCTTGGTTTTGCATTCAACTCTTTGTCCGTTCAGGTGCTTTACCGCAAGGACACCCGTATTGACTTTCCTTTTCCAGTTGTCATGGACCTACAACATATTGCGGATGTTGTAGGTTATTTTTATTAGACGCTTATTTCCATTGTACTCTAGTTATGTTCAGTTTATTTATTCGGGCGTGTTGCCCAAGCATTGCACACATTTATTATAATGTAATATTCAATGTGTAATACTCGGTATAACGATTTGTATTGGTCTGTTCACCGAAAGCTTATTCGGTGATTATTTATTATATTGTCATTCTTTATCCGTTGATTTTTTATATCCACCTTTTTACAAATTGGATTGTCTAAGTGTTTTTCTTTTACTTGCAAAATTTTTATTTGACAGTCCGCTTTCTAAAATGATTGGTGGTTATCTCATACTATTATTTTAATCAACACTGATGCTGAGAATGGACCATCTATGATTCCTGTGATAATTAGAGTATTGGGCTGGCCACCTATTATTTTAGTAGGCGGGTTGTGACAAATTTATCTTTTGATTAATTTATATTTTTATTTATTTATGATAAATATGCGATATTACAATCTTTCCTCCTAACAAAAAAGAATTTCATCCTCAAAATTCCAAAAAATGTACTTATAACAAAATATGTGTGTATATTGTTGTCTCAGCATATCCTTGAGCTCCCACGTGGACTCTTCCTCGCAAGGGAGGTTTTACTGAAAATCTACTATTTTTAGTTTAATAAATTAATTTTCCAAATTTATCTTCTGAACACGTACTTAGTGGCCACTTACAGTCAGACACATCTGGCTTTAACTAAACCTCACTAAATCAATATGCGGATAAGCAGCTGCATCGCGTAAGAATATTTGTTGCATGGATACATGAAACACGACTGTTTCCCCTTCTTCCCAAACAGCATCACCCTTTTCATGGGGGAACACAAAAAAGTACTTGCTCTCATAAATTAACGGACATAGGCTCCTCTTTAAATTAGTATTTCTCTTCTGGTGGTCTTGGATAATCTTAATCCATTCCTAAATTAGATTGATATTGTCAGTTGTCTCCTCATAGAATTTTAGACTTAATAGTCTATTCTAACCTGGGATCAACCAGTATACTATGATGGAGATGGTCTCCATACAATGACTTATATGAAGCCATATATATTGACTCCAGATAACTATGATTATAGGAAAAATAAACTAATAGAAAATGCACTTAATAAATATCTTTGAAGTCCCACGCGCCTCTAGAATTTGATTTACGCTTCATAGCTGTACGTTTATTTAAGCATGGTGTAGACACCCCATCCTAATACCATACAAATACCTCATTACGTCCCTAAAATCATTAATTTCATCGTCAAACCTTGATTCCTATTCCAAAACCTTGACTTTGAGGACGTCAGTCACTTTTGAGACCTATTTGACTTTGGTAAATATTGTGTGTGAATCGGCCTTATGATTCACGCTTATTAGCCTTTTTACTCCAAACCTTAATCGAAAGTTCATCGGGATTTCCCAAGAACCCTTGACATTGGTTAAACCTACAACTCATGTGAAGCTCATTTTACCATTATAATGCTCTGAATCCCCTTTCGAACCGTCCAAAATGTGCATGAATAGGCCTTACAATTCATGCATACTTGCTTTTTTACTTTGAGAAGCCCTATCTAGAGGCCATCGGGAGCTTCCAATCCGGGTTTAACTTTGGTTAACTTTTGAACCCAAGAGTGGCCCAATATATTTTTATAGAGCTCTGAATTCTCTTTCCAACAGTCCCGGCCGTGCACGATTTGGACTTAAAATATGCATTTTATACCCATTTTTTTTAAAACAACCTTTTTCGACTCCCTATAGGCACCACAGACCCTCTACTTATAGGAAGATGTGTACTTTACTTTTCCATTAAGCCAGGGGTATGCCGATAGTAATGCTAGGGCCTATGTTGATCGGAATACCCCCTAACCATAAATAATATTCCCACCCGACATGCGCATTCACTTACTCATTTTGAATTGTGATTTGGTGGTCATTAACATCATATTTTCCAATTATTCTCTTTCTTTCGTATACTCCGTAGGATAAATCCTCTCTATCCTTCACATGACATGAGTTGGTTGATTTTTTTCTCACGTATTTCCCCATCACACAAGTTATACACATGAGTAACATCTTTGGAGAAAATCAGAACATTATTATAGTCCATAAGAAACCGAAAGGGTGGAATAGGTTCCTGGCACCTTCCTATTCACTAAGTTAGTCTCGGGACCCTTGATTAATTTAGTTTCGTATGCATTAGATTGTATTTTGATGACGTTCTTTTGAGGATGACTACATTCTTTTTCCCATTTTGAGAAAAATAGGATGGCGACTCCATTTTTGTTAAACTTTTTCTCCCCTTTTGACGACAACCAATTTATATTCGTGGTAGCCCGCGAAGATCGCGTGAGTGGAACAAAGAGGACCTCCATCATCGAATCTCCGAAGGTGATGAGAGAAATTTTATTCTTTTCTATCCTTTTAGGGATAGCCCATGCCGGAGGAATCCTATATGGTCACAATGACGAATCCATTGGGGACTTGCTATTTTTAGAGGACTAGACTTTATTTCACATGAGTTTTGTTTCCTTTTCTCTCCCTTTCTCTATATTTCTACATGTGTATATGTGAATCCATTTGTATATTCTTCATACTCTCATACTTACATGTTGTATATATACCTTGTTCATATCATGGTTTCTATATTTTTCTCTCCACTATGATATTTTACTCATTACATGTATTTACCACCTTCATATCACATGCTCCATGCTTTACTCACTTGTATATAACTATTATATTTCACTACACGTATTCACACTTGCATATGGTCCACACAACTTGTAGGTATCCATACTTATTCTCACTAGCACATACTTTCACATTCTTCTCACTTGCACATATCTACATGCTGCTTATATGTTTCACAAACCACTTATAGATATCCATAATTAGTCTCATTAGCACACACTTCCACATTTCCCCCTTTGTATATATCCACATATTTTCTTCGCTCACAAATATTCACATGTCACCCTCACTTTGCACATATTTCCCACTTATTTGTGTATATTCAGATGCCTCATACTTTGTTTATTCCATCATGCTTTACACATGCTCCATGATTCATGAACATAATTCCAAGTTTTACCCTCTATGTTTATCCCCGTCACCCATACTAGTCTTGTATATTATATGCTCTCCCTTTTAGTAGGATTATTTCTCTCTCCCAGTGTACATAAAAATCTTAATAAAATACTAATTCAGACTCATGCATTCTTGCAAACTACATCACTTGAGCATTATACTTTGACCAAAAATATTTCCCATACTGGGGGATCACTTTGTGATGGGTGCGGACCCTTCAGGGCACAGTTAACCTAAGAAATATGATTACCATCTTCCACTAGCCTAGTACATTTGATGTATATCGAGAGTTTCCGCTCACATCGTACCACTTGATCGAACTTATGACGAGATGTATATAGTAGGGAACTCATTCACGTACATTGAGTATATCGAATTTGCTCTCACATATAACGTCTCCACGAGGTATATCATGAGGTAATTAACGTACAATGAGGTATATCAAATGGCTTTTCCACATGTACCGATGAATGATTTCCTTTATAAGCAATATGTATATCATGGAAGTCATGCCTAAGGGGGAACCTTTCCACTAACCCACCAAATGCATCAACCTGATATAGGTGTCTTCTTTAGGACACTTATAACTAGTCTTTTTATTTTCAATGAGAAGCTCTGTCAAAATTTTTGGATCGCCTTACCACTCGAATCTTCACTATTTTTCCTATTTTTAGAATAGAACCCTATCCGTGAGTTTGAAAACAATTTAAGCGGTGTCCTGTATCGTTCACTCTAACTTTTCCCAGACTTAGTTCATGTCCATCATTTCACTTGCACCGTAGATGGAACATAATACAAGTGGAATCTAATAATAATAACTACGCTAAGAATTCCCCTTTTTCAAAATACTACAAAAATAATATATTCCCCTTTCTTCTAAAATACTAAAAAAATATTTCCTTCCCTTTTCAAAAATACGAAAAACATTTTCTCATTTTTTTCAAATATATATACCAAAAATATTACTTTTCCTTTCAAAATAAACAGAAAATCACTTTTCCCTCTCTGGTGCGATTGCATACCCTAGCCACGGTCTGACTCCCTATTAGCTCAGATCCTCCATCAGGCTACCTCAAAGCACCACTACTTCTTCCCCTACTTTTATAAAATTTGAGCAATCCCTTCAAAGACAAATCATGGAGAACATTGACCAAAAGATAAATGTCCAACCAGATCTGATGGTAATCCTTACTCAGATCAGTGGCAAGATCGATAATATTCAAGTAGAAGTCCAGAAGATGCAATGAAATAGGGTTCAGACTCTCGAGACTACCGAGCCCAATATCATCTTCCCCTATGTTATGTGTCTAAAGATACAGAATCGATATGGTTTCTAGAAGAGTACCATCATGTCCCGCGTGCCCTACCTACTAATGTGCCACTACCATCTCAACTACCGATACCAAATCTTACCCAACTAGGAGGTAATTTGTCAAGGACTATTCATGTCGATCCCAAAGAAGAAGAGTTGAACAAGGTTAAGTAAGACCTCGGGTTATTGTCTAAGAAATTCAACCAAGTCAAAATTTTGAAGAACTAGGTGGATTAAACCCACACGTCTCCCTATCCTAAGGCCCGACTACCACATAAGTTCAAAATGTGAGATATTAAAAAGTTCACAGGCATTGAACCTCCTATCATAAACATGCGCAGTTACCAATGTTCTATAACTCTTTTATGAGAATGAGAAGAGATAATGGCACAAATGTTTCAATAAAAACTCTCAATAAAAGTGCCCTACGATGGTTCATGTCACTTAAGCAATCCAGAATTCATAGTTGGGAGGATGTGGTATGATAATTCATGACTCAGTACAAGTATAACAAAGAGCTCGAGGTTACCAATCGAGACCTAGAACTACTTAAGAAAAACTCGAGTGAATCGATTAGCAGTTTTATCAGAAAATGGAGGGACAAATTCGCCACTATGAGAAACTAACTATAAGTAAAAGAGTAGGTAATCATCATGAAGAAGAACTTCCTACCTGATATCATAATTTCAATGAGAGTCCATTACTACCCTAATTTCAAAGCTCTTCGAGAGGCATGTGTAGAAATTAAATAAGGGGTCATAAGTCAAAAATATGATTCTTAGCCAAAGCGTATGACTATCTAGTTTACCCTCAGAATTATTATCAGCCAACGACACTTTAGTTTTATTCATCAATAATGTCTCTCAACCTGCTACCTCATGAACCCAAAAATCATCCCACTTCAGCCAAAAAGGAACATATCAAACTCCATGCCCCTTTGTGAAACATTTACCAAGCCTTTCTAACCCGAAATCTTATCAAACCTATAGAACCCCAACCATTACCAGATCATCTTCCTCGAATTTTTAGTCATTAGTCCCATTACGACTTTCACTAAATCACCAAGCATATAACCGATCATTGTTTTCATCTGAAGAATGTCATCTAAAGCCTCATAAACAAATAGATCATTTCCCTTCCAGCTAATCTAAAGCCCAATACCACTCAAAAATCTCTCTTGGCACATCGAATGGGGGTAAACGCCATCCTTTTAAAAGAAAATCCATAATTTTACCCTTCCACTAGAACCAAACGCTTCAAAACACTCAGTTTATCCACCATTTCACCTAAACCAGTTAAGGTCTTTTCTTCCTTCCTCATGCATCGTAGGAATCCCTCTGACCAAGATTTATCCCTCCTCACTAGGGCTTTCATAGCTATTCTTCAGAATGGGGAGGCATCAAACTGCTAGCAGTCTTAGATTAGCTTGAGGAATTTGGTATAATATTTCCCTTTGAAATGACCCTCAAAGAAAATAATTATGAAAAAAATCAGTACCATACTCATGGAAGCCCGAAAGTGGGATCAATAATTTGATGAATTGTTCGTACCAGAAGAATAATTTATTTTGGACGACATTGTGTATGTTATATCTGATGTGTTCATCAAGAAGAAGGAAATATGTATTGCTCCCAAACTGCTCACAGTCTTGAAACTCCAACGGCGTCTAGTACCTTCCATCCAACACTTCCATATTGAATGGGAAGAATTTTATGACGAGGCTATGGAGGTTGTGGAATTCATTGACTTTTCATGGAATAATGACTTCATTGCCACAAGGTGGGGTAACGATTTTGAAAGATCTGATAATGAATCAAACGCTAAAAAGATGACTCAGTTGCCTCCTTGTGAGGAATAATTTCTTCAAGGAATTATTAAAAGGGATAAGTGAGGTATCCATCATGCTCGAGGTAGATAAAGATACTTACTTTCTATTCTTCCTTACCTCTGTAAATCACGTGACTAATTCGGGCATCATTATAAGAATTAGATCCTCCTATCAACTAGTACAGATAAAGGAAAAAATGTCATTGAAGGATTCCTGATGATAGAAATGATAGTCAGAGAAAGTAAGGTCCTCAATAATCTAAAAAAGACCTGGGCTGATATTATATTGCGAGCGCTTTTTATGTCCTCCAAATTGTACATAAATTCTCTGATAATACTCCTCACAATACCCATAATTCCTCCCACTACCATTCTCAAAGAATTTATTTATATGGTAGGATCACCGACTACAACAAGTCTCCTCTCCTTCTCTAGGGAGTAAATCCAAAAGATCGGTCCTAACCATAACTTCTCCCTCAATATCTCAATTGAAGTCCAATGGGAAAAAATTCACTACCACTTGTTGATAATGGGTCTACTCTGAACATCTATCCATTATGGACTCTCAAATTATTGGGGATAAAAGTCAGTGATCTCATCCCACTTCTGTCGTTGTGTGTCCTTATGATAATACCATTGAGAGTTTATGTCCCCCTTAAAACTCACACTAGGGGCTAGTCCTATATCCCTCAAACCGAGTTCCATCTCATCGATACACCTTCTTTCTTCAACTTAATCATTGGACGCCCTCGTCTCTATAGTATTCGAGGTGTTTCTTCTTCCTTTCATTAGAAACTAAAATTCTTCGCCAATGTCCATGTCATCACTATTCTCGATAATGATGACAACTTTGATGGTGTCACCATGAGTAAACCATTAGTAATAATCCAACATGGGGTTAATGATATTTTCCTTTCAGGATTTGGGATTGATATTCTTCCTATCCCAGATGGTGATAATTTCAAAGATCGAGTATTTTCGGAGCACAGACCCCATAATAATGTCAATATGGTTCAAACGTTCAAAAATATATATTTTATGCCCGGAATGGGGTTGGTTCACCATCAACAAGGAATCTCGAGCAAATAATTTTAAAGGAAGCCTTTACCTCATACAGCCTGGGTAACCAACCATCACCATTTGAACTCCGAACACTTCGCCAGCTATACCGAAAGAGAGTCTTGGGAAAATAATAGATTGTCTCAAAACATTCCCTAAATGGAAGATTTTTTAAAGTGGGTGAGGACTTCCCCTTTAATGGATTCCCCAAGATATGGTGCGACTCTTTGGAGAAAAAATAAACCCAAAACTGGAGATCTTATTTTGGAATGGGTTTACTTGGGATAAAGATCACAAGTATGAGGCAGGGCCTTTAACCTTAAATATGTGGAAAAGACTGAAAAATATGAAGGCATTGACATCCATGAACGATTAGAACTGTATACACTATAGTTGGGTCTTTACATGATCCACATAAAGGCAGAGCCATCCAATTCATCCAATAAGATTACCACTGCTGATAAACCACTCCTCAATCGGCATGACATCCCTATTAAGCCCACCCAAGTAAATTTAAACCCTGATGTTGACCCCCTATAAGACCTGATTCTACCCCTATTTCTTTTATCTCTAATGTAATTATGAATGAGGCCTCCTTTGATGAGATCCTCATTGTTGTATTTCTTGAAAATGCTTTTAATGATATGATTGATGATTTTGAGTATCTAATTGTGTCTTATGTTAACTGCCCTGATTCTAGTCAAGCGATTGGTCAAGATGATTTAATAAATGAACAATTTTTAATTGATATTAATAAGGAGAAAACTAAACAACACAACTGTATCCAGAATAATGATGATGAAACTATTGTTATCAATCTCGATTATTACAGTGATTCTCATGAGATTACGATAGGGTCCACCCTCGATGAGGATGAGCGTTCAAAATTTAAAGAACTTCTAAATGAATTTACGTACATATTTTCATTGTCCAACAACGATATGCCCGAGATTGACCCATAAATCGCATAGTACAAGATTATTACCTTCTTATAAAGCAAGTTTATCAACCAGAAGATGAGAAATCTCTAAACAGAGTGTCATCTTAAAGTCAAAGATGAAGTGGTAAAAAAGTTGAACACTTTCTTTATTCGTATGTTCCATTACACTATATGTCTTGCAAACCTCGTCCTTATGTCGAAAATGGGAGGAAAAGTCCGCATATGCGTCGACTGTCGAGATATGAGCTAGGAATCTATGAAGGACGATTATACGCTACTTAATATAGAGATGATCGTCAATAACACTGATAATAGATCCTTTAAATAATTTGTCGACAGTTTATCAGGTATAATTAGATAAAAATACATTCCTTGCCATCAGAAGAGGACTCCCTTCATCACCCCATGGGGAACCTTTTGGTACACGATCATGTCGTTTGGCCTTAAGAATGCCGGTACTACCTACTAAAGGAACGTTATAACCATTGTGCACGATCTTATCCATAAAGAGGTTAAATTCTAATTCGACGACATGATCATCAAGTCCAAGACTCATGAAGTCCACATTACTACATCGAGGAAATTCTTTAAGCGACTGTGATAATACCAGATGACCCTCAACCCATAGAAATGCGTGTTTGACGTCACAAAAGACAAACTCCTTGACTTTAGGTCAGTGAAAAAATGATTAAACAAACCCTATTAAACTCAGAAAGATTCTTAAAATTCCACTGCCCCGGACTGAAAGTAAAGTTTTCCGCTTTCTGGGCAAACTTCAATACATCCGTCGGTTCATCAACCGACTGATTTCTATCTTCAAGCCCATTTTTAAACTTCTTAAGAAAGATTTAACCAAAGTATAGAATGAGTCATGTCAAGAAACCTTTGAACATATCAAGTTAGAGCTTACCTGACCTCCCATACTCATGCCTCCACAAAAAGGTCTTCCCCCGTTTTACATCTCACTGCCACAGACATCGCAATATGTATTATGCTAGTCTAATGCATTGAAGAACCCTGCAAAGAGAAGTCCATCTACTACACTATACAAAAGCTAGCAGGGTGTGAGTTAAACTATATCGCGTTGGAAAAAGCATGTCTCGATTTAGTTTAGGTCAGGAAGAATGTCCGGCACTACATGCTTGTATTCCCTATAAAATTATTATGTCGAATGGATCCAATAAAATATTTATAGGAAAATCCTTCCTTGTCCAGTCACATGACCTGATGATTAATATTACTGGCGAAATTCGAGGTCATGTATATTATTCAAAAGGGCATGAAAAGAAAACCTATTTTTGACTACCTTGCCAACAATCACACAGGATAGCTAAGGCTTGGATTTTAAAATTCCAAGATGAAGACATTCTCTATGCCTCTCACGAAAAGATCATATGGTAGATGTTGTTTGACATAGCTTCTAACAAGAAAAGATACGGTATTAGGATAGTCCTTATTACTCCCGATGATTTTCAATCTCCCATAACCATTAAATTAGACTTCCCTTGAACCAACAACATGAAAGAATATGAATTATGTATCATAGGGATTAGTATTTCCCTCGAGAAAAGATTTAAGTGCATTGATGTCTATAGAAATTCAGCTCTCCATGTGGAATAAATTCTCAGAAAATAGAAAGTTAAATATGAAAAGATCCTACCCTTTGATGCTCACCTTGAAGAGCTCGCCTCCCGATTTTAAACATGTCACCCTACACTACCTCCCTCGTTTGATAAATAACCTAGTTGAGAGTGCGCTAGTAATCAATCAACAAACTTCTTTAATTAAATTCCAATTTTATGGCCAAATTTTAATCAAAACCCAAACTCTGGCAAATAATTGTGATTGACTAATTATATGTAATCAAGAATGCACATAATAAAAAATTAGAGGAAAAATCTCCCAAAGGGGCAAAACCTTTTTATTTCACTATGTTGTGTAACAACTTACAAATACAGAGAAAGACAGTTTGACACACGAATACCCACAGGCGTCGGTTCGTTGTCCAGGGAAAGAGATCCCGCAAGAGCTCCAATGATCAGCAATGGAAAAATGGCCTTCTTCTCCACAAGAGTACTCAAGATGAGTATAATGAGTAATCTAGGGTTTATAATGATTCACATATAAATTTGGGATGTTTTGGTGAATCAAAAGAGGTTTAAGACTCAAAATATGAAGTCTTTAAATCTCAGCTGTTTTGCAAAAAATGGAGTTGTAAAGACTTGAAAAACCTGAATGCAGAAGCAAGTATTAATATAAAAAATTGAGTTGGCACGGTCGTTCGAACGACAAGGGGATGTTGCTCAAATGACATATGATGTCGTTTGATCCTTCTTCGCGTGACACAACAAACGAAGTAAACAACATCAAAATAGTAGGGGTTTGTTCGATGACATCTTCAAGCGAGCTTCAAGAGACCTATTGCGCGACATGTAATGTCTCTTGATAAGGTCGTTTGAATGACACCATCTTGTCATTTGAACGACATGGATTAGTTGCTTAAATGATTGAAGCATCATTTTCTATGTTCGCCTTCAACATTTTAGAAATTAATTTTAACTTAGAAAACCTAATTTTCCTTGAAAAAAACATTTTAGAAAAATTCCCAAATAAATACGGAAACATTAATAACTCCAAATTAAACATTTTACCGTATTAGCGAGAAGAGTTAGTGGGAACGGTTGAAGACGTACGTTGATCGATGATGTTTCACTAGGCATGTATGAAGATAATGGGTGCGTGAAGCTTCGAATTCGGATTCGGATTCGAATGTAGAGGTATATGACATACTTTCTGTGATATAGGACACTTAGAAAACTTCCTATATTCTAAACGAACATTTATAAAATCATTTCCTTACAAATGTCCTCCTATGTCTATACTGGTACATTATACATAAAAATATCTAAATTATGCTACCCAAACTCAAAGCAAATGACATACAATTTAATATCCACATAAACTCAAAAATTAGAAATACTAAGTGATATGTCTTCAAAAACAAATCTTCAGCATTTTCAATTATTCAACTCTCTAATGTTTCTTTGTCAATATTAGGGTGTGCAAAAAAAAAATGATCCTCAATTTTCTAACTACACACATGAGACAAGAAACAATACCCATGACGCGCAAAAGTTTTAAATATAATGATAAAAAAAATGAATATCAATTAAGCTAAAGCAAAGCATTATAAAATCAAACATAACATCTCCCCCATAATTCGTTCTCCCCCTTTCTATGATGTCCCCAAATAGAAAAATATGAGGAACACAAAGCAAAGCATATGGAGATTGTCACAAGGTAATAAAAAAATTCCTTTTTGAATTTTTCAAAATTTTTCTCAAAACAATATACAATAAATAATCACATCATGAAAAAACATGAAAATAACCAAGTCGGTGATAGTGGAAATGAAGGGATGTGAAAAAATTCGATAGGAAAATCAATGCATACAAACATAACATATGTGCACGATGAATTTTGTATATTCCTAAGGAATGAACTCAATATCATCCTTAGGTGTAGAAATGGTGGAATTATAAGAAATTAACTCAATCTAATCATCAAGTCAAAGTTCAAAGTTCTTTCCACACCAATAACGTCCAAAACTATTTAATGATTTTTTGAGATTTTTAAGAAAGTACAAAGCCGTTAAATTTAACCAATGTCCCTCGAATTTATTTTCATCTTTTGAGGTGTCTATTTTTCTCAACTTAGAGAAATCCTATTGGCCCCTTTTTGGCATATGATTATTTTTATTGCCTTAATTTTTTTCGAGATCTTTTAAACGGTGGCTTTCACGATGTGATTGTTATTCACTCATAGAGCTTTCCCGTAAACACCCATCATTATTTCATTTAATGCAATTTAAATCCTCTCGATAAACGGTTCTTTTATGAACAACTATTATTATTCTCGTTTTATCGCATTTGGTTCGTTGTATAAATAGAATTGAGATGGAAACACTCAAACCAACATGTGATAGACAAGTACAACATTCAAATAAAATCGTGAAGGTGTGCGTTAAAGGAGATGAAGAGCCAAACATGTAGAAAAATATCACTAATCACATCTTAATGACTCCATACATTATGAAGCACATGGATGAAATGAAGTAGCATCTCAAATCACTTTCAAACAGTCACGTGGAATATGGAAATGAAGTTTTGACTATGGCTATCTTAAATGTTCATCCATAAATGGTGTAGACAAAATACAAAACTTTATTTATGTTTTTCAATTTCTTTTTATAAAAAGAAGATCTCTTTGTCATATTCAAAAATTTATCAAAAGAAAAATCTTTTTGGATTTTTTAATTCTTCAAAAAAATAGAAAATCTTTTTGCATTTTTCCAAAAAAATCAAAAAAATACTACAAAAAATTATAGAAATGATACAATCTAGAAATATGAATGATATGATATGAAGATGAAAACTGCATCATATTCTAGACATGGTAACCACCCCTCGGTCAACTATGCAAATTCCTAAAGACCTTCTGAGACTCTCGAATCTAAGGGTGTCTAAAGGCTTCGTGAAAATATCGACTAACTGGAGGGCGGTAGACACAAAACTTAAGGATGCTACTTTCTCTTCTACTAACTCAGGAATAGAGTGCTCGCGTATCCTAATGTGCTTTATGCGTGAATGCTAGACTGGATTGCAGGATATGTGTATCGTGCTCGTTTTATCATAAGAAATACTCATGGTATCCTGTGATATCCCATAAACCTTTAATATCTACTTCATCCACAAAAGTTTCATGAAATAACTTTCGGCGGCTATGTACTCAGCCTCCGCATTGGACAAAGAGATGTAATTTTTCTTCGTTCTTAACCAAGAGACAAGAGCATAACCAAATAAGAAACACCCATCAGAAAAGTGATCCTGCATCCCTGACCCAATCGGCATCCGAATAGGAAGATAAACGGTCATCGGTATTAAAATAATACTAAATGACAAATGAGAGAGTCACACTCACGTATTTGATAATATTTTTAAGAGAGAGTAAGTGAGACTCTTAAGGGGACGCTTGATATCACACACAGAATCCAACACTAAAGGTGATGTCTGTATGACTGGTATTCAAGTTGAGAAGACTACCTATCATACTCCGATACAAGTTTTTCTTTACGTCCTTGCCTGAAGTGTTCTTACCAAGCTTAATTGAGGTACTCATCGGGTACGTTCATGCTTTCCAGAGTCTAAACCAATTTTTTTCACAAGGTCTCTTGCATACTTAGATTGGGAGATGAACATACCATCCTCTAGTTGACGAACCTGGAGAACAAGGAAGAATGTAAACTCACTAATTATGCTCATTTCAAACTCACTCTTTATCTCCTTCTCAAAGTCATGAGCATGTCGAGATCACATGGATCCAAAGACTATGTCATCTATATAGACCTGGGCAACTAAAATAACACCATCTCCTCTCCAAACAAAAAAGTCTTATCAACTCCCCCACTCTTGAAGCTATGGGCTAAGAGATGGGAATTAAGCCTCTCGTACGAAGCACAGGGTGTTTTCTTAAAACCATACAGACTTTTCTCAAAAAATAGATGTGATCAGGGTGCTTAGGGTCTTCAAACCCTTTTGGCTGTTCCACATAAATCTCCCCCTATAGAATTCCATTCATAAAGGCACTCTTGACATCCATCTGGTACAACTTGAAGTGCAGATGACATGCGATGATGAGTAGTAAACAAACAGACTCAAGCCTCACAATAAGATCAAATGTCTTATCAAAGTCTAGACCCTCTACCTGTGTGTAGCCATGAGCGACCAACCTAGTCTTATTTCGAATTATGGTACCATTCTAATCCATCTTGTTCTTATACATCCACTCTGTACCAATCACATTCTTCTTACTAGGTCGGGGGACAATTTCCCAAATATCATTCTTTCTAAACTAAAGAAACTCATCCTGCATAACTGATATCCAGATTCACCCTTGAGTGATTTTTCGACGTTCTTGGGATCGACTTTAGACGTGTAGCATATAAATCTAACCATATTCTCTAAATAAGCACTAATATTGACTCTTAAGGTGGGATTTCCTAAAATAGAAGTAGGGTCATGACTCTTGCGAACCCAAGGAGGTGTGTCCCTTAAGTCAGGAGTAGGGTCCACCCTGGGTGTGTGAGGGACAATGGGATCATCAGCTAGAAGTGAGTCATCCTCACACAAAAGGCTAGAATAAAAAAGTTTCGTCGGTTCGTCATCTTGAATGGTGACATTTATTGACTCGATAACCTTAGAGCTACGCAGGTTAAAAACTCAGTATGCTCTACTTGTCAATGTATAACCTAGCAATATTCCCTTGTCGCTTTAGTAGTCAGACTTTCCCAATTTCTCTTTATCTCGTAGGGTATAGCATTTTCTCCCCAAAATACGAAAATATGAAAGTTTGGGATTCTTTCCAGTCCACAATTCATAAGGCATCTGAAGAGTGTGTGGAAGAAGGTGAAATCTATACACCATGCGGCAAGTGGTAGATACCGCCTCTGCCCAAAATTTCCTAGGAACCCTATGACCTAGAAGCATAGATCTATCCATCTCCTAAATCGTTTGATTCTTCCTCTCAATAATCCCATTTTGATGAGGAGTCTTCACGGCCAAAAATTTATGTTTGATACCAAGGCTATCACAGTAAAGATATACCTTTGCTTCCTTAAACTTAGTGTCGTTGTCACTCCGCATTCTATTAATGGTGACACCGTGTTGATTTTGCAGGACACAACACTTAGTCTTAAGAAATTATAAAAAATTAGATTTTTATCTCAAAAAACTTACTATTGAGTAACGAGAGAAATTATCTATCATCACGAGGATATACCTCTTACCACCCAAACACTCAGTATGAGTAAGACCCATAAGATCCATGTGTATCAACTCAAGCACTCGTGAAGTGGTAGTGGAATTCAACTTCCTGTGGGGGCTACAGACTTACTTTTCCAACTAATATGGTCCACAAATCGCTAAAGTCTGCTTCCCAAGAGATGGCAAGCCACGTACTAGGTCCTTTTTAACTAATCTTTTCAAATCTCTAAAATTCACGTGACCTAGAAGTTGATGCCACTGTTATAGACAAATGAGGACTTGGGAACAATCCCATAACAATTATCTTCAGTCCCGACCCCTTTCAATAGATGTTTACCATCTTAATCACAAACATGTCGCTCGTTCTGATCAAACTTTACTACAATGTCAGCGTCGCACAACTGGCTAATGCTAAGAAGGTTCACTTTCAAACCCTTAACATACAAAGCATTCTCTATCTTAGGAAATCATGGTATCTCTACTATATCTCATCCTACTATGTTAGACTTGCTCTCATCTCCAAAGGTGAGTTTACCTTCCTTACGATCCTCAAGGTTGGTAAAAAAATGAAACATCACCTGTCATGTGCATGCAGGACCCACTATCAAAATACCACTATGAAGTATTATGTGGTTTAAGAGAAACAAGAACAACAAGGGCTTTAACATCGTGCTTAGGTACCCAAGAGGTGGTAACATTCTGTTTGCCCTTGTCATCGTTGGTTCTAGCCGGGATTTTGGAATTATCCGCTAATGATAAAGATATCCGTTGGAACTCTTCCATTAAACTATGAGATGTGCTGACTAGAAACTCCACCTACTCTCTAAGATTAAAAATATCACTAGTGGCACATGGCGGAGAAAATGTACGTCGTATCCGACCCTAACTATAGAAAAACTCCATAAGGTGGTCTTTTCTTTTGTAGTAGGTACAAAATTACACAGTGTTAGGTCGACCTTGGTTTTATTTTCTTATCCGAACTCTTCTTTGGGGTTTTGGATTATTGCAATATGGATTCATAGTAAACTCAGGAATTGGTTCCGATGTCACATGAGACTTGGAAGCACCATCAAAACCTATTCCCCGCCTTTCACCAAACCCTAAAGCAGGGGCAAGGAATATCTTTCCAGATCTATCATCTATCTTTACCTTGACCTCCCAGGCTCTCTCAAAGTCATGAGTGATTTGGGCTACAAGGGCTTGAAGTTTATTTTGAGCCTCCACGGGGGAATGGATCTCACTCGTAAGACTAGCCACTTGGTTGATCAAGTCCCCTTTGTCTTTCTCGAAAAACTCTCTCTCTTTAAATAGTCTCTCTCTGTCTCTCTGTCTTTCTCTCTCTCTCTCTCTCTCTCTCTCTCTCTCTCAGTACAATGCTAATGGAGGAATCTTTCTCTCTCGTCTCTCCCACATCTTACTCTAAGGCGATGATCCTAAGTGCTAATTCTTTGTTACGCTTTTTAGTTTTAAAAGAGTCAACATACTAATCGGTGTAGGCACATCGTAGATCACTCTCTCTCACTTGCATCATCCTCCCCTTCACTCACATCGCTTTCACTATCAAGGTGTCCTTGTGAAGTATCTTCCCCATTATCGTGAGGCTCACTGTCAGTACTCACATGACTATACATGAATACGGTGAAGTTAAATTCATGCGGTGACTCATCTCCAAAATCCATCGACTTGACCTCACTGTCGTCACTAAGGGAGGCATTTAAAGCAAATTTGCCTTTGACTTGACATTTCAACGTAGTTGGACACTCAAAATCCTTACGACCTCTTCCATCACACGAATAGCATCCCTCTTTGTCTTTCTAAGGCGTGTCCTTTTTAGCTTTATCTTTTTTCTTTCCAAACTTATTTTTCTCAAAATTCTTTTATCTTTGAAATTGCCATTATTTTCTTTAATTAGAGAAATTTCTTGAAATTTTTCACAAACAAAGTCAAATCATCTAAATCAAAATCAAACTCTGAATCTCACGTCTCTTCCTTTATTCTCTTAGACGACTCACCCCTCTTTCTTGCAGACCCCTCACTTTTTCTAACCCGAGCTTCAAGTGCTAACCCTTTATCTTTTGATTTTATCATATTAAGAGGTCTCCTACTAGTTCTTCTAATTTCATCCTACTCAAATTTTTGATAGAATTTAGCATAGTGACTTTAGGGATAAAACGCTTAGGCAGTGATCTCAAAATCATTTTAACTACTCTAGCATAAAGAATATGTTCACCAAATTGAAACTAGTGTTAACAATATCAGATAAGCGTGAATAGAATTCATCAAAACACTCTGATTTAAGCATGGTGATTATTTTAAATTGTGTAGTTAAATTTTGCAATTTATATTCTTTAACTGCATTAGTTCCTTCATGGGTAAGTTGAAGAACATCCCATGCTTCTTTTGACGTGATACACGTCATGATGCCTCGAAACTTATCGGGTGTGATTTCTCCAAAAATCATAGTTAGCCCTTGTGAGTTATATATGCTCCATTTAAACTCTTCCACAGTCCAGTCTGACACCGGCTTTAGATTTGTCAAATTTTCTACACTGATAGAGGGAGGATTCCACTCTCTTTCACACACAATCCAGACTTGTTCATCAATAACCTTTAAATGGAATTTCATATAGGCCTCCCAATATGCATAATTTGTCCCGTAAAAAATTAGCACTCGATTATACAAGTTTTCCATTTATTTTTTAGACGAACATTGATATTCAACAAAATTTCGCGAAAAAATTACACAATAATTGTGTTATTGGATGCGATACCAATTTGAGAGTGCGCCAGCAATTAATGAACAAACTTGTTTGATTAAATTCTAATTTATGCCTAGATTTTGATTAAAACCCTAAATCCTGCAATTAATTGTGATCGACTAATTATACGTAATCAAGCATACACATAATCACAACTTTGAGGAAAATCCCCCAAAGGGGCAAAACCTTTTTATTTCACTATATTATGTAACAACTTACAAATACAAAGAAATACAGCTTGGGACATGAATAACCACAGGCGTAGGTTCGTTGTTGTCGATAAGAGATCCCGCAAGAGCTCCAATGATCAGCAATGGAGAAATAACTTTCCTATCCACAAGAGTACTCCAGATGAGTAAAATGAGTAATCTAGGGTTTAAAATGATTCACATATACATTTGGGACAGTTTGGTGAATCAAAAGAGGTTTAAAACTTAAAATATGAAGTCTCAAAATTTTCGATATTCTGCAAAAAAAAAAAAGGAGTTGTAAAGACTTGAAAAACCTGAATGCATAAGTAGGTATTTATATAAAACAAAATCGAGTTGGCTCGGTCACTTGAACGATAAGGGGATGTCACTAAAACGACATATGATGTCAATAGTAAGGGTTCGTACGGTGACATCTTTAAGTGAGCTTCAAACGACCTATCGCGTGACATGTAATGTCGTTTGATAAGGTTGTTTGAACGACATCAGCCTGTCATTTGAACGACATGACTTAGTCGCTTGAACGACTGAAGTATCATTTTTTAAGTTCGCCTTTAGCATTTTAGAAATTAATTTTTACTTAGAAAACTCATTTTTTTTCTTAATAAAAACATTTTACAAAAATTCCCAAATAAATACGAAAACATTAAAAACTCCAAATTAAACATTTTACTATATTAGCGAGTGGAATTAGTGGGAACGGTTGAAGACACACGTTGCACGTTGCTCGATGATGTTACACTATGCACGTATGAAGATGATGGGTGCGTGAAGCTTTGAATTCAAATCAAGACCGTCATGGCCGATCATGCTAACATGCCTAATGTAGCGGTATATGACATACTTGCTGTGATCTAGGAAACTTAGCAAACTTTCTAGATTCTAAACGAACATTTATAAAATCACATCGTTACGCTAGGCAATGCTTTAGTAACCTTAGTCTCTATAGTCGACTTGCTCGTGATGATAACAATGGCCCTTTTCTAGTTTATTATAGGCAATTGCATTTTAATATTACCATAATGATCTCCTTATAAAAGAAGATTCAGACATAACGGTATTGTGGTATTATGACATTTACCTCCTCCTCAAGCATGGTATATATCCATAGGTTTCTACCAAGAAAGACCTTGTGACCCTTCGCAGTCTGGTTGCTCAGTACATCATCTTTAATAAGGCACTCTTCAAACGTGGTTTCAATGGCATCCACTTGCATTATATAGAAGGGGTTGGGGTCGAAGATGTGATGTAAAAAATTCACAGTTCATAATGTGTACCCCTATATGATTGTTCATATTCTTGCCAAGAAATTCATCCATCAGGGATCATTAGACCAATATGGTTTAAAATCACGTTGCTTACGTCAGAGATGCCTCAAATGCCAACTATTTCCTAACCTTCAACTCCTACCTCATCGATAATTGTACAACATGACTTTTCATTGGCCCTTATCCATTTGGGGCATAAACATCATCGTGAAAGTCACTCCCAAGGCATCAAATGGGCATGAGTTCATCCTGGTTTCCATTTATTACTTTACTAAATGGGTTGAAGTCGAGTCATATGCAGTGTTAAAAGAAAAGAAAGTAGATAAGTTCATCAGGAAAAACACCATCCATTGTTATAGAGTTCCCCACGAGATAATATAAGATAATGGGTTCCATTTTGAAGCTGACGTCACATAATTAGTCAATGAGTATAGAATCCAAATGAACAACTCCCCTCCCTACCGATTATAAACTAATGGGGTTGTTAAATCCACTAACAAAATCCTCAAGACTATCATCATCAAAATGACTAAAAGTTGTAGAAACTGGGCAAATTGGATCCCAAATGCCCTTTGGGGATATCGTATCTCTATCAAAATGCCCATTTGGGATACCCATTAGTCCCTTGTATATGGAAGGGAGGTGATCCTACCTACCGAACTTAAAATACCCTCCCTGCGTGGCATGCTTGAAAGCCAGGTCAGCGAGGAGTATTGGTAGCAAAGCCATTGCAACGAACCCATACTCTTGGATGAAAGAAGATTAAAAGTCGTATATCATATACACGGACACCGTCATCATATTGAGTGAACATTCAACAAAAATTGTCACGACTGCGATGTCCAATATGGAGATCTTTCCTTCAAAGAAATCATAAAAGCCATCTGGGATCTAAGAGGGAAGTTCAAGCCCAATTGGAGCAGGCCCTTCATCATAAATAAAATTCTATTAGGTGATGTCGCTATGCTCACAAACATCTATGGAGAGGAAATGCAACGTCTAGTCAATTTAGACCATCTTAGGAAAGTTTACCCCTAGTCCAACCCTCGTCTCACTACGGCTCTTCACACCTCCCTTTTATTATAAAAAAATCGCTCCCTCCTCTATACTTATAACTACATAATACTCCTCTCGTGAAATCACCTTTTCAAAGAAAAACTCACGATTTTTAAATCCCATAGATATATATAGGAAGCCCATAAAATAATATGGGCACAGTCCTTTTCTCTTTTGCAAAATGTTATTCTTTTCTCCCCATGAGAACATTAGTTTTCGTTCATCATTTAAACGAACAAAAGGACTATGTATGACTTAGCAATTGGTATAGATAATTAAAATAAAAACAAATTCATTAAAGGCATAACTAGTTATGTCGAAATCATCGTCATCTTTATTGAAAAACTAAAATCATCCTGGCAGTCAACCCTAGGTCCATAACACTAGCGAAGCCGTTATCGATATAGTCTCTTCGACATACCTAATTCAACACCACCTGAAGGATGACGCTTCCTCCACGCACTAGTGGTCAGGCAGTCGAAGGATAAATGTGGAGTAACTCGATTAATAATACCTGAGGGGACACCTAAAATTATAGAAAACTCCTTGTAGGTATGATACACTTCGTCTAAGCCAAAGAAAAAAATATGGTCCTCTAGGTATTAGAACTCCAGTGTCGCTCATAATATTATTCTAATACATGGAACGGTCACATCACAATGTGACTAGGTGCAAGTTAAGAGACTCATAGTTGACGTTGTAAAGGAACATGGCCCCCAAACTTTCGAGGTAAGCAACGAATGCTTTGGTTATGTGAATCATCATTTCAATAAGGGAAGAAGATTAGGAAAATAAGGAAAGGAGATTGAATTAAGGTGATGAAACTCCTATTTAAGCTCCTTGTTATACCCAAAATCGCTCACAAAAAGCAAAGGGCTCGACTTGTTTTTTCAAAAATGTTCCCTAGTACACCCAAGTACATAAGCGGTACAATAAAGGCTAGAGAAGTGATTTGGACCAAACCAGCATTCTAATAGGTAGGACAAGAGGCATGCCGATCGGCATCCCCAATTCTTGGAAATTTTCTACCTTCTCATATTGCATATATCTTTCCAATAAATACCATTTTGTCAAAATAACATGTTAGAAAGAGTTTTTCAAGTGTTTCTTTCTAAATTAAATAAATAAAAACATGTTTTGCGTACTTACCTTTGTAAAAAGATAAAGCCCTAGTGAAAAATTAAATTGAGTGTTCAATGGTTAGTCAATCAAAGATAAATAAAAAATAATGAAAATGAATTTTTATATATTCATCTTTATGCTTACATTTTTCAAGTACAAAAGAGAAAGGAAAAAACAAAAAAAGATCAAAATGATCTAGTATGCAGATCAGACTTCCCAAAACCCTATTAACTAAAAACCACCATTTCAATCACCTCGATAAGCGCTCTTCCCCTGATGGTGAGGGGTAGATCCCCTACTCTCAGAATCAGAGATCTTCTCAAAAGTAGTCGGTTGTACCATACAAGGCCTATTTCTAACATGATCAAACACTGAAGCCATCCAGTCTCGAATGTCTCACAACCACAATGTAAATACATGAACCATTTGTGAAAGAACCAGTCCAACAAAAGAAATCAAATAAATAATAGAGAAGAAGATAAGAAACAAAATGTAAAGCAAAAAAAGAAAGTCGTACCTCTCTCTGGAGAACCTCCTCGAGAAAGGGAGTGAAATCGTCTATCTCCTCATGAGGATAATGAGGCATCGAGACAATTGGCCCACCAAACGAATGTGGTAAGAAGGAGTGAAAAAGTGCATACTCTATCGTCGTTACGCCACCCCCGAGCCATGAGCTTGTAACACCCCACGTCTTGATTGACCCAATTACAAAAATGAAATAGTCAATATTTTTTCGTTATTGGTTTCACTCAACTAGAAAATTTAAGATTTAGTCCCTAATAAATTATAAAGGCTAGATTTTAAATTAATAGTAAAATTCAAGGGAGAAAATATAATTATTAAAAGTTAATAAATATCTCTTTGATATTATCTAATAGGAAAAAAGTATAAACGAAAGTATTTTCATAATTATCCTTATGTTTTAACTTATATGAAAAAAAATGTAAAAATAAATATATTTACAAAATATCTTCTTTTTATACTTATCTAAATCTTTATTTAAAAAGTGTATATATATATATGTATATATAGTATATGTGTGCCTACGTATATATATGTATATATATATATATATATATATATATATATATATATATATATATATATATATATATATATATATATATATATATATATATATATATATAGCCAAAGGTAGGAGATGAAGTGGTAAGGAATAGAAACTTTTATTTACGACACGACATTTTTAATGTGCTAATGCAACTAAATGAGTGATCGATTACATGGTACGGATGATTACAAATAATGTCCATTTATCAAGCTAGATATACAGGTAGTGTGGGAACCGGTATAAATTTTAAGTCATCCAAAGTTTGGCCTATGGTAGTCATAACAAAGTGTCAGCTTTGTCGAAACATCTCTCAACTAATTTTCGGCACACCTCGGGTAGTAAAACATAGTATCTGAGCAAACGAACATGTTGTCCAGACATTGGAGAACACATACGAGTGGTGCGCTCCTATGTGCGCTTACTGAGGTGCTTGTTCAAAGTGTCAAAACTTTTAAAAAAATAACTAAGTTTATGAAAACCAAACATTTGATCATTTTAGGCTCAATTTTAACATGTTGCGGGTGCTTGAAAAATTAATCCAACTTTACCAACATTGAGTCCTGATATCCGAGATTCAATATGTATGATCGGTGACACGTTTTGATTAGTCGAGATATGTGTTTTACTCGACTAAAGTTGTGTTGATAAAAGGTTATTTTTTATTAATTAAAATTAGGATTTTTTCATAAAAGTTATTTTTTATTAATTAAAATTAGGATTTTTTCATTAAAATGCATATATATATATATATATATATATATATATATATATATATATCTCTCTCTCTCTCTCTCTCTATATATATATATATATATATATATATATATATATATAACTACGCATATAAGGTCTTTCAAGTCAGTTTTAATATATGCATAAATATTTGTATATTTACATACCCTTTTAAATTATATTGATTTCAAATAAATGTAATAATTCATAACTTTTAACTTAAAACCCCAAAAAAATATTTAAAAACACTATTAAGTTTACAATAACACGCAAATTTTATTTGAACACCTAAAATTATATTTTATCATAATATGCTATTTTGATTATACACAATTAATAAACCTATTTTATCAAGATTTCAAAAGCAAACCATATCAATATAATTCGACTTAAAGCATTACGTCGTCTTATTTTATTACTAGCTGTAGTTATCATTATTTTGTTTGATTTATAAACCAACGGAAAAACATGTGAGTGAAATGTATTAATTATATATTAACGTACCAATCCCCAAATAACCGATACAACCACCTGATCAGTACAACCGAACATGACAAGCTCAATAAAGAACCTCTTAAACTAAAGATCCAAATTTTAGTAGGTTTTTCCTTTTCAATAACTATTTCAGCATATGTGATATAACTGCTATTGATATAACATTATGATAGCCACAAATTATTCTTAGTATGTGCATGTTATGATACTACCATTCTACATATATATTGATAAACATCATTAATATTTGAATATGGATCATTTGAATTGATTTTAATCCCTCTCATCTAATAACTAATTTCATGAGGTTATTGCAGTGATGTAATAAATTCACCTATGCACTTATGTGCTAATTGTCTTTGTTATAAGCATCAGTATTAACTAGAGAGTATATTATCATGTTATCCCAGATAAATTTTCTACTTGGCCTAAGGTCTCAGATGTTTGAGAGACTGGATTTAATGCTACATACGTATGAGTTCCACTCTAGTTAGTGTGCCTAGATGTTTATTTTTCCCAAAGGTTTTGGGTTGACATTATTATTTGGTTATAGTGATCATGCTTAATTGTTTCTATACCAATTAGTAAATTGGTAATTATGGGATTATCGGTTTAAAAATCCTTGACTCTCTTTATGAAGTTATTGATTATGCCTACTTCATAGCATTTCTTCTGCAAACAGTTAATTCCATACATACTCAAACCTCTATACACATATATTCATTATTGAATTGGTTAAAATCTACTAAGCAATTTGTTGATTCCTTTCCTTCCAGTTATTTTCAAAAAGTACCTATAGGAAACGATGAATGCTTCTAGAATTACTTGATACGAAGAGACAAGAAAAGGTCTTATTAGAGGGAATTAAACATAAAGCAGCAAGAGAAATACATATATGAGTCTTATATAGGAATATTTTTTAAACTACGGTTTCAAAACATTTGAGAATCAATAAATCTCTCAGTTGTTTAAGTATTCATGACTTCTTTATGGTTAAACATTATTTTAATATAAAACTCACACTCGAGAAATTGGGGTATGACAAAACTGAACATACCGACGAAATAGTACCCCTCCCATGATCCTGACACTGGTGCAGACATACCCTCCACATCATAGATAGACGATGGCATCAACAAACTAGTGACAAAGTCTAGATAATCATATCCCATCATGGTGTCCTTATAGAGCATATACGGTTCTCCATCCATCGCCACTACCTTCGCCTTGCCTAACATTTCCTTCATCCACATCATCATCATTTCTAATCCCTGAAAACTCCCCAGAGAATCATGTATATAAGAGATTAATAAAGAAATTCACTAAAACAAGCATGCCAGCACTCGCAAAACCCTTATTACAAGTATACTCTCCATGGAAATAGGAATATAAGAACGTCACCTATCATAATCACTAATCATGAAAACTATTTAGGTCCGCATAATCCACCTCGACCCTATGAATTAATCACTTTCATTCTTTAGGTTCATAAAATTGACCTAGGTGCATATAATCAATGGCCCTCTGAATTGATCACTTACGCTTCCCAAACCATTATCAGGATTCAAGTCCTATTTTGTTCATTGTGCTATTTTATCTATTTATCATATTTAGTAGTATTTCACATATGTATATACCTACAAATTAGTATTCTCACCCGGCATGTAAATTCACTTCCTCATAGTGTATCGTGATTTGATGGTCACTAAAATGGTATTTTCCTATTATTATTATCTTTCTTTTTTATACTCTTAGGATGACTCCTCTCCATCCTTCACATGACATGAGTCGGATGATTTATTTTTTTCACCTATTTCCTCATCACACAAATTATAAACGTGAGTCATATCTTAGAGGAATAAAAGAATATTATATCAAATAAGAGGCAAAAAGGTAAGAATGCGTGTTTAACACCACCCTATCCCATAACTTAGTCCCTGGACCCTCGATTCATTTGGTTTTGTATGCATCTATTTTTCTTTTGATGTCGTTCTTTTTGGGGATGGCTACATTATTTTTCTCGTTTTCAGAAAAATATGTTGGCGAGTCCATTTTTTTAATCTTTTCATAGGAATAAAAGAATATTATATCGAATAAGAGGCTAAAAGGTAAGAATGCGTGTTTAACACCACCCTATCCCATAACTTAGTCCCTGGACCCTCGATTCATTTGGTTTTGTATGCATCTATTTTTCTTTTGATGTCGTTCTTTTTGGGGATGGCTACATTATTTTTCTCATTTTCAGAAAAATATGTTGGCGAGTCCATTTTTTTTATCTTTTCATCCCCTTTTGACGATGGTTGATTAATATCCATGGTAGCCCGTGAAGATCGTACGGATGGAGGAAATGGTACCTTCATCTTTGAATCCCCGCAAGAACTAAGATAAATTTTCTTCTTTTTTATCCTATCGAGGAAAGCCCTTTCCGAAGAAGTCCCAAATGTCCACAATTGGTAAAATGTATTTAGATTCAGTTGAGTCCCGATCGCCTTTGGAAACTCTTCTAAAAATGGTCCACAAAAGTAGGACCTCGGTTTGAAATCATTGACTATGGAATCTTATGTAATTGCAAAATATCTAAGATGTATAATCTCACTAGCTGCTCTGTTGAAAAGTATGTACAAATTGGCAAAAAATGTGCCATCCGTGTAAGATAATATATGATCACACAAATGGAATCTTATTAGAGGGGTGTCAAAGGTAATCGTGTAATGAAATCCATCGAGATACAATCCCACTTCCACTCGAGAATGTGTAATGGATGAATTGTACTAGATGACTTCTGATGATCCACATTTACCATTTTGGATATACTATATTTAGATACCAACTCTACCACATCTTTATTCACGCGTGCCCAATAATATTGTCGCTACATATCTTTGAACATCTTATCCATATGGCATGTATAAAAATTTGTGAACCATGGGCCTCCTGCATAACATCTCGCCTAAACTCCTCATGTGAGAGTACTACCAACCTACCCTTATATCGTAACCTACCATCGGATCTCACTAAAAAGAAAATTAAATCGGTAGTAACGAGTTCCACCACCTTTTCCTTGTATTCTTGTCTTTAGATTGTGCTCTAAACACTCTCACTACAACCTCAGGAGTTACTGTGAGCATCCCCATCACTACGCCAAATACAAGAAATGCTCATGGTTTTGAATCGTGACTAATGTCTTGGGTCACAGTTCTAAATCATGATAATTTTATGGATAACCATTTTGGGGTTCACGGTCCTTAATAGTGACCATAATATAGGGCCATAGTCTCTTCTGTGACTATTTTATGGATAACCATTTTGGTATTTATGGTCACAATTATGGACCGTGACCAATAGTCACAGTCATGAACTGTGACCCTAGTCATGATAATTTTTCCTTGGTCACGATCTCAAACCATGACCATTTTCCATGAATAAGGTTGAATGGTCATGGTTCTTGATTGTGACAATCTACAATGAACTTTGATTGGTTAGTTATGGTCATAAATTTTGACCCCCAATTGATACCACAAGTATTGTGGTCACAGTTTCGAACCATGACCATAATTTTACCCATTGAAATTTTCTCACGGATATGGTCACGATTTTGGACCTTGACCGCTAATAAATTTATTTAAAAATAATAATTTTGATTTGTTTGCTTTAAAAAAGGCTCATGTACATGTTTTCAAACTTGTATACATTCTATTATGGAACTAATTAAGATAAAAAGTAAAAAGTAATAATACAAGAATTATTTAGCGATCAATTAATTAAATTAATCCAATAAAAATAAATATTAAAATCTTCAAAGTGTTCATTTACCAAAGCATATGAAAAATATTAAAAATGTTCCTTCCCTAATTATACCTGCAATATTTCAAAATATTTCATTTATACGAGAAGTCCATGTAGTTTTTAGTATGAACAAGTTTGGGGTGTAACCCATAATCCATCTAGGTCATTTCTTTTGATTTATTAAAACATATGTGAAATATGTCAAAAGTTTAGAGAATCATGGGAACACAATAGATTTAGAATTGTGTATAAGCCCATTTTTAGGATATTCGATTTATAAAAATAGATGTCAATGTATATATGATAATAAAAAGGGTGGTATTAGTGTAATGTGTATAATAAACAAGTTATATATGGAACAAGAACACTAAAATATGAACAAATAGAATTTATGGGACTAGTAAAACATAAATGATATTAAAAAATGTGAGCTATGAGTAAGTAAGTGTAAAATAACTAGTTATATGAGTAGAAGACGATATTTGCAAGAATGAGATTTGTTTGATTAGTTTTGTATGAGTATACTTCAATTTTTTCTTTGAGTTTTAACCAGTCCATAATCTTTTGAGTTTCTAACTTCATATCAAGACTATGATATAAACTTTTTAGGCTTGAAATCCCGAATTAATTTGACCAGTTAGACCCTTAAGAAAAAAAATACCAGAATACTCACAGGAAATAAAATTACAAATATTAAAAAATGTAATGAACATAATATAAGAAAAAAGAAAATTGAGTTATTTTCTTAAATTGTTATCGTGTCGGTTGTATCATAATTACCAGACCCGAGCCGTTATCTTAACAAGTTTATTAAGCATAATTCATTTATACGAGAGATAAATTGTGACGACACACAAGAATAGAGAGTAAATAAATGATTTTATGTAAAAAAAGGACTCGAATCCCAATTTGACTTCGAGACGCCTATACAGCCAAATAAACTAGCATCAAAGTCCACATAGTTCTATCATGAAAAATAATTAGAGTGTTAATGTCATGTTAGTAATTTAATTAATGTGTTTAGTGATCCAAATAATGAAGCAAAATTATTTCTAGCATCAACAAAGTGGTTTTCAAAGGGGGTTAACCTTGTTAGGGGCATCAAGAGTGGTTTGAATCGACATTGTATGGATCCCATCGTTTGAAACACAAGTTATTAGTCAGTTTTATAGAGTCGTCCAATTTGTATCTATACCCAACATTATTTTGGCATCCAAGTATAACTAGTCAAGCTCACTAAGTGCTCCTTGGATTCATAACAATAATAGGATATAACCTTATCACGACTTGAAACACCTCATGAGTTTGACTAGTTACAGTTGGAAAATAAAGTTCAAGGGTACACATACACAACTTAAATTAAATTTGTGAGTCTCCTTAATTAATATCAATATTCAGAACAGAAAAATCATATTTCCAATTTATGGAACCCGTAGGGTAAATTGCATGTTATTAGCTAAGAAAATAGACTTTGTCAAAAGAAGGTTTTGTGAATAGCTATAATTTGACAAGACAATAAAACCAATTAATAGTCTACATTTCAAATGATGGATTCCACACAATGTTGACTAAAACCACTCTCAATGCCCTAAATAAGTTAATCGCCACTAAAAAATACATTGATGATCCTATAAAGATTTTGGCTTCACTATTTTAATCAGTGAACACATTAATCAAATTACCAATCAGACACTAACTTCTAATTTCGTGTTGTGTTATTTCACTCATAAATGGGTTGTTTTAATGATTCGTGCCATACATACACAAATGTAAATAAATACAAGAGTTTTGTTCCAATTTTTGTTCTTATTCATATGATACAAATAGGGTTGTCATACAAGGGTTAAGTTATAATAATAAAATAATGTTTCAAAACTCAATTTTAAAATAAATTAATTAAAAAATCCTCTAAATTAATGTTGTCATCAACAATAGACTTAAACTCTATACGGGACTTTAATGCATTTGCTTAAGTAGTCAAACCCTTTGGTTCCTGAATAATAGTAGACCAATTGTAGTCGTTTATGCACTTTGAGTAGAATACCTTCTTTAAATTTTGAAAGGCACAATATAAAGGCTCGTCGATGATGCTATATTTACTCTTCATCTTGGATAAACTTACCATACCATGTTTTAAGGCAGGATCAACTTTAAAACCATTATTAGTATATTCTATTTTCACCGGTCACAATAAAAGATGATTTCTCTAAAATTTAAATAATTTTGTTCTAGGATTTATTAGATAATCCCATAATAGGTCAGGACTATATTTTTTTGGATATTTATCTCTTTTCCTAGACACATAACAAGTCAAGGCATAAATTGAAATTCCTTTATTTTTCATCAATAGTTTTTCTTTGCATGGGTATGAGACGAAATAAAAACCATTGGCGCGTAATTTTTTAAACTTTTTATCATGAAAATTGGGATCTTTAGATAATCATGCAAGCCTTGAAGAGACATCACCTTTTTTTAAAATATTCATTTATTAATGGATTTGTATAAGGGCATGTGTTACAACACATTTATATGTAATGGCAATAAAAGAGGTGATAATTACCTTTTTTAGTACCCCTTCCCTAAAATCATTCATAGAGTCCGTCGAACCTTTTCGATTCTAATTTTGGGAAATTTCGCTCTGATATTTCCTATACTTATTCATGAAATTATATAATTTTGATGGGAATATAGAGAATATAGATAATTAAACAAAAATACATTATATATGTAGGCACTTACTCTCTTTACTCTTCAACTTCATCTTGAGATTTGAATATATAACGAGTTGTTTTCTCATATTGCAAATCGGTGAGTCTCACTTGTTTAAGTTCCTGAAAGGAAATTCATCCTCAAACTCGGTAGGTCCCTTGACCACTCGTTCGCCATGAGGATTGAACCTCCTAGTCCTTTATTTATGCATATTCTCCCAAGCGTATAATGATGACACTTTTGTTATGCATTCGTCGATAATTAACCCTCTAATATACCTTTTATTATTAATGCAATCTTTGAAGGTTTTTATCAAGCTCTCTAAAGGGTACATTCAACAAAATCTGATAGGTCCACACAGCAAAGCATCATTGTATAAATTCACAAGCAGGTAGACGCCGATGTCAAAGAACGATTGAGGTAAATATTTCTCTAAGACATGAGTCGCTTTGGTTAATGTTGCTTTCAAAACATTATTGTTCTTTTTTTTTACAACTTTTATACACATTATGGTGAATCACAAACTAATTTGCATAATTTTCTCATGTAGATCTTTGCTCTTAGAAAAGCAATACTAAATAATGATATGACAATCATGAGACTTGCATTGTTTCAGGTTATTCATTTTGGTAGTTTATAACCTTGTGCAAATTATTGAAATAACTGGTAGGATTTTTTAATTTTCATAACATGTTTAGGATGATCTTTTTCTCACTAGTAGTCAAAATGAAAGCACCCATGAGAATCAATTTTTTTCTTATTATAGGATTAGTTTTTAACCATAATTTTTTTGTTTTATTTTCATCACTTTAGATCGTAGCATGCCTTCTCTTCATCTTTCAAATGACATCCACCCACACATCTTCCTATTAGATGTTTCCTAAAACTATTCTCCATGTGCATCTCATCAATTACATGCATTGTACGGTGCTATTTCCAATACAATGAGTAAAATAAGATTGACCATCTGAACCATGCCTTCTTTTTACTAGGATCTTTTAGATCCTCCCTAGCATTTTGGTTTTGGTCTGCAAACTAAGGTTATTTTACTGTAAACTTATTCGACTAAGTTGCAACCTTTTTCTTCTCCACATTTTGATAATAAAAAAGACAAGAAAGTTACGTCCTATGCTCATGATCAGTAGGTAAAAAATTAGACTTGTTCCTAAAAGGGAGATTATTTGATAAAAATCTACGATGAAAGGCATAACTTAGCTTATCACTATGACGATGCCAAGTGGATTCAGTTTCCACCCTGCATATGGGATATCCATAATTACCCTGAACATTTCAACCAGATAAGGTCCCATGGTCAAGAAAATTGTGGATCACCCACAACACAATTGCTTTATGTGTGAACTCTTCACCCCTATGAGCATCAAGCACCCTTATGCCTTCATCCCACAACTCTTTAAGTTCTTTAATTAACAGGGCTACAAAACATCAATATCATGTCTGGGAGTCTTTTGCCCAGGTAT
Source organism: Sambucus nigra (assembly GCA_949130495.1). Taxonomy (NCBI): domain Eukaryota; kingdom Viridiplantae; phylum Streptophyta; class Magnoliopsida; order Dipsacales; family Adoxaceae; genus Sambucus; species Sambucus nigra. Next base: position 167,549,023 of record OX422210.1, on the reverse strand, counting down.
CAATAAAGATAATTATGAGAAGTACTTTCACATAAACAGTGTTGAAGGGAGACCTAAATTCACCAAGAGAACTCTTCAATAACTATGATTAGGGCTTAAATTACAAAAAGGGTTAAACCCATCGGTTGATAACCTAAGACGAATATTGTGCATATCCTTTGCAAATTAGGGTATTGTGTATTTAAAAGTTGATATATGATTGAATCAACGGGATGATGCATGAGATTACCACCCACCTCAGCTCGAGCATGCCATGTCATGGACTCTACTCTCCCTGGCACAGTGAATAATATTATTAACCATGGCCCTAGGGAAAAAAATACTTTAATGACTTTTGTGGAACTTGTGAGCGCTTACGAAATTTAGTGGGTTTTTCATTTACATTCTCACAAACAGTATATCTTGTCTCATTTCATACATTACACTTATCCTTCATTTCATGTTCATTGCGATACAAAATGCGATCATACTTGCATGCATGAATGTTTTTGTACTTCAAACCCAAACCCATTAATCTCTTCTTCATGATTGGATAAGTATCTGGTAACATTTCTCTTTCCCGAGAATATATTTATCTTATTTAAGAATCATTGTTACACTATTGCTTGATAAACTGAACTGACTTTTCATATACAAAGTAATCTTCATTGCATGTTTTATACAAAGGTTTAGCCACATCGAATTTCAATCGTATGTATTCTTGGTCTTCGATTAATTCAGCAGCAAAATGTTTATTAACTTTTTCATAATGAACATTATCAGAATACATAGGCTGGTGGTTTTGATGGTGATGGAATCCATAACTATCATTAATTAGGTCAGTTAAAGGACAAAATATTGGCGAATCATTCACTACTTATACCCAGTTGGGTATCGATAATTCTTTCGGAACATATGGTACATTATTTTCCCCGTGTAATGTATATATCTTATAATCTTGACACATACCCGACCTTAATAAACTATACTTAATGTCCTTTAAAGACTTAAATTTTGATTCATACAACGGGTTCACAGACAGGGATTTTATCACTGTTAAGATTTTATCCTACATATTTAACAAATTCATGAATGCCTTTTACATTCTTATCAGATGCTCTAATATTCACTCCCATCCACTTTTATCTTATGGGAAATCCATTAGAGAGTTTCAATTCACCTATAATTAGGTTGAAATGAAGATCACGTTTCATACAAGAACTTTCTATCAATAATTCAACAAAATTCATTCAAATTCATATAACCTAAGGATTTTATTAATACGAAATAAAATTGAACAAATTAAGATGTCATTAAACTCCAGAAAATTAAAATAGTTTCAAACTTATCCCAAAATTTGAAAGAGCATTATAAAGACCTCCCAATATAAAACATTATTCATCGCACAATCTTCACCAACAAATAAATTGGCCAATAAATATACCCCCCTTTTACTCTTATAGCATATCTCGCTCACCAGTTTTTTCAACATACACAGGCTCCTATATTCAACCTAGTTGATTGTATCAACCAATATCTTAGTCTCACCTTCTTGCAAAGAGAGACTATGAACAAGTGTTCTGAAAGTCGAGAAACGAGCATGAACATACCAATGTCTCTATTCTTAGCTAAGTCCCTCATATAATAATCCTTGGCATAGTACCCATGAATGAACGATGATGATGCTTGGAAATAGGGTGCAACAGGTGGATCAGAGGGGAGGGTTGAAGAAATCATTTGGATTGGGAAACCTTGAGGCACATAAGAGGGAAAACCTTGAGGCATGAACTGAGATTCACCTTATTTTTAACTAATAAATTGGCGTAATCCCTTTATTTCACTCGTTAGTTGTCTTAAGGTATTGGTAATAGACATCATATCCTTCTTAAGAACTAATACTTCCTCTATAATATTGTCTTGTTCTTTTGCCTAGCTCGACATATGACTCCTCATCGAAGAGAGCTCATCCAAAATAGGTGTGGTCCGCTATAATTTGGTCGTCGGCATCCTCAAGCCAAAACATATTGACCTCCTCCTTTTGTCTTTCCCAAGTACCTTGGATACATCATTTAGATTCAATGTCATAGGGGTTACACCCGGAATAACTAATACTCATGCTTTAAATCATTTCATGTAGTATAATACTATATTTATGACTATAATTGTAACATTATTTAATTATAGCGTATATATATATATATATATATATATATATATATATATGATAATAAATTTAAACTCACTAGAGTCAAAGCCAATTTGTCTAAGAATTTCTTGGCCTATTTATACCATCTAATATGCAAGTACAACTTGACCCGATTAGGGTCTTTCGCTTCTTCTAGAGTCCACTTAGTCCTTTACACCCATTCCTCCTTCAAATAATCATATATTTTTGTCACAACTTTGTGGACATCAACTTTCTTTTCCCTGTTCAATTTTTCTGCCCTGTCCTCTTTCTTCAAGAAGTTATTTCATTTGCTGATCAACATTTCAACATTTTTCTAAACTTTGTCTTTCACCTATAAAATTTCATAACTTGAGGTCCTGCCGGGAAGTGAACCTTATGGAGGTTCTTTTGATGGGTTTCCAATTGTCTAGAGATTCTAGAAATAACAGATGCCATCAAATCCGATGGGAATGTAAAAATTTTACAAAGTTGATCCTACATATCATCATTTATAACACGATCAACATTCTTCCATTTTTCTTCACCCTCGATGCCTACAATCATATTTTTTAGAGTCAAATAATGAAATTTAAAAATATGAATGTCATTTTTATTATCAGTAGAATTCCCGGCAGCAGAGAAGCTAACATGCTTTGTATCTTGTGCTAGGAATTCCTAGGTAATGGGAGTTAGAGGAGTTGGATTAACAAGGGTTTGTGGAGTTTATGACTCGAAGACAGTGTGAATGGAGTATTAAATTGAAAATTTGGTGAATTGGAGTATTAACAATCCAAAGGTGTTGAGAATTCATGTGATGGATTAGGAGAGGATTGAATTGGAGGAGGAGTTTCATTATTTTATTCTTTATCTTTGTTCCTATTCAGTATTCTCTCTCTCACTCTCTCTCTCTCTCTATATATATATATATAACGAAGAATTTATGACGATCATGTCTAAAACTATATGTACATTTATACACATATATATTGTAGGGGATATCAAACCCACAATAAAATCAATATTATTGTTTAACCCCATATTGTAGTATGAATGCAATAAACACATAGAACACTAGATGTACATGGTTTGGTAGATTATCCTGCCTATGTCCACGAGGAAGGGAGGGAGAGTAATATATTTCCTGAATGAACAAGGAGGAGTAGAAGGCTAGAGTTTCTACCTTAAATTTCAATCGTCATGTGCAAGATAAAAAATAAATACCCCTTAATTGGGTGAGGTCATCCATATTTATTAGTATAAGGGTCCTATCCTTCTAGGTCTCTTTAGGGAAATCCTATTTACAAGTCATGGAATCCCACCAGTCTTCCAATTCATCTGCTAGATCTTCATAGATTTTTACTTATCTCCCCAAATACTTGGCTGACTAAGATTCTTGTCTTATGTTTGTAATGTGGCGCTTATTCGGCTATATTCCCTTCAATTTCCCTAAAGAATATGTTGATCGATTTGTATGCTAATGGTCCTAGTCTTACTAGTTATATTTTTAATACCCCGTATTTTTATGCTATATTAATTTGGGGATTAATTAAATTGAATGTGAGTTAATTATTTAATAAAAATCCAGAAATTAATTATGTTATAATTATTAACGTGACGAGAGTTAGTAATTATGGGAAATTTGTTGAATATTACTAATGAGCAAAGTAATATGTAATATTGGTTATATTGAATGTCACGAGTGAATAAAATGACAATTTTGGAAATTTGAGTCGGGACGCGCCCGTGTCGCGTCGGGACTAATTATTGATAAATAAAAGTGAATATTTATAAGTTCTTCGTATGGTCGTTTTTAGTGCGCCAACGTGTCCGAAAGGGTCGAGATAGTCAGAAAAGTGTACCCGGGGGTTTAGTTTGGGTCTCGGGGCGTTTTTAGGCCTAAGTGGTACCTCGGGAGGGCATTTTGGACATTTCACATTTATGGGTAATTAAACCCACGAAAATCAGTAACCTATATCAACCATTTAGGTTAGTCATATAGGTTTAGAAAACACAAACACAATAACGTCCATAGGAGAGGAAGGAGAAAGCTCTCAAGGCAAAATCAAGGCCCCAAAAGTCATCCGTTTGCACCGCCACCACCACCAACGCGTAGATCGCGCAACGGACTATGCAACCCCACCGAAATCATCTGCAAACCAGAATGTCGAAAATCCCAGGCAAGTGTTTATCTTGCTTATTTCGTTGATGCATCTTTCATATTAGTGTAGGAATGATTAGGATGAGTTTTATGGAAGAAAACCAAAGATTTGAGATAGGAATCGCATGTAGTTATGGTTTAAATGATAATTCTGGAAACCCTTGCCATGTAGAGGAATTTACCCACGAAATTATGATGTTTATAAGAAGAAATTTCTGGAAAAACAGATTGGAACCATGATTTAGAGATTTCTAGGGTTCTTGAATATTTAAATGAATTATGGCATGATTAATCCATGTTTAGTGACGTAAATTGACATGATTTACGTAGGAAATGTATGATATCATGTTAGGATGTTATTAGTAAAATTTTTGAGATGTTTGGGATTGTAAAATATGGATTTGGTGTAAGTTATAAGATGAAACCCGTAACTGCAATTCTGCAGATTTCGTAGACCTGCTTGATCGATCGATCGAGCCCAGAGCTTCGATCGATCGAAGGTTCGATCGATCGAGCCCCAGACCTCGATCGAGCCCCAGACCTCGATCGATCGACCCCTCTTGGCAGACTCCTATTTCCTTTTTAAATGAGTTAAATTCAATTTATTGTGAGATAATTCTTGGGCATCCTTAATAAAATGTTTTGGGAGATAGGGAAGGCCAGTAGGACATGTGAATAAACTTTGGGACCCTTGATGTCGGGCAAAGATTGTATTTTGGGATAATTACATAAGGGTCGGTGAATTTATGATTTAAAAAGAGAGACACGTAAGAGAGTTACTTTGGGACAAATGTGTATACCTACTGAATTTTATAATTGGGAGGATAGAATCCATGAAGCGTTATGTAGTAAATGGAAAAGTTCCTCAGATTAAAGTAAGATGTGAATGGCTATACTTGATAACTATATAATGTGAAATAAATGCGAATGACGTAATTATGGGAATTGAGAATTTACCCATTATTGATATGGTAATATTAGTATAGTTATATGATTGTGTATGCATATACTATCTATGTGTGAAAATCATGCCCACGCTACTTGCTATCCCTGAGGTTTCCGCGCTGGGATAGTCTTATCTCGATGGGATCTTAATGGGGGATATTGACTTGTACCCTAGAAGATAGATATCCTTAGTACAGGCTCTCAGAATGATAGTTTAGACGGTCCTAAGAGATGCGGGAATGTGCTTTCCTCTTAGAGACTTGGAAATTAGCTTCGCCTCATATTGTTTGTGTATAGGTATCCTTGGTATAGGCTATCGCAGTGATAGTTCAGACGGTCCTAAGAGACTTGGAATCTATACTTCGCATAAATTTTGTTTGAGTATGTGTGAATACAATTCGAGAGTGATTCCGAATTTGTATTCCCCTTAATGTGAGTGATATGGGGTTTGGATAGTAGAGTATGCTCGCACCATAGTTATTATTTGGGGTGCTGTTATGATATATATATTTTTTGAGTAGTTAATATATATATATATATATATATATATATGAAATTCTGAAATCTGGAACTGCCTACTGTGATTTGATATGTAGGACATGGTTGATGACTCAAATCGTAAATACTTGTTTTGAGAAAGTATAATAAGAAATTGGAAAACTTTATTGATTAATAAAGTCAAAATGAGAACTTTGGTTACTAATTGAAATATTCTTTTCAAACAATTGAATCGTGAAATTTTTAATCTTAAGAGTAATATAATATAAGTTAAATCATTGGGAAGATTAGTGCGATAAATGATAAGACAAACCGTTGGGAAGGTTAGTACGATAGGTGTGCACATTAGAAGAGAGGTGAGAATTTCTCAAGAGAGTGTCGCACTAATATGTTGTTGTATTGGCATGTATCAATTTAAATACTTGCTAAACGTATTTTAAATCAAACACACTATCGGGCTTTGACCCGTTTCTTTTTCTCTTTCCCTCTCTTGTATATATATGTATGTATTACAAGTGCCCAGCCACAGGGGCGTCTTGCGTTGGATCCCTTGAAAGGAACGTGCTGCAGCTTAGGTGGGAGTTGCAGGCCACTTGCATAGAAGACTTCGTTTGCTTGATTCCACATCTATCATACTCATTTATTGGGCATGTGTCGCCCTTTCCACTATTTATCTGTTTTATTGGGACATTTGTATTTCAGTTATTTCTAGTACTGTTACTATGGAGTTTATTTCAGTATGGATGTTTTACTTTAAGTTTTAAATGTTGGGACTTCGAATGTTGAATGTTTAAATTAATTGGATTATGTTCCAGGTTAATTGTTGTATGATTCTTACTTATTGCAAATGTTGTTACTAATTAAATAAATAATTTTTCCTTAAAAAATAAAATTGGTCAGAAATGTTGAAAAATGGTTTTGACACTTAGCTTAATTAATTAGGGTGTTAATTTGGAAAAGTTTATTTTTACGACAGTGATGCTAAGAATGAACCAACTGTTCACCTTGATTTTAATTTAATAAAGGAGTTATCGCCCGGTATTTAATTAGGCGGGGTGTCACAGGTGGTATCAGAGCATACGGTTCTAGTGTCCATACGATCTGTATGGCTTATTTCGCTTTCAGCTTAACGTTATTGCTATAGAGCCCTATTTTAGGATGGTTGTATCCTTGTTTTCAAGTTTATGTCTTCAGTTATTTGAGATTTGATAATGACTGTAGACTAATAAACTTCTACACGTTTCAGATGCCTCCGAGACGTGCACCAAAGAATAGGCGTTCCTAGGCCGAGCAGCCAGCAACTCCGGCACAAGGCACTATGAATGCTAATGAAGTAACCGCCATTATTGCTCAGGCGGTGAATGCTGCACTAGAGGTGACTCAGTAGGCTCCACCCCAGATTCATGCAGTGGCGCCAGTACCAGCACATCTTCCATCTGCATGGGAGAGGGTTAGGGATGCTTTTCCGAAGGTGCATCCCCCTGAGTTCTCTGGTAGCTCAGATATCGTCACAGTTAGCCAATGGAAGAAAGACATCCAGTGGCATCTTCGTATGTATGAGTGCACCGACGTGCAAAGGAAGTTATTGGCTTCCTTTAAGCTGGTGGGAGCCGCTTTGTAGTGGTGGGAGTCCACTACCACATTGGAGGAGAGGGACACGATCCCTATTCAGTTGTTCTGGGAGCGGTTTGACCGCAAGTACTTTTCACCCGCCGTGCAGACTGAGATGAGGAGAAAATTATTGAATTTGAAGCAGGAGAGCTCTACCATAGCTCAGTATGAGGAGGAGTTCACGATACTTCTCACCATCGTGCTAGATGAGGCACCCACTGAGGGTAAGAAGATTATGTTGTTTGTGGATGGGTTAGCTTGGAGGATCCGTCAGCATCTTACTTTCACTGATGTACTCAATGTCGCGTTGCTACATTGCCAGTATCACCGCTTCCATCTGCAGGGAAGCAAGAGAGCAGGAGAGTCCAGCCAGCAGGGCAGGACCGGGGGAAATAGTGCTAATGGGGCACCATCTCATGGAAAAAATCGTCAGCACGAGAAGAGTTCCCATTAGGGGGACCCTGCAAAGCGATTCTGTTCAGGTGATTCCAGGCAGGGATTTGGGGGTTATAGGCAGGGTTAGCAGGGCCAGCAAGCCCAACACCGACAGCAGGGTCAGCAGGAGGGCCAACAGGGCCAACAACGTGTTCATCAGGGCCAGCAGGGCCAGTGGCGGGGAAGTAACAACCAGCAGGGTCGTGGTCAGCAGGGTCAGAGGGGAGGCAACTTCAAGGGCCGATGTTTTGGGTATGGTAGACATGGCCATAGGCGCCAGGATTTTCCGGAGGGAGATAGGGCCCCACAACAGCAGGGTGCCTGTAATGAGCCACAGAGACCACTTTTTTCGGCTGCACTCCCAGCTCCAGCCCAGGTACCAGCCCTACCAGCCATTCCAGCAGCTTCCGTACAGTAGGGGCAGTTACAGTACGGACGTGTCTATAACGTCCACCAGGCAGCAGCTCCACAGGAACCACCCGCAATTGAGGGTATGTTTCCTATCCATGGTACAATGGGTCGGGTTTTGTTTAATGCTGGGGCGACTCATTATTTTATAGCTACGCATTTTACGAAGGCCTTAGGGTTGTTAGCCACAGCAGAGAGCACAGTGACGTGTGTAGACTCACCACTGGGGAGTGGGTCACTTATCTTCTTTATATGCCGAGGAGTAGGGGTAGAGATTGGTAGTTTGGTATTACCTGCAGACATGTTAGTCTTAGATATGCATGAGCATGATGTCATTATCGGTATGGATTGGCTCGCAGCTTATAGATCCATGATTGATTGCTTCGGTGGGAGCGTTGTTTTTGCCATTCCGGGGCAAGAGATGTTTGTAGTGGTGATGCCTCACCCAGAGGGAGGTTCGACCGCTCATTTATATTATATAGAGGAGGATACCTCTAAGGAGGTTGTGATTCTGTTAGACTCGATTCCAGTTGTTTGTGAGTATTCCGATGTGTTTCAGGAAATACCAGGCCTACCCCCCAGTTGGGAGATAGACTTTGTTATAGATTTATTGCCAGATACCAGACCTATAGCACGCGCTCCATACCGTATGGCTTCGGTGGAGATGCGAGAGTTACGAGATCAGATTGAGCAGTTGTTAGGTCAGGGCTTCATTCGCAGGAGTACCTCACCTTGGGGAGCTCCGGTTATGTTTATGAAAAAGAGAGATAGTTCACTGAGGTTGTGTGTGGACTACTGGGAGTTGAACAAGGTCACGATACGGAATAAGTAGCCGTTGTCTCGAATCGATGATATGTTCGACCAACTGAGGGGAGTAACTTTCTTTTTGAAGATAGATCTGAGGTCGGGGTACCATCAGCTATGTATTAGAGAGCAGGATATTTCAAAGACTGCCTTCTTGACGAGATATGGGTCTTACGAGTTCAGAGTGATGCCATTTGGTCTCACAAATGATCCAGCCGTATTCATGGACTTAATAAACCAAGTATTCAGAGAGTTCTTGGATCAGTTTGTCATCGTCTTTATAGATGACATTTTGATATATTCACACTCTGAGGAGGAGCACGCCGAGCACTTGAGGCAGGTTCTTCAAACTCTACGAGAGCATCAGTTGTATGCTAAGTACGAGAAGTGTGGGTTCTGGTTACGAGAAGTACAGTTCTTGGGCCATGTTTTTTCTGAGCAGGGGATAGCAGTTGACCCGAGTAAAGTGTCAGCGGTGAGGGAATGGGGACAACCCACGACACCGACGAAAGTGCGTACTTTCTTGGGGTTAGCCAGATACTACAGGAGATTCATTCGGGGATTCTCCAAAATAGCGGGTCCATTGACAAATCTGACTCGCAAAGGGTACCATTTATTTGGGACGACGCTTGTCAGTTGGCTTTCGACGAGCTGAAAGACAAGCTTAATTCAGATCCAGTCCTTGCTTTACCAAAGCCAGGTGCGGAGTACCTGGTTTACACCTATGCCTCTTTACGGGGACTTGGGGGAGTACTTCAGCAGGAGGAGAAGGCTATAGATTTTGCCTCCCGCAAGCTTAAGCCGCATGAGAAGAATTACCCCACCCACGGCCTGGAGTTAGCAGCGGTCGTTTTTGCATTGAGGATATGGAGGCACTACTTACTGGGGGAGAAGTTTCGTTTGTTCACAGACCACAAGTCACTGCAGTACCTATTCACTCAGCGAGAGATGAATATGCGACAGCGCATATGGTTAGAGTTTGTGAAGGACTATCAGTTTGACATATAGTATCATCCGGGGAAGGCCAATGTAGTTGCTGATGTGTGAGCCGTAGAACGGTAGACGAGGTAGCGGATGTATGGAAAGCAAAGTGGAAGGAGTTAGGCCACCAGGATGCAGTAGCCCGTTCCTTCATATCTGTTATGACAGTCACACCCGAGATTGTTATGAGGGTAATACAGGCCCAAACCACAGACCCGTTTTGCCATGAGCAGATTGTATGACTTTTAGCTGAGGGTGCTGAGTCCTACTCTGTTAGTTCTGATAGGGGTTTGAGGTTTAATGGGAGATTAGTGGTTCCAGAAGGAGCAGAATTACATCATGCAGTGATGACCCAGTCTCACGGGTCCTGATTTACAGTACATCCTGGAGGAGATAAGATATACCAGGATATAAGGAGACAATACTGGTGGAGTGGGATGAAGAAGGACATTGCTGAGTTCGTGTCCAAGTGTTCTACCTTCCAGCTGGTGAAGGTGGACCACCAGAAACCATCAGGATTGCTTCAGCCATTGGAGGTACCCTCGTGGAAGTGGGAGAGTATTTTCATGGATTTTATTACAGGGTTGCCTACATCACAGCGGGGCTACGATTCTATCTGGGTGATAGTAGACCGTTTGACCAAGGTGGCTCATTTTCTGCCGGTGCGAAAAGACTATACCACGGGTCAGTATGCTCATTTGTTCATTGCTGATGTTGTCATATTACATGGGGTGCCCCTGAATATTGTGTCGAATAGGGACAAGATTTTCATGTCACATTTCTGGGAAAGCTTTTAGGAGGCTATGGGTAATGAGTTGAGGTTGAGTTCAGCTTACCACCCACAAACAGATGGACAGACAGAGCGTACTAATCAGATGTTAGAGGATATGCTACGCATGTGTGTTCTTTATTTTGGAGGAGGTTGGGAGCCACATCTTCCACTGGTAGAGTTTGCTTATAATAACTCTTATCAGTTTAAGATTGGTATGGCTCCATTTGAGGCTTTGTATGGCAGGTATTGTCGTTCTCCAACTTGTTGGATCGAGGTGGGGGATAACAAGTTGCTAGGACCAAAGGTGATTCAGGAAACCTCCGCGAGGATTGAGATGATTAGGAGTCGCATTCAAGTAGCCCAGGACAGGCAGAAGAGCTACGCCGATGCGAAACAGTTCTTCTGAGAGTTTAATGTGGGGGACCAAGTGTTACTGCGTGTATCTCCTATGAAACGAGTGATGAGGTTCGGGAAGAAGGGGAAATTGGCCCCCGGGTACGTGGGACCATTTCTCATCATCGAGAGGATTGGGCCGATAGCATACAGATTGGGACTACCAGAACATTTACATCGCATTCACGATGTATTCCACATCTCGTCGTTGAGACGGTAACTTCGAGATGATATGGCCCATACTCACATTGCGATAGATGAGATAGACTTACAGCCTGACAGCTCTTACGAGGAGCGACCGGTGGCTATCATAGACTACAGTGAGAGGAGATTGAGGTCAAAGATAGTTCCACTTGTACAGGTCCAGTGGGAGCACCACAATGTGGAGGAATCCACTTGGGAGCGTGAGGCCGATATGCGCGAGAGATATCCAGATTTGTTCTTACCAGGTATGCCTTGTTTACCAAATTTCGGAACGAACTTTCGTTATTAGGGGGGAAGTATGTAATACCCCGTATTTTTATGCTATATTAATTTGGGGTTTTATTAAATTTAATGTGAGTTAATTATTTAATAAAAATCCGAAAATTAATTATGTTATAATTATTAACGTGACGAGAGTTAGTAATTATGGGAAATTTGTTGAATATTACTAATGAGCAAAGTAATATGTAATATTGGTTATATTGAATGTCACGAGTGAATAAAATGACAATTTTGGAAATTTGAGTCGGGACGCGCTCGTGTCGCGTCGGGACTAATTTTTGATAAATAAAAGTGAATATTTTATAAGTCATTCGTATGGTCGTTTTGAGTGTGCCAACGCGTCCGAAAGGGTCGAGATAGTTAGAAAAATGTACCCGGGGGTTTAGTTTGGGTCTCAGGGCGTTTTTAGGCCTAAGTGGTACCCCGGGAGGGCATTTTGGACATTTCACATTTATGGGTAATTAAACCCACGAAAATCAGTAACCTATATCAACCATTTAGGTTAGTCATCTAGGTTTAGAAAACACAAACACAAGAACGGCCATAGGAGAGGAAGGAGAAAGCTCTCAAGGCAAAATCAAGGCCCCAAAAGTCATCCGTTTGCATCGCCACCACCACCAACGCGTAGATCGCGCAACGGACTACGCAACCACACCGAAATCATCTGCAAAACAGAACGTCAAAAATCCCAGGCAAGTGTTTATCTTACTTATTTTGTTGATGCATCTTTCATATTAGTGTAGGAATGATTAGGATGAGTTTTATGGAAGAAAACCTAAGATTTGAGATAGGAATCGCATGTAGTTATGGTTTAAATGATAATTCTGGAAACCCTTGCCATGTAGAGGAATTTACCCACGAAATTATGATGTTTATAAGAAGAAATTTTTGGAAAAACAGATTGGAACCATGATTTAGAGATTTCTAGGGTTCTTGAATATTTAAATGAATTATGGCATGATTAATCCATGTTTAGTGACGTAAATTGACATGCTTTACGTAGGAAATGTATGATATCATGTTAGGATGTTAGTAATACAAATTTTGAGACGTTTGGGATTGTAAAATATGGATTTGGTGTAAGTTATAAGATGAAACCCGTAAATGCAATTCTGCAGATTTCGTAGACCTTCTTGATCGATCGATCGAACCCAGAGTTTCGATCGATCGAAGGTTCGATCGATCGAGCCCCAGACCTTGATCGATCGACCCCTCCTGGCAGACTCCTATTTCCTTTTTAAATGAGTTAAATTCAATTTATTGTGAGATAATTCTTGGTCATCCTTAATAAAATGTTTTGGGAGATAGGGAAGACCAGTAGGACATGTGAATAAACTTTGGGACCCTTGATGTCGGGCAAAGATTGTATTTTAGGATAATTACATAAGGTTCGGTGAATTTATGATTTAAAGAGAGACACGTAAGAGAGCTACTTTGGGACAAATGTGTATACCTACTGAATTTTTTAATTGGGAGGATAGAATCCATGAAGCGTTATGTAGTAAGTGGAAAAGTTCCTCAGATTAAAGTAAGATGTGAATGGCTATACGTGATAACTATATAATGTGAAATAAAAGCGAATGACGTAATTATGGGAATTGAGAATTTCCCATTATTGATATGTTAATATTAGTATAGTTATATGATTGTATATGCATATACTATCAATGTGTGAAAATCATGCCCACGCTACTTGCTATCCCTGAGGTTTCAACGCTGGGACAGTCTTATCTCGATGGGACCTTTATGGGGGATATTGACTTGTACCCTAGAAGATAGATATCCTTGGTACAGGCTATCAGAATGATAGTTCAGATGGTCCTAAGAGATGCGGGAATGTGCTTTCCTCTTAGAGACTTGGAATATATGCTTCGCCTCATATTGTTTGTGTATAGGTATCCTTGGTACAGGCTATCACAGTGATAGTTCAGACGGTCCTAAGAGACTTGGAATCTATACTTCGCCTCATTTTTGTTTGAGTATGTGTTAATACAATTCAAGAGTGATTCTGAATTTGTATTCCCCTTAATGTGAGTGATATGGGGTTTGGATAGTAGAGTATGCCCGCACCATAGTTATTATTTTGGGTGCTGTTATGATATATATATATTTTTTGAGTAGTTAACATATATATATATATATATATATATATATATATATATATATATGAAATTCTGAAATCTGGTACTCCCTACTGTGATTTGATATGTAGGACATGGTTGATGACTCAAATCGTAAATACTTGTTTTGAGAAAGTATAATATGAAATTTGAAAACTTTATTGATTAATAAAGTCAAAATGAGAACTTTGGTTACTAATTGAAATATTCTTTTCAAACAATTGAATCATGAAATTTGAAATCTTACGAGTAAAATGAGATAAGTTAAATCATTGGGAAGATTAGTGCGATAAATGATAAGACAAACCGTTAGGAAGGTTAGTGCGATAGGTGTGCACCTTAGAAGAGAGGTGAGAATTTCTCAAGAGAGTGTCGCACTAATATATTGTTGCATTGGCCTGTATCAATTTAAATACTTGCTAAACGTATTTTAAATCAAACACACTATCGGGCTCTGACCCGTTTCTTTTTCTCTTTCCCTCTCTTCTATATATATGTATGTATTACAGGTGCCAAGACACAGTGGCGTCTTGCGTAGGATCCCTTGAAAGGAACGTGCTGCAGTTTAGGTGGGAGTTGCAGGCCACTTGCATAGACGACTTGGTTTACTTGATTCCACATCCATCATACTCATTTATTGGGCATGTGTCCCCCTTTCCACTATTTATCTGTTTTATTGGGACATTTGTATTTCAGTTACTTCTAGTACTGTTACTATGGAATTTATTTCAGTATGGATGTTTTACTTTAAGTTTTAAATGTTGGGACTTTGAATGTTGAATGTTTAAATTAATTGGATTATGTTCCAGGTTAATTGTTGTATGATTCTTACTTATTGAAAATGTTGTTACTAATTAAATAAATAATTTTTCCTTTAAAAATAAAATTGGTCAGAAATGTTCAAAAATGGTTTTCACACTTAGCTTAGTTAATTAGGGTGTTAATTTGAAAAGTTTATTTTACGACACTGATGCTAAGAATGAACCAACTGTTCACCCTAATTTTAATTTAATAAAGGAGTGATCGTCCGGTATTTAATTAGGCGGGGTGTCAGAATATTTCATCGCGAGTCACCGTAAATTTCTTCAACTGTCATTTCAAACTTCACACGTGTACACATTCAGAAGTGGTTATGTGAAAGTAAGTAATGATTACCAACTATCACGCACTCTTCCCACTCCTTGAACCTCTCGAACTATTAGAAGGATTTCTGAGTAACAATGGCATGTGAGCACATATACTACACTGTCATTGAGGAAGGCTTTTGAACAAATAAAGAGGCACATATTGACTTAACATTGTCAGGTGAAGTTACAAGGCATCCGAAACCTTATACCTTAAACATTTCAACCTTAGCAATGTATTTTATGTTCTTACTCTCTCTATATGTACTTCATCTTTACCAGAGCTTTTATTTTTTTATTTTTTTTGTCTGTTTCGTCTTCATATCTTCATCATGTCTAGGCATGGAAGAAAATATGAATTTTTTCCACAAATAACTTTTGAGAATTTTTTTGCCAAGTACTTAATTCTAGATAATGTCCATATTAGGGTTTCACCGGAGGATAAAGGACTTATTGACCTTAAAAATGTCAAAGTTTCCCTAATGATAGTGGCCATACTGGAAGGGGAGTTTGCTTCCCCTTCCACCCATTGTTGGTGAAAGTACTCCACTATTATAGAATAATTGTAATCCTTGAGAATGCTAGTTTCTACCGAATGGTGATAAGCACAATTACAATCAACCGAATCTATGGGACCAACCTTGGCCTTAATGAAATCTGATATTTTTATGACCCGAAGTCTTCCGCAGGTCTTAGCATATACCATTTCTAAGCTAGGGATAAGTACCGCAATTTGGTAGTATACTTTCCCATATCGTAGAAGGATACCAAAAATAATATTATTTTTTTGGGGTCTTTGTATGGTGAGAAATATAAAGGTCTGCAGGTTCCTTGAAGGGAAGGGTAGACTTAGTAGATCGCCTACCATTTCCATATAAACTGTGTTTATTTGTTTTGCTACTGATCACTTTAACATTTTGTGCAGATTGATTCATAAATCGCAAGATAGAAGAATACGAAGTCAACTTTATAGGTCTTGAACTTGTTTGTAAAAGTCAAACTCCTTTTAATGTTAATCCTCATTGGAGAGCAGATAACGTCTTGCTCAAATATGATTTTATTATCACTTCAATCAATTTTTTTTTGTCATTCCCGAGGTGACCATTGAAAACTATAAAGTGGTTTTCCCTTCAGCACACTCTTGTGCCAAGTGAAGCTGCTACAGGAGTGTACTTAGGGAAAAAGGCCCCTTATATTATTTCGATCGATTATATTGAAGAAGAAGGAGAGGGTTCGCCCTTCAACTATATAGATCTCATTTTTCCTTTTAGATAGACCAATATCTCAGGTCGTCCATGGGATGAAGTTTAAATAGAGGAGAGTTTTTATGTCGAGAACTTTAACATTGAACCCATACTAAAAGAACTTGAAAACATGACAATTAGACCAAGGAGATCAGCCAATTTGGTAAGTACCCGATCCAACTTAAAAAATAAGGAGCTTAAAACCAACAGGTTGAATAGATTGTGGTCAGGATAAAGAAGAGTGTGATGACCCTCAGAGAAAAAGAAACCAAATATCTTGAATTCTATAGGGGCAAAAAAATCGAGTAAGACAAGAAGAAGAAGAATAAGACAAATGAAGAGCAAAATTGACACTCGTGCCCCCATTCCCCCACCATTATCTAACCGGCTTGTCACCATTAACAAGAGGCTAAGAACCAGGACTCCTCCACCAAAAAGCATCGAAAGTCATCCTAATGAAATTGCCTTTATAAAAGGAAAATAAATGGTTACAACTATTGGATTATCTAAGAGAGATGCGGAGGTTACTTACTTTATTGCTCCAATATTAATACGGGCCTCTCACATGGTTGATCTGAGAGTGTTCTCCCTGGAACCCTCCACAAATAAGGCCTTTAGCATAGTGTGCTGATAAGTTTCCCAATTTAGAACATTCTCTCTTTTTGAATTTACTGAAACTGACGAATGTCTTTCCTTTTTGCAGGCTATGAAGGTCATCTAAGAGCTCGTAAGTCGAGCTGACCATGTGAGGAAGAGCGGAAACCAGATCCTTAATTCAAATAATGTTCTTAAAACATTTTAATCACTAATAAGTTGTAATTGGATTACGTTACACTCAAACTAAAAGATGAAATTACCTCTAAAGACAAGGTTGTCTAATAGGCTAAGAATACTCAATTCGAGTTCAATCGAGTGGACACTTATTTATCCAACTTAAAGTCAAACTTATGCTAAAAGGTTCTAAAAAACCTAATCTTCCAATGGAAGAAAAGAATCCTCAAGAAATCTAAGGAGGAGAACCTTAATAAATCCTACGATGAATGCTTCGAGTCTTTTGTCCAAGAGGTCGCATCGTAAGTGGACAGCCATGAGTTCGTTATTTTTAACCAAAGCTGGGTGGCCAACCTTCATAGGGGTAAAGTCCCCAAAGGTGTTTCGGCCAACGTTGAACACCCCCATTGGGAAAACTAATGGAGTGGGAGAACGTGATCCCCCGGCTTTCGAACTACTAACTACCAATCTCCCTGGAATGAAGGAAAACTAGCTCGTGGAGGAGGTCGGGAAGACTATTGAGCTTACGAGTCAGATCGCTATTAATACCCCTATTCTGCCAATGGGGAATGTTCCTGATGAAAGTTAGGGGAAGGTCACCTTTAGCTCTTAATTATGTTTTTCTTCTTTTTGCTCAACTATATTGGTAAAACTTTTGTAAGCCTATGGCCATTTTGATCATATGAATAAAAATTATTTCAAATCTACTTAATTGTCTAAGTTTGCATTTTTTTCACCCACAAAATGTATAGTAATTTATTTTTCTAATTATTCCTTTGTAAAAAATGTTAGTAGATCATTTTTAACTATTACAAGTTATTTTGATCTTCATTTTCTCAACGACCACTGTAACTGTTACAAGTTAGTTTGATCGTTCTACCTTAATAGGTGCCCCAATATAAGAGACCAATATTTATCAAGTTATACCACATATTTTATATGGCTTTCATGCTTGTTCTAGGCATACTAGCTGAAATTAGGCTATGCCATTTTTTTCAGACAGGTTCTCAAGTGATATTCTTTCTAATTCATACCACTGCTTGAGTAGATTTCATGACAATTGTAGGCTACCAACTTACATCTAAGTGGTACCACTCAATTCTTAGGTGGGTTTTTACCTCTTCTAGGACGACTAACCCAACTTGGGTTGCACGACCATTTTCAAGTGGGTTAAGTGATAGGTTCTCAGGAGATCAACTTATTCTAAGTTCGACCACCGCTTGAGTGGGTTTGATGTCAAATGTAGTCGATCAACTCATGTATAAGTTGTACCACCTAATTCGTAGGTCGGTTTGTGCCTCTTTTAGGCTAACTAGATCAACGTGGGTTGTACCACTATTTTTCAGGTGGGTTTAGTGCTAGGTTCTCGGAAGATCGACTTGTGCAATGTTGTACAACTGCTTGAGTAGGTTTGGACAAGTACAATAATGAAACATAACTAGAAAAAGAAATTCTTTCATTAATCCACAATCATCTTATTGTGCATAAAAATAAAAATAAAATGTTTTTTTCTCCTTCCTAATGATAAAATGTCCTAACGTTAATGGCCTTTAAACTACTATTGCATCTAACTATTATAGGTGATAATACCACCCCTACCCTTTGAAGATACTCTACAAGGACCTTGCCGGTTCGGTACCATATTCGCACTGAAGGATTTTTTCTTTTGAAAACAGGTTTCTCATAACCAAGTCTTCGACCTAAAATTTTTTATCCTTAACTTCTTATCATTCCGCTTTGATAATTCCTGTTAATAAGATGCTAAGTGTTCGAGATCCTTCTCCCTTCACTCCTCTACCAGATTCAAATCGTAACCCAATCGATCATCGTTATGTCCATCTTTTAAAACCTTTGATATGAGAGTTAGGAATCTGATATCCAAAGGGATGATTGCCTCCATACTATAAGGCAGAGAGTAGGACATTTTCTCGGTCGACCTTCGCAGAATGGTCATGTATGCCTAAAGGACAGATGAGTGTTCATCTACCCATCGACCTTTGTCATTTTCTAACTAGTTCTTAATCCCTGATAGCAAGGTCTTGTCGGTGATCTCATCCTAGCCGTTGCACTAAGGGAACACTACTGATGCATAGTGAATTTTGATCCCATGCTATGAACAAAAGTCCCTGAATATTTCATTGTCAGGTTGTGTTTTGTTAGGAGTGAACAATGCTCTTGGGATTCCAAACATTTTAATTATGTTACTGCATACAAATTTCTTGACATCGACTTCTCTGATATAGGTGAGCAACTCTACCTCCACCCATTTTATAAAGTATTCTGTGGAAATGATCATGCATTTCCTATTCTCAAGTGTTACTGGTAGTGCTCCCATGATATCCATGCCCCATTGAGAAAAAGACCAAGGACTTATGAGTGAGTTCAGGTCTTTTATCGGTTGCTTGATGATCAACGAGAATTGTTGGAACTTGGCTTACTTTTGGGTGAATTTTGAAGCATATTTTTTCAAGAGGGGGACTAGTATCCCTGTTTGACCCTATAGGAGAGTGATATGTCTCCTACGTGCGCTCCATAGCTACCTTCATACATCTCGCTGAGGATCTTTTCCACTTGGTCTAGATGGATGCACTTCAGTAGAGGACTAGTGAGTCATCATTGATAAATTTTTCATTTATAGTTATGGCAAAACCTCACCGACTTGATCTGTAACTTGTATGACTCACTGTTATATGATAGTAGTTCATCAAGTTTCAGATATGTGATGATCGAATTCATCCAAGATAGGGTTATCTCGATCTACATGATACCCAACATTGGTTCCAGTTTATCTGTACTCAGTCGATATATGTAATCCACTGAGATAATTCTCTTGAGGTTGGTGTCAATGGGAGATTCTAGAGTAACTAGAACTTCTGCATGGCTATTACTGTTCCTTCATAGTTTCTTCACTGATGATGATGTAAACCGTTGGAAGAGATTCCTTACATTATCTCTATAAGCGAGCATTATGAGATCTCTAGCTCCATACTCTCCACTGAGCCAATTTGAGATCAGTTAGGAGTCATAGTACAGTATTGTATGATGATCTCATAAACTGATGTAATACCCCGTATTTTTTTGTCTTTTAAAATTGAGAATTTATTAAATTTAATTGAGTTATTAATTTAATATTAATCTGGAATTTTATTTTAAATATTTACTAGCGTGACGAGAGTTAGTAATTATTGGGAACTTGTTGAATATTACTTAATGAGTAAAGTAATATATAGAATTAAACTTATTAAAATTGTCACGAGTGAATAATATGAAAATTATGAAAATTAAGTCGGGACGCGCATGTGTCGTGTCAGGACTAAATTATTATTATAAATATAAATAAATTATAAGTCACCCGTATGGTCATTTCGAGTGCGCCAACGTATCTGCAGGGTCAAGATAGTCAGAAAAGTGTACCAGGGATTTAGTTTGGTCTCGAGGTGTTTTAAGGCCTAACCGGCACCCCGAAAGGGCGATTTGGTGATTTTCGAATTAGGCCTTAATTAAATGACAAAAATTGGGACATTAATATCAGATATTAAACAGAGTCTTCTAAGGTTAACACTCTCAAAAAGTTAGAACGACAATGAGAGGAAGGAAGGAAAAACTTTCCAATAAATCCAAGGCCAAGAACCAACTCAATTGTGCCACCACCACCACCACCGAAACATAGATCGTAAAACAAGGAATGCAGCATATCCTTATCACCAACTAATCAGACCTTCAAATCTGAGGCAAGTATCTATTTTTGCAAATTCTTAGATAATATTAATCCATGTTAGATTAGGATTAAGAATACATGTTGTTATGAAGGAATCATATAATTTAGAAGACTTAAAACACATGTTTTGGGAGTCAATCATGGAATCTGGACACCCTAACATATGCAAAGGATTACCCAAGAAATTGTATTGGTTTAGAAGTGAGAAATCTGGAAAAAGAATTAGAAGATTGGAAATTTTAATGAAACTAGGGTTATTGTTAATTATAATGAATTATCTCTGTAATTCGATACCTTTGATGAATTTGTACATGCTTCACGTAGGAAATCATGTATATAGGTATATGTAATCAGTAGTAAAATTGTTTAGGAGTTTGGGGATCATTAATGGTGTTTCGGAGAAAATTCTTGGATGACACTCGTAGGTCGGATTAACAGTTCTGGGCAAGAACTGCTTGATCGATCGATCGACCCAAGAATGTCGATCGAATGACTGATCAATCGATCGACCCCCTTTCCTCGATCGATTGACCCCTCCTGGAAAACTACATGTTTTTCCCGTTTTTGCTTAATCCTAATAAAATACTTAGGAACCCTTGAATATCCCATTAAGAGTATTTTGGGTCAAGAAGAGGACTAGTAGGGTCTAAGTAGACTCCGTTGAGTGAAATTTTATATGGGATAAAATCGTTGGTTAACAGGGGTTTTGTCACACATTGGAAATTGTGCGTACGTTCACTAAAGAATTGAGAGACTTGTGAAAGAATTAGACCAGAAGGTTAGAGAGTACATCGAAATTATCTTTAGTAAGAGAGAATACTTCGAGAGATGAGAAGTAAGTATGAAATTATTATAATTGAGAATAAAAAAGATCAATACTTTATGCAAGATAATTGGGTAAAATTGTACTATGTACGGTTAATAGAAATTATTATGGGTCGTGGACGAACCTAATTGGAAAATGTAAATATTTCTATATATGACCGTGTGACTGTGTGCATATACTAAATATTATATTTGTAAATAATTATACCCGTGATACTTCCTATCACGGAGGTTGCCGCGTCGGGACAGTATTATCTCGATGGGACCTTTATGGGGGATATTGACTTGTACCCTAGAACATAGGATTCCTTGGTACAGGCTATCTGAGAATGATAGTCAGACGGTCCTAAGAGACATGAGGGGTATGTGCTGACCTCTTAGTGACTTGAAACTATGCTTCGCCTCCATTTTGTGTGTATTGTGTTAATACAGTTCGATAGTGATTCAGAACTATTATTTCCCTTAGTACGAGAGATACGGGGACTTGATAGCAGAGTATGCTAGCACCATAGATTTTATGTGGGGTGCCGATAGTATATATATTATATGAGTGATTAATATATATATACGTATATATGAAATTCTTCTACTGTACTTACAAGTAGTTAAATATTGAATAAATGATCCAAATTATATTAAGTGTTCGGAAACTTTATAATACTATGTATATATATATATATATATATATATATATATATGGCGTAAATAACCATTTAGAGATTGATCTCTAAACTAAAATACTAATCTTGTGACTTCTCGAGATAGAATTTATGGGAGACGAGTTAGGAAGAATTAGGAAGTATTTGGTAGTATGGTAGGCGTGCACACTAGATGAGAGGTGAGAATTATATTAGCCAATAAGCATTTTAAATACTAAATAAACTATTTTATAAACTATTTTTACACTCGGGCTCTGACCCGTCTCCTGTCATTCTCTTTTTCTCTTGTGTATATATATATATATATATTACAAGTGCTCAGCCCCAGGGGTGTCAGGTGTAAATTCATTTGACTGGACGTGCTGCAGGTTGTGTGGGAGTTGTAGGTCATTGCAGTAGATGCTTCCTCTTTTGGTTCCCTATACTTCTATTTAGTTATTTTAGTTAGGGAATGTGTCGCCCATTTTCAGACTCTTGTTTAAACTTGATAGGGATTTTATATTTCTAGCATTTCAGTGCTCTGTTTTCATTTGGGATTATTTTTCTATCACATTCTCACTGAATTGTGGTTATTTATTTGGATTTGAGTAATTTAGTTGGCATGGTTCGTTGGATGATTGGTATCTTTATCTTTTGTATTATTCAAATTTGGTTATGTTTAGAAAGTTTTTACTATGGAGTTTAATAAATAAATTCAATTAAATTATTTTGACACTTAGCTTAATTATCTAGGGTGATTAAAATGGAAATTATTTTTGACAGTAATGCTAAGAATGAACCACATTGTTCACCATATTTTTTAATTTAATAAAGGACTGATCACCCGATATTTAATTAGGCGGGGTGTTACGGGTGGTATCAGAGCATCAGGTTCTTGTGTCCTTTAAGATCTGTATGCCTTATTTCGCTTTCAGCTTAGCGTCTTTGATATAGAGCCCTATTTTTAGAACTGTTGTATTCTTGTGTTCATGCTTACTTATTCATCTAATTGAGATTTGATAATAACTGTAGATTAATAAACTTTCTTCTCTTTCCAGATGCGTCCAAGACGTGACCCCAAGACAGGAATGCCCAGCCAGAGTTTCCAGCAGCTCCGGTTCAGGGAATGATTAATGAAACTGAAGTAGCCGCCATTGTTTCTCATGTGATAAATGCCGCATTTGCGGTGGTACAACAGGATCCACACTAGGTTCAGGCAGTAGCGCCAGTATCAGCACAGCTTCTCATTGCATGGAAGCCTTTCAGAAGGTACATCCTCCGGAGTTCTAGGGTAGTTCGGACATCGTGATTACTAGCCAATGGAAGAAGGATATCCAGAGGCATCTGCGCATGTATGAGTGCACTGAAGTGCAGAGACTGTTACTGGCTTCCTTCAAGCTAGTTGGGGCCGCTTTGCAGTGGTGGGAATCGACCACCACCTTGGAGGAGAGGGACATCATATCGATTCAGTCATTTTGGGCAAGGTTTGATCGCAAATATTTCCCATCCTCCGTGCAGACTAAGATGAGGCGGAGCCTACTAAATATTAAGAAGGAGAGTATGACCATTTCTGAGTACGAGGAGGAGTTCACTAGACTTCTAACTATAGTGCCAGATGAGGCACCAACTGAGCTAAATAAGATACTGCTATTTTTAGTTGATTGTCCTAGAGGATTCGTCAGCACCTCATAGGCATTCTATCGTTGCGTACTTACACTGACGTACCCAACGTCGCTCTGTTGCACTATCATGATCGCCGCTTCCATCAACAGAGGAGAAAACAAGCTGGGGAGTTCAGCCAGCAGGGCAGGACAGGGGGTAGTAGTACTGGTGGGGCATCAGCAACCCAAGGACAGACCCGCCATAGTGAGCAGAGTTACCATCAGGGGGACCATGCCAAGTGATTCCAAGTAGCGGTGTAAACAGATCGGGTTAGGATCGGGTCTGGGTATATCCAGATTCGATCCGGGTATATTTTTAGCGGATCGGGTCTTACCCGATTACCCCACGGGTCTCAGAAAATGGATCCACACCCAGATCCGTTAAGGACCCGGAGACCCGAACCGAATACCCGACCCAAATATATATATATATATATATATATATATATATATATATATATATATATATATATATATATATATATATATATATATATATAAACTAACTTAGATATATATATGTATGTAAAACTATTTTTATATATATAACTTATATATATATATTTAGTAACTATATGTAAGACTATATATATATATATATATATATATATATATAATATTATATATAAATATATAATTATTATATTATATATATACACATTCGGATCGGAGTCATGTATATCTAGATCCGGTCCATTAACTAATCGGGTAATCAGATAATCGGGTCTATAAAATTTGCTCAGATCCATTAATTTAGGTTGGGTCCAAATCGGGTCCGGGTCCAGACCCGGTCCATTGACAGCCCTAATTCCATGCAGGGATTTGGGGGATTTAGACAGGGCCAGTAGGGCTAGTCCAGTCAGCATGGCCAATAAGGTCAACAGGGTCAGCAACAGGGCCAATAACGTTTTCAGCAGGGCAAGTGGCGGGGTGGTACTAGCGAATAGGGTCATGGTCAGCAGGGGAAAAGGGGAGGAAACTTCAGGGGCAGATGTTTTGGATGTGGCAATAATGGCCATAGGTGTCAATATTGACCAGAGGGGGATATGCCCCCACAGCAACAGGGTGCCCGTAATGAGCCGCAGCGGCCACTCTTTCGAGCCGCCCTCCCAGTGCCAGCTCAGATGCCAGCACTACCAGCCATCCCCGTCCAGCAGGGGAAATTTAAGTATGGATGTGTCTATAACATCCACTAGGCTGCAGCACCTCAAACACCACCTGCGATTGAGGGCACATTTCCTATACATGGCACTATGGGTCGATTTTTTTTATATTGGAGCGTCACATTATTTTATAGCTACTCACTTTGCACGGGTCTTAGGGTTATTAGACACAGAAGAGAGTATAGTGACATGCGTAGACTTACCATTGGGGAATGGGTCCTTGTAAGGACATTTTTGTCCATTATCAATGTATTATGTCGCACGCCATTACACCGTTGAAGAAATTCAAGATTCCAGATTCAACGGATCCAAATATCAAAAGAAGAAGAGGAATCATAGTCTGACAGCCGGACCGATCCGTTGAAATAAAAGAACCGATCCGACTAATCGAACCGGTCCTCCTAAAGACCCGGACCGATCCGCTAGTTTGTCAGAAGGCCAGTATACCCCGAACCGCAAGCGAACCGATGAAGCCTGGAAGCGAACCAATCCGATCATCAACGGACCGATCCGCCTCAGAATAAAAGAACCGATTCAGTCAAATTGGACCGATCCGCCTCAGACCCGGACCGGTCCGCCTGGGATAAACATAAATAGATCGTGTTCAGATTTTTAAGGCCCGAGACTTCTTATTTAATCCCACTACGGGAAGTGGTTTTCTAAGACTTAAACACACGATTTTCAGAGTACAGAAAGCCCAAGTCTTCACCTATTAAGCATCTAGACTCTAGGTTTTTTTATTCATACAATTGCCAATCCTTTGTGAATCACTTTGCAACCCAGGAACACATTATTGTTGTTCACACCCTTGTGGAGAAGCCGTTCTCTTCTCCATTGAAGCCCTACTGGAAAGGGATAGTTCCATCTGCCCTCCCTACTGGAAAGGGATAGTTCCAGCCGCGACTACAGAATCCGATACCTGAGGGTAATTCTTAGTCACTTGTATTTTCATTATAATCCGAAATTGTATAGCCTACAATATTATAATGAAAATAAATGGTTTTGCCCCTTTGGGGGATTTTTCCTCAATTGCTTGTGTTTGAATGTTCTTGCTTAGATTATCATCTTATTCAATCACATACTGCTGCATGTTTAGGGTTTGTTTGGGTTAAAAGGGTTTAATATATAATTTGCTCATTTGAATGCAAGCACATACGTTCTCAGTCCTTGATTTTCTTTATATGCCGGGGTGTAGATATAGAGATTGGTAGCTTGATTTTACCTGCTGACATACTAGTTTTAGATATGCATGAGCACGATGCCTTTATTGGCATGGATTGGCTCGCTGCGTATAGAGACATGATAGATTGTTGTGGTAGGAGTATTATCTTTTCCATTTCGGGGCAGGAGATGTTTTTGGCGGTGATGCCTCGCCCAGAGGGAGTATCTTCCAACCATTTGTATTACATAAAGGAGGATACCTCTAAGGAGATTGTGATTCCCTTACATTCGATTCTAGTCATTTGTGAGTTTTTAGATGTATTCTAGGAGATACCGAGCCTACCCCCAGTCGAGAAATAGATTTTGTCAACGACTTGATATTATTCACTTGACCGATAGCACGTGCACCATACCGTATAGCTCCAGTAGAGATGAGGTAGTTACGGGATCAAATAGAGCATTTGTTAGGCCAAGTCTTCATTCGTAGGAGCACCTCGCCTTGGGGCTCTCTGGTGTTATCTGTAAAGAATAGAGATGGTTTATGAGGTTGTACATGGATTACTGGGAGTTGAACAAGGTTATGATACAGAATAAATATTCGTTGCCTCGAATTGATGACCTGTTTGACCAGTTGAGAGGAGCAACCTCTTTTTCGAAGATAGATTTGAGATCGGGATACCATTAGCTAGGGGTTAGGGAGCAGGATGTGTCATAGACTGCTTTCTTGATGAGATATGAGTCCTATGAGTTCAGAGTCATGTCGTTTGGGCTGACAAATGGTCAGCCGTATTCAGGGATTTAAGGAACCGGGTGTTCATAGAGTTTTTGGATTAGTTTGTCATCGTCTTCACAGATGCCATCCTAATTTACTCACAGACTGAGGAGGAGCATGCCGAGCACTTGAGGTAGGTTCTTCAGACTCTACGAGAGCATAAGTTGTATTCTAAGTATGAGAAGTGCGGATTTTTACTATAGGAGGTATAGTTTTTGGGTCATGTTGTGTTGAAATTGGGGATATCGATTGACCCGAGCAAAGTGTCGGCAGTGAGAGAGTGGGGAAAGCCCATGACACCGATAGAGGTGCATAGCTTCTTGGGGTTAGTCGGGTACTATAGGCAGTTCATCCGAGGCTTTTTTAAGAGAGCGGGTTCGTTGATGAATCTGACTCGTATGGGAGTACCGTATGTATGGGATGATGCTTGTCAATTGGCCTTTCATGAGCTAAAAGATAAGCTGACTTCGGTGCCAATTCCTTCTTTGCCCAGGCCAGGAGTGGAGTACCTGGTGTACACTAATGCCTCTTTATAGGGACTCGGGGGATTACTTCAGTAGTAGGAGAAGGCTATAGATTTTGCCTCCTGCAAGCTTAAGCCTCACGAAAGGAATTACCCCACCCATGACCTGGAACTTGTAGCGGGCGTATTTGCATTGCGAATTTGGAGACATTAATTATTGGGGGAGAAGTTTCTCTTGGTCACATACCACAAGTCATTGCAATACTTGTTCACTCAGTGAGAGTTTAACATGCATCAGTGCAGGTGGTTGGAGTTTGTGAAACACTACTAGTTCGAGATATAGTACCATCCAGGGAAGGCTAACGTGGTTGCTGATGCGTTAAGCCATATATCGATAGGTGACGTAGCGAAAGTATGAAGAGCGAAGTGGAAAGAGTTGGGTCACCAGGACGTGGTATCCCATTCCTTTATATCTGTTACATCATTCACACCCGAGATTGTTATGAGGGTGATACAGGCACAAGCAGTAGATACATGTTGTTAGGACCAGATTGTACGGCCCTTAGCTGAGGGAGTTGAGTCCTATTCAGTGAGTTCTGATGGGGGTTTGAGGTTTAATGGGAGATTGGTGGTACCGAAGGGAGAAGACTTACGTCATGCAGTGATGACAGAGTTGCACGGATCCAGATTTGCAGTACATCTCGGAGGGGATAAGATGTACAAGGATATG
Organism: Sambucus nigra; assembly: GCA_949130495.1. NCBI lineage: Eukaryota > Viridiplantae > Streptophyta > Magnoliopsida > Dipsacales > Adoxaceae > Sambucus > Sambucus nigra. Next base: position 167,520,996 of record OX422210.1, on the reverse strand, counting down.
AGGCGACAGTACTAGTGGAGTGGGATGAAGAAGGACATTGCTGAGTTCGTGTCCAAATGTTCTACCTGTCAGATGGTATAGGTGGACCACCAGAGACCTCCAGGGTTACTTCATCCGTCGGAGATACCTACGTGAAAATGGGAGAGTATTTCCATGGACTTCATTACTGGGTTGCCTACATCACAGTGAGGTCACGATTCCATATGGGTTGTAGTGGATCGGTTGACCAAAGTAGATCATTTTTTGCCAGTACGAACAGATTACACCACGGGCCAGTATGCACAGTTATTCATTATCTAGACCATTAGGCTACAAGGGGTGCCTCTGAATATTATGTCTGATAGAGAGAAGATTTTTGTGTCGCACTTCTGGGAGATCTTTCAGGAGTCCTTGGGTACAGAGTTGAGATTGAGTTCAGCTTACCACCCACGGACGGATGGACAGACAAAGCGTTCCAATCAGATAATGGAGGATATGCTACGCATGTGTGTCCGTAATTTTGGAGGATCTTGGGAGCCGTATCTTCCACTGGTGAAGTTCGCTTATAATAACTCCTATCAGTTCACGATCGGCATGGCCCCATTTGAGGCATTGTATAGCAGGCCTTATCGTTCTCCCGCTTGTTGGCTAGAGGTGGGGGAGAACAAATTGATCGGACCAGAGGTGATTAAGGAGGCTTTAGCTAGGATCGAGCTTATTAGGAGTCGCATTCGGGTAGCCCAGGACAGGCAGAAAAGCTATGCCGATGTAAAACGATCTTTCTGAGAGTTTGGCATGGGGGACCAAGTATTTTTACGTGTGTCTCCTATGCAAGGTGTAATCAAATTCGGGAAGAAGGGGAAATTGGCTCCGAGGTACGTGGAACCATTTCCCATTATCGAGAGGATTGGGCCGGTGGCATACAGATTGGAGTTGCCATAGCACTTGCACCGCATTCACGATGTATTCCACGTCTCGTCGTTGAGACGATATCTTCGGGATGATATGGCCCACGCCCACATCGAGATAGAGGAGATTTACTTACAGCCTGACAATTCTTTTAAGGAGAGACCACTGACTATCCTAGACCGTAGCAAGAGGAAATTGAGGTCGAAGGTAGTTACACTTGTACGGGTTCAGTGGGAGCATCATATTGTGGAGGAGTCCACTTGGGAGCTCGAGGCAGATATGTGCGAATAATTTCTAGATCCATTTTTACCAAGTAGGCCTTATTTTCCAAATTTCGGGATGAAATTCCGTTATTAGGGGGGAGTATGTAATACCCCGTATTTTTATGGCTTTTAAAATTGAGGATTTATTAAATTTAATTGAGTTATTAATTTAATATTAATCCAGAATTTTATTTTAAATATTTACTAGCATGACAAGAGTTAGTAATTATTGGGAACTTATTGAATATTAATTAATGAGTAAAGTATATGTAGAATTAAACTTATAAAAATTATCACGAGTGAATAATATGAAAATTATGAAAATTAAGTCGGGACGCTCTTGTGTCGTGTCAGGACTAAATTATTATTATAAAAAGTGAATAAATTATAAGTTGCCTGTGTGGTCATTTCGAGTGTGCCAACGTGTCCGGAAGGGTCGAGATAGTTCGAAAAGTGTTCCCGGGGGTTTAATTTAGGTCTCGGGGCATTTTTAGGCCTAATTGGCACCCTGAAAGGGCGATTTAGTCATTTCCAAATTAGGCTTTAATTAAATGACGAAAATTGGGACATTATTATCACATATTGAAAAGAATCTTCTAGGGTTAACACTCTCAAAAAGTTAGAACTGTAGTGAGAGGAAGGAAGGAAAATCTTTCAAAGAAATCCAAGGCCAAGAACTAACTCAATTGCACTACCACCACCACCGAAACATAGATCGTAAGATGAGGCACGCAGCCATATCTTTATCACCAACAAATCAGACCTTTGAATCCCAGGCAAGTATATATCTTGCAAATTCTTAGTTAATATTCATCCATGTTAGATTAGGATTAAGAATACATGTTTTTATGAAGGAATCATATAATTTAGAAGACTTAAATCACATGTTTTAGGAGTAAATCATAAAATCTTGACACCCTATCATATGTAGAGTATTACCCACAAAATTGTATTGGTTTAGAAGTGAGAAATCTGGAAAAAAAATTAGAAGATTGGAAATTTTAATGAAACTAGGGTTCTTGTTAATTATAATGAATTATCCCTTTAATTCGATACCTGTGATGAATTTGTACATGCTTCACATAGGAAATCATGTATATAGTTATATGTAATTAGTAGTAAACTTGTTTGGGAGTTTGAGGATCATTAATAGTGTTTTGGAGAAATTCTTGGATGAAACCCGTAGGTCGGATTACCAGTTTTGGGCAAGAACGGCTTGATCGATCGATTGACCCCCTTTCCTCGATCGATCGACCCCTCCTAGAAAACTACATGTTTTTCCCCTTTTTGTTTAATTCAGATAAAATGCATAGTAACCCTTGAATATCATTTTAAGAGTATATTGGGTCATGAAGAGGACCAGTACGGTCTAAGTAGACTCCGTTCAGTGAATTTTATATGGGATGAAATCGTGGGTTAACGGGGGGTTTCGTCACATATTGGAAGTTATGCATACGTTCACTAAAGAATTGAGAGACTCGTGAAAGACTTAGACCAGAAGGTTAGAGAGGGTGTACCTACTGAAATTATCTTTAGTAAGAGATAATACTTCGAGAGATGAGAAGTAAGTATGAAATGATTATAATTGAGAATAAAAGAGATGAATCCTTTATGCGACATAATTTGGTAAAATTGTACTAATTACGGTTAATAAAAATTATTGTGAGTTGTGGGTGAACGTAATTGGAAAATGTAAATATTTATATATATTGTCGTGTGACTGTGTGCATATACTAAATATTATATTTGTGAATAATCATACCTGCACTACTTGCTATCACGGAGGTTGCCGCGCCGAGACAGTCTTATCTCGATGGGACCTTTATGGGGGATATTTACTTGTACCCTAGACCATAGGATTCCTTGGTATAGTCTATCTGAGAATGATAGTCAGACGGTCCTAAGAGACGTGAGGGGTATGTGCTGACCTCTTAGTGACATCTAACTATGTGTCACCTCCATTTTGTGTGTATTGTGTTAATACAGTTCGAGAGTGATTCCCAACTAGTATTTCCCTTAGTACAAGAGACATGGGGACTTGATAACAGAGTATGCCAGCACCATAGATTTTATGTGGGGTGCCGACTGTATATATATAAACATGAGTGATTAATATATATACGTATATATGAAATTCTTCTATTGTACATACAGGTAGTTAAATATTGAATAAATTCTCCAAATTATAGTAAGTGTTCGGAAACTTTATAATAGTATGGAAAAAATATATATATATATATATATATAATGGCGTAAATAACCATTTTGAGACTGATCTCTAAACTAAAATATTAATCTTGTGACTTCTCGAGATAGAATTTATGGAAGACGAGTTAGGAAGAATTGGGAAGTATTTAGTAGTATGATAGGCGTGCACACTATATGAGAAGTGAGAATTCTCAAGAGAGTTTTGCGTAACATGGTTGTTATATTAGCCAGTAAGAATTTTAAATACTTGCTAAACTATTTTATAAATTGTTTTTACACTCGGGCTCTTACCCGTCTCTTGTCATTCTCTTTTTCTATTGTCTCTCTCTCTCTCTCTCTCTCTCTCTATATATATATATATATATATATATATATATATATATATCAAGGTTCTAAAAAACGCGGGGCGTGATCGAGGCGTGGAGGCCAAGCCTTAGAAGCCTAGGCGGGCCTTGGCGTAAAAAGGCGTGAAAAGGCGTTTTGGTCTTTTTAATATATTTTAATATTTTTTAACTATAACAAGGCTATTAAAATACTAAAATTGTACACATCATAAAAATATGTCTGAATATTTGTAAATAAAAATACTATTTGATTATTTTGGATGAGATAATGGTCCGGTTTGTAAAAAAAATCTTTAAAAGGCGATATCGTTTCCCTAAAGCATTGTTGTTTTTAGAGAAAAAGTGCACCTTAAGGGTTTTATCAAGCATAAGGCGTCAAAATCTTAAGGCGGGGCGTTTCTCCCAAGCCTCAAACCTAGGCGTGCCTAGACGGAGCCTAGGCGGGTTTTTTAGAATAGTGATATATATATGTGTGTGTGTGTGTGTGTGTGTGTGTGTGTGTGACAGGTGCTCAGCCACAGGGGCGTTAGGTGTAGATTCATTTGACCGGACGTGCTGCAGCTTGTGTGGGAGTTACAGGTTATTGCAGTAGACACTTCCTCTTCTAGTTCCTCAGACTTCTGCTTAGTTCTTTTAGTTAGGGCATGTGTCGCCCATTTCCAGACTCTTGTTTAGACTTGATAGGGATTTCATATTTCTAGCATTTCAGCAGTCTGTTTTCATTTGGGATTATTTATCTATCACATTATCTATGGATTGTGATTATTTATTTGGATTTGAGTAATTTAGTTGGCATGGTTCGTTGGATGATTGGTATCTTTATCTTTTGTATTATTTAAATTTGGTTATGTTTAGAAAGTTTTTACTACGGAGTTTAATAAATAAATTCAATTAAATTATTTTGACACTTAGCTTAATTATTTAGGGTGGTTAAAATGGAAATTATTTTCGATAGTGATGATAAGAATGAACCACACCGTTCACCTTAATTTTTAATTTAATAAAGTACTGATCACCCGATATTTAATTAGGCGGGGTGTTATAACTGATTGATCTTGGAGATCATAGATCATCGCTTCTTATTCGGCCTTCTTGTTGGAGACTTTGAACCCAATTTTGACAACTTGTTATATGAGACATCCTTGAAGAGTGACAAACAAGATTCCAACTCTAGTACCACGCTCAATGGATGCCCCATTTTAGAAAAATTTCCACTTGTGATTATTCTCATTGAAGGTTAGTGACTTCATAATCAGAGTTGACTCCTCTTCCTCCCCTAGTGGTGATGATGAAAATCCAACCACTAAGTATGATAAAACCTTCCCTTTGATGGAAGTTTGTGGCTCATACTTGATTTCGAATTATGCTAGATCTAAGGACCACTTTGTCATTCTATTGGAGACATATTCTTTCTTGAGAGACTCCTTATAAGGATAAGTCATAGGGATAATTATTGTGTGGGTAATGAAGTAATGTCTCAGTTTCTTGACAGTTATTTCTAATGCTTGAACTATCTTCTCAATAATAATATATATCGTTTCTACCTCAAGGAGAGTATTCTAACATAGTAAACTTCCCTTACTCCCCATCCTGCATTTTCACTAATGTTATGCTGGTAGCATGCAATAAGACTGCAAAGGCATCTCCGTTAAAACTGATCAATGGACCAACCTTGGTGTCGAGGTTTTTTATGTTATAGCTTATCTTATACAACAATCTCACCTATAAGATCTCGGATGATCTTACTTGGTTGATCATAATCCTTCCTTTTTTTAAATTGATGATTCATAAAGTTAGGACCAATGCATATTTACGTAGTAAATTCACATCGACAGGTCATCGTCAATGAAGATTATCGATCGATCAAGATCTATTCTTGCACGTCCTTTTAGATGAAGATGTAATTTTTACTTTCTCCGTGAGTTTTTTCCGGTGCGTTATGTAAGATCAATCTCGTGAATGGTGTTGATCAGTTATGCAGGTAAAAGATTGTCTTTATTCATCTAAACTGCATTTATCCAGATTATTGATCTAGTCTTGACATTGTCGATATGTTCTTTAAGGTGTATGACATGGACGATCTCCTCTAAGTGATTCTTAAAAATCTTACAGTTTTTTGTAAAGTGTCCATAATTCTGGTTATAAGTACACCCAAGGTTAGACTCTTTGTCTCCAGGGTCACTAGCCATCACGAGGGAAGGGGTTGTTAAAAAACAGCTTGTCTTTTATCTGCGAAATTAGATTATCTTTGATCTACAGAAGCAATATATAGATAAGCTTCTTCAATAAAGTTTCCATCGCCTGGAAATAGTTTCCACTAGTTTTTTCTTAAGATCGCCCCTTACTGGCGTCACTTATGGTCCTTTTTTAAAAGAGCATACTGATTTCCTCCCTTATAGGTTTTTTTGTTATTGATCCTTAGATTCTTAGAAACTTCATCGGTTGGAGCCTCTACAATAATGTGTCCATCTTCAACTTTGTTATATTTCTCCATACATTCTATGAGGTTATCCATTTTGGCCTCTTCAACAAGGACTGATAAAGATAGTTCGACCTGGAAAGGTCGAACTTAATGGAGGAGATGGCAAGTTCTTTGTTCCAATATACAATTTCATTGAATAAATTCCATTACTGCTATGTTATTTCCCGAGATTCTATCCTTTCTTAATTTAAAGAGAGATCAGGGAGTCCACCTCCTTAACTGGTTTATTATTTGTGAGAAGTGGGTTATGAACTTTGTGGCCAGATCCCTGAACGATGAGATAGATATAGGGGAAACTTTTCAATTCACTTCAAGACAATTTCTTCCAAGGTTGAGGGAAAACCGAAGCTTATGTGGGAGTCTTGATGGCTCCAGAAGGACATGGTTTGGTGATAGTTCCTAATGTGATGGGTCAAATATACCTTCTCGTCATAAGTTATGATCTTTGTAATTGAGAAATTCATCGGTGGATCCAGAAGTTCAATCTCAAGAGTGAAAGGAGACAATGACCCACTCCCCAGCGCCCTGCTAATGATATCTTTGGTAGTTCAGTCTAAGTTAATTTTCTAAATCTTTGTTGATAAGACTCTAAAGTTTGTCTCTCCTGATTATTTTTGGTTATGCTTCAGGTCTAACAAGCTCTGTGCAGATTGGATTGGATGATCCTAGTGATGGTTGTGTTTAATGAAGTTGTGTACCAGTGAATGATGAACACGTCGTACGTTAGAATGAACTGCACAGGGACTTCTAGATTGGGAGGCCCTCTATTATAGAGGGACCTATTATTACTTGGACAATTAATTCTCCTTCTTTTGTGATGTTCTAGAGTATGATAATTGGAACCAATCTCTTCAAATTTCTAAGTCAATTGCCTCCCCAAATTGGAAATCTGCTAATAGCGTTGATCTAGACTTTCTTCGTAAATATTGGTCATCCGAGATGCTTCTATGATTACAGGTCATTCACTAAGGGGATTATGATGTCAGCGGGTAGGGCCAGATATTTTGTACGAGTGAACCTTGACCTAGATCACCTTGAAAGAGAAGGAAGTTTGACAGTAAACACCTCCCTTCTGATGACCCGTATCTCGGACTGGATATGACTTCTCACGTGTGAATGGTGAGACTAATTAGCACTTATACTTATTATAGAGCTAACGATTCCTTAGTGGTTAGGGTTGTGAAATTTCCCACAAATGGCACTAAATTTTAGGGGATATCAAACCCATAATAAAATAAATATAATATGAATCTAATAAACACATAGAACACTGAATGTATGTGGTTCGAAAAATCATCCTGCCTTTGTCCAAGGGGAAGGAAGGTAGAGTAATATATTTTCTTTAAGAACAAAGACAATTGGAGCACTAGAGTTGCTAGCAGAGAGTCCAAGTTATCGTGTGCAAGATACATAATTGATACCCCTCAATTAGGTGAGTTCTCCCATATTTATAAGTACAAGGGTATTATCCTTCTAGGTTTATTTATGGTAATCTTATTTATAAGTCATATAATCCTAACAGAACTAGTCATCCATATTGTCTACGTGATCTTCCTATATTGTTGCTCATCTTCCCAAATATTCGGCCGACTAACTGCTATATGTCAAGTACATGGATCTCATTCGGATATATTCTCTTCATAAGTATATACCTTTCAAGAGATTTTAAAACATGTTTGATGTGCCTAATTTTCATCTAATTGGTATTATTTTTTATAAACTTGTGAAATCATGCACGTGGCCAACTGGGCTGAAGCGCATAAACTGTTGTATAAATGCTTGTGATAGGAACTCAAATGCCCTTATTCTTAAAGTTTTTTGACAACTCACAATTAATGTGCATATATTGTGAGACGTCAAAATCTGAATGAATGTTTTGTTTAGGAAATTTGATATGGTACAATTGCGAGATATCAACACCACGATTTGTAAGGTAATTAAACTGTTCAATTTTCCTATTCTCTTACTAGTAAATATATGTTCCCTCTATATAATGAGCATTAATAAAATATGTTTTAGCAAAAGTAATTATTACCATGTCTCATTTATTCTTGAGAAAATATATAAATTGAGGGTGTCAATATGTCGAGTGTTTTCTAACGTGAACGAGACGATGAAAAATATATAAATATTTTTTCATGTGGAAAAACAAATAATAGTAGGATTAAAGTCTCTAATTAATCCTTAAATTAATATAAGACCCTCAACTAATTTATAATTTCAAATTAATAAATCAAACAAAACATGTCGAATTTTAAATTCATTTTAAAATAATTAATCCTAAAATTACTCTGTGTCCACCAATGTGCAAGCTCTTCCACCAACTTGTGTTCAACCAAACATCAACCACATAAAGGCTGAGTGAATACAGCTACAATAGTTAACCAAAAACATATATGCACTAATATTCATCCGTATAATATCAACATCAGCTCATTAATATTTTTTAATTAATCAAGCATACACAACAAGTCCAATTTTAGTTCAATTTTATAACATTAATCTTAAATTTACTATGTGTCCACCAATATATAATCCCTTCAACCAATTTGTGTTCACTTAAACAACAACCACTTAAGGAAGGGGTGAACATAGCCACAAGAGTTAACCAAAAATATATATGTACTAATATTCGTCCGTACAATATGAACATCAATTAGTTAATATTTTTCAATTAATCAGTCATGTTTTAGTTCATTTTAATTAAATTAATCCTAAAATCACTACGTGGCCACAAATGTGCAAGTCCTTCTATCAATTTGTGTCCACATAAATAGAAAATACTAAATGAAGGGGTGAACATGGTCATAATAGTAAAAAAAAGTTATAACTATATGTATGACTATATTACAGAGTAGAAAAGATAAGTAAAATTACCGGAATAAAGAAAGCAGATATAATTAGCTGATCTTCAATAATTATTTTTCAATTGCATGCACACATGGACTGAGAAGAAAATATATTAACATACTATTCAATCTAAAATTTTAACATATTATTCCATCACATGATGTAAAATTAGGGATAAGTAATATTTTTATTCACTAATTATAATTTCACTATCTAGCCCAATCGCTTCATTAAGTGTAAGAGTTATTAACTTGTTTATCCCTAATTAGGTTCGATTTACATTACTAAAAAAAATCCCAATTTTTTTTTTATATACTAATCAACAACCAGTTTAGTTATCTTATTTATTAGCCTAATGGGATAATTAAGACTTTCATGAAATTACTCTCTTTCACTACATTATAGTTACATATATTTAGTTTATAAAATTTACTTATACCATTTCAATATTTCCAAGGGAATCAATTAAGTAATGTTATGTTCGGAAAAATAAATCCAAACAGTCACCATTTCAATTCAACATTTCGGGTACTTTATAGTTTATATAAATTGATGAATAACATATGCAAACAACATAAACAACTTGCACATAATATTTAGATTAAACTCCCAATTCATTTTAATAGAATAATTACTATTAAAACATGTCCCTCTAATTAAATTACAATATCTTAAACCTTTTTCATATAAGATTATCATTAGAATAAATCAAGAAAACAAGCGAGTTTAGAACTAAAGTGGGTTAAATTATATATGTGAGATAAATTATGGTTTGAATCTTTTATTCAAATTTGTAGAATCCAATTAAAATGAGAAGGGGGTTAAACATGTTATCATCCTATTATAAATAATTGTTATTAATAAAAAAAAAGTAATATATTTCTTGATTTTATAGAAAAATCATTTTCCAATAAAAGTTAGTAAACAATAAATCTGATTTTTTTTTCCCGACATTTCTTCTCATGTGTGTACGCAAGTGTGTACAATGAAGGTTGAAAACATGTTAAAATATATGACCATTTAGATTTTTCAAAGTAAAAAACCCAAAATGTGATAACCCGTGTCAAATACATAACCAAAACCTTATTGGAACACAAATTCAAGACCCTAACCGATAACTAAAAAAGTCTAAAATCAAACAAATACATATAAATGAAAACACTCAAACCTTTATTATCAAAACACAAATATATACAAATTAAATTCATACCAAATCTAAAATCACACAAATACATACCAAATATTAAATCATATAAATACATACAAATCATATATATTTCAAAATTGAAGAAAAAAGTGTGACCTTGGTGCCTTCCGTAGCCAATGGTGGTACGAGAGAGATTCGATCAATTTAATCAAATAGGAGGCGCACAATATATATATATATATATATATATATATATATATATATAGAGAGAGAGAGAGAGAGAGAGAGAAATAGGTTGAGTGTAAATGAAAATAAAACCAAAACGGGTTGTACTTATACTTGAAATTGGGTCACAGTTCAGGCTTTGACTCGTTCCATAACCAAATGGTCAGGGTTTAGTTAACTTCATGATGGTAAAAAATCTTAACCCCAAAAAATGATCGATAACGGGTCACGATTTCCAATCGTGTCCCAATTTTTGTGACCATTCTGAATCTTAATATTATCATCAACCATGACCATGTTTCACACTTTTAGTCAAGATCTTTCCCTATTGGTCATGAATGTGGACCATGATCCTTTACGTAACCAACTTGGTGCCATTTTCTTGTTATTTTGGTCACGATTTTGGACTTTGACCACGAGTGTAACAACTTTGGACTGTAACCAGCCCGTGACTAACTTTTGGCATAGATAACCCCTATATGGGGTCACGAACTAGGTTATGATTTTGGTCCGTTACCACCATAGTCACGGTCCAAAACCTTAACCAACCTGTCATGACCATATCCTATTTTTGGCATAGTGCATAATAGACCTCACCAACCTACTAATCATATCAACCAAATCCTAATTTGATAATTCTATGGCAAAGAAACTATTGGTACATCTTTGGCTTAATGTATCTCCTACAAGATTAACCTTCCTTGGATTGTACTGAATCATAAAATGGTAATCTCTTATAAATTCAAACCACGAGATTTACAAATGATACTTATGTTTATCATTGAATCAATATCCTTTCAAGAGTTATTAAATGGTATTATCCAAACATATATCTCCCTTATTGAAGCTCAAGCTCTAAAGTACATACACAAGTATGCATTAGAAAAAGATGTAAAATTGGCTAATCATATTTATATTCCTTGGATTTTCTAGGACTTGAATTTGGATAGTTCCATTATATTCTGGATTTTTCTATGGTGGCTTTTACACACACTTTGGTAGACACCTATTGATGATATTTAAATTCAAGTCAACATTACCTCATCAATGGTAGACTTTTTGTATATGCAAACGTCTATCAATTAACTCCATAAAGTAAAATATAAACATCACATATAGTTTCCAAAGGACCATAGAAACGTTATAATAACAAATAAGAGATATCACGGTTTAATCATGATTAAGTCAATAACTAACGCAATACAACTAGCTATAATCAGATGAATCAAGTTATATGAAAGTGCATGTGTACAATGAAATCAAGTTGGAATATCATGATTTATCATGTTAATTCCAACCAATCTTTGACATTACCAACATATTTATCAAAATGTTAAAATTGTATGTTTGTAACACCCCGCTTAATTAAATACTGGGTAGATACTCCTTTATTAAATTAAACAGACTCTACAGTTGGTTCATTCTCAGCATCACTGTCTAAAACATTTTTCTTTTAAAAACAACTCACCCAATACTTAATTAAGTTAAGTGTTAAAAACATTTTCCATGATTAACAATACTTTAAAGTCATTACCAGAACAATAGAGAAATCTCATAACACAACTGATTAATGAATAACAAGATTAAATGTAACTAGATAAAATTTCCCAGTTTAAAACATCCAAAATCAATCCAACAAACTAAAATGAAAGTACCAACATAAACCCAATACAATATATGAAAAAGGTAAATGGAAAAACTATAATCCTGGACAACATGCCCTAAATGAGGAAAGTACTAAGACATGGTAATCAAAGAAATGAAGCATCTAAATAAGTCTGCATCTCCAGTAACGGCAAACTCATGATCAGACATCCATATCCTAAGTTGCATGTCCCTAATGATGGGCACCTGCTAATATAAATATAGTAGAGGAGAGAATATCCAAGGAAACGGGTCAGAGCCCAATTGTAAATGATTTTAAAATAGCAAGTGTTTAACAAGTGCAATAAAGCATTTATCATGTACATATTAGATCCTCGGCTCTCACTTGATATTCTCACCTCTTATCTAGAGTGAATGCTTCCTAATTAAGGTTTCCTTCTAGCTAGTTTCCACAAAATGATTATATCCCATATATTAACCCCGTATGTCCCATACCATACGTAATATAATTATTCACATTCCATTCTCTTTAATATGAATATTATTGTTTCAAAGCCTTAGGATTAAGTATTATTTTACTTAATTAAATTCAATTCTTTTATTCGCCGTCAACTACAATATCACACAGCAGATCAAATTACAGTATATATATTCACCCTATAATATATACTAATATATCACCTCACAGTCACAGCTGCGGTGCAAGCATACTCTGCTATCATATCCAATTATAATTCTCATTGTCTAAAGGATAAATGGTTCGGTGTCTTCCCTGAATCATAAAACATAACACACATATGTTAGAGGCGATCATACTCCCCAGCCAAATGGGACACGCACATACCTACGTTCCCACTCAACCGTCGAAACTATCATATATGCCGATAGCACGTGTCCAAGGTCCTATGCTCAGGGTACAAATCTAAAAATCCTCCCAAATTGGGCGCACAAGATAAGACCGTCCACAACATGAAACCTCCACCCCGATAGCAAGTAGCGTAGGTATGCCATACACATAATAAACTACACTATAGGTAAACATCAACCTATATATAATATCGACAAGGTATTCACACAACCAAAAGATAATTCCCAGACGTAGTATTATGTATCTCTCAAATCCTACATATTAAATATTTTGACTTTACTCCTTAATTTACCATTCCCGATCCTATCTCTCTTCTCAAAGATTAAATAAGTTTGTTTTGATATATATTAAGTAAGACTTTCACTTATACCCTATTGGTCCATGTCATCTTACTCCCTGAATTATCGTGTATTAATCTTATCTTTAATTAGAATTAAATTCGAGAAAACCTATTCCCGCATAACCACTTGTTCTTTCACTTAGGTTTATTCACATATTGACTTAGGATTTCCAGGTGATTAAAAAGATCCCCACCCTACTGGTCCTATCCTTCATCTCCATAAAAATGATTCACAACCCAAAACATGAATTTAACAACCGTAATTCATTCGATTAATTAACTTAATTCTCTCCAATTTAAATCCCAAACATAATAACATAATTTCGAGTTTTAGCTATGGTTTACGGCCCTTCCATAAATCCCATTATGTTCAAATAATAATCACTAAAAATTCCTAAAAGTTTTGGGATTACAACAAGGATTAAAAAGAAACAAGTTCATCAATTTTGGGAAGGTCGATCGATCGATGGTCAGGGGTCGATCGATCGATCAGTCGATCGATCGAGCTTCATGGGTCAATTGATCGATCGCCCAGTTATCAACCCAGATTCTGCAATTTTTTTCCTATGGGTTTCATAGATTTTTATCATTCAAATCTCTATTTTAACGTCCCATTTTCCTTAGAATTCATGCTACATGATATAGCAACATATGTAAATGACTAAAAGCATGTTTCTCATATTTTTCCCAAAAAACTAAAAACATGAATATATCAAGAACAATCCTATAATTCTCAGAATTTTTCCAACATGTGATGTTTATTTCGTGGATTTTTCTACTAATAACATGAGATTAATCCTACATATCTCTAGTTTCCAAAAATGATTTAACATCAACTAGTTTATCTTCAAAATATGTAATTTCTCCTTATTCCTAATCATCCTAACATGGACATTATACAAACTAGATTGCAAGTATCAAATCACTTGCCTCTACTAAAGATCTTATCCTTTGGTATGAATGTACACTGGTTCTTCTCCCTTCTCCTGTCAACTTTCGGTGGTGGTTGGTGGTGGTGACCTTTGGCTCTTGGTGTTTCCACAAAGGCACTTCCTTTTCCCCAGAGAACTCTTCACTTTCTCCCAATTTCTTTCTCTCTAAGTTTGTAGAATGAAATGAATAATCTCAACCACTTAGAATTATAACTAACTTCCCAAATTTGTGTACACTATTCACCTTCCAAGTGAAATGACCATATTACCCCTTCGGGGTGACTATTCAGCTCCAAAGTGCCCTGAGACCCTATACAAACGTCTGAGTAGACTTTTTTGACTATAAAAACACTTGTGAACATTTTGGCGTAGTCAAAGTCAAAAGGACCCTTTGAATGACATAACAATATTCCTCTTTTTGTTTTATATAAATATAGTCCCAAAACTACTATTCACATGCGTCAGACTTATTAATCGAAATTATCGTATTCACTATTCGTGACAACTTCTAAGATTAATCATAAGTAAAGTCATAACCACATATTACTTTATTTCACTAAGTAGTATTTAACATGTCATAAATTACCATATTCTCAAGTAATAATTAAATCCGAATTAATATCGAATTCCTAATAAAGGCCTTTTTTAAAAGGTATCAAATTACGGGGTATTACAATGTTTTAATCATCATTCACATTAAGTTCTGTCATGATTTCTTATGAATCAAAAAACTTAACAACATAGTAAAAAAATAATGTAAAAACACTTTTTGGCCTTTTTGAATCAAGAATGATGCAAATATATACAAATATGTCATGTATGGAATAATGCTCAGGGAAAAACACATTAGAATGCACAAATGCATTAAAATTCCTCACAAAACAAAGGGAAACAATCCAAATGAAAAATTTTAATCTCACACCCACAAATATTTGACCCTAACTAATCAAGGTGCCCCTTGTAATGGGATTTAAACAAGAAGACCCTAGGTATCCAAACAAAACTAGAATATAGATAGCAATGGGTGAAGGATCTCCTGAGTCCTTGGGAAGAATGAACAAACTTGCTTCTTAACTACCTTCTTTTATAAAATATCAATTTCAACCTTACTTCTAGGAGTATTTCTTGGCCTACATTTCATTTGTTTAGATATACCCCTCTCATTACTCATATGATTATTATGCTTATTCCTTGGAATTTGAGCAAACCTTATAGGTTTAAGGGAGTTTCTCCTAACCTTACTCCTATCATTGACTAAAAAGTTCACTCTCTTCATCGACGTCCCAATCTCACATTTTAGTCCAATAATAGAATCTATTTGAAATAATTTTGTAGACACCCCATATTATGACCATCCTAAGAATCTTTTTTAGGTCCCTGACACTCCTCCATCCACCATAAACCCTAGGTCATACTCCGAGTATCGATCTAGAGGCTACCGGGCACTCTTGGGCCGCATATGACTCTATTGGACTATTTATAATGAGCAAGTCTAATGAATCTTTGAAGGGATCTGAATCCCGTTTGCAAAGATCTATCGCAAGCTTGAATTGGACTTACGATTTGAACAAACAATACATTTTACTCTGAGTATTTCTTTAGAGGCCACAGGCACTCTCGAGCCCCGTTTGACTCCGATCAATTATCAAACTTTAGAAAAACTCAATGATTCATAAAAGGGTTCCAAATTCCCTTTCTAAAGGTCCATCCCATGTGCGAATCTACCTTACGGTTCATACGAACAACTCGTTTTACACTAAAGGATCATCTGGAACTTTTAGGCCACATTTGACCTTGGTCAACTCTCCAAATCAAGTGAAGATCAATGAAAGCTCGAAGGGAAATGAATACCCTTTATAACGATTTATTTCACGTGCAAATAAACTTTATTGTTCAGACAAATGTTTCATTTTCCTCTAAAAACCTCTCATCTAAAAACTATCGGGTGCTTTCGAGCCCTGTTTGACCTAGGTTAACTCCCAGACCCGAGAATGGCTCAATAGATTATGAAAAGTCTCTAAATTTTCATTCTAATGGTTCTCCCTGTGCATGATTCAGATTTATGGTTCACATTTTTGAAAAACCCATTTCTAACTACATATAGGCACCTCAAGGACCCTGCCTATCGACAGGGTGTCTGAGGTGCTATGAAGATAGGAAGACCAAGGACCCTACCTATCATAACCCCCATTAGCCCTATAAATAGATTCCATACCCTCACTTTGTCACTCAGGCACCCCTCAATACCCCTCTCAGCAAGTCAGATAACATTCTCGCAAATTTCGAGCCATTCCCTTTCCCAAAGAAGCCCATTTTCCCACATTCCCTTCCATCACTTTCTTACCTCACTTAGTAATCCACCTCATCTCTCCATACTACTTCCATACAATTTTAAGATCAACACACCTACATCTCAAGGTCAATAACAAGCACTCATAAGGAGGTCTAATTCTCCATCCCTTTCTCTAGTTCTTACATTTTAGTGCTATTTACCTTGTTTCCATTTTAGTACTTTTGTTTCATTACATCACATCCATTAATCTATACTCTTTATTAGTAATATTTCACATAATCTATTTTCATAAAAAAATCCAAAAAGTAGAAAAAGAAGGTTTATCCATGAATTCCAAGGGATTTCCATTTCACACTCTCATTCTTAATGAACATTTTGTTTACACACACATAATAGAACTCCCCCATTTGGATTTATGGGTTGAACACTACCCCTATGCTATTTTTGAACTATGTGGACTTTGATTCCCCTTGGGCTACGTAGGCATCTTGGACCAATCCTGAGATTCGAGTCCTCCTTCATTCGTGTTAATATGCTTATTTCATATCTTATATTAATATTTTTATGAGTTTTATACTCTTACATGCTTGTGTTTCGTCCGATGTACACATTATCTCTTTCATAATGACTTGTGATTCGACAAACCCTTACATTATATTTTGAATTATTATTTTTGGGAACACTCTTATGGATGAATTCACTCAGTTCTTTTTCATGACGCGAGTTTGATGATTCCATTCTCCATCATTTATATTATACACATGTACACACACGTCACGGAGTCTAAAAGGAGAAGATTAATATTTTCCCATGAGATATTAAAAGGTAGGTATGGGTGCTTAACACCTTCCCATTTAGTAACTTATTCCTCGGACCTTCGAACTATGTGGTTTCACAAGCATCAGTTCTGAAATTGACATCGTTATCTCGAGGCGAAGATATGCTTTTGCCCATTATGGGGAAAATAGGATGCTAACTCTATCTTTTCACATTATCCTCCACCATGATGACTGTCAATGCCCCAAAAAGAGCACATGCCCTGTGCACCGGAGGGAATCCAACCCCGGTATGGCCAAAGTTGCGACTTTGGTAGGAACTTTTAGAGGACTAGACTCTATTTCTACATGGTTGTTATTCCTTGCTCTCCTACTTTTCTACATGTGTACATATGCTCCCACTTGTATGTTCCCTCAACTCCTTTAGTTACTTTAAGTTTATTTACATCATGTTTATATCTACCATGGTCCCTTCTCATGTATATATAACTTTTCACTTCACACACTTGTATATATTATCCATGCTCACTTCACACACCTACACTTGTATATATTTTCACTGCTACTCACATGTTCCACACTCACCTTAGATTATCCATGCTTAGCTTCACTTGAACACACCCACACTTCCATCAAATGTATATATTTCCATGCTTATTTTCACATCTAACACACCATTTGTAGTTTATCCATGTATAGGCTCACTATCACACATACACTCACTTGTATATATTCGAATGTCACTCATTCACTTGTATATATCCCCATGCTTATTATAGTCTTCATTTACTTCCATAATACTTGTATATATCTCCCTCATTAGTATAATACTCCCTTTACTTAGCATGAAAATAAAAAATCTCTCTCCATAATATATTAATTAAGACCCGTGCATGCTCGCACAATACATCACCAGATCATGGTAATATTAACCAAAATTACGTCCCATACAAGGGGTCACTTTATGACAGGTGTCGATTTCATAGAGGTGTGACTCTCACCTTGCATTGCCCTCGTACCTTCAACGTATATCGAATGGTTCACCTCGCATCATACCACTTGACCGAACTCATGACGATAGGTATAGAGTAGGAAGCTCATTCACGTACGTCGAATATATAGAATTCCCTTTCACATGTACCATCCCCATAAGGTATATCGTGAGACAATTCACGTACACTCAAGTATATGAAATGGCTTGTCCACATGAAGCGATGAATGAGTGCCCTTATATACAAGACGTATATCGCCATGCCAAGGGGGAGACCCTTCCACTAAACCAACTATTGCATAAACCTCATAGAGTCATCAACCTTAGGCAACTCATAATTAGTTCACCGGTTACCATGCAAAACTCTGCTGAAATTTAGGGTCGGTTTACTGCCTGAGTTTTTGTGTTATTTTTCCTTTTTTCAAATAGGACCTTGCGCGTGAAAATGAAAACAAGTCAAATAATGTATTATATCTTTAAACCCTATTTTCCTAGGATCTCTTCCTACCTGGTTTTTTTTTTTCTTGCATTTAGGCAAACCTAATACAAGTGAAAACAATCATGCTGAGATGTCTTTCATTTTCCTTTCTTTTTAGAAACCCAAAATACCCAAAACCTTTTTATCCTTCTTCCAAAAAATACAAAAAACATTTTTCTCTTTTTTTAAAAATTGTCAGAAGAATTATCCTTCTTTCTTTCAAAAATAAGTTCAAACCAATTTCCCTCTCGGGTCAATCTCATACCCGACTTTGGTCTGGCTCCCTATTGGATTCGGTCTTCCATCACATCTCCCTCGAGCTCCGCTGCTTCTTCTGCTACTTCGATCGAATTTAGAATCTACCTTCATAAACTATTTATGGAGAACACCGACCAAGCAATGAATGCTCAACCAGATCTGATGGCCATCCTAGACCAACTTAGTGCAAAGATTGACAACCTTCAAATCGATGTCCAAAAAATGCAGCGACACTGAGCCCAGACTCTAGAAGCTCATGAACCTGAGATCCTCTTTTCTAGTACTATGGGTCTACCTTCCCTGAGCCTATTTGGGTCCTAAAAGAATACCAATATGTCATGTAAGCCCACCGACAAATGGGTTACCATCGGCTCAACTCTCGATTCCAAACCTTGCCCAACCAGGGGCTAATGTGCCAGTACCTGTGGATCCCAAAGAAGAGGAATCGAAAAATATCAAGGAAGACCTCAAATTAATGTCAAAGAAGTTCGACGAACTCAAAATATTCAGGAACAACATGCATTACACCCACATGTCTCGTTATCCCAAAGCCATACTTCCAAAAAATAGTTCAATAAGTCAAACCTCAAGACGTTCAAGGACAGTGGGCCTCTAATTATGTAACTTCGAAGCTACCACCGATCCATGACCCTTATTGGTGCCTTTGAAGATATTATAGCCCAGATGTTTCAGTATACCTTGAAAGAAAGAGATCTTCGATGGTTCTCGCCCCTCAAAGAATCTAGGATCCGCAGTTGGAAAGATGTTGCTCGAGAATTCATGTCTCAGTACAAGAATAATGAAGAGTTAGAGGTTACACGCAGAGACCTATAACTGCTTAAGAAAGACCTTGGTGAATCAGTCAGTTGCTTTGGTAGAAGGTTGTGAGAAAAAGCTTCCACCATAACTAAAAGTTCCTCCAAGAAGGATCTAGTAAGCATTGTAAAAGAGAATTCCCTACCTCATATTTGAGCATCCATGGGGGATAATATTACCCACATTTTTTAACACTCCAAGAAGCTGAAGTGGAAATTGAGAAGGATATCACCAAAGTGGAATTTGAACCGAAGAAGATGACTAGACAGTTTAACCCTTGAAAATTTGAGAATCCCTTCGATGCCTCAGTCTCAACCATAAATAACATTTCACTACCTGCTACCTCTTGGGCACCAGAAAGCCCCCTCAATCCTGCCAAAAAAGAGTACGCCAAGATCCATGCACCCCTGTCCAAAGTTTACTTGGCCTTGCTATCCCTAGATCTCATAAAATCTAATACCCCGTAATTCTTCATAATTAGGAAAATATGTTTTATTTAAATTACGTGAGTAGAGTAATTTAATATGATAAAATACGTTTTAATTAAATTACGCGAGTCGAGTAATTTAATGTGATAAAATACGTTTATTTAAATTACGTGAGTAGAGTAACTTAATGTGACATGTTTTAAATTAAATTACACGAGTAGAGTAATTTAATGTGAGATTATGTTAATAAAGATTAATATGACGATTAAAAAATTTACTAAATGTGAATAGTAAATTTTGAATGTTGATATGTACGGTCTAGCGATCTTATGGACGTACCTGAGTTATCCCAACCGAGTGTCGCGCGTAGAGAAAAATTGAAGATGAGATGAGAAAAATATTTTAAGAGACTCGAAAGGTAATTTAGAGTCCACAGATGATTCCGAAAGGGTCGAATTAGTCAAAATAGTGTACCCGGGGCTACTAGTTGTGTACCGGGTCATTTTCGGGCTAAACCGGGACCATTCGAGGGCATTTTGGTCTCTTTACAATTATGGGTAAGTAGACCTACGAATTTTGAAACCCTAAATCAGATTATAAGAGTTGAGGATAGGGTTAGAAAGAAAGAAAATACACCATAGCCATTAGAGAAGAGAGAGAGGTAATTTCCTAAGGCAAAAGAAAGAAGGAAGGAAAATTCTAAGGAGATTTCAGCACATATTTGTTGGGAAGAAGGATTGAAGGATCAAAATCATCAACCATCATCAACAACCAAGAAATCAGACCCTACAAATCATAAGGCAAGTGGTTATTTGCAAAATAAATTGAGTTATAATACCCATATTTAAGCTTGATGAAGAACATGGTTTTTATGATATTTTTGGGAGAAAAACAATTGATTATGATCCATGATTGATAGGAATTTGCATGTAGGACATTTTTGGATATCCAAATATTCTTATATCATAGAAAACTAGATGATTGAATCGAACAAAAAATCTGGAATTATGATGAAAGATGTAAAGAAAGTATTTTTAGGGTTCTTGAATATTAGTAAGATTTTTAGTTAATTTGGCCAAGATTTATAATGATTTTGTTGTTTTGAATCGTTAGTAATCATCCCAGAACATGTAGAAATGATTTGAAATTGTTGGTTGTAAATATGGTGGAGAATCATGAAAGATAGATAGACAAAAATGGATAAATACGCATGAAGAAGACGAATTGGATTTGTTACTTCTTGATTGATCGATCGACCCTTGAATGTCGATCGATCGAGCAGTCGATCGATCGACCATATCCCATCGATCGATCGACCTTTGATGGACTTTGGAGAATTCTGCGAATAATTTTCCTTTTAATTACCGTCGTTTAATGGGAACCTTAGTGATGATATTTTACCTATGAGGAGACTTCACAAATACCAGTAGGTGTACCATTAGATTTCTTCATAATTGATTGAGTGGGAATTTTGGAGAAATGGACCAACGGGAGGACGATCGATTGAGCCGTAGGTTGGGATTGTGAGAATTTAATTACGGAAAGAGTGAGATTTAATTTAGAAAAAATACCAGTAGGTCAAAGTTAACTTAACTACTGAATTAAGGGAGGGGTAACTAGGGCCCTTAGAGTTGCGTGAATACTCGAGTAAATACAATAGTAAAATAAATTGTAATTAATGAGTACGGTGAATATAAGTAAAATATATTACGTACGGGCATGATTTGATAGGTCGGGTGTGTACCTACTAAATTATATAAAGTTTGGGTGAAGAGAATTTTACCTGAATTAATTATGTTAGAGTCGATGTGACATTCCGAAATAACATAAAGTTATTATATGTTTGGGGTCGATGAAGAATGCCGAACCAAACATTAAACTGGTGTCGCGATGAAAGAGTCCTGAACCAGAATATGTGTATATATTTATATTTTTAAATAGTTGGGATCGATGGATCATTCCGAACCAACTCTTACTTGGGGTCGATGAATCATTCCAAACCAAGAGTCCTTTATTTGTGGTAAAAGGATATGTTAATGATAACATATATTAAATACATGATTGTGTGATAAAATGTATTATATGTGAATAATCTACAAATTGAGAATAGTAGATAATGAACGAATTGTAAATATCTTAGTAATAATTTATAGCGTGATGTAATTATTACAAGAATAAGGATAACGAACAGTAAATAAGTTACCTACGCTTATGGGTAGTATAACTAGGTGAACTAAGTGTCCTCGTTAGACATACACTATAGAAGAGAGGTGAGAAAGTTCAAGGGAGTTGTGCGAAACTTTAATATGTGTAATCAATAACTCAATTGTGATAACTTCTTGCAAAATATTTTCAAATGTTTTGAGTACTAACTCTTTCTATGTAAAGTTAAAAAAAAACTTTTAGGTGCCCAGCCACAGGGACACCCAGCATGATTTCATTCCAGGGATTTGGGAGATGCATGGCGTGTGGTGGTTGCAAGGATTATTTAGACGCTTCTTTTTTTTGTTATAGTACGGGATCTCAGTTTTAGTACTCTTAGTTGGGACATGTTGTCCTATATTTATTTTTACAGTTATTTTGATTCTGTATTTTGAGTTGTCTTTTATTGGCCGTGGTTTTCGGTAAGACTTTACCTGAATTTAGTTATTTATGCAACTGTTTTATTATTACTAGAATTATAATGTGTTGGTATGGATTATTTGTTCTGTTTAAAGAAGATAAAATTTGGCACTCGCTTAATTTCACTTAGGTGGTTAGTAAATTAAATTTTTTTTGGTAGTGATGCTAAGAATGAACCATTTAAGGAACGTGTTTTAATTGAATTAAGGCTTGATCACCCAAGGTTTAATTAGGCGGGGTGTCACAGATGGTATCAAAGCATCAGGTTCTAGTATCCTTAGGATCTGTACAGCTTACTGTGTTTCAGCGTAACGTTTGGTTGTATTAGAGCCCTACTATTAGGACTGTTGATTCTATATCCGCTTTTGTGTTACCTTGTATCTGCTCTTAAATTTTGTATAAACTGTGTACTTATACAATTTGAATCTTATTTCATATGCCACCCAGGAGACAGTAAGCGAAGAGGGATGAAGACAGAGATAAGGTGAGGGAGGCTCATCAGGAGCCACAGGTGCCGATACCACCACCACCACCCGAGTTAATTTCCACCACTCAGGTTCCAGTGATAGTGTCTCAGGCAGTCGACACAGCTATGAGGGACATGGAAGCCCATTTTCCTCATCCCCAAGTACCTCCTCCCATGGCACCGGTAGTTCAGGCCCCAACAGGACCATCTACTTGGTAGCAAGTCAAAGAGACATTTCAGAAAGGACACCCACCCGAGTTTCAGGGTAATACCGATGTAGTGGAGGCGTGCAACTGGAAGAAAAATATCCAGCGCCACTTGCGCATGCTAGAGTGCACCGAGGTACAGAAAAAAATGCTAGCCACTTTTCGTCTGTCGGGAGCGGCTTTACAGTGGTGGGAGTCAGTTACCACCATCGAGGAAAGGGACACTATGGTAATTTATGAGTTTTGGGTGCGATTTGACCGCAAGTATTTCCTTCCAGCAGTAGAGTCTGAGCTGAGGAAGAAATTCAGTGAAGTGGTTCTGGGTGATCGCTCAGTTGCTGATTATGAGGAGGAGTTTACCCGCTTGTCTAACTTTGTGCCAAACGAGGTGAGCAATGAGGAGAGGAAGAAGTCAAAATTTATGGATGTCCTGACCTAGAGAATCCGGCAACACTTGATCCCAATTCGGCGTTAGTGACTTATACTGATGTCGTCAATGCCTCTCTACTACACTGTCAGGACCACCACTTTCATGCGAGGGGAAACAAGAGAGGTGAGCCTAGCCAGCCGGGCAAAGTAGGTGGAACTAGCGACAATAGCACACCACAACAGCAAACAGTGTGCCAGTTAGGGAAGGATTCCCGACAGGGGAACCCTACCAAGAAGTTGAAGCAAGAAAGGCATCGCTTTGACAGACAGGGCCAGCAAGGCCCCCAACAACAAGTTCCTCAGGGCCGACAGGGCCAAGGGAATCAAAACGGAGGACAGCAAGGTCAAGGTCGATAGGGCCAACAGGGCCAAGGGAAGAGACTGTTTCAGGGTCAGTGTTTCACTTGTGGTAGCAGGGTCACAAGATTAGAAATTGTCCAAAGCCAGACAGGGCACAACAACAGGGTGCCCAACAAGGGCAGCAGGTTCCATTAGCCCGAGAAGTAACACAGGCCCCACAGCCAGGACAGATGCAGTATGGATGTGTGTTCAATGTCCGTGATATCCCATTTCAGCCAGCACCGCCGGCAGTTGCGGGTATGTTTCCTATTCATAGACTTGAGGGTAGTATTTATTTGACACGGGGGTGACGCATTCGTTTATTGCCACTAGATTTGCATGGGCAGCCGGCCTATTAGCAACAGTTGACACTCATCTTATGTGCGCGGAGTCACCAATGGGTGGTGGGTCCCTTATACACTCAATTTGTAACGGTGTGGACATTATGGTCGGTAGATTGAGTCTAGCGGTAGACCTCCTAGTGCTGGATATGGAGGGATATGACATCATCCTAGGTATGGACTGGTTGGCGCAGTATAGGGCAATGGTAGATTCTTATGAGAGGACTATCGTGTTCTCCATCCCAGGACAAGAGATGTTCCTGGTGGCAATGCCACTCCCCGAGGGAGGATTGAGAACTCATTTATATTATATTGAGGAGGAGACCTTACATGGGGTTATCGTTTCTCTGGACTCAATCCTAGTGGTGAGGGATTTTGAGGATGTCTTTCAGGAGATACTAGGGTTACCACCCTACAAGGAGATAGAGTTCGTTATTGACATAGCACCGGGGAAGAGACTGATTGCTAGAGCACCATATCACATGGCTCCTTCGGAGATGTGAGAACTAAGAGATCAAATTCAGCAACTATTAGGACAGGGTTTCATTCGACGGAGTACATCGCCATGGGGTGCACCGGTGTTATTTGTAAAGAAAAGGGATGGTTCACTTCGTCTGTGTGTATATTACAAAGAGCTGAACAAAGTGACTATACGTCATAAGTATCCGTTGCCGAGGATTGACGACTTATTTGATCAGTTGAGAGGGGCTGTATACTTCTCAAAGGTCGATTTGAGGTCGGGTTACCACCAATTGCGCATTCGTGAAGAGGATGTACCCAAGACCGCTTTCCTGTCACGGTACGGGACATATGAGTTCAGAGTGATGCCATTCGGGCTAACTAATGCGCCGGAAGTATTCATGGATCTCATGAACAGGGTATTCAGGGAGTTTTTGGATCAGTTTGTGATTGTATTCATAGACAAAATTCTGATTTACTCTCGCACGGAGGAGGAACACGCTGAACATTTACGAATGGTTCTACAGACATTGCGGGACCATCAGTTGTACGCCAAATTTGAGAAGTATGGATTTTGGCTTCGGGAGGTTCAGTTCCTAGGCCACGTTGTATCTAGAAGAGGCATTGCTATTGACCCGAGTAAGGTATCGGCGGTGAGGGAGTGGGGACAGCCCACGACACCGACCAAAATTCGCAGTTTCTTGGGGTTGGCCGGTTATTATCGTCGCTTCATCAAGGGGTTCTCAAAAATTGTCGAACCTTTGATGAACTTGACTCGGAAGGGAGTACCCTTCATATGGAGTGACAGTTGTCAGTTAGCATTTGATGAATCAAAGGAGAAGTTGACATCAGCACCCGTTCTTGCCTTACCTAGGAGCGGAGTGGAGTACCGACTCTATACTGATGCGGCCTTACAAGGGCTTGGGGGTGTGTTACAGCAGGAAGAGAACGATATAGCTTATGCGTCCCGAATGCTTAAGCTACATGAGAAGAATTACCCCACCCATGACCTCGAGTTGGCAGCGGTTGTCTTTGCATTAAGGATATGGAGACACTATCTTCTGGGTGAGCAGTTCACTATATTCACGGATCATAAGTCACTGCAGTATCTATTCACTCAGAAGGATATGAATATGAGGCAAAGGAGGTGGCTTGAATTCATGAAGGACTACCAGTTTGATATACAGTATCATCCTGGCAAGGCTAACGTGGTGGCAGATGCGTTAAGCAGAAGATCTACGGGAGAGTTGACAGAAATTTGGAAGGCAAAGTGGAGTGAACTTCGACACGAGGATGAGATAGCTAGAGCATGCATGGAAGTTTTAGCTATCACTCCTGAGAGTGTTCTACGGGTAGTGCGGGCACAGGCCGAGGACCCATTTTGTCAGGACAAAGTACGACAGTTGCTGGCCGAGGGGGCAGAGTCCTACTCCATCAGGTCAAAGGGCAAACTACGATTTAATGGTAGGTCGATAGTATCCAAAAATGATGATTTGAGACATGCCATTATGACGGAGTTACATGGGTCAAAATTTTTGGTTCATCCAGGTGGGGACAAAATATACCAGGATATGCGACGATTATATTGGTTATCAGGTATGAAACGAGATATTGCAGAATTTGTCTCAAAGTGTGCTACATGTCAACTCATAAAAGTTGACCATCAGAGGCCTTCAGGGATGATACAACCACTGGATATTCCCATGTGGAAGTGGGAGAATATCTCGATGGATTTTATTACTATGTTACCAATATCATAGAAGGGTCACGATTCCATATGGGTGATAGTGGATCGGCTGATTAAGGTAGCTCATTTCTTACCGGTACTTACGGATTATGATACGACGCGGTACGCGCAGCTATTCATTTCGGAGATTGTTAAGCTGCATGGAGTTCCTATTAATATTATTTCAGACTGCGACAAAATATTTGTGTCACATTTCTAGCAGACCTTTCAGGAGGCCATGGGCACCAACTTACGGTTGAGTACGACGTATCACCCACAGACGGACGGTCAGACTAAAAGGGTAAACCAGATGTTGGAGGATATGCTAAGGATGTGTGTCCTAGATTTTGGGGGAGGTTGGGAGCCATACCTTCTTTTGGTGTAGTTTGCATATAATAACTCTTACCAATTCACTATCGGCATGGCTCCATTCGAGGCACTTTACGGGAGGCCTTGTTGTTCGTCCACCTGTTGGTTAGAGGTGGGGGATAACAAGTTATTGGGGCCAGAGATGATACAGTAGACTTCCTCTAAAATAGAGTTGATTAGAGGACGTATTCGAATAGCTCAGGATAGGCAGAAGAGTTATGTTGACACCGGTAGAAGACACGTGGAACTATATGTGGGAGACCAGGTATTAATTCGAGTTTCTCCTATGAAAGGGAATATGAGGTTCGGTAAGAAAGGGAAATTAGCACCGAGATATGTGTGGTCGTTTCCTATCATTGAGAGGGTGGGACCGGTAGCTTACAGATTGGGACTCTTTGAGCATCTTCAGCGAATACATGATGTATTCCATGTGCCATCGCTGAAGAAATACAAGAGGAGTGAGAGAGCCTTCTGGCACATTCCACTGGAGGAGATCGATTTGCAGCTAGATGTCTCGTATGAAGAGAGACCCGTGGCTATTCTGGATTATAGTGAGCATAAATTACGGTCCAAGGTGGTACCCTTAGTGCGAGTACGGTGGGGACATCACAATATGGATGAGTCTACTTGGGAACGGGAGGAGGATATGCGAGAGCAATATCCTAAATTATTCACAGCAGGTATTTTCTAATTTTGAGGACGAAATTCCCTTTTTAAGGGGGGGAAGTATGTAATACCCCGTAATTCTGCATAATTAGGAAAATATGTTTTATTTAAATTACGTGAGTAGAGTAATTTAATATGATAAAATACGGTTAAATTAAATTACGTGAGTAGAGTAACTTAATGTGACACGTTTTAAATTAAATTACTTGAGTAGAGTAATTTAATGTGAGATTATGTTAATAAGGATTAATATGACGATTAAAAAATTTACTAAATGTGAATAGTAAATTTTGAATGTTGATATGTACGGTCTAGCGATTTTATGGACGTACCTGAGTTATCTCAACCGAGTGTCGCGCGTAGAGAAAAATTGAAGATGAGATGAGAAAAATATTTTAAGAGACTCGAAAGGTAATTTAGAGTCCATAGATGATTCTGAAAGGGTCGAATTAGTCAAAATAGTGTACCCGGGGGTACTAGTTGAGTATCGAGTCATTTTCGGGCTAAACCGGGACCATTCGAGGGCATTTTGGTCCCTTTTCATTTATGGGTAAGTAGACCTACGAATTTTGAATCCCTAAATCAGATTATAAGAGTTGAGGCTAGGGTTAGAAAGAAAGAAAATACACCATAGCCATTAGAGAAGAGAGAGAGGTAATTTCCTAAGGCAAAAGAAAGAAGGAAGGGAAATTCTAAGGAGATTTCACCACATATTTGTTGGGAAGAAGGATTGAAGGATCAAAATCATCAACCATCATCAACAACCACGAAATCAGGCCCTACAAATCATAAGGCAAGTGGTTATTTGCCAAATAAATTGAGTTATAATACCCATATTTAAGCTTGATGAAGAACATGGTTTTTATGATATTTTTGGGAGAAAAACAATAGATTATGATCCATAATTGATAGGGATTTGCAAGTAGGATGTTTTTGGATCTCCAAATATTCTGATATCATAGAAAACTAGATGATTGGAACGAACTAAAAATCTGGAATTATGATGAAAGATGTAAAGAAAGAATTTGTAGGGTTCTTGAATATTAATAAGATTTTTAGTTAATTTGAGCAAGATTTATAATGATTTTGTTGTTTTAAATCATTAGTAATCATCCCAGAACATGTAGAAATGATTTGAAATTGTTGGTTGTAAATATGGAGGAGTATCATGAAAGATAGATAGATAAAAATGGAGAAATCCGCATGAAGAAGACGAACTGGGTCTGTCACTGCTTGATCGATCGATCAACCCTTGAATGTCGATCGATCAAGCAGTCGATCGATCGACCATATCCCATCGATCTATCGACCCTGGCTGGACTTTAGAGAATTTTGTGAATAATTTTCCTTTTAATTACCGTTGCTTAATGGGAACCTTTGTGATGATATTTTACCTATGAGGAGACTTCACAAATACCAATAGGTGTACCATTAGATTTCTTCATAAATGATTGAGTAGGAATTTTGGAGAAATGGACCAATGGGAGGACGATCGATTGAGCCGTAGGTTGGGATTGTGAGAATTTAATTACAGAAAGAGTGAGATTTAATTCCAGAAAAATACCAGTAGGTTAAAGTTAACTTAACTACTGAATTAAGGGAGGGGTAACTAGGGACCTTAGAGTTGCGTGAATACTCGAGTAAATAGTAAAATAAATTGTAATTAATGAGTACCATAAATTAATTACGTTAGGGTCGATGTGACATTCCGAACTAACATAAAGTTATTATATGTTTGGGGTCGATGAAGAATGCTGAACCAAACTTTAAACTAGTGTCGTGATGAAAGAGTCCCGAACCAGAATATGTGTATATATTTATATTTTTAAATAGTTGGGGTCGATGGATCATTCCGAACCAACTCTTACTTGGGGTCGATTAATCATTTTGAACCAAGAGTCCTTTATTTGTGGTAAAAGTATATGTTAATGAGAACAGATATTAAATACATGATTGTGTGATAAAATGTATTCTATGTGCATAATCTACAGATTGAGAATAGTAGATAATGAATGAATTGTAAATATCTTAGTAATAATTTATAGCGTGATGTAATTATTACAAGAATAAAGATAACGAACAGTAAATAAGTTACCTACGCTTATGGTTACTATAACTAGGTGAACTAAGTGTCCTAGTTAGACATGCACTATAGAAGAGAGGTGAGAAAGTTCAAGGGAGTTGTGCGAAACTTTAATATCTGTAATTAATAACTCAATTGTGATAACTTCTTGCAAAATATTTTCAAATGTTTTGAGTACTAACTCTTTCTATGTAAAATTTTAAAAAAAAACTTTCAGGTGCCCAGCTACAGGGACACCCAGCATGATTTCATTCCAAGGATTTGGGAGCTGCAGGGCGTGTGGAGGTTGCAGGGATTGTTTAGACGCTTCTTTTTTTGTTCTAGTACAGGATCTCAGTTTTAGTACTCTTAGTTGGGACATGTTGTCCTATATTTACTTTTACAGTTATTCTTATTCTGGATTTTGAGTTATATTTTATTGGCCGTGGTTTTCGGTAAGACTTTACCTGCATTTAGTTATTTATGCAACTGTTTTATTATTACTAGAATTGTAATGTGTTGGTATGGATTATTTGTTCTGCTTAAAGAACATAAAATTTGGTAATCACTTAATTTCACTTAGGTGGTTAGTAAATTAAAAAGTTTTCGGCAGTGATGCTAAGAATGAACCATTTATGGAACCTGTTTTAATTGAATTAAGGCTTGATCACCCAAGGTTTAATTATGCGGGGTGTCACATCGAACCACTGGAACCCCGTCCAATACTAAACCCACCCCTTAAAAACATTAAGCCCGATGTCTGCTATGACTTGAACCCATCCACAAGTCACACCACCGACCAGTGCTTCCACCTCAGAAATATTATCCAAGGCCTGATTGCCCGGGGTGTCATCGTCCTGCAAGCTAATCCCAAACCCAATACCACTCACGACCCACTTCCAACACATGGAATTGGAACACATGTCGTCTTTTAAAAATTAATTTGAAGTTTGTTCATTCTGCCCAGACCATGCCCATTAAAGCACCCACCATCCTCACAATCTCACCGAAACATTTTAAGGTTTTCCATCCTTTATCCTACACCCTACATCCCATACTGATCAAGCTCTGTCAGCACTTATAAGGGATTTCATTGTCATCTTTACCTGATATGGGGAAGGCATGGAACTACCTACTGTGTTAGAACAACCCCTAGAGTTTAGGCTAAAATTGCCCATCCAGATGTGCATCGACTATTAAAAATTCAATGATCTATTCATTGAAGCACTTTATCAGACGAATGGGTACTGTCCATTAAATATGTTAGTATAGATGATGTGGGATAGATCATAACCAATATGTTTTCCCAGACTAGAGAAATCTTCAGCATCTCCAAACTAGTCATTTCTTTGAAACTGTAGGGACGGTTGATCTTTTCACTCCCGCACTTACCTATTGAGTGGGAATACTTATATTATGAAGGAATAGAGGTTGTTTCATGTATTGATTTCTCTTGGTATGATAACATCATCGCCACTAATTTGGGTAAAGATTTTGAAAATTTAAATGGAGAATCCGTTAATGAAAGTTCCTACACTTGAGACGAAGATTGGAAACATGAGGTGCAATCTCTCACTAAGAAAACCATGGAAATTAGTGAAGAATCCAAGGGTAGTGACTCTAAAGAATCCTTCGACCTACAAACATTGGGGGCGAGTCTCTGCATGATCCGCTCAGATGTCACGTCATCTAACTCGTCCACCCAAATCACAACTATTGATACACCTTTCTTAAACTGGAATGCCGTCCTAATATAGCCTTCTCAAGATTCACCCAACCCTAATGTTTATCCTATTCAAGTATTTGAATCTATTTTTGTTACTCCTTTCTCTGATATGAATGTAACTGATACCTCTTTTGACGAGATTCTCAATGTCATTTTTCTTGAAAATGAAATAAATGATGATTTTGAGCATCTTGATGTGCCTTGTATTAATAGCGTTGACTCTAATCAAACCTTTGATGATGATGACTTTGTAAGCTCAATTCTAGTAGCCATCAACGTGATATTAGTATAGGTTCCACTCTTAACTAGCATGAGCATGCATAATTTGAAGAGTTGTTGAATCAATTCATGAAAGTCTTTGCATGGTCGTACGATGACATGCCTGGAATTGACCCCAGAATAGCTCAACACAATATCTCGATATTTTCAGACTATAAACCGGTCAAGCAGAGGTTGAGAAATATCTGAACAGAATGGTCTCTCAAAGTCAAAAAGGAAGTGGTCAAATAGTTAAATGTGAGTTTTATTCACATGGTCGAATACCGTACATGGCTTGCTAACAGCAACCCTATGCCAAAGTTAGGAGGAAATGTCTGCATGTGCGTTGATTATCGAGATTTGGACAAAGCATCCCCAAAGGACGATTACTTAACATCGACATAATCATGGACAACACGTCCAAGCACGCCATTAAATCATTGGTTAACAGATTTGGCAGATATAACCAAATCAAGATGCACCCTAACCACCAGGAGAAAATTGCCTTCATCACCCCATGGGGAACCTTCTGCTACACTGTCATGCCATTTGGAATAAAAAATGCAGGGGCTAACTACTAGAGGGTTTCTATAACCATCCTTCATGACCTTATTCAGAAGGAGGTCGAATTTTATATGGACGACATGATCATCAAGTCCAAGACTCGGGAAGCTCATATTCTCTCCCTCCAAAAGTTCTTCGAGCGATTGCGATATTACAAGATGTGACTAAACCAAAAGAAGTGCATTTTTAGCATCATGAAAAAGTTTTAATGTTCATGGTCAGTGAGAAAGGAATTGAGGTGGACCTTGCCAAGCTAAATCCATACTTGATATCCCACCACTCCAAATGGAGAAATAAGTCTGAGGCTTTCTAGGAAAATTATAATATATCAGTCTGTTCATTAACCATTTGGCCTCTATCTACGAACCCATTATCAAACTTCTTAAAAAGGATTCAACTAAAGTTATAAATGAGGCCTTCCAAGAGGCCTTTGACCAAATCGAGTGATACCTCATCTGACCTCCGGTGCTCAAGCCTCAACCGCCACGTCTCCCCCTCCTCTTGTACTTGAATGTCATAGATATCACAACACAATCTTTACTACCCAATATATTAAAAATTCCCATAAGGAAAGATACATCTACTATGCCAGTCCAAAATTGGCCGGGTACGAAGTCAATTACACACCCATGGAGAAAGCATGTGTCTCACTAGTCTAGGTCACACAAGAGTTACGGAACTTCATAATTTCCTTTCCCATTATACTTTTATCTCGAATGGATCCCATAAAATACCTATTAGAGAAACTCGCTCTGTCAAACCTAATGGCCCGATGGTTAATGTTACTAGCCGAGTTTGACATTACATATGTCACCCAGAAAGATATGAAGGGGAGATCCATCTCCGACTATCTTTCCCATTATCCCATAAAATGAACTGATGTTTGGGTCTTTTAATTCCTAGATGAAGACATTCTCTGCACCTCTGAGGAGGATCTTAGATTATAGATGTTCTTTTATGGACTGCCAACAAAAAAGGATATGGCATTAGGATACTCTTGATCACCCCTAGTGACTCTCACACCCCTATTGCCATTCAATTGGACTTACTTTGCACGACCAACATGACTGAGTATGAGGCATGCACGATAGGCCTTAATATTTCCCTCAAGAAAGGAATCTGGCACAGACGTCAATTGGGACTCTAACCTCATTATCGACCAAATCCTCAAAAAATGGAAAGTCAACGAGGAGAAGTTCCTACCCTTCCATGCCTATGTAGAAGAACTGGTCTTTCAATTTAAAGATGTCACCTTCCACCACCTTCCTTGTGTAAAGAATAGTCCATTTGGCGCCCTTTCTACTCGAGCTTACATGGTCAATGATGATGCTAAGATTTAGCACCACCAGATAAGTGATAGTGAGCTCAAGCAGTAGCAGCCATGGCAGCCATGGAGATGTATAAGTGTATAAGTATGTAAGTGTGTAGAAGGGGATGAGTATAAGAGGAAATAAGACAATGATGTATAGTGGTTCAGCCAATTTGGCCTACATCCACTGTGAGTGTGTGATCCACTAAGTATGGGCACTAATGGCCTTGGATACAATGCACATAACCCTCTCTCTCTCTCTACTGTGTGTGAACAAGCAGAGTTTTAGCTAGGGCTACTGTTCATGGATCGATCCCCTGTAGGGTTGTAGGTGACAAGTTTATATAGGTCTTGGGGGGTGTAGTGTACCCCCCAAGTAAGCATGGTGCATGTGAATGATGATCTAACCTATCCCCTGTTGACACCTGTAGATGCCAAATGATGACATAATATTCCCTCACGTGAGGGTGTGATTCGGTTATAACGGTCTGCCACGTGTCATATGAGCCTGACGCGCACTGTTCCACGCGTGTCCCGGACCACGCGCTGTCATGATGTCACCCTCGGCCTATGAGCCGAGGCCGAGGGCAAAGTTTCTTCCGGTAGGGAGCCTGGTTTGATTCTGGCCTCGTACTGTCGTACCCTCGTAGGGTCGTCTGGAGCCTGAGGAAGGGTCGGCCCCTCGTAGGGTCGGCTACAGCCTGGTGAAGGGTCGGCCCCTCATAGGGTCGGCTAGAGCCTGGTGGAGGGTCGGCCCCTCGTAGGGTCGGCTAGAGCCTGGTGGAGGGTCGGCCCCTCGTAGGGTCGTCTGGACCTGGTGGTGGCCAACTGGGGCCTGGTGAAGGGTCGTCCCCTCGTAGTGTCGTCCGTATTTAGGTAATCTTCATCCATGCTGAGGGTATACACGGGTACATCAATCACCCTCCAGCCCTTAGCCATAGGTGTCATTGGGATGGCTGAGGGATATTTGCTGAATTCGAGACACGTGTGATCAGTTAGGTGAGTGACACCTGTGCAGATACTCATTGCTGTTCCAGTTTCCAAGGCAGGGCGGCTGTGCAGTACGCTTGGGGCCTTGTGCCGTAATTATATCTTTCTTCGGTAAATGGGTCCACTCATTACAAGAGTATTTAAGAGATTTTTCAAACTCTCTCTTCATCTTCTTCTTCTTCGCGCCCAAGTCTATTCTCTCTCTAGAACCAGTTCCCATTGCCATTTCAGCCTCCGATTTCCCAGGTCTCAGCAGCGTTCTTGCCCTTCTCCTCATCAGGTAACCTTTTTCTCCTTTTGCCTTCTTTTGTCTTCATTTCTGTCTACTTTTTAGGGTCGTAGGTCGTCTGGTTCTTAGAGTTCCCCCATAGCTTTTTCCGGCGTCTTCTCCGGTCACTGGTCCTTCGAACGTTCTTGACGAAAACCCTCGAGTTCTTTATTTAATCCAAAGGTCAATCCTGGTCAATCTCCCAAGTGTTTGTGGTTAAATTAGCCAAGTCTAGTATAATTTCTTTAAGTGTAGGGTCTTCCCCTTAATGCTTAGGAGGCTTTACAACCTGGTGTCTGAATTCCCGTCCTTGAGAGAGAAACTATTTACCGAGATCAGACGGATAGAGGAAGAGGAAGAGAGGAGACGAGGAGCCGACCCCAATTGGGTACGACCCATCTTTCGCATTCCTCTTGCCACCATTAGACCATCTGAACCCTCTGAGTCTTGTGGGTCTTCGTCTCGTCCAGCCGAGACACCCAACCCAAGTGAGATGGACGAGAGAACCTCCTCTCCAACTGGTGCTGGAACTTCTGGTAGAAGGGACTCACCTGACCTTAGCCCTCCCCGAGAGGCCGAGGGTACGATCCCCTCTGAGGCTGTCCCTGTGACAACCCTATCCCCCAACGCCTTCCAAGTGGCATTTCCTCAGGGTCCTCCTGCAGGTGATGAGGAGGATGAGGACGGTGATACAGATGATGAGGTTGATACCTCCCATGCCTCGTCTTTTATCTCCTCTGTCAGGGATAGGGATCTTCTGATATGGAGGCATATTTACGGAGTGCCACCTGGGGTGACTATGAGGGTTCCCTCTGAGGATGAGAGGGTCTTTGAGGGTGAAGAGGGAGAAGTTGCAGTCTACGAGCAAATGTTCAAAGTAGGTGTCAGACTTCCCTTTCACCCTGCCATTATAGATATTCTGTCGGCTCTGGACGTCTCCCCCTCGCAACTTCCACCCAATTCTTGGAGGACGATTCTGGGGTACATCTCTTTGTGGAAAAACGCTTTCACTGACGAGCCCTCGTCCGACGTGTTCTTGGCCTGCTACAATATCACCTCCTCATCTAAACAGCCCGGATACTATCATCTAGGGGCGAGAAGGTATGAGAAGAAGCTGCTCCACGTATCTCAAACTTCCAATCATGATTGGAAAAAAAGGTTCTTCTTCATATCTGGGGCATGGGAGAGCTCCACCGAGGCGTCCCCTTCTGCCGATGCTCCGAGGATTCCTAACAGATGGTCTAACCCCTCCATGAAAGCCAGGTCAGACCCCGGACTTAGCTTGGAGGAGAGGGATATTGTTGAGTATCTGAGGGGACGAGGGAGAGAGGGTGAGATCCCAAAGTTCGAAGATTTGATGACCCCTAGCTTCCTTAAAGAAGCTGGTCTGAGGGTCGGCCCTCTGACAGAACTATGTGAGTTATACTGAACATTTCCCCTTCTTTACTTATTTTTGAAGTGTTCTCTCTTTATCTCTGAACTTTTCTGATTCATCGTATCCTTTTCAGGTCGTCCTGCAGGCGTGTCAGATTATCTCTGGGATATGACTGCTCCAAGCCTTCTTGCTGGTCTGTCAAAGAAGGGGAAGGAGCCTCAGTAAGCTCCTAAGAAGAGAAGGGCCTCAGGGCCGACAGTTGTTGAGCCAACAGCTGTTAGCCACAAAAGGAAGGAGCCTGAGGCTCCAGTCGAGCCTCGTCCTGACCCTAAGACGAGGGCCAGGGCCGAGGCCTCTGAGGGGGCAACCTCTTCATCAAGCATGGGGGCCTTCTGGTCTCAGAGTCTGACCCAGCTGAGGGCCGACCCCTCATCTCTTATTGCCAATTTGAGGGCGGCCAAGGCTTCGATGTTCTCTGCACCGTCGGCCTCTGACTACGAGTTCTTGGCAAAGATGCCCCCTGCCAAAGTGTATGACTACGGTCTGCACTCCCTTGCTCAGGTATTGGTCTTGACTTTCTTTAATTTCATTTTCACAAACTGTTCCCTCGGCCCCCTTTGATATTTCTTCATTTTTTCTTGCAGTCTGTCTGTGCCCTCACCTCAGCCACCAAGTGGATGGCTGAGAACCAACAGAAATTCCATGAAGCTGAGAGGGCCATTCAACAAGAGGCTGACCTACGGACAGAGTTGGACACTGCTAGGGCCGAGCTGGAAAGCGCAAGGACTGAGCACGCTAGAGTCCTTGATGAGCTGACGAAGCAACATGATGCCGATCTTCAGGCTAAGGACTTGTTGATCAAGGACAAGGACTTGTTGATCAAGGGCAAGGATGAGGCTCTGCTCAACCTGGAGGCCCAGCATAAGACTGATCTGGAAGCAGCCATCAAGAAAGCTGAGGCTGAGGCTGATGCTGTGGAGGCGTACAAGACCTCAGATGAATTTCAGGGCTTCGGCCTTGAATATCTTGAGAGGGGTATCAGGACGGCCTGTCGATGGGTCGTCCTCAAATTTGGCGATGTCGTCTCCTCTGTTCGCCCATCACTGGAGGGTGTTCAATTGGACGACCCTCTAATTGAAGAGGCCCTCAACCAAGTGGAGTCGCAAGTCCAGATTGAAGGGGTCGGTACATCTGAAGATCATCCCATTGTTGAGGAGACCATTCCCATTGTTGAGGCCCAGCCCTCCGATGTCGTCCCCTAGGGTGGCTGCCTGTAGCCCATACCCTTATTTTTGTACTTTTTGTTCAAAGGCCTTGTAAAAACACTTGACACTTATATTTTATTAATACCAGTCTCTTCCATATTTGCTGTCTTCCTTATTTCATTTTATTATGGCTTGCTCACTGTTGATGCTACTAACCCTTCCCTCGTCTTTTTTGAGGACCATTGTGGGGTCGTCCCCTAATGTGGCCTCATTATAGCCGAGGGTTCAAGTAACCAAATGACTTTTAAGTAGTCTTCTCTCGTCTTTTTTGAGGACAGTGGAGGGGTCGTCCCCTCCACTGGCCCTCATTATAGCCGAGGGTTCAACTAACCAAATTAATGGATTTTAATTTAGTCTTCCCTCGTCTTTTTTGAGGAGAGTGGAGGGGTCGTCCCCTCCACTGGTCCCCATTATAGCCGAGGGATCAACTAACCAAATTAATGGATTTTAATTTAGTCTTCCCTCGTCTTTTTTGAGGAGAGTGGAGGGGTCGTCCCCTCCACCGGTCCCCATTATAGCCGAGGGTTCAACTAACCAAATTAATGGATTTTAATTTAGTCTTCCCTCGTCTTTTTTGAGGAGAGTGGAGGGGTCGTCCCCTCCACTGGTCCCCATTATAGCCGAGGGATCAACTAACCAAATTAATGGATTTTAATATAGTCTTCCCTCGTCTTTTTTGAGGAGAGTGGAGGGGTCGTCCCCTCCACTGGTCCCCATTATAGCCGAGGGTTCAACTAACCAAATTAATGGATTTTAATTTAGTCTTCCCTCGTCTTTTTTGAGGAGAGTGGAGGGGTCGTCCCCTCCACTGGTCCCCATTATAGCCGAGGGATCAACTAACCAAATTAATGGATTTTAATTTAGTCTTCCCTCGTCTTTTTTGAGGAGAGTGGAGGGGTCGTCCCCTCCACTGGTCCCCATTATAGCCGAGGGTTCAACTAACCAAATTAATGGATTTTAATTTAGTCTTCCCTCGTCTTTTTTGAGGAGAGTGGAGGGGTCGTCCCCTCCACTGGTCCCCATTATAGCCGAGGGATCAACTAACCAAATTAATGGATTTTAATATAGTCTTCCCTCGTCTTTTTTGAGGAGAGTGGAGGGGTCGTCCCCTCCACTGGTCCCCATTATAGCCGAGGGTTCAACTAACCAAATTAATGGATTTTAATTTAGTCTTCCCTCGTCTTTTTTGAGGAGAGTGGAGGGGTCGTCCCCTCCACTGGCCCCATTATAGCCGAGGGTTCAACTTCCCATGCATGCTAGGACTGAAAATAGGATGAAGGAAACACTGATATTTCTCATTAATTTTCCAAGTGTTCTGTTGGAGCAACCCTAATTACAATTATGGCCTTTCAAGACCTTACAACACTACTGATAGTATTTCTTCAAATGATCTGCATTCCAGGGGTTTGAAAAAGATTCCCCCTCTAAGTTTTCTAGCCTGTAGGTCCCTGGGACAACTTCAGCGATGACCCTATATGGGCCATGCCAATTAGGATGGAGCTTGTTGGGTTTCTGCCAAGTCTTTTTAAGAACCAAGTCTCCCACTGCGATAGGCCTCTGTTTCACCCTTTGGTTGTAAAACCTTGCGGTCCTCTGCTGGTAGGAAGCTTGCCTTATCTCAGCATCCTCCCTTCTTTCCTCAATCAGGTCTAGGTCAAGTCTTCTCTCTTCCGTATTCCCCTGGGGGTCATACATTTGGACCCTATGAGTAGGAAACTCCACTTCGGTGGGGATGACTGCTTCTGATCCATAAGCTAACATGAATGGGGTCTCTCCGGTAGAGGTCCTTACTGTCGTCCTGTATGCCCACAACACTGCATATAACTCCTCGACCCATCTTCCTTTTGCCTCCTCAAGCCTCTTCTTAATCCCATCTAGGATTGTCCTGTTCGTAACTTCGGTTTGCCCATTGGCCTGAGGTCGGCCTGGGGTGGAGAAAAATTGTTTGATGCTTACCCTCTCACAGTACTTCTGCAGAGAGGCATTCTTGAATTGAGTCCCGTTATCCGAGATGAGGGTGTTGGGTAGACCATATCTGCATATCACATTCCTCCAGATGAACTGGAAGGTCTTCTGCTCCGTGATCGTGACCATCGGTTCGGCCTCTACCCACTTTGAAAAGTAGTCAATTGCCACGATGAGGAACCGATAGTTATTGACTGCTCTCGGTAAGGGTCCTACCAGATCAATCCCCCATACTGCGAACGGCCATGGGGATGTAATGGAGGTGAGAGGCTGGTGAGGTTGGTGAGGGATGGTAGCAAATCTTTGGCATTTATCACACTTTTTAACATATGCGGCAGCATCTTTCCCCAAGGTCGGCCACCAGTAGCCTTGGGTGATCACCCTCTTTGCCAAGGATCTACCCCCAATATGGCTTGAGCACGACCCTTCATGCACGTCTTGCAAAATGGAAGGGACCTCTGAGGGATGCACACACCTAAGTAAGGGGAGCAGAAACCCCTTTTTGTACAGCGTGTCTCCGATGACAGCAAACTTTGCAGCCCTGTATCTCAGCTTCTTCCTCTCTTGGCTCGCTTCTGGCATCTCTCCCCCTCTAATGTATCTGATCAGGGGGTCCATCCATGAAGGTTCTTGAGAAACATTCATGCAAACACCAAGTGTTCCCCCGACGTCTTCGATAGTTGGTCGAAGCAAGATTTCTACCGGGACTGTCCTCCTTATGTCTGTCCTAGTAGCTGAGGCCAACCTTGCAAGGGCGTCAGCACGGCCATTGTCGAGCCTAGGTACCCTCTTGAATTTCACTTCTTTGAAGTTTTTTAGCAATGACCTCAACTTATCAAGATACCTAGCCATCCTCTCGTCTTTGGCCTCATAGGCTCCTAGTATCTGTTTCACCACCAGCCTTGAATCACTGTGAACCGACATTTGGCCGACACTAAGGGATTTGGCCAAGGAGAGGCCAGCTATCAAGGCCTCATACTCAGCCTCATTGTTGGAGGCTTTGAAATTGAACCTCAGGGCATACTCGACGTCTGTGCCATCGGGTGCTGATAGTATCAGTCCAGCACCACTTCCGCTATCATAGGAGGACCCATCAACGAAGAGGCTCCATGGAGTTTTTCCTTCAGAGAAATTTCCCTCAGAGAGGGACCCCTCTCTAAAGATGTATCTTCCCTCTTCGTTTTCAGCCACTTTTCTTCTAGCGGTGCTCGTCTCAGCCATATCTGCGAGTGTGTCTGCGGGTTTGTCTTCTGTATCCGTCTTCCCGAGGGTCTCACCCTCGGCCTCATCATCTTCCCAGGTGAACTCAGCCACGAAGTCTGCCAAGGCCTGCCCCTTAATGGCTGTCTTAGGCTGATACACAATGTCAAACTCCCCCAGCTCTATAGCCCAGGTCATTAGCCTTCCTGATTTTTCAGGCTTGTGTAGGACCTGCCTAAGAGGAGAGTCAGTAAGGATGACCATAGTATGGGACTGGAAGTACGGTTTCATCTTCCTTGAGGCATGGATCAAGGCATAGGCCAACTTCTCCATCCTCGGGTATCTCTGCTCTGTCCCCTGGAGTGCCTTGCTGTTGAAATATACGGGCTTCTGTATCCCGTCTTCGTCTCTTACGATTGCTGCACTGATAGCGGACTCTGAGACAGCAAGGTACACGTAAAGTCGTTCACCCTGCACGGGTCGTGACAGCAGCAAGGGAGACCCTAAGTATGATTTTAGCTCCTTGAAAGCCTCATCACACTCTTCGCTCCATTCGAAGGCCTTCCTGAGGATCTTGAAGAATGGTAGACACCTGTCTGTAGCCCTTGACACAAATCTGTTCAAGGCAGCCACTCTCCCTGTGAGCCTCTGAACGTCTTTAATGGACTTGGGGGTCTTCATCTCAATAAGGGCCTTTATCTTTTCAGGATTGGCCTCGATGCCTCTTTGATTGACAATGAACCCCAAGAACTTCCCCGCTCCGACCCCGAAGACACACTTGGCCGGATTGAGCTTCATTTTGTATTTGTCCATTGTATTAAAGGTCCTTTCCAGATCTGCCACATGATCCTCTGCCTTCAGACTCTTAGTCAGCATGTCATCTACGTAAACCTCCATAGACTTCCCAATTTGGTCTTCGAACATTTTGTTTACGAGGCGCTGGTACGTTGCCCCCGCATTTTTTAGGCCAAAGGGCATGACCCTGTAACAGTATGTCCCCTTGTCAGTGATGAAGGCGGTCCTCTCCGAGTCCTCAAGGTTCATGAAAATCTGGTTATACCCTGAGTAGGCATCCATGAAACTCATGAGCTCATGGCCTGCGGTAGCGTCTACCATCTGGTCGATGCGGGGGAGAGGGAAGTTGTCTTTGGGACAATGCTTGTTGAGGTCTGTGAAGTCCACGCACATTCTCCACTTGCCGTTGGCCTTTGGGACGATGACTGCATTGGACAGCCACTCAGGGTAGATGACCTCTCTGATAAATTCAGCGTCTTCTAATTTTTTAACCTCATCCCTGATGACCTCATACTTTTCTCTAGAGTAAATCCTCCTCTTCTGCTTTACCGGCTTCACTCCCTCTACCACATTGAGTTTGTGGCACATGATTTCAGGGTCGATCCCTGGCATATCTACATGACTCCATGCGAAGACGCTTCGCCTTCTTCTCAACAGTTTGATGAGGTCTTCCTTGATACTGGGCTTCAGAGATTTGCCAACTTGGACGGTTTTTCCCGGGTCATCCTCATCGAGGATGATGGGTTCTACCTCCTCAGCGGCCTCTCCTTTTTTGAGCTTCGTCTCGTCCCTGGGGTCTAGGGTATCAATGTTGTAAGTGGCTGTAGCCCTCTTGTGTGCCTCCCTTTCTTCAGCGGAGTTGTAGTAGCACTCTCTCGCTGTCGTCGGGTCTCCCTGAACTTCCCCCACCCCATAAGGGGTAGGGAACTTAACCATCTGGTAGACCGTGGACGGCACAGCTTCAAACCCCTTGAGGGCC
This sequence comes from Sambucus nigra, assembly GCA_949130495.1. Taxonomy (NCBI): domain Eukaryota; kingdom Viridiplantae; phylum Streptophyta; class Magnoliopsida; order Dipsacales; family Adoxaceae; genus Sambucus; species Sambucus nigra. The sequence continues at coordinate 167,478,425 of OX422210.1, read as the reverse complement.
ACACGTCCCAGTATGATGTTGTATGCCGAAAACACATGCTCATCCAGCACAAAGAAACTGACCCTCTTGGTGAGCCATCTCGGCCACTCGTCCCCCATCCTGACATCAGCCTCATATATTCCTAGGGGGTGAACCTTCTCCCCACTGAACCCAATCAATGGATGATGGTATGGGACAAGTCTGGCACGACTGAGGCCCAAGGCCTTGAAGCATGGCCAAAACATCACATCTGCGGATGAGCCCCCATCCACCAGGATCCTCGGCACTTCGCACCCGTGCACCCTGGTGGTGATGACGAGAGGGTCATCATGCGGGGCCAATAGGCCCTTGAAGTCCATTCTTGAAAATCCCACAATCAAAGTGTCCATATCAACCTTCTTCCTTTTTTCTGACTTGACCTCTACGGAGGTTGAGTGCACCGTCTTCATCACTGCCTTAGCCTCAGCGACATGGGCCTTCCTGTCGGCGACCTCAGACCCTCCTCCTGCAAGTCCCCCGGAGATCATTCCCACCCCGAGCGAGATCATATTGAGCCTCTTGACAGGGCCGTGGTCGTCTCTCGGCGGGAGGTCGGGGTCGTCCTCATCATCAGAGGGGTCGTCCCCTCTTTTTTGAGGACCTTCTCTGCAGTCATCGACTCGCTTCTTTCTGGGGTCGTCCCCTCGTCCCCTCTTGAAGTCGGCTTTGTCGACGTACTTTCTGAGCTTCCCTTCCTTCAGCATCTTCTCAATCTCATCTTTCAGAGCAAAGCATTTGTCTGTTACGTGGCCGTGGTCTTGGTGAAATTCACACCACAGGTTCTTATTCCTCTTGCCGGGGGCTGCCCTCAGCTTTTCAGGCCACTTCAGCGTCCGGTCACTCTTTATCTCATTGAGGATCTGTTCACAGCTGACCGTCAGAGGGGTGTACCCCGCGAACTTATCATCCATGGTTCTCTTCTTCCCCTCTTTGTTCTTTTTGGGGTATTTACTCCCACTTGCACCTCCTCTTTCATCCTCATATTTTGCAGCCATCGCCTCTTCGGCGTTCATCACCTTTCCTGCTATTGACAACAGCTCGGCCATCGTCCTCGGAGGGTCTTCGGCAAGCTTCCATAATAGCTTCCCCTTTTGGAGCCCTCCAATCAGGGCTGTCATAGCTATGCTCTCCTCATAGTCTTCCACCTCCAGCTTCTCTTTATTGAATCTGGCTATGTAGTCTCTCAGAGTCTCATTCTTTCCCTGCTTAACATAGAGCAGGTGTGTGGTCTTCTTCTGTGGCCTCACCCCAAAGCAGAAATTATGGATGAACAGGTCTGCCAACTGCTTAAAGTTTCCAACAGAATTTTTTGGAAGAGACGTGTACCACACATGCGCAGCCCCTGTCAGGGTACCAGAGAAGGCACGACATCTCATCTCATCTGAGATAGAGTATATGTCTGCCGCGGATTGATACATCTCCACATGGTGGACAGGGTTGGTGCTCCCATCATATCTTGGGGTGACCACAGGAGGCTTGAATTTTGACGGCGTGGGGAAGTTGACTATCTTTGCCACAAAGGGTGAGCCTACGGTGTACCCCCTCTGAAGAGGGTCCCGGCTCTTCAATATATCGCCAATCTTATCCTCTAACCGCTGGATTGAGTCATTCCAGGGCCTCACAGGGTCGGCCTGGCCGATGTTATCCCCTGCTGCTTCTCGGAGGTGGATGGAGGGCTCCGCTACGGCAGGCCTGTGTCGGCTATTTACTTCCCTTTGGCCGTCGTCCCGTCTTTGGGGTCGGCCTTCCGCTTCTTTCCTAGATCTCGCTGCGCTTCTCGACTTGGACAACTTGTCACGCAGGTCATTCACTAGGCCCAGCCTCTCGAAGGCCGACCCCCTGCTCAGGCGGTCAAAAGCAGAGCCTCTTGGGCGATCATCAGGGTTTGGTCCCCCGCACTTTTCTCTACTGTCCTGGAGAGGTCGTACAGTATTGTTGGAGACCTCATACGGCTCCCAGCATTCTACTGGAGCCTCTTCCACCTCCAGATCGTCATACCTGTCCTCAGGGCAAGGGTTTCCTTGCCTCCCCAGGCGTAAACGCCGGGGGTCAGCAACATCCCTACGCCGCTGAGGGGGTGGCAGGTCTTTACGTGGTGCCTGGGGTGGTCCCCTGGCCTCATGCTGTCCTGGAGCTGCTGCCGGAGTAATCATCTCAGGTGAGACCCCCAGTGGTCTCAGTATGTTCTGACTTAGAGCTGTGAACTGCTCCTGCATCATCCGCTGGCTGGCTGCCAGAGACTTTAGGGCTGCTGCCACATCAGCCATCTCAGACTGAGGCGGCGGCTGACTGGAACTGGGTCTTCCCCCCTCATCCGGCGGGGGAAGAGGTGGTGGTGGCATCTCAGGTGCCATGCGCTTGAGCTATGGAAAGTTGAACTGAAGAAATAATGGTGAGCTTGGGAACCTTAGTGGGTCTCTTTCAATGGTGAAACACCTCCTCTCAGGGGGAGTGTTGGTTCACCACCAGAGTGCCCAGTGAGGTCAAGCTGTACAAAGGAAGAGATGTCTTCGCGTTCCCACAGATGGCGCCAAACTGATGATGCTAAGATTTAGCACCACCAGATAAGTGATAGTGAGCTCAAGCAGTAGCAGCCATGGCAGCCATGGAGATGTATAAGTGTATAAGTATGTAAGTGTGTAGAAGGGGATGAGTATAAGAGGAAATAAGACAATGATGTATAGTGGTTCAGCCAATTTGGCCTACATCCATTGTGAGTGTGTGATCCACTAAGTATGGGCACTAATGGCCTTGGATACAATGCACATAACCCTCTCTCTCTCTCTACTGTGTGTGAACAAGCAGAGTTTTAGCTAGGGCTACTGTTCATGGATCGATCCCCTGTAGGGTTGTAGGTGACAAGTTTATATAGGTCTTGGGGGGTGTAGTGTACCCCCCAAGTAAGCATGGTGCATGTGAATGATGATCTAACCTATCCCCTGTTGACACCTGTAGATGCCAAATGATGACATAATATTCCCTCACGTGAGGGTGTGATTCGGTTATAACGGTCTGCCACGTGTCATATGAGCCTGACGCGCACTGTTCCACGCGTGTCCCGGACCACGCGCTGTCATGATGTCACCCTCGGCCTATGAGCCGAGGCCGAGGGCAAAGTTTCTTCCGGTAGGGAGCCTGGTTTGATTCTGGCCTCGTACTGTCGTACCCTCGTAGGGTCGTCTGGAGCCTGAGGAAGGGTCGGCCCCTCGTAGGGTCGGCTACAGCCTGGTGAAGGGTCGGCCCCTCATAGGGTCGGCTAGAGCCTGGTGGAGGGTCGGCCCCTCGTAGGGTCGGCTAGAGCCTGGTGGAGGGTCGGCCCCTCGTAGGGTCGTCTGGACCTGGTGGTGGCCAGCTGGGGCCTGGTGAAGGGTCGTCCCCTCGTAGTGTCGTCCGTATTTAGGTAATCTTCATCCATGCTGAGGGTATACACGGGTACATCAGTCAATATTCCCGAGGTAATAATAATGGACCCTTTCCTAGTTCAGATCAGGTTGTGCCCACTCATTGCTACCACATCGATCTCTCACCGATGAAGACTCCGACATGGACAAGTTATGGTACTATGACATTTATCGCCTCCTCAAACATGGTAGATATCCATGAGATTTAAATAACAAAGACCGTGTAACCTTTTGGAAATTAGATGCCCAATATATCATATGAGATAAAGCATTTTTCAAGAAAAACTTCGATGGAACCCATTTGCATTGCATAAAAGAGGGTGATATTAAAAGAATAATACAGAAGATCCAGAATGGGTAATGCGTGCCCCACATGAACGGTCACATACTTGCCAATAATATCATCAATCAAGGGTACTATTAGACTAACATAGTTCAAGATTGCACTGCTTGTGTTCGAAGATGCCTCAAATGCCAACAGTTAATAATCTCCAACACTTACCCTCTCGATAATTATATAGCATGACCTCTCCCTGGCCTTTCTCCACTTAGGTCATGGACATCATAAGGAATAAATCTTCTAATGGTCATGAGTTCATCCTGGTCACCATTGACTACTTCACTAAATGGGTTGAAGCTGAGTCATACGTAGTGTTGAATGCCTAGAAAGTGTCTAAGTTCATCAGAAAAGATATCATTTTACAATAAGATGTCCCCCACAAGTTAGTATCCGATAATGGACTCCATTTCGAGGTCGAGGTCACAGAAATGTTTGACGAGTATGGAATTCAGAGACACAAATCTTCTCCTTATTGTCGCCGAACTAGTTGTGCCATTGAAGCCGCCAACAAAAGCCTCAAAATCATCATCAGAAAGATGACCTAAGGTTATAGATTTTGGAGCAATTGGATCCCATACACCCTCTGGGGCTACCGCACTTCTATCACAACACCTAATAGGGCTACCCCTTATTCTCTACTATAAGACATGGAAGCAATCCTCCCCGCTAAGATATAAGTACCTTCCTTATGATTCATGCTCGAAATAAGGGTCACCGAGGAAGACTAGAATCAAAACTGCTATAACAAACTCTCACTCTGAGATAAAAAGAGACTCTAGGATCTATACCACATACAGGGGTACCATCTCCGGATTGCGTGACCATTCAATCAGAAAATCAAGGACCGCGATGTCCAGGAAGGAGACCTTGTCGTCAAAGAAATTATAAAACTCGAGAGGGAAGTTCATGTCAAATTGTAGCGTCCCCTACATTTTGAAGAAAATTATGTTAGGCAGTATCGCTATGCACACAGATCTCGATGGAGAGAATATGGCACATCCAGTCAATCTGGACTGTCTCAATAAATTTTACTCTTCATCTGAATTTTTCTCACGCTATGACTCTTCTAAGCCCCCTTCTATTCTTAAAAAAATTCTTCATTTACCCTACCTATAACTACATAGGACCCGATCCTCTCAAAATATTTCTTTTCAAAATGAAACCCATATAATTTTCAAAATCCCTAAAGGTACGTAGGCAGTCCATACAACATACATGGCAATGGTCCTTTCTTTTTCATAAAATGCTATTATTTTCTAACCCCCGAGAACGGTGGTCCATCTCATCATTCACATGATCAAAAAGATTATGTATGCCTTAACAATTGGTATAGATAGTTCAAAATGAGAAAGTCATCAAAAAGATAATAAAATATGATCAAAATTATTTTTTATTTCAAGTTAATAGAATACAGTTGTTACATGAAGTGTCAATAGAGGGAGTCAAACAGACCTCCCCCTTCCACTAACAAAACCCTCCTATAAAACCTATCCATCCCCTACCAGCTTCATAAAAAATACCCAGCTTCACAAAAAACCCTAAAACATGCCAAAAGCCAACAAAAATAACCGAAAATATAAATTTCTCCATTTTCACAAATGTTACCCCCAGCTTCACAAACACTACCCTCAACAGCTAGATGGACCTACCTCATGATCATTTCCTATCCCCCGTAGGTCTCCATGCTACGATATGCCTTGACAAGTTTGGTCGAAACCACAACACCCTCCTCTATGGTGTTTAATGCAACAAGCCACCTTTGCCCGATCTCTTCCTCCACAATCTTCCCCACTACCCTCTTCCATAACTACCTCAGGTACTCCCGAGATACATGCTAAGCTCATCCCATAAATTGTGATGGATGGGTAGATGGTCGGCGACACTACCACAAAGGTCCGAGTTTCATCCGTAAATACTTATTCAGGTCCTCCACCAGGAAAAAATTGGTTACACGAGGAGGCACTATTTATTCCCACCCCGCTTGGCGCAAAAGCCTCTAAGGAAAATAAAAGGAAATCTAGCAAAGGCTAACCATTCACAAACCATGGTACTCTCCTAGATGAAAATGAGTTGCAAACCCCCGACCATGGAATTGTCTAATGAAGACACTGAGATCTATACTCCACGAACAAGCTAACCTAGTTCTCTGTCAAAGGGACAAAATTGAAGAAAGGTCGGACGAAGAAATGAGGCACAGTTGATAAGGGATACTCAGGTGGGTCCACCAGGCGAAACCTCTCGAAAAGACACATGAACATCATCACTAGGCTCTCCCATAGAAAATCAGAATGTCCCTCTTTTCAGGCATCAAGACCATTTAAGGTCTCTTCCACCACCATCGCTGCAAGACTACAGCGGTAAGACATTCACGTCACTACGGCGGCCACATGATGATCAGCCGTCAAGTCTTCTGTCACCAATAACATCCTTCTAGTCAGGCCCAAAGTAATATCTCTAACAAAGCCAGCATCAACAAAGCCTCTCTAACACACCAAGTGCATAACCGTCGAGAGAGCGATATACCTCCATAAATCAACACTCGATCCACTGAGGGAGAGATAAGAAGTAACTCAACCAAATATACCCAGGGAGAATAATACAAATCAGGCAAAGCCACCACTACACCAGGGCTAACCCCCAACATTACTAAAAAGTCCCCATAGGTTGGGCTGATCTCATCCAGGTCATATCGAAAGATATGATCCTCAGGGTACCATAATTGTACCTCCGTAGCCAGTAAATTCTAGTATATAGCCCGATTGCACCATAAATAAACCCGACGCAAGCTGAAAGTATCGTAGTCGACATTATAGATACACATGGCCTCTAAACCTTTGAGATAAGATGAGAATTCTTCAAACATTGGAAGATCCATTTGAGAAAGTAATGGAAGACAAAAAAGAAGAAATAAGGATGGTAGTAAAAAATTCATCCCCTAACTCTCCTTTTATACCCAAAACCCCTTGCAAAAAATAATCCATCCAGAATTCCATTTAACCATTTTCCCTATAAGTACCATAAGTAGTCAAAAGTGAAATCAAAGCCTATGGGGTATTTGACTTGACCCATATAACGATAGGCAGGTCAAGGAGTATGCCAATCAGCAAACCCCTTTTTTCATAAAAATACTTTTTCCACTTTTAACCAAAATCCAAAATCCTTACTTCAAAAAATGTTAACCCTCGAGTTATTTCCTTTTTACTACTCCTTTTTTCATAAAATAAATTTTTTTCTCCTTCAAAAATCATTTTCATCGTTATCTCTATGTTTACAAATAAAATCTCACCAACAAATTAAAGTGCATATAGAGTAAGCCACTAAATCAAGATAATCAAATAAAAGATGCATCTTTTCTACCTTCTTGAGTACCTTTTCATGTGCAAACCTGCTAAATCAAGAATGCAACATGGTCAATGCTAAGCTCCCTTAGTCATAACGATGAGTCTGCAAAAAAAATCTCAAAAAGAAAGAACCAAACTTGGATGTCACCTCATCTTTCGCAGCATGTCATGCACTAGAAACTTCCTCATCTATGTATGCATACCCATAGTCCATGTGGCCCTCAAAAGATGACTTCGAGGATATAATCTCAACTATAACCCCACCAAGAAAAGCAGTATCCACTAAGAACCAAAGTTCTAAAGCCACAGAAGATATGCCTGGCAATAGTGTCATTTCCCCTTCTCCAAAAATCCTAAGAGTTCGTCCCCTATGATGATAGGCACCTCCTCAAGCCAGCTTATCAGTAGTTCCCTTCAAATTTTGTCCACATAATAGTGAAAAAATCCAAATATTTTCCAAAACATTCCTAAACAATTCCTACAAAATCCTTGAAAAATATAGAACATTATTTTATCCCAAGAAAAAGAGTATTAGGCCCCTTAAAAACTCTCAAAATCCTCAATTGGATTAACCTTATAACCCTATCATCAACATATTCCCTAGTGGAACAAACAGTGCGCCCGCATCTAAGCCTACTACACTTTCCCAGCAGGAACCACAAGTTAACAAATTCCCTAGCAGAACCAAAATTGTGTCTGCATCCAAAATCATTTATGCCTTACCCAATAGAGATATTCCCCACAAACTAGAACTTTAGGTCCTCGAAATTGACCTCGGCCCGTAGAATCGATCGCCATAACTTTAGGTTCGCAGAATTTACCTCGGCTCGCAGAATTGGTTGTCATAACTTTGGGTCCTCAGAATTGACCTCAGCTTACAGAATTGATCATCGCCACTTTAGGTTATCATAATTGACCTCGGCCCACAAAATCGTTCATCATAACTTTAGGTCCTTAGAATTGACCTCGGTCCATAGAATTGGTCATCCCAACTTTAGGTCCTAATAATTCATCTCGGCTTGCACAACTAGTCATCACCACTTTAGGTCCTCAGAATTGACCTCTGCATATAAAATTGGATGTTACAACTTTAAGTCCTTAGAATTTAACTCGACCCGCGGAATTGGTCACCAGCCCGCAGAATCAGTCACCTTATCCTTTTAGATCCACAAAATTGTCCCCAACACTCCGGAGGTCCTTATAATTAACCTTGACCCTCTCACTCGCTCACCTTATCCTCTTAGGTCCGTATAACTGACCTCAACACTCTCTAGGTACTTATAATTAACCTTAACCCCTTGAATCGGTCACCTTCATCCCTTAGGTCTACAGAGTTGACCTAAAAATCCTCCTCCTCAGTGTAGATGTGGTGTCTATTATTCGATGGCCTTTACTTGTTCCAAGATCTCCCATTGAGGGGCTCTATAGACACCTCATCTTAGGACCACCATAAGCATCTCCCTAGGTCCCTAACACTCCTCCATCCACCACAAGCCTTATGCCATACTCTTAATACCCATCTAGAGGCCATCGAGTGATCCCAATACCCATTTAACTCTAATCAATTCTCTAACTTGATCGAATCTTAATGAATATTTTACGGTCTATGAATACCTTTTCCAATAGTCCATCCCATGCATAAATCGGCCTTATGGTCCGGACGAACGATCCATTTTACTCTGAGTACTGCTCTAAAGGCCATCGCGCTTTCTCAAGCACTGTTTGACTCCGGTCAACTCTCCAACTTGAGCAAAACTCAATGAATCTTAAAAAGTATTTGAATCCCATTTCCAATGGTCCATCTTGTGTGCAGATCAACCTTATGGTTCAGACGAATGACTCGTTTTACTCGAAAGGGTCATGGGTTAATTTTTGGCCACATTTGATAATGGTCAACTCTTAGAACCAAGAAAAAATTAATGAGATATCAAAACTCACTGAAGAACCTTTCCAACAGTCCATCAGGCGCTTGAATTGGACTTATAGTTAGGATGAATCATTCATTTTCCTCTGAAAACCTCCTGTCTTGAGACCATCGGGCGCTTTTGATCCCCGTTTGACCTTGCCCCCCCCCCCCCCCTGTGTATTATTTGAACTTATGATTCATATTTTACTCTCGTTTTTGAAAAAAAATATTTCAAACTACCTATAGGCACCCTAAGGACTCTACCTATTGGTAAGGTATCTAAGGTGCTATAACGATAGGCAGGTGAAGGACCCTACTGATCGGCACCCCTTTGTCCATATGAATAGAGGCCATGACCTCACTTTGAAAGGAACACTCAGACACCACTTAATACCCTTATCAGCAAGTCAGAGAACATTTTCTCAAATTCAAAGCCTCTCCCTTTCCCCAAAAAAAGCCCATTTTACCAAATTCCATTCCACCACTTTCTTATCTCACTTGGTAATCTACCTCATCCCTCCAGACCACTTCCATACCATTTCAAGATCATCACTTCTACATCTCAAGGTCAATAACAAGCACTCATAAGGAGGTCTACTTCTCCATCTGTTTCTCTAGTTCTTCCATTTTAGTGTTATGTACCTTATTTCCATTTTAGTACTTTTATTTCACTACGTCACATCCATTAATCTCTATTCTTTATCAGTAATATTTCACATAATCTATTTTCATAAAAAAAATCCAAAAAGAAGAAAATTATGATTTATCCTTAAATTCCAAAAACGGGATTTCCATTTCACACTCTCACTCTTAAATCACATTTTCTCTACACACACATAAAAGAAGTCCCCCATTTAGATTTATAGGTTGAACCCTGATCCTATGCAACCCTGACCCTACGTAGGCATCTTAGACCAATCCCGAGATTCGAGTCCTCCCATATTCATGTTTATATGCTTCTTTCATATCTTATATATATAAGTTTCATACTCTTACATGCTTGTGTTTCGTCCGATGTACACATTCACTCCTTCATAGCGACTTGTGATTTGACAAACCCTTACATCATATTTTGAATTACTATTTTGGGTAACACTCCTACGGATGACTTGACTCCGTCCCTTTTTAGATGCGAGTTGGATGATTCCATTCTCTATCATTTATATTATACACATATACACACACATCATGGAGTCTAAAAGGATAAGATTAACCTTTTTCTCGTGAGAGGTCAAAAGGGAGGTACGGGTTCCTAACACCATCCCATTTTGTAACTTAGTTCCTAGACCTTCAAACTACTTGGTGTCGCAAGCATTAGTTTTAACCTTGATGTCGTTCTTTCGAGGCGACGATATTCTTTTGCCTATTTTGAGAAAAATAGGTTGGCGACTCTATCTCTACACATTATCCTCCACAATAACGATGGTCGATGCCCTAAATAAGGAACACCCCGCGCGCATGCCGAAGGTAATCCCACCCCGAAATGGCCATAACTTTCCTCTTATTTTTCATGAACTTCCTATTCCTCTCCTCCAAGAACCTACAAGCTTGATTTGAATGTCACTGTAACTTAAAAAAACTACGAAAATAACATTACTTCTCAAATAATATCATCTCAACTTTCTCAAATCCTTTCTTTTTAAAATAAAAATGATCAATGTAATTCAATTTCCCACAAAATGAGCATCCAACATTATTTTTCATAAATTTTGAGTTGAGATCAATTTCTTTTTTTTCATTAATGGAATGTGTTCCTTATCCTTCTTTTCAACATAAGAAATTTCAAATTTTGATTTTGAAACTACGACTTTCTCTTTTGTTGGTGAAAAATGACCAATGTCATGTTAATTATTTTTAATTTGACCATGGGTCACCAAAATGTTATCTAGAACATTATTTATATTAATCATGTCAATTTTCAAGTCTTTGGTCATTTGCAACTATAGTTTCACTTTTTCAAAATCTCTTTTTAAAGATGAATTTCTTCTTTCTCTTTCAAAATGATTTCATTTTGTTTATTCAAACATTCACACTCATTTTTTGAAACATCAAGTCTATCCTTGAGTTTTAAACATTCCAATGAACACTTTCCATTTTATCTTTATCACAATGATCATATTGAAAAGTTTTTTATTTTGTTCAAAAACTTAGTATTTGATTTTTACAATTTTAATGATTGTTGATATATTTTATCAAAGGCCGCATGAATATCGTTAACATCATCATCAATATCCTCTAGGTATCTAAGAATCGACATATGTGAACCATTATTACTATATCATACCTCGTATATTTCTATGCATTTATTTAAATTGCATAATTAATTAATTAATTAATTATGTATTAGTCTGTCGTGACATATGATATGTCACTTAGTATATATTTATATGTTATTATTTGATTCATTTATGGGTTGCGTGAATTCACACTTTTGGGAAATCGACATAATACATGGTAATATATTAATTAATTATCTTAATTGATTTAAATATTATGGAAGACAATGGAACGGTCATGGACTAGACGTCAAGAGTTTCCTTATTTGTATTATTCCTACAGTATTGGGTCCCGCCGATCATGATGTAGTTTTTTATAACGATGAGTAACATGCTAATAATTAATAATTAAGTTCTAACTTAATTGACTCATACCGACTTATATTTATAATTAATTTGTTATAATTTTTTTCTACTTAGGGATGCTTAGAAAGTCAATTTTCCACTTAAAATAGTGGGATTTAATTATATTGGATCAATATGTTGCTTGGTTTAAGTTTTGAGCCACTTGGATTATGATTTGGGCTCATTGGGTGAAGGCATGTATTGGGCCTAGGCTTAATTTCGTGGGTAACATTCTTATTAGCTTTATTAGAGAAACCTAAAACACTCATAAGGCATTAGAGAAAATCCTAAAGATCCTGGGAGAGGAGGAACTAATGATTGAAAAGGATTTAGAAGTTTTGAGATTTTATTTGTCTATCATTCTAAGGCATGTGTACATCAGTTGAAAATTTAATTAATATTGTATTATGATAATAGTAGTCATTGAAATATGCATTAAAACTTTTGAACTCTTATTTTTAATCGTCAAAAAACCCATTTTCATAATTAAATGTAATTATATCTTTGGCCTTAATCATACTAATGAACTTGAGTAGTTTTATACTGAATTCCTTGAATTAAAACATGAAATTATATAATATGATCATAATAGTGCAACTCCAAATTCTAGAATTGATAATCTATAAAAGTCCTCATGTTTAATTTGTAATTGAATCGAATATGAGATGAATTTTATAAAATTACGAACTTAGGGTTCTAAAACATATAATTTAAATTTGATACATACATTCTTATTATAAACACCTAAAACTTGTTATAATAGGTTGTATTGTTGAGAAAAATGTTTTACTTGAAGGATGATGGAAATTGGACTATTTAAAGAATTTAAATCTAGGATTGGGTTGTTAATTGTCATTTTTATGACTTGGGGAAGAAGGCTTCCGTATAAATCTCGATTGAGTGACATTGCGGTTTCATTCAAACGAGATAGGCATTTTTTTCTATTGATTTTGAGTTTGATTAAAATGACTTGAGGGTTTTCATTCGAATGAGTTAGGGGTTTCGTTCAAATGACTTTGGCATAGTTTGATAATAAATTCTTAATTAATTAGAGATAATTAATCCGATATTTATGATACTTTTGGTAATCCATAAGTAGACTGGATTTATGTTTATTGAAAATTTATGTGGAAGCATACCATAGTGTGTGAGTGCTCGTGGAGGATATAATAAGAAGGGTTTTAATAAGAAACATACAACGTTTACTGCATCGGTACCCTAGTGATAGAGATGGCATTCCTTCGTCCTTATACCCCAATCCTATTACAGACATACTCGTGTCCCGAGTACTGATAAATGGGTGTGTTCGATCGTATAGCTTTAAATATGAAAGTTGTGCGATATAGGAGAATATGTAGTGATTGTCCCTTGTTGATTCTTTGAGATTATAGGGTTAGGATAACCTATAACTATACTTAGTATGTACGAGTGATGCCCGAAGGGAATATGGATAGGTCTTCATGCTTTTATGTGCGGGCTTGTGCATAGTCCATGTATTTGGATGTAAGTGGGGAGATACTAACTATATACTAGATTTATGTGATTGTATTTCCTTTATTGAGTCTATACGAGGATTGTATATATAAGTTATTGATTATGCAACCTTACAGTTATAAATGAATGAGAAACGTTTATAATTATATATTCTTGTGTCACTTGGGCTTGGGATTTGATCATCATGCTATATTTAGGTTGTGTAGATTGGGTTAACTTTAAAACAACTAAAATATGAGAGGACGACGCATTATTAATATTGTGGTCCAACTTATGTTAAAGTCTTACTCTTTATAGACTTTATAGGTTTAATCATGTTTGTAAAATTTGTTTTCAGGTCATAGACAACATCCGCCTCTTAAATATTATTCCTTTCACTAATTCTTAATTCCCTCTTCTAGATCTAGAATGTAGGTATCAAGCATCTGTGCTCATTTATACTTATTGCATTTTATTTCAGTACATATAGAGTTGGAATTGTATTTTTTGGATCACTTGCGATGGAGCATTTCTATTATATTCAGAGTTGGAAATTACATTTTGAAATAATTATTATATTCCATTGATGGATTTTTATTTTTTATGATATCGGTATCACAGTTTTGTTCGGTTTATTTATATATTACTATTAGTTCTTTATTGCTATATTTTATTGTATTTTGTATATTTAACCCCCACTTTATAATGCATTATTTGACTTAGACCCCACTATGTTAGTCTCACTGACATAACTCCCAATGTTTTGGCAGAAGACTAAAAACATTAAAAATCACCTAGACCATAATTAGACATTACCCCAAATAAGATTTTTATACAAAAAATCCCAAAATTAAAACTGAAATCTTGTAACAAAATACCACTCTTCCTCCTCATTCAAAAAAAACCCCAAATCTAACACTATACCCAAACACACCCTCCCTAGCTCTCTCATCCCTACACATATTCCGTTTCTCTCTCTATGAAATTCACCTCTCTTCTTCTTGATACATAGAATGCAGTACAAATATAAGATCTGTTTTATTTTCAGAAAATCAATTTAAAATTTGTTAGCCACTGTACATTTCATTTTTAATAAATTGATTTAAAATATATTACCTGGTTTATTTCATAATTTCTTTTCTTTTATTATTCATCCAACTTTCGCCACTTCTTCTTGGTATCGTCATTACCAGCCTTATGTTCGAGTTTGGAGACTTGGAGACTAGAAATTCTAGATTCAACAAAGAAATAAAATCACAAGTTTGTTGAGTGAGATTTGGGGTTTCTTTAGGGTATTCTAACTTTGGGGCATGGTTAGGGTATTTTAGTCATTTATTTAATAGGATGATAAATCCACTCATATTTACTATTCTGGAATTCTTCTTCACCTTTAAATAGTTTGGAAGGACATATATTATTTATGTTAGGAAAGTGAGAAAATTAATATCCAAAGTTTATGTATATAGATATACAAGCTTGGATCTAAACACCCTTTTTTAATCACACACAACATTTATGTTTAAAAAGAGATAAAGGTTTTAAATTTAGGGTTTGTTAAAGTTGGACATTTAACTTCGGGAAGAAGTCGTGAAGGGTATATTTGTCACACATATATTTTGGGGGCTAAGTCTAATTACTATAAGGATATTTTAACATATTTTTTGACAGATATGTAATGGTGTTAAAAAATTAGGGGTCATGTCAAAAAGATTAGCGAAGTGGGGGTTAAGTGAAAAAAACATATTTTATATTATTTCAGTCATGCTTAGAATAATATAAATTATTTAGACTCCTCAATTATTTGTAATTAGAACTGATCAAATTAGTTATGAATTTTATAGGATGTCACAGTTAGTATCAGAGCATTCTAAGTTATGGTGTCCTAAGGTCATGAGTGTTTCCACCACTTTTTTATAGCTTTATACTTTAGGTTTTGTACTCTTGTTTCATACGATTATCGATACAATTTTTTATCATCTTTCAGATGGTGAACAAACGGAGGAGACCCACACGTCCCAGATAAGCCACGAGTGTCGATTCAAAGGCAGCATAACCTCAGCCGCATAGCCACAGGGGCAAATGTTGTCACTTTTGTCGACCAAATCGGAAGCCATTATAGCGCAAACCGTAGAAACTACCATGGTTTCCATGCGATCAGACCAGCCACAACATATGGATGTACCTAGCCTGTACACTAAATCTACATAGGACCGAGCTCAGATTGCCTTCGATAAAGGCAAACCAAATAATTTTACAGGATCTACGGAACCCATGGTATCTTTGTAGTGGAGACGAGATACCTAAAGGCACCTAGTCATGGTATAATTCTCGGATCTTCATAAGCATATGCTAGCAAGTTTTAAGCTAGTGGGGATGCGTTACGGTGGTGTGATTCAGTCACCACGGATGAGGATATGTCGAGTGTCACCATTCAACAGTTTTAGATAAAGTTTAAGGGGGAGTATTTTCCACCCTCACGTCAACTGAGAATGAGGTTGGTGTTTATGAGGTTGCTGCAGGAGGATAGGACTATAGAAAAACATGAGTGAGAGTTTACCTACCTTGATTTCTTTTCCTTCAATAAGGTTAATACATAGGTGAAGAAGATGGACCGTTTCATCCAAGGCCTTGCGTGAATGATTAGGCAGGTGTTACTAGGAAATATGACCTTTACCACTTACACTCACTTAGTGGATGCCACTTTGATTTATTTCCAAGATCATCGTGATTTTTTGATAGATAGAGGACCAAAGAAGAAGAAGGTTGAGACTATCTAAGGGATAAAAACTTGAGAGGGTAACGAGTCATCTCGATCACGGGAAGGTTCACAATAGTAGCAGAAGGGGACTCCATAAGGGGAGAGGCCACCTAAGAGATTTAGATTATCAAAGGATTAAAGCCTTATGGTCGGCCAAGGACAGGGTTCACAGGGGCACCCGGGCTAGAGGAAGGATGGACAACAATATTAGGGAAGCACGACCATGGTAAAAGAGTGTAGGGATGATAACGCTAGGCCTGCCAATTTAAAGGTTCATAGTTTACTTGTGGAGAGAAAGGCCACTCATTTAATAGGTTACCTAGAGGAAACCCAGTTATTTAGGATGATTACCAACAAGTACAATAATAGGTTGTGCCAGACCTACCTCAATGCCAAGCATTTCAGCCACTGTCGTAGTATCAAGCATTTCCACCACAACCACCTAGATACCTAGCACAAGGCCTCCTTTAGATTCATTATATACATGTGTTTAACGTCTATTGGTCAGATCAATAGGTACCGCCATAGGAAATTGGGGGTTCATTTTATATTTATAACTCTTACGTACACATTTTATTTGACACGAGAGCATCACATTCATTTTTTAGTAATGATTTTGCTATGACTTTGGTGTTATTAGAGACGTGGATATCCCAATGTTTAGGGGTGTTGATTTACATCATGTTTGTACAGGCCTGAAAGTTGAGATCGATCATTTATGATTTTTAGCAGACTTTTTGATTTTAGACATGGAGACATACTATGTCATATTAGGTATGGATTGGTTAGCATTATATCACTTGACGATCAATCACTGTCGGAAGGCGATAATATTTTCCTTTATGGAGAAGGAGATGTTTTTGTATCTATGTCTAGTCTTGGAAGAGGTTCTAGCACTCATCTATATTTCATCATTACTGGTACATATAAGGAGGTCATCGTATCATTAGAGTCTATATCGATTGTTAAGGATTTTATAAACATGTTTGATAAAGTATCGTGATTACCACCAACTTGGGAGATAGATTTTATTATAGATTCGAAACTCGGCACTAGGATCATCATGAGGGTACCATAGTGGATGTCTCCATTAGTGATGATGGAGTTATGGGAGGATATTTAATAACTTTTGAGTCTTGGGTTCGTGCGGAGGAACACTTCTTTATGGGGAGCTCATGTGTTATTTGTGAAGAAGAATAAGAATGGTTCATAAGGATATGTGTGGACTATCAGGGGTTGAACATGGCTACGATATGGAATAAGTATATATTTCCACATATCTAGGACTTGTTTGATCAGTTGAGGGGTGCACCATTCTTTTCAAAGGTCGAATTGTGCTCGGGGTATCGTCAACTACATATTAGGGAAGAGGATATTTTGAAGAAAATTTTTCTAATGTGGTATGGATTTTATGAGTTTTGGGACATGCCATTTAGGTTGACCAATGTTCCAGTGGTGATTATTGACGCCACTAAAATGGCAGAGAGGCCATTTTCTGTTGACGGTTCCAATGTGTTGATTAAAAAACTAGATTTGATCTAATTAATTAATAACAGATAAATATCAGTAAAGAAATAAGACAAGAGAGTTTTTAAAGTGGTTCAGCCTTAACGAAATGGACTACGTCCACTGTTTTGTATTACTGGGTGTCTTTCCTTGATCTCAATTACGTTTTCCTGGTTAGCTTTCCCTGCTGAGAGGGTATTACAATGTATTTATAGCCCTTGGGTTGTCAATGTGAATAGATAGTATGCCTTTATGGAATATGCATATACATCTGTTCATGGTAAGGAATAAATGTAATACAAGAAATATTGAATCTGTTTGGTCGTATGGTCTTCCCAATTAGTTGCTCGGTACGCTGAGTAGCTCGTAACTCTAAGTATCTCGGTACTTTGAGTAGTTTGCTACTTGATCTTGTGCCATGTTAGATGATACGTGCCTCCATATAATTTGTCCATGTCAGCTAACTAATTTTTATATCAACGGAAATAGAAAATGGCCTCTATGCCATTTAGTGGCGTCAACAGAAGATAAATGATGAGGATGGGATTGAAGATGAAATGAAGATAAACAATCACATCAAAAATATAAGAGACAAGAAAATGTGTTCTATGTATCACCGCTAGAAATTTGGATAAAGCAATGTCATAGTTTGCTTCTTGTGGCTTGTCATAATCTTCAAGTTGGTTGGTCGACTAGTTAGCCGACAAACTGAGTGTTGACTGTACGTGTTTGATTTTTATGATTTCTGATCCTCTAAAGGATTTAATAATGTAACATGCTAGCTTTTGAACCCAATTCATCAATCTGATTGGTGTCGAGCTAGTAACAGACTCTGAAACATTTACATATAAGTACAACTTCTTCTTCAGTGTTGGTCGGGACAACAGTAGTGGAGATCCAAGTGCTCTAGATGCTGAATCTGACTCCTGAACTTCAATAGAATGTGCATAATAACTCATGGGTGATGATTAGCTAGTGATATGTCTTATTCTATTATAATAAGAGTGTCAACCATCTGTCAGGCTTAATGAGAAATCTAGATAAATAATAAGAGTGGGGATCGATTGATCATGCATTGTTAGTAACAAGCATGATACAATATGTAATTATTTAATTAAATGAATGAAATTTGATTAACATATCTTATCAATCTTTATATATGGATGGATAACCTTCTGTTAATCTTTGTTCATGACATGAGATCAACGATATTAATAATGTACTAATAACAATAATGGGTTACTTTTCAGTTGTTATATATATATATATATATATATATATATATATATATATATATATATATATATATGAATGGAAAATTTTCCTTTTTTGATTTGATTGCATTAGAGAAGAGCAACCAACAGTCATTGAACCCTAGATGGCCAACAGTCATATTTATTATAAATAGAGGGGATGTCTTTATATATTCAAACATTTACATCTATTTACAATAAATATAACTGTTGGCCTTCTGGATGGTTTGTCTTCCTTGAGTTGGTTTGTATGACGACCAACTCTCCTCGGATGCTGACCAACTCTCCTCGGGTTCTGATCACATCTCCTCGAGTGCCGAGCAAGTCTCCTCATGTGCCGAGTAAGTATGAATATTGCAATGTAGGATGATAGGTGTCCCTTTCTGATTGGTCCATGTGGATGGATAATTTTGGCATCAACAGAAGCCCCAATGCTCCATGCTTGATGGTTTACTGAAAGGATGGAGTATTTATTATGCATTATTTCTCGATGCCTGTGCATAATGAGATGTAAATTTTTAAATATATAAAGACTATTCAAAATGGAGCATCTTCTAGACAGGCCAACGAAGCGTCCAAAGAGGCATGCATCCGCCATCTTCACGACAACCACGATTTATGTCATGATCCAGACATACTAAAGTCAATTATTCCAAAAACTCAAGTGATCCATCTTATCGCCCTGGTGCAACTTCCCCTATAAGAATTTTGGATTCACAAGAAAACATCAATCTAATGCCAAAAAGAGCAAGTTCTTTAGAAAGGTTGAGAAGAGCTTCTCCCTCCGACCGTTTGGGTCCCAGGAGGAATAGAAATCCTCCTCGGTCTACGTCGAGAAATAATTAATGACCAAATGATTTAAGGGAATGTTTCGCCCAATCGCATCTAAACCCGAGACTTGTAGCTCGAAGAGAAAGAGCCTAAGTGGAAAATTTTGCACGATCTGTTGCTCAAGCAGATACAAATAAATCAACGGCTAGAAATGATGCATGGAAAGGATCTATTCAGAGGTTAGAAGACAGGTTTGGAGAGATCGCCAAGGCCAAGAACCCTCTCTAAAGAACCTTTATTAAGGGATTTCCATTTATACAAGCGATTTATGGATTTTCCCACACCAACAAAATTCAAGGCTCCCGTGGTCACATAGAAGTACGATGGAGAAAACGATCTTGTTTTTCACATAGAGCAGTACCAAGCTGCAGTAGATATTTATGCAGTCCCAGATCAAATGAGGTAGAGAGCGTTCTCAGGGACCATTACCGGATCTGCTCAGATATGGTACAATAACCTTCCTCAGGGGCAGATTGCAACCTTCCACCAATTGGCAGAGCTCTTTATAGGAAATTTCTATTTTAGTGCAAAGCTAGTTAAAAGGGTAGAACATTTATTGAGCATTTGACAAAAAGAAGGTGAAAGTACTAAAGATTACATCACTCGTTTCAACAATGAGAAACTAGCGGTCTTAGAATTATGAGGAGAAGACAACCATCAAAGCTCTCATGAGTGGTCTTTTCTAGACAATTTATATTACACCTTAGACAAGGATCACCCTAAATCCATGGCTGAATTGATGGAAAAAGCAGCCAAAATTATGAATGCCGAAGAGGCTATGGCTGTAAAGAAAAATACTAAGGCAAAGGGGGAAGCTAAAACTGAAGTCAGGTCAGACAAGAAAGATCATAAGAATAATGGTGGGTGCAAGCAGTCGAAAGGCAAAGAAATATTGGATCATCTAAGGAAGTATTCACATTATACTCCCTTAAAGGTGGATATAAACCACGTCTTGGAGGAAATCAGGAACATTGAAGAACTAAATTGGACAAAAAATCTAAGGACAACTCCTAAAAGGAGAGATAAGCCCAAGTATTGTGAGTTCGAAAAAGATCACGGCCATACGACCAAGCAATGTGTAGCTCTCCAAAATGAGATAGAATCACTCATTTGACGAGGAAAACTGAACAAGTTTGTTGATCGTCAGAATGGTAGGAAGACCAATAATAGAGCTCGGTAGAGATCCAAATCTCCTTGCCGACCAAGAGAAGATAAGAAAATGGACCATAAAGATGACCCTGATCTCCCAAAAAAGCCAAGACAACCTGAGCGTGAGGTATTTTTGATTCATTTTGGTTCATTTGATTGTAACATGATAACATGTGGAGATGCAGGAGGGGGTGATCATGCCGCTAAAAGGAAATATTACCTCAATGAGGCTCAGTCTTATTCCTATATATAACGAATAAATCCGGCAGAAGAAGATCGCTTAAGGAAGGTCAACAAAAATAAGTTGGTCATTGATTTTTCTAAAAATGATTTGGAAGGCGTTTTGTATCCTCATGATGATCCTATGGTGATCAAAATGAGAATGAAGTATGTAATAATTTTAAGAGTACTGGTGGATAATGGTATCTCAGCAGACATCATGTTTTAGCCTTATTTCAATAGTTTGAACTTGAAACTTGGTCAGTTGGAGTCGTATCATAAGTACCACATTAGGTTTTCTGGAGAAAAAGTTTTTCCACTTAGAATGATTAAGTTAGACATGTTGATTGGTACCTGGTCAGCTAGCAGAACAGAGAAGGTGTGTTTCTTTGTGACGGATAAGAATGTCTAGTCAGCCTACAATATAATCATGGGGAGAGTAGGCCTGAAAAAGTTTGAAGAAGTTCCATCCATTGTACATCAGTGTTTAAAGTTTTCAACCAACTTTGGGGTTAGAATTGTAAAGGGAGATCAGAAAGTAGCTCGGGAATGATACTACTCATCTGTCAAGTAAGAGTAATTGGAGGATGCTAAGAAGAAGATGACCACTTATCAAGTGGATGAATCTGATGAGTTTAAGATTGAAACATTAGACCGAAGAGATGAAACGGAACTCGTTAAAGGCCAAGTTATGGAGACAATAGAAAGTATTATTTTGGATGATAAGCAACCAGAAAGAACAACTCAGATTGGTGATTCACTTGATCTAGTATTGAAGCAGGAAATGGTAGTGTTTTTGAAATAAAGAAAATAGGTATCTGCATGGTGTCACGAGGATATGCCGAGGATAGACCCAACTTTCTTATGTCATGAGCTCAATGTCAACAAAGAAATCAAACCAGTGAAGCAAAGGCGAAGAGTCTTTAGTCCAGAGAAGAACCAAGTTATTCAAGAAGAAGTGGGAAGCTGCAAAAAGCTTCTTTCATTAAAGACGTGAAGTATCCAGATTGGTTAGCAAACTTTGTGATGGTAAAAAAAAGAATAATAAGTGGATAATGTGTGTGTACTTCAAAGATATGAATAAAGCTTGCCCAAATATCATTTCTCTCTGCCCAGAATACATCAGCTAGTGCATGCAACTTCAGGGCATGAGCTTCTAAGTTTCATGGATGCCTATTCTGGATATAATCAAATTAAAATGAAGTCCGAAGATAAAGAAAGTACCTCTTTCATTACCCCCCCCCCCCCCCGAGGAACATATTGTTACAATGTTATGCCTTTTGGTCTTAAAAATGCTGGTACTACATATCAGCGGCTGGTGAATATGGTATTTGTGGAACATATTGACAAAAATATAGAGGTATATGTTGACGACATGTTGACTAAAAGCAAGAAAGATACTGACCATATAACTAATTTGGGCCAAACCTTTGATCAACTGGAGAAGTACCAGATGAAGTTGAACCCGACCAAGTGCGTTTTTGGTGTACAAGAAGGCATGTTCCATGGATACATTGTGAATTAAAGAGGTATTGAAGCAAACCCTGATAAGATAAAAGATTTGTTGGAGTTACAATCTCCAACCACCAAGAAGGAAGTGCAGAGCCTTACGGGGTGTGTTCAAGCTCTTAATAGATTTATATCCCGAGCAACGGATAAATTTCTTTCATTCTTCAAGGTGCTCATAAAGACCTTTGAATGGAACGACGAATGCGAGAAGTCTTTCTTAAAGTTGAAGAGATACTTAGGGACACCTTTTTTATTGTCCAGGATAGTAGAAGGAGAAAAACTATACTTATACTTAGATGTTTCAGAAAGCACAGTTAGTTTGGACTTAATAAGAATAGAAGATGGAGCGCAAAAATCAGTTTATTATACTAGCAGGTCATTCAGGGGATCAGAAATCAGGTATCCCAAACTGGAAAAATTGGCATTAATTGAGGCAAGTCGAAGAATGAAACCTTATTTTCAAGCCCATACAATCGTGGTGTATACTGATATGCCACTCAGACAGGCTTTACATAATACAGATAAGTCGGGAAGATTGATGTATTAGGCGGTGGAGTTATGGGAATACGACATTATCTATGAGCCACGATCCTCTCTCAAAAGACAGGCAGTGGTAGATTTCATTACTGAGTTTACCTACCCAGGTGATTTCGATCAACAAGGGGCCAATACAGAACAACTCAAGGATACTAGAGGATCAATAGAATTGATGGCAACCAACCATCCTGAATCCTCTGGTAAAGTACAAGAGCTGAAGAAGAAATATGAAGAAAGGAAGGATAAGATATTCCATCAATGGATTCTGTCAGATCAAGAGTTTGATGATCATATTCCTATATGGAATTTATATGTTGATGGTTCTTCATGTACAACAGTTGCAGAGCTGGAATTATTCTCAACAGTCCTGATGGGATAGACATTGAATATGTTATGTGTTTCCAATTCTAAGCTTCCAATAATGAAGTTGAGTATGAAGCCGTGATTGTGGGCCGCAACTTAGCAAACCATTGAATGCAGAACAAGTAGTGATGTTCAGTGATTCGTAATTAGGTGTAAATCAGATGCTAAGTCTTTATGCAGTAAAAGAGGAGTTCAGATGCTAAATCATTGAATGCAGAGCAAGTAGTGGTGTTCAGCGATTCACAATTTGTGGTAAATTAGATGCTAAGTCTTTATGCAGTAAAGGGGGAGTTCATGTTAAGATACTTAACCAAGGCTCAAGAGATTATAGCCAATTTGGCAGCTGTTCGGGTGGTTAGAATACCTAGACTCGAGAATGAAAGGGCATATGCACTTGCTCGGTTAGCCTCAGCTACTCGCACCGAGCTATAAAGAACAATTCCCATTAAAGTACTTGCGAGAAAGGTTATTGATGAAGACCTGATGGTAAATTTTATCGCTTTAGATATGGGACCATCTTGGATGGATCCCATCAGGGCCTATATTGAAGAAGGTATTTTACCAGCCAACCTACTCGCAGCTAAAAGGTTGAAGTACAAGGCTGCCAGATATATTTGAATAATGAAGTTCTGTATAGAAGAGGTTTGATAGTTGGTTTACAGAAGTGTGTTCATCTAGAAGAAGTTAAGGATCTAATAGGGGAAATTAATGAAGAATCTTCTGGGGCTCATGTAGCAGGACGAACTCTACTATAGAGACTGAGTAAGCAAG
Source organism: Sambucus nigra (assembly GCA_949130495.1). Taxonomy (NCBI): domain Eukaryota; kingdom Viridiplantae; phylum Streptophyta; class Magnoliopsida; order Dipsacales; family Adoxaceae; genus Sambucus; species Sambucus nigra. The sequence continues at coordinate 167,454,429 of OX422210.1, read as the reverse complement.
GATATTACTGGTCAACAATACGCGTTGATTGTATGGCTTATGCTAAAAAAAGTGATAAGTTTTAACAATTTTCTACTATATGAAGAACACCTTAGGACCTGCTAACACCAATCACTTCACCATAGCCATTTTATATGTGGGGAATAGATTTAGTTGGGCCTCTGCCAACTACAAGAGGACGATTCAAATATTTGGTGATCATCGTTGATTACTTCACAAAGTGGGTGGAAGTTGAACCTGTCATCGATATAGCCTGTGAAAGGGTCTATCAATTCATTTGGAAGAATATTATTTACATATATGGTCTGCCTTATGCCTTTATCACTGATCATGGTACCCAATTTGACAATGATGAGTTTGCAGCGTACTATCTACAGTCTGACATTCAAAAAGTCCATTCCGTTCCAGGTCATCCCCAAAGTAACGGGAAAATAGAGGTGTTGAACAGAACTCTGCTGAATGGGTTAAAGAAAAGATTTGATAATACTAAAGGGAATTGGATCAACAAGTTTCACTCAATATTATGGGCTTACCGAACAACTCCACGAACAACAACTAGGGAAATCCCTTATATGTTGGCTTTTGGGAGTGAAGCTATGATACCTGCTAAACTAGGCCTGCCTACTCATAGGGTGATCAACTTTAATTATGTGGTAAGTGATTTGATGAGACTCACGGACTTGGACATGCTCGACGAAGTCAGAGAAGACGTAATAATCCAAAATGCAGCCTATCAACAAATGATTGCTATGTTCTATAATAAAAGGGTCAAGAAATGTGATCTAAATAAAGGTGATCTGACACCACGCCTAATTAAATACCAAGTGATCACTCCTTTATTAAATTAAAATCAAGGTGAACAGTTGGTTCATTCTTAGCATCACTGTCGTGAAAATAAATTTTTCCAAATTAACACCCTACTTAATTAAGCTAAGTGTCAAAACCATTTTTCAACATTTCTGAACAATTTAATTTTTAAAGGAAAATTATTTATTTAATTAGTAATAACATTTTCAATAAGTAAGAATCATACAACAATTATCCTGTAACATAATCCAATTACTTTAAACATTCAACATCCAAAATCCCATCATTTAAAACTTAATGTAAAACATACATGCTGAATAAATCCCAAAGTAACAGTACTAGAAATAACTGAAATACAAATGCCCCAACAAAACAGATAAATAGTGGAAAGGGCGACACATGCCCGATGAGGAGAATGATAGAAGTGGAATCAAGTAAATGAAATCGTCTAAGCAAGCGGCCTGCAACTCCCACCTAAGCTGTAGCACGTTCCTTCCAAGGGATCCTAAGCAAGACGCCCTTGTGGCTGGGAACCTGTAGTACATATATATATATATACAAGAGAGAGAGAGAGAGAGAGAGAGAGAGAGAGAGAGAAACGGGTCAGAGCCCGATAGTGTATATAAATTAGAAATTTTTTAGTAAGTATTTAAATTGATACAGGCCAATGCAACAACATATTAGAGCGACACTCTCTTGAGAAATTCTCACATCTCTTCTAATGTGCACACCTATCGCACTAACCTTCCCAATGGTTTATCTCTTCATATATCACACTATTTTTCCCCAAGGATTTAACCAATCTTAGGTTATTCGCAGGATTTAAAATTTAACTATACAATTGTTTGAAAAGAATATTTCAATTAGTATCCAAAATTCTCATTTTAAGTTTATTAATTTATAAAGTTTTCCAGTGTCATATTATACTTTCTCAAAACAAGTATTACAAATTGAGTCATCAATCATGTCCTACATCTCAAATCACAGTAGGCAGTTCCAGATTCCAGAATTTCATATATATATATATATTTACTACTCGTATAATATATATATTACAACAGCACCCCAAATAAACTATGGTGCGGGCATACTCTACTATCCAATCCCCGTATCACTCGTACTAAGGGAAATACAAATTCGGAATCACTCTCGAACTGTATTAACACATACTCAAACAATATTGAGGCGAAGCATAGATTCCAAGTCTCTAAGAGGATGGCATATGTCTGCGTCTCTTAGGACCGTCTGAACTGTCACTGCGATAGCCTATACCAAGGATATCTATACACAAACAATATGAGGCGAAGCATAGATTCCAAGTCTCTAAGAGGATGGCACATGCCTGCGTCTCTTAGGACCGTCTGAACTATTACATCGATAGCCTGTACCAAGGATATCTATCTTCTAGGGTACAAGTCAATATCCCCGATAAAGGTCCCATCGAGATAAGACTGTCCCAGTGCAAAAACCTCAGGGATAGCAAGTAGCGTGGGCATGATTTTCACACATAGATAGTATATGCATACACAATCATATAACTATACTAATATTACCATATCAATAATGGGCTTATTCTCAAATCTCATAGTTACGACTTTTATCCATATTAACATATTTTAGTAAACACTAATAACGGTTCTTTTCTAACCTTGATTCGGTATTTTTCCAACTTACCACACAACTCTCATGGCCTTATTCTCCAAATTATAAAATTTAGTAGGTATACACATTTGTCCCGAACTAACTCTCTTACGTGTCTCTTTCTTTAAATCATAAGTTCACCGACCCTTATGTAATTATCCCAAAATACAATCTTTGCCCGACATCAAGAGTCCTAAAATTTATTCACATGTCCTACTAGTCTTCCCTATCTCCCAAAACATTTAATTAAGGATGCCCAAGAATTATTTCACAATAAATTGAACTTAACTAATTTAGAAAGGGAAATAGGAGTCTGCCAGGAGGGGTCGATCGATCGAGGTCTAGGGCTCGATCGATCGAACCTTCGATCGATCGAAGATCTGGGCTCAATCGATCGATCAAGCAGGTGTTGCGATTTTTGCAGTTTTGCAGTTACGGGTTCTAACACATATCTTCATCCAAATTCAAGTTTTACATTCCCAAACGTCCAAAGATTCATACTACTAACATTATATCTCCATATTAGGTATTTCCAATGTAAAGCATGTGGATTTATATCATTATACATGGATTAATAGCCCAAAAATTATCATAATTATCAAGAACCCTAGAAGTCTCTTAAACATGGTTCTAACAAGTATTTCCAGAAATTTCTTCTTATAAACATCATAATTTCGTGGGTAATTCCTCTACATGGCAAGGGTTTCTAGAATTATCAATTTATCCATCACTACATGCAATTCCTATCTCAAATCTTTGGTTTTCTTCCATAAAAACTTATCCTAATTACTCCTAAACTAATATGAAAGATGTACCAACGAAATAAGCAAGATAAACACTTGCCTGGGGTTTTTGGTGTTCTGATTTGCAGATGATTTTGGTGTGGTTGCGTTCCTCATCGCGCGATCTACGCGTTGGTGGTGGTGGCGGTGCAAACGGATGGCTTTTGGGCCTTGGATTGCCTTGGAAGCTCTCTCCTTCCCTCTCCTATGGCCGTCACTTGTATTTGGTTGTTCTAACCCTAGAAGAAAACCTTATACATCTGATATAACCCTTAGAATTTCGTGGGTTTAATTACCCATAATTGCGAAATGTCCAAAACGCCCTCCCGGGGTACTAATTAGGCCTAAAAACGCCCCGAGACCCAAACTAAACCCCCGGGTACACTTTTCTGACTATCTCGACCCTTTCGGACGCGTTGCCGCACTCAAAATGACCATACGAACAACTTATAAAATATTAACTTTTATTTATCAATATTTAGTCCCGACGCGACACGGGCGCGTCCCGACTCAAATTTCCAAAATTGTCATTTTATTCACTCGTGACATTCAATATAACCAATATTATATATTACTTTGCTCATTAGTAATATTAGACAAATTTCCCATAATTACTAACTCTCATCACGTTAATAATTATAACATAATTAATTTCTGAAGTTTTATTAAAAAATTAACTCACATTAAATTTAATAAATCCCCAAATTAATATAGCATAAAAAAATGGGGTATTACATACTTCCCCCCTAATAATGGAATTTTGTCCCGAAATTTGGAAAATAAGGCATACTTGGTAAGAACAAATCTGGATATCTCTCGCGCATATCGGCCTCGCGCTCCCAAGTGGATTCCTCCATGTTATGATGCTCCCACTGGACCCGTACAAGTGGAACTATTTTCGACCTCAATCTCCTCTCACTATAGTCTAGGATAGCCACCGGTCTCTCCTCGTAAGAGCTGTCAGGCTGTAAATCTATCTCATCTACCTCGATGTGAGTATGGGCCATATCATCCCGAAGATACCGTCTCAACGACGAGATGTGGAATACATCATGAATACGATACAAATGTTCTGGCAGTCCCAATCTGTATGCTACCGACCCAATCCTCTCGATGATGGGAAATGATCACACGTACCTCGGGGCCAATTTCCCCTTCTTCCCGAACCTCATCACTCCTTTCATAGGAGATACACGCAGTAACACTTGGTCCCCCACATTAAACTCCCGGAAGAACCATTTCGCATCGGCGTAGCTCTTCTGCCTGTCCTGGGCTACTCGAATGCGACTCCTGATCATCTCAATCCTCGCGGGGATTTCCTGAATTACCTCCGGTCCTAGAAACTTGTTATCCCCCACCTCGAGCCAACAAGTCAGAGAACGACAAGGCCTTCCATACAAAGCCTCAAATGGAGCCATACCAACCGTAAACTGATAAGAGTTATTATAAGCAAACTCTACCAGTGGAAGATGTGGCTCCCAACCTCCTCCAAAATCAAGAACACACATGCGTAGCATATCCTCTAACATCTGATTAGTACGCTCTGTCTGTCCATCTGTCTGCGGGTGATAAGATGAACTCAACCTCAACTCAGTACCCACAGCCTCCTGAAAGATTTTCCAGAAATGTGACACGAAAATCTTATCTCTATCTGACACAATATTCAGGGACACCCCATGTAATCTGACAACCTCAGCAATGAACAACTGAGCATACTGACCCGTGGTATAGTCTGTCCCCACAGGCAGAAAATGAGCCACCTTGTTCAAACGGTCTACAATCACCCAGATGGAATCGTGGCCCCGGTGTGATGTAGGCAACCCTGTAATAAAATCCATGGAAATACTCTCCCATTTCCATGCGGGTACTTCCAATGGCTGAAGCAATCCTGACGGTTTTTGATGGTCCACCTTTACCAGCTGGCAGGTAGAACACTTGGACACGAACTCAGCAATGTCCTTCTTCATCCCACTCCACCAGTATTGCCTCCTCATATCCTAGTACATCTTATCTCCTCCAGGATGTACTGCAAATCGGGACCCGTGAGACTGGGTCATCACTGCATGGCGTAATTTTTCTCCTTCTGGAACCACCAATCTCCCATTAAACCTCAAACCCCCATCAGAACTAACAGAGTAGGACTCAGCACCCTCAGCTAAAAGTCGTACAATCTGCTCCTGGAAAAATGGGTCTGTGGTTTGGGCATGTATTACCCTCATAATAATCTCGGGTGTGACTGTTATAACAGATATGAAGGAACGGGCTACTGCGTCCTGGCGACCCAACTCCTTCCACTTCGCTTTCCAGACATCTGCTACCTCATTTACCAGTCTACGGTTCAACGCATCAGCAACTACGTTGTCTTTCCCCGAATGATATTGTATGTCAAACTGATAGTCCTTCACAAACTCTAACCATTTGCGGTGTCGCATATTCATCTCTCGCTGAGTGAATAGATACTGCAGTGACTTGTGGTCTGTGAACAAGCGGAATTTCTCCCCCAATAAGTAGTGCCTCCATATCCTCAATGAAAAAATGACCGCTGCTAACTCCAGGTCGTGGGTGGGGTAATTCTTCTCATGCGGCTTAAGCTTGTGGGAGGCAAAAGCTATAGCCTTCTCCTCCTGCTGAAGAACTCCCCCAAGTCCCCGTAAAGAGGAATCGGTGTAAACCAGGTACTCCACACCCGGCTTCGGTAAAGAAAGAACTGGTGCTGAAGTAAGCTTGTCTTTCAGCTTGTCGAAAGCCAACTGACAAGCGTCATCCCAAACATATGGTACCCCCTTGCGAGTCAGATTCGTCAATGGACCCGCTATTTTGGAGAATCCCTGAATGAATCTCCAGTAGTATCTGGCTAACCCCAAGAAACTACACACTTCCATCGGTGTCGTGGGCTGTCCCCATTCCCTCACCGCTGACACTTTACTCGGGTCAACTGCAATCCCCTGCTCAGAAACAACATGGCCCAAGAACTGTACTTCTCGCAACCAGAATCCACACTTCTCGTACTTAGCATACAACTGATGCTCTCGTAGAGTCTGAAGAACCTGCCTCAAATGCTCGGCGTGCTCCTCCTCGGAGTGTGAATATATCAAAATGTCATCTATAAAGACGATGACAAACTGACCCAAGAACTCTCTGAATACTCGGTTCATTAAGTCGATGAATACGGATGGAGCATTTGTGAGACCAAATGGCATCACTCTGAACTCGTATGACCCATATCTCGTCAAGAAGGAAGTTTTGTTTTAAACATCCTGCTCTCTAATACGTAGCTGATGTTACCCCGGCCTCAGATCTATCTTCGAAAAGAAAGTTGCTCCCCTCAGCTGGTCGAAAAGATCATCGATTCGAGGTAACGGATACTTATTTCGTATCGTGACCTTGTTCAACTCCCAGTAGTCCACACATAACCTCAGTGAACCATCTCTCTTCTTAACAAACAAAAATGGAGCGCCCCAAGGTGAGGTACTCCTACGAATGAAGCCCTGACCTAACAGTTGCTCTATCTGATCTCGTAACTCTCGGATCTTCGTCGGAGCCATGCGATATGGAGCGCGTGCAATAGGTCTAGTATCTGGCAATAAATCTATAACAAAGTCTATCTCTCGACTGGGGGTAGGCCTGGTATCTCCTGGAATACATCGGAATACTCATGAACGATTGGGACTGAGTCTAAAGGAATCACAACCTCCTTAGAGGCATCCTCCTCTATATAATACAAATTAGCGGTCGAACCTCCCTTTGGGCGAGGCATCGCCACTACAAACATCTCCTCCCCCGGAATGGAAAAAACAATGCTCCCACCGAAGCAATCAATCATGGCTCTATAAGCTTCGAGCCAATCCATACCGATAATAACATCATGCTCAAGCATATCTAAGACTAACATGTCTGCAGGTAATACCCAACTACCAATCTCTACCCCCACTCCCCGGCATATAAAGAAAATGAACCATTCCCCAGTGGTGAGTCTACATACGTTACAATGCTCTCTACTGTGGCTAATAACTCTAAGGTTTTTGCAAAATACGTAGCTATAAAACAATGCGTTGCCCCAGTATCAAACAAAACTCGACTCATAGTACCATGAATAGGAAACATACCCAAAATCGTGGGTGGTGTCTGTGGAGCTTCCTGGTGGACGTTATAGACACGTCCATACTATAACTGCCCCTGCTGCACTGGAGATGCTAGAACGGCTGGTAGGGCTGGTACCTGGGCTGGAGCTGGGAGGGCAGGTGGAAAAAGTGACCTCTGTGGCTCATTACGGGCACCCTATTGCTGTGGGGTCCTATCTCCCTCCGGACAATCCTGGCGCCTATGGCCGTGTCTACCACACCCAAAACATCGACCTCCGAAGTTACTCCCCCTCCGACCCTGCTGCTGTCGGTGTCGGCCTTCCTGACTTGGGACTTTATTCCTCTTTCGAAACTACTTCACTTTACCACGTTGTTGACTAGACTCACTTTTCCCTTGGTCTTGCTGGCCTTGAGGGGAAATTTGCCGTAAAACTATGCCAGGGTGAGGACAATCCATCCACTTGTGACCCGGTTGTACACATTTATAGCAGAGTTTCAAAATTCTTCGTTGGTCGGATTGTAGTTTATCCCCAGTCTGATTTGGGCAAGATTTATGTTTTTGATCGTTCATTCCACAACTGAAACACCTCTTTGTGATTTCATTCAGATCCTGACTTCGTTGGCCCTGACACTTTTTCCCCTGTACATAAATCTCGTTACTTCTAGAACTGACTCGATCTTGATTGTTTTGTTGTCGCAGATTCGGTGCCTTCGCACAATTTTTAACGTTAGTCATATGAATTTGATCAACCTCTCTAGGTCTTTTGCCTCCTTTTAGTTGCATACTGCGTTCGTGGTACTGTAAAACTGCAGTGGTCACTGCTTGTGCCACAATGCCCGCAAGTTCGGCTATCGGTACCCTTTTCGGAGACACCTGAGGCATGAGTTGTCCTTGCTCATTAACTTCCTTAATGGAATTAGCTTGTTCTTTCCGTGGGGACATCTGAAAATTTAAATAAAATTTACATCAGAATGAGTTCATCATTCATATAAACAAATCGCAGAAGCACGAAGTTCCAATGTATAGAGATAAACACAACATTCCTAATATTAGGGATCTATATCAAAGAAAGCAACGCTGAAAGCATAATAATCCGCACAGATCCTAAAGGACACTAGAACCTGATGCTCTGATACCACCTGTGACACCCCGCCTAATTAAATACCGAGCGATCACTCCTTTATTAAATTAAAATCAAGGTGAACAGTTGGTTCATTCTTAGCATTACTGTCGTGAAAATAAATTTTTGCAAATTAACACCCTACTTAATTAAGTTAAGTGTCAATGCCATTTTTCAACATTTCTGACCAATTTTATTTTTAAAGGAAAATTATTTATTTAATTAGTAATAACATTTTCATTAAGTAAGAATCATACAACAATTATCCTGGAACATAATCCAATTACTTTAAACATTCAACATCCAAAATCCCAACATTTAAAACTTAATGTAAAACATACATGCTGAATAAATCCCAAAGTAACATTACTAGAAATAACTGAAATACAAATGTCCCAACAAAACAGATAAATAGTGGAAAGGGCGACACATGCCCAATGAGGAGAATGATAGAAGTGGAATCAAGTAAATGAAATCGTCTAAGCAAGTGGCCTGCAACTCCCACCTAAGCTGCAGCACGTTCCTTCCAAGGGATCCTAAGCAAGACTCCCCTGTGGCTGGGCACCTGTAGTACATACATATATATAAAAGAGAGAGAGAGAGAGAGAGAGAGAGAGAGAGAGAGAGAGAGAGAGAGAGAGAGAGAGAGAGAGAAACGGGTCAGAGCTCGATAGTGTATATGATTTAGAAATTTTTTAGTAAGTATTTAAATTGATACAGGCCAATTCAACAACATATTAGTGCGACACTCTCTTGAGAAATTCTCACCTCTGTTCTAATGTGCACACCTATCGCATAAACCTTCCCAATCGTTTATCTCTTCATATATCACACTATTTTCCCCCAAGGATTTAACCTATCTTAGGTTATTCGTAGGATTTAAAATTTAACGATACAATTGTTTGAAAAGAATATTTCAGTTAGTATCCAAAATTCTCATTTTAACTTTATTAATTTATAAAGTTTTCCAGTGTCATATTATACTTTCTCAAAACAAGTATTACAAATTGAGTCATCAATCATGTCCTACATCTCAAATCACAGTAGGCAGTTCCAGATTCCAGAATTTCATATATATATATATATATATATATATATATATATATATATATTTACTACTCGTATAATATATATATTACAACAGCACCCCTAATAAACTATGGTGCAGGCATACTCTACTATCCAATCCCCATATCACTCGTACTAAGGGAAATACAAATTCGGAATCACTCTTGAACTGTATTAACACAGACTCAAACAATGTTGAGGTGAAGCATAGATTCCAAGTCTCTAAGAGGATGGCATATGTCTGCGTCTCTTAGGACCGTCTGAACTATCACTGCGATAGCCTGTACCAAGGATATCTATACACAAACAATATGAGGCGAAGCATAGATTCCAAGTCTCTAAGAGGATGGCACATGAATGCGTCTCTTAGGACCGTCTGAACTATTACATCGATAGCCTGTACCAAGGATATCTATCTTCTAGGGTACAAGTCAATATCCCCCATAAAGGTCCCATCGAGATAAGACTGTCCCAGCGCGGAAACCTCAGGGATAGCAAGTAGCATGGGCATGATTTTCACACATAGATAGTATATGCATAAACAATTATATAACTATACTAATATTACCATATCAATAATGGGTATATTCTCAAATCCCATAGTTACGACTTTTATCCATATTATCATATTTTAGTAAACACTTATAACGGTTCATTTCTAACCTTGATTCGGTATTATTCCAACGTACCACACAACTCTCATGGCTTTATTCTCCAAATTATAAAATTCAGTAGGTATACACATTTGTCCCAAAGTAACTCTCTTACGTGTCTCTTTCTTTAAATCATAAGTTCACCGACCCTTATGTAATTATCCCAAAATACAATCTTTGCCTGACATCAAGGGTCCCAAAATTTATTCACATGTCCTACTGGTCTTCCCTATCTCCTAAAACATTTTATTAAGGATGCCCAAGAATTATTTCACAATAAATTGAACTTAGCTAATTTAGAAAGGGAAATAGGAGTCTGTCTGGAGGGGTCGATCGATCGAGGTCTGGGGCTCGATCGATCGAACCTTCGATCGATCGAAGATCTGTGCTCAATCGATCGATCAAGCAGGTATTGCGATTTCTGCAGTTTTGCAGTTACGGGTTCTAACACATATCTTCATCCAAATTCAAGTTTTACATTCCCAAACATCAAAAGATTCATACTACTAACATTATATCTCCATATTAGGTATTTCCAATGTAAAGCATGTGGATTTCTATCATTATACATGGATTAATAGCCCAAAAATTATCATAATTATCAAGAACCCAAGAAGTCTCTTAAACATGGTTCTAACAAGTATTTCCAGAAATTTCTTCTTATAAACATCATAATTTCGTGGGTAATTCCTCTACATGGCAAGGGTTTCCAAAATTATCAATTTATCCATCACTACATGTAATTCCTATCTCAAATCTTTGGTTTTCTTCCATAAAAACTCATCCTAATTACTCCTAAACTAATATAAAAGATGCACCAACGAAATAAGCAAGATAAACACTTGCCTGGGGTTTTTGGTGTTCTAATTTGCAGATGATTTTGGTGTGGTTGCGTTCCCCATCGCGCGATCTACGCGTTGGTGGTGGTGGCGGTGCAAACAGATGGCTTTTGGGCCTTGGATTGCCTTGGAAGCTCTCTCCTTCCCTCTCCTATGGCCGTCACTTGTCTTTGGTTGTTCTAACCCTAGAAGACTACCTTAGACATCTGATATAGCCCTTAGAATTTCGTGGGTTTAATTACCCATAATTGCGAAATGTCCAAAACGCCCTCCCGGGGTACTAATTAGGCCTAAAAAATGCCCCAAGACCCAAACTAAACCCCCGGGTATACTTTTCTGACTATCTGGACCCTTCCGGATGCGTTGGCGTACTCAAAACGACCATACGAACAACTTATAAAATATTCACTTTTATTTATCAATATTTAGTCCCGACGCGACACGGGCGCGTCCCGACTCAAATTTCCAAAATTGTCATTTTATTCACTCGTGACATTCAATATAACCAATATTATATATTACTTTGTTCATTAGTAATATTCGACAAATTTCCCATAATTACTAACTCTCGTCACGTTAATAATTATAACATAATTAATTTTCGGATTTTTATTAAAAAATTAACTCACATTAAATTTAATAATTACCCAAATTAATATAGCATAAAAATACGGGGTATTATAGGTGATTACATGCTCTAGAAGGGCATTCAAAAGAATAATAAGCTGGAGGCCAATTGGCATGGGCCCTATTGCATCACGACAGTTGTCCGACCTGACACTTACAAAATAGAAACTCTTGAAGGGGAAGAATTTAAGAATTCCTAGAATGAAGAACACCTGCAAAAGTACTACTAGTAATGTAACAACCCATGTACTAAATTGTTTCAGTATGAGTGAAAACGATGATTTCCTCATTGTTTTTTTTTGGAGTACTAGCGCTACACACTACCCTTAATAGCTTGCATCAAGTAGTATTTGCAAACGCATTTAAAAATGACGACGCAAAACAATCACCAACTAAAAGTTGGTCAGCATCAACAACCACCAACTAAATGTTGGTCGACATCAACAACCACCAACTAAAAGTTTGTCGGCATCAACATAAACACCAATAATATTGGTAAAATATTAGAGCAAGACAAGTCCTGCTTGATTATGGGTGACCCAAGAAGGCATCTAAACTAGGCAAGAAGTTTGGTAAAATATTCACTGTGTGGGAACCAAGGCAATCTAGATAAGATTGTTACAACTAAGCAGGAACATGGGATAAACATTCCATTTCTTAGGAACTTATGGGTGATAAAACAATCACTACAACTAAACAAACACATGGGCCAAAAGTTCCATTCTATAGGAAATCAAATTAAAAAGGGAAAAATGTTCAATATATATATTCAATGACTGAAAAATAATCCATTGTTGTTATAAGTACACTACTACTATTGTTGATCTCATGTTATGAACAAAGATTGACAAAATAAACATCATACAATTATTTTATTTCCCAAGGATATTAAATTACAAGAAGACGATTTCTTTTCATTTACTACAGCAGTTACTAAAAAAGTAAAAATATCCTATATTATTGGTTTCTTTCCTTCAGATTTAAATACATGATCCATTCCAACTGGAGTATCATCTAAAGCAAAAGAATAATTGATAAAGTTCAAGTCCTGAAGCACTCTGGCGTTGCTCGAACTTGGTCGGTCTAGAAAATGACGAGGTCGGGATATCTCAAATTCTTTGTGAAGACTATAATCACTAAGGTATTTGGAAATAAAATAGTGAGGAATGGAGCTAATTGGAATCCAGCTAACATCTAGCTGAAATGGTGGTACTGGCAGATCAAAAAGTCCAAGGTCATACCAATCCCATAGTTTAGTTCCTTGCTCAACTTTCAATACAGTTTAAGCATTCAGCCATCCCTATTTGTACCCATCATTATTTAATTGTTTCAATTTGGTATCAAGATGATATAAAGCTTCATTATATCCCTCCATCTAGAACTCTCTGGGTTGCTTGTGAAACTGATACATTAATCGTTTAATATATTAATGAAGTCTTTTCAACACACTTTGTTTATTCTACAATGTAAAACTCTGATTGGATAATTGCTTTGTAAGAGTTTGAATCTTCTGGGACATCTCTTCCAGAGCTTGATTTTTTGCTTTTAGTTGAGCTACTTGATTTTCTAAGACTTGTTGAGTTCTAGTCTCTTTAATACTACTCCGATTAGAAATTGTTCTACCCCGATAAGTGGATGCAGGTCTAACTCTTTTCAAAGTTTCCAACTCTTCCCTTAATGAAGCATTTTCAGTCTCTAAAAAGGAAATACATTCATCATTAACCGGGACTAGAGCTCCAGAGGAAGAAGCAGATTTTAGTTATCTCATTTCTTCTCTTAAAGTAATATTTTCTTACTCCGACAGTTTGGCAATGTTTCTATGCTCCTCAATTTAAAGTTTCAGTAAACTCTCTCTTTTATTATGGGTACAGATAAATTTGTTATAACCTCGATTACCACTCAACTGTTGGTACTTCTTCTCATAACCTTCATGAAAAGAGAAGTGATTTCTTTGTGTTGAAATTGAAGTTCTTTGATCATTCCATGAAGATATTCAATCATTTCGTAGTAAGCTACGTTATTCGCTACAGCATGATCAAGTACACATTTCAAATACTGATAAGCCTCAATTTCTCGTGCAGAGACATCAGGAACAAGAATGTAAATTATTTGTGCTTAAGTAAAATCTGCACGATCAACTTTGATGTAATTTGTACATTTCTTTATCAACTCTGTATAATTATCTTTCAATAGTTCCGTCCTGGCAATAAACTATCAAGGAAAAGTAAAAATAGATCAACAACAGCACAACTATATTGAACAGTGGAGGAGAAATTTAGATAAATAACAAGTCAAGTTTATTGATCATGATAGGTGAGAGTACAACCAGAGGTACAAAACGAAGAAAAAATAGAATAAAATAAAAAAATTATTGAGCATCATTACACCTTCTCCTTATCCCCAACTACATCCTCAGCTGATTTTGAAGAAGGAGTTGGTTGCTGAAGTTGCTCGAAAGGCAGTTGACATTTTTCAGAAGAAGTAGTTATCTGCTGAGCTTGCTCGAAAGATTGATGGATAGTTGTAGAAGGTGCTTGTTCTACCATTATGAAAGAAGATTCATCAGATCCAACTTCATCTTCTTCTTCTTCTCCAATGACAGGAGGAGGGTCGTGGACATTTTTATGAAATAATTCAGAGTCTTCAGCAACGTTCAACTCTTTCAACGCTGCAACCCATCGATCCCTTAAAAATTTCAAACTTGCATACACCATTTGAGAAAAGGCAGCAGTTAGATCTTTGTTCCACCCTTTGTTCTAGCCAGAGCTAAAGGACTTCCCCATATCAGACTTTCTCTTCGTCCTCTCCGAGGAAGTATTCTCCCTAAGTAGATCTTTAACAAATTTTATTTTATGTTCAAGATCTTTCTTACACGGTTCAGCCTCTTCAAGCTTGCCCCCAGCTTCCTCCTTACAGGTAATGGCGGCTTTTAATTTCTCCTATATCTCCTTGGAAGAATTCATAACTTTTTACGGATCTAGATCAGCCTCGTTTGTAGCATCCACAGTTTTTTGTTGAGCTATCTCAGCGGCCTTGATTTTATTCTACCAAGAAGTTTTGTCATATTCATATTTCTTTTGGGAGTCCACCAAAGATTTTGAGAACCCGGTGAGGGATTCTTCTACTTCACTGGAAAAGGAAGCAACTTTGATAGCTTCATCCTTTTCTAAGATATTATTGAAATACACCAAAAACTGCAGGATAAAGAGAAACTCAAATAAGTGCATGAACATTGAAAGCAAAAATGAAAAATCAAGGTAAAATAATAACACTTACTGATGCAAGGTGTTTGGGTGCCAAATCAGAGACTTCTCCCCGAGAAGTATATGTCTCAACAGCTCTGTGATCAAGAAGAGTTCCAGACCATATCAATTTCCTGGCCAAACCAGGAGTAATGAATGCTGGACGACCAACACTCAAGGAAGGTATTTCAGCCACAGTAGATTGAGAAGCAACATCAACAGTCTTCTTAACAAGGCCCCTTATCAATCTTCTCAAAGGTACAACCACTTCAATCAAAGGTGCTGCATCTTTTTGAATGACAACTGCCTCTACAATCAAAGGTGTTGCCTCTTTTTGAACGATAGGGGGCTTCTTTGTAACCCCCTTAGCATGTGTAATTACTCCCCCAGATGGAGAAAACGTCCTTTTTCTTAATCCCTCCAATTGGGACATCTTCTTTATTCTTTTTTGCCCCATCAGTACCAGGGTCAATCTTGGCAAAGAGATCGGGCATTCTCGTCTTCTTTTTCATTAGATCGGTAATGCTAGTACTCAAATCAAAAGAAGATTCTTCAATAGCTGAAGAAGATACTGGATCTTTCTCAATATTAATCACCAAAGAAGGAGGAGCGGTAGGCCGAGCGATAAAAGATGAAGTGGTGTTCCTATATTTCATCAAATAGGAAGCAACTCTCACTTGCTCCTTAGCAACTGATTGATGCAAACCCTAGATAAACTTCAAATCTTTTATATTAATATCACTCTTTTGGGGGGGTTTAATTTTACTGTCAACTGCAAATTAAAATTTAAGAAATCAAAAGTCAGTGAAACATTTTATCAAACAAAAACAGAGCTCGTTTATAAATAAAGAACAACCTATCCCATTGCCATAAGGTGGACACTTAGGACCTTGGTACACATCATTTCCATTTAATGGGGGCGTTGCCAATTTTTCATCACAACCCCCTGTTCAAAATAATCCCTATTAGAATCAGGGAGATTGACCATTAAGGCTCTATTAACAATCCTAGTTTTTAAATAAAAAGTGGTGTCGCTGGTGACCCATTTACGACAAAACATAATCTTAGGAATCCCTAGATGACTTCCATGCATTTGATTCAACCTATGTATGCCATTAACTACCCTCCATGTATTTGGAACTATTTTGTAGGTACAATATAGATATATTGGCAAAATTCCAAAGACATGGGATTAGGCGGGAAAAAAACACATTCTGCTACAAAAATAAAGGGGCACCAGTGTCCTTCTGCTAAAGAAAATAAGTCAGAAGGACAAATAGGCTCCTCCAAATCAACCGAAGAAGGAATTTCAAAATTGGCTCTAAACTTATCTAATGACCCGATAAGGTAAACCACAATGGTTAAAGAAAAAAAATAAGAAGGAAGGAAGAAATTCTTACAGAAGGTGAAGGAAAAAGCTAAGGCGGATGATAGAAAGAATGTTCGTAAAAAGAAAAACGAAAAAACAAGGACTTTTGAAACAAGATGGAAAAAAGTAGAAGACAATCAGATTTTTTCGCCTTTATAAATGTCGCCTCAAAAAATGAGAAAAGTAATGATCACAAGTGACGACGGTTGCATTCTCGACGGATAATTAAAGGAAAAAGACACAAATACCCAAGGGGTCATCAGAATTCAAAATATTTACAAATTTTCCATTTCTCACTTAAAACTATTACGCAAAGTGGAAAAAGTTTACAAGTGTTGAAGGTTTGTAATTAATCAAGACATGAAAAATATGCCCGAGAAACTTTTTGGGTAAAATGTTGCACACTCTCACATCCAACCTCAACTATGAAACATTGGAGGCTTCTGTTGATTTAAAAATTAGTCAGCTGACGTGGACCAATTATATGGAGACACGTATCATCCAACCTAACACAAGATCAAGTACCGAGCTACTCAAAGTACCGAGCAACTTATTGGGAAGACCAAACGACATGACATATTCAATGTTTATTATATTACATTTATTCCTTATCATGTACAAGTTTATAATCCTATTCGATAAAGGCATACTATCTATTCACATTGATAACCCAAGGGCTCTAAATACATTGAAATACCCTCTCAGCAGGGCAAGCTAACTGGGAAAACATAATTGAGATCAAAGCAAGACACCGAGTAATACAAAATAGTGGACGTAGGCCATTTCGTTAAGGCTGAACCACTTTAAAAAATCTCTTGTCATATTTCTTTACTGATATTTATCTTTGATTAATTAATTAGATCAAATCTAGCTTTTTAGCCGACTAACTGAGTGTTGAGTGTACGTGTTTGATTTTTCTGATTTCTGATCCTTTGAAGGCTTTGTTGATGTAACATGCTAGATTTTGAACCCAATTCTTCAATATGATGGGTGCCGAGATAGTAACAGACTCTGAAACATTTGCATATAAGTGCAACTTCTTATTTATTTATATTTATATAGACTTTAAACATTTATACAGAGTTGGACTTCAATCTGATTTGTCTTCAAAAGTCGAATGACAAAGATCTGTCATAAGTTGGACGACTACATTTGTCATAAGGTATGAAATACGTTTACTACTATATTTTTTCCTCTTATTATTGAATTACTGGATGAATTTTCATTCTAAGTGTTATATCTACCAGTTTCCTTCATCATGTTCTTGTTTTATATTATCGCCATACTTAAACAGATTGTTAAATCTCAACATATTAAAATGCCATCAAAGATGTCCTTTCATTCAGTGTTTATGCAGAGTGGTACAAGAAGCACCTTATACCCTTGACTCACTTGAGTCTGTATTGAATAAGTGTTCATCTAGTTTGGAAATAGTGACAAAATTATGTCTTTCCTAGAAACCAAAGAACCTCATAGATTGGTTTCCAAATTATTTCTCTTGATTGATTGATCTATGTATATTTACCAACACACACACACACACACATTAGAATTTCATTCATACATTTCATATTGCATATAATTAAGTGTGTGTATGCTGAGTGTGTTAATTTCCCACAAATGGATTTTTTAATATTTTTTTGGGGAATTTAAATTCTTTTAAAATCAAGGTTTTTCTTAATTAAAATTTGGTTTTAAAAGTATTGGGGTAAATCTGCTATTTTGGTTTATTGGTTTTATTGGCTAAAAGTTCACTTGGGTAGAATCCTAAAGCTTTAAAATTTGGTTTTAAAAGTATTGGGGTAAATCTGCTATTTTGGTTTATTGGTTTTATCGGCTAAAAGTTCACTTGGTAGAATCCTAAAGCGCCAGAGACTATAAGGCATGCTGTGTAATTATTTTTAGACACGCGTGTATCGTCCAATCTCATGCCTATACCTGTCAATCTATAATCGTTCCAAATTTTGTTTTCTGTATGAGACGATTGCTGTGTGTTATTTCAACCCTTGGATTAGATTTAATCGATGACCTGCATGCGTTCTTATACAATCCTGCTGAAACCAATTTGAGCCAGTCAGAAGCGTTTTAATCACCTCCTCTATTTAAACCATTGGATCAAAGTCAATCCTCCAAGACCTTTTCGAGGATCAGAAGCCTTCAGAGCCGGTGATTAAAACTTAAACATTATAAGAATTAGCGGACTAACTGAGTTTTGACTGTACGTGTTTGATTTTTCTGATTTCTGATCCTCTGAAGGCTTTGTTGATGTAACATGCTAGATTTTGAACCTAGATGGAATTTACTTTGAGGGTATTGGAGGATTAACTTTGATCCAATGGTTTAAGTTTTTAAATAAAAAGTGGTGTCGCTTCTTTTGAAACAAGACTTTCGACCTAGTTGGAATTGCACTTGATGATTTTCAATCTCAAAAATATTTTCAAAACCTGAGATTGATTAAGATCTTGATACGTCTTCTGAGCAAGATAGCCGTGGATTCTGGGATTAAAATAAAGGCCACATAAGGTTTAAGTTTTCTAAGAAGAGAGAAATAGAAAATCACATCATATAGATCTTATATGTAATTTGATAGGAATGTTTGTATAAATCAGGGTGAGTGTGTGCATGCATGTGTTAGAAAGCACCTTCACAAACACTATCACCCTACCACACTAAAAGTGTTGGTAACAAGATATCAAGAACAAGAGTCGACGTAAAGAACTTTAACAAATTGGATGTTAGAAAACTGGAAGACAGCATCAACAAACAGAACTGCAGAGAAGTTATAAGGACACTAGTGGGTACATTCCTCAACTTGTATAGGTCTGATTAATGTGCATGTGTGTTATATAGTTTGTAACTGTTATAATTTGTTTTAGTGGAATATTTTTGGTTTACTCCGTAGAGGCAGTCGTGGATGTTTCCTTAGTTGGTTGAGGTTTTACCACCTAAAAAATTCCTTGTTCTTAATCTTTCTACATCTCCTCATCTAATTCTTATAGTTGTGCTAAGTTTATGTTTTTTAAACTGATTTATTAAACCTATTAACCAATCTTGAACAGATCTCGTACATATTTTGTTAAACACATCTTGTGATTAATTTGATTTGATTTTAAGAAAAGAGTTTCTTCAAAAAATTGTTCGCAGTTACTTAAATAGTTTAATTTTATATTAAACGACTTTAGTAACAGCATTTCAATTGGTATCAGAGCTTTGTAAACTTATTTTAAAAGATCCTGTGTTTCTGAAATTGTTTTTTGAAAATCAAACATGGATGAGAAAAGTGAAAAATTTGGTAACTTGACCAGACCTCATATCTTTGATGGAACCAGTTTTGCTTACTAGAAAGTAAGGATGATTGCTTTCATTCAAGGAACTTTGGGAGATGATGTCTGGGACATTGTTGAAAATTGTTACATTTATCCTACTAAACCAGCCACTGAAGGAAGTAATGAGAGGGTTAAGAAAGTATTAAGTGAGTTCACATAAGAAGAGAAGCAAGTTTCTCGCAACAATAACAAAGGAAAGAATGCCATATTTATGTCCATAAATGAACATGAGCTCAAAAGAATCTCATCCTGTACCACTTCTAAGGACGCTTGTGACACTTTGGTTACTGCTCACGAAGGTGACACTATAGTTAAGGATGCTAAAACATAAATGCTCATTCAACAGTATAACTTTTTAATTGTGTCTGATTCTGAGTCATTTGATGAATTTTATACGAATTTGACTGATATTGTGACCAAACTGCATGCTAATGGGATAACATATGACAGACATGAAATTGTATCTAAAATTCTAACATCATTACCACAGAAATTTGACAACAAAAGATATGCTATTGAGGAAATGAGTGACCAAAATCTCACTCCTGAATTACTCAGTAGTAAACTGAGAACTGTGGAAATGGAATTAGAATTTAAGATACAATTGACCCAGTCCCATAGGAAACAGACTAGTTCCAATCTGAGTTTTTCTTCTAAGTTGATTAAGCCTGAGCTTAACGTCCCTAATTATGACACTGATGAGGAATGTGACATTGAGAGTTTGGACAATCAGATTGCCTTAATGTCAAAACAGTTTAAGAAAATTATAAAGTTTAGAAATAACATGGCAAAAAAACAAGGCAAGTCCAATTATCCATCTCACTCTAATCACAAACCTCATGAGAAAGGTCAAGACAAACATCACAAGGACAATCATGCTAGACCTAAAAAAGACCTTAAGAAGATTGAATGATTTAGATGTGGAAAACTAGGACACATTGGACAAGACTACAGAGTTAATTTGAACACTCACAATAAGCACACTAGGGCCAACATTTGCAAGACATGGGCTGATTCAAGCGACTCTGAAAATGAGGAACCCGAGTCATCTGATGCTTTTGATCCTTGCATGTCTTTTTTTGCCAAGATTATCTATAATGATGATATGCCTGTTAGTGATGATGAATTTAGCAATTCTACTTCTGTTGTTTTGAATCATACTGTTACTGGTTTATATGCGTTAATTACTGAGAACACTACTATTTCTACCACGGGGTGTGTGAGTCATAGGGAGATCGATAATGACGATGTCAATGGGTGTGTGAGTCTAAGAATCGAAGCCTTAGGGGTCACTTCACACACTACACTTAGTGACTCGGATAATGAAGACCTCCTTGATATTCACACACTTTATGCGAAAACTCTCAAGAAAAGCACTAGAATAGAGAAAATAGTGAAAGATCTCACTAAGAAACTAGAAGATCTAAGTCTGATGGTTAAACTTAATGTTGAAGAGTATACTACCCAAAGTCTTAATTATGAAAATGAAATCAAAAAGTTTGATCAAAAATTGAAAGATTTGACTGAAACAAATGAAACTCTGGAGAAAAAAAACAAAGGGGCATTGTTAGAATTGGAACAAACAAAAGATAAGACAGCAATAGTTTTCAAAAAAATTACAAAATTTGAAAATAACTCAAACTAATTTGATGGTTTTGTTACTGATTCAAAAACCAATTCTAATGATCGAACTGGAATAGGGTTTTTCCCCAATTTAAAGACACAAACAAAACCTTTTGAATCTATTAAGTTTGTTTCAGGAGGCAAAATACCTATAGAAACTTGCCCAGACTTTCATTATCTGAAAACTGATTTTAATTCAAAGCATCAAAAGTTTGATATTGGGGAACCAAGTTACTCTAGGAATGAAAATTCACTTAAGGCCAAATATGTCTGACCCTAAATTAGGAAGAGTGACTCTACATTCAAAATTATTCTACCTAGGAATAAGGTTCAACCTCAAAATGCCTTCAAGCCTATGTTTAGAGACTTTCCTAAGGATATACCTTATTCAAGCAATCTTTATTGCTCCTACTATGATATATATGGTCATTCTTTTGATAGATGTTATGCTATAAGACTAGTTAAACCTGTCTGTAGTCCACCTATCTATCAAAACTGTAACTATTCTAGGAGAAGTCATAACAATTATATTCTGGCTAGACAAACAGACAAAAAATCTAACTATAGGAAGAGAAAGACCAAACCTAAGAGAACATTTCCTAGAAGTATTCCTAAACACTTTCCTAAACCAAATGATCAAGTGCTTCATAAAATTCAAAATCATGCGCAAAACATTTTTCAACAAAAATCGAATGCTCGCAAATTTTATCAATTGACAGCAAATAAGCGCAAAATGAAAACAAGATAAATTTGGGTTAGAAAAGATGATATATTACCCTAGATGAAGTGTAACATTGTTATTACTGCTTTAAAAGCTGAACACACATCTTCTAGTTGGTATTTAGATTCTGAATGTCCAAAACACATGACTGGTGATGATACAAAACTTTTAAACAAAACCATCTTTGCAGGAGGAAAAGTTATTTTTGGTGATAGAGTATCATCTCAAATCATAGGTAAAGGAACTCTCAAAGAAGAAGGAATTCTTGTTCTTGAAAATTTTCTTCTAGTCAAAGGTCTTAAGGCTAATCTACTTATCATATCGTAATTTTATAACTCAGGTCATACTGTTACCTTTTCAAAGAACAATTGTAAAATTTGAAATGAAAAGGGTGAATGCATAATTACTGGATTCAGGACTCCTGACAATTGCTATACTGTCATGAATAGTTCTGAAATCTGTAATGTTGCCAGAATGGATGACAATGTGATATGGCATAACAGGATGGGTGACATAAATTACGATAATCTTAGTCGATTGACTTCTCAAGAAATAGTTAGAGGAGTTCTAAAAATCAAACCCATTTCTAATATTGTCTGTGGTTCCTGTCAGGAAGGAAAAATTATTAAGGCACCTCGTAAGAAAGTCAAAGATATCCTTACCTCTAACCCCTTAGAGCTTATCCATGTGGACCTAATGGGTCCCTCTCAAACTGTTAGTCTATGTGGACACAGTTACATTCTTGTTATAGTTGATGACTTCACTAGATTTACTTGGGTAGCCTTCTTAAAATAAAAGTCTAACACTTTTCAAACCTTCTTAAAAATACTTCTTCGGATTGAAAATGAGAAGGACACTCAAGTAAATAGAATTCGTAGTGATAGAGGTGGATCTTTCAAAGACACCGGTATAATAGAGTATTGTGACTGTAATGGTTACAAACATGAGTTTAGTGCTCCTAAGACTCCTCAACAAAATGGTATCGCCGAGAGAAAGAATCGTACTCTTCAAGAGATGGCACGTGTTATGTTACATGCCAAGAGTTTAGCTAAATATTTTTGGGTAGAATCTATTCGTACTGCGTGTCACATTATCAAAAGGGTTTATCTTAGAAAGAATTCAAAACAAACTCCTTATGAGCTTTGGTATAAGAAAAAACCCAATCTTAAATACCTTAGAACCTTTGGTAGTACTTGTTATGTCTGCAAAGACAGAGAACACATATCCAAATTTGAGAGTCGTGGAGATAAAGCTATTTCTCTAGGATACTCGCCTAATAGTAGATCCTACCATGTTTATATTCTTCGCACTAAGACCATGATGGAATCCATAAATGTAATTGTAAGTGACACTATTGTAGAGAGTAAGACTGGTGAATGAACTATTATGGAAGAGCCTATAAATGTTTTAGAAAATGACTCTTCAGACATAAATGATTCATTACCAATTGAGACACCTGAAGTACCAAACTGGGTTTCTAAAGACCACCCCATAGATAACGTTGTTGGTAATCCTAGTGAGCTTATGCGTATAAGATTTCAATTAAGAAATTATGCTCACTATGCATGTTTTGTTTCCCTTGTGGAACCAAAGAATGTAAATGAGGCATTGAATGACTCTCATTGGATTTCTTCCATGCAAGAAGAACTTCTTCAATTTGTCATTCATGATGTTTGGTATCTTGTACCTAGGCCTAATCACAAAAAGGTTATTGGCACACATTGGATTTTTAAAAATAAATATGATGAAAATGAGACAATCATTAGAAACAAAGCTAGATTAGTTGCTCAAGGATATTCTCAAATTGAAAGAATAGATTTTAACGAGACTTTTTCTCCTGTTACTCGTTTAGAATATGTTCGTCTTCTCTTTGCCATAGCGTGCTACTTGCATTTTACACTCTACCAAATGGATGTCAAATCTTCATTCCTTAATGGAATATTGACTAAGGAGACCTATGTAGAACAACCAAAAGGGTTTATTGACCCTCAATATCCAAATCATGTATTTCGTCTCAAAAAGTCTTTGTATGGCCTAAAACAAGCGCCTACAGCCTGGTATGAGCGCCTTTCCAACTTTCTCTTAGATACAGGTTTTAAGAGAGGAGGAAATGATCAACCCTTATTTGTCAAACATTTTGACAAATGCATCATTATAGCTCAAGTTTATGTTGACGATATTATCTTTGAATGAACTTCTCCCTCAGAAGTTAAATCCTTTTATGAAATTATGCATAAAGAGTTTCAAATGTCTCTTATGGGGGAGTTGCAATTTTTCTTAGGTCTTCAAGCCAAACAAAATTCAGAAGGATTATTTGTTTCGCAATCTAAATATGCATTAGAGATTGTCAAAAAATTTGGCCTTGAGAGTGCTAAAGATGCCAAAACTCCCATGAGTACTACGGTAAAACTATATAAAGATGAAACTGGAAAATCTATAGATCCAACTCTATATCGTAGTATGATAGAAACCTTGCTCTACCTTACTGCCTCGCGTCCTGATATAATGTATGTTGTTTGTGTTTGTGCTCGTTATCAAAATAATCCTAAAGAAAGCCACCTATCTTCTGTTAAAAGAATTATTAAATATGTAAAAGGCACTCTGAATCTAGAACTTTGGTACACTAGTGATACATCTAGCATAATAATTAGGTACACTGATGCTGATTGGGATAAGTGTACTGATGATGATAGTAAAATCACATCAGGAGCATGTTATTATATAGGTAATAATCTAATAGGATGGAGTAGTAAGAAATAAAACTGCACTTCACTATCAACAGCTAAATCTGAATACATAGCCGCTGGAAGCTACTGTGCTCAATTACTTTGGCTTAAACAAATGCTAAGTGATTATGGTATTCAAGAAAACCACTTGCATCTCTATTGTGATAATCAAAGCGCGATCAATATCTCTAAAAATCATGTTCAACACTTGCGAACAAAACACATAAAAATAAGACATCACTTTATACGCGAATTGGTTGAAACTAAGGAATTAGAAATCAATTATATTCCTACTGATTTGCAACTCGCAGATATGTTTACCATACCTTTAGATTACAATAGATTTATTTCTTTACGTAAATCAATAAGTATGGTGTGTGTTGATTAATCTCTTTGGTCTCTATACATTTTCTCCTTTTGTCTATTTGAGACAAAATGGGGGAGAAATTTGAGTCCTATGAATTTTTTTACATATTCTAAAAAGCTTGATCTTAGTGATTCATTGCAGGATTCTGTACAGTTATTCTCAACAGTTGAAATTTGTAATAGGCTATTCAATTGTAATTAGTTGAGTTATGTACTTTTGTTTTCTATGAAATGGGTAGATAAAACTTTTATAGGAATAGGTTTTTTTTATTTTTGTTGCCCTACGAGTCCTAGATGACTCAAATGAGATTTTATCTCATATTTCCAAAGGGGGGAGATTGAATCACCTTATACCCTTGACTCACTTGAGTCTGTATTGTATAAGTGTTCATCTAATTTGGAAATAGTGACAAAATTATGTCTATCCTAGAAACCAAAGAACCTCAGAGATTGGTTTCCAAATTATTCCTCTTAATTGATTGATCTAGGTATATTCACCAACACTCACACACATTAGAATTCTATTCATATATTTCATATTGCATATAATTAAGTGTGTGTATGCTGAGTGTGTTAATTTCCCTCAAATAGATTCTTTAATATTTTTTTGGGGAATTAATATTCTTTTAAAATCAAGGTTTTTCTTAATTAAAATTTGGTTTTAAAAGTATTGGGGTAAATCTGCTATTTTGGTTTATTGGTATTAATGTCTAAATGTTCACTTGGGTAGAATCCTAAAGCGCCAGAGACTATAAGGCATGCTGTGTAATTATTTTTAGACACGCGTGTATCATCCAATCTCATGCCTACACCTGTCGAGCTATAATCGTTCCAAATTGTGTTTTCTGTGTGAGACGATTACTCTGTGTTATTTCAACCATTGGATTAGATTTAATCAATAACCTGAATGCGTTCTTATACAATCCTGGTGAAACCAATTTGAGCCAGTCAGAAGCGTTTTAATCATCGCCTCTGTTTAAACCATTAGATCAAAGTCAATCCTCCAAGACCAGATCGTAGCCCTTGATTTTGGTTTGTATTCTCGAATCTTCTCAGCCTCTTATAAAAGGAACCCTATCCTCAGCCATCTGAGACTTTTTCCACCTCGTCTATTCGAGTGAGAAGAGAGAGAAGAGAGAAGTGAGAAGAGAGAGAAGAGAGAGAGAAACCAGAGTTAGGAAACCCTAACCCTAAATCGTCCAAAACTATTTTCAAACCATAACCTCCTACAAAACTAGTATATACCAAACACAACCTTGAGTGTTTGAGAGTTTTTGAGTGTTGGTTTGTTAGTTTTTGTTGATGTAACCTCTTCGTTCTCAGATCTTGTTTTCAACTTAAACATTTGATTAGATATGTGTTTCTACTTTTATAGAAATCTTAGATCTAGTTGTTGCATGTTGTATTACACATAGATTTGCATCTCTATGTTTCTCGTCTTGAGAAAACTTGTGTTGATTTGTTTCTGTAAATGTTTTCATCTTTAAAATCAACAAAAACATTTTATGTTTCTAGTTCTTTTGAAACAAGACTTTCGACCTAGTTGGAATTGCACTTGATGATTTTCAATCTCAAAAATATTTTCAGAACCTGAGATTGATTAAGATCTTGAAGCGTCTTCTGAGCAAGATAGCCGTGGATTCTGTGATTAAAATAAAGGTCACATAAGGTTTAAGTTTTCTAAGAAGACAGAAATAGAAAATCACATCATATAGATCTTATATGTAATTTGATAGGAATGTTTGTATAAATCAGGGTGAGTGTGTGCATGCATGTGTTAGAAAGCACCTTCACAAACACTATCACCCTACCACACTAAAAGTGTTGGTAACAAGATCTCAAGAACAAGAGTCGACGTAAAGAACTTTAACAAATTGGATGTTAGAAAACTGGAAGACAGCATCAACAAACAGAACTGCAGAGAAGTTATAAGGACACTAGTGGGTACATTCCTCAACTTGTATAGGTCTGATTAATGTGCATGTGTGTTATATAGTTTGTAACTGTTATAATTTGTTTTAGTGGAATATTTTTGGTTTACTCCATAGAGGGAGTCGTGGATGTTTCCTTAGTTGGTTGAGGTTTTACCACCTAAAAAATTCCTTGTTCTTAATCTTTCTACATCTCCTCATCTAATTCTTATAGTTGTGCTAAGTTTAAGTTTTTTAAACTGATTTATTAAACCTATTAACCAATCTTGAACAGATCTCGTACATATTTTGTTAAACACATCTTGTGATTAATTTGATTTGATTTTAAGAAAAGAGTTTCTTCAAAAAATTGTTCGGAGTTACTTAAATAGTTTAATTTTATATTAAACGGCTTTAGTAACAGCATTTCAGCACATTGGACTTGAGACTCTTTGGTCACTCTCACACCATTGATAGAGGAACTTAATTATTCACCATATACTTAAATGATGTTTAAAGTGGTATCACCATATCAATAATGATGTTAATGACCCCTCACCTCTCAGGATTTATATAGAGTGATGTCCTAGAGCCGAGACTCCTATGACACTCTCATACCACCGCGAGAGAGTTCAATTTATTCACCATATTAAATGTTGTTTAGAAATTTCACCATACTCAAATGATTCTTAGCGTCTCACCATAAAAATGGTCTTAAGGACCACCATATCTCAGGTTTTTTTTGCAGAATGGTGCCTTAGAGCCGAGACTCTTATGGCACTATTATACGTCAAGAGAGAGTTTTAATTATGTACCATAATGAAATGGTGTTTATTAATATCACCATACTCAAATTATTGTTAGGGTCTCATCATAAAGTCAGTGTTAAGTTGAAGGTTTGACCAGGACCTCTGTACAAGGGTTTTTCAAGCTTGACCACTATATTTTAGGGTGAGGGTCCCTCAAATACCCCCACCCTTTCAGCTTACAGAAAATATGAGGTTGAGGAAAACCTAAAATTCATATTAGTTAAGGAACCCCCAGGGTCCCTCGATCGTAAAAAATACATATTGGAGAAGGAACCCCATGGGTTTCCAATAGCAGAAAGTCATATTGGAGAAGGAACCCCCAGGGTCCCTCAACAACATAAATTCAAATTAAGAAGGAACCCCTTCAGGGTCTCGGTAAAAACTCATATTGAGAAAGAACGCCACTAAGGGTTCCGACATAAAGTCATATTGAGAAAGAACCCCCCAGGGTTCCGGCATAAATTCATATTGAGAAGGAACCCCCTCAAGGTACCGACAGAAACTCATATTATTAAGGAACCCCACCCAGGGTTCTGGTAGAAAGTCATATTGAGAAGGAACCCCCCAGGGTTCCGAAAGAATGTCATATCGAGAAGGCACCCCCCCGGGGTCTCGACAGAAACTCATATTGAGAAGGAACCCCACCTAAGGTTCCGGCAAAAAGTCATAATTGGAGGAGTAACCCTCGGGGTTTCTTGATAGCAAAAACATAATTGGATAAGGAACCCCAAGAGTCCCTTAACATCAAAAGTTCATATTGGAGAAGGAACCCCCAGGGTTCCTCAACAACAGAAATTCATATTGTAGAAGGAACCCCAGTGTCCCTCGACCTCAAAGAAGTCATATTGAGAGGGAACCCCCAGGGTCCCTCGACCACCGAAAACATCATATGGGAGAAGGAATCCCTAGGGTCCCTCAAACCCCAGAAAGAATTTAGTCACAGAATCCTCAAGGTTCGTCTCTCTCAGCTGTAAGAATGCATTGGGATGGGGAACTGGACCCTCAAGGTCCTCCCCCTCAGCTTCTAAAAAATAAGCCAGGATGAGGGAGTGGATACCATGATCAAACCCTCATCATGCAAAGTTATTCTTTAATAGAACAAAAGTACTAACACTGACTTCCTTGTACATGTAGACTAGTTGAGAAGGCAGGGATCAAATAGGCCAGTTGGGATCTCTTGGGGGTTTTGGCTTTGCGGTTGAGGAACAAGGTTTGTTGAGAAAGATCAACCACTTAGCACTTTAGGATTGAGATAATACTAGTAGAAAGACCCTAGGGTCACCCAGTACTCACACACCTCATAGTCAGACACAACCAGGGTGAGCAGCCAAAGGGTTACTCACAAGAAAAGAACTATTTATAAAATGATTTTAAAGGAGAGGGTCATCTAAGCCCCTCTCAAGAAAAATTATTTTAGAAGGAGGTCCTCAGGAAACCCTCAATATTACAAAGATTTTAGAGGAGGTGGTCCTTGAGACCCCCCTCAAGTTTATAAAGTTCGTATCAAAAGTTACCGTTTCAAAAGATATTTACCAAATCATATATTTTGTCTCCATTAGGAGACATGTTTGCTTTATGACTTTGGTTTGTACCAAGTGGGACCTGTGGAGGGGACATGTTGTTGCACACAGGTAGGGACAAATGGTACACTGCATATCTTTTCCCTCACCAACCCTCTAAGTTTTTGGCGCCAAAAGTGCCAACTCATCCCTAGTGGCCAAGTATAAATAGGACCCCTAGGCAAGGTCAAGAAAAGCTAGAAAAACTCAATAGCACTGTTACTCTGTCAAAATCACACCAGAACCTCTCTAGTATTCTCTCGTTTCTCTCTCTCTAAGTGTTGAGTGCCTTGTTCTTTCACTCCCCACTAACAACCATCACTCTCAGGAGTTCCTCTTGAGAAAAGTTACTACTATTGTTGTGTAGTTCATCTTCTTGAAGGGAGGGATTTCCAGCGTGATCTCCATTTTTACCAAAAGGAGAAGGTTTCATCAGAAGATGCTTTAGAAGTTCCTGAGAACCATGAAGACAGCGTCCATTGGAGTGGATCACGCCTCTCCCTTTCCAGTTATTTATACACCCCAGTCTCACTACCCTCTTACATTTGTCAACTCTGATGGGGAGGTATCCTCACTTCCATGTACAAAGAAGGTTTTAATATTTCTAAGCATCTAGTTTTGAAGACATTCCATCTAGGAATGGAGCTCAAAATGACCAAACCACTCAAGAGGATGTGGTGGTGAGCGGAGCTAGAGTACCTGCTCCTTAGGGAGGGCATACTAGTTCACCGGTGGTGGCTCTAATGATAGGTAGCAACCTTATGAGCATGTTTTTTGAGTTTTTAAGACAAAATAATGTAGACCTTGCAAGTTGGAGTCAAGGCTGAGTAACACCAGCGACATCCACCTTTGGAGTGGCAGTCACTCCAACGATAATTCCAGCAGATATGATTCTGCATTAAGAGTGGTGCCAGAACAGGTAGTGGCAGCATAAAGTTCACCAACATCCAAGGTCATAAGTTTAGAGGAATAACCCTCTAAACCTATTACTATGGAGGTGGTCGGGAAGTTGCTCTCCTCTTCTCAGAGGGAGGGTCCTCATCTATATGAGGAGTTGCAGGAGCCCTACTAATAAGAGGTGAATGAGAAACCATACCCAGAGGGATATATTCCACCAAAGTTTATCAAGTTCAGTGGTAAATGGGAAAACCCAAGAGAGCAAGTGAAGAGGTTTGCTGAGTACCTGTGGAGTGTGCAGAATAGTCGCTGGAGCAGTCGCCTCACTCACCTGGAAATGATGAAACAAGGGTGAAGGTGAGATCACTTTCACAGTATAAGCAAGAAAAAAAGGAGGATTCACGTCGATAGAGGCCAAAGTCCCTTTCCTGACGAGTGTGCATATAATCTTCCTAAGCCTGAGAAGAAGATGAAGTGGTGGAAAAGTTATCGATGGCCATTAGTTCAAGAGGGGAACACACCGAGATAGAAGTCCCAAATGCCGAATACCTAACTTCGGCTGAAGTTATGGCCGGCGAGGAACCCCCCGTTGGCAAGAACTCCTACAAGGAACATTCAGCGGCATGAATGCGAGATGAGGAACCCAAGGTCGCTATAATTCCAAATGAGGAACCCAGGCCTACCCTTTATGATCGTGAGGAACCCTTGTCAATATTGTGCGGCGACGAGGAACCCTTCTTAGGTACGCATCCTCGCAAGGAACCCTTAGTGAAGAAAGACCCTGGCGAGGAACCCTTCATGGTTGAAACGTGGTTAAGGAACCGAAAGTGGTAAAGACACAAAATGAGGAACCCTCTCATTCACAGTGACAAGCGAAGAACCCTCAGTGGCGAGGAACCCCGATGAGAAACCCATCAAAGTCAAATTGGAGGTCGAGGAACCCAACATTACCAAAGCCTTTGATGAGGAATGTCTTCCAGCAAACCCCAAAAATGAGGAACTTGTCTCCAAAAAAATTTTAGATGAGGAACCCACCTCGACTTATAGTGGTTTTGAGGAACCCTTGATGGTCGAGGAACCTCTCATAGTAGAGACAGTAGGCGAGGAACCCATTGGGGTCAAAATAACAGATGAGATACCCCTCAAATGAGAATACTCAAATGAGGGGCTTGCGGCTATGAAAACTTCGAGTGAGGAACCCCTTGCTTCCAAACATACGATCGAGGAACCCTCTAGCGACAATAGTGCTTGCGGGGAACCTGCCATTGACAGTAGCGCTTGCGAGGAGCCCTCTATTGACAGAAGCTTTTGCAAGGATCCCTCATTGGCGTGAACTACAGATATATAACTCAATAATGAAGAACCCTTATCAGTGTCATAAAGCTATGAGGAACCCCCCATGGGTAATATCCCTCATGAGGAACTCTCAAATATACGAACTACAGAAAAGGAGCCTGGAAGCGAGGAACCCTCCTTAATAACCTGTGGGTGCGAGGAACCCACAACAAACTCAGTTCTAAGAAAGGTACCTCCAAGAGAGGAACGCTCCTCCAAGGCAAGCAACAACAAGGGACCCATATAGGTCCTCGCCCCAAAAATCAAATCGTCACCAACAGATATATTCATTTCACCAGATTCAAAAACCATCCCTTCAAAAATCAACCCCTCAGAAGATAAAACCCCCAGTGGTGAGGAACTCGTGGTAAAATCTATCGAAAAAAAGTATGAGGTATCAACTACACCTTCTTAGAAAAGTTTAATGCTTATAAAATGTCAAGTTATCCTATATGGGCCATGATGCATCCTAGTGAATTTTTAATCATTATTTCTCCACCTAATAAAATAGGATAACAGATGTCAGAAGACAAAAAGTATTTACAAAAGTATAAATATAAGATGCTCCAGATGAGCATCTGAGGGTCTGAGGGCACCGGAGCTCTCACTGTCTTGAGCAAGTGTCAAGTATAAATATAAGTTGTTGAGCACCTAAGGATCCAAGGGCACCGGAGTTCTCACAGTCTTGAGCAAGTGCTAAGTATAAATATAAGGGGCTACAGATGATCACCTAAGGCTCCAAGGGCACCAGAGCGCTCACAGTATTGAGAAAGTGTCAAGTATAAATATAAGGTGCTCCAGATGAGCATCGAAGGCTCCAAGGGCACCGGAGAAATCATAGTCTTAAGTAGGTGTCAAGTATAAATATAAGGTGCGCCAGTTGAGCACCTAAGGTTCCAAGGGCACCAGAGCGCTCACAGTCTTCAGCAAGTGCCAAATATAAATAAAATGTGCTCCAAATGAGCACCTAAGTCTACAAGGGAACCGAAGCACTCACAATCTTGAGAAAGTGCCAAATATAAATATAAGGTGTGACAGTTTAGCACCTAAGTCTCCTAGGGCATTGGAGCGCTCACAATCTTGAGCAACTGATAAATATAAATATAAGGTGCGAAAGTTTAGCACCTAAGGCTCCAAGGGCACTGAAGCGCTCACTATCTTGAGCAAGTGGCAAATATAAATATATGGTGCGCTAGTTAAGCACCTAAAGATCCAAGGGCACCAGAGTGCTCATAGTCTTGAGCAAGTGTCAACGATAAACATTGGAATAATGTTTTCTCTTTCTTAAGAGAATAGTAGAACCTCTGCTAGATTAGAAGAGGGTCCATGACACGAAGGTCTTTCCCCATTATACTTGAGGGAATATCCATCCATTCTAAGGGAAAACTCTATTGAGCAAAGTCCTCACAGGCACAACAGATAAATTATTTTATACCAGAACAGTAGGAGGTTATCCTCCTAGTAATAATAATAAAACAAATTCACTACATTTTTTATTATTATTCCATACAGATTTATAGCCTAGAGAACAAGTCCTAACCTCTGTTGTCAAGAAAAAAATTACTTGACCAATTTTTAAAAAATAAGGAGAAGTGGGTCTCCCCCCCCCCCCCCCCCCCCCTCTCAAAACTTGTTATTTTTCTAAGCCAAAAAGGATCCTAAGAAAAGTTTGGAATGAGGACCCCACAGCTAGGGAGCAGCTGCCTGATTTTAACTTTCTTAGTTATATGAAAATACCCCATAGCTAGAGGGGCATCTTCCAAATTTTAACTTGCACAGTTATATGCAAGTACTCCATAGATCTAGGGGCAACTTCCAGATTTTGACTTTCTCAGCTCATATTCAAGTACCCTGCAGTGATAGGGGTAGCTTCAAAATTTTAACTTGATCAATTGTATGCAAGTACCCAACAGCTAGAGGGGTAGCTTCAAAATTTTAACTTGCTCAGTTATATGCAAGTACCCCTCAGCTAGAGGGGAAGCTTCCAAATTTTAACTTGATCAGTTATATGCAAGTACCCCACACTTAGAGGGACGACTTCAAAATTTTAACTTCCTTAGTTATATGCATGTACCCCATAGCTAGAGGGGAAACTTCCAAATTTTAACTTGCTCAGTTATGTGTAAGTACCTCACAGCTATAGGGGTAACTTCCAGATTTTAACTTGCTCAATTGTATGCCAGTACCCCTTAATTAGAGGGGTATCTTCAGATATAATAACTTGCTCAGTTCATATACGAGTACCCCACAGTTAGAAGGGTAGCTTCAAAATTTTAACTTGCTCAGTTGCATGCAAGTACCCTGCAGTTAGAGGGGTATCTTCAAAATTTTAACCTGCTCATCTATATGCAGCTAGAGGGGTAGGCTCCAAATTTTAACTTGTGCATGTTATATGCAAGTACCCCACAGTTAGAAGGGGTATCTCTAAAATGATAACTTTATCAGATCATAGGCAAGTACCCCACAGACTACGGGGAAGTTCAATCTTGAAGTTCTCACAAAAAATAAAGCAACTTAGAGAATTGAGCAAGTGCAAGTATTAGTAAAAGGTACGATAATTAAGTACCTCATGATCCAAGGGCATAGGATAGCTCACAGTCTTGAGCAAGTTCCAAGTATAAATATAAGGTACGACAGAATAGTACCTGAGGCTCCAAGGGCACCGGAGCGCTCACAGTATTGAGCATGTGCCAAGTATACATATAAGGTATGACAATTTAGTACCTAAGTCTCCAAGGGTACTGGGGCACTCACAGTATTGAGCAAGTGCCAAGTATAAATATAAGGTACAAAATTTTAGTACCTAAAGGCTCCAAGGGCACCGAAGCACTCACATTCTTTATCAAGTTCCAAGAATATTTAAGGTACAAAAATTTAGTACTTCAGTCTCCGAGGGCACCGGAGCGTTCATAGTCTTAAGCAAGTGCCAAGTATAAATATAAGGTACGACAGTTTAGTACCTAAGGCTCCAAGGGCACCGGAGAGCTCATAGTATCAACCTGAGAATAAAGAAACATGTTGAGTTGTAGAACAAGTTCCAAGTATGAATACAATAGCAAAAAAAGTTACTACAATATCGTAGCTCAGACTCCAAGGGAATAGGAACGCTCATAATATTAAGAAATTGTCAAGCATAAATAAAAGGTACGACAGTTTAGTACTTGGGTCTCCAAGGTCATTGGAGTGCCCATACTATTAACCCGTATTCTGCTTGAGAGGGGGCTAATGTTGAGAAGTCCTCAAGCCACTAAACAGAGAGTGAAATCTTGATTGTGATATTTCGTGCACAAGTCTCTCGACACTACAAGACACTTCTGTGCTAGGGGGATAATGTTGAGAAGTCCTCAAGTCAGTGAACAAAAAGTGAAATCTTTATATTTCATGCACAAGTCTCTCGACACTACAAGTCACTCCTGAACGAGGGGGCTAATATTGAAAAGTCCTCAAGAAAATAAACAAAGAGTGAAATATCCTGGAGTGCGAGGATACACGTAGAGTGGCTCCACCTGCCCAAGATTACAAGTTTGACAGAAAATAGCCTATGGCGAGCGGATTCACTTAGAGGGCTCCACCTAATCAAGACTGCAAGATTGACATAAAATAACCTAGGGCAAGGGGATCCACGTTGAGTAACCCCTCTTCCTAAACTTGATGCTACAGAAAAGGATTGAGGACGAGGGGTCCACCACGAGTGGTACCCTCTCCCAAGATAAATATAAGAAATAACTTATGGCAAGGGGTACACTTTGAGTGGCCCCTCTGCCAAGATCAACGCAAGTTACAGTTTGAGGATAAGGGAGTCCACCAAAAATGGCCCCTCAGTCAAGATTAAAACAATCAAGATTTTATACCGAGCCCCTCGACCAAGAGCAATCTTAAAAAATAGCTGGTGGTGAGGGGGCCCACCACGATGGCGCCTCAGCTACGATCAAAGGAACGAACAGTTTATGGAGAGGGAGTTCACTTCGAGTGACCCCATTAGACAAAGAGGAAAACTCGAAGGTATGGAGTCCAAGATAAGTGACCCATCTTCTAAAGACGGACATGAAAATGAGAGGGCCTACCCAAAGGTCTCCCCCCTAACCACCAGAAACTGGAGACAAGGTAAAATGAGTTAGATATAGGGGACTCACCTAGAGTGGACCTTTTGCCCAAAACCAATGCAGAAAAGAGAATGACTAAAGATGAGGGATTCCACTACTAGAGACCCCTCAGTTACTCCAAATTGAACAGTGTAATGATGTAAAGGCATGAAACTCTTGCATTCCAAGATGAAGTTATTATTTCGTACAAAACCCCTTGGTCTACCCAACAAAAAGATTTTTGTACGAGGGGACTAGTGTAGACAGGTGTCCAACTAATATTCTAGAATAGATAAGGGTGAGTGAGCCCACCTAGAGGGTCTCCTACTACCCAAGTTAGCAAGAAAATATTTAGAGCAAGAGGGTCCACCTTAATTGTCCCTATGATAAGGTGTAAAACCTGGACGAGGGGACTCACAGTGAGTAACCCATCTACCCAAGATATAAGGCCATAGATAAAGGCCAAGTATAAGGGGCTCACTGTGAGAAATCCCTTTAAACAAGATAGGAGGCCACAGAACAAAGGCCAAGGATGAGGGGGCTCACTTTGAGTAACCACTCTACCCAAGATAGAAGGCCACAAAAAAGGCCAAGGATGAGGGGCTCATTGTGAGAAATCCCTCTAAACAAGATAGAAGGTCATATAATAAAGGCCAAGGATGAGGGGGATCACTTTGAGCAACTCCTCTATCCAAGATAGAAGTCCACAGAAAAAAGGTCAAGGGCAAGGGGCTCACTATGAGCAACACCTCTAAACAGGATAGAAGGCCATAGAATAAGGACAAGGAGAGGGGATCAATATCAGTAACCCCTCTAAATAAGATAGAAGTCACATAAAAAGGCCAAGGATGAGGGGCTCACCGCAAGTAACCCCTCTGTCCAAGTTCATACTCGGATAATGTGGTCCATTATAAGTGGCCTCATCTGCAAAACCTAGCATGAAGTAAAAGAGCATTTAATAACCCTAGGGGGAATTAAGAAGTAACCCTAGGTTACCTCAAAATTGAAAATCGAACTTATGTGGTACAAATCCTTTTAGTCTATCCAACACAAAAGACTTTGCACGAGGGGCTAATATAGAAGGGTGTTTCAATCTTGACCAATAAATTTTAGGGTGAGGGTACCTCAAAGACCCCCCACACTTTCAGCTTACAGAAAATATGAGGTTGAGGAACACCCAAAATTCATATTAGATGAGGAACCCACAGGGTCCCTCGATCGCAGAAAATACATATTGGAGAAGGAACCCCCAAGGTCCCCAGTAGTAGAAGGCCATATTAGAGAAGGAACTCCCAGGATCCCTCAACAACAGAAATTCATATTGAGAAGGAACCCCTTCAGGGTCTCTGTAGAAACTCATATTGAGAAGGAACCACACCCAGGGTTGTGACAGAAACTCATATTGAGAAGGAACCCCACCCGGGGTTCTGGAAGAAAATCATATTGAGAAGGAAACTCCCCAGGGTTTCGGTTGAAAGTCATATTAAGAAGGAAACTCCCCAAGGTTTCGGTAGAAAGTCATATTGAGAATGGACCACCTTAGGGTCCTGACAGACACTCATATTGAGAAGGAACGCCACCCATGGTTCCAACAGAAAGCCATATTGAGAAGGAACTCCCCAGGGTTCCGAAGGAAAGTCATATTGGGAAGGAACCTCCTCAGGGTACTGACATAAACTCATATTTATAAGTAACCCCACCCAGGGTTCTAACAGAAAGTCATATTAAGAAGGAACCCCCCAGGGTTCCGATAGAAAGTCATATTGAGAAGGAACCCCCCAAGGTCCTGACAGAAACTAATATTGAGAAGGAACCCCACCCAGGGTTCTAGAAGAAACTCATATTGATAAGGAACCCCACCCAGGGTTCCGACAGATAGTCATATTGAGAAGGACCCCCCAGGGTTCTGGTAGAAAGTCATATTGAGAAGGAACCCCCTCAGGTTCCCGATAGAAACTCATATTCAGAAGGAACCCCACCCAGGGTTCCGGTAAAAAGTCATATTGAGAAGGAACACCCCCAGGGTTTTGATAGAAAGTTATATTAAGAAGGAACCCCCCTAGTGTCCCGGAAGAAATGCATGTTGATAAGGAACCCCACACAAGGTTCTGGCATAAAGTCATAATTGGAGAAGGAACCCCCAGGGTCCCTCGATAGCAAAAATTCATAATTGGATAAGGAACCCCCAAAGTCCATCAACAAAAAAATTCATATTGGAGAAGGAACCCCCATGGTTCCTCGACAACATAAATTCATATTGGAGAAGGAACCCCCAGTGTCCCTCGACTGTAAACAAGTCATATTGAGAGGGAACCCCCTGGGTCTCTCGATCGAAGAAAAACTCATATGGGAGAAGGAACCCCAGGGTCCCTCAAACCCCAAAAATCATTTCTTCACAGAATCCTCAAGGTTCCTCTCCCTCAACTATAAGAACACATTTGGGAGAGGGACCCTCAAGGTCCTCGCCCTAGCTTCTAGAAAATAAGCCAGGATAAGGGAGTGGATACCATGAGCAACCCCTCATCATGTAAAGTCATTCTTTAAAAGAACAAAAGTACTAACACTTACTTACTTGTACAAGTAGCCTAGTTGAGCAGGTAGGGCTCAAATAGGCCAGTTGGGATCTCTTGCGATTTTTATCTTCGCGGCTGAGGAAAAAGGTTTGTTGAGCAAGATAAACCACTCAGCACTTTATGATTGAGAGAATGCTAGTAGAAAGACCCTAAGTTCTCCTAGTCCTCACACATCTCATAGTCAGACAAAACTAGAGTGAGCGGCCAAAGGGTTACTCACAAGAAAAGAACTATTTATAAAATAATTTTGAAGGAGAGGGTCATTTAGGCCCCTCTCAAGAAAAATTATTTAGAAGGGGGTCCTCACGAACCCCTAATGATTACAAATATTTTAGAGGAGGTGGTCCTTGAGACCCCCTCATGTTTATAAAGTTTGTATCAAAAGTTATCGTTTCAAAAGATATTTACCAAATCAAATATTTTGTCTCCATTAGGAGACATATTTTCTTTTTGACTTTGGTTTGTACCAGGTGGAACTTGTCTGAGGGGACATGATGCTGCACACAGGTAGGGACAAATGGTACACTGCAGAACTTGTCCCGGACCAACCCTCTAAGTTTTTGGCACCAAAAGTGCCAACTCATCCCTAGTGCCCAAGTATAAATGGGACCCCTAGGCATGGTCAAGAAAAGATAGAAAAACTAAATAGCACTATTACTCTATTAAAAAATTCACCAGAACCTCTTTAGTATTCTCTCCCTGCTCTCTGTCTCTAAGTTCTGAGTACGTTATTCTTTCACTACCCACTGACGACTATCACTCTCAGGAGTTCCTCTTGAGAAAATTTACTGCTATTGTTGTGAAGTTCATCTTCTTGCAGGGAGGGAGTTCCAGCTGGAACTCCATTTTTACCAAAAGGAGAAGGTTTCATTAGAATCTACTCCGGGTGTTCTTGAGGACCTTGAAGACATCATCCATTGGATTAGGTCATGCCTCACCCTTTTCAATTATTTATACACCCCAGTCTCACTACCCTTTTACAATCTCAACTGATTCCCAGGAAGAGGGTCAGCATTGATGCCCACCTGAGCTAGACGCATAGAAACCATAACATCATCCCTGATAGGGTGAAGAGGGTCAACAGACTGTCTCAGGGGACTTCCATTATTTTATTTTATGGAAGAGTATTAGTTGGGGTCCCATCAATGACCTCCTTTCTCTTCTTGGCCCCCTCAGTAACACTAAGGACACTAGTTTTTATCTTTTACCGAGTGTTCATTGGGTGAGAACCTTTTCCCCATAGGTGGGGAAGAAGATTGGTGGAAAATGGAGAATCCATCTCTGAAATTTCATCTAAGATACCTTTGTGGTGGTCCGTAAAAGCACAAGGAAACATTTTCAGTGTCGACCTACTTCAAGTCAGAATAAAAATGACACTATAGTAAAGTATAACAAAAAGGTAAGAAATTTTTCTTATAAAGTGAAACTAGGGGTTCCACCCCCATGCCAAAATACTACAAGAGATCAGAGGTCATAAAGTCCTGAAAAATGATGAGGTTATACACCTGAGTTTGTCAATGTGAGCTCTCATCTCGACGTTGAGGTAAGATCGACACATGGTCCCATTATCGGGGAACTCTTACCTCATTCACTATGGGTAACTCTCCCTCATTGAATTCCTAATACCCTGATATAAATAAGTATCAATATTTCCAATTATTATGGGAAGTTCGGTTTATTTAGGGAAGTTTTCGATCAAGAAGACAAGCTACAAAGTGATAGTAACAATGGAAAGCTCTCCTAGTGACCACAGTGTAACATGCCCAAAAGACATCAATTGGGAGATCAGTATCCTAGGCAACACTCTGGAGGTGAGCAACCCCAAATGGGTCACTCCAGTAATTCTTCGTCATCTTGGTAGGGGCCACACCGATTGAAGCAAGAATTGATTTTATTGATGGATGGAAGGGAATACCAAACCTTATCTTGAACATCTTCTCATAAACGACCACTTCTCCCTAAAAGAGTGATTAACTTAGTTAACCCGTTGCTTGGTAGACAAAGGAGGAAGATAAAGATCACTCAAGCGAGTTATCTTAAATATCCTCCACAGATGTGGCTCAAAGGATCTACCTCAAAGGTTCTCCACATACATGACTCGAAGGATCTACCTCAAAGATTCTCCACAGACCTGACTCAAAGAATCTCTCTCGAAGACTCTCCACGGACGTGGTTTGAAGAATCCAACTCGTAAATCAAAGTCACTCGAATGGCGATAGTTTGTAATATGAAATAAAATGAATTATATCATGTACTTTATCTTATGTTATATGTTGAGCAAGGTTGTTTGGTACCCGTGAGGAACTATGCCTAGAAGGGCATGGGAGGGATAACATGCTCTATCGAACAACCTCATCTTGGGAACCTCGCAGGGACATGGTTTGGAGGATTGGGAGCAAGGAAACGTTAGGAATATAGTTACCAACCCACTTGGCACACTTGGATAAAACTTAATCTAGCATATGTGGTTCCTTGAGCCACCTACAATCGAGATACCATAACTTTCACTCATTCGGGGGAACCTCCTCGAGGTACGTCAATCTTGCAACCTTGTCCCAAGGATAGTTTTTAGCCAACAAATAGAAGACTAAACACTCGAGCAACCTATCAGCCGAGCAACCTCAAATTAGATAGTATCTCGTCTGACTGATGTGACCATACACCTAGTGGGGTCACTATTTACCCACTTTCTGACGTCATAACGTCTGGAATTTAGGGACTCTAAGTTACAACACTCAAGAGGGTTTATCCTTAGGATGACAGGCCTAGTCCACCAAATATGACCCCTTAGCCGTTATAAGATAACCCATAAGTTTCCACGTCACATCCCTCGTTAATCCCCACCATGCCTCCAACTAATAAAGCAATTTCCTGCCATATTATGAGATCCCATGAATTTAATGAAATATCTCCTATATTAATAAGGTGGGGTACTTGTACATTTAATGTGGTTAATAATATTGAACATGAGCAAAGTTACCCGAGTAACCTTGTCTTCATATAAGTACACTAACCAAATAGTTTATGGGGAGAGCATTGTGAACCTAGAATTGCTGCCCAACTTCCTTCATACATGAGATCTCCCATGAGGACATTATTCCCACACCCATTTAATACCTATATCATTGAACATTAACTGATCTTGAAGTTCCTGCCTTGCCTCTATTGTGTCCAGAGTGCTTGCTCTTTCTCCCTCCGACTAAGCTACTTGTTGGTCCCATATATTTATTACACATGTTGTGTATTTATGGTGTAGACATATCATTTAATATAAGTCTGAATAGTGAATCTCATTTCCTTTTATTCACCTGTGTTCATTGTAATTATTTAATACTGTATGGAGTGTTAATACCGATCTTGATTAGGGATTATGCCTCACTTGATACTAACTGTATTCCAAGAACCCACATCTTACATTTGGTGACTCTGCTGGGGAGGTATTCTCTTTTAAAAAGATTGGAGAGGATAACATTGCTAGGATCATTGACTTTGATGCCATATAGCATGAGGAGGATGCAGAAATCTCCATATTGCCTAAGGGCGTGAGAGTAGTATGAACAGAACCTAGTGCGTCCACTACTGGTGTGACAGAAATGACGTGTGTACATGCAGGAATAGGCCCAGCACAAATGAAGGGGCTCATGGGTTTGTTCACAAAGTTCATCAAGATTTCAGATACCCAAGCGATGCTAGGAGTAATCTCTTTCACGATGCCACTAACTGGAATACCTGCTTCTATGGTCACAAGGGGTGTTATTGCTCCCACTTTCAACAGTATTCTCCCCACTACTCCACCAATCTTTGGCAGCATTCCTCCCATTATGGTCTCGCCTTTTGTGACAGGGCTAGTGGCGCAAGATCGGGTAATGACTTCGATAACTCAGGCCATAACTTGTGGCATGGGGAAAAACACACCACCCTCTCCTGCGACGCCATTTGTGGTGATAGTGCAGCCGAAAAGTTCTCCACCGACCAGCTTGGAGGAAATAAAGAAGGAGCTACTGAAGTTCATAGCAGTGTCTAAAGGGGAATATATTTATTAGTTATACGATGACTTCCGTACTCCATATCTAGAGGCATATAACAACGAACCCTACCCAGTAGTGTATATTCCACCAATATTTGATAAGTACATGGGGAAAGGTGTAAACCCTAAGGAGCACATGAATAGATTTATTGAAAGCCTTGGGTCCCATTACAACGATAAAAAGTTAATGTTGAGGGAATTTTCCAAGTCCTTGGTAGAGAAAGCATACACATGGTATTCCCACCTAGCCCCAAGCAGCATGGCCTCCTAGTAGGAATTACATGTTTTGTTCGTATAAAAGTTTTTTTTTTTGCCAAAGATGAGTTTACACTCACACAACTAGAACATAAGAAGCAGAAGCTAGGGAAAGATGTTGTGGCCTATATTAGGAGGTTTCACGAGCACCCTCTAGTCGTAATAGAGGAAACGCGAGTGGATAAACTTTTTCAAGTTTGTTAGAAAGTATTGTTGCCCGAATATATTTCCCACTTGAATAATGAAACACGTGAGGGTACGTTCGCAACATTCTTGAAAGTAGTGAGGAACATCACCTGAGTGGTTAAGACCGTATTTCCCACGCCTTCCTTATCAAGCTTGATTCTAGGCCAGTGGTTGCCTCGGGTTGGGGAGTACCCTCGAGGGTTAATTATGTAGACAATGGGGGTAAGGGGGAAAGTAGTGGCGGCCGAGGAGGAAGAAGAGGTAGAGGTAATAAAAAAATATTTAAAGGCGAGGAAGACCCCCCCGAGCTACCTTGCACGGTGGAGCAAGCCCTAAAACTATATGATCTCATAGTTCATGACAAGGTATGTATAGCGATCAATGTTACCACGGTACAATTCTCCCCAGAGGACAGTGAGAAACCTCACTATTGTCCACTTCACAATCGAGTGAACCACCCGACCAAGGTTTGTTTTTCACTAAGAATGTTGATTGACAATCACGTGAAGAATGGAGACATCTAGCTACCCCAAGATAATGTGAATGATAATCCTTTACCTCATCATGGGGCCCATACGGCCAGCGC
This sequence comes from Sambucus nigra, assembly GCA_949130495.1. Taxonomy (NCBI): domain Eukaryota; kingdom Viridiplantae; phylum Streptophyta; class Magnoliopsida; order Dipsacales; family Adoxaceae; genus Sambucus; species Sambucus nigra. The sequence continues at coordinate 167,411,217 of OX422210.1, read as the reverse complement.
TTTTGATAAAGAGGTTGAACAACTGATGAGAGACTAGTGGTTCAAAGAGAATGACTTTGAAGAATCTCTGGTGGAATGCACTTTTGAGTTAGCTCAGCTCCAATTAGAGGATGAGACGGAGAAAGAAGATGAACAAGAAAGAGAAGAGTATGACCCCATCAAGGGACTAAGTAGGCAGATGGGAGCCTGCTATCTGGAGGCGGTAAATGCAATGATAGCCTACGATGAGGCTGCATATAGAGACGTAAAAGAAGTCTATGAGCTAGAGGATGAACAAATTGACTCGTGGATCAAATGCGTGGTGGTTTCTCGCTCATCGAAGTTCGATTGGTTCTTAGATCAGGTTGGTCTCCCCAAGCACTCGCGACTAGAGGTTACGCGAGCCATCTTAGATATTGCAAAGAAGAATACAGCACCACACCTGAAATGGAAAGGGCCTATGGCCAAGCTCGTAAGAATATACCTCTCCAAAGTCAACAGATTTATCAAGTACCCCCACAACAGACCTTTGTATGTTACGACGTTCGTGAATGATTATTTTTTCTCTCGTGTCCTGTTAAATGGGGGAGAATCCATCAACATAATTCCAATTGGGTCATTTTGTGCCACTGGCCTGTCGAAGACAAGGATAGTGCCACATTCATGGGCAATTTCAAGGTATGATAATTAATCTTCCAAATCTGTGGGGTATGTCAGTGTAGGAATCACAATAGGGAATATCACCTCCCACATCAATCCTCATAACATGAACTCTGAACCATCATACCAACTACTAGTTAGCAGGGTATGGATTCACAACCTTGGGTTGGTACCCTACACCTATCATTAGTGTGCTAAGGCGAACGTAAAAGGTAAGGAAGTGTTGATTCGAGCGTCCAAGAAACCCTTTGCAAAGGAGGAAGCTCATATGGTGGACATTACCTTTTACATAGATTTAATAGAAGAAGACACAACAATAACAATGTATACTGGCGGAACAAGGGTCCTGACCACCCGAGACAGACTACGAGCACCCACTCAAATGGTAGTGGCTTACAAAGAAGAGTGTGATTTAGACACGGAAGGTCCCCTAGTCTATCAAGATAGCTCCCAGACCGAATGACTCCGTGCATTGATCCAATTGAGCACCAAGTCCAGAATTAGAGTATTCTCAATAGGCATACTTCAAGAGAGTTGGATGATAATCTTCGAAAGTGACCCTTTAAAGAAGAGGCCCCTCGCCAGTCTAAAAGGATAGTTTTTCCTAATAGCAAAATTATATACAAGTTGTGAAGGTGTGAGCGATCAAGTGAAAGTCTAGACGATGAGGCCGACCCGATATATGAATGCTTCCTGGTGGACAACCAGTGGCAGTGTTTGGTGATTGATAACTCAGGGGTTCATGAGTTTGTAAAGGAAATAGAGGAGGAACCTGAGTGCATGAAGGATATACCTAGGACGCAGATCCAGGAGTTGCAAAAAATTGATTTTCCTAAAGAGGGTGATAATCCTAACCCTATCTTTATCTCGAAGGATCTAGAAGGGGTGTCTCGAGAGGGGTTGATTAAGTTACTGCTGGAGTTCAAAGACGTTTTTGCATGGAAGTATACTGAGATGCCCAGAGTGGACAAGGAGGTGATTTATCATAAATTGAATGTTTTGCCATCAGTCATCCCGGTAAAATAGGCAACCTGAACCTACAAGGTAAAGTTATATTTAAATATCAATGATGACGCTATAAATAGCACCACCAAGTCAATATAAAATGTATGAGCTTGAACCAGTATATCAATGGTAGAATGTCAATATAATAGTGAATAATCATAAGGGGCGAGGAGAAGAGGATGAACATAAATATGTATAAGTGGTTCATCCCAACTTGGCCTATATCCACTGTATGGGGTGTGTGTATGAATCCACTAATAAGGCTCTAATGGCTTGTGAATACAACACACATATATAAGCTTTCTCTCTCTCTAACTGCACAGAGTTTAGCTAGGGTTTTGAATAACTGATCCCTTTTTATGGAGAATATGAAGTGTATATATAATTTTAGGGGGTGTAATGCACCCCCCAAGCCTCCAATAGGCGCGTGGTCCCAAAGGTCTCCAGTAGGAAGATGGCATTTATCATAAACACATGTAACTAATGGTGATGGAATATTTCCTCATATGAGGGAATAATCTGGCTGTAACTAAATTATCCATGTGGACCAAGTAGGCGTGCATCCAGAGCTTCACATACTCAGAGTGTCTTCTAGAAAGGGATCGATTGGGAAAAGTATGAGACATAAAGGTCGGCATCTAATATGATGGAAGTGAATGACTGGAGTCTTGGCTGATATGAATATGCCAAGACGATGTTGAGTCGGGTGTAGTGGACTCTTACTTGCACCAAACGAGAGGATGTAGACATCCAAGATGACATGTTACCATCTCGACCAAGTCCTGGATGAGACCACATGGTATGATAGAAGGCCTTTTTATAAGGTAGGTTTCATTGGGTCGGCCCAGGAGGATCAGATCTAGGTTGGGTCGAGGGTACACTTATGGCATATCAATCACCCCCATCCCTTAGTCTCTGAGGTAATGAGGAGGATGAGGGTTGAACATCCAAGTCTAAAAATGCCCATTGACATGGGTGTGATGAAATCAGTTTGCTGAATGATCATAAATAAATGACACTTGTCACATAGGCCATGAATCAGCGTGGTAACCAAGGGGTGGCTATAGCGTGCTTAGGTTAATGAACCCTAATGATGGCCCATGGTGAATCATGCCTAAACCATTACCTTATTATATAAACTCATTTGAAAACATCTTTAACCATTTCTTCTTGTTCGTTCTTGTTTCCATTTTTTCTTTGTAAGCATCGACGTTATCCCTCCCCACTGTCCAAGCTTCCCCTAACCTTTCTTATGTGTTCTTGGTGATTTCCTTGAGATTAAAGACTTCCGTTTATCTCACTTTTTTCCCACTCTTAAATTTATCATTGGATTTCCATTTTAACCTCTATTTTTGCATTTATTTCATTTTTTCGCTGACTAAGTGGCCTGATTTGAGGTGGTTTTATGATTGAGAGGAGAGCTTTGTGAGGTTTCTGGCGACCGAGTGGCCTTGTTTGGTTATTCTGATCAACTTTCATTATCTTCTCCGGTGAGTATTCATTATGTTATTCATGCGTTCTTGACCTCAAACTATTCAAATTCCTTGATTTGATCATGGGTCAAACCTTGGTCAAAGTTTCAAGTGTTCTAAGAATTCTTTGCTATTTTAGTCAAGTGTTGGGTCATCTCTTGGATGTTAAGGCCCTTGTATAAGTTAGCCGAGGAGTTTCCAAATCTCAGAGAGAGGTGTTTTACTAAGATTAGGAAGTAGGAGGTCTTGTACGCTGCTCGACCCAAAGAGAAGCCTTTCCCCTCCGACCCATTTATCTGGTTCCTCGGGTTGTAGTCTCTCCACCTATTATAGAGATTAGTGCCTCTATGTATGAATCATCTGAGTCAGTGGGTGAGAATATTTATGTCTCTCATATGACTGAGGACGCAGGTTCCCTCAATGAGGTTGTGGATCTATCTCACGGTGCGTCGTCCTTCGACCAAAGTGAGCCTTCGGGTAGAGCCTATTCTTTTGATTATGTCATTGACTCTGGATCATCCCTTGAGATCCTATCGGGCTCTGTCGAGCCTAGGGTCAATATTATGGTGGCTCCACCCTTGATGGCAATCACCATATCGGTTGTTGAGGGGAACAAAACCCGACCGATACTATCATCCCTCTTTATACCTTCCCACCAAAAATGCCTTCTCATATCCTGATACATCTTATCCCCATCGAGATGCACTAAAAATAATGATCCATGGGCCTCTTAAATGGATTCCCTACACAATTTCTCGATTGAAGATACCAATAACCTCCTATTGTATTGCAATCCTATATAAAAAATAATGGTGTAAAGAGGTACATCGGTAACCAAAAGTTCAAACATTTTATCTTTGCACGCCACGTCATCTTTCTATACTTGGACTACTAGCATAATAATATCAATCAACTCTCCAGTTACCTTAATTAAACCCACGTTCGTTAATGAAGGGTTGAAAAATTGCCACACGGTTGTTAACTCAAAGCATGTTCTACTATACTAGCCTTTCCTGAATAATATTAAATTGTAAATTGGTAGTCTTTAATGAACTCGAACCACCGTTGTTGCCTCATGTTCAAATATATTTACATGAATTATAAGAGAGAAATTTATAATTTCTCATTTTAGTTTTATTTGCCTTATCCCATTACACCCCGCTTCACTTTCATGACCGTTCTCAAGTCTTCGAAAAGAAGAAACGTTGGTGACATTTGTAAGGTTGCCGATCATTCATCAAAACTTTACCTGAAAAGAGCTATGAGGTGATTTGGTAAAGATTTAAATACCCATGAGTTGTTTTTTAAAGAGTTTGAATTTAAAAAATTTGAAAAAAAAATTATACATGATTTTTAAAGAATTTTTGAAAAACTCATCAGCTCATTAGAATGACTGGGTATGTCGTTTAAATGAGATTAGATATGTCGTTTAAACAAGGTTCCCACGTTTGAACAAGATCTGAAATGTCGTCTTTTGGGTTCACTCTGGAATGTCGTTCGAAGTTTCATTGGAAATCGTTTGAACGAGATAGGCTAGATCATTCAAACGAAGTGGCAGTTCGTTCAAACGAGTACAAATGTTTTTATTTTTCAAACAAATCTTTAATACCTATCTCTTTGCAACAACTTTCCATATAAATAGAGATGCGGTATTAGACACTTAAAGAAACCTTTTTATAGTTCTTTTTATGATCTAACTCTCTAATCTTTTCATCCAGACCCCTCGGATATTTGAGGATCACTTTGCCAAATCAAGAAGAACTCAACCAAAAGTTTCAAAACCCATGTAGAGATTCTCTCTACTGCTGATTTCTAGAGTTGAGTCTCTAAGACTAAAAAAAAGGAAATGCGATTCCTGAGGCTGATTGGTGGCTATCGAGGCAAGAGTTATTTGATGTGGGTAGTGTTGAACTGTATCTTTTTTGTTAAATAATTGAAGATGCTTGTGCATCATACTTAGTGGATTTTAAGTAGTTTGTAAGTCATTACGTTCCTGTCAAACTCTTTAACAGTGCTGAATTAAAGGTTTTGCCTAAAACGAATTTTTCTCTTTCTTCTGCATTATGTTTTGTTTATAATTTGGATTCACAATTTATCTTGCATGTTCACTTTAAATTAAATCAAGATAAAATTTTATAAAAAGTGAATTTGTGTGTTTGGACTAAGATACAAGTAATTACATATAGCCCCTTCCTTTTCAAATTGGTATCACAGCATGTTACACTAATTTATTGCATAATCTTTAAATTTAGGATCATGTGGATAGTTTTTATAATAGGCTACCTATTTTTATGAGTTAAATTGTGCTTATTGGAACGCTCGAATGAGGTCGGCATTGAAGTTGATTGACGAGAGAGTCTGGCTTGTCTATAAAAGCGGGTGAATACCACCCACTGTGACTAATGATAATCTCAAAAGTCTGAAACTTGTCACTGCTTGGACAGAGGATGATTTTAAATGGAGTAATTTTAACTATCACAGCTTATGTGCTATTTTTCGAGCCATCACCCCTGACGAGCTGCATTGCATCATGACGTGCACCTCGTTTAAGAAAGCATGGGATAACCTCCAGCTCACTCATGAGGGTACCAACATTGTGAAAGCTTCTAAGTTGCAAAATCTCACAACACATTTCGAAACTATTACTATGCTAAAATCTGAGACTTTTGATGAATTTTATGCTAGATTATCTGATATAGTCAATTCTATTTTTAATTTGGGTGAGAGAATTCCTGATATGCGCGTTGTGAAAAAGAATTTAAGAACCCTTTCGTCTTGTTTTATCCCTAAAATCACAATCCCTAATTCGTTGGAAATTTTAGATATCCTTAGGTTAGAAGAACTCATTAGATACCTTTAAACTTATGAAATCGATATGTTCCCTAAATTTCATAAGCCGAAAGAAAAAAGGATTGCTTTAAAAGAACAATCTAACTACAAAGTAGAGGTCTCTTTTGACTCCGAATTTGATTTTGATATTCATGATCTTGCCCTTTTGGCAAAAAAATTCAAAAAGTTTCTCAAACTAAGAAAATAAATTTCTTCCAAAGAAAATAAGAGTTTTGAGAAAAATAAAGATTTTAAATCGGGCAAGAAAATTTTTGAAAAAGAGAGATGAGAGTACCCTAAAAATGACAAGGAACGACACTACGAGTTCGAGGGTAAAGGTTACAAAACCCACGTGTGTATTATGCGGATAAAGAGATAGGTTGAAGGTAAAGTTGTCTATAATGCCACAATTGGTGATAGGGAGGTCGAGTCGATGGATTCTGGGGATGAATCATCGCATGGATGTAACTTCATCGCTTTCATGGTCAGTCATGTTATTACATCGAGTAGTCTCACATCGATGAGGATGCTTCTTAACATGATGACCACGACATTGAGTCTAGTCATTTCGGAGACAGTGGGGAGATGATGATTTGAGTGGGGGAGAAAGTGTCCTTTGATGAGCCTACGATGAAATTACACTGAGTCCTTTAAAAGGAAAAATAAAAATAAAAATTTGGCACTTAAGGTGTTATCGCTACAAAAGGCGATGAAAGAGTCAAAAGAGAGTGACTCATCGATGAGAGTTTCTTTGGGAGAGAGTTATGTTAGTGGAAAGGAAAAATGGTAACTTAACGAACAAAGTGTCTAGTCTTATGAGAGATATTCAAGCTTCATTAGAGAGTCATAAAAAACTTGAATCCCTTGTATCCCAACTCGAGAAAGATCTCGAGCGTGACAAAAGTTCAAGTTTACTATAGAGGATATATTGAAGAAGGTAGGAAAGATGTTCCTAGGTCTTACCTTAGATTTTAAGGAGAGGCAAGGAATAGGTTATGATGGTGCATCCACTTCTCATGCCAAACTTGAACCGGTTCTTAAGTTTATAGTATATCCTTATGGGCCTCGACCTAAACCATAAAAGAAATTTTAACCTAATCGAGCGAACCAAGGTAGACCCAAACAAGTCTATGTTAGAACCTATAACAAAAGGAGAGGTAACCTTAGAGAATTTTCTACAAGTTAGGAAGAACTATACGTACACATATTCATGTGAACTGCTATAGTGACTTTACTAGTCTTAAAGAGAAAGTTGAGTTCCTAGTCGTCGCTTCTTAAAGCTTAATGAAAGAATTTCAAAGGATGTCTATGACTTTTGAGAACACTTTTAACACTACAACTAGATCCAACAATGATAAGGGCAAATAAATATTTACATCCACTTAGGTACCTAAGCAAGACGATAATGCTCTTGTTGTTCATGCTACTCTCAATGTTTAAGGCATTTCACAATGGTATTTTCATAGTGGTTACTCTAGGAATATAACCGATGACAAATCATTTTTTACCAACCTTATAGATCGCAGGGAAGGAAAAGTCACCTTTAGAGATGGGAGTAGGTCTAGCATTTGAGGACGTGGTTGGGATTCCCTAAGCTATATAGTGTGTTATATGTTGAAGGGTTGAAAGCGAACTTAATTAGTATAAGATAACTTTACGATGCAAACTTTATGGTAAAGTTTGACCAGTCCGAGTGTAAGGTATATGATCAATCCGTTTAACTATTACTAGAACGAATGAGGACCAATGATTATTTCTAGGGGATCATTCCTATTTTTTTTTGTGTGTGCAAAATGTCATGGTCTCCTCTATAGACATTTGGCATCAACGACTAGGTTGTGTGAAATTTAGATATCTTGAGAGATTAGTGAAGAAAGACCTACTTCGTGGATTATCATCGCTTCGAAAATCAACCTCCTCGGATTATGGTCCTTGCCAACAAAGAAAACAAATTCAAAGTCCCAATCGAAAGTTGAATGCGATTACCGCCTCTCATGCATTGGAGTTAATACACATGAATCTTATGGGTCGTACTCGTACGGGGAGCATTGGTAGTAAGCGATATATTCTCATCATAGTCGATGACTTTTTAACATACTCTATCGTTAGGTTTCTTATAGAAAATTTTGGTGTGATTGAGTTCCTAACAACCAAGTGTCGTGTCTTATAAACCAACACGATGTCACTATTTATCAAATTCATAATGACAACGGAACTAAATTTAAAAAAGTTGGGGTGGATTGCCATTATGATGGAGTAGGCATCAACCACGAGTTTTTTATTATTCATACTCCTCAACAAAATCGTATTATTGAGAGGAAGAACCGAACGATTCAAGAAATGGCTAGAACGATGATTCTTGGGAGAAACATGCCTAGAAATTTTTTAGTAGAAGCGGTGAATACCGCATGCCATACGGTGAATAGGGTATATCTTTGTCCATATAGATTACACACGCCATATGAGTTGTCGATAAGGAAGAAGCCCAACCAATCATATTTTCATGTTTTTGGGAGTCCTTGGTACATTTTTATAGATAAAAAGAAGTTAGGAAAGTTTGGTTATCAAAGCGATGAAGGGATATTTTAAGGATATTCATCGTCGAGTAGGGCTTATAGGGTTTTTAACCTTGCAAGATCTAAGGTTATGGAGTCAATAAACGTGATAATTAGAGATAACGTGCCGACTAAGTCTATTGATCCTAACCTTGAGTGTGAGAATGATTCACCCTCGGTGATGATCCTTTTTTTCCTCATAATACCCTGGTGGACCTGATGATACGCAAATATTATGTATTTCATCCTCTGAACCTACGCATTTTAGCCCCCTTGGGTATCTTATTCCCTATATTTATGTTTGTTAACTAGATAACCTCATATTTCTAAGTTAACATGTTTTGCAGGGGTTAATTGAGCATTTATAGGTATTTGGATGCTAAGTGTGAAGTTCGGACGCATTCCGCTCAATTTCTGTACGTGATTGCACATTCAAGGGTATTTTAGTCTTTTCACAGCTTGGGCACCTAGCACAACATCTTCAAGGAAGTTGTATCCCTCCTCTCAAGCTTCGCATGGTCGCGAACGGTGCGCGATTCCGATTCAGAACGAAGAAGTTACGAGATTTTTAGCGAAAGGAAAAATAATGAAACCCAAAGAGGAGGAGAAGAGGAGGAAAAGGAATGCAGCAGGCTTCCTTGGCTGAGACTTGCTTGATCGATCGATCAATCAAAAGGATCGATCGATCCTACAGATTTTTGCCACGATTTCAACCATCGATCGATCGACTAAATGGGTCGATTAATCGATCCCTTGTTTTCTATAGATATTTTGCTTTTCTTTTCTTTCTTCTTTTCTTTTATTCCAATTTACTATAAATACATTTTTGTTGTAATAATCAGATATTCTAGTTTAGATAGGTTTAGAAGATAGGTTAGCTTAGGGTTTGGGTTTTTTACGAGTTCTTCTTCATTTCTCTTTGGATTAACACCCCTTTTTGGTATGTAAGTTGACTATTCATTACCCTCTCCATTAATATAGTTGTTTTCCATTCTTTCTTGCTTTGATAAGTAGGTTTATAAGCTTTCTTAATTAGTTTACATGATTTCTTTTATTTCTTTCTAGTATAGATTTATCGCGTTTATTTATCGCTTTCCATTTATCGCATTTTAAGAATGCTTTCTAGCTAAGTTAAATTAGGTTGTGTTTGAATGGAACTCACTCAAGTTGACGCATTGCTTTGCTTTGATGATGGCATTTACGGGTCTATTTTGGGTGAGTTGTCCTAGTTATTGTGCCTAGGAGATGTGATGGGGCATATCATGTATGTCCCGTGCTTACGACTTTTCCTGCATAATTTTTGAGGTATTTGTTGACGCCAAAATCTTATTAAGCTTTTATGCGGATTTAGGGGCGTGACAAACCTTGATTCAATTAACTATCGAAACGAGACGTATTCTAAATAACTCGTCGACCCATGTATCCCTTTTATACAAATTAACTCGGGTGAGGGATATTCGATGCAACCTATAGTTTTTCTCGCTTTGTTAGTCTAGTTTCAATATACTTGCCTAGATTAATATTTCCCTTTCACGCACCTTTTATTTTAGTTTGTAATAAACTTTTACTCTTTTATTTCAGAGAACTAAATCTTATAAATTCTAGCATCTCGTCCCTCTGGATTTCAGATACCCGACTTACCGCTAGACTTTCCCCGCAAGTGTAGTCGTAATTTAGGTTTGTTTGTATTGAGTAGGCGAAATGAAAACAACGACTATGCCCTTACACGCGCACACTTTTCGCACTCGATCAAAAATGGCGCCCTTGCCGGTGACGAGTTTCTTTTATACTTTATTTGATTTAGTATTTCATAGTATTTTCTTTCTATTTGTATTATTTTCTAATCTTTTTGCAAGACTTCCACATTTGAGCACTTAGAAACGCTCAAATTTCTCCCATGCGCACTTACTTCGTGGAATTCGCCACTTGGGTTATTTTTGGGGTAAGCATGTCTTATTCCAATTCTTTCGGTAATCATTGTTATAATTCTCAAAATGCCCGTAATCTTATGACTTTTGGTGAATACTTAGAATCCCAAAGAATTTCAAATTCAAATATGACTTTGGGCGAGTATAACGAAAGTCAAAACTTGGGTTATTGGAATTTTGATGATGATGACCATGATTTTGGGCCTTTACCTCCTTATAATAGGAATTTTGAAACGAATTGCAATAGTTTTCAAAATTCCTATAATAATGAGTTTTTGTTTAAGTCCGATGGTAATTTTCAAAGTTCCCATTTTCATGCATCCTCACCTCGACCTATGACATTCGGTGAGGGCTTGCGTATGTATGAGAATGAGAAAATTGAAAATCGTTATCGGGAAGAAAATCACTCGTGGAAACATGACTTGGATTTATTATTTGAGTCTGACGATGATTTTGCTTCTGTGACTTTTGAAGTCGAAGAATGTTTTGAACCAAATGAGGTACTTTTGCCTACTTTGGAACAAACCATTCTAGATTTTTCCCATTGCACAATTGATATTGAAAGTGATGATGAAAATGATATAATATATATTTGCAATGAAATGATTTCTTCTTTGGCCCCCAATGAAGAACATTTCATTGAAAATTATATTATTTCATTTGAAACTCAATCTTCATGCGATGATGATTCATCTCATGAGATTGAATTTCTTTCATCCCCATTTTCATTCTCTATTATCACACCGTCACAAGTACCCGATGATTCGGTTTCAAACTTTAATGTTTTAAACCTTTTCGCCGATGAGGAGTACTTGCTCGAGTCGCATTCCATGATCGCATCTGTGCCTTCATGTGTGTCGCCTCCCATTCCAATTTAAAAATCCTTGGGAGTATATTCATCTTTTTTCGGTCCCCACATGTGTTTTTCACCCGTTCAATACAAACCCCCCATCGTCCCTCCAAAAATTTTAATTGGCGATGGTTCCTTTCTTACGCCTTACACATGCCTTCCGTTGTTCAAACATAATTCATATTTATCGAAAGGCATCCTTGTATGTTAGGGTACACCGGTTATCCTCCAAAGTCAAATCATTTTTACGGTGGACCCTCGGCTATTTAGAATTCTAGTGTATAGTTAGTGTGAAACCTAAATAGTAGGTTGTATATAGTTTGCTTTTTATTCTTTCTTTTTATCTTTCTTTCTTTCCTGTTTAATTTAGTCTAGTGTAATTAGTTAACTTTTTATTATTTGTTTTTGCTATGCTCGATACTAACTTCTTTTGTAGAATATTTGAACTTGTTCTTATGGGGATCGCTCCAATTTTGGGTAACATCGCTCTTTTCCTCTCTTAACTTGGTTCCTAATTCACATTGAGGACAATGTTAAGTTTTAAGTTAGGGGGTGTGGGATATTCTATCCATTTCTTTATTTAGGCCATGTTTTTTCTCACATGTTACTTACTTAGCATGCTTTTCTTAGAAAATTGAAATTTTCAAAAAGATTTTCTTTTTTTTCCCTTTTTTTGGGCATTTTGCCTTTGTTTCCGATGATAAATTTCAATAATTGCCCGATCCAATAGACAACCCAATGATGCATGTTCTCGATTTCAGAAGTTATTAGACTTTAGTCTCAATTATTGATATTGTGAATATGTTCATGAATTAAACTTTAATCCCATGAGCACATGTACTTTTATTGTAATATTGATTTGGTTTAAGATTTTTATAACTCGGTAATCTTTTGTTGCATTTTATATACTTACACCGAGTAAGCTTTGTACCTTTCGTCGTTTGTGAGTGTATACACTATTATTTTCTCATTGAAAACGTTGAATTCGTTGGTAGTCTCATTATTCTTTCATTTGATCGTTCATTAATTGAGTTCATACTTGAAATGTGTTACTTGATCATGATTTTCATATATTGTTTTGACTCGAGAATTGCGTAAACTTTTCGAAATGATCATAGGCATTCTTTGTTATATAACCCATATTATACTTGACCTCACCCTTATATGTTTACCCTCGTTAACCCCTTTGAGCCTAAATATAGCCTTTCGTTTCATAACCCCATTCCCATAACCAACTATAAATTGGAGTTTTAAACCATACATACACTTTCCATACCTTTGTTTAGAATGTTGCTTGGGATTGAATGTTGTGGTTGTGATGTCGATTGCAATTTAGGTACGTGAGAGTTTGAAAAGTAAAGAAAAGCGATGTGAAAAAAGAGATGCAAAAGAGAAAGCAAAAAGCAAAATAAAACAAAAGAAAACATGAGATAAAGAAGAAAAGAAAAGAAGTAGAAAGTTGTAAATGTTGTGTATATAGTTCAATAAGCTTTGATTACTCTCCCCGATGATTTATCTAATGCCGTTTCAGAACTTGTTTTCCAATTTTGATATTGCCTGCATTTTCCAATTATCCCGAGTTTTCATTCCAAACACTTTGAATTCGTACATACATTCCTTCATTTCTCACCCTAGCCAAACCTACATTACAACCCTATTAAAGTCCTATGTGATCTTAGGTTGATTTAATTTAAAAGTCATAATAGTTTTGATAATCTGTGAAAATACATTTCACCTCTTTTAATGTGCGGTATCTTTCATTGAGATTACAATTTTTCAGTTTATATATACCGTTCTTCATTTTTGACATGTGTGCGGCCTAGTTTCCATTTCCATTTACTCTTTAGCCCGCAAGTTCCGTGTGTTACCTCCCTCTTTTGAGTGAATTCTCTTGATGAGTGTATTTCCCATGAGGATTGAATATATGCTTGCATTAATTTAGTATCCGGTTTATATAATTTTTTTCGAAATCACCCTTTGCATGTGCTCGCTCCCCCTCCCACATTTTAAGGTTTCAATTCTATGAGGGGCATTCTATAATGTTAATGATTTGGATCTTGTTTGAATCCGTTCAATGTGCTAATAATGCGTATGAAATTATTTTCGCTATTGTTAGGCTTGTCGCATGTTGGGTTGGGCATATTTTGAGGAAACCATATGATGTTTATGGGTACCATCCCTGAAAACCCTCACGAGATGACACTCATCCACTAGGGTGACCTAGGGGTTTAACGGCTTATTGCATATGCTAAATGCATTCAAATCGCTTGTGAAAGTGGTAATTTGATTTTATGCCATACTTTTGTACTATCTCCGGCTTTCGATTTTCTTGTATTTCTTGTTGCATCCTATTTCATTGCTATGGACTAGCAATGTGTAAGAGGGGGTGTGATGATACGCAAATATTGGGTATTTCATCCTCCAAACCTACGCATTTTAGCCCCCTCAAGTATCTTATTCCCTATATTTATGATCATTAACCAGATAACCTCGGATTTCTACGTTAACATGTTTTTCAAGGGTTAATTGAGCTTTTATATGTATTTGGATGCTAAGTGTGAAGTTCGGACGCATTTCGCTCAATTTTTGTACGCGATTGCACGTTCAAGGGCATTTTAGTCTTTTCACAGCTTTGGCATCTGGCCCAATATCTTCATGAAAGTTGTATCCCTCCTCGTAATTTTTGCGTGGCCGCGAATGGTGTGCGATTCTGATTCAGAACGAAGAAGTTACGGGATTTTTAGCGAAAGGAAAAATAATGAAACCGAAAGAGGAGGAGAAAAGGAGGAAAAGGAATGCAGCAGGTTGCCTTGGCTAAGACCTGCTTAATCGATCGATCCTTTTAGATTTTTTCCACAAATTTCAACCATCGATCGATCGACTAAAGGGGTCGATCGATCGATCCCCTGTTTTCTGTAGATATTTTTCTTTTCTTTTCTTTCTTCTTTTCTTTTATTCCAACTTACTATAAATACAATTTTTGTTGTAATAATCACATATTCTAGTTTAGATACTTTTAGAAGATAGTTTAGCTTGGGGTTTGGGTTTTTGAATAGTTTTTCTTCATTTCTCTTTGGATTGACACCCCTTTTTTTTATGCAAGTCGACTATTCATTACCCTCTCCATTAATATAGTTGTTTTCCATTCTTTCTTGCTTTGATAATTAGGTTTACAATCTTTCTTAATTAGTTTACATGTTTTCATCTATTGCTTTCTAGTATAGATTTATCCCGTTTATTTACCGCTTTTCATTTATCGCGTTTTTACCATGCTTTCTATCTATGTTAAATTAGGTTGTGTTTGAATGGAACTCACTCGAGTTGACGCGTTGCTTTGCTTTGGGGATGGCATTTACTGGTCTATTTCGTGCGCATTGTCCTAGTTATTGCGCCTAAGAGATTTGACGGGGCATATCATGTATGTCTCGTGCTTACGACTTTTGTGCGCAATTTCCTAGGTATTTGTTGACGCCAAAATCTTATTAGGCTTTTATGCGGATTTAGGGGCGTGACAACCCTTGATTCAATTATATGGCAAAATGAGACGCATTCTAAATAACTCGTCGACCCATGCATCCATTTTATACAAAATAACTCGTGTGAGGGATATTCCATGCAACCTATAGTTTTTCTCGCTTTATTACTCTAGTTTCAATACACTTGCCTAGATTAATATTTCCCTTTCATGCAGAATTTCTTTTAGTTTGTAATCATCTTTTACTCTTTTATTTTAGAGCACTAAATCTTATAAATTCTAGCATCTCGTCCATGTGGAATTTAGATACCCGACTTACCGCTAGACTTGCCCCGTAAGTGTAGTCGTAATTTAGGTTTCTTTGTATTGAGTAGGCAAAACGAAAAACAACGACTGTGCCCTTACACGCGCACACTTTTCGCACTCGATCAAGAATGGCTCCGTTGCCGGGGACGAGTTTCTTTTAGACTTTATTTGATATAGTATTTCATAGTATTTTCTTTCTATATGTATTATTTTCTAATCTTTTTGCAGGACTTCCAGATTTGTGCACTTAGAAACACTCGAATTTTTCCCGTGGGCACTTACTTTGTTGAATTCGCCACTTGAGCCATTTTTGGGGTAAGCGTGTCTTATTCCAATTCTTTCTGTAATCATTGTTATAATTGTGAAAAGCCCGTAATCCTATAACTTTCAATGAATACTTAGAATCCCAAAGAATTTCAAATTCAAATATGACTTTGGGCGAGTATAACGAAAGTCAGAACTTGGGTTATTGGAATTTTGATGATGATGACAATGATTTTGGGCCTTTAACTCCTTATAATAGGAATTTTGAAATAAATTGCAATAGTTTTCAAAATTCCTATAATAATGAGTTTTCGTTTAAGTCCGATGGTAATTTTTAAAGTTCCCATTTTCATGCATCCGCACCTCGACCTATGACATTCGGTGAGGGCTTGCATATGTATGAGAATGAGAAAATTGAAAATTGTTATCAGGAAGAAAATCGTTCGTGGGAACATGACTTAGATTTATTATTTGAGTCCGATGATGATTTTGCTTCCGAGACTTTTAAAGTCCAAGAATGTTTTGAACCAAATGAGGTACTTTTGCCTACTTTGGAACAAACCATTCTAGACTTTTCCCATTGCATAATAGATATTGAAAGTGAGGATGAAAATGACGTAATATTTATTTTCAATGAAATGATTTCTTCTTTGGCCCCCAAAGAAGAACATTTCATTGAAAATGATATTATTTCATTCGAAACTCAATCTTCATGCGATGATGATTCATCTCATGAGATTGAATTTATTTCATCCCCATTTTCATTCTCTATTATCACACCATCACAAGTACCCGATGATTCGGTTTCAAACTTTAATGTTTTAAACCTTTTCGCCGATGAGGAGTACTTGCTCGAGTCGCCTTCCATGATCGCATTCGTGGCTTCATGTGTGCCGCCTCCCATTCCAATTTCAAAATCCTTGGGAGAATATTCAGCTTTTCTCGATCCCCACATGTTTTTGTCACCCGTTCAATCCAAACTCCCCATTCTCCCTCCAAAAGTTTTAATTGGCGATGGTTCCTTTCTTACTCCTTACACATGCCTTCCGTTGTTCAAACAAAATTCATATTTTTCGGAAGGAATGCTTATATGTGAGTGTACACCGGTTATGCTCCAAAGTCAAATCGTTTTTACAGTGGACCCGCAGCTATTTACACTTCTAGTGTATAGTTAGTGTGACACCTAAATAATAAGTTGCATATAGTTAGCTTTTTATTCTTTCTTTTTTTTCTTTCTTTCCTGTTTAATTTAGTCCAGTGTAATTAGTTAACTTTTTGTTATTTGTTTTTTATATGCTCGGTACGAACTTGTTTTGTAGATTCTTTGGACTTGTTCTTATGGGGATCGCTCCAATTTTGGGTAATATCGTTATTTTCCTCTCTTAACTTGGTTCTTAATTCACATTGAGGACAATGTCAAGTTTTAAGTTAGGGGGTGTGGGATATTCTATCCATTTCTTTATTTAGTCCATGTTTTTGCTCACATTTTAGTTACTTAGTATGCTTTTCTTAGAAAATTGAAAATTTTTAAAATATTTTCTTTCTTTTTTTCTCCTTTATTGGGCATTTTGTCTTTGTTTCCGATGATAAATTTCAATAATTGCCCGATTCAATAGACAACCAAATGATGCATGTTCTCGATTTTAGAAGTTATTAGACTTTAGTCTCCATTATTGATATAGTGAATAACTTATTGAATTTAACTTTAATCCCATCACCACGTGCACTTTTATTGTTATATTGATTTGGTTTAAGATTTTTATAACTCGATAATCTTTTGTTGCATTGTATATACTTACACCGAGTAAGCTTTGTACCTTTCATCGTTTGTTAGTGTATACACTATTCTTTTCTCATTGAAAACGTTTAATTCATTGGTAATCTCACTATTCTTTCATTTGATCGTTCATTAATTGAGTTCATACTTGAAATCTGTTACTTCAACATGATTTTCATATATTATTTTGACTCGAGAATTGTGTAAACTTTTGGAAATGATCATAGGTATTCCTTGTAATATCACCCATACTAATTTTGACCTCACCCTTATATGTTTACCCTCGTTAACCTCTTTGAGCCTAAATATAGCCTTTCGTTTCATAACCCCATTCCCATAACTAACTATAAATTGGAGTTTTAAACCATACATACACTTTCCATACCTTTGTTTAGAATGTTGCTTGGGATTGAATATTGTGGTTGTGATGTCGATTGCAATTTAGGTACGTGAGAGTTTGAAAAGTAAAGAAAAGCGATGTGAAAAAAGAGATGCAAAAGAGAAAGCAAAAAGCAAAATAAAACAAAAGAAAACATGAGATAAAGAAGAAAATAAAAGAAGTAGAAAGTTGTAAATGTTGTGTATATAGTTCAATAAGCTTTGATTACTCTCCCCAATGATTTATCAAATGCTGTTTCAGAACTTGTTTTCCAATTTTGATATTGACTGCATTTTCCAATTATCCCGAGTTTTCATTCCAAACACTTTGAATCCGTACATACATTCCTTCATTTCGCACCCTAGCCAAACCTACATTACAACCCTATTAAAGTCCTATGTGATCTTAGGTTGATGTAATTTAAAAGTCATAATAGTTCTGATAATCTGTGAAAATACATTTCACCTCTTTTAATGTGCGGTATCTTTCATTGAGATTACAATTTTTCAGTTTATATATACCGTTCTTCATTTTTGACATGTGTGCGGCCTAGTTTCCATTTCCATTTACTCTTTAGCCCGCAAGTTCCGTGTGTTACCTCCCTCTTTCGAGTGAATTCTCTTGATGAGTGTATTTCCCATGAGGATTGAATATATGCTTGCATTAATTTAGTATCCGGTTTATATAATTTTTTTCGAAATCACCCTTTGCAAGTGCTCGCTCCCCCTCCCACATTTTAAGGTTTCAATTCTATGAGGGGCATTCTATAATGTTAATGATTTGGATCTTGTTTGAATCCGTTAAAAGTGCTAATAATGCATATGAAATTCTTTTCGCTATTGTTAGGCTTGTCGCATGTTGGGTTGGACATATTTTGAGGAAACCATATGATGTTTGTGGGTACGATCCCTGAAAACCCTCACGAGACGACACTCATCCACTAGGTTGACCTAGGGGTTTAACGGCTTATTGCATATGCTAAATGCAATCGAATCGCCCGTAAAAGTGGCATTTTCCTTTTATACCATACTTTTGTACTATCTCCTGCTTTCGGTTTGCTTGTAGTTCTTGTTGCATCCTATTTCATTGTTATGGACTAGCAGTGTGTAAGTTAGGGGGTGTGATGATACGCAAATATTAGGTATTTCATCCTCCGAACCTACGCATTTTAGCCTCCTCGGGTATCTTATTCCCTATATTTATGCTCGTTAACCAGATAACCTCGGATTCCTACGTTAACATGTTTTTCAAGGGTTAATTGATCTTTTATATGTATTTGGATGCTAAGTGTGAAGTTCGGACGCATTTCTCCTCGATTTTTGTACGCGATCGCACATTCAAGGGCATTTTAGTCTTTTCACGGCTTGGGCACCTGGCCCAACATCTTCATGAAAGTTGTATCCCTCCTCACAAGCTTTGCGTGGCCACGAACGGTGTGGGATTCTGATTCACAACGAAGAAGTTATCGAATTTTTAGCGAAAGCAAAAATAATGAAACCGAAAGAGGAGGAGGAGATGAGGAAAAGGAATGCAGCAGGTTGCCTTGGCTGAGACCTTCTTAATCGATCGATCCTTTTAGATTTTTGCCACGATTTCACCCATCGATCGATCGACTAAAGGGGTCGATCGATCGATCCCCTGTATTCTGTAGATATTTTTCTTTTCTTTTCTTTTTCTTTTCTTTTATTCCAACTTACTATAAATACAATTTTTGTTGTAATAATCACATATTCTAATTTAGATACTTTTAGAAGATAGTTTAGCTTAGGGTTTCAGTTTTTGAATAGTTTTTCTTCATTTCTCTTTGGATTGACACCCCTTTTTTGTATGTAAGTTGACTATTCATTACCCTCTCCATTAATATAGTTGTTTTCCATTCTTTCTTGCTTTGATAATTAGGTTTACAGGCTTTCTTAATTAGTTTACATGCTTTCATTTATTGCTTTCTAGTATAGATTTATCGCGTTTATTTATCGCTTTCCATTTATCGCATTTTTAGAATGCTTTCTAGCTAAGTTAAATTAGGTTGTGTTTGAATGGAACTCACTCGAGTTGACGCGTTGCTTTGCTTTGGTGATAGCATTTACTCGTCTATTTCGGGTGCGTTGTCCTAGTTATTACGCCTAGGATATTTGACGGGGCATATCATGTATGTCCTGTGCTTATGACTTTCATGCGCAATTTCTTGGGTATTTGTTGACGCGAAAATCTTATTAGGCTTTTATGCGGATTTAGGGGCATGACAATCCTTGATTCTATTAAATGTCAAAACGAGACGCATTCTAAATAACTCGTCGACCCATGTATCCATTTTATACAAATTAACTCGGGTGAGGGATATTCGATGCAACCTATAGTTTTTCTCTCTTTATTAGTCTAGTTTCAATGCACTTGCCTAGATTAATATTTCCCTTGCATGCATCTTTTCTTTTAGTTTGTAATCATCTTTTACTCTTTTATTTCAGAGCACTAAATCCTATAAATTCTAGCATCTCGTCCATGTGGATTTTCGATACCCGACTTACCGCTAGACTTGCCCCGCAAGTGTAGTCGTATTAAGTTTGTTTGTATTGAGTAGGAAAAACGAAAAACAACGACTGTGCCCTTACACGCGCACACTTTTCGCACTCGATCAAGAGTGGCACCATTGTCGGGGACGAGTTTCTTTTAGACTTTATTTGATTTAGTATTTCATAGTATTTTCTTTCTATTTGTATTATTTTCTAATATTTTTGCAGGACTTCCACATTTGTGCACTTAGAAACACTCGAATTTTTCCCGTGGGCACTTACTTTGTGGAATTCGCCACATAAACCATTTTTGGGGTAAACATGTCTTATTCCAATTCTTTCGGTAATCATTGTTATAATTCTGAAAATGCCCGTAATCCTATGACTTTCGGTGAATACTTAGAATCCCAAAGAATTTAAAATTCAAATATGACTTTGGGTGAGTATAACGAAAGTCATAACTTGGGTTATTGGAATTTTGATGATGATGACAATGATTTTGGGACTTTAACTCCTTATAATTGTAATTTTGAAATAAATTGCAATAGTTTTCAACATTCCTATGATAATGAGTTTTCCTTTAAGTCCGATGGTAATTTTTAAAGTTCCCATTTTCATGCATGCGCATCTCGACCTATGACATTCGGTGAGGGCTTGCGTATGTATGAGAATGAGAAAATTGAAAATCGTTATCAGGAAGAAAATAGTTCGTGGGAACATGACTTGGATTTATTATTTGAGTCCGACGATGATTTTGCTTTTGAGACTTTTAAAGTCGAAGAATGTTTTGAACCAAATGTGGTACTTTTGCCTACTTTGGAACAAACCATTCTATACTTTGCCCATTGCATAATAGATATTAAAAGTGAGGATGAAAATGACGTAATATCTATTTGCAATGAAATGATTTCTTCTTTGGCCCCCAAAGAAGAACATTTCATTGAAAATGATATTATTTCATGTGAAACTCAATCTTCATGCGATGATGATTCATCTCATGAGATTGAATTTCTTTCATCCCCATTTTCATTCTCTATTATCACACCATCACAAGTACCGGATGATTTGGTTTCAAACTTTAATGTTTTAAACCTTTTCGTCGATGAGGAGTACTTGCTCGAGTCGCCTTCCATGATCGCATTCGTGCCTTCGTGTGCGCCGCCTCCCATTCTAATTTCAAAATCCTTGGGAGGATATTCAGCTTTTCTCGGTCCCCACATGTTTTTGTCACCCGTTCAATCCAAACCCCCCATCCTCCCTCTAATAGTTTTAATTGGCGAGGGTTCCTTTCTTACGCCTTACACATGCCTTCCTTTGTTCAAACAAAATTCATATTTTTCGGAAGGCATGCTTTTATGTGAGGGTACACCGGTTATGCTCCAAAGTCAAATCGTTTTTACGGTGGACTCTCAGCTATTTAGAATTCTAGTGTATAGTTAGTGTGAAGCCTAAATAGTAAGTTGTATATAGTTAGCTTTTTATTCTTTCTTTCCTGTTTAATTTAGTCTAGTGTAATTAGTTTACTTTTTGTTATTTGTTTTTGCTATGCTCGGTACTAACTTGTTTTGTAGATTCTTTGGACTTGTTCTTATGGGGATCGCTCCAATTTTGGGTAATATCGCTCTTTTCCTCTCTTAACTTGGTTCTTAATTCACATTGAGGACAATGTCAAGTTTTAAGTTGGGGGGTGTGGGATATTCTATCCATTTCTTTATTTAGTCCATGTTTTTGCTCACATTTTAGTTCCTTAGTATCCTTTTCTTAGAAAATTGAAAAGTTTAATAGATTTTCTTTCTTTTTTTCTCCTTTATTGGGAATTTTGGCTTTGTTTCCGATGATAAATTTCAACAATTGCCCGATCCAATAGACAACCCAATGATGCATGTTCTCGATTTTAGAAGTTATTAGACTTTAGTCTCCATTATTGATATTGTGAATAACTTATTGAATTTAACTTTAATCCCATGAGCACGTGCACTTTTATTTTTATATTGATTTGGTTTAAGATTTTTATAACTCGATAATCCTTTGTTGCATTGTATATACCTACACCGAGTAATCTTTGTACCTTTCGTCATTTGTTAGTGTATACATTATTCTTTTCTCATTGAAAATGTTGAATTCGTTGGTAATCTCACTATTCTTTCATTTGATCGTTCATTAATTGAGTTCATACTTGAAATGTATTACTTGAGCATGATTTTCATATATTGTTTTGACTCGAGAATTGCGTAAACTTTTGGAAATGATCATAGGTATTCCTTGTTATATCACCCATATTAGTCTTGACCTCACCCTTATATGTTTACCCTCATTAACCCCTTTGAGCCTAAATATAGCCTTTCATTTCATAACCCCATTCCCATAACCAACTATAAATTGGAGTTTTAAACCATACATACACTTTCCATACCTTTGTTTAGAATGGTGCTTGGGATTGAATGTTGTTATTGTGATGAGGGTTGCAATTTAGGCATGTGAGAGTTTGAAAAGTAAAGAAAAGAGATGTGAAAAAAAAGATGAAATAGAGAAATCGAAAAGTAAAAGAAAACAAAAGAAAGCATGAGAAAAAGAAGAAAAGAAAAAAAAAGAAAGAGAAAGTTGTAAATGTTGTGTATATAGTTCAATAAGATTTGATTACTCTCCCCGATGATTTATCTAATGCCATTTCAGAACTTATTTTCCAATTTTGATATTGCTCGCATTTTCCCATTATCCTGAGTTTTCATTCCGAACACTTTGAATCTGTACATACATTCCTTCATTTCGCACCCTTGCCAAACCTACATTATAACCCTATTAATGCCATATATGATCTTAGGTTAAAGTAATTTAAAAGTCATAATTGTTTTGATAATCCGTGAAAATACAATTCGCCTCTTTTAATGTGCGGTATCTTTCATTGAGATTATAATTTTTCAGTTTATATATAGCGTTCTTCATTTGTGACATGTGTGCGACCTAGTTTCCATTTACATTTACTCTTTAGCCCGCATGTTTCGTGTGTTACCTCCCTGTTTCGAGTGAATTCGCTTGATGAGTGTAATACCCGCGAGGATTGAATATATGCTTGCGTTAATTTAGTATCCGGTTGATATAAATTTTTACCAAATCACACTTTGCATGTGCTCGCTCCCCCCCCCCCCCCCCCACACACACACACATATTTTACGGTTTCAATTATATGAGGTGCATTCTATAATGTTAATGATTCAGACTTTTGTTTATATCCGTTCAATGTGCTAATAATGCGTATGAAATCCTTTTCGCTATTGTTAATCTTGTCGCATGTTGGGTTGGACATATTTTGAGGAAACCATATGATGTTTGTGGGTACCATCCCTGAATACCCTCACGAGACGACACTCGTCCACTATGGTGACCTAGGGGTTTAACGGCTTATTACATACGCTAAATGCAATCGAATCTCCCGTGAAGTGGCCTTTTTCTTTTATACCATACTTTTGTACTATCTCATGCTTTCGATTTTCTTGTAGTTCTTGTTGCATCCTATTTCATTGCTAGGGACTAGCAATGTGTAAGTTAGAGGGTTAATGATACGCAAATATTGGGTATTTCATTCTCCGAACCTACATGTTTTAGCCCGCTCGGGTATCTTATTCCCTATATTTATGCTCGCTAACCATATAACCTCGGATTTCTATGTTAACATGTTTTGCAGGGGTTAATTGAGCTTTTATAGGTATTTGGATGCTAAGTGTGAAGTTCGGACTCATTTCACTCGATTTTTGTACGCGATCGTACGTTCAAGGGAATTTTAGTCTTTTTATAGCTTCGGTACCTGGCCCAACATCTTGACGGAAGTTGTATCCCTCCTCGCAAGCTTCGCGTGGCCATGAACGGTGCGCAATTCCTATTCAGAATGAAGAAGTTACTGGATTTTTAGCGAAAGGAAAAATAATGAAGCCAAAAGAGGAGGAAAAGGAATGCAGCAGGCTGCCTTGGCTGAAACCTGCTTGCTCGATCGATCAATCAAAAGGATCGATCGATCAATCCTTCATATTTTTGCCACGATTTCAACCATCGATCGATTGACTAAAGGGTTCGATCGATCGATCCCCTATTTTCTGCAGATATTTTGCTTTTCTTTTCTTTTATTCCAACTTACTATAAATACAACTTTTGTTGTAATAATCAAATATTCTAGTTTAGATAGTTTTAGAAGATAGTTTAGCTTAGGGTTTGGGTTTTTGAAGAGTTCTTCTTCATTTCTCTTTGGAATGACACCCCTTTTTGGTATGTAAGTTGACTATTCATTACCCTCTCCATTAATATAGTTGTTTTTCTTTCTATATTGCTTTGATAATTAGGTTTACAAGATTTCCTAATTAGTTTACATGCTTTTATTTATTGCTTTCTAATATAGATTTATTGCATTTATTTATCGCTTTCCATTTATCGTGTTTTTACCATGATTTCTAGCTAAGTTAAATTAGGTTGTGTTTGAATGGAACTCACTAGAGTTAATGCGTTGCTTTTCTTTGGTGATGGCGTTTACGGGTCTATTTCGGGTGCGTTGTCCTAGTTATTGTGCCTAGGAGATTTGACGGGGATATCATGTATGTCCTGTGCTTTCGACCTTTCGTGCATAATTTCTGGAGTATTTGTTGACGCCAAAATCTTATTAGGCTTTTATGCGGATATAGGGGAGTGACAACCCTTGATTCAATTTACTGTCGAAACGAGATGGATTCTAATTAACTCGTCAACCCATGTATCCATTTTATACAAATTAACTCGGCTGAGGGATATTCAACGCAACCTATAGTTTTTCTCTCTTTGTTAGTCTAGTTTCAATACACTTTCCTAGCTTAATATTTTCCTTTCATGCATCTTTTCTTTTAGTTAGTAATCATCTTTTACTCTTTTATTTCGGACCACTAAATCTTATAAATTCTAGCATATCGTCCCTGTGGATTTTTTATACCCGACTTACTGCTAGACTTGCCCCGCAAGTGTAGTCGTAATTTAGGTTTGTTTCTATTGAGTAGGCGAAACAAAAACAACGACTCTGCCCTTACACGCTCTCACTTTTCGCACTCGATCAGGACCCTACTCTTGATTTAGAGGATCTACCCTCTTCGGTTTGAAAGAATGATCACCCCTTCGCTATACTTGGTGATCCTGCACTAGGTGTCAAGACTCACGCTTAACTTAAGAATGTGGTTAGCTAATTTCTCTGCACCTCCTCAGTACATCCCGAGAATGTGAAAGAAGCACCCAAGAACGAGCATTGGATATGCACTATACAATATGAGTCACTTCAATTTCACAAGAACGATGTCTGGGATTTAGTTCCCCAACCTAACAAGACTAATTCGATTGTTACTAAGCGGATTTTTAAGAAAAAGATGGATGTCGATGGTACCATAGTTCAAAATAAGGCTAGGTTAGTCGTTCAAGCCTACACACAGATCGAGGGTGTAGACTTTGACGAGACATTCACTCCTGTTGCTAGGCTTGAGTCTGTACGCTTACTACTCTCAATACCATGTCATCTACGCTTCAAGTTATATAAAATAAATGTCAAAAATGCCTTTCTTAATGGCATTTAATAGGAGAAAGTGTATGTGGAATAACCAAAGGGGTTCGAATATCCCGATTTGAATATCCAAAGCATTCGGGACATATCTTTTATCTTAAGAATTCCTTGTATGGTTTGAAGCAAGCACCACGTGCTTGGTAAGTGAGTCTCACTTATTATCTCTTAGCTCGTGGCTTCAAGAGAGGGGGAGTGGATAAGATATTATTTGTGAGGAGAGAGACTGATGTTATCTTCGTTGCCCAAGTCTATGTAAACAACGTAGTATTTGGATCCGCGTGGTCCCAACATGCTCGTACGTTTGAGGAAGAGATTAAGTGAGTTTGATATGAGCATAGTTGGCGAGGTTAAGTTCTTCTTAGGTTTCCTATTGTATCAACTTGCGGACGGGATATTCATATCTCAATCCAAATATGCTAAGGACCTAGTGAAGAAGTTTGGTTTAGACTCCGTTAAGCACTCACACACCCCTATGATTACATTGACTAAGCATAGCAAAGATAATTAAGGCAAGGAAATAGATCAAACCTTTTATAGGATCATGAAAGGTAGTCTTCTCTACTTGAACGCTAGTTGTCTCGACATTGCCTTTGGAGTTTGTGCGTGTTACCAAGTGTCCATAAAAGAGTCCCACTTGCTAGCACTTAAATGTATACTCAAATATGTAAGTGGTAATCTTTCCTATAATATTTGGTATTTCTTTGATATCAATGACCATTAGTTCACTTATTCGGATGTCGCTTGGGCCGAGAATGTTGATGATTGTAGGATAACCTCGGGGGGATGTTTTTACTTTGGGAGTGCTCTTAATTCTTGGTTGAGGAGGAAGAAAAACTTTAAATCTTTGTCCATGACTGATGCCGAGTATATAGCTATCGAGAGTTGTTGCACACAACTCTTATGGATGAAGAACATGTTGGAAGATTATGGGATTCCTAAGGCATAATGACTATTTCGTGTGATAATACAAGTTCAATTCATATATCCCATAATCCGGTCCAACATTTCCTCATGAAGCACATTAGGATACATGAGAATTTTATTCGTGATCTCGTTAAGGAGAAGGTTATGTCCTTGAGCTTTGTGAACACCCAACTCCAATTAGCCGGTATTTTCACAAAACCTTTAAATTTACTTAGCTTTGATTATCTTAGGAAGTCTTTCGGTATTTTTTATGTTGATTAAGTTCGAGAACTTTATCTAGTGTAGGGTGTTTATCATGTTCATATTATTTATCCCTATTAAAATATTATATGTTTTGTATTTTTATTATATTTATATGCTTTTATTTTGGAAAAATCTTGAAAAATTAAAAAAGGTTTTCGATTTTAAGAAAAAAGCTTAAAAATCTAAAAATATTTTATATTTGATAAAAAAAAATTAAAAATCGAAAATATTTTTTTTATTTCGTTTTTCACCATATATGGATGTGCATTTAAAATGTTCGAATCAACCCTACATTATATCCATTCATGTGACTTTTTCTTGGTGTTTTGATACATGGATTCTGTGGCCATCCCCGATCCTCGAAGCGGGCGGGCAGAGTGAGGATCCTTGGTCCCGTGTATCCCTCTCGGGAGCACTTCAGCTGACATCATTGGCTGAGGTAAAAAATGTAGAGAGAAGAGTCTCCAGTCTATTTTACTCAAAACAGACAAAAGAAAGGGGTCCACACTGAAGGACAGCATCCAAAGACATACTGATGCATACAAAACCAAAAGTATTCGAAAAGGGTCCGAAGGCTATGTTACGTAATGGGAAGGTGTTAGGCACCCATTCCGCCCTTACGGTCTCTCATGGGTTTTTGCTACTTTCCTTTATTTTCCCCGTGATATGTGTGCATGTGTATATATAGTGGAGATAGGAATCCTCGACTTGTACCATGAAAGAGATAAAGCGAGTTATCCTTAGGAATGTTCATAAAAATTATATTAGAAAATAGGATTTACGCGATTATCCTTGCGTTGATCGTTATAATGGAATGATAACGTTTGTGGAATAATACGCTACAAAGAACAAATATATGCATATATGGATATATGTAATCCAAGAGTGTTGAGTTTAGAGAAAATAGCAAATGAGAGAAAAGGTGAGAATAGGACTCGAGTATCGAGTTTTACCCCGAGATGCCTACGTAGCCTATATAAGCATCAAATTCCACGTAGTACTCAAGCAAAAAGAGGGGTGGGGTTTATCCCATAAATCCAAACGGGGACTTATCCTATTTGTGTTTTATGTGTGTAAAAAAGTGTTTTAGTTGTGACAAAAGTGTAAGAAAAGTGTGAGACTATTTGTTTGGAATTTATGAGCAAACCCTCTTTTTCTTGTTTTTTGGGTTTTTATTTGTATGAAAATAAGAGATGTGCAATAATACTAGATAAAAAGTATATTAAGATATGTGAGATCGGAGAATAAAAGTGTTGAGTAATGAAACAAGTTAATGCGAATTTATGAGAATTTAAGGAGAGAATTGAGAAAATTGGACCTTCTTGAAGATCTTGAGCTTGATCTGGAATGTTGGAGAGCAGACCTTGCACTTGGATGATGATGGAGGGTAGTGTCTTCACAAAATTTGACGAAAAGTGAAGGTGGGAAAGGGATTTGGATGTGGAAATCACGCTGACTTCGAGAGAGGTTTTCTGGATTTGTTGAGAGTGATATCTTTTAGATCTGGGCTCCCCTTGCAATGAGGTCAAGGCCTCGTTTTTATAGTCCCAGGGCATTGTCGATCGACATAGCCCTGGTCCTGCAAATCGACAGGTGTTTCTAGGCACACTACCGATAGGCAGGGTCTAGGACCTGCCGTTTGGCAGTGTCTTTCTGGCCTTTTCGGGAAGTATATCGCAGAGAACAAACAGTTGATCCGAATCGTACACAGAATGGACCGTTGGAAAGGTAATTTAGAGAACTTAGAAATTCCTTTGGACCACTCCCAGTTTCGAAGTTGACTTTGGGTCAAATGTGGCTCAGAAGAGCTCGTCGGTCCTTTGGACGAAGAATCGTCGGACGCAAACGGATCGTTCGTCCGCATGGTAAGTCTGAATCACGCACGGGGTGAACCGTTGGAATTTTTAGGACATGTACTTCGACATTACAAAGAGTTTGATCTAGTTCGAGGAGTTGACTTTGGTCAACCGGGCCTTGGAAGCATTCTGTGACCTCTCAGAGTAAAACGGATCACTCGTCTGTACCGTAAGTTGGAATCTCACACGGGATAAATCATTAGAAAATGGATTCAGTGTCCTTCAAAGAATTATTCAGTCTTGGTCGAGATGAAGAGTTGATTTATGTCAAATGGAGCTCGGGAGCGTCCGGTGGCCTCTTGATCGAGTTTTGGGGGAAAATGGGTCATTAGTTCGCATGGTAAGTCAGAATCGCGCACGGCATGGATCATCGGAAAAGAGTTTTAGTGACCTTTGAATATTCATTCAGTATCGATTGAGCTGAAGACTTTGAATTTTGGTCAAATGGGGCCTGGGCGTGCCAGATGACTTCTAGGTCAGTACTCGGGGTTTGACCTGGATTTGTAGTGATGAAGGGAGGTGCGAAGGATCTAAGGAGAGTTTAAGGGGTAACATAATGGGGTGTCTACAAATTCCTTCGACGGGTGAGTTTGGAACGAACGATAGTCGTCGAATAGACACCGCATGATGCTTTTCTGAAAGAGGATGACCAATTTAGAGGGTCGAAGCCGATTCTAAGGACCTAAGGAGCATGCTAGGGATGACCAATTCTGTGGGTCGAAACCAATTCTGAGGGCTTAAAGATGAGGGTGACCAATTTTGTGGCTCGAAGCCAATTCTGCGAGCTTAAGTAGAGATGACCAATTCAACAGGCCAAAGCTAATTCTACGGGCTTAAGTAGAGATAACCAATTTTGCGGGTCAAAGCCAATTCTGAGGGCTTGAATATGAGGTGACCAATTTTGCGAGTCGAAGCCAATTTTGCGAGCTTGAAGATGAGGTGACCGATTCTGCGGGTCGAAGCCAATTATGCGGGTTTAAGTAGAGATAACCAATTCTACAGATCGAAACCAATTCTACGGGCTTGAAGATGAGGTGACCGATTATGCGGGTTGAAGCCAATTCTGCAAGCTTAAGTACAGATGATCAACTCTACGGGTTGAAGCCAATTCTGAGGGCTTAAGTATAGATGACCAATTCTGTCGGTCGAAGCTAATTCTGTGGGCTTAAGTAGGGATTACCAATTCTGCGGGTCGAAGCCAATTCTGAGGCCTTAAATAGAGATGACCAATTTTAGAAGCCAATTATTTGGGATTAAGCAGGGATGACCAATTATGCGAGTCGAAGCCAATTCTACGGGCTTAAGTAGGGATGATCAATTCTGCAAGTTGAAGCTAATTCTGAGGGTTTGAATATAGATGACCAATTCTGTGGCTCGAAGCTAATTCTACGGGCTAAAGTATAGATGACCAATTCTGTGGGTCGAAGCCAATTCTGAGGGCTTGAATAGAGATGACCAATTCTACGGGTCGAAGCCAATTCTGTGGGCTTAAGTAGAGATGATCAATTCTGTAGGTTGAAGCCAATTCAACGGGATTAAGGTAACGATCCAAGATCGAGGTCAATTCTGACCTAAGAGAGGTGATGATCGAAGACCGTGGTCAATTCTAACCTAAGAGAGCTGACGACTGAGGACCGAGGTTAATTATGACCTAACTAAGGTGACAATTTAAGACCAAGGTCAATTTTGACCTAAGAGAGGTGACGACCGAGGATCGAGGTCAATTCTGACCTGAGAGAGGTGCATATTTCCTTCGAGAAAATTAGGGATTTTGTTGGGGATAAAGATTGGATTTGGGTTCCGTTGAGGAATAGTGAATGGGCTGGGGGACATTTAGAGCATCATTTGGAGATATTGCCTGGGGAGAATGATTTTTTGGAATTTCGCTGGGGAAAAGTGAATGGGTTGGGGAGACGATGGCTGGGGAAATCCTTGTGTCCTTCGGAGACTTTACGGAGAAAAGGTCAATTCAAAATTGTAAACTCGGGATGTGATTAGGTGGTCAAAGTATTAGACGTATTACTCGGGGAGTTTTGAGACCTCTGGGGTATAGGAGGTGATCCTTAGAGATTCTTCGGGGATGTTGTCGGGAGGGAATTTACTTGGCTCTTGAGAGTTATACTGGGGAGATAGGGGTTCTGCATGCGGGAATGAGATGTTTTCTTGGCGAAAATGGTCTAAATCCTTTCGGGGATTTTTAGGAATTTTCTGAGGATTTTCTGGTATTTTCTGGGAATTTTTGTAAAAAATTTTAAAGGGGGTGCCGGTCGGCATGGTGCAGAGGGTGCCATTCAGCAGTGGCACGGACTTTTGGACTGCCTCGGGAAGGTAAAGAGGCAGTGACGGTCAGTGGGTGGGGGGTCAATGCCGATCGACATGACCTTTGGCATCCTATATAAAGAGGGTAAATTCCCTTCATTTTTCACAGCTTCTTGCTTTCTCTCTTTTGTGATTTTCCTATGTGAATCATTCTAGCATTCTGATCTCTAAGAAATGGCTAGGGATGGCAACGGGTCGGTTTGGGGTCGGTTTTTAACTCCTCGTCCCCGTCCCTTCCCCGTTCCCCGTTATAATGGGTTCGGGAATCCCCGTCCCCGTTTAAAACGGGTATCGGGTTGATTTATTTATTTATTTATTTATTTAAACTCCTCTTTAGGCACCTACGTAAAAGTTACTTTTAAATTACATCTCAATTAGAAAATGATTAAACACAAGTAAAGTGCAACTCCAAAATCTCCAACATAGTTAATAGATTTAGAACATAACATACAAATCAAACAAAAAGCATTGTTTCAACATAACAAATAACAACAACTAGTAGCGTACTAAGTCACTAACAAAATAAAATACAAAATAAATTCGCAATATGCTCCTAGACTTTCTTGCTTCTCCATCCATTGTTGGCGTGCTAAACTTTCCCGTCAATCAATCACCTCACCCATTTGTCACACAACTTTCAGCCTACACAAGTTACACGAAGTATTAGTGTACAACAATGTAAACAAATACAACTATACAAACAAGTTCAATGCTTATATAATAATTAAATTACCTCATCATCAGTATCTTCATTTATGGTACCTCTCTCAAATCGTGTTGCACAAGAACCCGAACCTACATAATAATATAATGATGCAATAATTAATAAAGGTAAAAAGGATAAAAAAAAATAAACATTTCAATATGTTGAAGTTATTACCTTGAATCTCGGCCCATAACCAATCTTAAGAACACATAAGTGCTTCTAAAGTCTTTGGATGAAGTCTACTACGATGTTGACTCACAAATCTACCACTAGTGCTAAAAACCGACTCTGAAGCAACGGTTGATATGGGAATGGAAAAAATATCCCTCGCTATAGCAAATACTGTCGGGTACTTAAGGCCATTTGACTTCCACCAAGCCAATATATCAAAATCATCAGATCTAGGCAAAACACTCTCCTCCAAATAGTAATCCAACTCAGACTTAACATCTTCGGTATTAGAGGTACTCGAGAAAAACAAATCAAATTTATTAATCAACTGACTCCTTCCTTGAGATTGAGATGATGTACTACTTGAAGATTCACTATTACCACGAGTATTCTTATTTAATTTATCACTCACTTTATGTTCTCCCAACATCTCAAAACAAATGTTACGCACCCTTTCAATTTCTGTCGACGCTTCATCATCATATATGAGTGGAAAGTAAAACTCAATCCATTTCATTTTAAATCTATGATCCAAAATTGTACCCAAAGCCATTACCCCATGAAGTGAACTCCAATATTTTTCAAACTTTATTATCATATTAGATTCCATGAGTCGTATTTCATCATAACTTGAGAATGTCCAATCATTAAGCGACGCTCTTATCTTCCAAATTTTCGGGAAAAAAAGATTGATTGTTGGATATTTAGTTCCCGAAAACATTTCTGTCACCTCAAAAAATATCTCCAATCTCTCACTAATTTCACTTGCAAATAACCAATCATCTTCAAAAGGGACGCATTTGTATTGAGACTCACTTAATTTTAAGCGACCAAAAACATCTTGATAACTCAAGGCAGTGTGGAACATTATATAGGTTGAATTCCATCTCGTTTTACAATCTAGGGCAAGTTTCTTATTGCATGAGATTTTTAATTGACGAGCTACTTTTTCAAATTTTTCCCATCTTTTTTCAGTCGTTGTCCAATAAGCTACACTTTCACGCACTTTCTCAATTAAATTACCAATTACATCCAACCCATCTTTCACAATAAGATTTAATATGTGTGCAGAACAACGCATGTGAAAGATTTTACCTCCTAATAATAAAGAATTAGAAGGTAATTTATCCAACAGAATGTTTACCATTGCATCATTAGTACTACAATTATCTAAAGTTACCGTAGATAACTTTAGATCAAGATTCCAATCCATCAAACATTCAACCAAAGCCTTGGCAAGTACCTCCGCGGTAAGGGGGCATGGAACATATATAAACCTACAAACACAAAAAAAAACACTACTTCATTAAAAAAAACAACTATATGTAGTAAAAAAAAAAAACACTATTTAATTAATAACAACACTAAAATTACCTCACAATTCGACTTTGCAATTTCTAGGAATCATCAATAAAGTGTGATGTCATGGCCATAAATCCTCTCTTTTTGATAGTGGAAGTCCACATATTCGTGGTGATTGCAAATCTTCCCCGATTCTTTCTAAACAACTCCATTGTTTTAGTTTTCTCAAACTCGTAAATTTTGAATATATCTTTTTTTACGGTGTTGCGAGATGGAACCTTAAACAATGGTTGAAGACAATCACTATAGTTCCTAAACCCTTGATGTTCAACCATACTAAGAGGATACTTGTGCAAAGTGATCATTTTAGCAAGAGAATCTCTTGCCACTTCTTGGACAAATGAAAAATTAGTTAGTTAAGTCTTTCCACCAAGCCTCTGTGTTTGATTTAAAATCGCTTGTTTAATATCCATTGATTTTCGTCGAGGACAAGACTTAAAATGATCCCCCAAATGAGATTTTCCATTTTTACTTGAACCACCAAGTTTTTTTTCACAATATCTTCAAATCGCTTTATCTTGTCCATTGATTTTTTTCAAATCAAAGTGGTCCCATACCCATGACCATCGAGGTCGTTTTCCATTTTCATTAGTAACATCAGTGTCATGGGACTCAAGCTCACAATTTTCATTATCATCATCCAATATATTAATTGGTGTTTGATTAGAAGATACCTCGTTTGTTGGAGGAGTTGATTGGGCATCCCCCGATTGCATTGGAATCTCCTTTGATGTAGACATTTTAACCTGGACATATAAAGAAAAAACTATCTGTTAAATCTCAAAAAAAATTATCTATTATATTTATCTAAAATCAACTAAAATTAATCAGAAAAAAATAATCTGGAAAAAAATCAAGATCTACCTAGTAAAGCAGATTCAGCCCTATACCTATTGTTACAATCTCAAAAGCCATATTGTTACAATCAGAAAAAAAATGAAAGAAAATAATAGTTGAATACATCTTGAAATTTCCATATTACATCTTGTAATATGGAATTAACGATTTAACTTTTAACAACACAAAACCATAAATGCTTACAGAATACAGAGGCTGTTATGTAGATCGCAAGCAGGAGGGAGGGTTGTTATGTATAGAGCGGCGACGTGACGACGAGGCAGATGTGAGAGCGGCGGCGTGAGGAGTGAGGAGAGTGACAGCGGTGGCGTGAGAGTGAGAGAGAAGGGAGTGAGGGAGGACAGCCGTTGTCCGACAGCGGCGGCGTGATAGCGAGGGGGTGAGGAAGTGAGGGAGGGAGAGCGGCGGCTGCTAAGTCTAGGGTTGGCTTAACAGATGTGAGGGAGTGACAAGTGAGGGAGTAAGGGAATATGTCTAGGGTTGGCGTATCTAATTTTTATAATATATATATATATATATATATATATATATATATATATATATTATACATTAATAATTCGGTTATCCCCGTGGAGACCCGAGGGTATACTCGAAACCGACCCAAAACTTTTCGAGGATTTTTTTCTCTCCCTGAACCCGATTCGATCCCCGATTTTTCGGGGATTTTTTCGGGTATCCGCGGGTACCCGAAATTTTAGGAAAATTGCCATCCCTAGAAATGGCCTCTTTTGTGAGCACTGCAGCTCATAAGGAATGGTTGACTGTTGATGACTGGGCGAACGTGGAGTGGAGGGCCAGAGCTCCACTTTCTTTGGGGAGCGATAATTCTTTTGATGCTTTCGAGCCGGTTGTAGATGAGAGGACCTTGATACGGGAGCCGTCGCGTCATTGCTCTTCAAGGGTGGTGAGCCCCGGTGGTTATGTAAGTAACCTGACTTTTGGCCCGGTGGTTATGTAAGTAACCTGACTTTTGACATTGTCACTCAACGCCACAGATGGCCCGGTTGTTCATATTATTGGTGCTGGGAGGTTTCATTGTGGCGTCGAGCGACAATGTCGTCCATTTGTGGTTCTTTCCGTATTTGAGGACGTTTTTGGATATCCCTATATATGATTCGGGGAGCCTGACTTTGGCAACCCTCATTTTTCTTTAGATGCATTCAGCCGGTGCTGCAGGCAAACTTTTACTGGAGCCACATATATTCTTGAGGTATTCTTCAATTTGTGCATTTTCATGCATTCGCACTTTCCTTATGCATATCTTTTTTATTGTGAATTCTTGTCTTTAGTAGACATGGTTCTATGAGGTGCTTGGGTGCAATACCCAGCTGATTGCCCTAAATGACGAGTCTGTTGGGGACTTCTGTTGATTGTATCGATGGCGAAAGGCCAATCGGCAGTCGAATGGATCTCTTTCTCTGGAGGCGGTGCGTCAGGTCTTGAATGGCCTGACCAGTGGTAGGGAAAGACTCTTTCCTCTTCATTCTTGGTTTTTACATATTCTGATTTTGTATTGACTTATGCCTGCTGGGGATTTTCAGGTGACTTTTTACCCTTGGGGGACAGCCATTCAGGATACGGGGGTGACTGGCGTGAATGCATAGATGAAGCATTTGCTCGCGCATGAGTTTGGCCATTTTTAGTATCTTAGGGAGATGGTGGTTCGGCAGATTGCTGAGGAGGAGGTGGTGGTGCCACCTACGCAGCCTCCTATGTCTATGAGGCGGGAGCGGCTGTTATCAGAGGATGCGAGGATCGCAGCGATGATCGGTGAGTCCTACCTATTGTACACTAATATGGACGTACCGTATGACTATATGGACTTTGTGACTAGCTGGTTGATGGCACCCAGCATATATGATGCCTTGCCTTTCCCTCCTGTGGGTTAGAGTCGGGCGGTGGGGTCTTCCCACAGCGGTGGCGGTCCGTCGGTGTCTGTGGCGGCGACGACTTCAGAGGTTCCCTTTGTTCGATTGCATCCCCTTTTGTACAAAATTCGGCGGGTCGATGGAGGGATGGTCCCCTTGTTGCACCGTCCTCATTCGATGGATTCAAAGGAGTTAGGTTCGACAGAGGAGGTTCTTCATCCTCGGTATACCTTTATGTTCCTCTTTTTGATTCCTTTTCTGTTTTGATCCCTCTTTGATACTGATTTTGCCTTTTACTTGCAGCAAGTTCGGGTGTCGACCACCTGGCGGAGGGACATCAGAGACTGGATATCTTCGGCGACTGCCCATATTTGGGATGCAGTCTCGATTCCTTCTTTCTTGGTGCCATCTGCTTTGTTTGGGGAGGAGTTTGGCTCGGGTAGTGGTGGTGTGTCATCTCGTCACAGGGGAAAGAGAGCGCGTCGTAGGGGTGGAAGCTCTTAGGGGAGAGAGAGAGAGAGAGAGAGAGATGGAATGTGGGTTCGGGCTGAGTCCCGTTATTTTTTTTGTTTTTCTTTATTTCCTGAAAAATTTGATGTAACACAGAAGAGAATATATATATACAATGCAATGGGATTTTTTACTATCTTTGTTAATGGTGAATGCATGCACATGCGCTTTTACTTTGTTGCTGAGACTGTAAAAAGAGATATTTTTGGGATTTTGGAGGAAAGTTTTGTTTTTAAAAATGAGAAATTATATAGGGGTGGAAGAGGATTTTTGAAATTCTGTTGAGAATATCACTTTATTCTTAATGAGTTTCTGATTTTGATAAAAGAGGAAAAAGGAAAATTTCCAAAAATAGGGGGTTGCCGATCGACAAGACCCTTGTCCTGCCTATCGGTAGTCAAGTCAAGTCCCATCAATTCAAATCTTTGATTAGTGCCTTCTTGAGCCTCTCGTACTTTGTGGGGTAGGATTTCCTCCGATTTCTGTAGGGGTCATGTTTTTTTGTGAGGGTTTTCAAGTATAAAAAGGGGTAAGGGTGGGGTGTTTTCATCACACCTTCATATTCTTACTTATTTGCCTACCATTTCTTAGTCTTGCCAGATGGCTCTCCCTGGTAGCATTGAGTTTACTAACTACCTCGAAGCCTTGGAAGCAATGTTCTCTTATAATTTCGACTACGATGATTTCAATATGCGTCGAGTTTCTTTGTGGCGCAATCGACCCATTGAGTGGAACATGTTGATGGCGGCGGTATAATTCTGGTACCCTGAAGGCCATGTATTTCGCTTTGGGTTGGATGAAGTTTTTCCTACCTACGAGGAATTTTTTGCCATGCTGGGGATAAATCCCAGTGTTTCTGTAGATCTACCTGAATTTTTCCGTTATCCCCGGGAGTTGTTGCTAGGCTTCTTCGCATTTCGCCTTCGACAGCCAGACCATTGGTTCCTGGGGGAATGATCTCCCTTTCGGAGGTGTTACAGTCTATGCATTTGCAGGAGGCTGGCGATGCTGGATACGATGGAGTCATTGTTCAAGGCTTAGTATCAAAATTATTGTTGGTGACTGAGGAACTGCAGGTGGACCCCCAATTGGCAGTTATTATTTCCTGGATGTCATGCCCTCCCATTCCTATGGCGGTGATACTGGCGGAGACTTTGAATGGCCTGGATGCCTAGCGAGAAGGTCATTCTAACTTCCTGAGGGGTAGCCCAGTGATGTTGTTCATGTGGTTGTCTGAAAGATTCTGCTTGGTGACTCCTAAGGATTACCCTTTGTCGGCTGTACCCAA
The DNA here is from genome assembly GCA_949130495.1 of Sambucus nigra. Lineage (NCBI taxonomy): Eukaryota > Viridiplantae > Streptophyta > Magnoliopsida > Dipsacales > Adoxaceae > Sambucus > Sambucus nigra. The sequence continues at coordinate 167,373,560 of OX422210.1, read as the reverse complement.
CTTCTTTTCGCTCCACTTCATCAACGTTGGCTTGGATAATGAGAGCTAGGAAAACTGGTTTATGGATCACGTGGCTCTAAATCTGTATTAATTAGTGCCTTGGTGGGGATTATTGTTGCCTATTCTGGAGCTGGGGGAATACCCATATGTCTGGTTGGATGGTCTCAGACAGACCTCTTTCTATTTCCCTTGGAGGCTTCTGCGTCAATTTGGCTGGGAACATGTCGTGCCACCTCGAACACTAGAATTCTTTCTGGTAGAAGATTTGATTGAGCGTCTGCGCATGTGGCTTGGCTCTATGTGGGAGAATCGGCGTCCGTCAACCCGTCCATATCAGTATATTGGGAGAGTTTGGCATATCCCCGGGGATTATATAAAGTGTTTATGGAGGAGAGTCGTCAGCCAAATGTTGGCAGTGGAGACTGGACAAAGGTGGCGCGTCTTATTTAATACCATGAATGGAGGTGTTGTGGTTTTTTCAAAACTGGTCCGGGCTTATCGGTTTATGGAGTGCCTGCGGCACTATGTTCAGGCAGGGGAAGCTTGGGGACCCCAGGATGCAGATGATGATGATTGAGCGGGCTCCTCTGGTAGTTGCAGATAATACTCTTGGAGAGTTTATTTTGTAATAGAGAATAAATAGAGGGATTTTATTTTGGCTTTTTTAGGAAGGTAGGGGGAAGGGAGTTATCCGTTCCTTTTCTAATGTACTCTGTACCGAAATTTCTTATTAGTGAAATAAGCAAGTTTTTTATCATCCAGCTGTGCCTTTTGATGAGTTTCGTATTTTTGAATTATCAATACCGATAGCTAAGGCATACATAATCCTTTTGTTCAAGTATATGTCAGAACGGACTGTCTTTCTCGGGGATAAGAAAAGAATAGTATTTTGTAAAAAAGAAAGGGTCGAGCTCTTGTAAGGTGAATGAGATGCCTACATACCTCTGGGGTTCTTGAAAAATCTTTAATTTTGTTTGAAAATGGTTTATTGCAGAGGATCATGCCCACGGAGATCTGGGTAGAGGGGAATGAAGAGATTTTTTTATATTTTTTTTTTTTAAAATAGAAGGGAGATGATAAGAGTCGTAGCGCGTCGAGATTTCTAACTAGGGGTAAAACTTCTTGAGACAGCCCAGGTTGACTGGACGAGACATCTCTTCCCCATTTAAGTCTGTGAGCATGACGGCACTGCCAGATAAGATCTTCTTCACAATGTAAGGGTCGCTCCAATTGGGCTTGAATTTCCCTCTGGGGCCCAGATGGGTTCTATGATCTCTTTGAGGGATAGATCCCGTTCTCGGACATCGCGGTCCTTGACTCTCTCATTTAATGATCTCTCTATTCGACGATGGTACCCATGTATGTGGTATATCGCTTTTAATCTCCTTTCGTCTAGGAGGATCAGCTCATCAAGACGGCTTTGGCACCAGTCTTCTTCACTGACCTTGTTTTCAAGCATGACGCGCATCGAGGGTATTTTCAGCTCTACGGGTAGGACTGCTTCCATGCCATAGACTAGAGAGTAAGGGGTAGACCCAGTAGTGGTTCAAATTGATGTTTGGTATCCCCAAAGGGCGTACGATATCCGATCGATCCAATCTCAATAGCTTTCAATTATCTTGTTGATGATGGCTTTGAGGTTCTTATTGGCGGCTTCGACTGCACCATTAGTCTGAGGTCATTAGGGAGAAGATTTGTGTCTCTGAATCCCATACTCGTTGACCACTTTTGTAACTTCTACCTCGAGATGCAAGTCGTCATCTGATACTAGCTAGTACGGGACCCTATATTAACGGATGATGTTTTTCTTGATGAATTTGGCCACTTTCTTGGCATTCAGGACTGCGTATGACTCATCTTTAACCCATTTGGTGAAGTAATCAATGGAAATTAGGATGAACTCATTCCTATTGTAAGCCTTTGGTACAACTTTCCCTATAATGTTGATACCCATTCACGCGGAGGTAGATGCTGAAGGTTGGAGAATTATTGGCATTTGAGACATCTTCGGACATAGGCGGTGCAATCTTGGGTCATGGTAGTCCAGTAGTAGCCTTGCCAGATGATCTTCTTAACAAGCAAATGACCGTTCATGTGGGGTCCGCATTCCCCACTGTGGATATTTTGCATTATCTTTTTAATGTCAGTCCGTGCGATATAGTGCAGATGAGTTCCATCGAAGTTCCTTTTGAGCAGTGCTTTGAGACAAATGATGTACTGGGCAGCCAGTCTTCAAAGGGTTGCCTGATCTTTCTTGTTGTAACCCTCGGGATACCTACCATGCTTGAGGAGGTGCCAAATATCATAGTACCAGCAATTAGCTAGCTCGGGATCTTCTGTGGTGATGAGCTCAATGTGGTAGAAGTGGGTTGGTTTGTCTTGCTTTTTAACCAAGAAGGGGGTCATTGTTATTCCTTCAGGCATGTCGACCATAGAGGCTAAGGTAGCAAGGGCGTCGACTAGGTTATTCTTAGCTCGAGGCAGGTAATGGAAGGTGATGTCTTTGAATTGCGAGGCTAACTCTTCTAAGTGGGCATGGAAGGATTGGAGCTTCTCGCCCTTGACTCTCCACTTTTTGAGCACTTGACCGATAATGAGGGTAGAGTCCCCGTAGATGTCTAGTGACGCGACTGAAAATGTGTCTCAGGAATGCATTCACTCTAGGCTCAAGTGCAAGCCTGTCGCTCAAGTAATAATCCGATAAGTAGGGTATCGATCCTCGGGGAAAAAGGACAACGGAGTTGTGACGACGGGACAAGACGGAGAAATCCTAACTCTGACTCTAAAAAGAAAAAGGAAATGAATTGGTGTTTGAGAATGATTACGTTAAATGCAATTAAGAAATTATGATGAAATGCAACTACACTAATTTACTTAAAATGTGAATGAAAACTGGTTTAAAACTTTTGACTAACTAATGAGAAAAATAGGACGGTAATACAATCCCCCAACCCTAGTGTATCGCTGGTAAAATACTAATCATAAATTTGACTGATTGATTTGACCCAGAATTTAGTACTCCCAAGCATTATGTATACGAGGTTCAAGCTCGCATCATACCTAATCTGAGGACGAGTAAATCGGTATCGCGATAGTAACACTCGAATTGCATTCTAAATCATCACAGTTACCCAAAGGCAAACAAGATATAAAGACCTATAATTGTCATGTTGCTACGCAATACGGTCGTAAACAATCACTAAATTCAGAGGATTAATATTATACACGTGCAATTAACACATCAGGTTGGGTTCATGTATCCCGACCTTAGGAAATCTAGCCTAACATGATGAAATTGATGAAAACAGAGTTTAATGTGCGAGAGTTCATGACTAATCTAAGGAAAACTCATGAATTGATGTAGAATAGAATCAAAAATAAGAAATAACTCACTAAAATCACCCAAGAAATAATTGCGGCAATCAATAAATCTGGTAATCACACAAACTCTGAATAACTCTTCAATCCTTGAATTGAAATTGGTAATTGTAACGAAACTAGGGTTCTTGGAGAAAAGAGAAAAACTAACTATTATCCTCTAAAATTAACTCGTCCTCATAACAATAATAAATCGGGTTTTAATACCCTCCATGAATTTAGGACTTGCAGTTGCACTAGGACTCTTCAAAGATTTACAAATCTCGAGGGGCGGACCGGTCTACCTCCAAGGCGGATCGGTTCTTTTTATTTTAGGGCAGACCGGTCTGAGGGCGGATCGGTTATTTTTATTTTTTCCTTCTTCATTTTTCTTGTGATCCGGGGTCTTCTGGAGTTTGGCAAAGCGGACCGGTCCGGGGTAGGGGCGGATCTGTCCGGCTATTTGACTTTTTGGCTCAACTTTGATTGCTCACATCTTTTGTTTCGGGACTCCGATTGAGGTACCGTTTCTTCCTATGTGCTTGTGAATGAGATATCTTCAACTTCTCTTTAGGTACCTCTTCCGAATTTTGGGTATAAATTATTCTTTTGACTTTCCTCCTTTCTTCCTTGATTCTTTCGGTTTCCTTCTTCCGTTTCTGGACAACAAATACTTGTAAAATCACTACAAAATACCAAAAACTCGGTATACTCATTAGGATCAATCAGTAGCGAGATTATGAGATAAAGTTAACTCAATTACATTGTTCAAAGTGCTAAAAGTAACTAAATCAAGGGATAAATTAGGAAGAATTTATGCCTAATCATCTAGGCATTGAATACCTTTCTCGAGAGCAACTTTGAAGCCTACTGTGTATGCCTCGTATTCAGTCATGTTGTTGGTACAAGAGAAATCCAGCTTGATGGCGATGGGAGTGTGGGAGTCATCTAGGGCGATCAGAAGTATCCCAATGCCATATTCCTTTTTTTGGCAGCGCCGTCAAAGAACATTTTCCATCGGAGGTTGTCTTGGGCAGTGCAGAGGATGATTTCATCTGGGAATTTGGAGATTCAAACATCGGCTTCATCCATGGGGTAATCAGTAAAGTAGTCAGAGATGGATCTTCCTTTTATGGCTTTTTGTGTGATGTATATGATATCAAACCCGATTAGGAGCATCAACCATCGAGCCATTCAGCTAGACAAGGCAGGTTTCTCAACAAGGTATTTGATGGGGTCTATTCGGGATACAAGTTTGATAGGGAAAGTGAGCATGTAGTGCCGTAACTTTTGGGTGACCCAGACAAGTGCGACACACGTCTTTTTCAAAGCTGTGTATTTGACTTCGTATCCGACCAATTTGTGACTGGCATAATAGATGGCTCTTTCTTTGCGGGAATCTTCAAGGTATTGGGCTAGCAAACCCCCAGTTGCGGTGTCGGTTATGGTTAGGTGCAGGACCAAAGGGAGACTATGTTATGGTGGCATGAGCACGGGGGTTTAGATCAGATATTATTTTATTTGGTCAAAAGCTTCTTAGTAGGCCTCATTCCAAACTTTGGTTGAATCCTTTTAGAGGAGTTTGAAGATAGGTTCGCAGATGGAGGTTAACTGGCTGATGAACCGAATGATGTATTGCAATTTTCCAAGGAAACCTCAGACTTCTTTCTCTATTCGGGGAGGTAGCATCTCAAGTATGGCTTTCATCTTAGCATGATCTGCTTCTATCCCTTTCTTATGGACCATGAATCCCAAGAGTTTTCCCTTTGTAACGTCGAAGACGCATTTATGCGGATTGAGGCTCATCTGACACTATCGCAGTTGTTCGAAGAACTTTCGGAGGGTGGGAGCATGATCTTCTCTAGTTTTGGATTTGATAATCATATCATCCACATTGACCTCAACTTCTTTGTGAATCAGATCATGCAGGATGGTTGTGGCAGCCCTCTAGTAGGTACCCTCAGCGTTCTTGAGAACAAATGGCATAACCGTATAATAAAAGGTTCCCCATGGGGTGCTGAACGTGGTCTTTTCTTGGTGGTCTGGGTTCAATTTGATTTGGTTGTATCTGGCAAACCCGTCGATGAATGACTTGAGAGCATGACTGGCTATGTTGTCCACGATCATACCGATATCGGGTAATGGATAATCATCCTTTGGAGAGGCTTTGTTGAAGTACCGGTAGTCTACACACATCTGAACCTTCCTTCTTGATTTCGGCATAGGCACTATGTTGGCTAGCCACGTGGGATATTCGATCACACGAATGAAGCCTACGTTCAACTGTTTGACCACCTCTTCTTTGACTTTGAGCGACCATTCAGTGCAGAGCTTTCTCAAATTTTGTTTAACCAGCTTGTAATCTGGGAGAGTGAGAATCTCATGCTGATTTATTTCAGGATCAAAGTCGGGCATATCGTCATAGGACCAGGCGAAGACATCCATAAATTCCTTTAGAAATTCTTCAAGTTGTGCACGCTCATTCTCATCAAGGGTAGGCCCTATCCTAATCTCGCGCAGTTGGCTACTAGAACCGAGGTTAATAACAACAGTATTTTCTTCATTAACTTGAATACGGTTATAATATTTACTATTAACCTTATTTAGATCAGTTAAGAATTGTTCATTTACAAAATAATTATCATCAAAAGTTTGATTAGAATCTAGACAATTAATGTAAGGCACAACAAGATACTCAAAATCTTCGTTTATTTCATTGATAGGAAAAATAACATTGAGAACCTCATCAAAGGAGGACTCGATTACATTTGAACAAGGATAGACAATAGAAGAAGAAATAGGGTAAACATTAGGATTAGGGGGGATTTCAACAGGTAGAACTGGCGCAGCATGCCAATTGAGAAGAGGTGTATCAGCAATTTTGATCAGATGGGATGGATTCAGTGATGTAGTACCTGAATGAACCATGCAGAGTGTCGGCCTTAGTATCTATGAGTTGAAGGAATCTTCAAAGTCACTTTCCTTAGTATCTTCGGTATCTTTGATGAGCGGTTGTACATGGTGCTGGGAACTCTCGACCCATGGGTACCTGTCTTGGAAAAAGATCTCCATTCTAGGCTTCATCTTCTTGTCTGTATGGTCATACCATGGTTCCGGAAAGCCGCAAAAGGGAAGTCTTCACCCTCTTTGATGAATCATCCATTTAAGGAGTCACCTGGGACAGTCTGGATGTAGTTTAGTCTCCTCTTTGGTCGAGACTGGCGGATCATTCTGAGCTCTTGTTCTGACGGCTGATACCCCAAACCACAAGGAGAGAAATCTTTTTTCAGTTCAATAGGCTCAAGTATCCCTTGTTGTCTTTGTCCTAGCCCCAGTCCGGGCATAAAGTGCATGTTTCTGAACATCTGAATCACAATGACGTTGTCATGAGGGTCGTATTTTAGACAAACCCTTTCTTTGAAGTCGTCCCCTGCCAGGAGTAGGAGTGGTTCAACTCGAAATCCTTATAATAGCATATCATTTTACCCATGTTGTATCTCAAGAATTGAACTGTTGTTACTTGCACCCTCGGCATTGTCGTCGTCGCCCAAAATGGTGATGACTCATCCGTTGGTGAAGAACTTCAATTTTTTATGGAGCGAGGAGGACACACCCTTGATATTGTGGAGCCAAGTTCATCCTAGTAACAAATTGAAACAAGTTAGGATGTCAATAACTTGGAATTCGACGACAGGGTTTATAAGGCCAGCCCCTATTGCAATATTTATGGATCCCATCACCTCCCGATGGGTATTATCGTAGGCACGCATAGCAGCGGAGGTTGGAGCGAGGTCGCTTTCTTTCAATCCTAAATATTTAAAGGTTCTCAGTTGGTAGACATTCAAGGCAGATCCATTATCGACAAGAGAGAGTAGTACAACCATCCCCATAGCTTCGACGGAGATGTTGAGTGCATGATTGTGGTTTAGCCCAACTCGGGGGATTTCTTCTTCGAAAAAGGATAGCATTCAAGTAAAGGTCAAGGATGCGACCAAATTTATCGCCTCTTCTGGTGTGGTAGAGGGAGGAACTGTGGGTCCCATGAGCAACTTGATCAAAAAATTTATGTGTAGCTTGGAAGACATGAAAAGCCTCCAAAGAGTGATGTTAGCTTAAGTTTTCTTCAGTTGATCGAGGATCTTGCTTTCCTCGAGGGTAATTTCTAGCATAGGATGGTTTTCCATGCCCTTGCCCTTGTCATTGGCTGGTAGTGAGCTTGGGATCTGGTAATGCCTTCCTGATCTGGTCATGTGATTTACTGAAGAAGGGAAGAACATGAATCCCGTTTACTCATCAACCTTGGGTTGTTCTTCCACCTTTTTTATTTCTCCAAGAAGTTCTTCAAATGATATCATCCCACACATGTCGGCTACCAGGCCAGTTTTCTCTGAATCTTGCTCTTCATTTGAATCTTCGAACTCTTCCCCCATCCGATGGCAACAATTCTGTCTTTCCATGTAAAGTCGATGCATTCCACAACTTTAACGGCTTCTTCATACAGGTCTTCCCATTCTGTGGGGATATGTAAGGGTGAGGGGACCAGGTGCCCTTGTAATTTCAAAGTATCAAGTAACTTAGACATATTGCAAATATTATTGGTTCGCTTGAATATCTCTGCCATGACCTGGACAACATCATCTAAGCTGACTTCAGTGGGTGGTACTACCTAATTGTCGGACTCTCAGGCCCATTTTCTTTCTTCCAAGACCAGCGTACTGAACCTCTGGCAATCAATGATCATTTGTGGGGGAAATTTCAGCCCGAACTCCAGGAGTTGGCTTAAGACTTCTAGTAATTCCATACTTCCATTTTTAGAATGGGTACGGACAGCGATGCATGCTCTGGTAAGGAGTGACAGTGCCTGATCAGTGAGTCTAGCAAGGTGTAGGAGGAAATATGGGAAAATTTAGAGAGGTTTAGGAGAGTATATGGGTGTGATTTGGGTTGAGGGATCAAATTCTGGGTTCTCTTCTAAGAATATGGCATTGGCATGATTTGGGAGTGGGTTGTGAGTAGTGTTTGGCATAGGATTAGATGGTGGGGAAATGGTACCCCGATCAATTAGACCTTGGATTAAGTTTCGGAGGTGAAAGCATTGGTCAGTGGTATGGCCAGTTGTTTGGTGAAAGACACAATGGGCATCTGCCTTGAAGTTTCTTGGGAGTGGATTTGGAAATGGATGGGGATCCAAGAGTTTTTTAAGGTTTCGGCCCAATAAGGCTAGATAAACTTTGGAGAGGGGGGCATAGAGCTCGTTGTATTCCTTTCGAACTGGGACAGGTCGACTTTCTGGTGCCCATGAGGTGGTTGGTTGAGAGGTGTTGAAGATGGTTGAGACTGTAGCACTGCCAGTCTTATCATATTTTCTGGGGGTGAACTGTCCGGACACATTCTTCGGTTCAATTTATGTTTTAGCCATACTCTCCTCAATTTCTAGTCCTACTTCTTTGATAGCTCGGAAGTGGGGTTAGTATTATCCTCCTATGGTTGCTCGAACATGGGGCAAGAAGTTCTTCTTTAATATGCTGACTTGTTCTTCCTCGGATGGCCGATTGGTCATGGTATATGCTTTTTTCCTCCATCAGGCTATGAAATTACTGACTGATTCCACAGAGTTCTGTTTGGGCAGCTCTAAATCACGACGGGTGACCTCAAGCTCTTCGTTGTACTTGTACTACGATATGAATTCTCAAGCCATATCCTCCCAGCTACGAATTCTGGACTCTTTGAGAGATAAAAACCATCTGAGGGGGCTATCCATCAGAGTTTGCTGAAATAATTGGGCCATCACTTCTTCAGAAGCCCCTAATAGAGTCATGGAACGGTGATAGCCGCGGAGATGAACAATCGGGGGTCCACTTCTTTCGTATTTCTTGATATTTGGCATCTTGAACTTCTCAGGTAACCTCACTTTAGGATAAGGAGACATGTGGGTGTAGTCCATGTAATTTCTCAAGATTCTGACTTGGTCAAACTTCTTGGTGAGCATCTTGAGGTCCTCTTTGACTTTGTTCATCTCTTCTTCCTTCGGATCAATGATCATAGGCAAGTTAGCCCCATGCTAGGCAAGGTTTGGCATAGGAAGCTGGGCAGGCGGTGACCCGTTAATAAGAGGGATATGTGGAGTGTGCTGATACTCTTCGGGAACCCATATGGGCTCTAATGGATCCATAGCACGAGGGAATAGGGCCTCGGGCTCTTGCAAAATGGGAACCTGGTTTCGTTGCATCTATCGGACCTCATTTTGGAGGTTGTCAATCTTGGACACAAGATGAGCTAGGACTGCCATCAGGTCCGGTTGCACAATGGGTACTTGATCTGTGTTCTCCATGGAAAGTGGATGGATTTTGAACTCGGAAGAAGTAGATAGGGAACGGATGGAACTCCGGGGTGATCTGACTGAAGACAGAAGCCAATAAGAATCCTGGACAAGGGTTTGCGATCGACCTGAGAAGGCACAAAAATGGGATTTATTTTTGAGAAAGAGGGATGAATTTTTTTTCCCTTTGAGATGAAAAAATATTTTTGGATTTTTCATAAAGAGAGGAGAAATATTTTTGGCTTTTTAATAAATAAGGGAGAAATGTTTTTGGTTTTTTTTTTAGAGACGAACCTCAGCATGATTATTATGTTCTCACTTGTATTAAATTCTCCTAAATGCAAAATAAAATACCGGACGGGACCCGAGCCTGGAAAAGTTGGGTTTGTAATATATGCAAAGCTATGGTTGGACTTGTGACCAGGATCACAGACAGGGTCCCATTTTAAAAATGCGTAAAAATTCGAGCGATTGGCCGACCCGAAATTTCGGTAGAGTTTCGGGTAGAAACCAACAATCTAACATGTGTGTCCTAGGCTTGACACCTATATGCAGGTATGCAGTTTGGTTTGGTGAATCAGAAAGGGTTCCCCCTTTGGCGTGACTTCCACAATATACGTCTTGCTCTTTTGGGTAATCGGTACGTGTGGATAAGCCATTTGATATACCTGATTGTATGTGAATTGCCTCACTATATACCTCGTGGGGATGGTACGTGTGAGAGAGAATTCGATATACTCGGTGTACGTGAACGAATTCCCTGCAATATACCTCCTGTCATGATTTCGGTCAAGCGGTACGATGCGGGGAAACCGTTCAATATACGTCGAAGGTACTTGGCTAATGAAAGGTGAGAGTCATATCGCTTAGGCTAACTGCGCCCTGCCAGACCAGCGCCCATCACGAAGTGACCCTCCAGTTACAGGATAAAATTTGGTTAATAACAATGATCTTTGGTTATGTTATGTGAATCATGCATGATTCTCTTATTAGTATCTTATGAGAATGTTTTTCGTGATCATGACCAACAGGGAGAAAAGTATGAGTACCAATGGTATATCAAGTATGAGTGATGCGTGCAACATGAGGATATAGGTGATCCTATCTGCAAGTGGTACGAAGTTTACATGGAGAGTTTTCTATAAGTGTGTGAATAGAAGAATAAGCATGAGGTACACAAGAGTAGTAAAGGGGATCATGCAAATAGGGGGATATATAGGAAAATAAAACACCCATGTAAATAAAGTCTAGCCCTCAAAATAAACATATAGTCCCCAGCGGAGTAACCACTGTGGCCAACCCCGACCCTCGCGGTGGGCGGGCAGCGTGAGGATCCTTGGTCCCGCGCATCCCTCTCGGGAGCGCTTCGGCTGACGTCATTGGGTGAGGTAAAAAATGTAGAGAGAAGGAGTCTCCGGTCAATTTTACTCAAAACAGACAAAAGAAAGGGAGCCATCTCGAAGGACAACATTCAAAGACATACTGATGCATAAGAAACCAAAATGATTCGAAAAGGGTCCGGAGGCTAAGTTACGAAATGGAAAGGTGTTAGGCACCTATTCCGCCGTTACGATCTCTCATTGCTTTTTGCTATTTTCCTTTATTATCCCCGTGATATGTGTGTATATATTATGGAGATGGGAATCCTAGACTTGTACCATGGAAGAGATAAAGCGAGTCATCCGTAGGAATGTTCATAAAAATAATATTAGAAAATAGGATTTATGCGATTATCCTTGCGTTGATCATTATAATGGAACGATAACGTTTGTGGAATAATACACTACTAAGAACAAATATATGCATTTATGGATTGTGTAATCTAAGAGAGTTGAGTTTAGAGAAAATAGAAAATGAGAGAAAAAATGAGAATAGGGCTCGAGTCTCGGGTTTTACCCCGAGATGCCTATGTAGCTTATAGAGGCATCAAAGTCCATGTAGTTCGTACACAAAACGAGGGGTGGGGTTTATCCCATAAATCCAACCGGGGACTTCTCTTATTTGTGTGTTGTGTGTGTAAAAAAGTGTTTTAGTTGTGAGAGAAGTGTGAGAATTCCCATTTGGAATTTATGAGCAAACCCTATTTTTCTTATTTTTTGGGTTTTTATTTGTATGAAAATAAGAGATGTGCAATAATACTAGGTAAAAATTATATTAAGATATGTGAGATGAGAGAATAAAAGTGTTGAGTAATGAAACAAGTTAATGCGAATTTATGAGAATTTAAGGAGAGAATTGAGAAAATTGGACCTTCTTGAAGATCTTGAGCTTGATTTTGAATGTTGGAGAGCAGCCCTTGCACTTGGATGATGATGGAGGGTCGTGAATTCACCAAGTTTTATGAAAAGGATGATGAAAAGTGAAGGTTGGAAAGGGATTTGGATGTGGAAATCACGCTGACATCGAGAGAGGTTTTATGAATTTGTTGAGAGTGATATCTTTCTGATCTGTGCTCTCCTTGCAATGAGGTCAAGGCCTCCTTTTTATAGGCTCAAGGCATTACCGATCGGTATAGCCCTAGTCCTGCCAATCAGCAGGTGTGTTTAGGCACACTACCGATTGGCAGGGTCTGGGACCTACCGTTTGGCAGTGTATTTCAGGCCTTTTCGGAAATTGTGCCACAGTGCACAAACCGTTGATCCGAATCATGCACGAAATGGACCGTTGGAAAGGTAATTCAGAGAAATTCGAAAGCACTTGGACTGCTCCCAGTTTCAGGAGTTCACTTTGGGTCAAATGTGGCTCGGAAGCGCTCGTTGGTCCTTTAGACGAAGAATCATTGGACGAAAACGGATCGTTCATCCGCATGATAAGTTTGAATCGTGCATGGGGTAGACCGTTGGAAAGGTTAGAGGATGTACTTTGACATTCCAAAGAGTTTGATCCTATTTAGGGGGTTAACTTTTGTCAACCGGGCCCTGAAATAATTCAGTGACCTCTTAGAGTAAAACAAATCATTCGTTCGTACCGTAAGTCAGAATTGCACACGGGATAGACCGTTGGAAAGGGGATTCAGTTCCCTTCAATGATTCATTCAGTATCGATTGAGCTAAAGAGCTTATTTAGGTTAAACAGAGCTCGGGATTTTTCGGTGGCATCTTGATCGAGTTTCGAGGGAAAATGAGTCGTTCATCCGCATGGTAAGTCAGAATCGTGCACGGGATGGACCGTTGGAAAGGGGTTTCAATTCTCTTTGAAGATTCATTCAGTCTCGGTCGAGCTAAAGACTTTGAATTTTGGTCAAACGGATCCTGGGCATGCCCGATGGCTTCTAGGTCAGTACTCGGGGTATGACCTGGATTTGTAGTGATGAAGGGAGGTGCTAGGGAGCTAAGGAGAGTTTAAGGGGTAACAGAATGGGGTGTCTACAGATTCATTTCTTTAGTGTGCTTAATAATGCATGGATAGCATTTCCTTATTCATTGATGATCAGTTTCTTCATGCTAGACTTTGTATCACCTTTATTGCATACATGTATAACCTTTTTGAATATTGTACTTGCTTAATATGTGTCGAATAGGGTGTTCTCATCTCAACACTGTTTAATAACAAACCAAATATACTATAGATAAGTTGTTCTTGTAAGAACCTTTACTCAAATTTAATTTCCCAAAAAAAATATTTTATGCTAAGTAATGGAAAGGGGCTACGAAAGAGAAAATTCTTTTTGCGTGAAAACCACCATTTGCAAAAAGAGACTGCAAGTTTAACGATACACAAAAACATAAGTGCCGAGTCCATTTTTATTTCATTAATGCTTTACTTCACATGAGAATTGTTATATCTTCAAAAATTTGAGAGTGACTTCTTAAATATATGAGATTTTGAATTCTGCATGACGAACTCGCTTGAAAAGTGTTAAATAGTTTGGCGTTATTATTTTGAGAAGCATTTAAATTCATGGCATGTTGCATAAGTCGAGTCAATTTCATTTATGTTTACCATTCTTATACCTATGGTTGAAATTGAGTTCTTTCTTTAGAAGTATCTCATGTCTTCGTGCACCAATGTTATGAATGCCTATGTTGATTTGCATATGCAAATTATTCACACAATTACATTTCACTTTAATGATTCGAATATTTTCGTTTTATTCGATAACGTGATGTATTTGTACCTATAAGTACTTTTTATACTTTAAAAAATTGAAAATTTTCAAAAACAGTTGGTATGACTCTTCAGAATTTCACTGGAAGAGCTTAATTGATTATCTTTACGGTGTTATTTCAATTGGATTCTGATGATACTAATGATTTCTGATTAGTTTCTTACCCTTTGTCTATAATGGACAAAAAGGGGGAGAACAAAATTGTGGAGGATTTTATTTTTCTTTAAACTCATATACATCGCGGTATTTCTTTTATCTCATGTGTGTAGGTCATTCCACCTTGATGATGATTTCATGGAACACATAAGATGAAGAATTATTCATTTATGTGTTTCCCTTTCATCATTTGGGAAGGCATTTTTTGTATTAGTCTTAGGCGTCAACTTGACTTCGGTTTGTGTTTTATGCCGGAATAGCCAAATGGGGAGATTTGTAAGAGCAAAATTTATAATTTCTCATTATAGTTTTATTTGTATTATCCCTTACACCCCATTACACCTTCACGGTCATTCTCAATTCTTCGAAGAGAGGAAACGTTGGTGACATTTGGAAGATTCAAGATTGTTCTTAACAATTTTGTCCGAGAATAGTTATGAGGTAGTTTTGAAAAGATTTAAATAAACAAGGATTATTTTTAAAAGAGTTTGAATTTATAAGGTTTTCAAAATGTTTTTAAAATGATTTATTAAGTTTTTTTTTAAAACTCGCGAGCTCGTTAGAAGGACTGGGCATGTCATTCGAATGATATAGAATATGTTGTTAGATTGAGGTTCCCAGATTCGAATGAGGTCTGGAATGTCACGTTTTGGGTTCACTCTAGACTGTCATTTGAAGTTTAGTTGGAAACCATTCAAACGAGATAGGGTACATTGTTCGAATGAGGTGGCAGTTCGTTCAAACGAGTACGTGTTTTTTTTCAAACAAATATTTTCCAAATCTTTAATCCCTATCCCTTTGCTACAACTTTCCCTGTAAATAGAGATCCAGGGTTAGGCTTTCAAAGAAGCCTTTTTAGAGTTCTTTTTGTGATCAAACTCTATTGTTTTTTCACCTAAACCCCTTTGATCTTTGAGGAACACTTTGCCAAATCAATAAGAACATAACCAAAAGTTCAAACCCTTTTAGATATTTTATCTACTTATGATTTGTGGAGTTGAGGCCTCACGCTAAAGCAGAAAGGAATTGTGGTTCCTAAGGCTCATCGGTGGATACTGAGGCAAGAGTTGCTTGTTGTGGGCAGTGCTGGATTACATCATTTTTTGTTGAAGAATTAAAGATGGTTGTGCATCATACGTAGTGGATCTCAAATTAATTGATAATTCATTATGTATTTATCAAACTCCTTAACAGTACTAAATTAAAGGTTTTATCAAAAAGCAATTGTTCCTCTATCTTCTTCATTCTGTTTGGTTTGGAATTTAGCTTCACAATTTATCTTGCATGTTCACTTTAAATTAAATCAAGATAAAATTTGGTAAAAAGTGAATTTGTGTATTTAGACTAAGATACAAATAATTCTATATAAACCCTACTTTCTCATGAATATATATTGAAGACTTTTATGGCATCTAAAGAGCCTGAACTTCTCAACCCATAATTAATGCCTCCAAATATGTAGTGCGAACGCTTCCACTACTAACTCCAAATCGTGTGTTGAATAGTTAACCTTGTGAGGATTCAACTTCCAAGATGCATAAGAAATCAGTGGATCCTCCTATATTGACACCCCACCTAGTCCCTTTAGGGAAGAATTGGTGTATACCAAATACTCATCCCCACTACTAGGTCGAGCCAAAACTAGATCCAAATTCAACTTATCTTTAAGAGTGTCGAATGCCTTCTGACAACTTTCATTTTATAAAAACTGAATACCCTTCTAACTTAACTTATTCAACGGCCCTATTATCTTCGAGAAACCTCAAATAAACCTCTTATAGTAACCGACCAATCCCAAAATCAACAAATCTCCGTAGGCGTCGTGGGTTATCCCCAATCCAATATGGCTAACACCTTCCTCGGATCACCCAATAACTCTGTCTCCAAGAATGCATGGCCCAAAACTGCACCTCGCGCTTACAGAACTCTCATTTCCTTGAATTTAGCATACAAATTATGCTCCCACAATGTTTGAGGGGAAATCCTCAAATGCTCGGCATGCTCCTCCTTTATTCCTGAATAAATTAGAAGGACATCAGTGAGACTATGATCACCTAATCAAAGTTTATACCTTGTCCCAATAATTCAATTAAATTTGGTATAAGTTGTGATAGTGTAAGGTCTGATGTAATTATAGAAAATTGTGGGACAAAAATTGAAGAAATAAAAGAATGGAAAATAAATAAGGTCGATCAAATGACATGAGGAGGTCGTTAAAAGTGAGGTAGAACGTCGCTCGAAGTCAGGTTAAAACAAACTTCAATCGAGATGTTTTGGTATAAAAATGCCAGGTAATGCAAAGGTCTCACAAAGCGACCCATCGAATGAGGATGGCATGTCATTTGAATAAGGCTCATGTCGTTAGAACGACGTGCCTCGAAAATAATTTATTTTGATTTTTCACATTCCTGACCCTTAGTTATTTGAGTTATCGAGCTCAAATTATCCCAAATTGGGCAAAACGGGAATTTGAGGTGTTTCGAGCATTTTATAAGGGTGTGTTTGGGATATTTTTGAGTTAGAAGAAGATGAAAGAGGGTGAGAGAAAGTCGAGAGGTCTTCCACCATTTTTATGTCTTCCACCACCACTCCACCACCATTTTACATAATAATCCACCATGTTCAATCCTACAACACATATTTTTAACATTTTTGGAGTGGAACTAAGAATTTTGGAGAAGTGTTGGGGGAATTTTGGAGAAGATGATGAGAGCTTCCATGGAATTTGAAATGTGTTTCCTTGAAAGCATGGATGGAGCACATTTGGAGAATTTTTGGAGGATGCATTTGGTAACCCCTTGAGGCCCCCGTTGGAGGTTGGGGTCGTTCCTCCTACACCAATATTTCCACCACCATTGAAGCCTTCAGAGGTGAAAAAATCTATCCTAAGTATTTAAAACACTATTTGCATTATTTGTAGTCTTGTTGCTAGATTACACAAATAGGGTGCATTTGATTATATGATGAAAATCATGTGTATTAAATAACAAATATTTTTATGGAATAAAAATGTTGGTATAATGTAATTTTGTTGAAAATACAGAAAGAATAAATATTTCAAGGTTTTGAAATATTAAAAGATGGTATTTTATGAAAATGGTGTATTTTCTACAAAGATTAACGTTAAACATTTTATGAAATAAAATATCTGAAAATAATGATATATTTTGGTAAACATTGGCGAAATAATATTTCTTGCAAAAAATAAGATTTTATGAAAAATGAAAATTTGTTGAGTTTGAAGAAATTAAACGTCTTTTATGCCTTGAAAGTAAATATTGAAAATATGATGAATTTTTAAAAGGGAATGTATGTTTAGCCCAGTAATAGGATTAAAGGTTTCAAATCCTTCTTCTCATGCATACAAACTTATAGTATTTTGGCACTAAGTCCATAAACAAGTTTAAAGAAGATTTGGTTGGTTTTAAACATGAAATAAGAAAAGTATAAATTCTTATCTTCAAAGTGTCTGAGAAAGTGGTTAAAAGTGTGATAAGTACAAAGTTGCATGACTACATGTGTTGATAAAAAGAAATAGTATTTCCTTATAAAAGTGGTCTTTAAGTGTAGTTAGATTTCTTGAATAAAAAAAGTAAAGAAATGTCTAGTTTGGAAAAATAGTTAGTAAATGTGTTGAATAAGATTAACACTTATGAAATTGGAAAGGAAATAATGAGATCAAGATGTCCCTAATTAAGAAGAATGTTACTCCAAGGTTAAAAAGGTTTTAAGGGATTTCAAACACTTAAGAAGTTAGTGTGGGTAACTTAAATGTGTTTTGAAAAAATTAACACTCGTGGAAGTGGAGTAAAAGATGAGTTTGAAAACAAATGAATAAAATGGTAATTTTACTTAAAGTGGAACATTTTTATGAAATAAAAATGTTGAAAAATGTGTTACACAAATTGGTTTTAAATGAATTTGATTTTTGGAATAAAATCAAGGATAGATTGCAAAGGACATGAAATAATAATTTTAAAGTTTAACACAAGTTGGGGTGAAACACCGAGTTTTGTCTTCGGCCGGGTAAAAGAAAAATGGAATTATATGGACATTTTTAAAATATTAATTCACATGTAAAGGAACTCAGATGACACTGAGATAATTAAGGAGGACTCGATGCCCTAGGGTGAAAGACTCAAATCAATTGGCCAGAGCATATGGTGCGTATAAGAAATGGTGTGGGGATCGTTAAAATATGCAATATTTGGAAGATTTCGAGAAAAGATAAAGGAAAAAGGAAGATGTCAAGAAATGGGTTGTATGGTGAAACATGTTAATACAACCTAACTTGAATGAATTAATAAATGTTCTGGTAAAGGTTAAAATGGAAAAGTACATGTACAATTAATTAATGTCCATACGGTAAGGAAAAAGGGTAAAGTAAGTGGATAATTGGTGGTTAAGCAACATAAGTGGTTAAACCCATAATTAACACAAGAATGTATTGTAAAATATTTTCAAAGGCTAAATGGGTATTTTCTAATACGATGAACGCGTGTGTTGAAAGGGTGGTTTTCAACGAGAACACTAAAATGCATCGGATAAGATAAAAAGGTTGATTTAAGTAAATTAATAGTTTTCGGTCAATCAAGTGTAGTGGTTTCAAGTATTGAACCATGTGTGTTAAATAAAGAGATAAATGCTAAAATGAGGAAAGGGAGGTCTTTTATAAGATTAAGGTGAATTAATCTGGATAAATAAGTGTTCGAAAGTAAACTATTTCATGTATTAATTATATGTATATGTGTGTTTAAATATGTATACAAAGTAGTTTCATGTGCAAGTAAGTATTACATGTCAGAGTCTTCCTTTTGCCGCTAATTTGTATATTTCCCGCTGAGCATTAGCTCACTCCCTCGCTTGTTATGGTAGATTGGGAGAGGGTTCGTATTTTGAGAGCGTCCTACATGTAAGTACTTTATTTTTTATTACATTAGTGGTTGTGTATGCTTGGACTTCGGAGTGCTCCCCGCGGGTCCCTCACGTCGTTTAACCTGAAATTGGAATCATATGCTAAACAAGTGAAACGCTAATCAAATAAAACTGGACTAGCAACATTATATAGGTTATTTCACTGTACTTCACACCTAATGCTCGGGTTGGACCGGATTAACCACAGGTTTTCCATAAATTCGAGTCGGGGCGTTAAAAATGGTATCAGAGCTCTAAGTTCAAAGTTCCTTTCGGGAGTAACGTGGTGAGGTCGGTATTGGATCTTTCAATGTCGGTGTTGGTTTGGTCAGATCGTGATAGTTTTATGATGTTTAGTTCGGGTCCAAGACGATAAAGTCAAAGAGGTTAGCACGACAAGTAAGTTAATTCCAAGTGGCACGTGATCAAGTTGATAGTTATTAATCGCTTCCTGCGCTTTTAATTAGAATTGTAGTAATTTATGGGTGTCCATGAAATCCAATAGTGGTGACACGAAAGTTGTTAGTGCAAGTTTCTTATGTTAAATTCTTGATAGCATAGATTCATTTTAGATGTTCATAAAGTGATATGACGCCCATTGGGCAAGTGGCATGAGTTGCATACAGTCAACGGTAGAGGTTATTGGTTGGGGTGTCGTGATTAGGCCCTGATGATTGGTGATTATAAAGTATAAAGCCCTTAGGTGAGGCACTTATGGGTAGTTAACGCTTGTAATGTAATTAGGAAAATTCGATCCTTGGAGTGATCTCGCAATTGGTGGTAGTCTGGTGAACATGCGAAGTCGTATAGGCTAATAGTGGCAACATCATGATATTTTGTGTGAGATGTATTGCGTGATAACTTTGATTATAAGAGTAGCCTTGGTAGTGGCAACAGTGAGTAATGTTCTTGGAGACCTAGTTGTAAAGTTTGTGTACTTCATGTATGGAGACTCGATGATTGATTGGCGTTCATAAGTATTGATCCTGTGGTGAGAAAGTATTTGGGTTCCTTAGTTGATGACTTGGGTTTGGCGTATCTTGAATACAATGTGGTATTGAGGAATAAGATCCCATGTCGTATTTGTGGTGTGGGCCTTAATATTTATATGTAATACCCGACGTCAAGTATCTTACGAAGATCTATATAGTCGTGTAACTTTTATATTAGAACATGGTGCGATGTTTACATTGTGACACAATTTAGTTATCGTGATTGAACATTCATTAAGGATTAGGTGAGGCAGACCTTGAAGTTTATAGGTTGCAGGCGACTACTATACCCTAACATAATCCGCAGTAGCGTTGGTTGTGGTTTGTATATGGATTATAGTCACGATCATTTGGAAGAAAGAAAAGATTATTATCTGAGTGTAGAGACTCATTTTAGTCGCCAAGGTAATGGATGGGTTCAAGGTAATCTTAGTAAGAGTGTGGTTTAAAGGTATTTTGAGGTACCCATAGGACAAATGGTGTGTGACATCATCGAGGATAGAGATCAAATGTTGTGACGCGTTGAGGTGTTTGATGGTTAAAGTTCATTTTAGGTAGAAGCTTGTAGGATAGGGCCTTTACGAGCACCGGGTAATCGTGATGTGGGTCTTGAAAGTTTATAGATCGCACCTACAATGATAAAGGAATGGATGGGGAAATCTTGTCGAGTTTTGGGACTTTTAAATGGGATATATTTGGCATACTTTGGATACCAATTATTCCTAATAGAAATAAGTAGTAACATCCTAGTAATAATTGTATGGAGGGTTAGGTAATGATCCCATATTGCTAGTCATACATCATATGTGACGATGTGGCTTCCTAAATCGGCACAGATGGGTAGTATAATCCCTAAGGTAGGGTGATAGTTTGTGTCATTTTAAGAGTGATAACCAGATGTCATGAAATGACTAGTGTGGTTGTGGATATACTTGGTTTTAGGATGTACTAGGAGATGTATTTAAGACTTATAAGTGATGACGCCATGTGGAGATTTAAAACTGGCAACTAAGGTGGGGTAATATCAAAGCACGATAGGTCGATCGGCATGTATCGATGATATATTCTAGGGTATCCTTAGTAATGTAAGGGATAGTTCTTGGCACATCTTATCAATCCAGTTGGGATTAGAAGATGTAGCCTTATGTAATATTTACTACCCTTAGAAGGCTAATAGTGGCGGGTGTGGTCGCCACGTAAATTATTTGTGGGTAGAAGTCGAAAGTAAGTTTGGTGGCAACCTTGTGGTCAAAGGACAGAGTTAGGTATGTACCTCGCTTGAACTAAGTAACGCCTATAGGAGTTTGGTATTTTGATCACGATATGATGAGGAAGATAATAACCTAGGTGTAGTGGGTTGGTGACGTCGTCACTAGTAATTGGATAAGGTCAATATAGACAATGGCGTGAGGTATCCACTAATCAGAATGGTTCGTGTAAGTCAAGGAGGTGAAGGGTAGGGACTTACTCCCAAGGAAGGAAGTCGGAAGTTGACTTCCTAGAGGGTATACTACTTTCGTGTTACGATAATGGATAATCGTGAATTTATTCATCACGAATAGTGACCCAATCTAGGGTATGTGGCTAGGATTTGTGCTCGCTGGGAACTTAAGAATGAGTGTCATGACTTCAATTATATGGCATAGGTTCGCTTTCGTAAATCATAATCGGACGCTTTTAGGCGCAATTTTTAAAGAAGATTTCTTGTTCCTTCTGACTCTCGTGTGTCCCTTTTTATTTTGGTAATCGGGCACTGATATTCTCACTTATATGGTGACTTAGATTGGCGGCATGTCATGGTACGACACAGTTAGGACTGGGAGATGACGGTGGATCATTTATGGTCAATACAGCTCGATAACTGGGTGAGCCCCATATGAGGTATTCATGTTATTGTATAAGGTTTTGTGTGTAGGTGGTTACACTTTTAGCCACATAATTTTCTCGTAGTATTGATCTTTCTTAGGATTAGTGGACTTTCGATTGGCCGACACGGTAGTCAATGGCTCGAGTTTCAAGGAGCGGAAAGATGATTTGAGGATGCGGTATAGTATTAGAAATTGAGAAAAACTTAGTATACGATGTTGTTTTTCCACGATTAGTGGATTAGAGTGAGACTCTAGTGAGTAATCAAAGGTGAGACACCTAAGGTAGTACTAGGTTCATCAGAGTGACATATTGGAAGATGTATGTCGAGCACACAGTGATGAATTGATAAGAATATTATTCCTTAAAGTGAGAGAATAAAATAATATGGTTATTGGAGAGCTCACACGAATGGTGTAGTCAGGATATCCTGAAAATTTATGGAACATGGGATGTACGGCCCTCAGCTAAAATTGATTTTGATGCTGAATGCAGCGATTGGTTGTATTATGATTCATATTGGGTGAGTGTCGACCGCTAGAAAGGATTTGCCCAGCATGTATTAAGTACTAGCATAGGTCGTACTAGAAATGGTTTGGACTTAATCAAAAGGAGAGTGGAAGCTCGGAGTCGATTATGTAATATCATGGCTAGAGAGATGGTGAGCATTAGAGTATGTCGTATGTTGAGTATTTGATTACTAATCCCGTGTGGGGGCACGTAGGGTGACCTTAGTATTGAGAACTTCAATGTTTTTATCTTGCTGGATGTTTATGTCTTTGAATGGAAGTTAGCGAACCCCATAAGATTAAGGATTAATGGATTGAGATCTTCGGGGATGAAATTCCTCAAGGAGGGAAGTTTGTAATAACTTGTCCCAGTAATTCAATTAAATTTGGTATTAGTTGTGATGATGTAAGGTTTGATGTTAATTATAAAAAATTATGGGATAAAAATTATAGAAATAAAGTAATGTAAAATAAAGAAGGTCGTTCAAATGACATGAGGAGGTCGTTAGATGCGAGGTAGAACATCGCTCGAAGCCAGGTTCAAACGATCGTTAAACGAGATATGTCTGCATAATAGTGGCAGATCGCGCGAAGCGATCGATCGAACGAGGTTGACATATCATTCGAACGAAGGTCATGTCATTTGCACGACGTACCTCAAAAATATTTTATTCTGATTTGCCCTTGTGTATTGTCGCATTCCTGACCCTAAGATTTTGAGTTGTCGAACTAATATTATCCTAGATTTGGTAAAATGGGAATTTAAGGTGTTTTGATGTGTTTTGCAAGGGTGTTTTTGGTTATTTGGCGTATTTTTTAATTAGAAGAAGATGGAAGAGGGAGAGAGAAAGCATAGAGCTCTTCCACCATTTTTATGTCTTCCACCACCATTTTATATTATATTCCACCGTGTTCAAGCCAACAACATATATTTTCACCATTTTTGAAGTGGAACTACGAATTTTGTAGAAGTGTTGGAGGATTTTTGAAGAAGATTATGAGAGGTTCCATGGAGTTTGAAGTAGGTTTTGCTTGGAAGCATGGATGGAGAACATTTGAAGCATTGTTGGAGGATTTATTTTATACCCCTTTGAGGCCACCTTTGGTGGTGGGGGTTGCTTCTCCTACACAATATTTCTACCACAATTGGAGCCTTTAGAGGTGGAAAAATATATCCTCAGTATTTAAGACTTTATTTTCATTATTTGTAGTCTTGTTGTTAGATTACATAAATAGGGTGCATTTGATTATATGCTGAAAATCACGTGTTGTGAATAATAAATATTTTTACGGAGTAAAAATGTTGGTGAAATGTTATTTTGTTGAAAATAAAGAATGAATAAATATTTCAAGGTTTTGGAACATTAAAAGTTCGTATTTTATGAAACTGGTGTATTTTCTAGAAAGATTAATGTTAAATATTTTATGGATTAAAATCTCTGAAAATAATGATTTATTTTGGTAAACATTGGTTAAATAATGTTTCTTGGTAAAATGCAAAATTTATTAAAAATGGACATTTGTTGAGGTTGAAGAAATTATATGTCTTTTATGCCTTGAAAGTATATTGTGCAAGTATAATGAATTTTTAAAAGGGAATATATGTTTAGCCCAATAATAGGATTTAAGGTTTGAAATCCTTCTTCTCATGCATATAAACTTGTAGTATTTTGGAACTAAGTCTATAAAGAAGTTCAAAGAATAATTTATTGGGTTTAAACATGAAATATGAAAAGTAGAAATTATTATCTTTAAAGTGTGTGAAAAAGGGATTAAAAGTATGAGAAGTAAAAAGTTTCAAGACTACATGTGTTGATAAAAGGTATTTTCCTATAAATGTAGTCTTTAAGTGTTATTAGATTTATTGAATAAAGAAAGTAAAGAAATGCCTAGTTCGGAAAATGATTAGTAAGGGTGTTGAATAAGTGTTAATAGTTCAACATTGAAAAGTTGGTGTGTATAACTTAATAATGTTGTAAAAGATTAACACTTATGAATTTGAAAAGAAAATAATAAAATAAAGGTGCTCCCAATTAAGAAGAATGTTACTTCACGGTAAGGTGTTAAGGGTGTTAAAACACTTAATAAGTTAGTGTGGGAGACTTAATACTGTTTTGGAAAAATTAACACTTGTGAAAATGGAGTAAAAGACGAGTTTGGAAACAAATGATAATTTTACTTAAAGTGAATTTTTTTTATGAAATAAAAATGTTGAAAAAGGTGTTATATAAATTGGTCCTAAATGAATATGTTTTCTGGAATAAAATAAAGGTTAGAGTGTAAAGGACATGAAATGATAATTTCAAAGAGTAACACAAGTTGGGGTGAAACCCAGACTTTGGCTTTGGTCGGGTAAAGAGAAAGTGGAATTATGTGGACTTTTGTAAAATGTTAAAACACGTGTAAAGGAACTCAAATGATATCAGGATAATTAAGGAGGGCCGGAATCCCTTAGGTGAAAGACCCAAATCAACTAGCCAGAGAATATGGTGCGCATAGCTGACGATGTGGAGTTCGTTAAAGTATGCGGTATCTGAAAGATTTCGAGAAAAGATAAAGGAAAAAGGAACATGTCAAGAAATGGGTTGTGTGGTGAAACGTGTTAATACAACTTAACCAGAATGAATTATTAAATGTTATAATAAAGGTTAAAATGGACAAGTAAATGTGTAATCGATTAATGTCCATACGGTAAGGAAAAAGGATAAAGTAGGCAAATGGGTGGTTAAGAAATCTAAGTGGTTAAAACCATAATTAACACAAAAATGTGTTATAAAAAGTTTTCAAAGGCTAAATGGGTATTTTTTAACACGGTAAACGCGTGTGTTGAAAGGATGTTCAAAAAAAAGACGAAGGTGCATCGAATAAGTTTAAAAGGGTGATTTCGGTAAAGTAATGGTTTTTATCAAATCAAGTGCAATAGTTTCAAGTATTGAACCTTGTGTGTTAAAGCGAGGAATGCTAAAATGAGGAAAGGGAAGTCTTTTATAAGATTAAGGTTAATTAATCTGGATAAGCAAGGTTTTTGAAAGTAAACTGTTTCATGCATTAAGTATATGTATATGTGTATATATATATAAGGTGTTTGCTGTAGACACCCCATTCTAGCACCCCTAACCTCTCCTCGGGTCCCAAACACCTCCCTGCATCACTATAAATCTAATTCATATCTCGGGTACTGACCTAGAGGTCACTTGACGCTCCCAGGCTACGTCTGACCAAAGTCAACTCTTTAGTTCAACCGAGAATGAATGAATCTTCATAGGGCGCTGAAACCCCTTTCCAACGGTCTGCCCCGTGCGCGATCCTGATTTACGGTACGGATGAATGATCCGTTTTACTCCGAAAGGTCACTGAACGATCCCAGGCCCCAGTTGACCAAAGTTAACTCCCCGAACTGAGTCAAACTATTTGGAATGTCAGAGTACATATCATAACATTTCCAATGGTCCGCTACGTGTGTGATTCTGAATTACCATGCGGACTAACGATCCATTTGCGTCCGATAATCCCCCGTCCAAAAGACAGACGAGCGCTTCCGAGCCACATTTGACCCAAAGTCAACCCCCAAACCCGGGAGCAGTCCAAAGGACTTTCGAGGGTCTAAAAAATACATTTCCATAGGTTTACCTCGTGTACGATTCGAATCAATGATTTATGTTTTACGATCATTTTTTTAAAGGAACCTGAAAGAGACTACCAAATGACAGGTTCCAAGTCCTGCCTATCGGTAGTGTGCCAAAAAACACCTGTCAATTGGCAAGACCGGAACTATGCCGATCGGCAATGCCCTAGGCCTATAAAAATGAGGGCCTAACCTCATTGAAAAGGACCTCAAGATCTGAAATCTATCACTCTCAGCAAACTTAAAAAACCTATCTCGAAGTCAGCATGATTTCTACATCCAAATCCATTTCCAACCCTCACTTTTCATCATCTTTTTCACCAAACTTAGTGAATTAACTACCCTTCATCATCATCCAAGTGCTAGGGTTGCTCTCTAACATTCAAGATCAAGCTCAAGATCTTCAAGAAGGTCCAACTTTCTCAATTCTCTCATCAAATTCTCCTAAAATCGCATTAACTTATTTTATTACTTAACACTTTTATTCTCTCCATCTCACATATCCTAATATATTTTTTATTTAGTATTATTGCACATCTCTTATTTTCATATAATAAAACCCCCAAAAATAAGAAAAAGAGGGTTTGCTCATAAATTCCAAACGGGAATTCTCACACTTTTCTCACAACTAAAATACCTTTTTACACACACCCATACATAAGGGAATTCCTTGATTGGATTTATGGGATAAATGACACCCCTCATTTTTTATAAGAACTACGTGGGCTTTGATGCTTCTATAGGCTACGTAGGCATATCGGGGTAAAACCCGAGATTCGAGTCCTACTTTTCTCCCACTTTCTATTTTTCTAATTCTTTAACTCAATTCTCTAAGATTATATATATTTGCATATACATATATTTGTTCTTAGTGGTGTATTATTCCATATGTATTATTGTTCTATTATAACGATCAACGCTAGGATAATCGCGTAAATCTTATCTTCTAATATTACTTTTAGGAACATTATTATGGATGACCCACTTTATCTCTTCCATGATACAAGTCGATGATTCCGATCTCTACTACATATACACACGCACACATATCACGAGGAAAATAACAATAATCCATGAGAGACCGAAAGGGCGGAATGGGTGCCTAATACCTTCCCATTCCGTAACTTAGCCTCTGAACCCTTTTCGAATAAATTTTGGTTTCGTATGTATCAGTATGTCTTTGTATGTTGTCCTTCGGGATGGCTCCACCTTCTTATGTTTGTTTTGAGTAAAATAGACTAGAGACTCCATCTCTTTAAATTTTTCACCCGCCGACGACACCAGAAGCGCTCCCGAGAGGGATGCACGGGACCAAAATCCTCTCACTGCATGAGATTAAACCTCCTCTCTCTCTCTCTCCACGAGGATCGAGGATGGCCACAGTGGCGACTCCGCTGGGAAATTTTGTTTATGAGGGCTAGACTCTATTTACATGGGTGTTTTATTTTCTTCTATACTCCCCTACTCTGCATGTTCCCCTTTTTTCATGTGTACCTCATGCTTATGCTTCTATTCACACACTAATAGAAGATTCTTTATGTACACTTCGCACTACGTGCACCTAGGATCACATATATTCACATGTTGCACGCATCACCCATCCATACTTGGTATACCATTGGTACTTGTACTTTGCTCCCTATTTGGCATGATCAAGAAAGACACTCTTATCATAAGATACTAATAAGAGAATCATGCACAATTCACATGAAATCACCAAAGAGCATTGTTATTTAATAAATTCTGTCCAGTAACTGGAGGGTCACTTCGTGATGGGCGCTGGTCCGGCAGGGCACAGTTAGCGTAAGCGATACGACTCTCACCTTCCATTGGACAAGTACCTTTGACGTATATCGAACTATTCCATCTCATCGTACCACTTGATCGAAGTCATGACGGGAGGTATATCACAGGGAACTCGTTCACGTATGCCGAGTATATCGAATTTGCTCTCACACGTACCGTCCCCACAAGGTATATAGTGAGGTAAATTCATATACACTCAGGTATATCAAATGGCTTGTCCACACGTACCGATTGCCCTCAAAAGCAAGATGTATATCGTGAAAGTCACACCAAAAGTTGGGAACCCTTTCCAATTCATCCAACTAACTGCATACCCACATATAAGTGTCAAGCCTAGGATACACATGTTAAACTGTCGGTTTCGACCCGAAACTCTGCCAAAATTCTGGGTCGACCTGTCGCCCAAATTTTTGTGCATTTTTAAAACGGGATGCCTCCCGTGAGCCTGGTCACAAGTTTAACCATAGCTTTGCATATGTTACAAACCCAACTTTTCCAGGCTTGGGTCCCGTCCGGCATTTCAATTTGAATTTAGGAGAATTTAATACAAGTGAGAACATAATAATTATAGTAATCATACTGAGACCCGTCTCCCAAAAATATTTCTCCCTTCTTTATCAAAAAAATCCAAAAACATTTCTCCTTTCTTTATCAAAATTCCAAAAAACATTTCTCCCTTCTTTATCAAAAGTTCCAAAAACATTTCTCCCTTCTTTATCAAAAATCCAAAAAAATTCAGTTCTTTAATCTAAAAAAAATGTCAGAAATATTTTCACTTTTCTTTTCTAAAAAATAAATCCCATTTTATGCCTTCTCAGGTTGATTTCACGTCCTTGGCCTGGATCCTTATTGGCTTCCGTATTTAGTCAAATCACCCCAAAATTCCTTCTATTTCCCTATTACTTCTTTCGATTATGAATCCATCTGCTTTCCATGGAAAACACAAATAAAGTACCAGTTTTGCAGTTAGATCTGATGGCAGTCTTAACTCAGCTCGTGTCCAAGATTGATAACCTCTAGATTGAGGTTCGAGAGATGCAACAAAATAAGGTTCCGAAGAGCCCGAGGCCCTATTCCCTTGTGCTATGGGTCCACCAGAGCCTATCTGGGTTCCTGAAGAGTATCAGCATGCTCCACGTGCCCCTTCTGCTAATGGGCCACCGCCTGCCCAGCTGCCTATGCCAAACCTTGCCTAGCCTGGGGCTAACTTCCCTATGATCATGGATCGAAAAGAGGAAGAATTGAACAAGGTCAAAGAAGATCTCAAGATGCTAACTAAGAAGTTTGACCAAGTCAGAATCTCTGGGAATTATATGGACTACACCCACATGTCTCTTTATCCTAAGGAGAGGTTACTCGAGAAGTTTAAGATGGAAAACATCAAGAAATTTGAAGGAAGTTGACCCCCGATTGTTCATCTTCGCAGTTATCACCGTTCAATGACTCTCTTAGGGTATTTTGAAGAAGTGATGACCCAATTATTCAATAACTTTGAAGGATAGCGCCCTCCGATGGTTTTTATCTCTCGAGGAGTCCCTAATCCGTAGTTGGGAGGATGTAGCTCAAGAATTCATATCGTAGTACAAATATAATGAAGAGCTTGAGGTCACCCGTCGTGATTTAGAATTAATTAAAAAGAATTCGGGGGAATCAATCTATAACTTCATAGCCCGATGGAGAAAAACAGCCACCATAACCAATCGACCATCCGAGGAAGAGCAAGTCAACATAGTGAAGAAGAACTTCTTACCCCATTTTCGTGCAACAATGGGAGGACAATACTACCCTCACTTCCGAGCTCTCAGAAAATTAGGAGTAGAAATCGAGGAAGGTCTTACTAAAACAGAAGTTGAACCAAAGAAAGTGTCCGGACAGTTCACTTCGAGAAAATGCAATAAACGTGTCAATGCTGCAGTTTCAACCATCAATAACATCTCTCAACCAACCACCTCATGGGCACCAAAAATCCGACCTGTCCTAGTCTGAAAGGAATACACTGAGCTCCATGCTCCCCTCTCCAAAGTTTATCAAGCCCTGTTAAGCCGAAACCTTATCAAACCCCTGGATCCCCGTCCATTGCCAAATCCACCTCTAAGAAACTTCAAGGCTGATTCCCATTGCACCTTTAACCAAACTACTAGCCATACCACCGACCAATGCTTTCACATTCAAAACATAATCCAAGGTCTAATTTACTGGGGTACCATTGCCCCACTAACCAATCCTAAGTCAAACACTACTCACAACCCACTCCCAAATCATGCCAATGCCATCTTCTTAGAAGAGAACCCAGAATTTGATCCCTCAACTTAAATCACACCCATATTCTCTCCCAAAGCTCTCTAAACTTGCTCATACTTCCTCCTATACCCTATTAGCCTCGCTGATCAAGCATTATCACTCCTTTTCAGAGCGTGCATCGCTGTTCGTACCCATTCTGAAAATGGAAGTATGGAATTATCAGAAGTATTAAACCAACTCTTAGAGTTCGGAATGAAATTGCCCTCGCAGATGATCATTGATTGCCATAGATTCACAACGCTATTCTTGGAAGTGCGAAAATGGGCCCGAGAGTCAGACAGTTGGGTAGTATCGACCGATAAAGTCAGCCTAGATGATGTTGTCCAGATCATGGAATAATTATTTTGGCAAACTAATAATATTTGCAGTATGACTAAGTTACTCGATACTCTAAAGCTATAAGGGCACCTGGTTCCTTCACCCTTACATCTCCCCGCATAATGGGAGGACATGTACAAAGAAGCCATTAAAGTTGTGGAATACATCGACTTTACATGGAAAGATAAAATTATTGCCACCATATGGGGGAAAGAATTTAAAGATTCAAATAAAGATCAAGCTTCCGATAAAATTGGCCCGATAGCCGACATGTGTGGGATGATATCATTTGAAGAACTCCTGGAGAAATAAACAAGGTGTCTTGATTGTAGCCTCCATTAAACTCATGTTTTCTAAAATAAGATATGAATATAAAGATTGAAGAGATAAATTTCTGGGCTGTTTTACAAAAAAAAAATTTAATGATACCGAATACTTATAACTGTGTATTCTTTGGGTTGTATCGGTGTAGTTGATTTTGTTATGGGCATGTGCATGTAGAGGAGCAATTTTAAAAGTAAATTTTTATATTTCATGTGAAAACCCTAGTTTAATTTAATTTCTTGTGTTGGAAAATAAGGATCATGATAGGACTTGCATGTAGCGATTATTCTGAAAACCATAATATTTAGGTGTCTTTGATTTCCACTTTTTAAATTAAATTATTTAAATGGGAATTTAGTATTATTATGAATGTTGTTATAATTTGGAATTGTGTTACTCTATGGAAATAAGATAATTTTTTGGGAAGATTAGGTATGGTAGATAATTGGTTTTCACCCTTGTTATAGTACACTTGTTAGGTATGGGACTAATAAGTCGGCCTTAATTACTATTTATGCTAATTAGGTATGGGACTAGTTAGTGTAAGTCTATGCGGGTTATATAATTTGGGGTGGGGGATGATTTTCTATATTATACCTTTGTTGTGATAGCCTAGGATTGATATCTAGGTGGAGTGAAATTTTGTAATCATTCTTTGCTTAGGATAGGACGATATTGTGTTTTGGGAACCCTTTGGTGGGACTAAAGGTTATTTTGAGGATTTTCACATCGCTTTTAAGGGCGGGGGAAATTAATGTAATTTATGAAAACAAGGAATGTAAAATTTAATATCGCAGGACTAAAACGGATATTAAAAATTTATTGGCGACATAATGTGTCTAGGGCCGATAGTTTGAACAGGTCAGAGGACGAGTTATGTCGTGTCATGTGTGGAACCTTGTCATATTGCGAGGGTCGCAGGATAAAAACGGACCAGACGGCGGACTTGACAAAGGGACGGGTGCGTGCGTGGAACCTTCTCATATTGCGAGGATCGCAGGATAAAAACGGATCAGATGGCGAATTTGACTAGGGGACGGGTATTGGTAATATTCTTCACGATTAAATTAAATAAAAGTTAACATTGTTGGGAAGGTGGCTTAATTAAAATTATATTGATGTGGCTTTTATGAAAACCTGGTAGGTAATTGTGAATTTATTTATGGTGATTAATAATCTCAAAATTAAAAGATTCTATTGTTATAGTCGATATATATAGCACTATTGCCTGGGTTCAAGGACCCTATTTGAGGAGAGTAGCCGGTTTACATGCTCGGGGCTTTGGCTCTGACACATGCGTTGACTAATCTTTTTAGGAATTTTTGTTAGTTGCTGAATAGGATTCATTAGAGATCTCTTGGAGGTGCAGCTGGATTTATGTTACTGCTTTAGTAGTTGGATTTTCTCTTTCCATTCAGTCGTTTTATTTATGAGACTATTTTGGAGTTATTGGGCCTTTTCCGTTCCAAAGTTGTTTTAAGTTTCAGCTGGATTGATTTATTTCATTATTGAGATGTTGGGAGATTATGTGATGGATTTAATCGCATTTTGGAGCTTTATCGGTTGAATGTCATTTCATATTTGGGTTTAATCAAAATAAATTATATTGTGGATTAAAATTTGATGTCTCATATCTGTCACATGCTAAGGATGGTATTTTATTTACTCACGCCTGACTTAGTTTTGGTGGCGGCTGACGCCAGAAATAGGCGGGGTGTGATAGACCAGATCAGGGAGGCATTACCAGATCCCAAGCTTACCACTAGCCAATGACAAAGGGAATGGTGTCAAAAACCTTCCTATGCCAAAGATGAACCTCAAGGAGAGCAAAATCCTCGATTAACTAAAGAAAATTCAAGCTAACATCACTCTATGGGAGGTTTTCATGTCTTCCCAGCTACATAGAAATGCATTGATCAAGTTTCTCACTGGACCCAAAGTTCCTCCTTCTACCACACCAGAAGAAGCGATAAATTTAGTCGGATCCTTGACCTCTACCCGATTGCAATCCTTTTCCGAAAAAGAAATCCCCAGAATTGGGCCAAACCACAATCATGCACTCAACATCTCCGTCGAAGTTATGGGGAAAATCGTACCACTCTCTCTTGTCGATAAGGGATTTACCTTGAATGCCTTACCATTAAGAACCTTCAAATTCTTAGGACTGAAGGAAAGTGACCTCACTCCATCCTCTACTGCTGTACTTGCCAACGATAATAACCTTCAGGAGGTGATGGGATCCATAAAACTCAAAATAAGGACTGGCCCTATAAACCCTGTCGTTGAATTCCAAGTTATTGACATCCCAGCTTGTTTTAACCTATTGTTCGGGCTACCCTGGCTCCACAGCATCAAGGCTGTATCTTCCCCGCTCCATCAAAAATTGAAGTTCTTCACCGACGTACGAGTCATCACCATTTTGGGCGACGACGACAATGACGAGGGTACAAGTACCAGCAATACAATCCTTGAGATACAGTACTGGTCAAATGATATGCTCCTATTAAGATTTAGAGTTGAGGCACTTCTACTCCCGGTAGGGGATGATTTCAAAGAAAGGGTTTGTCTAGAATATGACCCTCATGGCAACACCAATGTGATTCAAATGTTCAAAAATATGCACTTCATGCTCGGACTGGGGCTAGTACAAAGACAACAAGGGATAATTGAGCCCATTAAATTGAAAAAAGATTTCCATCCTTGTGGTTTGGGGTATCAACCATCAGAACAAGAGCTCAGAATTATCCGCTAATCTTGACCAAAGAGAAGATAGGACTGCATCCAGACTATCCCAGGTGACTCCTTGAATATGTGATTCATTAAAGAGGGCGAAGACTTCCCCTTTTGTGACTTTTTAGAACCATGGTATGACCACATAGACAAGAAGATGAAGCCTGAAATGGAGATATTTTTCCAAGATAGCTACCCTGGGCCGAAAGTTCTCAACACCATGTACAACCGCTCATCAAAGATACCGAAGAGACTGAGGAAAGTGACTCTGAGGATTTATTTAACTTACAGATACTGGGGCTGACACTCTTCATGGTTCATTCAAGCACTACATCACTGGATCCATCCAACCTGATTAAAGCCGCTGATACATCTCTCCTCAACTGGCATGTTGTGCTAGTTCTACCTATTGAAATCCCTCCTAACCCCGATGTTCACCATATCTCTTCTTCGGTTATCCATCATTTCTCTAATGTAATCGAGACCTCATTTGATGAGGTTCTCAATGTTGTTTTTCCTATCAATGAAATAAATGAAGAATTTGAGTATCTTACTGTGCCTTACATTAATTGTTTAGATTATAATCAAACTTTTGATGATGATAATGATTTTGCAAATGAATAATTCTTAACTGATCTAAATAAGGTTAATAATAAACAACATAATCGCGTTCAAGTTAATAAAGAAGAAACTATTATTATTAACCTCAGTTTTAGTAGCCAATTGCGTGAGTTTAGGATAGGGGCTACCCTCGACAAGTATGAGCGTGCACAACTCAAAGAATTACTAAAGGAATTGCCGAAGGAATTCATAGATATCTTCGCTTGGTCCTATGAGCGCGCACAACTCGAAAGTTCTTCGAACGATTGCGACGATATCAGATGAGACTCAATCCACATAAATGCATCTTCAGTGTTACAAAGGGAAAACTCTTGGTATTCATGGTCAGTGAGAAGGGGATAGAATCAGATCCTGCCAAGAGAAAGACATACTTGAGATGCCACCTCCCCGAATGAAGAAAGAAGTCTGTGGTTTCCTTGGGAAATTGAAATATATCAGCCAGTTCATCAGCCAGCTAACTTCCATTTGTGAACCTATTTTCAAATTCCTTTGAAAGGATTCAACTAAGGTTTGGAATGAGGCCTGCCAAGAAGCTTTTGATCGAATCAAATAATATCTGACCCAACTTTCGGTACTCATGCCACCACAGCCTGGTCTCCCCTTGCTCCTATACCTAACCATAATCGACACTACAACTGGGGATTTACTAGCCCAGTACCTTGAAGAATCCCTCAAAGATAGAACCATCTATTACGCAGTCATAAATTGGCCAGATACGAAGTCAAATACGCTACTTTGGAAAAAGCATTCATCGCGCTTATTTGGGTCACCCAAAAGTTGCGACACTACATGCTCAGCTTCCCCATCAAACTTGTATCCCGAATGGACCCCATCAAGTACCTGCTTGAAAAACCTGCCTTATCCAGCTGAATGGCCCGATGGTTGATGCTCCTAGACAAGTTTGATATCGTGTACGTCACGTAGAGAGACATGAAAGGAAGATCCATCTCTGACTACCTTGTTGACTACTCCATGAAAGAAGTTGATGTCTGGATCTCTTAATTCCCAAATGAAAACATCCTTTGTGCCGCTCAAAATAAACTTCGATGGAAAATGTTCTTCGATGGCGCTACCAATAAAAATGGATATGGCATTGGACTACTTCTGATCTCCTCAGATGACTCCCACACTCCCATCGCTATCAAATTGGATTTCCCCTGCACGAACAACATGACTGAATAGGAGGTGTGCACGATAGGCCTCAAAGTTGCTCTCAAGAAAGGAATCCAGTGCCTAAATGTCTATGGGGATTCCTCCCTCATCATCGGTGAAGTGCTCAGAAAATGGAAAGTCAAGGACGAGAAACTCTAACCCTTCCATGCCCACTTAGAAAAACTAGCCTCTTAATTCCAAGTTATCACCTTCCATTACTTACTCAAGCAAAGAATAACCTAGTCGATGCCCTTTCTACCTTGGCCTCCATGGTCGACATGTCCAAAGGAATAACAATGGTCCCCTTCCTAGTCCAAAATAAAGATAAACCAACCCACTGCTACCACATTAATCTCATCACTAAAGAAAATCCCAAGCTAGTCAATTACTGGTACTATGATATCTGACACCTCCTGAAGCATGGAAGGTACCCCCAAGGTTCCAATAAGAAAGACCGAGTAACCATTCGATAAGGTTACTACTGAACCACTATGGTCCTGGATTGCATCGCCTATGTTCAGAAATGCCTCAAATGCCAATAGTTTTCCAACCTTCAACACCTGCCTCAGTGAGAATTATACAACATGACTTTTCCCTGGCCATTCTCCACTTGGGGCATCGAAATC
Source organism: Sambucus nigra (assembly GCA_949130495.1). Lineage (NCBI taxonomy): Eukaryota > Viridiplantae > Streptophyta > Magnoliopsida > Dipsacales > Adoxaceae > Sambucus > Sambucus nigra. The sequence continues at coordinate 167,337,836 of OX422210.1, read as the reverse complement.
ATAGGGAAGGTTACACCCAAAACTTCCAACGAGCATGAATTCATCCTATTTGCCATTGATTACTTTGCCAAATAGGTTAAAGCAGAGTTATACGCAATTTTGAATGCCAAGAAAGTGGCCAAATTCATTAGGAAGAACTTCATCTGTCGATATGGGGTCCCGCATGAGTTAGTGTCAAATAATGGGTTGCACTTCGAGGGGGAAGTCGCAAAAGTGGTCAATGAGTGTGGGATTTAGAGAGACAAATCTTCTCCCTACCGACCTCAGACTAATGGTGCGGTTAAAGTAGCCAATAAAAACCTCAAAGCCATCATCCGTACGATGATCAAAAGCTGTCGAGATTGGGCCAACCGAATCCCTTATGCCCTCTGGGGCTACCGAACCTTGATTCAAACTTCTACTGGGGATACCCCTTACTCTCTAGTCTACGACATGGAAGCAGTCCTACCAGTGGAGCTAGAAATCCCTTCACTTTACATCATGCTCGAAAGCCAAGTCAGTGAGGAGGATTGGCATCAAATCCGTCTCAATGAGTCGTCACTCTTAGATGAAAGGAGACTGAAAGAGTTATATAACATACAGGGGTACCATCGTCGTATAACGCGATCATTCAATAAGAGTAACCGAGAGGAAAATTCAAGCCCAATTAGAGCGGCCCATACATTTTGAAGGAGATCTTGTCCGGTTGTGCCGCTGTGCTTACCGACCTCGATGGGGAGGAAATGGCGCGCCCAGTCAACTTGGACCCTCTAAAGAAGTTTTACCCCTAGTCCGAAATCTCGGCATGCTATGAATCTTCTCATCTCCCTTCTATTCTAAAAAAAATATTAATTTCCATCTACCCAAAACTATGTGGGCCTGATCCTCTACAAAAACCATTTCTAAAAAAATTAAAACTTTTCAAAACCCCCAAAGTTACGTAGGAAGATCATACATCTTACATGAGCACAACCCTTTATATTTCATAAAAAACTATTCTCTTCTTATCTCCGAGAACGACAGTTCATTCTAACATATACTTGAACAAAAGGATTATACATGCTTTAGCGATCGGTATAGATAATTAAAAAATATGAAATTCATCAAAAGGTACAATTGGATGATCAAAAAACTTATTTATTTCACTAATAAGAAATTACAGTGCAATTACATAAGAAAAGGAACGGATAACTCCCTTCTCCCTACCTTCCTAAAAAAGCCAAATAAATTCTCAAATTTATTCCCCACTACCAAACAAACTCTCCAATAATCTTACCCACAGCTACCAGAGGAGATCGCTCCATCATCATCATCTATGTCCTGGGGTCCCCAAGCTTCCCCTGCCTGAGTAGAGTGCCATAGACGCTCCATAGACCGATAAGCTCAAACCAGCCTAGGAAAAACCACAACACCTCCCTCCATGGTATCAGATAAGACAAGCCACCTTTGTCCAGTCTCCATCACCAACATCTTGCTAACTACTCTTCTACCCATCCACTTCATATAATCCCCAGGGATGTGACAAACTCTCCCAATAGAGTGAGAGGGACGGGTCGGCGAATGTCGACTCTCCCACAAAGAGCCAAGCCGCATGCACAGATGCTCTACCGAAAAGAAGTCTAGTGTCTAAGGTGGCACGACCTGCTCCCAACCAAATTGGCGTAGAATCCGCCAAGGGATATAAAAAGAGGTCTGTCTGAGACCAACCAGCAGAACGTATGGGTATTCCCTTTGGTCTAGAATAGGCAGCAGCTATCCCAACCAAGGCACTGACCAGTGCAGATTTAGAGCCCCATGCTTCACAAACCAGTTCTCCCATCTCTCGATATCTAGACCAACACTGATGAAATGGCACAAAAAGAAGTTGGGCACATCCGATAAAGGATATTCCAGAGGAGTCACCAGGTGGAATCGTTCAGACAACCACATGAATAACATCATAGGGCTACCCCTCAGAAAGTCAGAACGACCTTCTCGCCAGGCATCCAGGCCATTAAAAGTCTCCGCCAATATCATCGCCACTGGATTTCAATGGTATGACATCCATGAAGTAAGTGTTGCAAGTTTTGGGTCCACCAGCAGTTCCCCAGTCACCAGCAGTAATTTCGAAACCAAGACCAAAACGAAGGCTCCGGCATATCCAGCATCACCAACTTCCTACAAATGCACAGACCGCAACACCGCTAAAAGGGAAATCATTCCTCCAGTAACCAAAGTTCTACCCGCCGAAGGCAAGATGTGGAGAAGTCCAACCAACATCTCCCAAGGATATTGGGAAAACTCAGGCATAGCAGCCGCCACACTAGGATTTACCCCCAACATGGCAAAAAATTCCTCATAAGTCGGACATACTTCTTCCAAGCCAAAGTGGAATAAATTGTCCTGAGGGTACCAAAATTATACCACCGCCATCAGCATGTTCCACTCTATGGGCCAGTTACGCCATAAAGAGACTCGACGCATGTTGAAAGCATCGTAGTCGACATTGTAGGAGCACATCGCCTCTAAAGTCTTGAGGTAGTTGGCAAACTCAACACTACCAGGGAGAGACATCTCGCAGAATAAGAAAGTTAGAATGTGAAGATGTGATGAAAATACTCCACCCTTACTCATTTTTATACTTGAAAACCCACACAAAAGACATAACCCCAGCATAAATCAAAGGAAATCCTACCCACAAGGTAACAAAGGCTGAAAAGAGTACCAATCAAAGCCTTAATTGATTAGACTGGACTGTCCTGTCGATAGGCAGGACAAGGGGCTTACCGATCGGCAACTCCCTATTTTTAGAAACTTACCTTTTTCCTCTTTTGCCAAAATAAAAAAATAAAAATATTTAGTGAAAATAAATTGATATTCTCAACAGAATTCAAAATCCCTCTCCATCTTTATGTAATTTCTCATTGTGAATAAACCTTCTTTCAAAAATTCCAAAAAATATTTCTTTTTACGGTCTCAGCAGCAAAGTAAAAAAGCGCATATGCATTAATTCATTCATTACTAATAGAAGATAATAAAAAAACTCCATTGTATTGCATAGATATTCTTCTGTTACATCAGTTTTGCAGGAATCAAAGGATAAGTAGAAAAATAACGGGACTTAGTCCGAACCCACGTTCTCTCACTCACCTACCCTTCACCCTCTCTATAAGAGCTTCCATACCTGCGACGCGCTCTCTTTATCCTGTGGCGAGATGATGCACCACTGCTACTCGGACCAGACTCCTCCCCGAATTAGGCAAACAACACCAAGCAAGAAGGAACAGGGATCGTGTCATGAATATGGGCAGTCGCCGAAGATATCCAGTCCCTAATATCCCTTAGCCAAGTGGTGGACACCCGGACTTACTGAAGGAAAGACAGAATCAGTATCATGCAAAGAAGATAAAAAATAAACAAAAGGAAAAAACTAAAGGAGAAGAACATAAAGGTATACCAAAGGACGAAGAACCTCCTCCATCAAGCCCAACTCCTTCGGGTTCATCGCATGAGGACGGTGCAACATAGACACCATCCCTCCATCAGCTCGCCGAATATTGTATGAAGTGGTATGCAATCGCTAGGGTTCACCACCCTAGAAGAACAATGACACGGTGACTCCCGTAATAAAGTTTGCTCATTCACAACTGGCTCAAATGAATCAAAAAAGTTCTCACTCCCCAAAGTAAGAGGCACTCTGGACCTCCACTCCACATTCGCCCAGTCATCAACAGCCTACCACTCCTTGTGTACCGCAGTGCTCACAAAAATGGCCATTTTTTAGGTTACGGAATGTTAGAACGATTCACAGAAAGAGAGAAGGCAAGAAGCTGTGAAAAATGAGGGGAACCCGCCCGCTTTTTATAGGAAGCCAAGGGCATGCCGATCTGCACTACACCCCCATATACCGATCGGCACTGACCTTCCACCTTCTCAAGGCAGTCCAAAAGTCTGTGCCACTGCCGAATGGCATCCTCCACACCATGTCGGCCGTCTCCCCCCTTAAATTTTCGTACAGAAAATCCTAGAAAATCGTGAAAAATCCTCAGAAATTCCTAAAAATCTCGGGAAGGATTTATAACATTTTCACCAAGAAAGATTTGCACTCCCTCAAGAGGAACCTATATTTCCCCAGTGGAAATATCAAAAGCCAAGAGAATCTCCCCCCAGCAACGTCCCCAAAGGACCCCTAAAGTGTCCTAAACCTCAAGTTATCTCCTATTCACCAAGAGTCTCAAATTTCCCCAAGCAAAACATCCAAACCCCAGGCCACCTAATCACTTCCCCAATGGGATTTATGACATACAATTGGCTAGTACCTTGCAAAGTCTCCAGAAGACACGAAAGTTTCCCCAGCAATCATCTCCCTTTCTCAAATCAAAATCATGAGGTAATTTCCGTGACAGAGTTCCCTGAGAATGTCTCAATTTAAGCCCTCAGAATTGGCTTCGACCCACAGAATTGGTCATCTTAATCAAAGCCCTCATAATTGGCTTCGACCCACAGAATTGGCCATCTCAATTTAATCCCTCAGAATTGGCTTCAACCCACAGAATTGGTCATCTCAATTTAAGCCCTCAGAATTGGTTTCGACCCGAAGATTGGTCATCTCAACTGAAGCCCTCAGAATTGGCTTCAACCCGCAGAATTGATTATCTCAATTCAAGCCCTCAGAATTGGCTTCGACCCGCTGAATCGATCATCTCAATGTCAGCCCTCAGAATTGGTGTCATCCAGCATAATCGGTCATCTCAATTTAAGTCCTCAGAATGGGCTTCGACTCTCATAATTTTCATCTCAATTTAATCCCTTAGAATTGGATTCGACCCACAAAATTGGTCATCACAATTTAAGCCCTCATAATTTCCTTTGACCCGCAGAATTTATCATCCCCTGCATTGCTTTAGGTACATGGAATTGACCTCAATCTTTGGTCATTGTGTCCTTTTTAACCATCCCCAGTATGCCCCCTTATGTCCTCCGAATCGACCTCGACCCTCTGAATCAGTCATCCTCATCCTTAGGTCCTCCGAATCAACCTCGACCCTCTGAATCGGTCGTCCTCATCCTTAGGTCCTCAGAATCATCCTCGACCATATGGTCATCCTCTTTCAAAGGCATCCTACATTGTCTATTTGATGTTGATCCAAACTCACCCGTTGAGGGGCTCTGTAGACACCCCATTCCAGCACCCGTAACCTATCCTCAGGTCCCTAACACCTCCCTCCATCATTACAAATCTAAGTCATACCTCGGGTACTGACCTAGAGGTCAACGGATTCTCCCGAGATCCGTCTAACCAAATTTAACTCTTCATCTCAACCGAGACTAAATGAACCTTCAAAAGGCTATGAAACCCCTTTCTAACGGTCTGCCCCGTGTATGATTTTGACTTACGATACGGACGAACGATTTGTTTTACTCCGAAATGTCACCGAACGCTCTCAGGCCCCGGTTGACCAATGTCAACTCCCCTAACTGAGTCAAACTTTTTGTAATGTCAAATGACATCTCATAACATTTCCAACAGTCCCCCCATGCACGATTTTGGCTTACCATGCAGACTAATGATCCATTTGCGTTCGATAATCCCTCGTCCAAAGGAGCGATGAGCGCTTTCGAGCCACATTTGACCAGAATTCAACTCCCGGACTTGGGAGAAGTCCAAGGACTTTTAAAGTCCTCTGAAATACCTTTCCATTGGTTCAACCCCTGCGCGATTCGAATAAACAGTTTACATTTTATGACCATTTTTTTCGAAGGAACCTGAAAGACACTGCCAAACGATAGGTTCCAAATCCTGCTTATTGGTAGTGTGCCTAAAAAGACTTGTCGATTAGTAGGATCAGGACTATGTCGATCGGCAATGCCCTAGTCCTATAAAAAGTAGGGCCTGACCTCATTGCAAAGGACCCCAAGATCTGAAATCTATCACTCTCAGCGAACTTAGAAAACCTCTCTCGAAGTCAGCGTGATTTATACATCCAAATCCCTTTCCAACCCTCACTTTTCATCATCTTTTTCACCAAACTTTGTGAATTAACTACCCTTCATCATCATCCAAGTACAAGGGTTGCTCTCCAACATTCAAGATCAAGCTCAAGATCTTCAAGAAGGTCTAACTTTCTCAATTCTCGCACAAATTCTCCTAAAATCGCATTAACTTATTTTATTACTTAGCACTTTTATTCTCTCCACCTCACATATCCTAATATACTTTTTATTTAATATTATTGCACATCTCTTATTTTCATATAAATAAAACCCAAAAGAACAAGAAAAAGAGGGTTTGCTCATAAATTCCAAACGGGAATTATCACACTTTTCTCACAACTAAAACACCTTTTTGCACACACCCATACATAAGGGAAGTCCCCAATTGGATTTATGGGATAAACCCCACCCTTCATTTTGTATACGAACTACGTGGACTTTGATGCCTCTATAGGCTACGTAGGCATCTCGAGGTAAAACCCTAGATTCGAGTCCTACTTTTCACCCACTTTCTATTTTTTTAATTCTTTAACTTAATTCTCTTAGATTATATATATTTTCATATACATATATTTGTTCTAAGTGGCATATTATTCCATATGCATTATCGTTCCATTATAACGATCAACGCTAGGATAATCGCATAAATCATATCTTCTAATATTACTTTTAGGAACATTCCTATGGATGACTCGCTTTATCTCTTCCATGATACAAGTCGATGATTCCTATCTCCACTACATATACACATGCACACATATCACGGGGAAATAGATAAAAATAACAACAATCCATGAGATATCGAAAGGGCGAAATGGGTGCCTAACACTTTCCCATTCCGTAACATAGCCTCGGAACCCTTTTCAAATCAATTTTGGTTTCATATGTATCAGTATGTCTTTGGATGTTGTCCTTTGGGATGGCTCTATCTTATTTTGCCTATTTTGAGTAAAATAGACTGGCAACTCCATCTTTCTACATTTTTTACCTCACACATCACCGACAACGGCCGAAGCGCTCTCGAGAGGGATGCGCGGGACCAAGATCCTCTCATCGCATGAGATGAACCCTCCTCTCTCTCTCCGCGAGGATCGGGGATGGCCACAGTTGCATGTGCATGTAAGTATTACATGTTAGGGTCCCCCTTCTGCCATTCGATTCTGTACTACATTTGTATATTTCCCACTGATCATTGGCTCACTCCCTCATTTGTTCCGGTATGTTGGAAGCTTGTTCGTATTTTGAAAATATTCTACAGGTAAGTACTTTCTTTTATGTTACGTTAGCGGCTTTGTATGCTTGGAGTTCGGGGTACTCCCCATGGGTCCCTCACGTAGTTTAACCTAAAATAATAATCGCATGCTATACAAGTGAAAGCTTAATTAAATAATATTAGGCTAGCAACATTATATAAGTTGTTTCACTGCACTTCACACCTAACGCACGGGTCGGATCGGGTTGACCACGGGTAACCCGTATATTCTGGTTGAGGCGTTACACTAAGTATGGTTAGAGCACCCGGTTCATAAAACCCAGAAATATGACTAAGGCATTGGTAATCCTAAATGGAATGACACTGAACTCATACAAACTATAATGAGTTTAGAAGGAAGTCACCTTATTCATCTCATAATAGTCGATGCCCATTTGTAGTGAAGCATATCTCTTCTTCACAAAGAAAAATTGTTCTCCATGTGGCGAAGTGCTATGATAAATGAATCCATGCTCCAATAACTAATTAATATGCTCCCGTAACTCTCTCATCTCTAAAGGAGCCATTCGATAAGGTGAATTGACAACCGACTTAGTGTTAAGAGTTAAATCAATCACAAAATCAATCTTTGATGTCATAGGCAACCCCGAACCTCCTCAAATACGTCAAAAAAATCTCAAACATTCTGTAATACCTCTAATTTTTACCACCGGTATACACAAATTACTCATGCATTTTTCTGGATTTATTTGCATTTTACTTGAGTTTATTTTTTTCAGAATTTTTGTTAGAAAGTCGGGGTATTTGGGTCTTTTTTATTTTGGCTTGGGATGCAAGTTTACTAGACTTGTTCGAGAGTAAGTTTTGGCTTTAGAGGAATACTAATGGGATCTGGATATGAGTAAGAAAAGATAAATACAAGAACAATATATGAGAAGAATAAAATAGAAAAGAGATAGAGATGAAGGTTGTGGTTAGGAACCGCTAGGGGGGTTTAGGAGCCCACTATAACGAGTGGTACCCTCGCAATAGCGGGTGGGAGATGTTGGTAACTGGCTTATTGGTTTTGTTATGGGTTCTCACAGTGGGTTAATTCTCTTAATTCTTCATGATTCTGAACCTTCATGATCTTATACACAAACCTTTTTTTCATACACATGCACATATATTACCCAAACACCTACATGCCCTTAACAAAAACTCTAAATACCATTATTTGTTATTTTTTAAATCCAAATATGGAGGACTTATTCTTGGAGTGTGACGATGACCCAAACATGATTTTTGCGAGATGAACGTCGTGGTACACTCGGATTTTTAGAATAATTATTTTCTTAGGCAAGAATATCATTATTGTTCTCCTTAAGTATTATTAAATTTAAATTTTGGTTAAACATTAATTACAGATGTTTCTCAATATGATTAGAAACTTAATTAGGGAAAGTGATAACCTAATTATTAATTTATTATTATAAAGTTTTGAAATTGGTTTAATACTTGAAATATCACATGCTTAGATTATTGTACGTTGTTATTTTGAGTTGCTGGGACGAATCACTTGTCAATTAATATTTATAATGCAATAATATATGTTGTTTTATAAAGTCATGTAGACGATAATGTGATGTAGAATGTATTAATTTAATTCTAAAATTATTAGTACGTATGTTTGGACGGGTTAATGATTTAATTTGAATAAATCTCACAAGTTTAGAAATATTGAATTTGGATAACTTATTGGGATATTTAGTAGAACTCGTTTCCCACATGATATAATTGATTTATTGCGCATGAAATAAGACTTATATAATTGTAAATTTAGGTATTGTAATGTTTGATTACGAAGTCAATGAATGTAAAAATTGTGTATGTTAATAAAATAACACCGTTGGGGCATTGGGATTATGTAGGATTAGTTTTATTATCACCGTTTTTATTAGTATGTTACTATTTAGGTATGGAACTAACGAGTAGGCATATTAATTATTGTGAATGCCTTCTATGTATGGGACTAGGGGGTGTTCATTTTTACGTTTGGTCATTTTCTAGGTATGGGACTAGGTAGTACAGTGTTACGTTGTTTTGTCCTAAGCATGAGACTAGGTAAAGATTATCTTTTAAGTATTATTCTTAGGAGAGGTACTAGGCTATACATATGGTATGGTTTGGTGATCTCTGTGTATTGGACTAGGGATTGTTGTAGTTGGATGCCCAGATTATATTTGGGGGCTAATTCTAAATAATTAAACATGATAATGAAAAGATAATTAATACCTAAGATAATAAATGAGTATTAGACACGGATTAATGTGCATCACTATATGTGTGGGATAGGGTAAGTCGACCATTATGATGATTACGGGACCCAAACTGTCTTGGCTACTTTGATAATTTATGTTGGCGTCATAATTATGTGAAGTGTCTAGTGTGGATAAAACATTACGATGATTGTGGAACCAAGGCTAACTCGCTATAGTGACGTATCTTGTGTGGGGAACATCACGATATGTTAATTTTGATGAGATGATAAGTGAGGCACACCATGAGTATGTGAAGGGCCAATAAAAAGACAAAACTGGTAATAATGGTGTTGCATCCATAATTGATTAGTTTTGAGAAAGTTAATTGAATTGATTAAGATAATGGAAAGAGAGTTAATTAAATTTGAAATAAACATAATTATACTTGGGTAGTGAGTGAGATGGCTTAGTTTATATAGGTAGTTGTTGTAGTTTTACATTAGTTGCATCGTTATTATTATTGCTTCATTAATTAAAATATTTTTTGTGATATTCATATCTTATCTTACTTATGAATGGATTTACAGATCCTATATGGGAAGAGTAGCTAGTATTATTGTGGTGGACAGTGACTCGTCATTATTGACTAACATTTCAAGTCAAATTGTTGGGTAGCTGCGTAGTTTGAAAATAACGGGTTTAAAGTTGGAGTTTATTTATTGAATTAGTTTAGTCTCCATTCCATTCATTTATTTATGAGACTGTTAACTTGGATTTGGTGAGTCACTCCACTCCATATGGGTTTATCGTTTTAAGTTGGAGATTTTATGCACTTGGTTTTATTTCATTCGAGTTTTATTTTTATTCGAGTTGAGATTTTATTATTGGAATTTAAAATGGTGATGGATCTCGTTGTGGTGAATGATTTATTTTTCGTTGGATTATCTTGATTTATATCTTGTGAAAAAAACAATTTCTCATATTTCTATCAAATGTTAAGAATGGTATTTAATTTTAATAGTAAATTACTCATTTGGCCCCTAAACCATCATGATTGTTTTAAAATGGTCGTTGAACTATCAAAAGTGTCAGATAAGACCTCAAATAATGATAGAAAATATTTTTATGAGTATTTGAGGGTAAAATTATAATTTAACTATAACTTATGTGAAAAAAATAGAAAAATGAATTTTTTTGTCTCCTCCCCCTCCCCCTCCCCCTCCCACCTCCGGCGAGACCCCTCCCCACCTCCCTCTCTAGTGAGACCCCCAACCACACCTCTTTCCCACTCACACATCTTTTTCCCATCCTGACGAAACCCTCCCCCACCTTATTTTTTTCTCCTCTTCATATTCTCTAAGCCACTAAACAACTCTATATCTCTATCTTTTTCCCTCAAGTACACACAAACCTAGTTAAAAACTTGTCTAATCCCCCCATAATATCCCTTTTGTCAAACCCTAACCACACCACCTAAGGGGGGGAAACCCGTGACCCCCAACATCCCCTCCACCCCAATCCCATCGCTGAAAATCGACCACCTCCCTCTCACCACCATCCACCATCTACGGACGACAATAATGGCAACAGGGGCTTTATAACATATATAAATCTACACACATAAAGAGTTATATATATATATATATATATATATATATATAGGGAGAGGTTCTCTAGTGGACCAAAAGAATGGACTTTTTAATGCACCTTAACAAAAAACACATAATAACACATTAATTTTAATTCCTCTAGTGTAATTGGTCCGCGCCAGCGGCACCAAACACGCGTGTCGATCGACCCCCAACCCCCCAACCGCCCCCACCCACCCCACCCCCACCCCCACGCCATGGCAGCCCTGCTGTCATAAGATCTTCCATAAGGGCTGCTATTGTGATGGTGGTGGTTGGGTGGGGGTGGGGGGGGAGGGGGTGGGGGTGGGGCGGGGGTAGTGGGGTCTCGAGTGCTGCTGGCGTGAACCAATTACACCATAGGAATTAAAATTAATGTGTTATTATGTGTTTTTTATTAAGGTCCATTAAAAAGTCCATTCTTTTGGTCCACTAGAGAACCTCTCCCTATATATGTGTGTGTGTGTGTGTGTGTGTGTGTGTGTGTGTGTGTGTGTGTGTGTGTGTGTGTGTGTGTGTGTGTGTGTGTGTGCATGTGCGTGTATTATATGTAATAGATCTAGAAAGAGTCTGGTTTAGTCTGAAGGATTTAATAGTTTTTAATAAATATAAGATAGTTACACTTTTACTCTTTTATACTTTTGTAATATATATATTGACATTAAAATATGGCATGTGCAATGCACATGATCATTTTCCGTCATAGTTCATGGTTGAAACTAACAGAATATCCTTTTTAAATTTGTTCTCATTGTTTGAGGGCTTAATTTGCACTTTTGATTGTTCAAGGACTATTGTGAAATAATTGTAATAGTTTAGGGTTAAAATGAGTAATTTACACTAATTTTAATGATCTGTATATTTTGGTATCGGGGTCTGTCCAGCTTTAATAACAGAAGAATCAGTATCGAATCTAACGGAACTGTTTTCTCCTCATGACTCTCCTCATCTATGAAGCACAAGTGAGGCGTGGCAACCCGACTATAGTTCATGTGAGCCTCATATTCAACAAACCAATCCATGCCCAAGATCATATTATAAGAATGGGTATCCGAAACTAAAAGTTCACCCACAAAATGAAATCTTCTAATGTTTATAGGAACATCCTCACATGTCTCCAATGTACGATTTGATACATCCAAAGGAGTAGATATAAATTAAGCTATGCCATACGGTTTAGGAAATAAACTAAAAGTCTTAACAAAACTATTTAATACAAAAGAGTGTTTGGCATTAGTATCAAATAAAACTCTAGTTAGGGTTCCATAAACATAAAAATGTATCGTCCATTACCGGAACCTATCATTGTCCCTCCTGTTATGGTTATGCAATCTGATAAACTTTGTTGTACTAAAGTTAAGGTTTCGCTTGTGCAGTCAAAGTTGCTGGGAGTTCCAATATTATTCATGGCATCGACATTGGGTGTTGTGGATGGAGATAATGGTGTTGTTATGGCTGTTGGGGTCTAAAACCCTACAAGCCCCGATGGCCTTGCCCTTGATGCTGACCCTGGTGGCCTTGACTCCATGCACTTAGTAATACTCGAGATCTATGTCCACTGTCGTTGCATCTAAAATAAACTCCCATAAATATCGATCAAGGTTTCCCATGCTACCTCAATTGCGGCTGTTGGTGTTATGGTCCCTCACCTACTTGAGGCTTATCCCCAAGCCTAAAATGACTACACTTCCTCTAGCCTTACTCGCCTTGAAAACCTTTATTATCTCCACATGAGTTTCCCTCTACATCAGTCACACTAGATTGTCCCATATTATCTAACTTCCTCTTGTTCTCTTGATGATACTGACAAAGCATCAAGGTTGTATCCTGTAATACCCCTCCCTAGAAAATAGGTATTTAACGTTACTTGAAGTGTTTTGACCAAAGAAAAATTTGAGGAATAAATAATCCAAGTGTAACACGTCAACTAATACATAAGGTGGCGTATTACGTAAATAGTTTAAACGAGAAAAATCCCACGATGCATATGTCGCATGAATGCGTATTTAATCCCTAATAGTATTGGCTAGGATGTCCATTAAGTTTGAGGAAAAATATCGAGTAACGGATATGACACGCGCGACATAGCGAAAGTTCAGTCTTGCGCAAATTGTTTAGGATAATCGGTAAGTCAAAAAAATATTCCGGGCATATATTTAGACTCATAAAAATATAAGTAATATTACCATGCGAAGAAAAATCGAAAAAAAAAATACTTTTGTACGGAGGTCTTAATTCTGGCGTGCCTTGTACAGGACAATTCGGGACGCCAAGCGATAATCGTAAATATGATTTTTTAGCTAAAAAATTGCAAGGAATATGAATCTCAAGTTAAAAATTGCAAAAAAAATTATTTTTAAACAGAGAAAGTGACGCAAATAAGATTTTTGTTGGTACTTTTAGGTATTTTTCAAATGGGTTTTGGGTTCATATGTTGGTGCATTGCGTTGTCACTTTTCTACATTTGTTTGCATATCTTGGTAAGTTTTTTACACATATTTGAACACACGAACACTTGCTATTTGGGTCATATGGTGTAGACTTCTCAAAATAGCTTATAAGAGAGAGAGAGGTGGGTGCATATCCTATATCAATCAATTTCCATCAAATTTAGCATCACTATATCTCCCCTTGATCTCCCTTAAACCATTAGACATCCTCAAAATTCATAGCTACCCTTGAGCCACCCCAAAACTACTATGAAACCACCATTTTATGTCATAGAACACCTTATTTCCCCATGTGTAACCATAGGAAGGATGTTGGGTTGTTAGAGATGTTATTCTTGGATATTTTTTGAGGTTTATAGAAGCTTAAAGATGAATTTTTGGAGGAGAAGAAAGTAAGCTTGGAGGTATCTTCCATGGAGGGCTTTCTTGTAGCCCCTTGAGGCCACCTTTAGAGGTGGGGGTTACTCCTTCTACACCAATATTTTCACCACCATTTGGAGACATTTTAAGGTGGGAATACTAACCTTGATTTAGTTTTAAAGTTGATTATAATTTTAGCTACTTTAATTACATGTATTAGACTTAATATATATGTGATGTTAGTTAGTTTGCATCTATAGGGTTAACTAGTTGAAATCAATCATTTTATTTGCAAATGGGTTTCAAAGATATATTTCAAACGGGTTTTGAAATTGATTAAAATTCAGATTATTTTTCTACACATTTTGGATGTAATAATGTATAACAAAGTGGGTATAATGAATTTATGGGTTTATTATTTGCACCCTTAATGTTTTGAGTAAAAAGAGGCATTTAAAAGAAGGTTTTAAATTAGTTCAAAAAGTGTTAAATTTTTAGAACACTATTCATAGACATTTTATGAAATAAAATGGGTTAAAAGTGTGTTTTAAATAAAGAGAATGTGATTTCTATAATAAGTGACGTTTGAGCTTGTTCATGGCATTTGGTAACTTGAATATGCATTTTCCTACATTAAATAAAGAGTTTTATATGTGAAGGAATGATTTCATTTTAAGATCAAATACCAAAAAGTCCCTCAAATATTTTTTAATACACATTTAGTCCAAGCCTTTTATTTTGTACCAAAAAGTCCCTTATTCGCTTATCCTTAAAAGTCCGCGCCAGTGGCATGGTAAATCCTTTTTGGCAAGAAGGACTTTTTGGTGTAAAATAAAAGGGCTTGGACTAAACGTGTATTAAAAAAGTTCGAGGGACTGTTTGGTATATGCCCCTTTATTTTAAAGGGATATTTTAAAGTGTGTGAACTCATCATAAGTAAATAAAGTGGGTTTAATGAGTAAACATGTGAAACTAAAGTCTTCATGTAAATAATGAAAGTAAAGAAGACTAAGTGTGAAATAAATGACTAAGTATGAGTCCTTATGCAAAAAGTCATAATTAAAGTGTGTGACACTAACTTTGAAATGCAGAGTGTAAAATGTGCAAATGTAGACTAAAATGGTTTTTTAGTGTTAAAACTCAAAACTTAAGTGTGTAACACTAAGTTTGAAAGTGTAAATATGTCAAATGTTTGAATATTGACGAAATGGGTTTTAAGTTGTGAAAAGACATAATTAAAGTTTGTAGGCTTAAATATGAGAAATAAGACTTTAATATATCAAAAAAATGTGATTTTATATATTAAAATATGTAATTTTAGCAAAGTGAGAAGTTGAACAAGTGTGTTAATGGCTAAAATGCCTAAGTGTTGAGCTTAGAACTTGAAAGGGGTATTTTTGTGAATAACACTTGAAAAATGATAAGGTTGCAAGTTTTGGTAAAAAAAATGGTAAATTGGTAATTTACTTAAAGTGTGGCATTTTTATCAAATAAAAGTACTAAAGAATGTTTGGCACTAATATGGAAAGAATAATTTAAGTCCTTAAAGCGAAAATCATTTTCGAGATAAAAATCAATGCATGAGTGAGAAAAAAGACTTTAATGGAATATAACGATTTTTCCTAAATGAATAATGAAAAAATGGACGGTTAAGTCCAAGGCTTTAGCCTCGGCTCGAAAAAAGGTAAATTAGTGTGAACGTTATGAAAATGTTGAACACATTGGTAAGATAATTAGATTGGGTGATGTGAGATAAATAATTAAGCAGAGCTATGATGTCCCTAGTGGTGAAAGACTCCAAACTAACTACAATAGTATATGGCGACGGAGACCGGTGGTGTGAGGCCATGAAATCCGTGAGTGTTTGTTGGCGGAATCCCTAAAGATAATGCTAAGTAATGAATTGAATATTCATGAAAGAGGCATAAGTGGATGGTATTGATCCATTAATTTATTAATACAAGAATAACGCATTAAATGTTTAACATAGGATGGTTAAATAAGGTAACTTAATGATACTTAAGCTACCTAATGAGGCTCAAACCATAACAAACAAAAGCGTGTGTTATATGAGGCTTTCAATAGGAAAATAAAGATTAGTTTTCTAACACGATGTGTGCGTGTCCTGATGAAAGTCTTATGATATGGTTAAATAACTCGGGCGTGAGTTAATTGAATGTAGAGAAATAAAATGTCTTAATGAAAATGAAAGGTTCCCCAAACAAAGAATAATTGTTGATTATGCGTGAGTTAATGGGAATAACTGCTAGTTTTCGAAGCATGATAATACAAAATGACTATTTTGTAAGGCCATGAAAGCCAAATGGAACCAAATAACGTTTTTGTAATAAAAATGATTAAATACATTGGCACATGTATTTTTTGAAGGTATATATGTAGATGTATACGTATTTTCACATGCATGTGGTGTAACGTGTGAGTATTACTTTCTGTCGTTTGTTTCTATAATGCATTTGTTCATGTTCCCACTGAGCATTCGGCTCACATCCCTCCTTTGTTACGGCAGGTTGCATATCATTCCGTATTTTGAGAGAGTTGTAGAGGTAAGTGGTTACTTGCTTTACGATTAGTAGATCTGTTTACTTGACCTTGGGGACACTCCCCTTGGATCACATCACGTAGTAATTATAAATTTGACTCGCATTCTAATAAGTGTAACATTAAATACTATCAAAATAGGATTAAAAACATTATATAGGGTGTTTCATTGCACTTCATAATTAACGTGCGAACCGGATCAAGTTAGTCCTTTAATAACCTTTAAATTCGGGTCAGGGCATTACATATCCACCACCTCTGCATAGGTGGAATACATCGGGTTCCCCATAATAACTTATTTAATATTCCATGTCAAGACCTTAATGAAACACTCTATCTGCTTCTACTAGGTGCTCACCTCCTCTAGCATAAACATTGGCAACGTCGTGAACTCTCTATTGTACTCAGCTACGGTAAAAGATCCCTACTTTAATAAAGGAAATTCCATATTCTTGTAAGCCCCAATGAATAAGGAACGTACTTCTCCTAAAACCATACCAAAATCTGCTCATATGTTAAACTCTCCCTCTGATCTAAAGTAGTCACACTATCCTACCATTGGAGTGCATCCTTGGTAAGGCAGAAACTTGTCACCACCTACCTCTGTACATCAGTGCAGTTTAGCAGCCTTAAGTAAAGCTCAATATCCTGACGCAGTTGATATGCCACTAGTGGGTTTAATGAACAAGAAAAGGTGTTCTTATTCATAAAAGAACCCTTCAACTTCTCCCAAGTCGTTATATGAATTACTAGTTGATCAATCACATCCTGGACCCTCTTTTGGAGGACCTTTACTAAACATTTCACCACAGACTAGTGAATGAGCTTGTCTAGATCTCGATGGTCGAGATGGTAATGACCATGTTCATCTGGATCCATTACTGTGTAGGACTATTGAGTGGGGCTATGAGATCAGATTGTCCCACTCGTGCCCTCACTGGTTATGCTCTTCTCTTTGGCAGCATCAGAAATTCAAGACAAATTCCTATCTGTAATGATGCTAAATAAGAGCAGAGAAAGACATGTATAAAAGAACCTTATACAGAAGTCTAAGCGAACCTAAAAAACTCGAGGCCTAAGATCATTATCTGGTACCAATTGTAATAACTCGTATATTTTAGCATTAGGGTTGGCCATTTTCTAATATTAAAATATACAACTTGACAAAATATATTGAAATAAACATTCTCATCATGTATAGAATTCAGTGTAATAATATGACAAGTGTAGGGGGGCCTTGAAGATAATCTCTGGATTAGAGATAAGCCTCCCTAGCTAATAGAAGAGACTTAAGTGAAGGAAGCAACTTGAAGACATCGAGACAGCTCGACGTGGCAGCCCAGTAAGGAGATTAACCGATGCAGCTCACCCTTTACTTCATGTTTATTATTTAGTTAAATTGTTTACATTGATTGCAATGATGTAATAACTATAATATTCAGTGTGAAGCCAGCCCCCATGGGTGGGCTACACTGATGGAGTAAAAGGGGCTAAGCAACCAAAGAAGGATAACAAAAGAAAGTCTAGCAGAGACAGGAAGGATCCAACCCTACTGCCCTACACCGTTGAAGAAGATGTCAGCTGTTAATACACTATGGTCCAGGGTGGAACGGTGTATGAGCCTAAGGGAATTCCGACTGTTGAACTAGACAATGAGATAAGGGTTGATCCCAAGTATTGCCAAATCCATCGAAAGATGGGCTATCCAACGGCAACCCGCTTTACACTAAAAAAGATCATAAGCAAGCACATGAAGACGGGGCCCTGCAAATCCTTCAGGATAATGTAAACAACACCCCCTACCAGCACATGGGGACAACCTTATAGTTTCTTATGATGAGGATGTTGAAGGGTAAACGAGAGAACTGGAGATCGAAGGAGTAAAATTTTAAGATGCGTTGGAGGAATATACCAGGAGAATGGCCAATATAGTGATAGCTTACGATAAAGCTAGCGCTAGGGATATAGAAGAGGTACACAATTTAAAAGGGGAGCAGATGGATCAAGGGGTAGAGTGACAGGTTGTTTCGTGATCACCCAAGTTCTCATGTTTCTTCGACCAAGTGGGGATGCCAAAGGAAAGTCGGTTAAAGATAACACAAGTAATCCAAGATATTGCACGAAAGAACGCAGTACCATCGCTGAGGTGGAGAGGACCAAATGACCAGGTTGGTAAGGAATTTTTTATCTTAAGTAACCTTTAGCGACGTCGACAGGGCTGAGAGGTTACCACATAACAGGCCCTTGTACGTAACCGCTAGTATTAACAGAGTGAGTTTTGCAAAAGCCTTGATGGATGGGGGAGCATCGATAAACATTATGCCAATCAGTTCCTTCCAGGCCGCCAACATTCCTAAGGCAAGGTTAATACCAATGCCTCTGGTTATTTCTAGTTATTATAACCAATCATCTATGTCAATTGGTTATGTGAATGTTGGCATCGTTGAGGTGGAGATGACCAAATGACTAGGTTGGTAAGGAAGTTTTTATCTTAAGTAACCTTTAACGACGTCGACAGGGCTGAGAGGTTCCGATATAATAGGCCCTCGTACGTAACCTCTAGTATTAACAGGGTGATTTTTGCAAAATCCTTGATGGATGGGGGAGCATCGATAAACATTATGCCAATCAGTTCCTTCCAGGCGGCCAACATTCATGAGGCAAGGTTGATACCAATGCCTCTGGTTATTTATATTTATGATAACTAATCATCTAAGTCAATTGGTTATGTGAACATTGGGATTGTGATGGGTAATGTTACCACGAACATCAAATTCCATGTGATTGAGAGTGCTACTTCGTATCACCTTATGATAGGAAGGGTATAGATGCACAATCATAGTATAGTACTTTTGACATACCATCAATGTGTGAAGGCCAACATGAAGGGGACTAAAATCGTCATATGTGCAATGAAGAAAACCTTTTACACTAAAGAATCTCACTTAGTAGATGTAGCTTTCTACACTAAGCTAGAAGAAGATGCCAGGGCCTTGACAAGAAGAATGGGGGGAGTAAGAATTTCATATATAAAAGAACGGATGGTACCTGTGAATGGTCAGAGTAGGAAGGGGCAGAGATAAGGGAAGAAGCTGAGGAAGTTCACTATGCTGGTCCCAGGGCTCATAATATCTCGAAATAGCTCAGAGATAGAATGAGGCCCATAATGGATTCAAGAGTACGAGATCCAACGGCAGAGTGTGCTAAGCATGTTTTTTAGAAATAGACTGGAAGAGGTTTCTAGATAAAGAAAGAGGAAGGCGGTTGCAACGGTAAGTAGGCAATGCAAGAAGAAGATCACAGAAGATGGGAGAGTAAATTATCTACTATGGAGGTGTGAAAGGGTGGTCGAAAAAGCTATTCCATAAGTTGACGAAGAGGCTGACCCGGTATATGAATGTTTCTAGGTAGACCAACGGGGACAGTGTATGGTTATAGACAACTCTAATATCCAATAGTTTGTAGAAGATGTGGGAGAGGATCCAGAATACATGATAGATCAGCTAAATCCACAGGTGTAAGAATTGGAACTGTTGGATTTGACTGATGAAGGAGAAGAACCAAGGCCCATCTTCATTTTGAAAGACACGAGCGAGGAAAAAAGAAGGGCCTTGGTGGAGAAAATTCAGGAATACAGGGATATTTTTTCATGGAAATACACATAAATGGATGAGCTAGATGAAGAAGTAAGTTGCCAAAAACTTAACATTATCCCTTCAGCCATACTGGTGAAGCAAACCACAAGGACTTATTAGCCTGAACAGGACCTAAAGATCAAGGAAGAGGTGCAAAGATTATTAGCAGCAGGATTCATCAAGTCGATACAACACCCACTTTAACTGTCAAACATTGTTCCAGTAGGGAAGAAGGATAAGAATCAGATAAGAATATGTGAGGACTTTAGAGATTTGAATTGAGCCTGCCTAAAGGATGAGTTTCCTCTGTCCTTCACTGACACCTTAATCGATTCAACTACTGGTCATAAAATGTACAACTTCATAGATGGGCACGTAGGACATAACCAGATCAATATGGACCTAGCGGATGCAGAGAAGATGAAGTTTAGGACCCCGTTAGGTAACTTCATGACATAATGATGCCTTTTAGGTTAAAGAATACTGGGGCAACGTATCGAAGAGCTATGTTGGCCATTTTTCATTGCGTCTTTGATAATTTTTTGAAATTTTATATGGATGATTTTGTCATCAAGTTGAAAAAGGAGGAGTCCCATCTGGACGATCTGAGAAAGGTTTTCATTCGGTGAAGAAAATACAAGTTGAAGATGAACCCGTTGAAGTGTGCTTTCGAAGTCACAAGTGGAAAGTTTTTGGGTTTTGTGGTAGATCAACAAGGAGTGAAGATGAACCAGGACTAGCAAGGAGTGATTCTAGAAATTCCATGTCCAAAAATGACAAAAGAGCTCAAGAGTTTCCTCGGTAAAGTGTCCTACCTTAGGAGATTTGTACCAGAACTAGCTGAAATAACTCACCTATGATGGAGCTACTGCGAAAGGGAACAAAATTCAAATGGGAGTAATCTCACCACAAATCTTTAACCAAGTTGAAGAAACTTCTCACTTCTCCACAAATGATGATTCCTCCCCGAGCTGGGATACTGTTGCAACTCTATCAGGGATACTGTTGCAACTCTATCTCACACATACAATGAGGTCCGTTGGAGCTTTTCTGGTGTAGGAAATTGATGGGTAAAAGAGACTAGTCTGCTACTTGAGTAGGATCATACATAGACAAGAGGCAAGGTACAGTAGTATAGAAAGACATTATTTAGCCTTGGTGTTTGCAGCACAAAAACATAGACATTAAATGTTATCTTTCACAATCCACATTGTGATAAGATATGACCCAATTAAGTTTTTATTAGCAAAAACTATTTTGATTGGAAGGGCAGTTAGATAGTTCCTCATCCTTTCAGAATATGATTTGAAATGTGTGGTCTCTCACGCAATCAAGAGCTAGATGTGTGCAAATCTATTGGAAATTTTTCCATCTGGAATATTTGAGCCACCCCGAGAGAGCATTCTAGGGGATAACATGCAGGAAAATTTTCTGGATGCCAACCTTAAAGAATGGAAGATGCAGTTCAATGGTTCTTTGGTGGAAAAAAAGGGAGGGGCTGGGGTAATCCTTTCTAAAGGGAAGGAAGAATTTTTCCTTTCCTATAAGTTGGAATTTCCTTGCTCCAACAATGAACCAGAGTATGAAGCTTTGGTACTGGGGTTGCTAGAGGCCCTCTGAAAGGGCATCCGCTCACTTTGCATCAAAGGCGATTCAAACTTAGTGGTTCAGTAAGTGAACGGGAAATATGTGTTAAAGCACCATAGCCTAGCCCCTTATAGAACGATCATTCAACGGTTGATCAACCAGCCCCACAAAGTCAAGATAAGAAGGCATCCCATAATGATGAATACGCATGCTGATGCATATGGTATAATTATTTAGAAATTGGCTACAAAAATCGATACAATTACTGTGGTGATACAACAGAGAACAGTCCCATTGGTTGTCCAATCAACTTACTAATGGAAGATGATTCGAATTGGAGGTGAGATATTATGAAGCAATTAGAGTCTGGGCAAGGTAAGATGGAACAGAAAGAGCTAGCACAGTACTTTGCCAAGCAGGGAACCTCTACTTCAGGATCATGGGAGGATGGTTATCAAGATGTGTTGGGAAGAAGAAGCAGAACAAAGATTAAAGAAGACACATATTGAACACTGGGAAACAATTACGATCCCTCTATACAAAAGAATTCATAGGGAGGGGTACTTATGGCTAATGATGAAGTAGAATGCAACAGAGTTGCAATGAAGGTGCGATAAATTTCAACTCTTCTTTCAGGCAAATGAATGCCATTTAGTTGAAACTTAAGTAGACTAGAGGTATCCTTGCATCAATTTTATCAGAGACGGGGTTGTGCCTTTGGAGAAAATAGATGCGAAGGGACTCAAACGAAGGGCCCCGCGGTTTATGTCCAAGGTTATCAACTCCATCGAATGGGTTACTTCAACACACCATTGAGATGCATCAGGAAGGAAGAGGCAATAGAAGTTTTGAAACAAGCTTACGATCCAACTCACATTAGAGGAGCAGAGATATATGACCAACTAATGACCATGGGTTATTATTAGCCAACTATGAGAAAGTTATTGCTGAGTTCATACAAAAATGCAAGGCATGCTAGATGAATGGAAACATGATCCATGCTCTTTCGATGGACTTACAATCTTTGGACACTCCTTACCCATTCCATACTTGTGCGTTTAACCTGGTAGGGGCAATACACCCATCTTTGAGGGGAAAAATCTGGATACTCAGGGCAACAAAATATTTTACAAAGTAGGTTGAGGCAATACCATTCAAAAGATCAACTATAGGTGTGGTGGCTAACTTCATTAGGGAGTAAATTATTTGCAGGTTTGGGATTCCAAAGGATATCCTCTATAATAACAGGACCCCATTTGCCAACAAAGAAGAAATGATGCTTATAGACAAATACACAATCATCCATCATATCTCAACGGTGGCATATCTTAAGGGGAATGGTTAAGCCGCAGCAACTAACAAGACCTTGGTCAACATCTTGGCTAAGATGATGGAAGACTTCCCAGGATCATGGGATGATAAGATTTTAGCAGTCTTGTGGGCTTATTGAATGATAAAGAGGAAACCTATAAGGTACACACGTTCTCTCTTATGTTCGGGGCTGAAGAAATTTTACTGGTAGAACTGGAGGTTCCATCGCCCCAATATGCCTTGTAAAGCAGCATGCTCCCTTAGAGAAGATATGTATAGTTAGAAGCACTGGATGAGCAAAGAGACACGTAATAAAACACTTCTAAATGTAAACGAATCATCTTTCCAGAGCATATCACAACTATATGAGGCCAAGAAAATTTATGGAAGGGGATTTGGTTTTGAAGGAAGCAGTATAGCACATACGGGGCCTCCCATTGCTTAATTTGCTGAGAAATGGGAAGGGCCTTTCATCGTAAAGGAGGATCACGATTCAGGTTACTGTTTAATCTCTAAGGTGCAAAAATATAAACCCTTCAAGATTAATAACAAATGCTTGAAGGTTTACCATGTTTAAATGAGTAACCTTGATTAGAGATTTATTTTGTTTAAAACTATGTTGCAATTCTTTACGGGAGTTATTTCTTTTGTAGTGAGATTAAGAAGAGTGATTTTTCTTGTAAATTGTCAGAATTTGAACTTTGCAATAAAGAAAGTCATTGCAATGATACAATATATGATGACAAAACACTATATCATTTTCATTGATACGACATGTAAAGATTACAAAAAATTAGAAACTACCGCCCAATAATTACATCTGGTGAAAGTAAAGGAAAGGCTGTCAATACAAAATAAGGGACTTCTAGCCCAGAAGAAACCATAGATCGGGTTGGGAGAAAAAGTCACTAGGCAAAACAGAAGAGGCTTCCAAGCATGACCTCTGAGCAACAACGTAGCCATCAAGCTGATCTATACTTGAGCTATTTCGATTAACAGTATTTTCCACTCCAACTTGGCCTTTGCTAAGGCTTTTTTAGTAGCCATCACTCTGTCATCGGCTGCTACTAACAAAGGGTCTAACTCTACTAGCCTTTTCTCTTTAGACTATTAGCCCTTTATGTGTTTCAGATATAGTTCCCTCTGGCTTTCCATTTGATGGATCTTCAGAAGTTTCAGATAGCTAATAGGCCAATTCAATTGGAAGCCATCCTTGCCCATATCCTTTAAAATTCCAAGATGATGATTGATGAGTGCCCTAGTAAGGTTGAACGTTTGAGTGTTGACGACTTCAGGAATAACGACCGCCAGACCTTCAGCCTATGGCACATCACCAGCACATTGAAGCGTATACGGTTAGGAGTAAAAGTTTAATATGGTGCATAATAATTCGTCCAATGATAGACCGATCGTATATAAAAACTTGAGGAGATTGACGAAGGACCATGGGATAGAACTCGTGAAGATCCATGTCTGGAGAAGGAACCTCATATCCTAACTTAATGTCCTTTGGCAGATTTATAGTTGAACCACGGTCATCATGACTTGAGTCCTCAAAGGGGATTGGTTCTTGATGCGTAGATTCAATAGACGATGGATCACACTTAGATGATGTCTGGATAATGGAAGTCCCCCTCACAACTTGCAAAGTGATGAAGAAAATGAGTTGACAAAAATCTTAACAAGTGGTTTTATTTGTTAAGTCACCGTTATATGTGGAGTTTGACAAAAAATCTTAACAAGTTATTTTCATTGTTAATTCGCCGTTATAGGTGGAGTTTGATGAAAAATGTTAACAAATAGTTTTAATTGTTAAGTCACCGTTATAGGTGGAGTTTGACAAAAAAAATTTAACAAGTGGTTTTCATTGTTAAGTCATCATTTCAGGTGGATTTTGAGATTTTTTTAAAAAGTGTCTTCCATTATTAAAGTTATCTTGAAGGCATAACGGAAGTACTTCTGCGAATAAGAGAGAGCAACCATAAAATACTTCAGGAATGACTGGAGGAGAAATGGTAACTGGAGAGATAACTACAATAAAAAAATATTATAGTAGATAAACCATCTCCTCCTTGAGCCTTCGAAGAACCCTCGGCTAGAGGAACCCCAACCCTTGGCAAAGAACCTTCCTTAGGAAAATTCACTATATCCAAAATAGGGGAGGGATCAGAAGAAACTGCTTTCCCTACCAAGGGAGAATCAACCACCACAGAGGTTAAAGGGACCCCCGAGCGTGAAGATGACCCAATGGTAGCTTGCACAAAAGGGGACCCAGATGAAGATAGTGGAATCAACAAGGGGGAAAGATGCATATATAATAAAGTGTTAGGCATAAGCAAACACAAGATAAAAATGCAAAATAAATAACACAAGAAAGGATCTTACCTCAATGATATTGGTAAAGGGGAATAACACAATGGCAGGCCTCACCAAAGGAAATTGCAGAATTGACCCAACGAGAGATATGGCCAGATCAGGGGAAGTTATAACCTGGAGGTTAAAGAAAATACTTAGTAAAAAAGCCAAATGAAGAAAAAGAGAGTGATAATCAAGTTAGTACCTCTGAAGGGATAGAAGAAATTGTAACAATGTCCAGAGGAACCATGGGAAAGGCAGACATCCAAGAAGAAGACAAAAGAGATTCCTCATGATGCAAAAAGGCTCCAACGATTTCTCCAAAAGTGTAAGCCCACCTGGAATCCTCCTCTGCATGACTAGAGGCAGAACGATGGTAATAGGCCAGTCCATTTATAGGAGAACGAGGAGGAGATATGAAGAGTGCGACTTTGTGATATCGATTTAAATTAAATTCTCAAGTTTCCAAGTAACCCTTATTTAATTAGAGTCCCTAAACATGCATCTAAGGTGTGTGTGTCAACCCATAAATAAATGAAGCATGTGACACAAAAATATGCTGAGACACAGATTTCAGGAAAAAAAACCCTTTCGGGTAAAACCTTTATTTCACTATGAATATACAAGTCGCAACTTACAATTACATAGAGAAATCTGCAATGGATCAACGCGCAGCCAACACACAAAGACACGCAGTCTTGAACTCAGCAAGAGAATACACGCATCACCCTCCAAGGACTCGGAGCCCAAACAACAAAGGAAGAACCGCAGCTCTCCTCAATGACACGCAGTCATAAAACTTTGTAGAGACTCACTCAGCAATGACACGTAGCCCTCGGTTGCAAAGATCTCCCCACAAAGGTTGAACAATAACAAAGCTTGTGTTCTAGGGTTCCAAAAGATTCACAAAAGTAATTGGGATTTTTGTGTGTGAATCAAAAAGATGTTTGGCACATCAAAAATTGAAGTCTTGTTGCGTTTTAACTCTTACAAACGTTTTCTCAAAGACTTGAAAAAATACACCAACGAAGTAGGAATATATATAGAAAAAAATAGTTTGGTAAATAAAAAACTCACGGAACTGTTCGAACTTATCCCAGGCGGACCGGTCCGGGTCTGAGGCGGATCGGTTCGGGTAGTCGAATTGGTTCGTTTTAATTTTGGCTTCTTCGGTTCGCTTCCGGTCCAGGGTCTACTGGATCTTCAGCAAGGCGGATCGATTCGGGTAGAGGGCGGACCGGTCAGGAGGCGGATCGGTCCAGTATAGAGGGCGAATCGGTTCGGAGGCGGATCGGTCCGGTATAGAGGCGGACCGGTCCGGAGGTCCAGAAAAATTAAAATTCTTTTAAAAGCCTCATTTTGCTTGAATTTTTATAAAAAAACATTTTATGAAAATTTCCCAATACTAAGTATGAACTTTAAAGAACTTAAAAACAAAAATTTACCAAGTTCATTCTCATAGAGGCTATGATGTTGAAGATTCTTTGATATTCGGATTCGTTGATGTAGATGCGCTCTTGAATTTCTTCAACGGTGTAACGGCGTACGACATACAAATTGATAATGGACAAAAATGTCCTTACAAATCTCCCCCTATGTCTATGCCGGTACATACATAAAAATATTTGAATTATCAACTAATGACCTATACAAATCTACCCTCCCATGAACCCTTAAGATGGAAAGATACAAATATTTAAATCTTCATCGTTTGTTCTTCAATCTTCAACAATCATCAAATCTCAAAGCTTTTCTCATCAGGGTGTGCAACATATTGATCTTCAATCTTCATACCTACACACATGAGACAAAGCAATACCACGTGACATATCGATTTTGAAATGAGATAAACATGGATACTAATATGTGATAAAAACATAAGCTACATCTCACAAACTCCCCCAAAATTCAAACTCCCCCATAAAATGATAATTCTTTCTCCCCCTTTTTATGATGTCCCCAAATAGACAAATGAGAAGAATGAATCAAATAAGCAAAATCGGGGTATCACGGTACACAAAACAAGGCATCAAACAATATGGAAAGCGTGCTCTTGCAAGGAGATGCTCAAACAAATGCGCAAACAATTTTTCATTTTTTCGCACAAAAAATAAGATACCAATTTGAAAAAAAATATGTAAAACATGATATAAACATCACACCATGGATTTAAAACTCAAAAAATCGAGTCATGGAAACGGAATGAATGGGTGTGAACACATTCGATAGGTAAATCAACTCAATCAATCATATGTGCACGATGCATATGTGTACCCCTAACGAATGAACATCGTCTTATGCAAATCAACAAATCAAAGTCAAAGTGATTTCCACGCCAATAACGTCTAAAACTATTTAGCGCCATTTCGAGAACTTTTCAAAGGATGTGCAAACCCATTGATATATCCATCCAAAACTCCCTCATATACAATAATGTAATTCTTTATATCTGAAGAGGTACTAAATTCTCAACTTAGAGAAAACCTATTGGCCCAACTTTTTGGCATATTTTATCTTTTTATTGCCTTAATTTTTTTGTGTGGGCTCTTTTCAAATGGTGGCTTTCACGACGTGATTACTATTCACTCGCAGCCCTTTTCTGTGTTCACTCATCATTTTTTCAAACTAAACAATTTATTCCTCGCGGGCAATGGTTTTTACATGCACTACTTTTATTACTCTCGTATTACTGCACTTGGTTCATTTTAAGGACAGGATTGAGATGAAAACACCCAACCAACATGTGATAAGTCAAGAACAATAATCAAACAAATCTGTGCATGTGTGCAATAAAGGAAACAATGAGTCAAACATGTAGGAAGAAACACTTAATTACATCTTAATGACTCCAAACATTATAAAGCATAATGATGAATTGACCTATTGTCTCAAAACACTATCAAATAGTCACATGTAAAATGGAATGATGTTGTGACTCGATCATCCTAAGTCTTCATCCATTAACGATGCAAACAAAATACAAAAATCTTTTTGGATTTTTCTAAAAATTTTGTCAAGATAAAATCCTTTTGTATTTTTCAAAAGCAAAAATCTATACAAAAAGTACATGTCACAACGCTAGAAAAAATATATCAAAAAGCATAACTAGCGTAGGATAAACATGCAAACACAATCATCTGTATGATATGGCAAGAGAAGAATCATGTGCAAGCAAATGAGAATCAACTATTCTAGAATCTAGCGTATCCAAAAGTGATTTCCTAACCCAAACAGATGTAACACGTCGTGTGGGGAATTTGGGAACCACGGGAACACTAGACATAAACTTCCTAGGACATTTTTCAAGATCAAAACAAAAACGCCTAAGGTGACCTTTCCTACCACAATATGAACATGTGTAAACAGGTGGAACGACACCTAAAGTGTGATCTTTTCTAACATCCTTGGAATTAGTTGACCCTCTAAAACAAATAATGGTTTTGGCTTTAGCATTAGAAGCATGAGAACACGATGAGCCATTACCATCACTATCAAACCTACTTGAGCCTGTCAAATAATTTTTTAACTTCAAAATTTTTGACTCCAGCAAAGAATTAGACTCTTCCAAAGACAGGGATTTCTTTTTAAAAATTTTAATTAGACTTAACAATTTATCGGGCTCACCCTCAATTAAACTAAACTTATCCCTAAGAGTCTTCTCACGTGCCGTAAAATCATCGATTAATTTTTTATCCTCGACGGCACAAACGGGAACCCTAGAATTTTTTAAGTCCTCCAATTCCTTCTCTAAAACTAGGACTCTCTCATCACTCTTCTTTTTGGAAATTTTCAAAAAATCAAAATCAATACACAAATTACCAAAGTGCTCACGACAAATATCACTTTGAGTTTGAAACGCTTTCAAATATTCAATCTTACTTATAAAGAGAGAATTTTCTTTTTCCAAAACTTTAATTCTTTTGCAAAGTTTCAAATTCAAACTTTTTAATTTTTCAGCACGATCGTCAACTTTTTCAAAAATAGGCTCCTCATTAAATGGGCATTCCATTGAAAAATTATGATTTTTCACAAAACTGATTTTAAAAAAATCAATATCACACAATTTTGAGAAAAATAGGAATACGCAATAAATTAGCACAACCTGGCTCTGATACCAATTTGTAAAATCTGACGTTGTGTGATAATTGATTAAATTCGCAAATATTCAATTTGGCACACTTATTTAATTAGATTCCATTTTTGAATTAAATAAACCCAAACCTTAAACATCAAAGGAAGAACCGCAACTCTCCTCAATGACACGCAGTCATAAAACTTTGTAGAGACTCACTCAGCAATGACACGCAGCCCTCGGTTGCAAAGATCTACCCACAAAGGTTGAACAATAACAAATCTTGTGTTCTAGGGTTCCAAAAGATTCACAAAAGTAATTGGGATTTTTGTGTGTGAATCAAAAAGATGTTTGGCACATCAAAAATTGAAGTCTTGTTGCGTTTTAACTCTTAAAAACGTTTTCTCAAAGACTTGAAAAAATACGCCAACGAAGTAGGAATATATATAGAAAAAATAAGTTGGTGGATAAAAAACTCACGGAATTATTCGAACTTATCCCAGGCGGACCGTTCCGGGTCTGAGGGGGATCGGTCCGGGTAGGCGGATCGGTTTGTTTTAATTTTGGCTTCTTCGGTTCGCTTCCGATCCAGGGTCTATTGGATCTTCAGCAAGGCGGATCGGTTCGGGCAGAGGGCGGACGGGTCCGGAGGCCGATCGATCCAGTATAGAGGGCGAACCGATCCGGAGGAGGATCGGTCCGGTATAGAGGCGGACCGGTCCGGAGGTCCAGAAATTCTTTTAAAAGCCTCATTTTGCTTGAATTTTTATAAAAAACATTTTATGAAAATTTCCCAATACTAAGTATGAACTTTAAGGAACTTAAAAACAAAACTTTACCAAGTTCATTCTCGCAGAGGCTATGATGTTGAAGATGCTTTGATATTCGGATCCATTGATGTAGATGTGATCTTGAATTTCTTCAACGGTGTAACGGCGTACGACATACAAATTGATAATGGACAAAAATGTCCTTACAAGATACACCGATTGAGACGTTGTCGAAGCATCCTCCCATAAAGGGGATCATATGAGGACTTGGCCTTTCTTCTTCAATCTCATGGACAAAGTTTCTAAGTTTTAGAAAATACACTACTTCACATCATACTAAAAATGGTTAAGTGTGGAAATATAAAAACATACCTTTTGCTCAGGGGAAGAATGGGATGGTATGACCATTGGCGAAGTAGGTGGAAAAAAAATAGGTGAAGCCCTATTGGTTTGACCCTTCTCAGCGTCTGGACTGTTATCCATAGTGATAGCCTCAGTTGGATCTGGAGAGGGAGAGGCCTTAATATAAATAGTAGGAGGCACCTCATAAGCCCATTTCCTCTAGGCCTTTGTACCCAGAGTCTTCTTTCTAGTGCTAGAGTCACAAGCAGCAAAGGGAACCCTAGAACTATGTATGCACTTTGATACCCCTCTATTGAATCTACTATAATAGTAAGAAAAAAAGCAACATTAGGAATCGGGGGTGGCTTCTTGAAATGCCCATTGTACCCATTCTAGTTCAGCCAGGCATTTGGCTCTTATTTCCCCACTTAGGTCAGCAGGCATAACAGGAGGCATTTGGGAATGCGTCTAAAGGACCTTGGGACTTTGGTTGAGGCTTTAATTTTTAAGAAGCCCCACTTTTAGACATTCTGGCTTTCTTGGTAGTAGGTTTTGAGGGTCACTTGCTACGATCCACATCAGCAGAATCACCCTAGGTAGTTTGTTTAGGCGGTTAATATTTCTAGGGATCATGGGACAGTAATGGGGAAGCTCTAAAGGAGGACTTTTGGGAGTATAAATTAGAGGGAACTCAACCCCAAGGATAGAATTCCCCTTCAAACCCATATTTAAGGATAAAAAAGTCTAAATTGGTGGGTAAATAGGGTAACCTTGAACAAACTCTTCAATATTAGCCAGCTGTGGTGGCTAGTACTTCAATGCAAAATCTAAAGTAACATCGCCTTTTCGAGTAAGATCGGGGATGGTGACTCGGCCGCTGATGGCAGAACAAATAATGGAGGCTGCTGAGACGGTGTAGAAGGAACAAGGCTCAGAAAAAGTATCCCTAATATGAGACTCTAGAAATACTAGCCGAGGAACCCCCTAGTCATAGCCAAACTGGTGGCTATAGCGATTGGGGTTATAATATTCTGAGGTGTATCCCCATTTAGTATAAGAGGGCAGGTAGCTCAGAGTCAGAGCTAAAATGACAGCAAATAAGGGGTCTTTAATGATAAGGTCCTCAGAAGTAGGCTACACTACCCTTGAGGTATGACCAAAGAAATTCCAAGTGTGGTCAAAGAAATCCTCATCATAAGGCCTCATAATGAATAAGTTCAGTTTGTCAAAAATCCCAAGGATGTCTTTATGACTTTGTTTTTTGTGGAAGAAAAAAAGATGATGGGGCACAATGTCATGGACAAATGGCAAGGGGATTGAGTTGGTTGATATTTTAGGAAAATTATATTACACGATCCCCGTTAAAACTATGGTATTAGAAAAATTAGCCAAGTTATATGGTCCTAAAGATCTCTCCATGTCTAGGAGAGTCCTATCTATCCAAGAGTAAAGTGATCCTAAGGCTATAGATATCAGGGGGAGATTGTATCCCATGGCCAAACCGATGGAGAGATTAATGAAATCCCTATGAGGTTGGCCATTAGGCTTATCGGCCAAGATAAAACGGAATAAAATTATAAGTATACATGCTGACAGCTCAAGGGGTGTACCTTTCCCTGGTCCAAACGCATAAAAAGAAGAAGTACGATAGAAGTAGTTAATAAGAGGGGTGAAGGTAGCTTTGTTGGAAGTATCGATATATCTCCTATAAATATGATCCAAGTCTGCTCGGGCCTTCGTTTCTTCAGCCTCCAAGTCCTCATCGTGGTAGGGTAAGTACCAACGATCTCAAGCCCAAGAAGCTCACAAACATCCTCAAGGGTAATGGTGAACTCTCTCAATAAGGCAATGAATGTATGGGTTGTGATGTTCCATCAAGAAACCAGAACTTGTAGGGAGACGTTGTGTTTGGAGAGAGTAAACTACCCAAACCAGGTGTCACGGTGAACACCAACTTTGGTGAGGTCTTTAAAATATATGGACTTCATGAACTAGTTCCAATCAGCAAAAAAAAAAGAGGGAGACACCAGTTCCTTCAAAATCAATGTGGGAATAGGGGAAGTCACCTCGGCCAATACCGAACCTCATGGTTCCTTATGGGGGAAACTAACCCCAAGCAAGATAGTCCTCATCTTCATCACCCAAGAGCAAAGGGTCACACTTGGCATTCAAAGTGCAAGTCTTAAAAGCACCCCAGAAATCATCACCTTTAACAAAGATAGGAGATCGACGATAAAAATGCATTTGTTCCTAGAGAGTTTGCACCAAAGCGGTGTCATCCATAGGGACAGAATTAGCAGCAGTGGCAATGGAAGATGGGGCACTGGTGGTGGGGGATATAGGAGATCTTGAAAAAGCCATGAGAGATGGTGGGGGCTTGTAGAGAGGAAAAGGAGCGGTAAAAATGGTGGAGTAACAAAAGAAAAAAGAAACTGGAGGCAAAGGGGCAAGAAGACGAAGAAAAACTATTAGCAATAATGATGGATGAAAGTTTTCTCTCTCTAAAAAGCTGTGTAAGCACTAAGGCAAGCAAAGAGACGAAGATGACAAAGTGACTAAGTGTTGAGAATTAGTTGTTTGAAATAAAGTGGACGTTTGAGTTTCCTACAGAATCACGTGCCAAGACATCAAAATGATTGCAAGTGGACACATGGAACTTTAAAGCATGCTTTAACGGTTGAAAACACAGGCTCACGTCATTAATGAGGTGACATTTGGGAAAATCTGTTTTGCTTTTAAGAGAAGTCAAGTTTTGGAGCTAATTTTTTTTTCAATCAAACAGAGGCACCACGCTGAAAACCCAAGCTGAGATAAAATGGGTTGAAGATAAATCGAGAAGAATTTTAACGTTACAAAAAAGGCTCCACGTAGCGTAATTCAAAAAGTTCATGATGTCCCCTTGCCACAAGCTCGTTTGGAGATATTTTTGGCTCAGGTACATCAAAGAAAATTTACTTTTTGAATAAGATAAAATGAGGAAGAATAACAAAATGACAAAACTAGGGAGTATTTAAAATTCAACAGTTACTTTGGGAGAAGTACAGATAAGGGAGAATTTAACTTCTGAACAGCCAGAACGGGTCAGCACTTTCCTTAGATATTTTGAGAAAAAGACAAACGCTAGTTAAGAAGCCATAACGAATTAGATGTAACGATAAAAAAAAGTACCTTCGCCATCGGCTGAGAATTTGCAGAGCTATGGATCAAGTACATCGCGGAGAATTTTACTTTTTTGGCAGAGATAATGATAGAAATTGTAACAAAGACAGAGAGGCAAGAATTGTTTTGCCGTAAGTTTAAGGTTCATTGGACTGAGAAGTTTTTGTGCAAACATTTCTTGTTGCCACAAAAAACTCTACACGAAGGGGCAAATGTAGCGGGGATTGAAGATAATCTCTGGATTAGAGATAAGCCTCCCAAGCTAATAAAAGAGACTTAAGTGAAGGAAGCCGTATAAAAACATTGAGACAGCTCAGCGTGGCAACTTAACATGGCAACCCAGTAAGGAGATTAGCCGATACAGCTCACTATTTATTTCATGTATGTTATTTAGTTAAATTGTTAACATTGATTGCGATGATGTAATAACTGTAATATTCAGTGTGAGGTCAAATGGTAATCGCGAGAGACCGATCCTAGGATAGCTTACATGCTCTACAGATTGAACTCACCCTGGGAACTTTAGAAGGACTTGGTTTGGAGGATTGAGAAGTAAGAAAGCATTAGGGTTTGTCCTGACCATATTAAATACACCTGAAAAAACACCAAGTAACCTTTCACCCTGGAAACACTACACTAAATCCAGTGAATGGTCACGCCTAGTTGGTTATAGCGCAAGTCCACAACCAGCTGGTCGCGGACTTAGGTCGTGACTATCTCATTTTTTAGCGTGACAATATTCATTACCACACTAAATAATGGTTTCTCTGAAAGTGGTCACGAACCAAATCCCTGACCACCGTGGGTTACGGACTTGGGCCGTGACCCGGGCGTGACCATCTTGGTGCCAAATTGGAGCCAAAATTCCCTCTAAGCTTGTTCGCGGATGGGTCACGGACTTGGACTGTGACCATAGGCATTACAAAGGAGAAAACATACACATATGGGGTCACAGCTTGGGGTCGTGACCATTTCTTGATGTGGGTCACGGCTTGGGTTGTGACCATATGCAAATTAATGGGGTGATATGGTTTCATAAAATGGTTCCCTGGTGGGTCACGAATGAGAGTCGTGACCATGTTCAATATGAAAAAAAAAATGCTACTTCATTTCTCTCATACCCGCGATGCCTTCATATCATTCATTTCCCCCCAATGAAACCCTCATAATGAAACCCCTAACGAAACCAGGGCCTATCATAAATGAAGTTTATCACAATGAAACTGGATCCTATAAAAATGCAATCGAATATCCCTCGTTGCTC
The DNA here is from genome assembly GCA_949130495.1 of Sambucus nigra. Lineage (NCBI taxonomy): Eukaryota > Viridiplantae > Streptophyta > Magnoliopsida > Dipsacales > Adoxaceae > Sambucus > Sambucus nigra. Next base: position 167,302,939 of record OX422210.1, on the reverse strand, counting down.
TCTTCCTCCACACGCAGCACTTAGGGTTTCGCTGATGTCAGACGAATGAGAAAACATACACATCGGAGCTTGCTTACTGACGTTAGGGTCGTTAAGTTCTTTAGAGTTTTGTTGGTGCTTGCTTGCTCCTCCACACGCAGCAAGTGCTTGGAGCAGCAAGAAGCATGTATATTTTTTTCAGTTGTTTTCTTATTTAATGTTGTTGAGTTGTTGATGAAATTTTAAGTTGTTGATTTGTTCAATTTGAGCTGTTGGTGAAATTTGTTGCTCAAATTGGATAATTTATTAGTTAAGTTTATTGCTTTTTTCAGTTTGATTTGTTGCTCAAATTTTTTCCTGATTTTTTAGGCAAAAAAAGATTCATAAAACTCAAAATAACCCTAAAAAATTTGATTTTATACTGCTCAGTTTGATTTGTTGTTTTTTAACTTTCGTGTGCCTCTATTAAGGATATGTTGTTTTTTTTCTTATTTATCGATAATGGATTTAAGGGAAGTCAACTGGAAATAAAGTGAAAAGGTTAAAAAAAATATAAAATTAGATTGAATTTGATATAGTGCTCTCAATATATGATATGATCCTTAGGGATTCTTGGTTTATTGACCCTTAGTTTCATTACGTCGATATGAATTTCTTAATTTATTGACCATTGGTATGATTCTTATGTAGATCTCATTTCATATTTAGATTTTTGTTTGATTATTTTGCAGTTGGGTTTAGATGGGATTTGATATGAGAATATTACGATTGTGCTAAATCGAAGAATCGTGAGAATGAGAAACCCTTAGTATTTGCTTAGTTCCAATATAAATCTTTTACAATATTTTTATAATTTGACAACCATTTTGTTTAGATATTGTTTGGCTTATGCCAAATTATCCTATTGTATGGGGAATATTTCATAGAGGAATTAACAAGATTGTTGGTGTGGACAATTATACTTTCTTTCACACATATTATATTTCTATGTCCTTTCACATGTATTCGTTTATTTCATTATTCCTCTATTGTTTTCTACTAATGTTGTCTCTATTACACAGTGATTAGGATAAAAAAACTAAGATCATAGACTTTATCCTTGCAAAGGTATGTTTTAGTTTTGTTTAAGAATGTTTATGTATACTTCATTATTCCTCTTTTGTATTAATTTTGATAAAGAACTTCTATGTCTAACTTTATTCATCATCTAAGTTTTACTGTTCATTTTATATAACCCTTTAGATATGTGTTGTGAAGGTTCCCTTTACATAATCTAGGTTTTATTCTAATCAAATTATATAGGTGCTCTAAATCATGGTTTTCTAATTTGATTTTCTTTTGTAAGGTTTGGATATTATATGATCGTTGTTTGTTTATAGATATGGAGAAGTTAAAGGCAATGGAGAATGAAGTTCATGTATCACGAGTTTTTATAGTGAGTAAGATTGTGCATTAGTCTCATGTATCACGAGCTATTCCACTGTAAGTAGTTTTCAGATCTATTATAAATTAGATATATTTCTAAGTTATGAATCAATTTATATTTCAAAGTCCTCCTACCATTGCCTCATAATTTATCTCATTTTTGATGTTGTGAATTGTGTTTGCTCTTAGTATATACAATGCATATATGCTCCACTACATGCGTTGTTTAAAGTATTATATACATGGATCCATTCTCAAAAAGTAGGGTTCACATTAATAGAGTTGAAAATTAGGATTATTTAAAAATATCAATTGGAGGTGTATGAGGGCTCTTGAGTTCCTCTATACCGAATCTTTTGTTTTGTTGAAATCAGTTGTAATATTATTTATGTTAGGGGGCATTATTTATTATGTGTCTCATATATGTTGTTTTTTGCATCTCTAAGGTATTTGATAAGTACCCTTAACATACACTTGACACAAAAAACTAATATATTAGAGTTAAGTGTTTTTCGAAAATTTGGATTTATCGAATTTGAAACGGTTCTTTATTTTAAAAAAAAATCAACCTTGCCTCATGTTATGTTATGTTCTGTGATAGACACCGTGACCTATGTTGAGTGGGTGTTATGTTAATTGTAGATGGTTCATTAGAATATTGAGTATTAATTTCTATTATCTTATGTAATGACAACGGTGACAATTTAACAGTATTGGTGGTTGTTTTGTATAAAGGTATTGGGTGATGATTTAATGGTAATGTGAGAAGGTTCAGTAATGTGTGAAGGTTTTCTACCTGTGTTTATGGTTAAACGGTCTAAGACAATTTAGAAATCGATGAGTCAGAGAGTAAAAGGTAGATTAAGGATTGTCACCGGTTGTTTCTTAGATAACGTGTTACGTATTTGACAGTATAATATGTCTTTTAGCTAATGGGTTAGGGTAGCTGATTTTGAAAGTATAAAATGAAATTTTGACAAACATGTTACTATTCTTTCTAAATGTGTGCATTTTTTGTTTGAACCATTCTCTAAATAGTATTTGTAAATTTCTTTTATATCTATTGGGTAAAGGATATGGAGTGAATCAACGACAAGAATAGTGCTCGTGGAAGCATGTGCCCTTGCTTGCAAGGTGTTAAACCCCATTTCGTCACTCTTTTATGCATATATTGAATTGTTATGATTATACCAATGTTAAATGATGAGCTCCGTTTGATAATATGAAGATATTTTGTAAAATTGTAAATATGAGGATTTAGGCTTAAAAACAAGGCGTTAAAGGGCGAAACCCCAGAACAGCTTCCGAACGCCCCCTTGAGAGGCACCAACACCTCACGTGGGACCAATGTAACTCGTAGGGACTGACCGCGTGATCATGGGAATCCCGGTTTGAGAATACGATGATAATTTGAGAATATCTAGGCATGGATTAAAAACATGGCATTAGAGGGCGAAACTCCGAAATAACCCCCGCACTGCCCCATGAAAGGTACCAACACCTCACACAGGACCAATATAACTCGTAGGAACTGATCGCGCGGTCACGGGACTCCCTATTTGAGAATACGATGATAATTTGAAAATATGAGGACTTAGGCTTAAAAGCATGGCGTTAGGTGGAAAAAATAGGAAATAGCCCTCGAACGGCCCCGTGAGAGTCACCAACACCTCGTACGGGACCAATGTAACTCGTAAGAACTAATCGCATGATCAAGGAACTCTATATTTGAGAATATGATGATAATTTGTAAATATCTAGACTTAGGCTTAATAACAAGGCATTAGATGGCAAAACCCCGAAACAGCTTTCGAACGGCCCCTTGAGAGGCACCAACACCTCATGTGGGACCAATGTAACTTGTGGGAACTAACCGCATGATCACGGGACTCCCGATTTGAGAATACGATGATAATTTGAGAATATATAGACTTGGCTTAAAAACATGGTTTTAGAGTGTGAAACCTCGAAACACCCCCGTACGACCCCGTGAGAGGCACCAAAACGTACTTAAGAGAGAGAGAGAGAGAATCAAGGGAAATAAAAGGTAGGAAGGGGAAACGAGGGAAAGAAAAGTTGAACCGGTGAGAGAGTTTTTTAATGTTGTCATGGACGTGTCATGGTCTTTGACCATGACAACTTTATAAGGTTGTCACAATCTTTAATCGTGCTAGTCCGTGACAACGGCTTACACGATCTTATCACGGTCAAACACCTTGATAAAAAACATGTAGTTTTTATCACGATCTGTGACCGTGACAAGGTTGATTAGGTGAAAGGTGCTACTTTGGCCTTCTTTGTGTAATAAGATTGTCCACAAAACATAGCTGACCAATATCTACTCATATGCCATGACAAACAATACGTGAAATAGTACCCCGACCCAAGATATTACAGTGTTGGATGACAAGTCCACTATCCCTACTGACATAGTGAAGGCTCAACCAATAAAAGAGTGATAAGCACATATGTCAAATATTACCTGCCCCATACGCTCATAGATAAGATACTTACCATTAATTGCCTAATGATGACTAAGCATCTCTTAGGGAGACTTGGTACACATGCCCATATTATAACTGTGGTTGGCCCAGCTTCTTGGATGGTGTTGGTATTAGTGTTAATGAGGTTATAACTATTGCAATTGGTGATCTAGGTAGCTACTGACCCTACGATGATTAATGTCCTTATTGTCCTTTTTGTCTCAGGGCACCTTGATTACCCTAGGACCCTCTGAGTTATGTGTTATAATTCACCACAAGCATAACAGGTGTTGATAAATGAACATCACTAACGTATGCACTATTGGCCATGGTGAATTTGGTGTTTGTATTTTTAGTGGCCCTGGCAATGCTTCTTGTCATAACCTATGTGTCTCGTATGGGTCTGCTCCCTATACTATGGCCCTTTGACTTTTGGGCCTCATGTATAATAGAAAACTCCCTCGTACCCCCTCCAATATTCTCCTAAATTCTTGATAATTTCCAATATTCCTCATGGCCCGAAGAAACCATGTCCGAAAATACGACTCCGTCGCCAATTAATGCAACATCTATTGGGTGGAGCAGCATACAAATGAGGAATGTCCAGGCTCCTCTCGCACCAATCTTTCATGACATTGAAATAGAGGAGGGAGCCGAAGATGAGGAGAGTACCGAGGAAGAAGAAGAAAGGGGAGAAGGGGAGGTCCAAGGTGACTATGATGAGGCTGACCCGGACTACAAGGCCGATTTTGATGAAAATACATTAAATACGATGGAGATCAATAACCGTATGGATCAATTGGAATCCTTCCACGATGGTTCCACAACCAAGTATAGGGATGATCTACACGATGATCGATGCGACTACCGGAGGGACATGAGCATGATGATGCGACTTTAAGCGGACATGTACCTCTTGAGTACGGATCTAAATGCACAAATGCGGGATTACTTTTACTAGTCATACGCGCGTGATCCCATTGCTTTCAGCCCTTCACAGTAGAGATTGTGGACATGTTACTTTTTATTATGTAATTCTCTTTAAATATGGCATTATCCTTTTGAACTATGTAATATCTTTTGTTAATTAAAATTATTTGAGTTATTATCGTCTCTTGCATTTCAATATTTGATTGTTTTACTTTTGCACTCTTCTTTTCTTATTTAGATTTTAGTACTTTTGATTGAGAACAATTTAAAAGTCTAAGTTATGGGGGTACACTGTATCTTTTAAACTTCATAAATATTAAAATACCCAAAAATTTTGAAAAATGTTAAAAATTCCAAGAAAAAAAGTGAAATATATTTTTCTTCAAAAAAATAAAAATTGTAATTTAAATTCTTCAAAAATATCACTAAAGTTTTGTTCGAAGTCTCAATTTGTAAAAACATAATGCACTGAGACGAAATAGACCAAAATGGAAATTGAACAAAAACTAACGACTTGCATGAAGAAGTTTGGAGATTTTTAAACCGATGATTTTTTAGCCTATCATTTTTTTCGAGTATTTAATCACTCTGAGTTAAAAGTTAACTCAAAATTATTTTTTAGTGAAAAACTCAATGATGATATCTAAATCTCTGTTTGATCGGTTACTGAAAATAAGTGAAATATTATTTTGAAAACGCGCTAAAAATGTCTAAAAATTAAAATTCATCTCGTCACACATATGGTAACTTGATTAATAATTTGGATAGATAAAGTTAGGCCATCGTTTGTCTACCCAAAACATAAAACGTCATAAACAAATCATCATTTTACAAGCCACTTTGAGCCAAAAAAATGATATCACTTTTTATTTGATTAATCCGAAAAATCCAATGAGTCCGGAGTTGTGAAAATCAAAAAGTTCATCAACTAAGCCCAATTGGTACTTAAAAGGGCCAAAAAATAGAAAAAAAATCTCAAACAATGAAAAAATAGAAAAATGTGAAAAATATAAGGAAAAGGAAGAGAAAATGAGCAATGGCACGAAAAGTGCCAACAAACATTGCAAGAAAAAAAAATCAACATTCCAATTATTACCCAAAACACTTAAACCCGAAAAAGTCCTAACCAAATCCGAATAACGAAATTAATTACTGTGTGGAGATCTAAGAGGCAAAATAGTGCGAATAAAGAATGGCGTTTTTTCATTTTTCAATGACCGTATTCCATTAATGAGATCTTTTAACCATAAATATTTTCATATTTCATTTTGTGTGCATCAACTCATGTCTAATTATATATACTCTTAATATCACGCACACCGACGGAAATAGACACAATTCGAGTGATTCGTTTGTGAGAGCATTCTGTGAGAAATTAAATCAAAGCAAATTTTTGAAAAGTAACCTATTGATCAATCAGTCGAAGTTAGCGTTTTAATTTTTGGCTTTGCACAAACACACACTATGAATTGAGATTTATCGAATAAAAATTTGATGTGATTATTTTTCAAAAATTTAAATTGTACAGTTTTTTATTATTATGATATTTTCTTTGAGTCGTACAAAAACTTATTTTGTGGATAAATTCACTGCAAATCCTCACGAGACACCACTCGTCCTACTAGAGTAACCTAGGAGTTTAATGGCTTATTTCTTACGCTAAAAGCAATCACTTGTCCGTAAAAGAAATATTCTATCTCGTTAGTTGTTTAAAGGTTTATTTAGACTCATTTCATTCTTATAATTCTCGAGACTAGCGACAATCTAAGTTAGGGAGATTTATTAGGCATAAATATTCCATATTTATTCCCTTAATTTCGGTAGTTTATGGTCCCGTGTAGTGCCTTTATCCCGAATTTATCTCTTTATTATGCTACTAACACTTTTCGACAATTATTTCGTGTTTTGTGTATTGCTCTCATGTTTCAAAGGTATATTGTGCAAGTGGATGGGAGAGAAAAAGTAAAACGATAAAAGAATCGAAATGAGGGAAGTCAGGAAAATTTTGTAACTTTTCAACAAGAACCCGAAGGAGGAACCAGATAAAAAGTTAAACATCTTGAAGTCACAAGTACACTGGAAGAAACGGTACCTCGATTCGAGCTATGGAAAGAAAGTTATGTGTGTTTGAACAAGAGAAGACAATCCGATGGCAACCGGAGTGCTTAGGGATAAGATATATGTATCAATAATTATATCATTCATGTTAATTTAGTTATTGACTAAATATTATGCTGAGTAATATTATCACATATTTAATGCTTCGATTCAATTAATGTTTTCGTTTAATTAATTATATAATTATTAAGAATTTTGTATCTAACAAAAATGCCTACGATTTGGGGGATTGGATCCCGACTCCACTTTTTCCAAATGGTTTTCAAAAGTCAAAGTTTTAGTTTCTTGCTTTCTTTCAAATTAAATTGCACTTGCTAATTCAGTTTTTATAGTTAATTAGTAATTTTCTTAAAATCAAATGACCTTTTCTTTTCTTTCGAGAGTCGATACCTAGATTTTAGAAGCCTACCTTGTCATTGTCATAACGTTTATCATCCTATTATCCAAGGATTTTACTCCGACTTATCGGATATTACTTGAGCGATCATCTTGCACTTTAGCTGTAGGTACACACTTAGTTTTTTGTCGCATCAGGCAACCCTGGTGGCAATTATCCAAAATCTCCTTCCTTATGTGTTTTCCATACAAAATCAAACCAGATTTCATGTTAAATAATGATCTATAATATATAGTATAAAGAAACCTAGTAATAGGGCTTTATAGTCAAAGAATGCAACACAAAACTTAGACCTAAGATGCTTTAATACCAACTGTAACACCCCCGATTTTCTATTTATAAGGTGGACAGTCTTATGTGTCTAGAATGGAGAGCGTAAAATAATTTATATAATTCTAAGCATCAATGATAAAAATAAAACTAATTACATCCATAAAAATAATAACATAGTAGTGAATGCGAAAAAAAAATATTCGAAAATCAACCAAATAACTAAAATAAAATATTCTCAACGGGATATTATTTCAAATGATAAAAAATAATAACTGAAATAAACAACTGTGAAATCCACCACGAGTCCATAATAAAAATCTTTGAATAAGGAATACATAGTCTAATTGGAATGGAACTGCTTAAATAAATGTAAACTTCTACATCAATGATTAAGACAAGTATAATGAAGTTGAATACTGAAAGTCTACCCCCTCAGCTCCGTTGCTTCAGATGTTGGATTCCTCAAAAAATATTTTTAAGAAAAATAATGGGTCATACCCTAGATTTTTGAGAATTATCTAACTTAATCTAAAACATTATTAAGTGCAACTTATTTATGTCTCATGTCGTCCTCGCCAGCACTTTCCCCTAAGGTCCCTCACCTCACGTCCAGCTATGGGATATTTTAGTTATATGCCAAAATTATACTAAGAATAGACACAATATAAGGACCCAATTCCATGCCTATTGTAGACACCCCATTCTAGTACCCTTCATACACCTCTATAGGTTCAAGCATTATCCCCTCAACCTTCGAACCCCTGATGCCTTACTTCGTCGCTAAGCCTGGTACCTATATTGATAGGCAAGCCAAGTACTATGCCTATCAGTAGACCCCCTGGGGTCAATTTAATCTTTTTTCCCCTTTTGGGTTTTATATTTAAGGAAACTCTCACCTCATTATTTAGTACTTTTTTGCCTCGAAATTAGTGCACATCTTTTAAAAATAACTATTTCAAAACATTATCTCCAACATTCCATTACCTCACCTTTCACAAACACTTTTTTGCCATTACATCATCCATCAAAATCAACCTATATCTCTCCAACATCAGATTTCAAGTTACTTAGAAGGTCTATATTCTATCCATTCAAGCTTACTAATTTAGTGTCATTTTTTACACTTTACTAGTTTTATCATATTTCTCCCCTTAGTTTCTACTTTATCACCTCTAATCACCTTTTTTGTCTATATATAATCACAAAACTTATTCTCATGAAACTAAAAAAAAAGATAGTTTAATCCATAAATCCCAAATTTATGATTTCTTCTGTTTTTTCACATTTTCACCACTTGTACACGTTTTTTACAGATCAAAATAGAAAACTTCAGTTTCAAGCTTATGGGTCCTTTATATTGTTTCGAACTATGTGAAATATGATGTCGATTTCGACTAGGTAGGCGCCTGAAGTTTTTCTTGGGATTCGAGTCATCTTTATTTTTCTTTTCACATATTAGTCATAATTTTTTGTTAGTATTTTCATACATATATGTGTTTATTTCTAGTAGTCCCGTCAGACATGCGTACTCATTTATTCATAACGAGTCATGATTCGACGTACTACTTATATATATTGGATTTGTTTTTCTATCCCTTAGCAGTCCAGTCGGATATACACATTCACTTTTTAACAGTAAATCGTGATCTGTTGCACTGGGCTATATATACATATATATATCCCAAATTTCCCTTTTTTTAACTCCTTTGAATGATTTAGTCCTGTCTTTCTCATGATGAGGACACGAGGATTTCACTCGTCACAAACTTCTCACACGTATATACATTTTTCACTCCACATACATTATGCACATTTGAGGATAAAGGAGAATATTTTTATAGCCCATGAAAGACCTAAAGGGCGCAATGGGAGCCTAATACCTTCCCAATCCGTACGACGACTATATATTTCTCCTTCTTTGAGTAAAATAGGTCAGCGACCCCATTTTCTATATATTTATCCCTTTTGACGACGGACACTTTATGTCGGTAGGAGCCCGCGAATATCGCGCGAGTGGCGGAAAGGGCGTTCTTCTCCTTGGCACCATTTTCATGTGAGATCCATTTTCAGAGTGCACCCGATATCCTAGATGACCACACTTATCATACAGGTTACATAATATGTACTTAATGTTACAACATATAATTATAAACAATAATAACACACCGGATGTTATATATATACGTAGGATAAGATATGCATATTTGAGTAGCTTCAATATCATAACATAATATCCTCACATAAAAAATTCCCATCATCGACTAGATATGCGTATAAGCATAACATGTAGGTACATCATTCGTAGACCTCTTGTGCCTATATTGGATTGACCCATAGGAGGTTCCACTCCTAATAGCTCATAATAACACACACAAATGGAGAAATTATAATGTCTATATACCATTGTGTAACCATATGCCACTTTACACGAATGATATAACCTTTTATATCTTCTTCATGCGATATGGTTAACACACAACATGTAATTGGTCGATATAGACCTAAACGTAACCTATATCATCAGCCACGAGCTTAGTAACCAGTCCCACAAAAATTCTACAAAATACCCACCATTAGATTCCTTACGAATCTATTCACACACCCTGGTATGTCCACACACATAACATACAAATCTTATAACATCCAATATACACAAGATTACAGTTTAAAATCTTACCCATATAAGTCAGGCTAATCATCCCTTGAGCTAAACTTGATCCTATGTATTATATTTAACGTATATATGTACGAGTATATCTCATAAGTTAAACATAAATACCCTTATGAAGTCCTATGATATTTTCTCAACAATACTAAATTTCTCAAGAAAATAACATGTCACCACCACTAACCATTCTCGATCCATTGTCCTCATTGAGACCTGATCGATCAGCCTACCCTCTATCCTGATCGATCGGCTTAGAGGGTTCCTAAAATATTTTCCCTCGAGAAAACATGATTGATCAATCCCCTTATATCCATATGGATCAAGTTATCCCCAAAATGACATAGTTTTATTAAATTTAGCCTATAACTCATTAGCTTCGATTTTCTCCATCCTATATCCTTATAAACGGTTTCCTAAACTCTGATCAGTGCTAAAATTTACTAAAATGGTTTCTAAGGGATTCTAATCAAATATAAAATCACACGTTTGTTAAAAGGAGTGATCCTCACCTTCAGAAATGCTTACTCCTTACAATAATCATGTTCTTCAATTTATTAATTATAAAGCCAATTTTAACCATTTCAATTGTATATTAAATCAATAGTTCATAATATAAGCGTGTGAAACTTATATTCATATAACTTCTCCATTTGATTAATAGATTCAAACATGAATTAAATCATTACATTAATTCCACATTAGCAACATATTGATTCAACCATAATAATGAGATTCAACCTAACTAGTGTTTAAAATCATAGAATTTGACACAAATAAATTACCGTTAATAAAAAAGAAAAGATAATTTTGTATTGTCTCGATTCATTTTTGGTTCTCTAATGAATTCATTATTCCCAAATTCCTCTCCTCTACGGCTTTTTATGTTGAGCGAGAGGTCAGACAATCCTTAACTCAACCACATACTTGACACTAGAGTAGACAACAAATAAAAAGTGTATGACAAAGTAACCAAAAGAAATCCACACACAAAAATGACTAACATTGAGGATGAGCATTATCTCAACATATGTAAACTAATTAGTAATTGGCAAAAATTCATTTAACAATCCATAAAACTCTAAAAATAAAGGACATGCATAAACAACTAGCAAGAGAACTTACTAAAATAATGAATAACCACTAAATAAATGATGTTTAACTCGTAACAATTGCACGAAATAAAAAGTGATGGGAGACTTCAATGTGGTCACAAAAAGTGAAGAAAAGTGGGGGGAGAAATGCAGTAGATTTTAATGCCACAGAAGATTTCAACAATTTCATCTTCAACTCCTCACTCTTGGATATTGCCTTTAATGGTACAAAATTTACTTGGCACAATAATAGGGACCATAGCAAAATCTGGGATAGACTAGATAGAGGATTGGCCTCTATAAAATGGAATAATGTCTTCCCTAATTTCTCCCTAACCCACCTCAACAAAACTTGTTCAGATCATACCCCTCTCCTTTTCTCCATCATCACTTCTCAAGACTCCAACCCCAAACCTTTCAACTTTCAGAACATGTGGTGTAACCACAAAGATATCTATCACATTATTGAATCCTCTTGGAACACTCAGTTATTGGGAAATCCTCTCAGAATTTTTTCTTCTAAGCTTCAAAGATTGAAATCAGATCTGACTAAGTGGAATAAGAATTGCTTCAAAAATGTTTTTGAGGAGATTCACAAACTCGAGTTTGAAGTTCTTCAACTAGAGTGCCTCTATGAAAATTACCCTACCGCAAAAAACAGATCCAATTTGGCCAAAACCAAAGCAGACCTCCTTGTAGCTCTAAGTAAGGAAGAATCTTTTTGGGGTCAAAAAATGAAAGGGAAGTGGTTATTAGAGGGAGAGTCTAACAAAAAATTGTTCCATTCCTCAGTTAAAGCCAGAAGAATTCATCAAATGATTCACAAGGTCAAAGACAGTGATGGATGCTGTTTAGATAAAGAAGCAAATATCAAAGAAGCTTTTTTGTCTCACTTCGAATCAGATTTTACAGGTTATGAAATTGAGGGGGAAGATATAATTCTAATGTTCTTGAAAACTCTATTTCTCCTATACAAACAAAGATGCTTGATGATATCCCAAAGGAAGAGGAAATTTGGAAATCCATACAAAGCCTATATGAAGATAGCAGTGCAGGACCTGATGGATTCCATGGAATTTTCTATAAAAAAAATATGGCCTATAATAAAGTCTAACCTCATAAAGGCTATTTCCTATTTTTTTTGCAGGGGGAGATCTTCCTAAAAGCTGGACAAGTACCCTTATCATGTTGATTCCTAAATCTAGTAAGCCTGGCACATGCTCAGACTATAGACCAATCAGTTTGTGTAATTTCTATTTTAAGATCATTACCAAAATCATGGCAGCCAGACTAGCAGAAATCCTTCCTCTAATCATTGGTCCCTCTCAATCAGGCTTCATTAAAGGAAGATAAATCATTGATAACATTATGTTGGCCCAATATTTGATGCAATCTATTGGCAAAAAGGATTTTGCTTCTAATGTAGTGATCAAGCTAGACCTTTTAAAAGCATATGATAGAGTCTCTTGGCTATTCCTCATCAAAACTCTAAGGAAGCTTGGTTTTTCTGAAATTTGGATAGACAGGATTTGGAGAATTATTTCCAATAACTGGTTCTCAACTCTTATTAATGGGCAATCCACTAGGTTTTTTAAATCTTCTAGGGGTTTGAAACAAGGAGACCCCCTTTCTCCTGGCCTCTTTGTTCTTGTAGCTGAATCTCTAAACAAAGGCCTTCAAAATTTGATTCTTAAAGGCTTAGTTAAACCTTTTTCCCTCCCTAGAAATAGCCCCATCATCAGCAATCTTAGTTTTGGAGATGACACCATCCTTTTCTGTAATGGCAGCCCAAACAGTCTCAAAAATCTCATTGATTTTTTGAAAAGTTTTGAAAAAGCTTCTGGACAAGTTATTAACTTCTCTAAGAGTAGTTTAGTTGTCCATCATTTTGTGGCTCTCAATAGGGTTAGATCCATATCTAAAATTACATACATTTTCTACAAAAAACACCCTCTGAATTATTTAGGTTGTCCAATTTTCTATGGGAGAAGCAAGCATCAATACTTTGAAGACCTCATCCATAAAATCAGATCCAAACTTTCAACTTAGCAAACAAAATTCCTTTCTCTAGCTAGTAAGAAAACTTTCATCAATTATGTCCTATCCTCTATTCCAGTTCAGACAATTGCAGCCCTTAAACCTCCAAAGAAAAACCTTTTCCATATCCAAAACATATTTAGTCAATTCTTTTGGGGATCCTCTAAGAATATGGTACTAAACATCAATGGATTAAATGGAAAAATCTCAGCCTCCCTACTGATGAAGCGGGTCTAGGTTTCAAACTCTTAGAAGATTTATGTAAAGCCCACAATTCTAAAATTTGGTGGAATCTCATAATGAACCACAATCTTTGGTCAGATTACTACTGGGCCAAATACAAGTCTCATAATAATATTGGTAATTCTCAAATTCAGAAAAGATTATTAGCTATATCAGATTTCTCAGACAATAATCCCAAGATTATAGAAGGAAAATTGATATGGACTGCGAAGTCAGATGGTATTTTTTCCTTAAATTAGCATGGAATCTCCTAAGAACTACAAAAGCTTCATCTTTGATGTGCAAATTCATGTGGAATCAATCCTATCCTCTCAAAATTTCCTTATTCATTTGGAAATGCTATCATCAGATTGTTCCTCTCGATGGGAAAATTCAAGAATTAGGCATTCACTTAGCCTCTACCTGCTCCTGCTGCCTTAATGATGAAGAATACTTTGATCATTTATTTTTGAAAGGTCCTATAGCCAGGCATACTTGGTCCTTTTTTGCTAACATTTTTGGTCTGCAGATCTCTTTTCTCTCTTTGAAGATTATGCTGATGTCTTGGTGGCTAAGGAAATCTTCTCTGGACTTTATTCAACATCTTCTCCTCATCATCCCTGGTATCATATTATGGAAAATATGTAAGCACAGGAACAAAAGTAGATATAAAGGAGAAGTTATGAATCAGAACAATACTATCTCCCAATTCAATGAAATAGCTGCATCTTTATGCTCCTCTAGATATTTCTCTTCATATGATCACAATTTTGAACATGTTTCCCGCATGTTCAAGATCCACATAGAAAAGAAAAAAATCCCTAAATTCATCCTTCTCAAGTGGCAATTTCCAAGCTCAGGTGTATTCAAGCTAAACACAGATGGCTCTTCTTTTGGAAATCCAGGATTAGCGGGCTCAGGAGGTATTATCAGAGATCATCAAGGGAGATTTATTCATGCTTTCTCCTCTCATGAAGGCATTTGCTCAAACAATAAAGCTGAATGCATTGCAATTTTGAGAGGATTAAGGCTTTGTCAATCTCTTAATATCTCCCCAGTTCTTGTGGAAGCAAACTCGAAATTAATTATTGACTCTCTGAATGGTCTTATTAAAGCTCCTCCTTGGTTTATTATTGAAATTATCTCAGAAATTAGAAATCTCCAACTTCCTTCTGTCAGATTTACTTACTCTTGGAGAGAAACTAATCAGGTGGCTGACATACTTGCCAAACAGGGAGCCCAATCTAATTCCATATCTTTCTATGCTCATTTTTTAGATCTTCCAAAATTAGCAAAAGGAAGTTATAGATTAGATCTCTTAGGAATTCCATCTATAAAGATGTTCAAATAATTTTTTATTTTTTATTTTCTTTCATCTTCTAAGCTTTCTCTATCTTGTCCAAGCCACTATGGTAGGGCTTTTCTACCTTTATTCTAATAAATCTGGGATTATTCAAAAAAAATGGTATGGTATAGATATGTAAAGGTTTGTGTAAGAAAGGGAAATTTTGAAAAGGAAAATTCGTGAAACAAAAAGGAAATCCCTAACAGCTCTGTTCTCTGGAGAGATTTGAACCCTTTGTCGGCTGGAAAAACAAGCTTCGCTGCAACACAGTTCCAACAGACCAGGTCGTGAAGAAATGCATGGATAATATATGTAGAAAAATACATAGTCTTAAGGTACCAAATAATTTTCTAAGAAATATAGTATAATATATTACAAAAATATAATTTGATATGATTAAACAAGATTTTAAAAATCATACTCAATCCTTATGGTTATGAAAAACAATCTACAAAAAGATTAATCTATAATTCAAAGGCCTCAAGGCAAATTAATACAATTCGAAAATCTATGTATGTTAGTGTGGGGTCAATCATTGGACTGGCACGTGCTCGACCACATGTGCCCTGGAAAAGTGCACCTTTGGTTAATGAAAACCTGTAGCTAATAAAGAATTATTCAACGCTATCACTTGTAACGGTTGATCGCGATCAAGAATAAGTCCAAACTTTTAAAGATAGCTTTTAGAGAGATTATTCTCCTAAGCTACCCTGAAAATGTAAATGCACCCCATATGAATGGGGCATGCATTATTATAACACCGAGCAGTGTTATAACTCTGTCGACCGAGTTCTTGAGGTATATAGAACAAACCATATCACCCTGCGGACGTAGGCACATTATTTAACAACATACATCTTGTTATGTGTGTGATTTCATTACTCTTGCGATTATCACTCTATTTGTCTTGTGTGCAATGAATATTATTACCTGTAGAAAATTATACCTACAGGTGGCATTATCCGTAGGAACGATCATAGTTCTTTACAACTAGCTAGATTTTTTTTGTCTCACTCACATAAATAAGATCACCAAAATCTCGATGACGAGGAAGGTCATCACTAGCATAGCCATGGAAACCAGGAGGGTCACCTTATAGACAACAAGAGTTATGACAACCAGGAGAGTCCTCAGCCGTCTCCTCCATCCCAGAGGGTTACATTAGAGATAAGTGACTATTACCAATTTCCTAATGCATGTTATTACCCTCATTAGGAGAGGATAGATGAGATAAATTATCCCCAATGATCTAACGAGATCTTAAGGCTTATTAATAACTATAAAAAATGCCATCGAGATCAGAAGGCTGCCACCAGATATCAGCAGAAGCAGAATGATGTTCTCCAATGATGTATTGATAGGATGACAAGAGAGGCTCAAAAACATAAGTGTAAATGCAGCCAAAGGTCGCGTACTCCTAGTCCTCGGGAGAGTAGATCTCGTAGTCGATAGAGGAGTGTTCGGTGATGGAAGGACAGTTCTCCTCGCAGGAATTCACCACCACAAATATCCCACATTAAATAGCAATGGGGATAAAATGATATATGTGATTTAATCAAGAGTGAAGTGGATAGGCACTCGCTCATCAAGGATCATAAACAACTAAAGATCTCTCTAGACAAACCTTTGTTAGTTAGGTGAAATCATCGTTCAGTCGAGCCATTTAAGAGTTTGAACCTCCCAAGAAGCTTGTTGCCCCACAATTCAAGATTTACGATGGGAAGATAGACCCCACCGACCGTGTCAAGAAATATCTCCAGGTCATGATGATGTTGAACAACAATGAGAGTTTGTGCCTTATATTTCCCTCCAGTCTTGGAGACATTACTCAGACATGGTTTAAGAAGTTACCACACCGATCATTTACATGATTTAAATAACTCATCGAGGCTTTTACAGACATATTCATCACTACAACTACCTATCCTGAATGGATAGACTCACTTCTTATGATGAAAAAAAGCCTAAAAACACTCTCAGAGTATGCTAAAAGAACTGGGAGGTGTATAAATAAGTAAAAGAATGCACCGAGAAGATCCTGGTGGCTTCCTTCAAGATTGGAATATCAAATAGATCCATGATCCATCAGTCCCTCACTAATAGGGAGGCCATTACAATTGAAGACTTTATGGAGAGGATTGAAAAGTACGCAAAGGTGAAAGATACAACGATTTGAGTGGGTCAGGAAGTTGATCAGCTAAAGCAGTCAAAAAGAGATACAAATAAGAAGCACGTAAAAAAAATAGGGAAATCATAACGGAAATCCAAATGCAACTGAGGAGAAGGATCCCAAGAAGGTGTTCAAGGCCATCAACACGGTCTTTACTAGATCTATCTATCAGATCTTTTATAAGACCAGAGGTCGATAGTATTTAAGTGACCTAAAATTAAGATTATCGATTCCATAAACAGTAAGATGACACTGAGGTGTTCATACCATAAATATCATGACCATAATACTAATAATTATAAGTCCTTGAGAAACTAGCTCAGGCTGGGAATTTCAATAAGTTCGTCAAAAATAAGGAAGGTCAGGCACAACCTGTGCATGACCAGTGACCAGATAATATATTGGATGAGGAATTAGGCCATCCATTTATAATAATTCATGAGGACTTAAACCCAAGACAAATCAAAGGGAATACCCTCAGGATGGAGGTGAAGAAACTGAAAGCGGTGATGGAGGTGATCCCGATCAATCAGTTTAAGCCCATTACGAGCAAATATCATCATCCTAAGAAGATTGCTTACGTCAAGATAGGGGTGTTAGTGGTACGATAAAAATCCGTAGTGTACCATTTTGTACCAAAAAAAGTGGTAATGGTATAAAAATTTTACTTATCAAAACCGAAACTATTTTGGTCTTGGTTTTAACATTTTAATAATCGATTTACCGACTATACTATACCAAAATGAAAAATCAAAATTACCAAGATGATATTAATGAACTTACCATATTAAATAAAATAAGAATACCATGGCTGAAGCCAAACACAACCACACTCTTAAGCTCTTAACTTTACACTAATTATTTTTATTATATAAAATGAAAACCTTTAATTTATTGCACTCAATCTAAGCCATACATTTTAACTCATATAAAATGCCCAAAGTCCTCTATCAACCGTAATGTTTATGATCTTTTTGCCTAAATCTCTCTCTTTCTCTCTCTCTCAATCTATCTATCTCTCGTTTCTCCCCCTCCCACTCTCCCTTCTCAATCTCACCTACTACATGTGTTCTTCAATCTAAATCAAATGAATTATATTATTTCATTTACCTAGAACATAAGGTACAATGTTTCTGCCTTTGTGATATTACTTTGTTGGCTCTCTTCATGTACAATTGTTTCTTATTTAATGAATTGCTAAGTGAAGAAATTGTCTTTAATGTTTTTTATTCACTTTTGTAATTTTTTTGTAAGAAAAAAATGGCAATTAGTGTTGTTGGTTTTAACCTCTCAACATTCCATAATTTTTCATTTGGAATGACAATGAACAAAATGTTCGATGGAATACCCAAATTAAGGCAATTACAACTCAGAAAGTTGCGATTTTAATTAATACGAAGTACCGATAAAAATGATTAGATGTGGTTAGAATATGGTATGTTTGTGCTTTCGCCTATTTAAACCTTAAAAAAAATATCCTTACAAACAAGACAAATGCATTTATTATTCCTTATATTTTAGTTGATTAGCACACGATGTAATGTAGTTGATGTTTGCTATTTCAGTAATGCATTACAGCGTAATGAATTTAACCGATGACTAATATGCATTATTTTGGTATTGTTAATTCATAGATATTAAGGATGGATGAAAATAATACTAATGATGCAATTGTGATTATGTCGCAATTGTGATTATGTCGCAATGTACTCGGTACATTATTCATAAATAAAATTGATTATTCTTTGTGAACTTCTTTCTAGTTTCCTTTATATATATTTGTTACCATTTGCTTCATATATTTAAAAAATTTATTTTATTTTTTTGTTTTTAAAGGTGTTATTAATGAGTTTGTAGGTTTAGAAAAGTGGTACAAAAAAAATACCATTATGTACCAAGTACTACCAAAATTACCATAAAGAGAAATTTATCAAAATTATCGTAGTTTCTGGAAAACCAATTTTACCGCAAAAAATCAATTTTGTTGATGTATCGCGCGGTTTGGTTTTGGTTTATGGGTTGGTGTACCGGATGGTAAAACTGGTAATTTTTATTTGATGCTTTCAAAGCTGGTTTGGTATTATTATGATCCATTTACCAACTAAACCCACACTTATTATAAGTACATAGTATTTGCGGATGATGATCTTGTCTGAGTGAGGACTCCTCATCATGATGCCCTGGTAATCACTCTCAGAGTTGCCAACTGGGACGTGAATAATCTACTGGTGGATCAATGGAGTTCCTCAGATGATGTTCCTTAAGATGTTCAGCAAACTGAATCTGAAAGTAGAAGACCTGCAGCAAGCTGTTGTTCCTTTGGTTGTCTTTACGAGAATGATGGTCTTGCCCCTTGGTAAAGTTATTCTCCCAGTAAGAGCATGGGATTTCCAAACTCATTAAGTTCCTCGTGGTAGAGATGAAATCCCTATATAAAGAAAAACTTAGTAGGGGTGTATGTATGCCATGAGGTCGATGCCTTCCACTTACCACCAGAAGATGGAGTGTTTCACTAAGAAGGGGATCATGGAGATTAGGGGGAACCAGGCCTTAGCTCGATAATGTTTCATTGATACTATCTGACCAAAGCAAGAGAAGAAAAAAGAAAGTGTTGTAACTAATAGAGGGTTTTGTGCCCTCAAAGATTAAATAAAAGTATGGGTAGAAAGAGGAAAACAGAGTTTCCCTACCTATCGGGCCATGGAGCCCCTACAGGAGGTGGTCTTTAACAGCAATCAACTCGAGAAGAAGTTTTTTATCAACAATACTCTTAATAAAGACTAAAAGTAAGTATTGGTTGTTTTTATAAGAAGCAGTTAAGATATGTTTGCTTGGAAATCATACAACATGTAGGAATTAACCCAGAGGCCATGTATCACAAACTCCATGTGGATCCATCACATCCACCAATGACCCAAAAGGCGAGGGGAACTGCACCCAAGAAGGTGAGGTCGGTAGAGGAAGAACTGAGGGAACTTCTAGAGGCACACTCCTCAAGGAAATTTAATTCCCCAAATGGGTCTGCGACCATCCAGATTTGGTGTGCCCTAAAAGAAGGACTCGCATTAAAATGGGGACAAGGAAGAAAACTCTTTTTCCATCACTTGCGCAATATTTGCAAGCTCTTATGGATATAAAAGCGGCCATCGTCAAAGGGTGAAAATATAAATAATGGAGTTACGTGCCTATTTTACTCAAAACAGGCAAAAGATATAATCGTCCCCGAAGAAATATCATCAAAAGACTAACGGATGCAAACGAAACTGAATAGATCATAGGTCTAAGGATTAAGTTATGTAATGAAAAGGTGTTAGCCATCCATTCTGCCATTTCGGTATCTCATGGGTTATAAAAATATTCTCCATTTTCTCCTAAAATGTATGCAACATGTGTGGAATGAAAAGTTTTATACATACATGAAAATGTGTAAGGAGCAAAATCATCGTGTTCGCTTCATGGAAAAAGAGGGAACGAATCAATTAAAAGAGTATAACTAACAGAAAGAGAAAAACATAACAGTAGCTAGAATATTAGCGGTATTCCGAATCATGACTCATTATGAATAAATGAGTGTGCATGTTTAACGGGGTCGCTAAAAGGTAGAAAAATAAGTCAAATATATATATTATGAGCAATACGTCGAATCCTGACTCGTTATGAATATATGAGTACTCATGTATAGAGGGAAGGCTAAAATAAAAAATAATTGGGTGAATATATGTATGAAAATAGTAACGGGGAAGTTGTGAGAAAAGTAAAATGTGGAAAATGAGGAAAAAATGACTCGAATCGCAAGGTAAACATGGGACACCTACATAGCTACGAACTGACTTCAAAGTCACTTAGTTTGAAATAGCATAAGAGTGGGATTTAACCCATAAATCCGAAACTAGAGTTTTCTATTTTGATTTGTGGGAAAACTTTCTCAAGCTGAGAAAATGTAGTGAAATGGTAGAAAACTCTAATCTAGAATTTATGGATTAAACACCCTTTTAGGGGCGGTTAAGTTTATAAAAAAAGATTTGTGAGTATATAAATAATAAAATGGGTGGTTAGGGGTAATAATGTAGAATCTAGATTGAAATTTACTCTAAAAGTAGTAAATTATAATAAATGACACTAAATTAGTAAGCTTGAATAAATAGAATGTAGACCTTCTAAATAACTCGAAATCTAACTTTGGAGAAATGTGAGTTGGTTTTGATGGTGGTGTAATGGTGGAAAGATGGTGGCGAAAGGTGAGGTGAGTGTGAGGTAATAAAATGTTAGAGGGAACGTATGTAAAGTGATGTTTTAAAAGGCTACGCACTAATTTTGAGGCAAAAGGGTCCTGAACAATTAGGTCAAGGTTTCCTTACATAATGAACCTTAAAGGAAATACAAGACTAAGCTGCCCATGGGGGCAGTGGCGGAGGGACTGTGTATGCTGGGGGGCAAGGGCCCCAACAAGAAAAAAAATAGTTAAGTATTTTGGAACAAAAAATAAATATAACAAAAAAGGGGTCTAAATTGAAAAAGAAAACTTAAGTTATAACCTAAAACTAAAACCCATTTCATTTCTCATTTGAAAGAGACCTGCTCACAGGTCACAGACCCACACCTCACCGCTCCGTTCCATCCTTCCACCGCTCCACGCCGGCTGCTTTGCTCTCCGCCACTCCACGCAGCCACCTCCTTCTTCCTCATCCTCCAATATTATGTAAGTTCTCCTTACTTCGTAGAACCTTCTCCTCCATTGTTGTATGATGTAAGTTTGTAAGAAAATAGTGCTAAGATCTTTTTTGTTCATTGTTTGCTTTTATCTGCCCAAAAAAAATAAATTACAAGTTTAAATAAAAATTATAGTTGCTTGATTTGTTGTTTATAATTTAAATAAAAATTAAACTTGATTTGTTACTATTTAGATTTGTTGTTTACAAATTAATGTTTAGTGAGCTAAAATAATTTTATATTTAAACTTGTAATTTCAGTTATGGAAAAGTATCATAAAAGAACTCACAAAAATGTGGTGCCTCCAATAGAAAAAATCGATGTCCAAAATGTGCAAATAGGCCAAAAAAAAGTTTGGGGGGTTACCGCCCCCGAACCCCCGATAAGGGGTTGTCTCCCACCATGACTAGATTCCAGGCTCCGCCATCGATTGGCATAGCCCTTGACTTGATGATAGGCAGGCTTACTAGACTTGGCGGCCAAGTAAAGTATCCCCTGCCTATATGCAGGGAGGGTGCCTATAGGCAGTCCAAAAATGGATTTCTTGGGAAAATGGTGGTAAAATACAAACCTTAAGTTTGTTTCACACAGAGTATGGACCGTTTGAAAGATGATTTAGAGATTATGAAATTTTGTTGAGGTACTATCGGGTCCGAGAGTTTATCAAAATCAAATGGATCTCAAGAGTATCCCTTGACCTTCGGTTTAGAGTTTCAGGGTAAAAAGGTAACTAAATACGAACCGCAAGTAAGATTCGCGTGCAATATGGACCCTTGATAAGGGAATTCAATTACCTATAAAAGTGTGGTAAGATACACTTAATCCCAAGAGTTGAACAACGTCAAATGGATCTCGGGAAAGGTCTGATTACCATTTAGGCAAAAGGGATATTAAATGTGAATCGTAAGTTAGATTCACACATGATATGAACTATTGGAAATAGAAATCAAATCCTCATAAAAGTATGTTACGTTACGGTACTCTAGGGTTCAAGAGTTGATCAATGTCAACTAGGGCTCGAGAATATCCAGTGACCTCTAGTTTAGGACTTGAAGGAGGACCAGGGGTTCGAGGGGTAAAAGGATAGTGATTGGACCTACGGAGGTGTATAGGGGCACTAAAACTGGGTGTTTATAGATCCCCTCAATAGGAAAGCTTAGGATAAGCGAAGGTCATCGAAAAATAAACAACTTGATAAAGGTGATAGGTGTTATGTACCTATGAGTAGGAACTACAGTGAAGATGAGTAAGTTTTGGTCATGTTGGGGATAAAGGTCTAATTTTGAGGACCTGAGGAGTGTATATGATCGATTCAGAGGTTTGTAGCCAATCCAAAGCGTCGAGGCCAATTTTGAGGACCTAAGGAGTGAATGTGACCAATATAGTGGGTTTAGACCAATTTTGAGGTCCTAGGTCAATTCTTAGGACCTAAAGGGTTAAGAGGTCAATTATGAAAAACTAAAAGTGTGTGTGATCAATTTAGAGGGACAAGGAATATTCTGAGATTCTAGGTCAACTCTAAGGACCTAAGGATGTATGCGATCAATGTTGAGGTCCAAGGTCAATTCTAAGGAGCTAAGAAGTGTATGAAATCGATTTAGATGATCGCGACCAATTCTGAGGACCAAGTTCAATTATGATGACTTAAGGAATGCATGAAATCATTTCAGAGGATCACGACGAATTCGGAGAGCCAATGTTAGTTTTGAAGACCTAAAGGGTGAAGAGGATAATTTTTTGGACCTTAAGAGTGTATGCGACCAATTCAAAGGGTAGAGGCAAATTTCAAAGGCCTAAAAGGTTAAAAGGTTGATTGTGCGGACCTAAAGAGTAAAAAGGTCAATTTCGCGGATCAAAGGAGTGAAGAGTTCAATTCTGTTAACCTAAAGAGTGAAGAGGTCGATTTTTCGGAGCTAATTTGTGAAAAGGTCAATTTTGCGAACCTAAAGGATAAAAAGATAAATTATACGGACCTAAAGGGCGAAGATATCAATTATGCTAATCTAAGGGAAGAAGGGTTCAATTTTATAGACCTAAAATAGCTTTGTAATGGATGTATGATGTATTGGGGCATTTTTTGGAAGTTTCAGATTTTTTCTAAGACGTTGCAATTTTTTATGGTCCTTAGATACTTGTGTATTTTTTAAATTAAAGTATTTTCATTGGAAATTGTTTAATTTAGGAAAGTTTTTTACCTTTGTGATTGTGGAAATTTCTAGTGATTTTTTGGAGTTTTTGAGAAATTTTAGAAATTCAATTCAAATTTTCTGAGGAGTTTTTTATGAAATTGAGTTATTTTTCATGGAGAAAATGTTGTCTTGATAAAATTTGAAATTTTGGATTTTTGAGAATTTTTGGGAAGTTTCTGCAAATTGTTGATAAATGTTTGGAGTTTTTTATGATTTTTGTAACAAAATTGAAGGGAGAGTCAATTAGCACAGGCCAGGGGTGTTTATAGGTAGGGCATGAAAATTTGATAGGCTTTGGGGATTACCAAGGGGCACTGTCGATTGGTACATCTAAGGGTGTCGATCGATTTACTCCTTGATTCCTTATAAAAAAGGATCGGGGTAGTTTATATTTTCACAACTCTCAAATTAAATCATGTTCCTCTCTCTATCTCTCTAAAAAGCATACTTCTTATGAATTTTTTGAAAAAATGGCCATTATCCCTTTTGTTGAGACTAGCGATTGGGTTGGTATTGATTGGCGACGCCTTGGACTGAGGCAACGGGGAGTACCACGGTGCTAGGGCAGTTGATGGCGAGAGGATTCTGCTGCGAGTGATCGACCTCCAACGATCTGCAGTGGTGAAGAACCCATACGATCATATGAGTATTTGTTTTCTTTTATTTTTTTATTTTTTTTGTTGGGGATTAAGGCCTCGTTTGCGAGTTCTGTTTTTGGAGAGAAAAGAAAGGAAAGGAAGAGAAAGTGTGTTTCTTTTCCTTCGTTTGGGAGTTTAAGTAGGAAAGAAAGTGACTTTCTCTCGTTTGGGAGTTTAAAAGGAGAGAAAAGAAAGGAAAATTTTTAAAAAACTTTCTCTTCCTTTCTCTCCAAAACTTTCTTTCCAAATCGGAAAGAAATGGAGAGAAAGGAAAGTTTTTTAATGAATTGTTCCTTCTTCCTCTTAAAAAAATTATTTTCCTTCCAAACTCCCAAACGCAAGAAAGAAAATTATTTTCTTTTCTCTCCCAAACTCCTTTCTCTTCTCTTCTTTTCTTTTCCCTCCTATTAACTTTCTCTTCTTTTCTTTTCTCTCCTAATAAAAATTTTCCTTTCCTTTCTTTTCTCTCCCAAACTCCCAAACGAGGCCTAATGCTTTTTATTTTTAATTTTATAGACGGACATTGCTCAGACGAGTATTCTCTCTCGAGGCACAACGAGGATAAAAAAAGTGTGAAAGAAGCTTCCCAGGGAGGTGAGGCTTATGATTGATGTTGTTGGGTTCGATTACCGAGCGGAATCTCTAAATGACATATAACGATCATATGTGGTGTTGTACAGGTTGGGAGAGCGATGGTGGGACATCACCCATACATTCCACTTAGGTGTGGGTAAGATGGTTATAATATCCATACCCGAATTATGAGACTTTTATTCTCAATTTAATCCTCACAAAATATAAAAATATAAATATATTTCAAAGAATGATTAAACTACTCTCTAGGACCTACAAAGTTTTCAAATTAACTAAGGATCCTTGAAGTTTTAATAATTATAAATTAGACTCTGAAAACTTAAAACTATCATAACTTATCCTATACTCAACTCTTAGACCCAAACTTTATATAAAATTGATCCTCTAGACTTTAATTTACTAGGAATTATACTTCAAGTCCCTATAACTTTCTAAAATTATATAAATACCCCCAACTCTACTAAAATCCCACTTTTGAGGCTATATAAGTACAAGCATTATCAACCAAGGATTGAAAAGAAAATATTTATTATTTACACACAGTAACTTTTCCACCTAAGCCCCCACATCAGCACTAAATGTCAAATATCACATGTTTGAACTATGAAAACAAGAGGGGTTCAAAAACTAATCTAGAAAACTCTTACAGTTCAAATCCATTGCTCATCTAAACCAATGAACTTTATTGCTCTAACACTATAAAAATCCCTCGAGTTCAAACTTCTAAACTCACCTCAATAGTAGTTTCAATAACTCGATTTTTACCTCAAACAGGTAACCCATCATTATATGCATTACATTCATTTCTTTCAAGTGCAAATGATTTATATGTTGTTATAATGATAGAATAATCAAAACAGTAGAAATTGTACGTGTAAAACAAGCTCTATGTGAAAAATATGAAAATTCAACTATGAAAGTTTGAGCTTTAATCGTGAACTTCGAAATAATGTTTAGAACTCAGGTTTCAAGCTTTAAATATCTTCATTAACACCTTAGAGACTGTAAGGACAAAATTTCTAATTGAGGTCATTATATATATATTTGACTTATTCCCGGGACAAAACATTGTTGTTAAGTCATAGATAGATTTTTTATTGTCATGATCCCACAGAGTCAATGACATAGATTTTATTGAAGACGTTGGGACCAAGCTTCAAAGATTATCATGGCGAGATTAATTTGGTGTGCGTTTCACGTCTTCATTGCATTCCGATCTCTTTGGTATGAATGCGCAATGTTTATGGCACTTGAAAAATGTTTCTAGGATGTTATTTTTATTAAAAAAATGTTTAAAGAGTTTTAACTTCGTTTATTCTGAGATAAGGATTGTTTAGAGTCGGATTGAACCTTCCCTTTTGTTTAGAAGGATTAAACGACACTTGCAGTCGTTCGAGTAACATTGCAAGATCGTTCAAGCGAGATGAACATGTCATTCGAGCGATATGGCCATTTCGTTCGAGCGACATGCTGATCTCGTTCAAACCATGCACCGACTTAACTTTTCTATTTAAGGTGTGTTTCACTTAGAGTTTAAAAAGTTGCAAAACCATAAAATCAATTTACATACAGTACGTTTTCTGCACAAGTTTTTAAAGGTTTTCAAAGTCTTAAAACATCCTTAGAGTTTCAAGATCCAAGCTTTCATACTCTTATGCTATAGAGATATTGGTTTGCACCATTGGAGTGTGTTCATCGCTGTTAACATTGGGTTTTGTGGTGAAGAATAGAAGGAGTTTGTATTCAACATCGTAGACGTTACCAAGCTGTAATGGTCGACACCGAGGCCTATGTTGATGCGTGTGTTGTGGACAGGTATCATAGAAGAACTTATGTGTGGGCACTGTGGAGGAATGGTTGAAGGATCAAAGGAGCTTCAAGACTTGTGGGGGATTGAGTCGTTGAGTAAGTCTATCGTCTGTACTTTGTAATACCACAATATAGTGATTGTCTGGCTTGGGTCGTTTGAGGGTTTTTTTCCGTAGTGGTTTCCCCGTACATCCCACGTCGCCTTTGTGAATTTATTTATTTTACTTTCTTTAATCACCTAGATGCATGTTTAGGAATAAACAAGATAAAATTAGGCTTAACTAAAATTGGTTCACACATTTGGTGCTATTTAAAATTTGGAAAAAACGTTTTTCAAAAAGAAAGTTGGTTTTGACATCCTTAAAACACATTCGAAAGAAAAAAAGGACCTACAGGAACTCTAGTGCAATGATCAAATCCGACGAATGTGGATAACAAGCTCTAATCGATTGAAAGTGTTTTCTGAACCAGAAAACTCAAAATCTCAAATTATCTTTATATAATCTACCTCAAACCTTGAAATCAAAACCAAAGTACTCCTTAATATAGTAGAAACCAAACTATGTTCATAAGAATCCCTGCCATATTCTTGAAAGTCATCAATGTTAAGTTAAAATTTTGGCAAAATACACAGTTGTGGAACTTACGATATACTACATCTCAATCCGAAAAATCTATATATTTGGATTCCTTATGAAATTTTAGGTTGAGTTTTTTTAGAAATCATCTCAATTGGTTAGATTTGAAGAATATATCTTTGGTAAAAAATCTTAAACCCTAAAGTCAAAAATCAGGAGGTTGAAGATGAACTATTTGACCAGAAACCTTGAGCATGTGCGTGAGGGAGCATACCCAAATCAAAATTTTCTAAATTTTTTTTCAATATTTTTGTTTTATTTTTCTGGTCAAAATTGTATAAGGTAAGGTCATGTTTCGTCAAGCCAAGCCTAAGTTATGGAAAAATTAGGTTTTAACTTTGAAATATTTTTCCTAAATTACATACGACCCCCCTGACTTTTCCAACTTCTGAATTTGAACCCCAAACTTTGCCTATAAGTACTTTCAAATATTTTAAGATAAAAAGTCTTCTACACCAATGTTCAAATATAACCTTAAGTCCGTGATTTTAAAGTCCTAAATTATTTACGATTAAACTCCTAAAACTTTATAAGACACAGTTTTTTATATAAACTCACTAACCCCACCCCAATTCTAATAAATGCTTATGTACCCAAACATTGTATATAGAAAATCAAATACCATCTCCTCCAGATAACCTCTTTTGATCCATGATAAGTTCAAAATACCGAGAAAATAGGTTTCTTTTACCACTTTAATAGTAAATTTTTCATATTTGATAACTACTTTTGTTATCATTAAATGATAACCAATTTTATTCTAATTTTTTTTTGTGTAGAAATTACCACACACATATGTTGTTATATCAACTGATTGTTTTAATTATGATCATTCGGATCAAATTTAACTCTTTTCACCTAATAACTGATATCATAACAATTTGTTGTAATGATTCAGTTTACCCTGCATTTTGTGCAGTATTCTTATTGAAAAAGTATCAATATTAACTAGGGAGTAAACTGTCGTGTTATCCCATATAATTTTTCTACTTGGCATACGGTCTCCGAAGTTGAGAGTCAATCTTATTGCTACACGCGTATGAGTGCCACTTTAATTGTGTGCCTAGCCAGTTATTATCCAAAAGTTTTGAATGATTTATTATTTGGTTTTACTAATGACTTACTTATTTCAATACCACCCTAGTGAGATGGTAAGTATGGGATTATTAGTTCAAAGATCCTTGGTTTTCTTTATGTAACCACCCTTAATAACTAATAAGTATGGGATTAAAAAATTTTATTCTTTAGTGGTGCTATACAAACACTGAATTCTATACACACTCCACCTCTCATCTATACAGATATTTGTTATAGAATTGATAAAGCCTGCTTAGGATATTTATGGTAAGTCCTTCTTTCTCCAGATGGACCAGGAGAAATATAGAATAGTATCTCTTCCTCTTTAAAGACAAATATCGATTACATGTTTGCATACGTGACTGTGTGGCCAGAGACTAAGCCAGATGGGAGCATGGAGTGACACTTTTCGATTTTCTACTTTACAGTTCGTGTTGACTAATAAAATGTAATTAACCCCTATGGTGGTAATACATTATGTGTAGTATTTTCATAACGAAAAACATCATGTTTCCCCCCCTTGACTTTAATTCATTGCTTTATATATACTCTCTTGTGCATACCAAAAGCAGGGTGTGACAAGTTGGTATCAGAGCATGTTTCAAATTTAAATATATCATCGATTTAGCATTCTATACGGGAAACGTTTATAAGATATTAGTTATTTTATCTTTTCAAAATTTCTTTTATTACTATTATATGGTAATTCCATTTTGCAGTATGGATATGTGGAAATTATTTTTGTTTAATGTGGATTTGGACCAACAACCCGTTGGAAAAATACAGCCCTAGAAGAAGCACTCACAAAGCTTGGAGAAATTATTCGTGCGATAGATGAGGATTGGGTAGGTTCCAGTAGAGATATAAAGAAACTTGTGCTGACTAATTGAGTGTCGGGCAAAATGTAAGTAATGACGAAAGTGGATGATTATGTCAATGATCTAGTAATACTCCAGGAAGCCATAAATCTTACCTTAGTCGATGCACCACCAAAGCCACTAATGTATCCAGATGATACTTACTTGGCATGTCTTTTGATACGAGTGATTCAACGGATGATGATAATCCTCCAGAACCAGATGTTACCTTGAGACTCCAATTTTCGACACTTAAAAAAATGATGCTACTGTTCCCAATTAAGGAAAATCCAAATTTAAAAGAAACTCATCTCTCCTAGTGTTATTTAGAAAAATAAAGTAATGTACATAGGGTGTCTTACTAATCTTTAGGACTATGATTAACTTTCACTAATGTACCATAAGTACTGATATAAAGAAAGTAATGTGATATAACTATAATATATCATCAAACCCTATCCCGTATAATATAATAGGCTTGTGACATATTCTTATTTGATATTATTATTTATTATTATGACTGTTCTATTATATTTAGGATGGTTAGTACTCAAACCCCCTTCATTAGAACTCAAATTGAACAGAACCACACTGAAGGAATCATATGATGTCTTCAGGAATTAACTTCTTTAGCCCGACAATATTAAATTCCTCGCTCCGCTCAAGAGAAAATCTTAGAAAAAATCCATAGGATGAATGCTCCAAAGAATTTTTTAGACGATGGTCTCCATCATTCCTTAGAAATACACGTGACAGTGAAGATGAACAATGGATGCGTTAAACGGTGAAAATTTTGAATGGAGTAGGAATAGCAGCCGATCTTTGAGTTAATTTAGTGACTTATATGTTCGAAGGTGAAGATGATTTTTGGTGGCAAGCGGTATCACATAACTAGACTGTTGTGAATTTCACTTGGCAGCAATTTGATGAAATTTTCTTTGAAAAATATTTTCCCCAATTCGAATGAGGTCAACGAACCGCAGATTTCTTAAAATTTCAAAAAGTAAACTCGTTTGTAACCCAATATGAAGATAAATTTATCGATCTATCTCGTCATGCCATTGAGTATGTGCATACTGAGATAATTAATTGCAAGCAGTTTGAAAGAGGACTACATCTGTGGATTAAGAATTATGTCGCTCCTTTATAAATCCGCGAGTATTCTCAACTTATCGATCTTGCGGCAATTGTGGAACGAAATTCTTTTTCCATAGTACAATATTCTCCCCATTAATAGAAATAGTCATGCGATTAGGACTTTACCTCAAACTTAAACTTAACCTCATGCCAATTTAAGTGGACAAACTTATTCCCAGATTCAAGTGGGCAAACTTATTCCCAGATTTATCATAACACAACCCACTTAGTGATTCGTTGTCATGAATGTTAAGAATTAGGACATATCCGCCCATAGTGTCCTAAATTAAGGACTATTCCAGACCGTCGTCAGTTAGATAATCACTCACGAAATCCAAAATCCCGTCTTATCCAAAATCCACATAAGCCAAATCCAGCTAAGAAAATTGTACCCGTCCCAAGTTGTGGAAAGAATTGTGCAATATTACCTGCACGAAATTCCAATGACATGATAGAAGGTGCAATATTTTTTTCCTACACATTTTATTTGATTCAGGATCAACACATTCCTTTATCAGTCTTAGAATAGCTAAATTATTACAATTACTACCAACAAATTTAACTGTTCCATTGGATTTGAATTACCTGCATGTGAAATCAATACACCAACACAAGGTTATAGCAATTGTAAAATTCATCTTGGTTTAGGTATACTCTTTGTGGACTTGATAATCTTAGATATTTGTGTTTTTGACATTATTATCGGAATGGGTGCTCTATCAAAACATTCTTCTTATATCGATTGTCATGCCAAGAAAATTTATTTTTGAAATGTAGACATTGTTCCTTTATATTTCAAGTATCATGTATGTCTGAACCATCAAGATTTTAAATTCAAAATTATGGGTTAATCCCAAGAATTTTGAACAATTCGAAGATGTTTTTCCCGAAGAATTACCAGGATTACCCTCTTCTAGAGAGATCGAATTTAGCATAAATATTTATCTGAATACTCTTCCAATTTCGATAACTCCTTATCGAATGGATCCTTTATAACATCGAGAACTCCGTACCCAATTAGATGATGTTCTTTAAAAAGGTTTTATTCATCTTACAACATCTCCTTGGGGAGCTCCTGTATTATTTATCAAGAAACAGGATGGACGCTTTAGATTATGCATAGATTATCGTAAACAACAACTCCGTAAATTTTAAGAATAAGTATCCTTTGGCCCGAATTGGATATTTAGTTGATCAACTTCTAGGAGCAAGGGTCTTTTCAAAAATAGAATTATGATCTGGTTCTCATCAATTGCGAGTCAGAGAAGAAGATACTCCAAAAACTTCTTTTTGAACTCGTAATGGACATTTCAAATTTAGGATCATGTCTTTTGGATTAACCAATTCACCCTCAACTTTTATGGATCTTATGCATAGAATTTTTAGACCTTTTCTTGACCAATTAGTTATCATTTTTATTGACGGAATTCTTATGTATTCGCAAAATTCAGCAGAAAATGCACAACATTAAGAGACAATATTACGTACTCTAATAAACCATCAATTATATGCTAAGAAAAGAAAATGTGAATTTTCAACGAAGGAAATAAAATTTTTAGGGCATGTGATTTCTGAAAATGAAATCCAACTTGATCTTGCCAAAATTTCATCCATTTTGAAATGGAAAATCCTAGCAATATTATCGAGGTAAAAAGTTTTCTAGGATTAGCCGGTTATTATCATCGTTTTGTGTAAGGATTTTCTCGTATCGCTCCTCCCTTCTTGAAGTTATCTACGAAGGAAGTATTATAGGCCCCTTTTTAATGCAGAAGTGTTTTAAGGATGACAAAATAATTTTTCTTTTTTTGAAAAAAAAAACTCTTTTTTCAAATTAATAAACCACACTAAGTTCTGAACCAATTTTAACTTAACCAAATTTTATCTTAACTAATCCTAAACATGCATCTAGTGATTAAAGCAAGTAAAATAAAGTAAAGAATACTCACAATGCCAAATGTACGAGGAAACCACTAAGAAAAAAAATCTCAGACAATCATTATAATATGGTTTTACAAAGTACAAAGACAGACTTACTCAACGACTCGATCCACACGAGTCTGACGCTTCTCAGATTTTCAACCACTCCTCCACAGTGCCCACGCAGAAAGTCCTTCTTCAACGATGCTCATCCACAACACATGCATACACGTATGTATCAATGTCCATTAATATGGCTTTGCGTTGCTCACGATGTTGAACACGAACTCCTTTACTTCTTCACTGCAACACCCAATGTTCAAGCATAGAACAAACTCCAACAAGGTGCAAACAAGATCACTATTGCATATGATAATCAAAACTCAAATCTTTAAAACTCTAAGGAGGTTTTAGACTTAGAAAACTTTAGAAAACTTTGTTCAGAAATTGTAATGGATGTATACTGTTTTTCTGGACTGCACACCTACTGAATTCTGAGGGAAACACGCCTTAAATAATTTTCTTGAGACGATGCATTGTTCGAACAAGATAGCTTGTCGTTCGAAAGATATTAACATGTCATTTGAACGACATGCATATCTCCCTTGAACAACCACTAAAGTCATTTGAACTAGAAACATTAGAGGTTGTGTTTTATAGAACTCTAATCCATCCTTATCTCAGAATAAAACGAAGTGTAAACATTTTCAACCACTTTAAAAACATTTTAAAATTATTTCTTTAATAAAATAACATTATCAAATATATTAAAATATTGTTTTGAGTCCCATTAACATTACGCATTCATACCTAAACGATATCAAAATGCAATTTGACTGAAGTTTAAATATGCAACATAAACTTGCATGATAAACCTTTGAAGCGTTGTCGCAACGTCTTCAATAAACTTTATGTCATAGACTGTATGGGATCGTGATAATATAAAATCTATCTATGACTCAAACTCCATGTTTTGTTTTAAGAATAAGTCAAAAAACTACAATGGACTCAATTGAAAATTTTGTCCTTACAAATATCCCCTTTTGACTATTCTGGGACAAAACCCAAACAGTGAAATGCCTAAATCGGATCGTCAAGCCGTATGATGCCTAAATACCATCCCATAAATCCAAAATAAAAAATTACAGGACAAGACTAGAAAATAATGGTCCAGCAAGCATGAAACCTTTAAATGTGATGTACTCTTAAAATCTCGAATCTCTTTAAGCATACCTACACACTTGATATAAACAAATACCCAGTGTAAGTATGGAGGAACAAAAATTATAAAACATTGCGTTACCAAAATGTAAAATCAAAGTCCAAATCATTTGTTAAACATGTGATCAAGATGTGGATACCAATTTGTGCAAACTAATTAAATCCGACAAAAGAGCATGAAAGCATATGATATCCTTTTGTAATGCAACAAAATCTATATATTGAGCAAATAAAATCTCCCCCTACATCGCATACATCTCTCCCCCTTTTTGTCTCGAATAGACAACCCAGTGAAAATATAAACATATCTAGCATGAGATCATGAATGAAATATATATAGATAAACATGAATCCTTCCAGCCAAAAAATAATCAACACGTATGAAATCGAAGATAGCAAAAAGTAATCACACAAAATGAATAATCAATCTAAGCTTGTGTGACACAATGCAGTTAAAAAAATAATTAGAGAGAACTGCATACTGACCAAACAAACCTAGCAGTACCAAAAACATATAACCATATGAACCAGGGTACTGAAACAGCAGAAAAAAATCCCATAAGGTCTCTCAAACGACGTAGTGTTGCCGTTTGAAGGACAAACATAAGTCGCTCGAACGAAGACGCTTTGTCATTTGAATGACAAGAACAATATCTCAATTCCATCTCTATAAATCATGTGGTTTCGCCTAATGAAAAAAAATTCCTGCAAAAGTTAACTGGAAGGAGAAAACAGTAGCAAAACAAAAAACAAAAAATAAAAATCAACATGAGTTACATGCTAACATAATACCGATGTGCTCAAACATGAATATGGAATGATTGGGTGTGAACTACAACAAACGAATTATAATTCCAACACATCGAAATAATTAAGAAGCTCTAATTGATAGCTATAAATCATCAAACTTTATTTTAGCCATATGTGATAATTAAAGATGTGAGCTTAATGAACTAAGCAAACATCAGGCACACAAATTCAGGAATTTTAACGATTCTACAAATAATAGCGTCATGATATGATTTTCTAACGTTAGTATTCGTGATGCAAACTCGTTTAAATTTTCTCCAACCAAACTCCCTCATATATATGTATTTACTTTTTTAAGCTATTTTAAGGTTTCCATCATTCTCAACATAGAGAAAATCCTATGGGCCTTATTTTTGGCATTTGTTTCTTTTTATTGCCATGAATTTCTTTTGAGCTCTTTTAAAAGGTGGCTTTCACGACGAGTCAATTTTGCACTCTCGTAGCTCTTTCCCATGAACACTCATCATATTTTCAATATTCAATCCTCACGGTAAACGGTTCTTGCATTCCCACCTCCTCCTTAAGTCAACTTACGCATAAATGACAATATTGAGATAAGGACATCTCACCAGACTCAAATACGCAAGATAAGTCAAACATTCATATAAACTCGTATATGTGTTCAAAGATGGCATATATACAATGTTAAATCAAAATGAATATTAACTTCAAAGCAACCCCATAATAAAATGGTTAAGATCATTCTAAGCATGAATAATTATGACTAAGTATCCTTGCCACATGGATAATGAAAGGATGAAGGTCCAACCACACCAATATGCCACATCAAACGTGTAAACTCAAAACCAAAAACAAACAAAAAATCTTTTTGGTTTTTCAACATATTTTGACTCAAATAAAAGAAAATTCTTTTTGTATTTTTTCAAAAAAAAAAATATGAAGCCAAAAGTCTTTTTGTATTTTTTCAAATAAGACTCAAATAAATAAAAAATATGATACAAAATATACACATGTCATTAAACTAGTAAGATATAAATCATGATGCAAAGACTAGCGTATGACAAACATAGCAACACAATCATCATTTAGATCTAGCATGGGAAGAATAAAGTGCAACTAAATGAGAACCATGAAGTTTAAGTCCTAAAGCCTCTAAGTCCGATTTCCTAACCCAAGTAGGTGTGAAATTATGTGTGGGGGATTTGGGAACCGAAATGACTTTATTCCTTAACTTCCTAGGAGCATTCCCAAGGTCATAGCAAAAATGCCTAAAGTGGCCTTTCCTACCGAAATGTATGCAAGAGTAAAGACGGCAGGAATGATTACCAAAATATCGACCTCTCCTCACATTCCTAGTGTACTCTCTCACACAGTTGGTATTGGCTTTAGGACTGGAAACAACTCTATTATCTTAGCGTATACCACACCTATCACCTTTGACTTGGACGGTGCCTAACATCCTATCCAAATTCTCTGACCAAGATTCCAAGTCAAACATCACCTTACTCGAGTCTTTTAAATTCTCCTCTAACTCACTAATCCTAGACTCAAGCAAACGCCTAGACTCCTCAAACTCTAGAATCTCGTTTTTCAAAGTCTCCATCAAACCACGAAAACAGTCTCTCTCTTTCTCCATAAATTCTAGTTTCTCCCTAAACATCTTCTCCTGTTCCCTAAGATCCTCAATAAAAGCGTCGTTATTTTCTATGGCACGCTCATTCAACCTAGCTTGCAATTTTAAGTTTGTATTTTTCACCTTCACCGCTTCGGCATAGAATTCATTAAAGGAAACTTACAACTCTTTCACATCAACCTCCTCTACCTCACTCGTTTCACCCACACTCACTTGGGATTCACTCTCAACAGGCCTCAAAAGTGTCATGCACGTGATAATCTTAATGGGAAGATTTATCGTCATCGCTTACATGACATGTCATGAATGCTATAAAGTTGCACTCAATGGGGGAACTCTCTTCCTCTTCCTCTTCCGATTCACTATCACTTAAGGTGGCATTATAAGTTATCGATTTCTTTCCCTCTTTCTTAAGTCTAGTGGTACACTCGACAACCTTGTGACCATACCCCTCACACCCAAAACACCTATCTGACTCATCCCTCCTAATTTTCTCACTATTATCCTTGGGGTGGACTCTACCTTATTATTCTTGAATTTCTCAAACTTTTTGGAATCTTTCTATTTCTTTTGAAATTTAAGGAACTTTTTGAACTTCTTTGCCAAGAAGGCAACATCCTCAAAATTAGAATTAGAATCAGAATCGTCATTCGAAACTTTAGTCACCTCCTTTCGGACTTTCAAATCAATGCCATTTTCTTTATTTGGCACTTGCTTAGAGGTAAACATATCGAGTTCATAGGTTTGTAGGTCACCTATAATCCCTTCAAGTTTTGTCGATTCTAACTTACCCAAGGAGTTCAAAACGGTCACATTTGCATCAAACTTAGTCAGCAACGACCTATGTATTTTCTTAATGACACGGTGGTCGGGTATTTTCTCTCCTAGGTTAAACGACGAGTTAACAATATTGGACAATCTAGCATAAAACTCATCAAATGACTCACTCTCTAATATCTTGATCGTCTCAAAAATGTGCAGTGAGATTTTGAAGTTTTGACGCTCTAACTGTGCTAGTGCCCTCGTGAGTAAGTGAAAGAATATCCCAAGACTCTTTGGAAATTTGACATGTCATAATTCTATTGTACTCTTCTGGTGTGACATGTGAGGAAATAACGTGCAAACTGTCACACCCCGTGCAATCCTACAGACGGGGTGGCCAGCCACCACCACCGAACTACGCCGGGAGTGAACTAAATAAACACCATTATTAGCATGAGACAGATATGAGACATAAATAAATCAATCTTATCGATAAATAATGGAATCAATCCCAACAGACAATAACAATTGAACGATAAAAGATCCATCACATGCTAAAATTCCAAATAAAAGCCAATCTCCAATAATGATCAATTAAAATATGAATAATCAAGAACTGTGAATAATCCAATTGAAATCCTCTAACAACTTTGGAACCGAATAGCCCAATAAAAACCAAAATGAAGTCTCATAACAAAATACGATTCAAAAGAAAGTCAAACTAAATAAAGCAATAAAATGAATAAACTCCAGTTGCACCTCCAAACGATAAACTCCGATAATTTTTTGCAGTTTCTCTAAAACTTATCCTGAAAAAGTTAGTCAACGCACGAGGTCAGAGCCCCGAGCATGAATACACACTAGTCCCCTCAAATAGAATCCTTGAATCTAGACAGTAGCATTATACACAATAAATATCACAATAGAGTATTTTAATTAAACAAGATTATTGAACGCGATAAATGTAAATCACTAACTACCAGTAGGGATCCCCATTTCAAAAGAACACACCAAAGTGATTTTAAATTCCCAAGTCCCACGGTTTTAGTCTCATTCAATTAACCCAACTTTTATTAATGTTCTCACTTTTTATTATGGCGGTCCTCCCGCCTCGAATGGTAATTTCCACCAAAATGTCACACTTTCCTTTGTCAATAGCCAGCCGAATCCATTTAAACTGTCGATCCCCAGCAATATGACAAGGTTCCACATAAGACATGACATAAATCCCCCAAGATGACCCGGTTAAACTGTCGGTCCCTGACACATTATGTCGCCACCAATTTTAATACCCGTTTTTATCTTAGGCAGTAATGCTCAATTTTCTCAATTTTAAAATTTACCAAAACTCCCATACTTATTATCGATGTGAGATCCTCATAATACCCCTTAGTCCCATACCTAAGGGTCCCCAAGTTATCAATACGTCCTACCCTATGTATAGGATGAATTTCTTACTTAATCTCGACCTAGTCTAATCCCTAGGCTAGCGTAACGACGATGAAGTATACAAAATTAGCCCACTCCCGACATAATAAAGTCGTAATAATCTACCCTCACTAGTCCCATACCTAGAAGGCGTAAATCATCAAATAGCCTACCAATTAGTCGCATACCTAGAAGGCATCCTAAAATATAGGGACAACAAAAATACCCAACAATCCGTCGTCACAATGGCAAATTAATAATACCAACAAATCACACAAACAAGCATAATTAATCAACGTATAAAACTACGCATAATAGTCCAATTCAATTAAATCTTAATTTAATTATCACATCGTCATAAACACCCAATTAATCCCCTTTAATTATTTTAATTTAAATAAACCGAGATTTCATCATTGATAATTCATATTTCCAATTTCATTATCTCTACACAATTTACATGAGTTATACGTCCCCAAAATTCAGTTAATTCAAAACCAAGGTTTCTCTACATGAAATCTATACCAATAAAACCCAAAATCCACTCATCAATCCTACGTACCCAAGGGTTATGAATATTATTCAGATTAAAAAAAATTAATAAAAACAGCCCCATAATTAGTGTCCACTTTCTCTAATTAATTTACTAATTGATTTTAAGAAAACATGTAATTAAGTGTTTAGGCGACACTTAAAACGCATAATACTAAAGGAAAAGAATAGAGTATTCACGCCTGAGATTAAGTAGAAGAAAAACTGGTAGCACGGTTGGATTCCTCTCGAAAAATTAACAAGGAAGTGTTCTTGAACAAACTTGATTAAACCCCAATTAAGCCTTCCAAAACTTGTGACAAAAACTTGATTATGGTGGAGGTTGATGAATATGGTGGAGAGAAAAAACTTTTTGAACAGCTCTCTGGTGAAAAATTTGGGAAAAAGTGATTATGAGAAGTCCCCCTACGGATTATTAGTATTATATACTAATTAGGAATACTAATCCAATTCCATCTCTACAAAATAAATGACCAACTTATGCCAGTTCTGGGGTAGTCGATCGATCAATCGAGCAGGTCGGCAGACAGATCCCCCACAAAATTTTATAAGGCAAAAATAAAATGAAAACTCAATAAAAACTTCATTTTAAATCCGATTTCAATTCCACTTGAAGTTTCATTCTTCTAAATCATAACCAACATATTTATTTAATAAAAATCATTAAATTGAAATTTTTATTTTTCTCGAATATTCCAATTAATTAATTAAATTAATTAATAAAAACACAGGTGTTACACAAACTCTTAGAGTTGTAAAGTTCAAGTATATGTTCGGCTTCAGTCCATGACTCAACGGGTTTCAAACTAGAGGCCTCAACCTCTCAAGTGACTGATGGTGACCAACCATTTTCAGTCGCTAACCACACACACTCATCAATGGATTTTAAAGCACTTCTCATTCTCATATTCCAATAAGCGTAATTAGTGCCATCAATAATAGGAGCATGAAAACTTTCCATGCCGCCAAAATTCATCCTAAAAAACACAAAGGATCAAACACAAATAAAGAATACATTTCTGGCTCTGATACCAATTTGTAGGCCCCTTTTTAATGCAAAAGTGTTTTAAGGATGACAAAACAATTTCTCTTTTTTTGTAAAAGTTATTTTCCAAATTTTATAAACCACACCAAGTTGTGAACCAATTTTAACTTAACCAAATTTTAGCTTGATTAATCCTAAATATGCATCTAGTGATTAAAGCAATTAAAATAAAGTAAAGAATACACACAACGCCAAATGTACGAGGAAACCACTAAGGGAAAAAACCTCGGATGGCCCAAGCCAGACAATCACTATGATATGGTTTTACAAAGTACAAAGAAAGACTTACTCAACAACTCGATCTCCACGGGTCTTGACGCTTCTCTGATCTTTAATTACTCCTTCACAGTGCCCACGCATAAAGTCCTTCCACGATGCTCGTCCACAATACACGCGTACACGTATGTCTCGATGTCCACCGATATAACTTTGTGTCTTCTACGATGTTAAACACAAACTCCTTCGCTTGTTCACCGCAACGCCCAATGCTCAAGTGTAGAACAAACTCCAACATGGTGCAAACAAAGATCACTATTGTATATGATAATGAAAACTTTGATCTTTGAAACTCTAACGATGTTTTAGACTTAGAAAACTTTGTGCAAAAATCTTACTGGATGTATACTTTTTTTGGACTGCACACTTACGAAATTCTAAGGGAAACAGGCCTTAAATAATTTTCTGAGGCGGCGCGTCGTTCGAAAGAGATAGCATGCCGTTCGAATAACATGCATATCTCGCTTGAACAAACATTAAAGTCGTTTGAACCAGAAATATTAGAGTTTGTGTTTTATACAACTCTAATCCATCCTTATCTCAGAATAAAACGAAGTGTAAATATTTTCAACCACTTTAAAAATATTTTAAAATTATTTATTTAATTAAATAACATCCTTAAACATATTAAAATATTTTTCCAAGTCCCATTAACATTACGTATTCATACGTGAGCGATCTCGGAATCAAATTTGACTGAAGACGAAATATGCACCATA
This sequence comes from Sambucus nigra, assembly GCA_949130495.1. Taxonomy (NCBI): domain Eukaryota; kingdom Viridiplantae; phylum Streptophyta; class Magnoliopsida; order Dipsacales; family Adoxaceae; genus Sambucus; species Sambucus nigra. The sequence goes on along the minus strand of OX422210.1, from coordinate 167,261,828 downwards.
AACCGGCATGATTAGGGTTGTGTGTCGACCGGATCGGATCGAAAATGACCCTTTCGAAAAAATTTCAAAAAAATTCAGCAAAAATATTTAATTTTCGAAACCATTCCTGATTTTTTTCGGAATAAATTTTTTTTTCCATTTTCAGAAAATTCGGCAAAATTGGAAAATTCAAAAAATTTTGGAAAAATTTGAAAATTTTATAATTTTTAAAATTATATTTTTTTATATACAAATTTATAATTTTTTAAAATTTAAAAACTGTAATAACTTATATCTATGGACTCCAATTGAGGTGTTCCAAATATGGAGATTTTGACACCAATTAAAAATTTAGAAACAGTTATCAAAATGCTTTGACTCCAATTGGGACATATAATGAGGCATTGACAAAGGTTAATTCAAAATTTTAAAAACAATTATCAAAAAGCTTTGACTCCAATTGGGACATATACTGAGGCATTTACAAAACTTAATTCAAAAATTTTGAAACAGTTATCAAAATGCTTTGACTCCAAATGTGTTATAATAGTTAATTCAAAATGACATTTAATAGTTAATTTAAAATGATATTTAATAGTTAATTCAGAATGACAGTTATAACAATTGTATTCCATTTCCACAGTTATAACAGTTAATTCAAAATGACCATCATTTCCAAAGTTATAATAGTTAATTCAAAATGACCATCCATGCAGAGTTCAAAATGTCTAAATGTCCAACAACATAATTCAAAATGTCCAACAACCAAATAAAATCCAATAACATTGTTCAAAATTTCGATTAAAATATCATCCAAGTGTCTTAACCAAGCATAACCATCTTCATCCCAACGACAATGCTTTCATATCCTCGTTCACAACTACAATCAAAATAATAGAAATTAGTGAGAACGAGTATACAAATAAGAAATTTAAAAAAATGAATTTAAATAAATTAATATACCTTCTTCAATAGATTCTAGAACTTCTATTGTATCTTCAATAGTAATAGGAAGCATAGGATTTCTAAGCAAATCTTGTGTGCATAACAAAGCTTCCACACTAGTAGGTGTCAAAGAACTTCAAAATTGATCAAGGACTCTACCGGTCGTACTAAAAGAAGACTTAGATGCAACCGATGTCACCAGAATAGGTAAAATATCAGGAGCCATTATGGCAAGCACACGGTATGTTAGAAGCTTTCCTTTCCACCAAGCAACAACGTCAAAATGACGATCATCAATCTCCAGAACACTATCGGCCAAATATCTATCCAAGTCAATGGAAACTTCACTACACTCCTTTCTCTTCAAAACTCCTCTAAACAAGTCTTTAGACTTGGGTATTTTGATCATTTTTTCTACAATATTGACTTGATCCCGTGGGGTGGAAAAAACCATGTTCCACATAAGGACTCTCTCCCACTTTGTAGTAACTCTAAAGTCTACGCATTAAATCTTTCAACTTTTCAACAAGGACTTCCATTTTGTAAGCTTTTTCAACATCGAAAAGATCGGGACATTTCTTCAAATATGAGGAATAGAAAAACTTGACAAATTGCAATTTATAATGAGGATCCAACACAATTGTAACAACTAATATCGGATTAAGAGAATCAAAATTGCAATATTTGTCAAACTTTGCATCCATTTTAATGGCCTTGGAATGAAAAAATAAATCATCACTATGTAAATTCTCAATGAGAAGATCCTTAACTTGGGTGAGTTCATCAAAATAAGTATTGGAAGTGATATATTGAGAACCCGACACACACTTTGTTCGTTTAAAGAATTCTACTAAAAATGTGTGCAAAGATTTTAATTTTTTCCAATCAACCTCATCCAATAAACCTCCCCCTTTCATGTTACACTCGATTTTATAATTAGGATCAACCTCATCTAAACGATCAAATACCCTCTCAAACTCTAATGCCGAATTTATCATTAGGTAAGTTGAGTTCCAACACGTCTTTACATCCAAGCACACAGCCCTCTTTGTTTCCAACATTTCATCCACCACACATTTTTTGAAAAGTTGCATGCGTGATGGCCCACTTCACACATATTTGACACTACGCCTACGGCACTTTATTCTTTATGTAACCTCCACGATTCCATCTCTCACAACAAGGTTTATTATATGTGCAAAGCATCCAATATGAAAAAACTCACCTCCTAACAACAGCCCGTTTCTTCTATTTAACCTTTTTCTCAAATTCGCAACACAGGTGTCATTATTTTTAGCATTATCAAGTGTTATAGTTGTGATCTTTTCTAATCCCCACTCCATCAAACAACCCTCCACGGCCTTGGAAATTGCCTCACCCTTATGTGGATAAGGAAGGACTCTAAAATTTATTACTTACTCATGTAGAACCCAATCCCTATCAATAAAGTGTGCGGTTAAGGCCATATACCCAAGGTTTTGTAATGAAGTCCACATGTAAGTTGTGAGGCATACCCTTGTATTAAAACATTTGAAGTAATCTTTCAACTTTATCCTTTCCTCGTGGTACATCTTTAAACAATCCTTAGTGAGTGTGGTTCTACATATCATGTGAAATTTAGGTTGTAAATCAGCACAAAACATTCTAAAACCTTCTTTTTCCATATGATTAAAAGGGAGTTGATCAATAATAGTATATTTAGTTAAAGACTTCCGACACCTCTCTTGATCAAATCACCAATTAGAAGAATGGGATCCTACCAATGAAATAATGGTTTGCGTCGTGTTATCTCCTTCATAACCAGGAAAGTCTCTACACTTTTTAAGGTGATTCTATAATTTGTTTGCTCCCCCGGTAGAAGGTGCTAAAATTTGTACATGACAATAATTGCAATTACAAGTACCCGTAAATTTTTTTCTTCCTTCAACCATAATTTTTTCAAAATGCTCTCACACACCCGACGCTCCATAATGACCAACTAAACCTGATTTTGGTGTTATTTCGCGTTTTTTAGGATTGACTTTACTAGTGACTCTGGCGCTTTCATCCATTGTCGACATACAATTAATAGTGGAGTGGACAGAATATACCTCACTTTGAAGAGCTGAAGCAGATTAAATCTGACTCACACAATATATTAAATTTGCATAAAACAAATATTAAATCCAGAATTAGTACACACAAAAAAACTAAAACAGGTATAGAAACATGTATAAAACAGGTATAGAAACAACATGTATAAATCAACAATTAATATTTGATCTCAATATAAATCAGCGATTAATATTTTATCTCAATATAAAACAGGTATAAAACATGTATAGAAACATGTAATTAACCGATCGTTACACAATATATAATCTTACAGATCCTATAAACATGTATAATATTATATAAACAAAAAAACATGTATAAAAAATCCTATAACAATCCTATAGAAACAAAAAATATGTATAATCTTACAGATCCTATAAACCGCTCGTTACACAATATAAACAGATCCTATAACAATCCTATAAAGTATAAAATTTATAGGATTGTTATAGGATATAAACAGATGAGGGAAATGATATAATGTAAAACCGATCATTATAGATCTTATATGAGGGAAATGAAATAAACTAAAACCGATCGTTACAGACCCAATCTTTACAGATAAGGGAAACAGATAAAAGGGCTTATTGATCCGTATATGAGGGAAAGGATCATTATAGATCCTTCGTTCGACTTGGATATGAAGAGATGCATTCTAATCGTTACAAATCCGTATCACAGAAGCGTAGAAACCAGAGAGAGAGGTGAGTAGACGGACGAGAGTTGAAAGAGAGAGAGGTGAGTAGACGGTCTATGCACCGTACAGAGAGAGGGGGGAAAGATATGTTAACCCTAAAACTAACAGCATATATATATGGGTAAGGTAAAAAAATAAGGGAAATGTAAATGTACACATTCTTATTATTAGACAAGGGAAATCTAAAGTAAAAAAATATATATAAAATATTCGAAATATTAATCCGAAAAAAAAATTCCGAAAATTAATCGAAAATTATATCGAAAAATCGGATCGGCTAAAATATTGGAAAATCGGATCGAAAATATCAGAAAATCGGATCTTAAAACATAGTTCCAATTTCCTATCAATTTAATTCAAAAAAATCGAAAAATCAGAAATCGAAAACCTTATATATGTTCCAAAATCGAAAAATATTGGATCGAACATTGGAAAAATTGGAATGTTCGAAAAAACAACACACCCTAGGCATGATAAATCTTTGAAGATTTGCTGCAACGTCTTCAATAAACTTTATGTCATAGACTGTGTGGGGTCGTGACAATATAAAATCTATCTATGACTCAAACTAAATGTTTTGTTCCAGGAATAAGTCAAAAAACTACAATGGACTCAATTGGAAATTTTGTCGTTACAAGTGCCATGTATGGACTGATGAATGTAGTCAATCATTTTAATTTTTAAGGACAAATTAACTACTTATCCAATCCTCACTATTCTTTCTAGTAATGTAAGCTATGATGTATATATTGATGCCTCATTGCATAGTTCAGGATGCGTTTTAATGTAGAATGAGAAATTTGTAGAGTATGGGTCATGACAACTCAAAACTCATGAACGTAATAACCCAATCCATGATCTTGAATTAGCATGTGTAGTTATTTCTTTAAAAATTTGGCATTGTTACCTTTATGGTGAAAATTTTTAAATCTTTTCTTATATTAAGAGTTTTAAATGCATCTTTACTCAAAAGGACTTAAATTTAAGACAACGACGCTGGATAGAATTTCTTAAAGATTACTTATTTGAGTTAAACTACCATCCATGAAAAGAAAATGTGGTAGCCGATGCCTTAAGTCATAATCCAATAGAAAGACTCCATACTTTGATTTCTTACGATATTGCGACTACCATAGAGCAGTATGATCATTAGTTAATACCCCTTTTCTTAAAATTTTCTAACCTTATTGTATATCCCGAATTGAGAGAGAAAATCTTAGTCCGATAATCTCAAGATCTTTTTGTATAATCCCTTAAAGGATTAGAATCACGAGTTCTCATATGGTAATAAAACAGGTTGATGATTTGGAAATAGATTGCATGTACCTGGTGATTTATCCTTTCAAGAGGAAGTATTGTAAGAAGCCCATCATTCTAAGTTTATCATTCATCCCGGAAGTTCCAAAATGTACCATACCCTTAAGAAATAATATTTGTGGACAAATATAAAAAATGATATCGAGAATTTTGTAAGGAAATGTCTAACTTGTCAACAAGTAAAGATAAAACTTCAACACCCTGGTGGACTTCTCCAACCCTTATCAATTTTAGAGTGGAAATGGAACCATATTACCATTGATTTTGTCAGTGGACTACCTCTTACGTCCCAAGGATATAATTCCATTTGGGCAATTGTAGACTGACTTACTAAGTATGCTCATTTTCTACTAGTAAAAAACACCAATTCATACTAAAAGCTCAGTAAACTCTACATTCGAGAAATTATCCAATTACATTCCTTTATCCATAGTTTTAGATAGAGATTTCCGATTTGTAGGAAAGTTTTAGCAAGCACTTCAAACCACAATGGGTACCAAACTTCATTTGAGTACAACATTCAACTCACAAATGGATGGACAATCGGAACGCACAATTTAAACATTAGAAAATATGTTATGAGTTTGTACCTTAGATATACATAAAAATTGGAATGAACATTACACCTTGTTGAGTTTTCATATAACAATAGTAATCAGTCAAGTATTAAAGATCCCATGTTTAAAGCTTTGTATTAAAGACCTTATCGTTAGCCTGTATGTTGGATAGAATCGAGAAATAATCAACAATTTGTTCTCGTGATAATCCAAGAAACTACTGAGAAGATACAACAGATTCGAGGAAGACTAAAGACATCCCAAGATCATCAAAAAAGTTATGCAAATCAGCGCCAAAAGCCCCTAGAATTTCAAGTTAATGATCAAGTAATTTTGAAAGTTTCTCCTCAAAAAGGAACTTTATGCTTTGGAAGAAAAGAAAAATTAGCCCCCCATATATATTGGACCTTTCACTATTTCTAATCATATTGGCGTTGTAGCCTATCAATTATAATTACTTGTAAAATTATCCAACATTCACAATATATTTTATGTGTTCCAGTTACGCCAATATATTTTTTTATCCCACTCATACCATCACATGGCAAGCACTATCTATGGAACCAAACCATGAATTTGAAGTAGACCCTATTCAAATTCTGGATTGCCAAATGAAATGTCTTAGGAACAAGAAAATCCCCTCAGTCAAAGTACTTTCAGAAAATCAAAATCAATAAGAAACCACATACGAACCAGAACAAGCTATGAAAGATCAATATTTTGATCTCTTCCAAGGTAAATTCGATAATGAATTTATTTTTTGGTAGGTAGACTTTAATATTCGTACCCGGATTATGAGACTTTAATCCTCCCAGAATATATAAATTTATATTTAAACGAAGTATTAAACTACTCGCTAGGACCTATAAAATTTCTAAATAAACTAAGGATCCCTAAAGTTTTAATAATTATAAATTAGACCCTAAAAACTTTAAACTATCGTAACTTAACATATACTCAACCCCTAGACCCAAACTTCACGTCAAATTGATCTTGTAGAATTGAATTTACTAAAAATTATAATTCCAGCCCTCTAACTTTTTAAAATTATAAAATCCACCCAAACTCTACTAAAACCACACTTTTGAGGCTATATAAGTACAAACATTATCAACCAAGGACTGAAAACCAAATATTAGTTATTTATACACAGCTCCCTATCCACTTAAGCCCCCACATTAGCACAAAATGATAAATATCACATGTTTGAATAATGCAAATATGTGAGGTTAAAAACAAAGATAGAAAATTCCCTAAATTCAATTCAAATCCACCACCTATCTAAACCAATAAACTCTCATGTTCAAACATTATAAAAAAAACATGAGTTCAGCCTTAAAAACTCACCTCAGCATCAGTTTAAAAAACTCATCATTTATGCTTTACATTCAGTTCTTTGAATTCCAAATGATTTATGTGTTATTATAAGTCTAAAATACATCAAAACAGTAGAAACTTTACGTGTAAAACAAGCTTTAGGTGAAAAATATGAAAATTTCACCATTAAAGCTTGAGATATAATAATGGTGAACTTCGAAATAATATTCAGAACTCAGGTTTAAAGCTTTGAATATCTTCACTAGAACCTTAGGAACTCTAATGCATTGATCAAATCCCACAAATGTGCATAACAAGCTCTAATCGATTGAAAGTATTTTCTAAACTTGAAAACTCAAAATATCAAATTCGCTTTATATAATCCACCTTAAACCTTGAAATAAAAACCAAAGTACACCTTAACATAGAAGAACCAAACTATGTTCATAAAAATTCCTGCCATATTCTTGAAAGCCACGAATGTTAAGTCAAAATTTCGACAAAACACATAGTCATGGAACTTATGATATACTGCATCTCGATCCATAAAACCTATATATTTGGATGCCTTATGAAATTTTAGTTTGAGTTTTTTTAGAAATCATCTCAAATGGTTTAGAAATTTAGGAGATATCTTCAGTCAAAAATCTGAAACCCTAAAGTCAAAAATCGAGAGACTGAAGATGAACTATTTGACTAGAAACCTTAACCACTCGCGTGAGGGTGCATAGCCAAATCAAAATTTTCTGAATTTTTTTCTAATATTTTTATTTTATTTTTTGGTCAAAATGGTATAAGGTAAGGCCATGTTTGATCAATCCTAGCCTAAGTTAAGGAAAAATGAGGCTTTAATTTAGAAATATTTTTCCTAAATTATAATTTGACCCCTCCTGACTTTTCCAACTTATGAACTTGAACCCAAAACTTTGCTTATAAGTGCTTTAAAATATTTTAAGACAAAAATTCTTCTACACCCAAGTTCAAATATAATCTTAAGTCCAAGATTTTAAAATCCCCAGTTATTTACAATTAAACACCTGAAACTTTAAAAGATACAATTTTTTGTATAAACTCACTAACCCAACCCCAATTTCAACAAATACTTATGGTACCAAACGTTGTATACAGAGAATCAAGTACCATCCCCTCCCAATATCCTCTTTTGACCCATAAGCAGTTCGAAATACTGAGCAAGTAGGGTTTTTTTACCTATTTAATAGTTAATTTTGCATATGTTATCATTTTTATTGATATCATTCAATGATAGCCAATTTGATTCCATATGTGTGTGGAAAGCAACTGATTATTTTAATTATGATCATCCGGATCAAATTTAATCATTTTCACCTAATAACTATGTCATAACAATTCGTTGTAATAGTTCAGTTTACCTTGCACTTTGTGCATTATTCTTATTAAAAAGGCCTCAGTATTAACTAGGGAGTAGATTGTCGTGTTGTCCCATGGAATTTTTCTACTTGCCTTATGGTCTTCGATATTAAGAGTTGATTTTATTGCTACATACATATGAGTGTCACTTTAATTATGTGCCTAACCAGTTATTATCCTAAGTTTTTGGATTATTTATTATTTGGTTTTACTAATGGCTTACATATTTCTATACCACCCCGGTGAGTTGGTATGTATAGGATTATCAGTTCAAGAATCCTTGATTTTCTTTATGTAACCCTTAATAAACTGATATGTATATGATTATCAGCTTTAATTCTTTAGCGTTGCTATACAAACACTGAATTCTATACACACTCCACCTCTCATCTATATAGATATTTATTATTGAATTGGTAAAGCCTGCAGAAAGTGCGTGTGCTATATTGATTTCAAATAGATGCGCAAATTCCAATCCCAAACTTATTTAATTAGAGTAAATTTATGAATCAAATCAATTCACCCCTTAAGCTCAAAAAGAAACGTGCGTGCAAATGTCAAACCAACATAAATGAAATATGCGACACAATAATTCAGGAAAAAATTCCCGCAGGGCAAAACCTTTTTATTTCATTATAATTGTAAATCGCAACTTACATCGGATTACAATGAAATACAGATCAACAATGGTTCACACGCAGCTATACCATAATGGACACGCAGTCTTCAGCAAAGAATCAACATGCAGAAGGTCCTCAATGACACGCAGTCATAAACCTTGTAGCGACTCACTCCATAATAGCACGCAACTCTCGGTTGTAGAGATCTCCCCATAGTACGAACAGTAGAAAAAATATGCTTTGGGTTCCACAAAATAACTCACACAAAGTACTTGAGATTTTGTCAATTGTAAAACAAAAAGTTATGAACCATCAAAATATGTTAGAGAATAGAAAAATGTATTCTGTCAAAACTCAATTTTTCTCCACACGAAATACAGAAGCCTGAAACCCTTTATATAAGAAAATTCAAGGCGGTGACGTGAAAGAAATAAAGTCTTTCATTCGAACGAAACACGACGTCGTTCGAGCGACAACTCCATCTCATTCGAACGAGATGTGACGTCGTTCGAACGACCGTCACTGATCCTCATTAAAAAACTTTTTAAAAATAAATAACTTGGAATCCTTAAAAACTAAAACTGTTTATGAGATCAGGAGAATTTATTCAAAATCTGTTTATGATTAAAATCATTTAAAAATCATTTTTCTTTTCATAAAATTATCCCAACACTTTTAATGTAAAATGTAAAAGGAACTAAAACACATTTTTTCAAATTCGACCTTGTTGGGCATGTTTGTTGAAGTCGTCTTGAAATTTGGATTGTCGATTGTAGATGTAAGCTTCTCAATTCTTCGACAAACTTGTAGTGGTATATGACATACTAAATGTGATGGACAATGTCCTTACAAATCTCCCCCTATGTCTATGCCGGTACAAAATAAAAATATCCAAAATATCAATCAAAAAATGACCTATACAAATCTACCCTCCCAAAAACTTAAACATGGAATGATAAACTGACAAGTCTTTCAATTTTTTCAAATGATGCTTCAGTAATCAACTTTTCAAATCTCCAAGATTTTCTCATCAGGGTGTGCAATCCAAAGAATCTTCAATTGTACCTACACACATGAGACAAAGTAAAAACCTCGTGACGTATCGAGTTTGAAATGATATAAACATAACACATGTACGCATAATCAAATCTCCCCCATACTTAAAACTCCCCCATAATATCATAATTCGTTCTCCCCCTTTTTATTGGTCAGAAATAGACAAGAAAAAGAATAAACCACGTAAAGCCAATCTGGGTGTCACGAAAAACAAACCAAACATACTATTTTTGAATTTTTTCAAAAAAAAATTATACAAAAATGCAAGAAATATGATGGTACAAAAAAAATCACACGCCGTGAATATTTACTAAGACGGTCAAATCATGAAAAAGGAATGAATGGGTGTGAACAAATTCGATAGAAAAATCGACTCAATCATATCATATATACAAGATGCATAAGTGTACTCCTAGCGAATGAACATCAAAAATAGTACTTTGGTGTAAAATTGTTGAATTTAGATGACATCGTCTTAAATCAAAATCAACAAATCAAAGTGAACATTATTTTCACACCAATAACGTCCAAACTGATTTCATGATTTTTTAAGACTTTTTAAGGACGTGCAAAGCCGTTTTAATTCTCCAACCAAACTCCCTCATATATATTTTATTTTTGAGGTGATCTAAATTCTCAAACATTGAAGAATTGACGAATAAACCTAATGGCCCAGTATTGGCATATATTTCTTTTTATTGCCATGCAATTTTTTCGAGCTCTTTTAAACCTCCGTGGACCCCGGATAATTAAAATTCCTTAATTTTTTAGGTCAATTTAAACGGCTGCTTAATCGCAAACGATAAATGTGTACCTTTCGTAGCGCTTCACCGTTTATAAAACTTCACACAAACTCACGGCAAACGGGATAAAACATGCACACCTTTTATTATCTTATTTTATCGCATTTGGTTCGATTTTATAGACAGAATTTAGATGATAAGATGTAACCAACATGAGATTTGACAAAAACAAACGACAAACAAATCTATGCATGTGTGCAATAAAAGACAAAGTGAGTCAAACATGTAGGTAGCAACACTATATCATCTCAAAGACTCCAAACTTTGTAAAGCAAGTGAATGACACAACATATTGTCTTAAATCTATATCAAACAGTCACAGGGATATGGCATGAAGTTGTGACTAGGTCATCCAAAGTGTGCATTCATATACGGACCAAACAAAATACAAAACTCTTTTTGGATTTTTAAGATTTTTCAAAAAAAAAGAAAATATTTTTGTATTTTTTCAAACATTGTTCAGAAACAACCCAGCAGTACCAATAACATGTAGCAGGAAGAAACAGAGACTCCAAATAAAAGTCTAGGGGTCGTTCGAACAAGATGCCATATCGTTCGAATGACAGGCAATCTCGTGAGAGCGAAGATGCGATCTCATTAGAACGAGAAAGCATAAAATTCCCAGATTACTCAGAATGTCATGTTGATTTGTCCAGTGGGTAACAGTTCCTGGAATGGGAAAACGGATCCAAAACAATGCTAAAATAGTACCAAAATAAGAAAAGCAAATAAAAATTCTAACTAAAATAAAACAAATGGTACACACTATCAATAGCCAAAGATGTCATCATGTAAACCATCCTATGCTAGTAAACATGTCTAGACCTTAATCGGGAAGTGCGGTGGAGTTTTCTAAAGATGGTGACATCATTTGAAATAACTCCATCAAATCATGTGAAGTCTTGACCAAAAACTTGACTTGCTCTCGAATATGAGCAAACTCTCTATCATTATGTGAAAGCAAAGTATCATGGGTGGATGCATGTGCACGAACATGTGTAGGAGCAAACCATGACACATAACCCAACTTATAGAAAATTTCCCTAAGGTGTCCTCTCTTTTTTCAATGGGAGAAAACATAAATCGGCCCAGGAATTAATTTTTCAAAAATTCTAGGACATGTTCTCCTAACAAGAATGGGACGCCTAGGTGGGTTGGGATGAGAACCATGTGAATCTCTCACTAAAGAGGGAACTGGCTTGGGTGCAAAAAAAAAAGTGGTCGCACCATCATGACCTTTCCCTAAACTCTCACCACCACCCAAAACAGGATTGAGAACCATCTTTCCCACATTCTTAGATGCGTTCCCTAAAGTGACTTTAGCCTCAAGGGCATGCTTAAGATCTGTCTCTAATTGTGACACTTGGGCTATAAGCTCACTCTTTTACCTATTTAAAGCAATCAACTGCTCACTCAAAGAAACCTTTACTTTCTCAAGTTGACTTGCTTTTAAATCAAACTCCTTCAAACTCTCAATCTCACTCTCCAAATCTTTCACCTTGAGACCCAACTTGTTATTCAATTTTTTAGTTTTTAAAGTCTCGGTGTACAACTCTCAAAGTGCAATCTGGAGCTCATTCTCATCATCACTAGCACACTCGCTCTCAGACTCGCTAGAAACACTCAAAACCTCCTCGGGGGTATCACGTGCACAAGTGTCCTCATCGTCATGGGACAAAGAAGGTGTGCTTACGTGACTTGCCAAAAAGGCAATACACTTCCCTTGTGAAGACTCATCCTTGGAATCATTCACATTTTCCTCACTATCACTCAGGGTCACTGGCATGGAAAATTTCTTGCCCTCTCTCCTAAGTCTAGTTGGACACTCAACGACTTATGCCTTTTCCTCTCACACTCAAAATATTTCAAATTTTCAAAATTTTCTTCACACTCTTTTTCTTTCTCACCGCTTTCTTTAGCCTTGTCTTTCTTTTTGTTTTTCTTCAAAAACTTTTTACTGGAAGAATTTTGTTTTAAAAGCGGGAGAAACATTTTTAAATTCTTTGCAACTAATGCCATGTCAAAATCAGACTCGTCCTCAGACTTGGCCTCACAAAAACTTACTTTCCTTTTCTTTTTCAACTGGACTTTAAGTGCTATCCCTATATCCTTAGGTTTGACAGTGTCGGGAAACATGTCAATTCCGTACGTCTGTAGGTCACCTACCAACTCTTCTGATTTCAGACGATTCAAATTGCCTAAGGTATTCAAAATAGTTACTTTCGAGATAAAACATTTAGGCAGCGATCTTAAAATCTTTTTAACCACTCGTGCATTAGGAATCGTCTCACCAAGATTAAAACTACTGTTGACAATGTCGAACAAACGTGCATAAAAGTCGTCAAACACTCCGTCTCTAGCATGGTGATGGTTTCAAATTGAGCGGTCAAATTTTGACTTTTAGACTCTTTGACTGCGTTAGTGCCTTCGTAGGTGAGTTGCAAAATAAACCACGCTTTTTTAGACGTGGTGCACATCATAATACGTCGACTCGTCAGGGGTGACGTGTCCGAAAATTGCACTAAGCCCACGTGAATTATAAGTGCTCCACCTAAACTCATCCTCAGTCCAGTCTGACATAGGTTTTAAATTCGTGACATTATTTTAGGTGAAAATGGGGGGGTTCCAACGTCTTTTACAAATTACCCAAACTCTCTCATTGATTGCTTTTAAATGGGATTTCATACGGGCTTTCCAGTGAGCATAATTAAACCCGTCAAAATTTGGCAACCGACTATATAAGTTTTCATTTGGAAACATTGCGACAAACTTTCAAAAATCAGATTTTTCAAAAAAAATCAATATCACACAATTTTGCGAAAAATAGGAATACGTGATAAATTAGCGTAACCTGCTCTGATACCAATTTGAAAGTGCGTGCACGATATTGATTTCAAATAGATGCGCAAATTCCAATCCCAAACTTATTTAATTAGAGTCAATTTATGAATCAAATAAATTCAGTCCTTAAACTCAAATAGCAACGTGCGTGCAAGTGTCAAACTAACATAAATAAAATATACGATACAATAGTTCAGGAAAAAAATCCTCGTAGGAAAAAACCTTTTTATTTCACTATAATTGTAAATCAAAACTTACAGCGGATTACAATAAAATACAGATCAGCAATGGTTCACACGCAGCTATACCACAATGGACACGCAGTCTTCAGTAAAGAATCAACACATAAAAGATCATCAATGACACGCAGTCATAAACCTTGTAGCGACTCACTCCACAATAGCATGCATCTATCGGTTGTAGAGATCTCCCCACAATACGAACAGTAGAAAAAAAATATGCTTTGGGTTCCACAAAACAACTCACATAAAGTACTTGGGATTTTGTGAATTGTAAAACAAAAAGTTATGAACCCTCAAAATATGTTGGAGAATAGAAAAATGTATTCTGTCAAAACTCAATTTTTCTCCACACGACATACAAAAGTCTGACGCCCTTTATATAAAAAAAAATTCAAGGCGGTGACGTGTCAGAAATAAAGTTTGTCGTTCGAACGAAACACGACGTCGTTCGAGCGACAACTCCATCTCGTTCTAACGAGATGTGACGTCTCTTGAACGACCGTCACTGATCCTCATTAAAAAAATTAAAAATAAATAACTTAATATCCTTAAAAATCAAAACTGTTTACGAGATCAGGAGTATTTATCCAAAATCTTTTTATGATTAAAATCATTTAAAAATAATTTTTCTTTTCACAAAAATATCCCAACACTTTTAATGTAAAATGTAAATGGAACTAAAACACATTTTACCAAATTCGACCTTGATGGGCATGATTGTTGAAGTCGTCTTGCAATTCGAATTGTCGATTTTAGATGTAAGTTCCCAATTCTTCGACAAACTTGTAACGGTATACGACATACTAAATGTAACGGACAATATCCTTACACCTGCTTAGCATATTTTTGCTAATTCCTAGCATTGTTATACAAACGCTGAATTTTATACACACTCCACCTCTCATCTATATTGATATATGTTATTGAATTGGTAAAGCCTTCTTAGCATATCTGTGCTAATTCCTTTTTCCTCCAGATGGCGTAGGAGAAAGAGGATAGTATCTCTTCCCCTTTAGAGACAAATACATGTCACCTATTTGCATACGTGACTGTGTGGGCAGAGACTAAGCCAGATGAGAGCAAGGAGTGGAAATTTTTTATTTTCTACTTTATAGTTTGTGTTGACCAATAAAATGCAATTCACCCATGCGGTGATAATACACTATGTGTACTACTTTCATAATAAATAAAGTGTTTTTTACTGCTTTAACTTTAATTCATTGCTTTATATATACTCTCTTGTGCATTCATATCAAAAAGCAGGGTGTGATAATGATGGTCACCCTGATCGACCTACATTAACTGACGGGGTTGGAGTGTGAGGGAGTGCAAGTGGAGGTGGACAGGTTACTCTGTCTGATCGAGATAGCGATCCGGGTAGCTTTAGGGAACCTTGAATGGATCGGCTCTAGAAAGTCAGTGAGTGTGTTGGTGTTGAAGAACACCCTGTTGTTATGGAGGATAAATGTTAAGAACTGGTAGTAAGTGCGACAGGAACGGCAGGTGACCCACATGTTCATCTTACTTATGCTAGGAGGTTTTATATTAGAGATAAGTGGAGATGTCATCCATTTGTGGTTCATTTAATTTCTCTGGATCATTTTTAAGATTCATACATACAAATGAGGGGGCTTGATGCTTGAGTCTCTCTATTCTTCTCTTGATGTCTTCAATCAGCACTGTCGACAGACTTTCATAGGCCCGTGTACCTTTTGGAGGTAACTTTTAAATATTACTTCAATTTTTATTCTTTTCTTATTCTTTTTCTTAGAGATTTACTGAAAAATCTTGTTTCTCTCTCACGTGTGGTTATATGAGGCGATTGGGCACAACATGGGGTTGATGCCTTTGAAAGAGGATAAGGAGGGTCATGGGAGCGGATGACTCGATGGAGGAGGGAAAACAAAGTATCGAAGGTTTTTTTGCCCTTAAGAATGTGAGGGCCAAACTGAAGGCCCTTACGAGGAACTAGGTTAGGTCTTATTCTCTTTTTTGGATATATATATATATATATATATATTCACACACATTTACATTTTTGTATTTTTTTTATTTTGGATATTTATGATTGATTTTATTTGGGGATAGGTGATGTTTTACCCTTGAGGTCAACCCTCGGGAACAGTGGGGACCACGAGCATTCATGCCTAGTCTCGAAAGTTGTTGGATCACGATTTTGGGTGTGTCTAGTATTTAAGGGAGAAGGTAGTCAGGCGGGTAATGGAGAGAGAGGTGGAGATCCCGTCGATGACTCCTCATATTTGTATGTAAAGCATGGGAAAATGTCTGATGAGGGGCGAGCGGTAATGATGGAAAGGGAATATTACACACTCCATACCGATATGGCGACACGGTACGACTATCCTAACTTTTTGTTTAGTTGGTTGATGCCACCCTTGATGTATGACATGCACTATACAAAATTAGGCGGACAGTCGTGGAAAGATGGTCACAGATTTGGTTCGTGACCAGGTGGTCACGGTCCAAAACCATGACCATATCCAATAAAGGTGTGACCATTTCCATAGCCATAAAATGTCATGGAACTAGCTGGAGCAAGTCACAGCATTTAGCCCTGGGTGGGTCATGGCCCTCATCTGTGACTAAGGTGTAACCATCGTAGCGCCAAACTCGCGCCAAAATTCCCTTTAAGTGTGGTCACGGATTAAGGTCATGACCATATTTCTTACCAATTCCAAAATTTCATCCAATAGGATCACAGCTTTCGATCTTGACCAATTCAAAATGGTCACGAATGGGGGTCGCAGTTTAGGGCCATGACCAATGCTATTTTAATGGTCACTCACGGTTAATGACGCGAAAAAAAAGTTGGTCATAGCGTTGGGTCACGACTTGGGACTGTGACCTGCGTCTGTATATTGAAACCCCCAATATCCCTTCCATTTACTCGTGACCACTCTCTCTCTCAAACCCTTTGTTATCCCTCTCTCTCCGATTTCCTCTCTTTTTTCGGATTCCTCTCTCTCTCTCTCTCTCTCTCTCTCTCTCTCTCTCTCTATATATATATATATATATATATATATATATATATATATATATATATACATATGTGTGTGTGTGTGTGTATTTATGTGTGTATATATGTGTGTGTGTGTGTGTGTATACACGCATTTATATGTATATATGTGTGTGTGTGTGTGCAGTGTTTGTGTATGCATGCAGTGTGTGAGTATGCAGTGTGTGTGTACTGTTTAATGGGTGTTTTTTAACCCTAACAAGTTTTGAAACCCTAATTTTTATGTATATGTTAATGTGTGTTTATTTTAAATCTAATTAAATTTAAAACCCAAAATTTCTTGTATATTTTAATTTGTATTTATTTCAACCCTAATTAAAATTAAAATACTGATCTTCATGTATATGTTAATGTGTGTTTATTTTAACCCTAGTTAAAACTGAAGCCCTAATCTTAATTTATAAAAGTCATTAGAAAACGTTGAGTTGCATATAATAAAGTGGAAAATTGGTCAAGACTATAAAATATGGACATACCATGGTGAAAAAACTATACCTTATGCTTCGAAAGAATTGTCAGTACCTGACCACATAACAGAACCCAACTAGTGGAAGTGGTACATGATTCACCGACACATCATCCATTAATTAATTTAATTGATGATGCTTATGGAGTCCACAACCATCAAAACCACCAACCTATGGATATGGATAATGCGCATTATGACCAAGCAAATAACAATTTCATGTTGAACTACCTGGAGATCGAGAATACATACGGTTGAAAGTCGATGTGGCTAGTACGTTGTATAAAGATTGTGATTAAGATCACTCACTATTATATGTAATGATTAGTTTGTCTGGTCTGAAGAGTCAATTTGGTTTGTCTGGCAACGCGTAACCCAAATTCTTAAGTGGGTTAAAAAAATTCTCCCAAAAAATAACACGTTGCCAGACAATTATTCGACCGTAAAAAAGAGCTTGAAAGGTTTCGTTTTAAAATATAAATCTATTCATTCATGCAAGTATGATTGCATATTGCACCACGGCGAGCATAAAGAAAACAATGAGTATCATGTATGCAGTGAGCCTAGATATGTGGTTTGTGATAATGGAAAGGATAAAGCTGTAAATTATAGCAAGCGCTCGCAAGCCCCACAAAAGGTTTGAAGTATTTTTCATTTGGAATACGGTTAAAATGGTTTTTCACTGTACCTTGGATAGAGGAGGCCATGACATGGCAAGCTCGATGCGATGTGAGTGGAAATCGAATGCGTCATCTGGTTGATTCACTCATCTGAAAAATTTTAAATGCACGACACCATAAATTTGTAAAGGAACCACGCAATGTCCATCTTGCAATCTCAACCGATGAGTTTAACCCTTTCGGTAATTTAAGTACTAATCATAGTTATTAATTAGTTCTCATGGTGCCTTTATGTTATAACACCCCGTATTTTTGAGTAATTAGAAATAAATTAATTCGATGATTTTTTTGGAAATTTCACTTGTGACGTAATTTAGTAGAATTAATTATTTTGTGTTGATTAAAATATTAATCGAGATAGGTGATGATTAATGTTTATGGAATATAATTACTAAGTGACTATTGATTTGTTATTTTACGTCAGAGCAAGTTAAAGTGATGTGATTGTGTTAGATCTCAATCGGGAGTTACATGTAGACGATATGAGGTCGAGATGGTAAATTATGGTAGAGTGACTCGGATGGTAATTTTGAGGTCACGGTTGATTCAGAAAGGGTTTAAATAGTCAGAATAGTGTACCGAAGTGTGCTGATTAGGTCCAGGGGCGATTTTAGACCAAACCAGCACCAAATAAGGGCATTTCAGTCATTCGGGAGTTTTTACTAGATGGAACTCCGAAAATATAAGAAGTATATCAACCCATTTTAGTGGGATACTAGGTTTAGGATACCTTAGAGAGAGAGGAGGCCATAGGAGAGAAATATGAGAAGGAAACTAGGCCTTTCCACACCGTTTTGCACCACGGACATCGCCAGAATCGAGATCGAAGCAAGGGAAGAGAAACTCTATCATCAATTAACAAAAATCAGACCTAGTGAACCAAGACAAGTATTTATCTTGCAATTTAATTGAGCATGTTATAATACCCGTGTAGTGTAGGGTTTAAATTACATGTTTTGAAAGAATTATTGGGATTTGGGTAGGTGTAATATATGATTTGAAGTAGAAATGCATGAAGAAATAATTCCTTTTGATTAATATGATGAAATTAGAAATATATGATGAATAACCATGAAGAAATCTGGAAATCTTATAGTACATGCATGAAGAAATTTTTAAACTAGGGTTTTGAGAATTATTGGATTTAATCGGTTCTTGAATAGAATTCATATGGATTTAATGGATTATTTACATTATAAATCATCCCTAGACATGTATTTGGTGTTATAGTATGTTGGTTGGGAGTTTGGGAAAGATCCATGGAGGTTTGAGGATTAAACTTGGAGAAAGGTGATTTAGAGACGAAGTTGCCAAACCTATGATCGATCGATCGATCATGGGATGTCGATCGATTGATCGACCAAAGATGTTTTGAGGTTCTTTTGTTATTTACATAGTTTTCCTTGCCGAAGACTATAAAGGGACTTTGGTGATGTTATAATGCCTATATAAAGACTTAGATGAGATAAGTAGATGTGTGGTTGAGGTTCGACTTAGTCTTAATAAGAGTGAATTAGGATTTGGATTGACGAGAGATAAACGATTGGGAAACGTATCGAAAATTTGCAATTTGGGCTTATGAAAAGAGTTAAGGATAACCCAAGACTTTGAACTAGTAGTTTAGTGACTTATAAGCTACTGAATTAACGTAAGAAATGGATGGGACCCTTCGGGTAGTGGGGAATGTCTAGATAATATGAAAGAAACATTATGTGAGACTTATTTAGTACATTGAGTATTCTAGAGATATATACTATGTACGGGATATATTATAGGTTTTGTGTATACTTATACCGGTCATGATTATAGGTTGCATGTAGGCCTGTCAATGGATCGGATTTTATCCGAATTCGAATCCGAATCTGATCCATTTAAGTGGATATGGATCATGCCTAATATCCAATTATCCGATTTCCCGATTACCCATTTATTAAATGGAGCGGATTTGGATTCATATACTCCGATTCATTAATAATCCTATCCAATTAATATTTTTAACATATATATATATATATATATATATAATATTTTTAATTAATATATATTGTATTTAATAATATCTTAAATATTTATTGTAATAGTTCTGTATTTCCTTATCTATTGTTTTGGAACATTTGCAAAATAAATTTATGAAGAGTTGAAAATAAAAATATTGCAAATCAAGTTTAGCATAAACGGATAATCGGATAAACGTATCGGATCCGAATCCGTTTCACATAAACGAATATGGATCTGGATTTGCCTGATCCGGTCCGATCAATAAACGAATCAGATCTGAATCTGTTTAACATAAATGGATATGGATTTGTATTTGCCTGATCCGGTCCGAATTCGATTCGTTTACAAACCTAGTTACATGTATACCTATACTGGATATATATAGTTTGTGTGAATACCTATGATATGATTTGTTATGTGTGTGAATGTACATACGTTGCATGCTATCCGGAGGTTTTCGCATAGAGGGAGATCCCACCTTGACGATTCCAGTGAGGTCTGGATATGTTCCCCATAACATGGAACTTAGGGTCACTATATGTGTGTATTAGTGGGACCGGTGTGTCTTTTGGGTATGTTAGGTATGTTCGTATCCCAAAGGCTTAGAACCTTGTTCGCCTCCAGTGTGTGTTGATTGACTTTGGGTTCAAGGAGACATGTTGAACCAATAGTCCTTGATTTGATACGAGAGGTACATGGACTTAATAGAAGAGTATGCCAGCATCAAGAGGGGACATTCTAATTATGTTATAGTTGTATATATTATGTGTGTGATAAGTATATACAAGTGTGACTTATTCTACTCATGTGTAGAAAGATAGATAGTGTATATCTGAAAGTAACATAAGAATGATGAAACTTAATTAATGATGTTAAAATAATGTGTGATTATTATACTTGTGTGATAGTAGGAAGATAGATAGCGCAAATCTAAAAGTGAATTATGTATGGAAAACTTAATCAAAATGATACAATAATAATAATATGCAGGAGATATTATCTATTGATAGTATGGTAGTGTATTGTATGGGTAGTACGGGAGAGATGAACCTTTTTTGGTTAGTTAGATACGGATGTTTAGTAAGGCTGGGTAGCATAGCTAGGCATGAAAAGTTAGGCTTACAGATTAGATGAGAGGTGAGGAACTCAAGGGAGTTTACGTGGAACTAACATATGTATCTAATAATTATTTTTAAATTTTAATTTAAATACTTGCAAAATATTTTCAAAAGTTTCTATCGGACTCTGACCCGTGTCAATTCTATTTTCCTATTTTTCCAAAAACTGTTTCAAGTATCCAACCACAGGGACGCCAAGCTTGATGACTCGTTCCAGGGATGCGTAGCTGCAGCATTATGGAGGCTTTTAGGATTTGATATAGACGCTTTAGTTATTCATTACAAGATAGGGTTTCATTTCAGTATTTCATTTTGGGCGTGTTTCCCTTCAGACTATTCAGTATTTTATTTCAGTATTTATCAGACTTGGTTTTATTTACTTTAGACTTGTAGATGGATTTTGTTTTGGGAACCGATGGTTTATTTGATATTATTCATTCAGTTATTTATCATGTGATGTTTTAAACTCTATCTTTGTGTGTATGGTTTAGATTATTTTATTTCACTTGTTGTTTTGTGGTTAATGAAAGATAAATTTTCACACCGATTTAATTTAACATAGGTGGTTAGTAATTTAAAAAGTTTTGATAGTGATGCTAAGAAGGAACCAAATGAGAGTCTTGTTTATTTTAGTAAAGGACTGATCACTCGTGGTTAAAATAAGCGGGGTGTCACATAAGTCTCCCTCTGACAATGTGCATGAGAAAGGAGTTCACATTATTATCTTAGTTGATAGCCGGGATGAAGGCTCCCGAGCTTGATATTGATATATTCTTAGCCTCGTTAATCAAAGAACTTAAAGAGTTATTGGATAAGATGTGATGACATTTGACTCTCATAAGGGTAAGAGTTCACACTTAAAGCAATGGTGATGTGGGCGATCCACGACGTTTCTGCTTATGGGACCTTGTCTAGTTGTAATGTTCATGGTTATTATGGATGTTCCCTATGTGGGGAGGAAACTGAAGCCAGTTGGCTATATCATAGTGGTAAGATCAGTTATACGGGTCACCGTAGATTTCTTCTGACTACTCACCCTTTCAGGAATGACAAATCTAATATTTTGCCTATCAATCACGAGTGCAAGATGCCACCAGTTGGGCTTTCGGATCAGAAGGTCGAGGAGAAAGAGATGGTTGTGATTGCGGGGAATAGGTATGTAGGCAAATACCTTTAGCTTGTAAACCTAAAGCGTAAAGCTAAGGAGGATCTGAATGACCTTAGTAAAGCGAAGTCATTGTCCAAACAATCAATATTTTTAACTTGTCGTATTGAATAGATCATCGTATCAGGCATGTAATTAATATGATGAACATAGAACATATAATAAGAGCATGTCTAGGTGGATCTCACTCAAAAGATGGAGAGCGGACCCACCACGATCTACAGGATATTAAAATAAAGAATAAACTATGGTTAAAAAATGATCCTATAATAGGAAAAATTTATATCTCCCAGGCTGCTTTCATTTTGACCACTAGTGAGAAGAATATCCTCTCTGATACGGTGTTCAGCTTGAAGACTCGAACTAGTTATTCAGGTAATTAACGTAGGATAGTAATCTAGCAAACAAATTACTTAAAATAGTGTAAATCTTATGACTAACACGTAATCATCTAATTAATTCCTCTGTTATTTCGGCATTGCATCTCTGAACATAAATCTTCATTTGGCAATTATGCAAATCAGACATAAGGCACACTAAAGTTGTAAAATCAGTTTTAGTCGAGACAACTTTTATATTAAAAAAATACTTTCCTCCATCATTCTTCGATATCATCATCCACCTTCTTATACATTTATGCGATGAAGCTTTATTATGTGGTCCTATTTGGTATCAGTGGATGTATCTCTTTGAGCACTTAATGAAAACCTTCAAAGATTACATAAAAAATACACACTATATTGGATGGTCAATTACTGAAGAATACATAATTGTGGAATCATCGCCATACGCTAGGGAACATATGACACAACAAGATATGACGAGGTTCAATCCTCGTGGAGAATGAGTGATTGATGAACCTGACGAGTTTGAGGATGAATTGTCTTTTGGGAACCTAAAGAGGATAAAGTCACAAATCTACAATACGATGAAGTCAAAGATTGGAGAGAGTGAGTATCTACTGCATTATTCTTATTTGATTAAATGTATTTTAAACTTTATGATCTAAACTCTACAATTTACTCGTAGGAAGTACGAGAACTAAATTGCCTAAAATCATAGTAGAAATTGCACGAAAATTGATTTTAGGGCATAGGTATCAAAAGAGGTAATTTTCACTTCTTATATGTGCGGTTATTTAGTTATGTGTGGTAAAAACAAACCTTAATACAAATTCATTAATAAATGCAGCTTCTAAAAAGAGGTGATGTCTCTTGAAGGCTTGCATGCCTAGCAAAAGGTCTTAGTTTTCGTGCGAAAGAGTTTAAGAAATTTCATACCAACAGTTTTGATCTCGTTTCATATCCATGTGAGGAAAATCTTTTGACGCAAAATAATGGAATTTCACTTTCTACCTTGACTACCTGTATCGCTAGCAAACGCGATAAAAATCTAAAATATACGGTCCTAACCTATTATGGTACATTCCAACAAATCATATAATTCAATTACTTAGACTTCACAGAAATCGTATTCTATTGTGATTGGGTGAAGGTGGAGGATACTACGAATGCTTCAAAGTTGAGCCTGACTCCAAACTTATCATGGTAGATTTATCAAAGCTGAAGAGTAAAGATCGCATAATCGACAAGCCTTTTATTTATGCCTTTTAGAATGTAAATAAGGTATTCTACTCTAAGTGCATAAATGATGGAAATTGGTTTATTATTGTGTATGCACCAAAGGGTATGACTACTCAAGTAGAGGCATTAAAGGCTCCAAAAGTGTTCTAGTCAACTCTTGATGACAACCCTAATTTGAAGGATCTTTTAGCTGATTAAAAGGAAGATTGAGTATCAAAATATTATTTTATCCTTGTCAATATTATTTGTATCCTATTATGATATTGACACTATATTAGCCCTTTACTTTGATGTATGAATGTTTTGTTTCATGTATGGATGTTTAGTTTAATTTATGAATGTTTAATATATATATATATATATATATATATATATAGTTGCATATTAATTTAAACAAATTAATATGCAAGCAATGTTAGTATTTTGAAAGTACACGAACATTGAAATGAACAAAATCATCTTCAATGTGCGTGTACTTTATGTATTATGCGTATACTTTCATAATGTACACGCATGTTTTATAAAGTACATGCACACTAAAAATGATTTTGGTCCTTTCAATGTTCATGTACTTTATGTATTATGCATGTACTTTATTAAATTACACACATAATACATAAAGTCCACACATATGTGTAGATGTGAGTTTCCTCACCTATAATGATATGACACATCCGTTTGTTGTATTGAGCTTAGATTCTGCCATTTTATCGAGAAAGTTGATGAGAAATCCGTGGACAGCAGAAGCCCAGTCATATTTAATCATATCATCTATGTTATTGATGTATGGAGAAAAAAAATCTCATATTATGAAGCTAGAGTTGGAGAACAGGAGCATGGTCAAAAAGTGGAGAGCAATAACGCCTTGTGTGCGTCTAAAGTAACACGTAGCAACCGATCGCATAATCGGGGTACTCCCGATTTGAGAATAGGATCAGAATTTCAAAATAGGAACATATAGGCTTACAAACGTGACACGAGTGGGCGAAAACCACCAACAACCCCGAAATAGTAGCGCGAGTGGCACGAACATCTCCTGCCTATCCAACGTAAGACACAGCAATCGGTTGTGTAGTCGCGGGACTCCTAGTTTGAGAATAGGATCCGAATTTCAAAATAGACACACTTAGGCTTGAAAACATGCCGCGAGTGGGCGAAAACCACCAATAGCCCCTAAATAGTACCGCGAGTGGCACAAACACCTCGTGCATGTCCATTATAACACATAGCAACTAGCCGCGTAGTCGAGGGACTCCTGATTTGAGAATAAGACTCTTAATGGCGCATATTTTTTTTGCCATTTATATATGGTCACGGACTTTAACCGTGACCATGTTTATTATTTTTTATGATATATATTTGTTGCAACTCGGGTCCGTAACCAGGCTGAAAAAGGTTTAAAGGTTGATCATGGTTGTGGGCCTTGACCAAGGGAAAAAAGATATGAAAGTTGGGTCACGGATCTAGGTCGTGACAAATGTTGTACATATGTAAAGGTAAGTCGTGGCTTTGGGCCGTGACCAAAGTGAAAATTTGGTCATGGGTAGATCATGGATTTTGTTCCTGACCAACTGTTACGGCCCTCCCCTATGACCATGCACCATATACAACTTCACGCCATGGTCTGCGACCATGTCTTTTGGTCAAGGACTTGGTCCGTAACCCGTTTTCTAGGTTAAACATATTTTAGTCACGAATTATATCCGTAACCCATGGGCCTAGTCACGGCCCAAATCTACAACCTTCCACCTAACTTGGTGTAGTGATGGAGGGTTTGCATCAATCATCGACAGGGACCAAGGGTGGAAGCAATGCAGCGAGATCTTCAACGCAGGCATCTGAGAGTGGGACGGTGGTGGTAGGTAAGGCTCATATTCTTTGGCATTACTCCATTAATTCCTAGTATATTCAGTTGGGTAGGGAACCCATCATGTCAGTGCCTCGTCTTCCCTAGGCAACGATTGATAGTCTCCTTTCTTTTCCTGAGGAGGATCTATAGAGAGAGATATAATCCTTGTAGTCTCACTTGTGCACTTTAACTCTGAGTTCTTTTGATTTAATTTTATGTCACTGACTTAGAGTTCTTTTCTTGATTCTCTCTTCTTGCAGATTGTTCTCATATAGTCGTCATCGCTGAGAGATATTCGAGATTGGATGGCCTCCATAGCCTAGCATGTGTGGACGATGGCTCAGTCATGCATGGCACCTGTAGAGAGTTCTAATGATCTTATATCGGAGCCGATCTCTGGAAGTGGGTGTCTACTGATCGTCGTCGGGAGAAGCGCGTTCGTCAAGACCCTTAAGAAAGGATTAAGTTTTGTAAAGTTCAGGATGCGTCCCAATATTTTTTATCCTTTTTTCTTCATTATCTTTCTTTATTCCTGAAAAATATCAAAGCAATAACAAAAGATATATAAAATGATGGATTTTTCATTTTTGGCTTATCTTGAATTAATGACTTAGTTTACACACACTTTTTATTTTTCGATTTTGGGATTATTTAGATAAAAAGAGAACGGAAATGTGTTTTTGATATTTTTTGAATATTTAAGTAAAGAAAATTCCTGATGGACTCTTTTATAAAAAAATAAAAAATAAAAAATAAAAAAAAAAAGCTAGCTTGCGAAAGGGTTTATTCAAAAATGAGGGGAATAAAAATGTAAAGAAAAATCTTCCCAAAATGGTGGTGTGCAGACTGGCATACCCCTTTCCTGCCTATCAGCATATCAGTGTAGTTATTATTGCTTTTCAACTATGATTGTACTCTTCCTGCATCTCGAGTACTTATGATTTTTACTGTAGTAGTAGGTTTATTATTTCATCCTCTTGTGGAGATTTTCAAGTATAAAATGGGGCATTTGGGGTAGGTTTTAAATTACATTTCAACTATTCTGCTTTTTGTTCCATAGAGCTTCCCAGTTCTTCAAAAATGGACATTCCCATGAGTGAGGTTTTTGTCGCTTACCTTGATGGGTTAGAGTCCATGTGCTTATACAATGTCAACTACGAGGCATTCAACTTGCACCCAACCACTTTGTTGAGTAATTACACAATTGACTGGAACCTTTCAGAGGCAATTTTACAATTTTGGTACCCGAAGACCATGTGTTTCTCTTTGGTTTGGATGAGGTGTGTCCCGCCTATGAATAATTCTCCGGCATGATGGGTATTGACCCTTGAGTTTCTGCAACTATGCCTAACCTTTTTCGTTCTCCTCGGGTGTCTGTAGTTTAATTGTTATACATTTCTCATTTTGTCTCCTGACATCTGGTGTGCAGAGGTGGTATGAATCTTCTTGCGGTGCGAAACTCTATGAATTATAGGGAATATAGATATAATGCCTTTCCTGGCGAGATGTCCTTTGGCTTGACTACGAAAATGCTCTTAGTGACAGGCGATCTAAATGTGAACACCCAGGTAGCCACCATAGTTATATGGATGTATTACTGCTACAACCTTATTGCGACCATACTGTCAGAGACATTGAACGGTCTTTATGATTAGAAGGAAGGTCGGTCCTCTCTGTTGCGAGGTAACCATGTGATGATAATCATATGGTTTTCGAAGAGGCTTCGCATGGCGGTTCCTCCTGAATATCCTCTAACTGTAGCCTCAAATTTCTTTGCACGATATTTCATAGTCTTGATATTTTGGTGGAGAATTGGGTTGATTGGATTGTAGAGAATGGAGCTAGACATCACCGTTGGTCTATGCTATGGTAGGGCAAGTTACGGGTCATCTTGAGGTTAGATGTCTACCATTACTTTCGATTAATACGCCTCCACCAGACTTCTTTCTCCTTCCCTTAGTAACTCATGTGTCAAGTGGGTTGGGGGCAAATTATCCCTTTGCGCGTAACTAACTTCTTTCCTGTGAATGACCTGATCGAATCTTTGAGGATGACCCAGGGGAATTTATGGCAGTCGTAGGTCCCCCACCCATCCATCCCAATCAGAGGGGGAAGTTGATGTGGTATCCATGAATTATTTAAATTGGTTGTGCAAGCATGTGGTCCCGAAGATTAGTGTTGAGGAAACAGGGCAGAGGTGGCTCATGATGTTTGAGGCTATGGAGGGAGGCATGGTGGTGTTTTATAACATTTTAAAGGCATACCTATACATGGATCATATAAGGAAGTGTAATCAGGATTGGGATTTTTGGATTCACTCGAGAAATAGCGATGGTGGCAGTGATGTCAATAAGGCAGGGACTTCTGGTAGTTGAGATGGGTTTCGAAAGCTTTTATTGGTGTAATTTTGGCAGTAGGTGTGTTTGTGTTTATTTTGGGGACATGGATTCGATTAGGTTAGGTTATATTGTGGTGGTAGGTAGGTTGGTGGTTTATGTAAATTTTTAGGGACTTTTCTTGTCACTGATACTTCGAGTAATTTCCATGTTTAAAATAAAGAAGCAATAAATTATGATTTCGATACATCCCAATGTGCCTTTTGGAAGAATTTATTTTTGTTCGAACTATCTATACCGGCCGCTAAGGCATACATAGTTCTTTTGTTCATTAAGAATGATGAGAGAAACTAATGTTTCTTGATAGGACAAAGGAATGGCATTTTGTGAAAAAAATAAAAGATCGTGCCCAAGGTTACTTTATGGGTTGCGTATGTACCTCTGTGGGGATAAAATATTATTTGTGAATTTTGAAAGAGTGGTCTGAGAGGATCATGTCCTACATAGTTTTGCATGGAGGAGAAAGTATATTTTTTAAGAATAGAACAAAGATCAGAAATGTAAAGCATAACAAGAGTAGGATACGAGGTAAAATTTCTTGAGACGGTCCAAGTTGACTGGATGTGTCATTTCTTCTCCATCGAGGTCTGTGAGTATATCGGCGCCACCAGACAGGTTTTTCTTTACGAGGTACGGCCCACTCCAATTGGGCTTGATTTTCCCTCTTGGTTCCCATATGGGCTCTATAATTTTTTTGAGAGTGAGGTCATATTCTCGTACACTGCGGTCCTTAACCTTTCTTTTGAATGATCATGCAATGTGGCGGTGATACCTTTATATGTTATATAAAGCTTTTATCTCTTTTCATCTAAGTGTTCAAGCTCATCGTAACGACTTTGTTGCCAATCATCTCCGATCTGACTTTCAAGCATAACCCATAAAAAGGGTATCTCAAGCTTAACAAGTAGGACTACTTTTATGCCATATACTAAGGAGTAGGGGCTATCCCTAGTGGGCGTTCTGATAAATGTGCAGTAGCCCTAGAGGGCATAAGGATCCGATCCGACCAACCACTGAAACTCTCGGTTATCTTGTTGATTATGGATTTGAGGATTTTATTAGCAGCTTCAACTTCCCCCATTGGTTTGCGATCGGAGGGAGAAGAATTGTGCCTTTGAATTTCGTACTCCTCGACCACTTTTGTGACTTATGCTTCAAAGTGGAGCCCATTGTCTAACACCATCTAGTGAGGGACTCTGTAGCGGACGATGATATTCTTTCTGATGAACTTGTATACTTTATTCACATTCAACATAGCATATGATTCAGATTTAACCCATTTGGTACAATAATCGATGGCGACTAGAATGAATTCGTCCCCATTTGATACTTTGGGAGTAACTTTCCTAATAATGTCAATGCCCCGAGTTAAGAATTTCCAAGGATAGGTCATATTGTAGAACTCACGGGGAGTTAAGTGTTGGAGACTGGGGAATTACTACATTTAAGGCACCTTCTAACACAAGCGTGCAGTCTTGAACCATAGTGGTCAATAGTATTAATGTCGAACGATCATTTTGGCAAGCATATGACCATTCATATGGGATCCATATTCTCTGCTATGGATCTTCTATATCATTTTTTAAATATCAATTCCCCTATGCATTGTAAGTGGATTTCATCTAAGTTCCTCTTTAACGGCATTGTGTCACGGATGATGTATTGAGCTATAAGCTTGCAAAAGGTCATCTGATCTTTCTTATTAGCCCCTTAAGGATATCGACCATTCTTGAGGATGCACCAGATGTCATAATACCACAATCCAACTATGTGTGGATCTTCATCCGTATCGAGCTCGATGTGGTAACAATGAGTTGGCAGAGATTGCTTCTGAACTTAAAATGGGGACATTGTTATTCCCTCCGGCATGTCGATCATGGAGGCCAAGGTTGCCAATGCATCGGCAAAACTGTTTCTTGAGCGAAAAAACTGTTTCTTGAGTGGGAAAGGAAATGAAAGATTACATCCTTAAATTGGAAAGAGAGATCTTCAAGATGGGCGTGAAAGGGTTAGAGTTTCTTGTGTTTGAATTTCTATTTCTGGAGGACTTGTCCTATGATGAGGGTTGAGTCTCTATAGACGTCGAGGTCTTGAATTCCTTTCTCAAAGGCAATCTTAAGGCTTACAGCACAGCTTCGTATTCTATTATGTTGGTCGTGTAAGAAAAGTCTAACTTGGTGGTGATAAGAGTGCGGGAATCATCAAGCGCGATCAGGAGTATCCCAATTCCAGAGCCCTTCTTGTTGGCGGCTCCATTAAAGAACATTTCCCACCAAATCCCTCCATGAAAAGTAGAGAGGATCTCTTCACTAGGGAATTCAGAAATCCATACATCGGCTTCTCCCATGGGGTGGTTGGCTAGAAAATCAGAGATGGCTCTTTCTTTCATGGTTTTTTGCGTGACATATGTGATGTCGAACAAAGTTGTCTTTTCTAGCAGGTATTTCATGGGATCTATTCGAGATGCTAGCTTGATGGAAAATGCAAGCATGTAGTGTTGAAGCTCCTGGGTGACCCAAATTAAGTAACACACGCCCTCTCCAATGCAATATAGTTTACTTCGTTTCCTGTCAATTTGAGACTAGGGTAGTAATGGTTCTTTCTTTGCACAACTCCTCAATGCATTGGGCTATCATAGCTCTAGAGGTCGGTTAAGGTATCACTGGATTTTATCGAAGGCTTCTTGTTAGGCCTCGTTCCAAACTTTGGTTGAATCCGTTCGGAGGATTTTGCAGAGTTCGCAGATGAAAATGAGTTGGTTGATGAATCTAGTGATGTACTAAAATTATGCACTTCAACATCATCTGTTTGATTTGAACTAAAGCTGTATGGAATTGATTATGAATTTAATTTGATCATTTTATGGATGACGTTGTTTGGTATTTACATATTGCAAAATCACACATGATTAAGCTTTAAATAAAATGGAATTGAAATTGATTTTTGTTGCATTTTAAAAAATATTGTTTTCAATGATATTTGTTTTGTTTTTAATATTTTTTAGATTGAACATTTATGAAGGTACATTTGTATGTGGATTTTAGGATAATTAAAGTTGTAGTAAAATTTTGTTGGTTTTGGTGAGTAAATGTCTATAAGGTTTTTATTATATTTCGTTGAAGAATATGAAGGTGGAATACGAGAGATTATTAACTGTGTGATGTGAAGTGAGTTAATTTCAAAGGTGGTGGTGGGGCTTGTAGTGTGAGCGCTTTATTTGTTACGAGGGACCTAAGCATTTATTTTTTTTAAGTTGTGGATGCTAGAGTTCAGAATAATTTAATGAGGGACTATAGAGCGCAAGCCCTTAAAAAGGGGAGGTCTATTGACTTTAATACGCCTCTAATTATAATAATAAATTTTAATTAGATTTTTTCACAATTCGTTAACCACTGCCGCAAGTTATTTTAAGTAAAAAAATACTTGAACCCACCCACTCACCAAAATATATATATATATATATATATATATATATATATATATATATATATATATATGAGAGAATATAGGAAAATAAATCGCTTCTCTCTCACACACACACGCGCACTCACTCACTCACTCACTCTCACACACACACACAAAGACGTTGCCTCTACCCGACCTCTGCCACCATTGATTGCCCCCACCTCGGCCTACCACCCCTCACTAGAAAATCACCCATCAATGACATGTGGAGAGAGAGAGAGAGAGAGACGTTTGTTTTAAAACAAATTTTATTTTTAGATTTATTTAAGGTTTTTAAATTATTTAATATTTGAACTTTATCTTTGTATTAAAGTATAATATAGATAATTAGAGAGCTATTAAAAAACAAAACAAAAATTAAAAGGAGTGAACATCTAATAACTACTAAAGTGGACCAAAATAAGTGTCAAACAAATTTTTTTATGCAGTTAAATGTAGGTAAATTAACATGAAAAATTGCAAGATTATTTCCAATAAGTGCCCAATCATGTAACATATAATAGGTAATATCAATGTCAAATATATGTATTAACAAATGCTAAAGAATAATAGAATTTAAAAAGCCAATTGGTTGAATTAAAATTGAGAAAATTTATAACTATTGCACCAATAAAAGGATTTTTATATAAGACCACTTTTGACAATCTTTTATTGGGACTTCTAATCTTGTTTATATCCTTTTTCCTTTTTAGTTTATTACGAACTGAGAACTTCAACTATTATTCTTTATTAGAGATGCGGGTCCTGGTTCGTCAATTTCGAACATTTGACCATGGAATTGGAAGATAGAAAGCCAGTTATTAGATACTAAAAGAGGTCTATGAAATAAATTTATGCCTCATTTGCTGGCCATGAGTCTCTCTCTCATATACACGCAATTGAAAATTATA
Source organism: Sambucus nigra (assembly GCA_949130495.1). NCBI lineage: Eukaryota > Viridiplantae > Streptophyta > Magnoliopsida > Dipsacales > Adoxaceae > Sambucus > Sambucus nigra. The sequence goes on along the minus strand of OX422210.1, from coordinate 167,229,324 downwards.
TGTGAATGAACAGCAAGAAAAAGATGTATTTAAGAATGAACACAAGTGTATACATCAATACAAAAGTATGGATTGCATCAATTCTTCTTCAATCAATGGGCTTGGAGCTATCATTGCATGGCGTTATCTTTACATGTGAATTAAAGCAGGTCTATATATATACCCACCCTAGACCTATAACTAATTCCAGACAAGAATGCGTTTGTGATTATTGCATTTGAATTGACCAATCCAGAATCTAACTTCCGTGCCATCCAAACCAAATTAAGCAATTGAAAAATAGGAGAATAGCACTGTACATGAACGAGAGAGCATATATGTTAACTAGTAATCACTTTTTTAAGTGTCTTTTCTATTGGTTCCCCTCTTCTTTTTTTTCCCTAACAACATGCATATAAAATGGTTTACGCCCCAAGTTCATGAGTTCGATTCACCCCGCCAACATAAACACGGGGTCACGGACCGCATAGAGTCATCTGTATCAGTCTGAAGTGCTCGTAAGCTGCCCTCGAATGAATAACGTTGGTAAAAAAAACATACATATAATATACATATTCATACATTGTTCCTGTTTTAGAGTGACTACTACTAGCACTCCCATCGCAAAAAGTAAAAGTAATGGTTATGTAGCATAAGAGAAGTCACAAAATGCCTTCTAATCTCAAACCGTAACTTGTTTTCAGGGTGAAACAAAGTTGGCCGATCAATAGAGCATCTGGCACAACGTTGGGAAATTTAGAGGGTTGCTAATTTTGAAAGATGTATACGATAGCAACCCTCAAATTCAAGAGTTTACAAGGTGTTATTTCTACTATTTAATTAACAAAAAGTACAGAATTATTAATGAAATAAATATTACAGAATTAAAACGAAATGTAAGAAAATTAGAATTACTTACTTGGTAAAAGAAAGTTATATTACAGAAGAATAAGAAATTGAATTCGAGCCCTCTGTGATACCACAGTTTTCTTAAGACAATTTTATTTCCTCCCAAGTGCTGTAGGTTAACGAATAAATGTCTCCCAAGATAGAACGAATTTCAAATTAATTCATGTAGCACAGCAATGAATTAATTTCATCGAACACAAATCTGTTTATTTACCCAACCAAACAGTATGACTAAAAGAATGCAGAAACCCAGAAAGTATGAAGAACAGTATTTCTGGTTGGAAGAAATAGGAGAGGAAAATTTTCCATTAATTTAAAAACGGAGGAAAGTATTGTTATTTATAGCAAAGTAAGTGACTGTTGGCAATAACTCACAAAAACAGTTAAACGAAATTAACTGTTGGCAATAACAGCCAACAGTTTATTAATTAATTAATTAATTTCGTAATTAATTAATAATAAAGTTAAATTAATTCGGCCCAAAAATGTAGGAGATTTTTATAAGCCCAAGCCCGAACCGAGCCGGGCGGCGCGCACGCGTGTGGGCTTTTGGAACAAGCCCAACACATGCATAGTGTAGGTCATCTCCTCTTCAAAGAGTTTTTTTTTTGGTAAATTAGGGCATCCACTAACGACTTAGTGACTAATCCCTTCAAAGAGTTGGGATACCCCAAGGCATCTAAGCCTTAGTCCATACTTTGGGTGTTATTAACTCATCAACTTTCCACTACTCTTCCAATGTGGGACAAGAGTTAAAATATACCCAATTCATTAACTTTCTTTACTTTGTGAGTCACTTTGGGGACATATTTATCATTCATAATTTATTGAAATTGGACATATGAATATACTACGTTAATCTCCTTGCGGAGGAGAACGCGTTCGTATATGGTCCCACAATTATCGTAGTGTGGGTCCCACCTAAATGTGAGTTCAAAATTGCTCAAAATTATGTCCTAAAAATTCTGGACATCTTTTTAATTCCAACTTAAGTCCAATTTTCCAAAAATCCCCCACATGAATGATATATCGTTATAAATAAAACATAACATATGCTAATGCAAATGCACATGCACATGCACATGCAGACACAGGTTGAGTAAAACTGAAGACTTATTGCATCGGGAGAAGTAGCCTAGTGTCCTTGAACTTTCTTTAGTGATATATTATCGAATTTACTTGGTTAATCAGTAGACTTCACGTCCTTGAACCGTCACCCATTTCTGTAAACCTAGACAACAGTATTCACACAATAATTCTTCAACACAGTTGGTTCTCACGTTTGTGTTCATTTTGTCCATGAACACCACTTGGTTCCGTAAATATTTTAAATAATATGCCTTTCATTATTCTCATAGAAGTGGCCCCCTTCTTACTCACGTAGGTGACTTCTATATAGAGTATCATGCAATACCCCACTTAGACGTACTAAGATATAGAAATCATTAAAAGCATAACTTATCATAATTTCACGGCAGATGTGCACTGTCTCATCTTTGGAATGGATAGGATTAAATATCCTTCAGTGCTTACTAAATACAACGTAGTTCGATTTGCCCATTGAACCTAGATCTTGGGATCTCCAGTCAGCTAGGTTGGGTTTCCACTATATTGATTCTTATTTATTTATAGGCTTTAGACCCATTCCTCTCGATGATCTTTCAACTTGCTCTCGGTTTAAACCTTTCGTTAGTGGATCTGATATATTATCTTTTGACTTTACATAGTCAATTGAGATAATTCCATTTGAGAGAAGTTGTCTAACGGTATTGTGTCGACGACGAATATGTCGTGACTTTCCCTTATACATATGATTATGTGCCCTTATAATTGTCGATTGGCTATCGCAATGTATACATATTGCGGGCACAGGTTTAGACCAATTTGGAACATCCTCTAAGAAATTTCGAAGCCATTTAGCTTCTTCTCTAGATTTGTCTAGTGCAATGAATTCAAATTCCATTGTCGATCTAGCAATGCACGTTTGTTTTTAGGATTTCCAAGATACGACTGCACCTCCAAGGGTAAACACATACCCACTTGTAGACTTGGAGTCTTTTGTATCGAATATCCAATTTGCATCGCAATGTCCTTCAAGAACAGCTGGATATTTTGAGTAGTGCAGTCCATAGTTTTGAGTATATTTCAAATAACCCAAAACTCGCAATATTGCTTTCCAGTGATCTCTTTTTGGATTACTCGTAAATCGACTTAGCTTACTTATTGAGTATGTTGTGTCCAGTCGTGTACAGTTCATGATATACATTAAACTGCCGATAATACGAGAATATTCTAGTTGAGATATGCTTTCAACATTATTTCTTGCTAGATGTAAATTTACATCTGCAGGTGTCTTGGTCTGACTAATATCATACTTCTTGAATTTTTCAAGTACTTTCTCTATGTAATGAGATTGAGATAATATAAGTCCATCCGATGTTTTACAAATTTTAATTCCTAATATAGCATCGGCGATTCCCAAATCTTTCATGTCAAATCTACTACTCAACATTTGTTTTGTAGTTTTGACAATTTCCATGTTACTACCCATGATAAGCATATCATCAACATATAGGCATACAATGACATATCCATTTTGAATGTATTTAAAGTAAACACACTTATCACATTCATTAATTTTGAAACCATTTGATAACATTGCATAATCAAAGTTTTCATGCCATTGCTTAGGTGCTTGTTCTAATCCGTAAAGTGATTTAACAAGCTTACATACTTTTCCTTCTTGTTCAGGAGCCTTGAACCCTTCAGGTGGCTCCATATAAATTTTCTCATCTAGTTCACCATTTAAGAATGCAGTTTTTACATCCATTTGAAGTATTTCAAGTTCATTAATAGCATATATTGCTATTAACATCCGAATGGACGTTATTCTTATTACCGGTGAATATGTGTCGAAGTAAACCAACCCTTCCTTTTGCCTATAGCCTTTAGCTACAAGTCTAGCTTTATATTTATCAATTGATCCATCGGCTTTCAACTTCTTTTTGAAGATCCATTTATAACCTAACGGTTTTGAAGCTGGTGGATGATCCACTATTTCCCATATATGATTTTGTAATATGGATACAATTTCACTATTAATTGCTTCTTTCCAATTGGAAGCATCGGGTAAGGATATGGCTTCTTTGTACGATTGAGGTTCATTTTCTAGCAAATATGTTAAAAAATTCGGACTGAAAGAAGTCGTGGTTTTTTATCTTTTACTACGTCTTGGTTCATCCTCTATTGGTTCAATAGGTTGATGAGTACCACTTGTAGTAGCTTGATTTGTCCTTTTAGAAGGACCAGATTCTCGGGTCATGTTATACGGGAATTCATTTTCAAAAAATGAAATGTCCTTCGATTCAATAACCGTATTTACATGAATATCCAAAATCTCAGATTTATAAACTAGAAATCGATATGCACTGCTATTAGTAGCATAACCGATGAACACACAATCCACGGTTTTTGGCCCTATTCTTACCTTTTTAGGTTTAGGAACCATCATTTTGGCTAAGCACCCCCACACTCGTAAATATTTATAGGAAGGTCTTCGACCTTTCCATAATTCATAAGGTGTTTTATGAATCTTCTTATGAGGTAATTTATTGAGAATGTAATTAGCAGAAAGTAAGGCTTCTCCCCACAAGTTTTGTGCAGCTCCTGAACTTAATAACATTGAGTTCATCATCTCTTTCAAAGTACGGTTTTTGCGTTCACTAACACCATTAGATTGAGGAGAATAAGGAGCGATAGTTTGATGAATAATTCCATTTTCAGAACAAAATTCCTCAAATGGATATTCATATTCACCTCCTCTATCACTCCTAATAACCTTTATCGTTTTGCTTAATTGATTCTCAACTTCATTCTTATATTGTTTAAATGCATTAATAGCCTTATCTTTACTATGTAATAAATATACATAGCAATATTTTGTGCAATCGTCAATAAAAGTAATAAAATACTTTTTTCCACCTCTAGTTTGAACAAATTTTAAATCACAAATATCAGTGTGAATTAAATCTAAAGGTTCAGTTATCCTTTCAACAGAATGAAAAGGTAATCTAGATAATTTAGATTCCACACAAATTTCACATTTATGATTTTTATCAATATTAAATTTTGGCAAAAATTCCAAGTTAAGTAATCTATGCAATGTATCAAAATTAACATGTCCTAATCTAGCATTCCAAATATTAGATGACTCAATCAAGTAAGAAGAACTAGCAATTTCATTCATTGAAACAGATGTTTTTGGGGTTACAGTAAGAACATTGATTTTAAAGAGCCCCTCATTTAGGTAGCCATTTCCTACATACATGTCATTATTTGACAACATAAAGCGATTAGACACAAACACAAGCTTGAAACCATTTTTAGTCAGGAGAGATCCAGAAATCAGATTCTTTCGGATATCAAGCATGTGAAGAATATTGTTGAGAGTAAGTTCCTTTCCAGAAGTCATTTTTAGCAATCTTTCCTTGTCCCGCCACCTTAGAAGTGGAAGAATTTCCCATAAAGAGGGTCTCCTCATTTTTCAAAGGCTTATAGGCAGAAAACATCCATTTGTTAGCATAAATGTGTCGTGTGGCTCCAGTGTCCACCCACCATTCCTTGGTATTTCTAACCAAGTTACATTCAGAGACCACGGCAGAAATATTCATATCCGCCAAGTCATTGGTGATATTTTCACTCTCAGTTACATTTGCTTGAAGATTATTCCGATTTTGCTTCTTAGGCTTATGACACTCGCTTGAGCGGTGTTCAGGTTTACCACAGTTATAGCATTTGCCTTTGAACTTCTTCTTGTTCTGTTTGGAATTGCCTTCCCCATCATGCTTTCGTTTGTTCTTCTTAGGACCTTCAACAACATGGACCTTCCTTTCCATTGGATTCTTTCCACTTTTCTTTTGAGACTCACGGTTATTTTCTTCAATTCTCAGCCTGACCACCAACTCCTCCACATTCATCTCCTTTCGCTTGTGCTTGAGATAATTTTTGAATAAAGTCCAAGATGGTGGCAATTTTTCAATAATTGCAGCAACTTGGAAAGTTTCACTAAGGGACATTCCTTCAGCATGAATGTCGTGGAGGATCAGTTGGAGTTCTTGCACTTGCGAGATCACTGATTTAGATTCAACCATTTTGAAATCCAGAAAACGCCCAACGATAAATTTCTTCATCCCAACATCTTCAGTTTTGTACTTCTTTTCCAAAGAATTCCATAATTCCTTGTATGTCTTGATCGTGCAGTAGACATGATACAATGTCGTGTCCAAGTAGGCCAGAATATAATTCCGGCATAGGTAGTCCAAATACTTCTAAGCATCAACAGCAACAACCTTTTCACAGTCATATCCCTCTTGAATAGAGAAACAATCTTCACATTCAAACCTACCCAATTGGCAGGTAGTGAGATAGAAATGCATTTGTCCTTACCAACGTTTGAAGTCAGCCACATTGAACTTTTTCGATTTCTCCCCGTGTGGCATAGTGACAGTCACATTTGTGTTAGTGACAGTCACATTAGTAGGAATAGTATTCGTACTTTGCGATTCCATTTCTGTTACAAAAACAGAATTTTTATCAATGATAAAATTCATATATAAATGAATTAATCAAAACAGAATACAAAATTATGTGCTCCAATTTCCTCCAAATATAATTCACAATAAATAAATTCCAAAAGAATTCTAAATAATATTCAGAATTGAACTATAATATAAACAAAAGTTTATACAAAATAAAATCTATGTCACACTATTCTTTAATAATAAAAAGAATTCCGTACAAAACAAAATTATAATTTTAAGATTAAAAGATTTATATAAACAGATTCAGCAGAAATTTACAAATAAATTTTTATTTTCAAAAACAGAATAAATATAAACAGTGTAGAAATTAATTTATGTACCAAAACTGTTTTATTAATTTCTACAATAAAACAATAATTTAATTCAATTTTTATGTAAAAACATAGTTATTTTCAACAATTAAATTTCTGTAATAAAAATTTCTGTACATTACAAAACAGTAGAACAAATTAAAATTGTCTTAAGATTGTTATCTCTACTATTTAATTAACAAAAAGTACATAATTATTAATGAAATAAATATTACAGAATTAAAACGAAATTATAGAAAATTAGAATTACTTAATTGGTAAAAGAAAGGTATATTACAGAAGAATAAGAAATTGAATTCGAGCCCTGTGTGATACCACGGTTTTCTTAAGACAATTTTATTTCCTCCCAAGTGCTATAGGTTAACGAATAAATGTCTCCCAAGATAGAACGAATTTCAAATTAATTCATATAGCACAACAATGAATTAATTCCATCGAACACAAATCTGTGTATTTACCCAACCAAACAGTATGACAAAAAGAATGCAGAAACCCAGAAAGTATGAAGAACGGTATTTCTGGTTGGAAGAAATAGGAGAGGAAAATTTTCTATTAATTTAAAAACGGAGGGAAGCATTGTTATTTATAGCAAAGTAAGTAACTGTTGGCAATAACTGACAAAAACAGTTAAACGAAGTTAACTGTTGGCAATAACTCCCAACAGTTTATTAATTAATTAATTAATTTCGTAATTAATTAATAATTAAAGTTCAGAAAGTGAAATTAATTCGGCCCAAAAATGTAGAAGATTTTTATAAGCCCAAGCCCGAATCGAGCCGGACGGACGGACTGCACGCACGCGCGTGTGGACTTTTGTAGGCCATCTCCCTTTCAAGGAGTTGGGATACCCCAAGGCATCCAAGCCTTAGTCCATACTTGGGGTGTTATTAACTCATCAACTCTCCACTACTCTTCCAATGTGGGACAAGAGTTAAAATATACACAATTCATTAACTTTCATTGCTTTGTGAGTCACTTTGGGGACATATTTATCATTCATAACTTATTGAATTTGGACATATGAATATACTATGTTAATCTCCTTGCGGAGGAGAACGCGTTCGTATATGGCCCCACAATTATCGTAGTGTGGGTCCCACTTAAATTTGAGCTCAAAGTTGCTAAAAATTCTGGACAGCTTTTTAATTCCAACTTAAGTCCAATTTTCCAACACAAGGTGCACTGTAATTTTTTCCCCCCAAATATTACCGTTTGATGGTTCACGTCGAGAATGCTCTCAGGACCTATCATATAAAGCTTATTAAGTTACAAGTCTTTTTCAATTTACACTTATAAAAGTTTCTATTCTTCGTAAAATAATTAAAATTCATACTATTCAATCCAGTCATTAAAAGGGGGTGATAAATCGTGTTTTGGAGTCATAGTTTGGCTTGGCACGACACCGACATGACACGAAATCCAATTGTATTTACTCGACATAGACATCACACTGGGTCGGTCTCGAGATTTGAAGTGACCTGTGCAAAACTCAATTTAGGGCCCTCCCCAAAAAATATTGTACAAATATATTAAATACCTAAAAACTCATTGAAAAATAGTTCTTCTAGCATTTCTACTAGCAAAATCACTAATTAAACTTTTATAAATAAAAATAGAACATGCAATTAACAACGAATCTAATAGATAATTTTATTCTAGAAATATCTCATAAAAAAATATGGAAAAATACCACCTGGTTTGAGCCTTTTATTCCCTCTCCAATTCCATCTATTTGGTTATTATAGAAAGTAAGAACCGGGTAACAAAAAAATAATTATATAAAAAAATAGATTAATAAGACTTTGACGAATTAAAAAAAATCAAATTAATAAAAAAATATAGTAATCGAAAAGATTAGCAGTCGTGGACATAAAGATGGTTGTGGAGTAAAAATCATTTAGGAAAAAATAATAGATTAAAACTATTCATAGTTTTAATCTATTATTTTATTCCTATATTAAAACAATCGTAGTAGTAACATTCTTATGTTAGTCTTACCTAGGGCTGTGTTTCGGTCGGATCGGATCGGAAAATGCCGATTCGAAAAAAATTCTGATTTTTTAGGAAATAAAATAACTATTCCGATTTCCGATCCGATTTTTTCGGAAAATTAAAAAAATTCCGAATTCGAAAAAATTGGAAAATCGGCAAAAATCAGAAAAAATCGGAAATTCACAAAATATATTAAAAATGCAGAAATTTCAAAAATTCCAAAATTTTAAAAAAATAAATTATGGATTTTCGATTACTCGAAATTCTCATTTTAAAGAAACAATGAAAATGGCTTAGCCCAACATGTAAACACATGAGGATTTGGCTCATTTTTCATTTGTGTAGAAGTTAAGAGGATACTCTCCTTTTATAGAGCATATTTTGGAGCCATCTCCCTCTCCCAACCGATGTGGGATATGGGAAACTTTCAAAAAATAGGAAAAGAAATCGGGAAAAATCGGAAATCATAAAATAATTCCAAAAAAATCGAAAATAATTCGAAAAAAGATCGAAAAAATTGAATCGGCATAGTTTCGATAAAATCGGAAAATCAGAAATTCAGAATTATTTCCGATTTCCGATCCGATTTTTTTCGAAAAAATCGAAATCGGCAAACTAAAATTTCATTCCAAATTTGGAAAAAATCGGATCGGAAATCAGAAAAATCGAAAAGTTCGAAAAAAAAACACAGCCCTAGTCTTACCTTTGCTGCCAAGTTGGCTCAGCCAACAGCAAAACAAACAGATAGGGAAAATTGGCAATGGCAAGGCAATTAGCTTATGCAGAAGAGAAAAAATACAGATATTTGCACACACACACGTACACACACACACATAGAGAGAGAGAGAGAGAGAGAGAGAGGGGGGGGGGGGGGGGGCGGTGAGCAAAAGAAAGAAAGAGAGTGGGTATCAAAAAGATTTTGTGAGTACTTGAAAAATGGGCCCTAGAATAATGAAAATCTTAAATAAGTTGAGTGAGATTTTATTGGGTAATTGAATCATTTTTTGTACATATTTTTTTTTTACTAGTTGAAAAAATGGGCCCCTAAAAAATTAAATGCATTTTAAAAATGGGTATTTTTTAATATACATAAAATATTTTTGAACTCCTAATATATATATGTTTATATTTATTGGTGCTTACTATAAAAATGCGCATTGTGCCACTACCCACTTGGCACATGGTCAGGGTCGGCACTGACATGACACTACTAACAAGATTAATATTTTCTATGCCCAATAAAACACAATCGTATGTCAACACGAATCATAGTTTAAACACGAATTGTCGCTTTGTGCTGTGTGATTATATTAGACATTTCGTTTCTAGAATTTTAACCCATAATCATTTTAATTGTACCTGATATACATGTAATTTGTGAAAATTAGGAGTAATAGTAAGCGTTTGATAAATTGTCCAGGCATACATATTAGAATTGGTGGCCTATTAATCTATGAGCCATAACGATATTTGGGGTTGGCTTTCAAAGTCCAATTCCAACTTTGGAGTAACTAGTTTTACACTTATTTGGGATTCCCCAACATTAGATCAATCCAGGTTTTTTCTCTTTTGGTGATTCACCTGCTTATCTCATTTTCAGTGCAAGCGTGAAGAAATTAATATAGGGAAAAAGTAGATTAATACGGGCAAACATGAAACATATTATGACCGGATACTGGGGTTTTCTAGGTAGGTCAAAACTTCCCTTGACCTTTGATAAATCCAATAATCAAAAACATCAAGGTGGCCTCTCAGTTGTTAGTAAAGACCTGGAACTTGTAGAAGAAACAGATTGGGGAGAAGAATTTATTCAGGAAAAAGTTGAGGAAGTATCAGTCAAAGCAGTTCAAAAGAGTAACAGAAAAACCATTTCCAGAAGATGCAGTAGATAAACATTTTTTGTAAAAGCCATGGAAGCATTTAGTGAAGAGAATTTAGTGGAGGTAGCCATATCAACTAAATTAGTACAAGTTACAACCAAGTTAGAGGGGCCCCTTTCAGGTGTCCCTCCATCCTAATGAGTTTCCTGGTTTGGAATTGTCAAGGTCCAGGCAAAAACCTTGACAATATAGGTCCTTGTTTTGAATGAGTTTGGGATAATTTGCCTTCTTGAGACTAAAGCTAAGGTGGATAGGCTTGTGTATGTTAAGAACCTTATTAAGTTTGATCAGTTTGTTAAAGTAAACCCTATTGGGCTGTCAGGTGGGTCTGTTATGTTTTGGAAAGATCCAATGAACCTACTGATTCTTGAATGCTCAAAGGATTTTATTGATGTGATTGTTAAGAACTGGAAGGGGTCTAATGGAGATATCAGGGTTACTTTTATTTATGGTAATCCCTCTTTTGACTTTAGGAGGGCTCAATGGTCCAGTGTGGCTGGGTCTCTGCTCCGTGAGTCTACCCCGTGGATGTGTTTGGGTGACTTCAATGATATTTTAGACCAGGATGAGAAAGTTGGTAAGCTAGGAAAAGCTTCTAGGGAGATTGAGTGTTCTAAGGAGTTGATTAGGCAGTGTTCTCTTTTTAAATTACCATATAAGGGGTGTAGGTTAACCAGGAACAACAAGCGAGACAATGCGGCTAATGTTAGGGAGAAGTTGGATAGGGTGTTTGTTAATTTTGGGTGGGACTCCTTGTTCCCTATTGGTAGGGGTTATGCCCAACCTGCTTTGGGGTCTGGCCATAGCCCAATTACGGTTTCCACTCCCCCCCCCCCCCCCCCCCAAACCATCTTATAAGAGGAAGTTTAAATTCCAAGTTTTCTGGATGGAAGATAAAGAATGCCAGTCCATTGTTAGAAGAGAGTGGGGGAAGGAACCCCCTGGTTTTGATATGTTCTCCCGTTTGACAAAAACTTTTAGAACTAAGGTGACTTTATTTAGGTGGAGTGATAAAAAATTTGGGAAGTCTAAGGTAGAGATTGTGAGATTAAAGGGCCTTCTTGCTGATCTTCAGTCCAGTAATTGTCAACAGTATAACAACAGGGTTGTTAGGGCTTTGTCAAATAATATTAAGGCTTTGTGGGTTAAATAAGAGAAGTACTGGGCAGTTAGACCAAGGGTGAGCTGGATGAAATTGGGAGACAATAACTCTAAATTTTTCCACGCTTCTACCATTCAAAGGAGAAAGAAATCAAATTGTTAAACTCAAGGATCATGCTATGGACTGGGTGGAGGGTAAATCACAGTTGGAAACTTTGGCCAATAATTTCTTCAAATCGTTGTATACTTCTAATCATCCTTCTGACTCCTCAAAGGTCACAGACCTTATCCCATGCTAATCTCCACAGGTATGAATGACTCTCTAAACTCTCTGGTTTCCTTGGAGGAATTAAAATAAGATGTTTTTTATTTAGGGGCCTCTAAAGCCCGGGCCCTGATGGAATGCCTGGATTTTTCTATCAATATTTTTGGGATGACATTAAATGGGATTTGTTAAATGCGGTACATCACTTTTTTAGAATTGGCCACATGCTTAAGAAATTAAATGAGACCAATGTGGTTTTGATTCCTAAGACCCCTAATCCTGAATATTTATCCTGTTTTAGGCCTATTAGTCTCATAAAAATTTTCCCAAAAATTTAAGCTACAAGATTAAAACTTTTGAGTGGATCCATTATTGAACCTGAGCAAAGTGCTTTTATTCCTGGGCGATTAATACAAGACAACATCATAGTGGCTCAAGAAGTTTTTGCCCACTTAAAGAAAAAGAGAAGGGGAAAAGACTATGTTTGTGCCCTGAAGTTAGATATGGATAAGGCTTTTGATAGGGTGGAATGGGGGTTTCTATCTGATTCTCTTTTAGCCTTTGGTTTTGATCCTTTTTGGGTTGGAATCGTCATGGAGTGTGTTTCTTCTGTTTCTTTTCGGGTCCTAATCAATGGAAATACCCCCTTTCCTTCCTTCACTCTCGAGGGTTAAGGCAAGGGGACTCCTTTGAAAAATGCGTTACTAAATTCGTTTATGAAAATAAACTATTTAAGTAACTCCGAATTGTTTTTTGAAGAAACTCTTTTCTTAAATCAAAAAGGATTAATCACAAGATGTGTTTAATAAAATAGTATGTACGAGATCTATTCAAGATTTAAGCAACAAGTTTAAAAGATAATTTAAACCAGTTTTAAACACAGCACAACCAAGAATGAGATGAGAAAATGTAGAAGGCTTTTGTTCACAATTTTTTACGTGGTAAAACCTCACCAATTGAGGAAACATCCACAACTCCCTCTACAGAGTAAAAAGAAAAATCCACTAAAACAAATATATGATTTACAAACTATATAACTAATATGCAAACAACTCAGACCTATATAAGTTTAGGAATGTACCCTCTGGTGTCCTTAAACTTCTCTGCAGTTCTGATTGTAGATGTAGTTCTCCCAGTTTGTCAACTTTTGATTTGTTCCAGCACTTTACGTCGACTTATGTTCTCAAGATCTTATCACCAACACTTTTCGTGTTGTAGGGTGTAAGTGTTTGTGAAGGTGCTCTCTAACACATGCATGCACACACACACACTTATTAAGTACAAACAGTCCTAACAAATTACAGTTTACACTATATGCAGTGATCTTTTCTTTTTCTTGCTACTTAGAAAACTTTGAACCTTTTTGACCTTTCAAACTATCCCAGAATCCACGGATACCTTGCTAGGAAGACAGACAAGGTCTTAATCAATCTCAGAATTTAAAACAAAAACTTTTTGAGATTGAAAACCTCCAAGTGAGATTCCAAACTAGGTCAAAGGTTTAGTTTTACAAGAACAAGAAACAGAAAGCATTTATTGTTGATTTTAAAGAAGAAAACGTTTTAGAGAAAACAATCAACAATATATTTCTCAAGATGAGAAATAAAATGAAACTAAGTGTAATGTAACATGAATAACTCAGATCTGAGATTTCTATGGAAACAGAAACTAGATCTAAGTAAAAGTCTAAGTTGGAAACAAGATCTCATGAACACAAGGTTACAGCAACAAAAATAACTCAACTCAAACTCTCAAACACTCAAGAACACACAGGATGGTGTTTTTGGTTATGGTGTTTTGAAGAAGTGTTTGGGTTAGGTTTGAAGAGGATTTGGACGAAGTTAGGGTTTCTAACTTTCTTCTCTCTCTTCTCTCTTCTCTCTTCTCTCTCTACGCTCTTAATTTCTCAGAGAAAATGAAATGGCAAAAATCTTCGAAGGCTGATAGAAGGGCCCTTTTTATAGGGAAAGAGGAAGGTTCGAGATATCTTATCAAAACCAAGGGCTGAGATCGAGTCAATTTAGATTGACTTGAATCTAAGGGCTCACACAAGGCGGTGCTTAAACGAGCGTTGATTGGCTTAAAAAGTTACACGGGGATTCATCAAGGCAACATGCAGACCATTGATAAGAAAGGATCCAAGGGCTGATAACACACGCGTCTGTTGTCTCTGTAAAGAAACATAAATCTAACCAATCAGAGGCAGACAGGTGTTGGCCAGTTAAGGGATGTTAAACGCGCGTCAAAACTAATTACAACGCACACCCTGAAGTCTCTGCCGCTTTCGGATTCTACCCAAGGTAACATTAGGCCATAAAATACAACAATTCATATTTGGAGATTGACCCCAAAACTTTTAAAACAAAGTTTTAATTATTAAAACATGATTTAAAAATTGTTTAAAAAATCCCAAAAAAAATTTAAAAATCAAACTTAGGGATTTAAACACACTCAACACATGTACATACATACTAATGCAATATGATGTGCAAAAGATGAATAGTCTCTTGATCATAACAAGAAAGAGAGATGAATAGGCATAGCAATTTCTGAGGCTCTTTGGTTTCTAGGAAGACACAATTTTGTCACAATTTCCAAACTAGATGAGCACTTATACAATATAGACTCAAGTGAGTCAAATGTATAAGGGCTTCACCCTTTCCTCATTCCTTTTCATCATTGTGGCTAATGGCCTTTCCCTTCTCATCTCCGAGTCCATTAGGGTCAACTCCCTTAAAGGCCTTATATTCTCCCCTTCTTTCCCTCCCCCCCCCCCCCCTCCTTCTTATTTGCTTTTTGATAATGACTCCATGTTCTTATTTAAAGGAAATGTGAGGGAAACTGGGGGCCTTCTTAATTGTTTAAATATCTATTGTGAGGTTTCAGGGTAGAAAATTAACCTTGCAAAGTCTGGTATTGTGTGTAGTAGGGGCATGCCCCCTAGCTTGAAGTGTGAGATTTCTAAGAGTTTGCATATCCCTCTCTAAGACTCCCCTGGGAAGTATATTGGGCTTCCTTGTGAGTGGGGTAGGTCGAACAAGGTTAATCTTGCTTGGCTAACGGATAGGATATTGAATAAAGTATAGGGGTGGAAAGAAAACTTCCTTAGTTAGGCCGGGAAAGAAATACTCATTAAGGATGTCCTTCAAGCAGCTCCTGCTTATGCCATGTCTATTTTTCAATTTCCCATTGGTTTTTGTTCTGATCTCTCCTCTAAAATAGCGAAATTCTAGTGGAAGGGGAGTACGGATAGGAATGGCATCCACTAGCAGGCTTGGGATGGTATTTCTCGTGCAAAATTGGATTGGGTTTCAAGGACTTCAATAGGCAAAATCAATCCATCCTTGCTAAGCCGGCTTGGAGGCTCATCTATTTCCCTCTCTCTGTATGGGGTTTGACCCTAAAACATCTTTACTTTAAGAACTCTACCTTCTTGGATGCTCCTAGATCTAAGAAGGGGTCTTGGTTGTAGAATAGTTTAATGCATGGGAGGGCTCTTCTAAAATTGGAGGTGTGTTGGCAGGTTGGTAATGGGGAGAGTATTAAAATTTGGGAAGATAAGTAGGTAAATAGAAAAGTGCTGCCCTCCTCCTGTTTCTCTGTTCAAGTTACTATGGTCAGTGATTTGATTGGTCTTTCTTCTTTTATTTGGAATTTAAGCTTGATTTATGATATCTTCCCCCCATAAATTACTTCCTTTATTTCTTTCATCTCCCTTATCTCCCCTTTTGATAAGGATGTCTTAATTTTGCCTCATATTACTAATGGTATACCCTATGTTTCTTCTGTCTACTATATCTCTACCCCCTTAAAAAACTGAGGGTGGCCCGCCAAGCCTCTTTTTCCCCTCCCCCTGATTTGTGGAAGAGAATATGGGCAATCAATGCCCCCTAAAGGTCCTTAATTTCTTATGGAGATGTTGTAACGAAGGGTTAGCTGTTAATTTCTCTCTTTGGCAGAAGAGGCTAAGGGATGACCCGGTGTGTTTCATCTGTGGGAAGGAGAAAGAGTCTATTGTGCATTTGCTCACTGGCTGTCTTTGGGTCCAAAAGGTTTGGGAGAGATCTCCCTGGGCTCGATGGGTGCCTTTTGGGCCTTGTGATAGGATAGAAAGTTGGGTCCATACCTCCGTGTGTAATTTGAATTCGTGTGCTAAGTCCCTCCTACATGCTAGTATTCTGTTTTCTTGTACATGTTGTGTGATTTGGAAATCTAGAAATGAGGCCATTTTTAGGAAGGCTAATATCTATATCTCTAAAGTTCTATCTAAGGCTTTGATCTTAACTGAAGACTACAGTAAAAGTCTACAAGTGTTTAGTCCACCGCGGTTAAACCCTCCCTTACCTCATTTGAGAGTAAGCAACTGGTGCCCCCCCACCCCACCCCCCCTCTGAATTAGGTTAAGATAAAACAGTGATGGTGAATATAAGGTAGAAACTATGATGGGTGCCCATGGTTTTATTTTGCGAGATCATTATGGGAATATAGAGGCTGGTAGAGCTGAGCTTTACCTTATGGCTACTTCAACCCTACAGATGGAGGCGTTGGGAATGTGTTTTGTTGCCTCGTTTATTAAAGATGTAGGGATGGATAGTATCATTTTGGAATCGGAATCTTCAGTGCTTATTCAGTGCATGCAGAGGGGAACTGGTCAAAGATGGGAGATAGACAGAATTGTTAAGAAAGTTAAAGATCTCACCAAACATTGTCGGCATATTTCCTTTGTGCATGTGCCTAGAATCATCATTCGAGCTACTGATTGGGTTGTGAGGTGTTACTCCAGTGTGGGGCTTCCTACTGATTGGGTGTTGAGTCTCCCTCCTCCTCTCGTGGCCATTCTGTGGATGGATTTCCCCCCTGAAGGGGTGGGGTGAATCTTTGATGTGTTCTTCATGAATACTTACTAGCTAGGTATTGAGGTTTTATTTTGGATGGGTTTTCTCCATTTTCTCTCTCTTTTGAGGATGACGAAAAGTATTTCTGTTTGTAAATGGGTTTTATGTTGTATGTAAGGTTTGGGTGCAACGTGTCCTTGGTTTGTCTGTATTCCAGACACGTTGCCCTTTTTTCTGTTGATGTATCTTTTTTGTCCATTTATGAAATCAACTTTTGGCTGACGATTAAAAAAGAAACTGAATATTTGATTATGCCTTTTAGAAATATTATGTAAAAGTACAATACATTAACCCTTGGTTTTTGGGATTGCAATCGCTAATGATTAGAAAATTAATGATGGGAAATTTTTAGGGCAATTTACACGTAGGATCCGTTTGGTGGGGCTTATTTGCCATGACAAATGGCAAATAAGTTGGCAAATGGGTATTTATCTATAATTTGGTGTATTTGGTACAAAAGTTTCCCTACAAATTATTTGTCAATGTACAACACCTCGTATGCATAATGCCTAGGCAAATTTCGCTTACCTATTTGAGGGGAAAATATTTGCCAACAAATTTGCTAACTTCTTAAATACTTTTAATATTTTAAAACATAATTTAAAACCGTTTTAAATAATTAAAAAAATCGTTAGGAGTATTTAAAAACTGTTTTGTAATGTTTTAAAAACTGTTTTTAATATTATAAAAAATTGTTAAGAAAATGATTTACAATTTTTTCTTAAAACCAAAATATAAAAATATTGTAAAAAATGTTCTTAACATATTTAAAAACTGTTTTGAATATATTATAAAAATTGTTTTAAAGTTTTAAAAGACAATTTTAAAAAATGTTATAAATAGTTAAAAAAACTGTTTTGTAATGTTTTAAAAACTGTTTTTAATGTTTTAAAAACTATTTTTAATATTATAAAAAATTGTTAAGAAAATGTTTTAGAATTTTTTTTTAAATCCTAATATAAAAATATTGCAAAAACTGTTTTTAACATTTTAAAAAACTGTTTGGAATATAATATAAAAACAGTTTTAATGTTTTGAAAAACAATTTTAAAAACTGTTTTAAATAGTTAAAAAAATTGTTTTGTAATGTTTTAAAATCTGTTTTTAATATTATAAAAATTGTTAAGAAAATGTTTTACAAATTTTTTTTAAAACCTTAATATAAAAGTATTGTAAAAACTGTTTTTAACATTTTTAAAAACTGTTTTGAATATAATATAAAAACAGTTTTAAAGTTTTAAAAAACTATTTTAAAAACTATTTTAAATAGTTAAAAAATTGTTGTGAATATTTAAAAATTGTTTTGTAATATTTTAAAAACTGTTTTTAATATTATAAAAAATTATTAAGAAAATGCTTTACAATTTTTTTTAAAATCGTAATATAAAAATATTGTAAAAACTATTTTTAACATTTTTTAATAAATATAAAAATTGCTTTTAAATAAACTAATTGGAGTGACTTTAATTTCGCCAAATGGTTATTTGATAGCGTCATGTGAAAAAAACTAGACAAAATTTGTCTAGTCATCCCCACTATTTTGCCCATTGTCAACCAAACGGACCCTTAGATCCTTTGTTGACAATTTTTAAACATTTAAAGACAATTTGCTATTAGGTCCGCGTGTTATGTCATTAGTGTAGACGTCTACAAGAAGAGAATTAGTTGACTTAAGTGTTTAAAATTTATCAAAATTTCTTTAGTGTTTAAAATTTATTTGCAAAAGAGCTAAGAGTACTTTTCTCAATTTTTTATTGATTGATTGACAATACTATTTTATCAATCAATCAAGTTTATATTTTATATTATATAACCAAGGATTCCCCTTCATCAAAAGCCCTAAAAGTGTTACGGTACTTCTACGTTGACACGTAAATTTGACATATTTGGTGGGATACACCAATGTGTCGCATCGGTATTAACTTGTATCCGAACTCTACATATGTTCCACAACAGTGGAACCTAGATATGAATCGATACGAATGTGATATATCAATGTGTCACAATAATTGTGTCAAATTTGTGTGCCCACATAAAATTATCCAAAGTGTTATAATTTTCATAATATTTTGTTTTCCATGTCCAAGTACAAAGCCGCGCATGCATTGATGTCGAGATCCAACTTAAGTTGTTGTCTCATAACCTGTAAAATATATAAAAACATAGATTCTGAAAGTGGAGACTATATAAAATGATCTTCCTTCTGTCATTATACACACCATCAATTTATCATTTGATAACCCTTTGCCATCTGCGAATATCATGTGTTTATATAAGTTCAAAACATAAATTATAATCAAGAAAGTGAGGGCCTGTTTAGTTGTATCTTTGAAAATTACATTTAGACCCCTGAAAGAACTACATTTAAATTTTGCCCCCAAATTTAAAAAAATACTCTTTTACGCCTGAAGTTTAAGAAAAAGTGGCATGTCCAACTCTTTTCGTAAATTACACTTTGGTTCATGAAATTTCAGTAAAATACATTCCGGGTCCTAAACTTTCTATAAATTTAATTTTGTCCACTACACATTCGGCAAATTACATTTAGGCCATCAAACTTTTTGTGATTTATATTGACTTTAAAATTTTCTATAAATCATATTTTGAAATAATGGTTTATTTCTAACAAATTAACGTGGATCCCTAATTAGAAAATTGAAAAAAGAAAACTAGAAATAGAAATGAAAATGAAAATGAAAATTAGAGAACTATACCAAGTTTTCTACAACTAGACAAGCATTTCATCTTCAATTCCTTAAAGCTTACTTCATTTTCTTGGATTCGTAAGAGGCTCACAACCGTTAGGCCATCAACACGAAACTGCCAACTAGGGATGGTAACGGGACGGGTTTGACCAAACCCGACCCGACCCATTTTCCCCACCCCAAATCCGTTCCGTCCCCGCCCCCGCGCCCGTTTACCACATCCCCATCCCTGCCCCCACCCCGTTTAAAAACCCTGCAGAGCCCCGATCCGGCCCCAAACCCATCCAAAATATTTTTAATGATATTTTTTTAATTTATTTTATATAAAACATATTTCATTTTTTTCTAAGTTTTGTAATACTCTTAAAAAATTAGGTATTAAGAGATTAAAAAATAATGTATAAGCAAATTAAGAGATAAAATAAATAGTATACATTTAAAAAAATACAAAGTATATATATATATATATATATAGGGAAAGGTTCAAAAGCGAACATTAAGAGTGAACATTTTAATGAACATTAAGGAAAAATACCCAAAACCCATTTATTTTAATTCCTATGTTGAAATTGGTCCGTGCCAACAACACCCGAGACCATTCCGGCTAGCCCCCCTCCCCCCCCCCCCCCCCCCCCCCCCCAACCAACCCAACCTACCCCCCATCCCCCCCCCCCCCCCCACCACCATGGCAGCAGCTATGGCTGCCCTTATGGGGGTGGATAGGTGGGGGTGGGGGATGCTGGCCGGAATGGTCTCGGGTGCTGCTGGCGCGGACCAATTTCAATATAGGAGTTAAAATAAATGGATTTTGGGTGTTTTCCCTTAATGTTCATTAAAATGTTCACTCTTAATGTTCGCTTTTGAACATCTCCCTATATATATATATAGTAAACACACACACACACTATATATATGGCATGTTAGTAAACACACACACACACACACACACACACACACACACACATATATATATATGTGTGTTTACTAATATGCCATATATATATAGTGTGTGTATATATATATGGCATATTAGTAAACACACATATATATATGTGTGTGTGTGTGTGTGTGTGTGTTTACTAACATGCCATATATATAGTGTGTGTGTGTGTGTTTACTACATATATATATAATAGGGCATATTAGTAAATATACACTTAAACGGGGCGGGTTTGAGGTTTTTATACACGGAACCCAAACCCGACCCGATGGGATTTTTTAATACCAAACCCGATCTCGAACCCACCCCATTTATTACCCCAAAATTCCCCCCATTAGGGTCGGGGGCGGGTCGGGTCCTCTCCAAAACCCACCCAATTGCCATCCCTGCTGCCAACCATACCTCCAAAAAAAATAAGGGAAATATACCGAATAGTCCCTTAGATATTTTTTAATACACGTTTAGTCGAAACCTTTTTAATTTGTTCCAAAACGTCCCTCACCACATAAAACACTCAAAACAAGGACACATACAAACTCATTTATCCACCTCCCTCCACCCCCCACCCTACCCCCCACTGCCGAAGCTCCAGCAATCCTCGAGCTCCGGAGATCCTCACCGGAGTTCGGCTCTCCGACGAGGACTGTCGGAGCTCATATGAGGGTCGTCGGCACTCCAGCAATGGGGGTGGGGAGGGAGTACCGCTAGCGCAGACCTTTAAAAATAAGAGAATATTGGATAAATGGGTGTTTGAGGGATTAAATGGGTTAAACTAAAAATAGGTGTCTTTTATGTTTTTATGTGACAATGGACTTTTTGGAACAAAATAAAAATGCTTGAACTAAACGTGTATTAAAAAATGTTCGAAAGATTTTTTGATAATTGATCCAAATAATAATAATAATAAATATATATATATATATATATATATATATATATATATATATATATATATATATATATATATAGAGAGAGAGAGAGAGAGGCAGGATCCTGTGCACACTAAGTTTGCACATTACTTTTTTCAAGTAGTAAAAAAAATATTTTTGAGTTGATTTTTTTTGTGTGATATTTAAACATTTCAAAGAACCCATATAAAAAAAATCAGCTCAAAAAAACTTTTTTTGCTAGTTTTAAAAAATCGGTCAAACTTTCTATGCTTTTAAGCCCTTTAAAAACTGCGAAAGTTTGACCGATTTTTTAAAAATAGCAAAAAAAGTTTTTTTCAACTAATTTTTTTTATGTGAGTCCGTTGAAATGTTAAAATATCACATAAAAAAATTGGTATGCGCCAGTACTCAAAAATATTTTTTTCATTACTTTAAAAAAGTAATGTGCAAAGTTAGTGTGCCTATATATATATATATAGTCAGGCTCTCCAACATACCTCATTAAACATACCTATTTTTTTAAATAGTAAAAAAATAATTTTGAGTTTATATTTTTTATATGAGTTCATGATAATTCAGTGTGCCTTATAAACATATTCGACTCAAAATAATGTGTTTTGTTATTTTTTAAAAATAGGTCAAAAAATAATTCAGTCAAAAAATAATTCAATTGGTTTTTTTACCGGGGTACACTACAATATAATGAACACATGTAAAAAATATCATCTCAAAATTATTTTTTTTACTATTTCAAAAAATAGATATGTTCATAGGTATGTTACTAGGAGGTATGTTGAAGAGTCTAACTATATATATATATATAACTATATATATATATATATATAACTATATATATATATATATATATATATATATATATATATATATATATATATATATATATATATATATAGAGAGAGAGAGAGAGAGAGAGAGAGTCTCTTGTAAGGACTCCTTATGGTGCGGACCCCGGTACATAACATTTTTGTTTAAATAGTAAAAAAATGAATTTTTTGATGAAACTTCATGGATATAATTAATCTCCAATTTTTTTCATTAAAAAATTCAATACAAAAACCGATGAGATGAGGAGATATGTAAAAAAAATGGTATAAATATTCATTTTCAACCGTTGAAATGTTGGATCGGCGCCAGCCACTTTATTGACTGAATTTTTTTATGAAACTTCTAAAATATGATTTTCTCACTGTCGATATCATATCCATGAAGTTTCATAAAAAAAATTCAATCAAAAAATTGATGAGATGATCGCCAACATTTCAACGGTCAAAAATGTATATTTATACCATTTTTTTTACATATCACCTCATCTCAACGTTTTTGTATTAAATTTTACATAAAGTCTCATGTTATGACTCCTTATGGTGCAAATACCATTTTTTTTAAATAATAAAAAAATGAATTTTGAGAGTGCAGCTGCAGCGGAAATATTGCAACTTCTCAAATAAAAACCAATTTTAACTAATCCTAAATTTTAGTTAAACCCTAAGACATGCATCTAGATGATTTATCAAATAAAATATAGCATGCAGGATAAAAACAAACAAATTTCAGGAAAAATCCCCCACAGGGGCAAAACCATTTATTTTCACTATAATTTGTAAGAAAACGGCTTACAATCAGATTACAATGAAAATACAAGTGACTAAAAATTACCCTCAGGTATCGGATTCTGTAGTCGCGGCTGGAAATACCCCTTTCCAGTAGGGCTGCAATGAAGAAGAAGAACGGTCTCCTCCACAAGGGTTGAACAGCAAAAGTGCGTTCTTGGGTTGCAAAGTGATTCACAAAGGTATGGAATTTGTGTGAATCAAAGGTATGAATCAATGGACTCAAATACCATGAAGACTTTAGAGTTTTGGAACTCAGAAAATCGTGTAGAAGTCTTGAAAAATAACTCTCTCGAAGTTGGTATAAATAAGAGGGCTCTAGCCATAAAAATCGGAACACGATCTGTTTGAAGTTATCCCAGGCGGACTGGTCCGGGTCTGAGGCGGATCGGTCCGGTTGACATCGGATCGGTTCTTTTATTGAAGGCGGATCGGTCCGGATGACATCGGATCGGTTCGGCTTTCAGCTTCATCGGTTTGCCATCGGTCCGGGGTATACTGGCCTTCATCATAACGGATCGGTCCTTTTATTTTGGCCGGACCGGTCCGGTCCTCAGAAATCAGATTCATTCGAGGAATTCTCTCCATCTTCAAAGGGCCATATCTTCTTCACCGTAGCTCGGAATGAGACGCCGTTTCTTCCAGTATCTTTGTTGCGGCAAGCTCTTCAACTTTCCAGTTGACCTATCCTCCGGACGGTGGATGTACAATTACTAAATTGCCCTTGAACCTCCATATCGGGACTTCTTTCATTGATTTTACTTCTCTTGCATACCACTAGCATATAGACCCTAAAAGCATGGTACGTGAAGTCATTGAGGCCGATGTGGGACACATGATGGATGTTTGATTCCCGAAATTCGGATTGGGGCCGTCATATGTGATCGTGTAGAGACGTGCCAAATGTAACGGCGTACGACATACAAAACATTAAGATAACGGACATGAAAAAAATGTCCTTACAAATCTCCCCCTATGTCTATGCCGGTACATACATAAAAAAATCCGAATTATCAATCATAAAAAATTGCCTATACAAATCTACCCTTCCATGAACCCAAAACTGAAAGAGTACAAGAGAATAAGACTGCATCGATTGATCTTCAAATCTTCGAGAATCTCAACGCTTTTCTCATCAGCTACAGCGAAAATATTGCAATCCAATGATAAGCCATGAAGTACCTACACACATGAGACAAAGCAAATACCAAGTGACATATCGAGTTTGAAATGAGATAAACATGTATATGTATACCAATTTATGAGCAAACTCAAACTTTCAAATCTCCCCCGTAATAAGATAATTCATTCTCCCCCTTTTTATGATGTCCCAAAATAGACAAAAGAGAGAAATAAATCAAATAAGCAAAATCGGGGTGTCACAGTACACAAAATAGGGCATCAAACAATATGGTAAGCGTGTTCTTGCAAGAAGATGCTCAAAAACAAATTCACAAACTATTTTTGAATTTTTCAAATTTTTCGAACAAAGATAGGATACCAATTTGAACAAATATGATACAAAAATCACACCATGGATTTAGACTCAAACAACCAAGTCATGGAAATGGAATCAATGGGTGTGAACACATTCGATAGGAAAATCAACTCAATCAATCATATGTGCACGATGCATACGTTTACTCCTAACGAATGAACATCAAAGGTATTCTTAGGTGTAAAAGTTTGTTGAATTTAGATGACATCGTCTTATGCAAATCAACAAATCAAAGTCAAATGATTTCCACACCAATAACGTCCAAAACAATATAGCGCATTTTCAAGAATTTCAAGGACGTGCAAACCCGTTTTAAATTCTCCAACCAAACTCCCTCATATATATTTTCTTTTAGAGGTAATCTAAATTCTCAAACTTTGGAGAATTGGTGCAAAAACCTAAATGGCCCATTATTTTGGCATGAATATCTTTTTATTGCCTTTCAATTTTTTCGGGCTCTTTTAACCTCTTTGGACCTCGGATAATAAAATTCCTCAATTTTTTAGGTCCTTTTTAACGGTGGCTTTTGCGCAAAGGATAGATAATTACCTTTCGCAGCCCCTCTCCGTTATAAAATAAAGCACACAAACTCACAAAACGGTTTTTATATGCACAAATTCCTTATCAAAATTTATCGCGCTTGGTTCGTTTTAAGGACAGGATTGAAGTGAAAACACCCAACCATCATGTGATAAGACAATCACAATAATCAATCAAATCCGTGCATGTGTGCAATAAAGGAAACATGAGTCAAACATGTAGGAAGAAACACTTAATTACATCTTAATGACTCCAAATATTATAAAGCACATGGATGAATTGACCTATTGTCCCAAAACACTATCAAATAGTCACATGAAAATAATGGAATGATGTTGTGACTCGGTCATCCAAAGTGTTCATCCATAAATGGTGTAAACAAAAAACAAAAATCTTTTTGGATTTTTCAAAAATTTTATCAAAATAAAATCTTTTTGTATTTTTCAAAAAAATTCAAAAACAAGAATTTATACAAAAAGTACAAGTCATCACACTAGTAAAAATATATCATGAAATCACAACTAGTGTATGACAAACATGCAATCACAATTAACCAAAAGATTTCACATGGGGTGAATTACGTGCAAGCAAACGAGAATCGTGGACAAATAAACCATAAGCCTCTAAATCCGATTTTCTAACCCAAATAGATTTGTAACGAAGTGTGGGGGTTTTGGGAATCGAATTTATTCTTTCATTAACCTTCCTGGGTCCATTTAAAAGCTTGTAACAAAATCGCCTAAGATGACCTTGCCTACCGCAATGTGTGCAAGTGTAAATCGGGCGGTGTGTGTTACCTAAAGGTGGCCCTCTCCTCAAATTTATCGGTTGCTCTCTCCGAATTTGCCTAGGTGGGTCTCTCCTAATGATCCTAGGAGGTTCTCTCACGATGTTCCTATGGGGCGCTTTTTTAACAAACTTAGGTGCCTCTTTCTTAACAATCCTAGGAGGCTCTCTCACACGTGTGGAATGGGTGCAACATATTTTTCAAGACCAATCCCGCCCCTATCCGTTTTGATCTCGACTGTGCCTAAAATCTTATCAAGTTTTTCAGACCTAGACTCCAAATCAAATTTCACTTTACTTGAATCTTTCAATTTCACCTCAAGTTCACCTATCCTACATTCAAGTACTCGTTTAGAATCCTCAAACTCTAAAAGCTCCTTTTTCATAGTCTCCATCAACCCTTTAAGACTATCTCTCTCACCCTCGACGTACTCAAGCTTCTCTTTCAAAATTTTCGCATGAGCCCTAAGTTCTTTAACTAAAAAATCATTATTTTTTATGGCACACTCTTTCAACTGAGCTTTCAATTTCAAACTTTATTTCTTTATTTTCAAAGTTTCAGCATAAAGTTCATTGAAAGCAGTTTGCAAGTCATGCTCATATACACTTTCCTCCTCACTTTCATCCACACTCCCATCCCCTTCACTATCACTAATCACATGGATGGGAAACTCTCGCCTAGAAGCATAAAAAACTTCTTCTTCCGAATCACAATCACTAAGGGTAGAAACATGAGAAATCGATTTATTCAATTTCTTCTTTAAATTTGTGGTACACTCATGTAACGTGTGACCAACACCCTCACAACAAGGACACCTCTCAGATTCGTTTTCAACAGAAGATTTAAAACAAGAGTTCGTGTGAATTTTCCAATTAATTTTTTCAAAAATTTGACATAGAAGATCATCAACACCATCAAAAGCCATTTTTGCAAAATCAGGATCAAAACACAATAACTTAGTGCAACCCGCTCTGATACCAATTTGACGACGTGAGCGGTCAAATTGTATCAAAAAATAAATCCTTTAAAAATCAGGATCACGCGATAAATTAGCGTAACCTGCTCTGATACCAATTTGAGAGTGCAGCTGCAGCGGAAATATTGCGACTTCTCAAATAAAAACCAATTTTAATTAATCCCAAATTTTATTTAAACCCTAAGACATGCATCTAGATGATTTATCAAATAAAATATAGCATGCATGATAAAAACAAACAAATTTCAGGAAAAATCCCCCACAGGGGCAAAACCATTTATTTTCACTATAATTTGTAAGAAAACGGCTTACAATCGGATTACAATGAAAATACAAGTGACTAAGAATTACCCTCAGGTATCGGATTCTGTAGTCGCGGATGGAAATACCCCTTTCCAGTAGGGCTGCAATGAAGAAGAAGAACGGTCTCCTCCACAAGGGTTGAACAGCAAAAGTGCGTTCTTGGGTTGCAAAGTGATTCACAAAGGTATGGAATTTGTGTGAATCAAAGGTATGAATCAATGGACTCAAATACCATGAAGACTTTAGAGTTTTGGAACTCATAAAATCGTGTAGAAGTCTTGAAAAATAACTCTCCCGAAGTTGATATAAATAAGAGGACTCTAGCCATAAAAATCGGAACACGGTCTGTTTGAAGTTATCCCAGGCGGACCGGTCCGGGTCTGAGGCGGATCGGTCCGGTTGACATCGGATCGGTTCTTTTATTGAAGGTGGATCGGTTCGGATGACATCGGATCGGTTCGGATTTCAGCTTCACCGGTTTGCCATCGGTCCGGGGTATACTGGCCTTCAGCATAACGGATCGGTCCTTTTATTTTGGCCGGACCGGTCCGGTCCTCAGAAACCAGATTCATTCAAGGAATTCTCTCCATCTTCAAAGGGACATATCTTCTTCACCGTAGCTCGGAATGAGACGCCGTTTCTTCCAGTATCTTTGTTGCGGCAAGCTCTTCAACTTTACAGTTGACCTATCCTCCGGACGGTGGAAGTACAATTACCAAATTTCCCTTGAACTTCCATATCGGGACTTCTTTCATTGATTTTACTTCTCTTGCATACCACTAGCATATAGACCCTAAAAGCATGGTACGTGAAGCCGTTGAGGCCGATGTGGGACACATGATGGAGATGATGGATGCTTGATTCTCGGAATTCGGATTGGGGCCGTCATATGTGATCGTGTAGAGACGTGCCAAATGTAACGGCGTACGACATACAAAACAGTAAGATAACGGACATGAAAAAAATGTCCTTACAATTTTTTTTTATGAAACTTCATGTTTATGATCTCCACGGTGAGAAGATCATCTCAAATTTTTTTCATCATAAATTTAATAAAAAAAACGTTGAGATGAAGTGATATGTCAAAAAATAGTATAAATATATATATTTTCAACCGTTGAAAGTTTGGGTCGGCGTCAGCCACCTCATTGATTGAATTTTTTGATGAAACTTAATGTCTCACCGTCCAGATCATATCCATGAAATTTCATCTAAAAATTCAATTAAAAAAAGTTTGTGAGATGATCGTCAAAATTTTAACAGTCGAAAATGCATATTTTGTACCTTTTTTTATGTATCACCTCATCTCAACGGTTTTTTTATTGAATTTTTTGATGAAAAAAGTTGAAGATGATCTTCTCAAAGATCATATTCATAAAGTTTCATAAAAAAAATTAATTTTTTACTATTTTAAAAAAATAGTATGTATTAAAATTTGCACTATAAAAAATTCTTAAGGGAGGGAGCCTATACAAGGAGTGTATTGATGAATGATAATAACATGTGTTCGGTAATTGTCTCTTGATTGTTTATTCGTTTATCTCATGGGGCACAATTTATGAGTACCCTTTTAGGAGTTGGGCATATGAACAAATGACTTGAAAAAAGAATTGTGAGGTCATCTTAGAAAATTACTGTAGAAACAAGGAATTTCTAAATGCATTGTAAATAGAATTTTGAGGGCATCATAGAAAATAACACTAAAACCAAGGAATTTCAACAGGCAGTTAAGGCTGTAAATTGAATCAAGTAACTCGAGATTGATTATTGTTCAATGATAAAAAATCAATTCGTGAGATAAACGAGTCAAACTCAAGGAGTCGTTCAATTTTTAAGTTGATTTTAAGCAACTCACCACTCAGCCCTAGTTCGCCTAGAGTATATACATGCCTGTGATTGAAATAAATGCACTCTACACAAGGATATGACACAATTTTTCGCAACTCCTCCAAAAGAAAAGAAAAAAAAAGGATCAAATATTAAAAAAAAATTCAAATATTTTTTAATACACATTTAGTTCAAATTTTTTATTTTGTATTAAAAAGTCACTTATTCTCTTATTTTTAAAGAGGTCTTTTTGACATGGTGAAGAACTTTTTGGTTCAAAATAAAAAGGTTTGAACTAAATGTGTATTAAAAAAAGTTCGAGGAACTATTTGGTATATTCCCAAAAAAAAAAATCATGCAACAATTTAACATTAAATCCTTTTGACAACCAAACATAGGCTAATGACCATGTAAGAGATAAGTTAGGAGTAACTCATATTAGCGATAAATTAAGAAAAAGTAAACTTATTACGGACATGTGTTGCATAGATCATTATATGCACCTATAATTAGAAAAAGATTATTGAAAAATAGAGGATAAAAGATAAAAGGAGTCATCTTTAAGCTATCTTGAGAAAAAATTATTAGAAAAGATTTTAAAAAATTAAATTTAAATAATAATATTGTTTATAATAAATTATAATCGAAAAGAAAAATTCACATAATTGCTCTATGTAATGAAATTAAGGCAAAAGATGAAATTATTGTTGTTGATGATGATGATGATGATGATGATGATGATGATGAAATAGAGGCTAACCATAAAATCATGTCCATGAAATATCTTGGTGGGATAGTAATAATCATGACATCGTCATTTTCTCGATCCATCTATGT
This sequence comes from Sambucus nigra, assembly GCA_949130495.1. NCBI lineage: Eukaryota > Viridiplantae > Streptophyta > Magnoliopsida > Dipsacales > Adoxaceae > Sambucus > Sambucus nigra. The sequence continues at coordinate 167,199,458 of OX422210.1, read as the reverse complement.
GATATCAAATGGTGTCGCCAAACAACATGCACACACAATGAAAAGGTTGCGCAATTACCAAGTTAACTACAGGTTAAAAAAAACACAGACACTAACAGTAGCAACTGACCTTTTTTTTTTTTTTTTTTTGGTAAACATAGAAATTAGATTAAAGGATTATAACAAGATTACAATGCAATGAAACATAAGCCATAGAGGCAACCACCAGCACCATCACAAAAGAGACAACAACAACGGGAGACAAGGGTCCCATTTACATCAAAGGATTTTTCAGGATCCACCGCAAGCCAACTGGCACCTCTTCGATTTCCACAAATGCTTCCTCCTGGACTTTCGCCTCGCGCGCCAACCAGTCCGCACCCCGAATCATACCAGGGTTAGCATAGATGAAGTCCACACCCACGGTCCTCATGAGTTCATAAAAATCAATCCTGATATTCTCAAATTCAGTCTCCCGGTACTGTACCCCCTTGAATATCTCGATTAGCTCATGCGAGTTGGTATCCACAAGAATATCCCTCCACCCGCGCATCTTCACCAGATTAAGGTTGTGATAGAGGCCTTGCATCAATGCACGAAGGAGAGATGGGGTACCTCTAAGTCGACCATAGAAATCGACCTTCCAATGCCCCGTGTCATCCAGGATATAACCACCAAACGAGGCAGTGAGGTAAGTGGGATCAGAACAAGCCTGAAGGGCAACCCTGGTTTTACCCCTATCAGTATGGTCGAGGAGACAGAGAAGAGCCTCTGGGACCACGTCATACTCCGCATAGTCATGTGTCTGACATCTCCCAAGCCTAGCCAGGCCATCCGCCCATAAGTTGTTAGAACGTCTGATATGGGTGACTTTTATGTCCATCTCGGTCATGATAGCCATACATTCCTCAATGATATTAGTCTCTGGGTGGTTCTGATGGCCCTGTCTGTTGAGGATATGCACGGCCTCCAAGCAGTCGCTACGAAGTAAGCACCCAGTCCAGCCCTTAATTTTTGCCAGATTCAAACCATGAAGAATTCCCACGAATTCGGCCCTGATGGGGTTGTTATCACCGATAATCTTTCCGTTGAATCCCAGGATCCACCGTAGCTCGTTGCTGCTGACCACTCCACCAAATCCACCAAGTTTGCTAAACGGATCATAGCTGCCATCAATGAAAATCTCATATCCTGCAAAAGTATCATCACTAGGGGAGATGTTAGGAATATAACCCGGGCTATGGTAAATACTAGCTTTAGTAAGAATGTTGAACTGTATCTCCCTAGAGAGGGTACTAGAGCTCGTACAAACCATATTCGGGGTAATATTAGACTTATTAAAGATGCGTTTATTGCGTGCAGTCCAAATGTGCCAAAGAGTGGTGATAAAAAAAACATTGCCATTCTGGACCGGATTGTCCCATATGTTCTCACTAATCCAGTCCACAAAATAAGTATTTTTAGAAATATTCCACATATGAGGGGAGTAGATTGTTTCCCACACCGCAGTGGCAAGGTGACAATTTCTGAGAACATGTTCAATATCTTCATCAAACTTACAAAACTCACACTTATTGGACTTAACAAGGCGTCTTTTAAATCTTTGGCAATTTGTGAGCAATTTATTATGAAATGTGAGCCAGAGGAAAGTTTTGAGTTTTGGGGGAATTTTAAGCTTCCAAATAAGTTTTCAGTTAATAAGGGAAGAAGTATTAAGGTCAAGATTAACCAGGGATTCATAGGCCGTTTTTATAGTAAACTTTCCATTGGCAGCTGGGCCCCAACTAGGGAAGTCAAATTTACCGGGAGTGTGGGGTAGGGGAGTATTAAAAATTAACTTAGCAATATCATGACTGAAGGATTCAGTAATCAGATGTTCGTTCCAGGCCCCATCTTTGATTAGATCACAAACACGAGACACATGGATGTTGTTATGTGCTCTAAGTATGGGGGAATTACCCACCCACCAATCATTGAAGATGTGAGTAGACATCCCGTCACCAATCACCCATTTGGTATTTTTAACAATATCTTTTTTACATTTAAGGATTCCCCTCCAGATATGGGAAGCCTGCGTTTTCCTGGTCCAGTTGTCGGGGTTATTATGAGTCTTGTACTTCGCACTAAGCACCCGAACCCATAGAGAGTTTTTATCATTGAGAATTTTCCAACCAATCTTAGAGACGATGGCACGATTGTTCTCATCACTACTCTTGATCCCCAGACCACCCAAGTCTTTGGGGCGACACACAGTACTCCAATTTATAAGGTGAATCTTTCTCTTGTCCTCCCTGTCTCCCCAGAGGAAATTCCTGTTAATTTTGTCAAGTTTCTCGTTGATAGTTCTAGGGAAAATCGCGGTTTGCATATTATAGACGGGGATGGTAGAAGTGACAGCATTGATAAGGGTGGTCCTACCGGCTAAGGATAGGAGGTTGGCTTTCCAACCCGATAGACGCTTTTGGACCTTATCAATGATATAATTGAAGTGGTTGGTAGTGACCTTACCATGGATGAGATTGGCGTCAAGATACATGCCAAGGTCTTTAGTGATATTAATCCCGCAACTTCTACCTATGTTGCAAGCACTCAACTTGGAGATATTAGGGGATACATAAATTTTAGATTTCGAGAGGCTGAGGGTTTGGCCAGAGATATCACAAAAATAATTAAGGGTTTGCATGACCACGTCGCAACTGGTGGGGGAGGCTTCCGAGAACAAAATAAGGTCGTCGGCAAAGAATAGATGGGAGACGGTCGGGCCGTTGGGCGAGGCTTTAAGACCTTTCCAACTCCCCTGCTCCACCTGAAAGTTGATGGCGGCGCCCAGATACTCCATGCACATGACAAACAAATATGGGGACAAGGGGTCACCTTGTCGAAGGCCTCTAGAAGGTCTGAAACTGGGGAGAGGTGACCCATTCCATAGGACAGAAGTGGACGCGCTAGTGATGCAACTGAGGATAAGGCTTCTGAGTTTCGGGCTGACGTTGAACCATAAGAGGACACGGTTCAGGAAATCCCAGCTGATCTTATCATATGATTTCTCAAGGTCAATTTTGAAAATGGCACCCCCTTTCTTTCCTTTCTTGAGATTGAGGGAGTAGATAATTTCCTGGGTTATAACAATGTTATCCTAGGTCTGACGACCAGGTAAGAAACTAGCTTGATTAGGGCTGATAACTCTACAGAGGATCGGGCGGAGTCTATTGACAATGGTCTTAGCTATGACTTTATAAGGCACATTGCAGAGAGTGATAGGTCGGAATTGGGTGATATTTTCGGGGTTGTCAATTTTGGGGATCAAGGTGATATGACTCGAGTTAGCCTCTTCAGGGAAGGTTTGGGAGTTAAAGCGATCGTTCAAGAAATTGAAGAGGTTGGTTTTGGTGGTCTCCCAGAAAGTGTGGTAGAACAACGGTTGGATACCATCTGGGCCAGGGGCTTTAAGCCCACTCATACTAAACACGCCCCTCTTGACCTCCTCCAGTGATAGGGGGAGGTCGAGACTGGTGTTATCGCGCTCATGAAAACGTGGGTGGTTGAAGTCTAGTAACGCCTCAGTGTGGGTGGGGTTGTTGGGATTGGAGAACATGGATGAAAAGTAGCTATTAGTATGAAGGGCGATAGTGGCACAGTTATCGACCCACTCCCCGTTGATTTTAATACGGTCAATCTTGTTACGACGCCTCCTAATAATAGTGGATGTGTGAAAAAATTTGGTGTTTTTATCCCCCTCGCTAAGCCACCTAATGCGGGATTTTTGTTTCCAGAGGAGTTCTTCGTGACGCAGAATGCCATTGTACTCATTTTTAAGATGTTTTTCGAGAATATTAAGGTTGTGGGAGAACTGTTTCTCCTGGGCAATTTGAATACCATTTAGTCTACGAAGGATATGTTTTTTGTTGTAATTAATATTGCCGAAGCTAGAATGGTTCCAATGTTTTATAATGGGGATACAGTTATCGATGTTTTGGAAGAATCCAAGTCTACAATTCCAAGTATTCAAGATAATATTATGGAAATCAATACGCTCAAACCAGCATGCAAGTAGTCTAAAGGGACGTGGTATATGGATGGAAGAAATTTTACCTTCGAGACGGGTAAGCATGGGGCAGTGATCAGACGCAGTGCGGGGGATGTTCTCAACAACAGCATCCGGAAATAGAAGTCGCCAAGCAGGGTTTTCCATGGTCCTATCCAGTCTAACAAGGGTATTCGCAAACCCATCCCTACAATTGGTCCAAGTGAGGCGGGGGCCCGTACTACCGAGGTCCGTGAGGTTGCAATTATTCACATTCTCCACAAATTTGTTACATCTAGGATCTTTTTTATGATTGGAGAAGCTTCTCTTCTCAGAAGCATCGGAGTGATCATTAAAATCGCCCGTGGCAAGCCAGGGTGTGTCAAGCCCCTGGGCCAGGTTTTTGAGATTGTTCCAGAGTGTTTGGCGGAGGGTATAGGACAGGCTAGCATAAATGGCTGAAAGGAGCCAATCATCATAATTCTTGAGGGTGGCGAGGAGATGAATGGCCTGGTCGGTGACATCAATGGTACGAAGTTGTATGGTACATTGGTTCCATAAAACCCAAATACCCCCGGAACGGCCTTTAGCCTCGGATATCTCCCAGTTAGTGAACCCCAACCCTTCGAAAAAGCTCGAGAAGTTGTGAAACGCAGTTTGGGTTTCCGTCAGGATGACGACATTGGGGTGAAAATTATTCCAAATTTCGGTGAAAGTGGGCTTGAAAAGGGGTTTCCCGGCCCCTCTGCAATTCCAGGTTAGTACAGACATAGAAAACAGATTATTAGAGATGAGAAGTTCCTCTTCGGAAGGCCAGGGGAGGAAATTTTTAATCCTACAGATGGATTCATTGGTTGAGGGGACTTCTAACAGCCTCCCCATCAATACCTTCACATTCTCCTTGTCCTCCAGCACCCGAAGAGAAATGCGTACTTGTGCTACATTCCATTTTATCATTATGAAGAACACCATCTCCTCCTCTAGATCTATGGTGAACTGCTTCCTCTCTCCTAACATCATCAAATACCTGATTGGAAGGCTGCCTAACATGGCAATAGGGAACGGAGGGGGGTTCATTTGGGAGCGAGAGGGGGTCAGGTGGTTTATCAGGCTTGGCAGTGGGTTTACTAACATTGTTGTGCAGTGGGGAGGGGCTAACAGATTTTAAATAGTGGTGGGGGGAGGGGGGTAGGTAGGAGTCAGTAGTGTTAAGAGTAATACCAGTAATATTAGTACTGACAGCCTTATTAATGCTATTAGAGTTATAAACATGGGTACATACCTCATTGCTGCTAACCGAAGACTTACCTGTGGTGTCCATCGTCCGTATGACGTTTTCAGAGTGGGGAGTCCCAAAGTTGGATCCTCGTACCTTAATGTTTAGATTTTCCTGTGCCAAAGTGGAAGTATTCTTTGTCGTTTCTTCCTGCCGTGTCGTCAGTTGGGGCGCCACATTAGTATGAGTACTCAGTCATCTGGTTATTGGCAGCAGTGGGCCCACGGTTCATGTAGTCACCTAGGATAACGTTAGTCATTCGTCTTTTCTCTTGTGGGTTATAATTATTATTTTTGAGCTGGGTTTTACTTTTGGCGGTAGTCTGATTATAGGGGCGTGGGTTTGCAGCAGATTTGACATGGGCTAGACTATTAAACCTATTCCCAGTGCTTCCTATATTATTTTCGGCTGTAGGTGTCCTTTCATTAGCATAGGGTCGCCGTCCAAAATTAAATTGGTTTCTCTTTTTCACCAGCATCCATGGACCGAAGGTACCCTCTTCCTGACCATCTGTCATATTTTCAGACGTCGTTCCAGTAGTTTTCCCCAAGGTGGATAGGTTACCGTTGGCACTAGGCGGAGTGGTTTGCCCTCTGATATCGTTTCAATCCACCGGAGGATATGGCATCCGTATTCCGGCAGAATCAGTTTCACTACTCGGGGGTCTTCTTACCGTGCAAAGTTCGCTTTTATGCCTAATTCTTCCACAAGAGAAGCAGAGGTAAGGGAGAAATTCGTATTCCACCCTGTATTTTCTCCCATCCAGCTTATAGCACGGTATCAGTGGTTTAGAAATGTCCACTTCGACGCATATACGGGCGTATTTACCTCTGGTAGAGGAGACAGAATTGAAGTTTGTTTTTATTGGTTTCCCTAGCTTGCTCCCAATGTGGAAGAGCGTTTTTTCATCGAACCATTCAATGGGAAGCCATGGAAGCCTTGCCCAGAGAGCTGTTGATATGTTAGTGTTATCAGCTGGGTTGAAATTGGGAGTCCATTTCCTCACAATAAGATAGTGACCATTGATTATCCAAGGCCCACCTGTTAAAACGCTGAAATAGTCATCTATCATGGTGAACTTGAATAGAAAGTGCCCCTCCTCAAGATCAATTATTTCATACTCCCCCTGTAGGCTCCAGATTGTAGGAACTTTGTTTGCCAGTAGTTTGAATCCAATATTTCTACCAAGAAGGCTGACAATAACACTCTGCTTCCATCTATTCCTTAGTTTTTCCACATGGTTCTTTGGGATGGAGACAGTAGGGCAGAGTGGATCAACTTCTTCATCCGGATCATGATTGAGGTCAAGGTCCCCTTGGGAGTTTTGTTCAGTATCATCGTCGGACCATGACCCAGTGAGGTCGTCAAAGTAGATGTATGTGTTTTGAGCAATCTTGCTTTCAACTGCATCTTTGTAGGACCGAGAAGTAGGGTGCGGGACGTCTGTAGACTGTGGGGTATTTTTTGAACCTTGGACGGTGTTTATATCCTCCAAAGAGGGTGGTGGGGGAATAACATCACACTCCATCTCCATATCCCCATTACCAAGCATGTCAATGGGTTCTTCATGATGCTCCTTTTGTTTCTTCTTGTTATGTACTCTAATACCATCTTCTTCTTCTTTCGAAGTGTCTGCCTCTGATAGTGGTGGCCGGCAGTAGAACCCCGCCCCACCATGGGAAGTCATCTAATAGTTTTTCTAGAGAGAGGATAGAGCGTGGAAGATTTTTTTTTTTTACTGATTCATATCATGGTACACGCTAATTAGCTCTAGGCCAAAGCCTTTTAAGTAGCAACTGACCTATAGTTCCCTTATTTTGGCTGATTGTGAATAATAATGACAATACTCCATACCTTGCATCCCTCTCTCTTTTTGGTCCAATCTTGGACTAAAACTTCTGTGTACTAATAATAGAAATAACCTGCAGCCTAATATTTGGTGTTTCACTCTTTTGGAATTGATCCCCCCACCATTTTGCGTATTTCTCCCCCATTAAGTTACCATTTGTTTGCTTAACTGTGCGACTCATTCCTATTCTTTGCATCGGTGCTTTTGCACTTGTTTTAGCAATTCACAAACCCCCTCGTTCCTTTGTTTTTTTCCCATTTATGATGAGATCAACCTAGTTGGGACCATCACAAGTATTTTGGCCTCTTTAGGACACTTTTGTACAAGCCATTTATATAAGGCTCTAGTTTTTCTTCTTATTTTGGGGTTTTTGTCTGCTTGTAATCTCTTCTTTTGTTTTTAATGAAGAAAAATGATACACAACCCGGCCTTTTAACACATACTAAGTACCTACTGCTTATGTGGACACCACTAATCAAACTCAACTATTTTTTTATCAATTTTTTGTTGGTTGTTTTAGTTTATAATATATTTTAACTTATAAAACTAGGAATAATACTAACCGGAATTAAAATAAAACCCCAAAAATCAGCAAATTCAATCAAAATATGTTTTTTTTTAAATAAAAAATTATTATAATAAAAAAAAAAAATTTATTTTAACTCATTTAATCTCTTAAATACCCATTTATCAAATATTATCTTATTTTTAAAGGTTCGCGCCAGCGGCACCCCTTATTTTTAAACTTAATTTCTTTAATTATTTTTAACTCATTTAGTCCCCACAAACACCCATTTACCCAATATTTTCTTATTTTTAAAGGTTCACGCCAGCGACACCCATTATTTTTAAACATAATTTTTTTAAATTATTTTTAACTCATTTAGTCCCTCAATTACCCATTTACCCAATATTATCTTATTTTTAAAGGTTCGCGCCAGGGACACCCCTTATTTTTAAACTTAATTTTTAAATTTTTTTTAACTCAGTTACTCCCTCAAACAACCATTTACCCAATGTTCTCTTATTTTTAAATATCCGCTCCAGCGGCACCCCTATTTTTAAACTTAATTTTTTAAAATTATTTTTAAATCATTTAGTCCCTCAAACGCCCATTTACCCAATATTCTCGTATTTTTAAAGGTCCGCGTCAGCGGCAACCCTGATTTTCAAACTTAATTTTTATTTTAGTTTTACAATATTTTAAAAAAATTATTTCTTAAAACAGTTTAAAATGTATAAATTGTTTGTTTTTGTTTTTGTTTTTATTTTTATTAAACTAACTTTTATTTTTTAAAACAGTTTTTTTCAATTTTTTTTAATTAAAATAGTGTTTTTTAACAATATAGTTTTTCTAATTTATGAAAAATATTCTTTTCTATCAAAACAGATTTTTTAAATTAAAAAAAAAAAGTCAAATAGCTTTGTTAAGAACTATACCATATTTTCTCAAAAAAAAAAGCATCCAATAAAAGAGTGCCAAGTTGCCAACTAACAACATGTACTAAACGTTCTCTTAATTTAAGTAAAAAATATAAACATATTTTTTTAACACAAAGTCATCAAATCTTATAGTCATATAAAATTTAAATGTTTTTAATGAGCAAAATTTTCTATTACTTGATAATTACATAAAAATTAGTATTAAATTTTCATAAAAAACTAATTGACATTAAATACACTTATATAAAGTAAATATTATTAAACATTTTATGATATACTACTATTTTCATAAGAATTGTGCTAAAAATAAATTTGACATACTTTCTTGTCGAAAATTTTCGTGCACAATGATATAACTTAATGTGGGACTTAGACTTAGCCAAAACTAAAACAATATAAAATTTTACATGTTTAGGTGACATGTTTGTAAAAAATAATTGTGTCGTGGCGTTTTATAATTGAGTCGTGTTCGTATTGGGTAAAATTAAGATTTCATGTTGTGCTAGTTTATTTGGGTCGTATAGGGGTTGGGTAATAATAATTGTGTCATGTTTTAATTCGGTCATGTTTGTGTTAGATAAACTTTTAAGATATTTGTGTCGTTTTAATTCGGATCGTGTTCGTATTGAGTAAAAAATATTTGTGTTATGTCGTGTTTTAGTTGACTTGTGTTCGTGTTATATAAAAATAATACGAATTTATGTATTATTGCATTCTATTTGAGTCGTATTCATGTGAAATAAAAAAAATAGTTTTTTATAGCTTCGAGTCTAGTAGTTTTTGTTATTTAGAGTTTGGGTTTATTTGTTTTCATTTTAGTTGGTTGGGGTTCAAAACTGACTAAAATCGTTAGTTGACCGTTTTTTACTTAACACGAACATGAGTCATTTAAAACACGACAAAATACAATGTAGGAATTCAATTTTACCTGAAATGAAAACGGCACAATTAAAACATGAGACAATGTAGGAATTCAATTTTCACTCTTCATATGAAGAAATAGATAATTTTTTATGCGCCTACAATCAGGGGCATATTGTTTTTTTTTCTTTCCTAGATTATTTTTAATAATTTTATTTATGTTTGCTCTTACATGATATTTGGAGGGATGAAACAATTAGAGTTGTTGTTTTAAGGAATCCTATAATTTTGTTGTTTTAAAAAAAAAAAACTTAAATGAGTGAGCATGATAATTTTTTCATGGCAAATTGTGTTTATCAAATGCACGCAAAAGTGTTTCTTCAACTTTGAAAAAAAAAGAGCTTAAAAATATATTAATACCCCCATAATCCCTAAACTAAAATCAATAAAATAGGTGTTATGACATTTAATACTCTATTTTTTAAAATTATTTTGGGTACATTTAGGAGGTTTTAACTCTTATTAAAAAAAAAAATAGAGTAATTCTTTAAATTTGAAAAAAAAAAACAGTTTTAAAATTAAAATAAAAAACATTTTTTTTACTTTTTATTTTCAAGTTATAAAAGACACATGGATGATTTTTGTTTGAATTGGGATGGTATTTCTATCCAACTCAACAAAGCCGGTACTGAGTATGTACTAGGGCCGGGTAGTGTAGCACTGCTCTTTAATGAATTAACTCCTTGGAAATTCTGTTAAAAAAAAAAACTAAACCCTAAACCCTACGGTGCTCAACCCAAATGAGGACACGACCCGTATGCACATTTAAGATTCTTCTCTCTATAGTGGGACACGTGGGACACGTATCGAATACGTGTCGTGTCCTCACTTGTGTTGAGTATGGACACGTGGTACCTTCCACGCATGGTACAATTTCTCCCAAAATATAGTTACTTTCTTTAGAGTCATCAAGACAGCATACCCGGAACTATATTATTAAAGGAATGTATTAAAGAATAAAAGAAGCACCCAGATCACACCTCCTAGCAATTCAACAGCCAGTACTCGCTCTCTCTGGTCTACTCTATAATTGAGTGCACTGAGAGTTAGTAACATATACACAAACAAAAAACAAAAGTGGAAGAATCAGGAAAACCATGAGTTGTGTCTCTCAAGTCTAAAGCTTCTTTTGAAATCCCGAATGCAAAGAATTTGATTATAAATGTCCCACACCCCACTTTCCTCCCCCACTCTACAATTCTCTCCATACACTTCGTTTCTTGCTTTTATTATTATTTACCTTTTGATATCTTGGATATCTATAAGTCAACCATCTTGAACCCAATATAAATATGTGAAGTCTCAGTACGTACCAATCAAACACAACACAAAGAAGTGTGAGCTCAGGCTTCTCCCCTATATTTCTGTTTTCATTTACTATAATTATCTTTAGAAGTGTGTTTGGAGGTAATAGTGATGGAATGTGAAGATGTTGCATCAGCCCCTTCTACACCCGCAACACCAGGTACTCCAGGTGCTCCTCTCTTTGGTGGGTTCAAAGCAGAGAAAAGTAGCAATGCCAGAAGATCCCTGCTTAAGAGCTGCAAATGCTTCAGTGTTGAAGCTTGGGCCTTGGAGGAGGGCACCTTACCCTCTGTCTCATGCTCATTGCCCCCTCCTCCTGTCTCTCTTGCAAGAAAGGTCTCTCTCTCTCTCTCGTGGATCTGGGGTGACTGCACCACCCCACCCCACGCTCATTAGAAAAGGAAAAAAAAATCTTTTATAATAGTAACCACCAACTCTTGCCGATGCATATGTAGTATTATCAGGCAGATATATAAATTTTAACTAAATGTGAAGTTCCTGGATCCGTCTACGTATTTATAATAATATATAGGTTGATGAAAAACAGGTGGGAGCTGAGTTCATCGGCACCCTCATACTGATATTTGCAGCGACAGCCACAGCTATAGTGGACCAGAAAACACGAGGATCTGAAACCCTTATTGGGCTGTCCGCGTCCGCGGGCCTGGCTGTGATGATTGTAATACTGTCAACTGGGCACATATCGGGGGCCCATCTAAACCCAGCTGTCACCATTGCCTTCGCTGCTCTCAGGCATTTCCCATGGAAGCATGTAAGTTAACCTCCACCTTTATAGTGGCTAGATCTTCCTAGTAGTACTGTTAGTGTAAATTACTCACTTTGATGGGTCCAATTTTCCAATGTTTTGGGCCGGTGGGGATAGGTGCCAATGTACATAGGGGCACAAGTGATGGCCTCATTGGCAGCTGCATTTGGGCTGAAGCTGATATTTCACCCTATAATGGGTGGGGGAGTAACTGTTCCTTCAGGGGACCATGCTCAAGCTTTTGCTTTGGAGTTCATTATTAGCTTCAACCTCATGTTTGTTGTCACTGCTGTGGCCACCGACACTAGAGCTGTAAGCCTGCTTCTTTGCATATCTCCCCCCTTGTTTTCCTCTTCAAAATGCAAAAATATTCAACAAGATCTAGCTGTCCAGAAGCTGTTATTTAGCTAGAGCCAGAATAGACGAGAGAAAATGGGACTGATGTCCAAATTTATTCTTACAAGTTTATTAATTGCAAGATAAACCCTACTGTTTGGGGTCATTATTTAAGTCTCCCTTTCCCTTTTCATTGTTTTGATTTGAACCCCCGAACTCTGTCCAAATTACTTGACAAAATGCCAAGTCAACAGCACATATGACATGCCTTTAAAGCTACCCAATTATCTGAGGCCGCGTGGAAGCGGAAAACTATTTACATTATAAAAAAATATCCAAAAAATTATTTTTTATTAAAATTTTCAGATATATACTTAATATTATGTAATTAATCAGTTTTAGATAATTAAACTTTGTGTTTTATATTTAATTCTAAATGATAATGCATACAAATGCATACAGCATATATAAACACACACTTCTCCGCCCTTCCCCCCTCCAGCTCCACCACACCCTGACACCACTTACCTTCCAGATCTGAGTTCTGAGGGCCTTTTACAAGAAAACAAAAGGTTATGCTACATCATATGACGCATTCTCATAAGTCAATATTCCATTAAGTAATTGGAACATAGTTAGACAAAAAGTTGAAGTTAAATGACTAACATCTTTGGGGTTTAATTTGAAATAATTAAAACTCTCGGGAGACTTTGGAATACCCCCAAAATTTAGGGTGTTTCTTAAAATTAAGCATCTTTATTCATTTATTGCTAGAACCAAGAGACAAAGGTCAATGGTAATAGTTGACAGATGCTGAGTCTTTGAGGTCAATCAAGGTTAATTAGAAAAGTAGTATTCCCTTCTCCTCATTTGTTTCACGTTCCTCTTGAATTCTAGGAAATTAAAATAGTAATCGCGTAATATTCAAATGTATCTTTGTTTGTTTTTATATTTTATCACATATCATTTTTTTCTGTAAAAAAAAGGAAGTCAACTGTCAGAACAAGGCAATAGACAGATGACATCTGCTGTACAGGTTCATTTGCTACCTGCAAGAAACCTTTACAGCAAGTATTCCATGTGAGTATGAAGTCTGAACGTGATGTGCAAAAGGAAGATGAGTGACAACAATAACATGCTCTTAGATTTGTAATAAACCACGTGCTGCATCGGAGTAGGGGGAGGAAAAGTAGTTCGAAAGGGAAGCAATTTTAATATAATTACTTCTTAAACTTAACCAATAAAATCTTAACTATATACATATATTTATCTAATGTATAATTAAAAATTGGGAAAAAAAATTAATACTTGTATAACTGTTCTCATTTTAAAGAGGGGGGGACTTCCATAATATATCCATATTTGATTTCTGAGCTCAATTTTAGTATTAATAACAAACTTAACTAATACATATGCACTTTTTCATATTTGGGATTGCTATTAGTACTAGCTTAATTTTTTAACAAAGTTAAGGTGGGCAATGATGCTCTTCAACTACACATGGCTCAGCCACTGATCACATGAGCTATTTGTCATAACATAATTGTTCCCATACAAATATTGCCAATTAGGCTTCATTTTGAATATTGCCAATTAAAAAAACTGACATATTTTGACCGAATTTTTTAAATAGTAAAAAAAATCATTTTAATCTGATTTTTAGGAGTTCCCTGAAATATTTAAATACCACATAAAAAAAATCAACTCAAATATAACTTTTTGGATCTCACAAGTGACTGGTTGTGTGTGTGTGTGTTTGTGTGTGTATATTCACGAGTTGTAAAAGTAAATACTGAAAATTTGTGATAAAAGAATTAACTTGAACAAGTTTGGCTTGAGAGAATATATATAAATAAATGAAAGATGATATTTATAAAGAGAGAGAGAGATAAGAGGGAAACATATTTGCATGAGCCTACCACGAACCTACTAATTAATTGTACAGTCTTGTGCTGAACACAGAATATAGATGATATTTTACCAAACCTTATTCAAACATGATATTTTTCAGTGAAATAACATCCCATGAATAGAATCCACTAACATGACTCTAATCTGATGCAGCTAGGAGAGCTGGCCGGAATTGCTGTGGGAGCTACGGTCATGCTCAACATCCTCATAGCCGGGTAACATCCCAACTCCCACCTTCCAAATTATAGTTCCTCAAAATTTTGTTCCATTTTCTCTCTTTTTTATTCTTTCATTTTCCATCTTAGAACCGAACATGTATACTAATCGAGTTTTTTGAATACCCTGATACTATTTCTTAACAAAGAATATATTAATTCCCAATTTCTTTTTTTGTGCTGTCAATAACCCCTTGATCTTTGTCACTAAAAAGTCTTCAAAAGAGTATTTGAAATAACAAACATAGTTCAAGGGTTATTGGGACATTCAGAGTGTGCTAAATAAGCATAATCAAGTGGTAGGTCCCAAGTTCATTTTTATGCTGACAATATAATGGCACAAACTGTAAAGTTGAAAATGGCATGGATACTTAGTGAAGTAGGATGGCAGTAGGAGAGCTCAAGATAGTAAAAACTAAAAATTGACAACTCATATAATAAACTTATAAATAATTGATTAGAAATAGAAAAGAAAAAAAAAAATTGTCATGTTTAATCTAAGCAAAGAACAATCCACATTCAATTTTCAAGTGGAGACATTGAATAAGCCTCATAACAAATATTGAAGAATATTAATGTTGAAAATTGTTCCTTACTGTTGAGGTATTTTCTTTTTTCTGGGTGAACGTATTTGTATAGGGAAACTACAGGGGCTTCAATGAATCCAGTTAGAACACTCGGGCCCGCAATAGCTGCAAAGAACTTCAAAGGCATATGGATCTACCTTACTGCTCCCATCCTTGGGGCCCTGGCTGGGGCAGGTATTTACTCTGCAGTTAAGCTGCCGGATGAAGATGGCAACACTCTTGAAAAGCCTTCAACAGCACCACATAGTTTTAGAAGATGATGCGTCCATACTGTTATCAAGCCTGCACTAATTATTTTAAAACAGAGAAAACAGATATTAGAATGAAGATGTCAACAAGAGCAGAGACAACTATGCAATAGGGATCTGGTGGGTAAATACAATTTATAATAAAATAAAGGATATCCCATCACTGTGTGTTAATCAAATGTATAGATTGAGCTTGAAATTTCAATGGAGAAAAAGAAAAAAATCAGGGTTTGATGAATTGTAGTTTAGCTTTATCTGGGAGCAGATTTGCTATTTTGTGATTTATTGCTTATTTATTGGATTGTAAATAGGTCAGAACCATTTTAGCAGTTTTCTCTAGTTCACCATTGTAATTAAGGGCTTTTAAAGTTCTTTAAAAGTCCTACCACATATACTATCTATACTAACTGGTCTGAGGATAGGGATATAATTATACCTTTAGTCAGGGTAAGAAAAATGATAAGAATTGGACTTAGCAATGATTTGTCTTCTTGGGCGCCTGAACTAGATCTCCTACTTTATGCTATAACGGGTATTTTATTCTTTATACCGTCTGAACTATCTTGGTTGGTGACTTGCAGGTGTTCATGCTCATTAGGTAGGGCTGGCAATTTTTGACAGGATAATTCGTTTATGGTAATAACCTGAAATGACCCGAACATAACAGGATTAGCGTGTATAGATTTAAGAGTACTCAAAACTTATACTCAAATCAAAATCAACGCGACCCAAAAATGATAAGCCTAACCCGAATTGCCACCCCTATCATTAGGGGTTTGTCTTGTTTTCAATTAGAGAGACAATAGTACAAATGTATTTAAGATGAAGACCACTAAAAGACAACAAGGATAGTCCTATAGTTAGGTTCGTGGTCTTTTCAAAATTGTACCCACAGATGGCACTCTGGTTTCTTTTTTCCCCTTGTATATACTATATTCAACGTTCAAAATACTATAACTTTCTGTCAAAGCATCCATATAATTATCAATAACATTACCTATTCCTACTAGATTGTCACAAACATAAAGTGGATCACAGTTCATGTTCTGGGTCCGATGGATGTGAGCATTTAAAGAGGGTTTTTTGGTTTCTTTTTACATATTTTCTTTAGCTTAAACAGACTTTTATTTTTGTTTTGGTTGTATTGGTAGACTGCTGGTCCACTGTTTTGTTTGTACTGTTTTTGTACCTTTCCCTTTTTTAAATGAAAGCTTCGTGTTTCTGATATAAAAAAAAGATATGTCAATGACTCCATATGTTCCTTCATGGTCGGGTCAAGTGAGATAAAAACAAACACAATTCTCACAAATAAATTTTCTTAGTACACCCGGGGGTTTCCTCGTAAATCTTTCATTTCATTGCCGAAAGTTCACAAAACCATTCATATTAATCTGGAATATTGCAAAACCTCATGTGTTTAGTCATTGACACCAATGTCAATATATCCAGCAATACTTCCATCAATATCCTTGTAATTTGGGATCTCTACTTATTATCCACATCAAAATCATGTGTTTAATTATCTCCCACTTTTTGTCTTTAAATAATTTTCCATAGTTAACTCCTTGGAAGTTACTATGTCAAGGAACTGACCATATCCATGTCTAAAGCAACATATGCATATTAGCCCTTCTTTCATGCATATATCTTTCCAATGATACCTGAACCCAGGTAAAGAAAAGGATTAAAAGGGAAAGGGGGCATTCATATAAACCGTCGAACAAACTTCTGTTTTATTTTAGAGATTTTGTTATTGTCAATTTACAGATTTATGTAATATGTGAGATATAATATTGTAGCTTCAAAATATAAGTAGCATGTTAAATAGGGATTTTTTGTCATATTATAGGCAGACCCAAAACCCCTCCCTCTCCCTTAATACGGTATAGATAGAATAATCGATAGTAATAATACAAACTTGATATGTAGTTGGGACCAGAAGCAATTTAATCTACACTACACAACAACATTGATTTAAAGGCAAAATGCCTAATATCTGTCTCCAATTCTCATTTGTATTAAAAATAATAATAGTAGTTACAAAGGGAGGTCGATGGCCTTATTTATATGCTAAGTTATCTTCCTAGCCAATATAACTTTAAAAGTAAAATGACTATAGAAGGCACACTACTTTCAGCATGTTATACCAACTACTTCCATATTTTGACATTTGATTAAAAAGAGTTTGAGAAAGAATTATCCTTTCTTCTTTCCATTGACGTCATTTAGCATCAGAGCCTAGTCGCCCCATCCATTGTTGTTGTTGTTGTTGTTGTTGTTGTTGTTGTAAAACAAAAACTCGTAAACGTCACGTAGGTTCAAGAAAGGATGAACACCTCTGAACCAAACCCTTTCAAGCAACTCTTGAAAGCCATCAACCGATTGACGGACCGAATAGACGAGATGGACGCCCGAGGTTCTTCGCCGGCAACCACCATGGACCGCCCCCACACTACCCCGGTAACATCTCAAAACCCTAACCCTAATTCCCCAAGATCCACACATTCTACACCACTCCCACAAAGAAACCCTAATCTTGAAAACCCTAACCCTAAAAACATCCAAGAAAGCACCACCACTGAAGAGGTTGTCCCACCACTACAACCCGCTGGCCCACCCACCCAAAAAAATACCCAATCCAGTCAACCCGCCCCGAAACAGTCCCAAAAACCCAAAAAAAAGGTGGTCGGCTCAACAACTGCCGACCTATCCAACCGATCCCAACCGACCATCAGATCAACCCGATTTCCCCCCAAGTCAAACTCAATCCACCGAAAATCAGAATTTGCACCAGGAACAGACCGATCAACACCTACAGCTGTCCCAACAGGCCGGAATTCAATCTCAGGCCACCGGATACTTCCTTCAAAGTCGAACAATCCAAGATCCGGCCCAATCAATCCAAATTGTGCCGACAACAATGCCTGTAGCATCCACTGGCTTGGGACATGAGTTCCGACACTCAAACAGCCCCACCGAGGGTCGTTTGACATCTCTAGTGCCTTCCAACAATTTTTCAGATAATCCATCACCCCTATGTGTTCAATTGGCACCACCATTGATCGGAACTTACTCTCCCACAATTGCCAAGATGATCCGTGACATACGGCACACAAAAAAATCAAATCCACCTCCCATACCTACACATTTTACAAGCCCCATCCATCTTAACCCCAATCTTGAACCCCAAACCAAAAAAAAATTACTCTCACACTTTCCTCATAATTTCACCCCCCAAAATTCACCACCAACCCCTATACCTCCTCCCCCACCACCCAACATATCACCACAACCACCCACATATTCCACCCCACCCCAACATGACTACTCCTTGCCCCTATCTCCATTTACCCATGCCACCACCCACAAAAATATCTTGAAAACCCCCACATACCATCCATACCCCCCGCTCCATCTCTTCCCACATACCCTCACCCGCCCCATTCTACTTTTCCCACGCTTTCGCCCCCCCTATTTTACATACCACTCCCTACCTCAGCCACCCCCGTGGGATACCCGTTCCTTTCACTCCGCACCCGTTGATTCCCATGAGCGGGTACGGGAGTGGATTACTCTACCTCCCCATGCTGATTCCTCCTTCACGCCATCCCCACTCCGCTCCTGAGTTTAAGCCACCCCCTCCTACCAAGTGGCGCACGGATGTTTCCCCCTTTGATTCATTAAACCTTAACGTGACCCCCTATGTCCCCCTCTTTGAGCGTCATTGCTTTGTTTGCCACCAGAAACGGCACCAAATGAATCAGTGTCCCTACCACCAGCCATTGTTTCCAGCACCACCTCCTTCACCACCCCACGAGACTCTACCACCTCACACGACTCAACCTGCCGACACAGTTCCCCCACCAGCTCCTGACCCTCCTCATCCACCGCCACGGAGGCATCCACGGAGCGCATTACTTACCGACCCTCTGCCAGGCGATGATGATCTCGATGAGGATACCCTAGCCCTTCAGAGTGGTGATGCCATCACACAGTTGGCCTTCAGTTACTCTCACGGAGTATGTAGGGTGATATCAGAGTGGATGTTCCCATGTTTGACGGCCACCTTCAGCCCAATGCCGTCGTTGATTGGCTTGCCGCCAAGGAGCGGAATTTTTTAGTATAAACGGCTGAAGGGTTGTAGATGTGTTCTTCTAGCAGAAACCAAGTTTCAGGACTATGCTAGTGTTTGGTGGAATGATTTGAAGCAGCGACGTGTCCTTGAGGGCCTACCCCCTATCCAGTCCTGGACCGAGCTCCAAGCACAGTTAATGTCAGCCTTTGTCCCCGCCACCTATGAGCGTGACCTATTCTTGTGAGTTCAGTTTCTTCGGCAGGACACCACAGTTTTGGACTACACTGAGCGCTTACAGCTTCTATGTACTCGTGTTCGCCTCGGCGAGAGTGAGGAGCAGCGGATTAGTCGTTATATTCACGGGTTGCAGAATTGTATTCAGCGGGATCTCACTTTACGTGACGTCACCTCCTTTGCCAAGGCGGTTAAGTACGCCACTAAAGTCGAGTCCTTCCATCAGACTGCCCCTCCACCGCGTAGCCGCTCCATGACAGCTCCTCCAGCCCCAGTGAATTCTGCTTCTCCCGTGACTCCATCTACTGCAACTATTCCTACCACCACGATTCCTCTGTCGGAGCCCACTCATCTGGTCACCTTCAAATGATGGGTCATCGAGCCTCAGATTGTTCCCTCCCTCGCTGTCGTGTTCTCTTAGCTTCAGGGGCCCTGAGTATCTTGAGGAGGCACCAGAGATTCCCCCATAGCTCGCTCTCATTACTATCCTTGATGGTGACACTGAAGGCCTTCCCCTCTGAGTTAGAAGGCGAACTCTTTTCGAGGGGGAGAGTGATGTGATTTGGGGTCATTATCGTCTTTTATCCATTTTTAGTCATTTTTACTATTTCTTCTATTTTTAGCATTCATTGTATTTTCCCTTTTTGTTTAGTATTTAGAGAAAGGAAGGTTAATTGATATTAAGGGCATATTTGTAATTAGATACTTAGCTTAGAGGTCAAGCAACCTCCTTCCTATAAATACCCCTTATCTAGAGTCTTTTGAATCATTCTTCCATATTTTGAGATTTGATTAGAGCGAGTATGAGAGAGAATTATCTTTTCTTCTTCCCATTGGCGTCGTTTACGTCAAGTACAAATACAATTAGTTTCTTGGGCCTCTGTTATACATCATTCTCCCTCACTTGCAAAAGCTCATCCCAAGCGTGGGCGATGAGTGGCAATGGAGCAAAACAACACCACTGGACTCCCCACTTGAGAGGGAACCCATCCTTGGAAATGGCCAGAATATTGGCTAGCAAAAGGGTGGGGACGAGTGATCATAAACCCCAACAACCATGGCCGACGAATTCGAACTCTTCCCCGGAGTTTGCCGCAATAATAATCAACACACCACTGCCTTGTGTATGGCCGAGGCATGCATACGAAACAACTTTAGTCAGGGGTGTGCACGGTTCAGTTTTGGAGACTATTTTCCAACCGTACAGACCATGTCAGTTTTCCTGTTCTTTGAACCGAGGCAAAACCGAGATATATCGATTTCTCTCGGTTTCGGTTGGGTCGATTGTTGGTCGGTTTTTCAGTTTTCAAAAATTAAGCCCAAAAGCATACATCAAAGATGAAATCACACGAATACATATACAGATTCATACAAATTTGAACTCAAATCAAAGAAAAATTGCAAAACATCAAATTTGGGCAACGATTTGAGATAACCTTCACTCAAAGATTAAAATCACACAGATGAAATCACAAATACAGAATAAATATTTGTACTTAAGATTTAATTTATTCAATATGTACTAGTGACAAGATACTTGTTTTTATCGTGCTTTAAGCCAGTGAAGTCCCAATAGCTTCACCTCCAACTTCAACAGATTAGTACAAGTTATCTTGCCATTGAGATTCAAAAAAGTAATCAGCCACTGTAAGTGCTTTGTAGACTACAATGGCATTAAGGGCATAACGAAGTGGTTATAACTGATAAGTGCAGTACAGATTTATCATAATTATGTTGCTCTACAGACCATGACTAAGGATTTCAACTCTGATATTATGAATGTTATAATCAAAATTGCAATGGTGTTTTAGACAATATTTATCTTCATAATTTAAGATTTGATTAAGCCTGGGTGAAAGGAAAACAAACTATGTTTGCATAATGTCAACCCTTTTTTACTACCTGAATATGTTTATCTGAACCACATAAAATTTTCAAAAAAGACCCTTGTGAAGAAAAAAAATGTGTGTTTCATATCAAAGGCATCATTTGTATAACATAAAAATCCAAATGTAGAACACATGTTGGACAAATAAGCACCATGATGCCAATTATCACAACAATTGTGCTGCTAACGTCTGAAGATAGAATGTAAACCAGATGAGTTAGCCTGCATTTGGTAGAGATATGAAATGGAAGGTGCAACGGAATGTATGTAAAAGTGGAATTAAGATGGAAATTTTCCTTATTTTGTAGAGAGGTGAAAGGGGGTGAGTTAAAGTGGGAGCGTGACTTTCCCTTGGGGTCCCACAAAAATATCTCCCAAACATGAGAGGTAAATAGGAAAGGAAACAAGTGACCACTACACTTGACCCTTCTGTTTAGAACAAAGATAAAATGAATTTTCTACATATTAGTACAGCAGCAAATCAAAAGACGCAGTGGCATTACGCCCAAGTTTTAAAGTATTACTAATTTTTTTAAAAGGATGAAGTGATAGAAAAATGAACAGTTGCTTTTAACTATTATATAATATTGTACCAAAAAATAAGGTTCTTATTGCCAAGCGAATGTCTATTCATTAATGAACTGTAAGACTGTCATAATCCTTAAAAGATCTACAAGACATCAGGATAGTTTGATGGGGCAAAATGCTCCAATGGCGAGATAGAGCACCAAATTCCGATTGTTGCTCCAGGCGATTGTGCATATGAGATGTTACCATGGCAATTAGAACATCGCTTGAACAACTTCCTCCAGCAATCACTTGAACAAGTTCACCAAGAAATTTAATCTCAAAATCATTTTCCCTCGCTGCAAATTCCCTCTCAATCTCATTCTCTCTCAATCTTATGAATTTCGAATCACAGACCTGAGAAACCCAAACATCAACGGTTGCACGAAGCTGCCACAAGTGAAAATTCTCTAAAGATGAAGAGAAATTCATTTGCACTTGGCGGGTGAATACTTCAAAGGATTCGTTCAACAACGTAAATCAAGACGTCTTGGAGTGTGGGAGAAAATGTGGAGCAATTTAATACCCATAACTCAATACAGCGAAGTGCGATTCGCATCTTCAATAACAACTAGGTGAGGTACTACTAATAGAGTCCTGCGCAAATTTTGCGGAATCATTAAGAGAGTAACACAGTAGCTACAACTAGGTGGAGATGTGCTTCCTCTCACTCGCACGACAAACAAAGCAGAGATGGGGGAGGCATTCAAGTTCATTAAATGTTGGAATGTTTTGAAAGACACTTCAACATGTAACAAAGAACTTCTAACGTGGTGCAAGCGACACAAGAAGGCTAGGACCAAATAAAGCCAACTGAGTCTCAACCCAACCTATCAATCGCGCCCACTAAGTAAATATATGTGTGTTCTATGGCTAGTGTGTCGTAGGAGGACCACGAAGCGCTCTCCACTTTTATGCAGGCAAGGGTTGCTTTGGCCAATTAAAAAAATATATATGAAGAAGAAATCGAGTAATGGATCATCAACACCAGCGTGCCAGGTTTCATGGAGAACCTCAACACGAGCACGGAGTTCGTGGTACACGCTAATGCAGTTATGCCAAGCTGAAGATGAAAACCTCCTTTATGAATGTAAAATTAAGAATCGCCAAAAAAAGGAATGGTGGAAAAAAAATAAAGGAAGTAGAAGAAACATTGTGTTGTGCGCAATGTTTAAAAAGGCGCGAGGCGAGGTGTTTTGGCTCCCTACGCCTCGCCATAAAAAAAAAAGCAAAACAATATTAAAAAAATACTAATAAAACCATAAAAATGAAGTAACAATGAAATATAAAATAAAACTGCAAAAAACACATCTTTGAGACTTTATCACATAGTTTAACATTTTTTTTCTCCCCCGAGATGACTTTTTTTAAAAATAATTTGATAAAATGAATTTTAACATATTGGTTATTTTACAATATGACAATAAATCAACCAATGCAAAATCAATTTTTTTTCATTTACATATTGTTAATTTTATAATATGACAATAAATTAAACAATGCAAAATCAAATTGACAAAATCATTTTTTTAGTTTCATTCACATATTGGTTATTTTTTTTTTAATTATTTTAAGTTAAAATAGCAAATAGTATAAGTTAAGTGCAATTTTAAAACAAAAACAAAAAAAAGGAAAAAAGAATAAGAGTTAGTAGATTAAAAAAATAATTTTTTAAGTTAAGTGCAATTTTAGAAAAATGAAGAGCTCTTTAACCTTTAAAAAAAATTAATTTAAAATTAAAAAAATTAGTATGTATATATAATCAGAATATATATATATATATGTGTGTGTGTGTGTGTGTGTGTGTGTGTGTAATAAAATAAATTTAATTAATTGATTGTCAAAGTATGTATATATATACCAATTGTCGACATATATTAAAATAACAAAAAAGGCGTGAGCCGCATCAAGACTTAAGTCTCAAATTCAACCCCGAGACTTAAGCCTCAAAGCAATTTTTTAGTGATTCGCCTCGGGTGATTTTTAAAACATTGGTTGTGTGCAGCAACCACTCAAACTTGGACAAGCATGCATGAACGTATTGCGAGTGGAAAACAGTCTATTTTAGAAAAGTGGGAGGAAGAGTTGGAAGCCAGAAATGCAAAATTGCGCAATACCGCTTCTCCAACAGCCGTGTAGATTTTAATTTCTGATGTAATTTTTTATTTTTTTAGTTAGTTATTTAGTTAATGTATTAATTTAGTTTCAAAATGGACGAAAGACTACCACCGCATTTGTATGGCGATCCAAATGTCGCGGCACAAACACCCAATTCACTTAGGCAAATGATGTGTCATTCTACCTCTTTGCTGAAAAAATGTCACGATGGCATTATGCATTAAACAAAATAGTTATGCAAAATGTATTTTACACATTTTACATATTCATTTGGAGATTGTCTTATTGAATTAATGAAAAGAATCAAGAACACATATCATTGTGGATTTAGCTTTAGAGTTTAGTATACATCCGCCGCGCGCGCGAGAGAGAGAGAGAGAGAGAGAGAGAGAGTTTGTTTACTGATTGATGAAATTTAGCGCAAGTACAAGCCTGTAGTGATTGATGCAGAGTTTCAACTATGTAGACATGTTAGTAAAAAATTGAAGGCCTGAGGCTTTTATATCTAAAACCTCTATTTTACACATTGAATTACTGAAAAGAATCAAGTGATCACAAGTTTTTGTAACTATGAGCAGAAAGTGACACAAACATCAAGAACACGCATCTTTGAGGTTTAGCTTTAGAAATTAGTCTACATCCAATAGTGAGAGAAAATATGTTTGCTGATAGATTAATTTTTGCTTAAGTAGAAGCCTGTAATGATTGATGCACAATTTCAGCTATTTATGTAGACATGTAAGCAAATAAATGGAGGTCTGAGGCTTTTAGTACAACAGTTAAACCACCTTGAAGGCATAAAGCAAAATGTTATTTTGCTTGATGTTTTGGCTCTCTGGAGCATGGAGCAAAATGCTATTTGATCCCAAAACCAGTAAATACAGGAGTAAAATGCTCATGTACAGGAGTAGCATGTCTTATACACGCACGGCAAACCAACTGATGGGTGAAGGTTCGCGTGGCAGTTGAAATGCCGCGCCACCAAGGGGTCTTTTTCATCTATTAATTCCACCCCTCAAGAAAATGTTAACCACCAATATAGCATTTACCAATTTAAACTTGGCATCGTACGAAATACGTGATTCGAGATTTTACGACATGTTTGGGAATTTATGATTCGCGACATTGTTTGGAAGGCGGATGGGTACACCGATTGGCGCATCCAAAAATTAAACAAGTATATGTGTTAAGTTCTAATTTTTGTTAGGTTGTTTTGTTTAATGTAATGCATACTTACTATTGAAATTCATTCGAGGGAAATATGTTTGTAGTTAAATGTGTGACGTCAATTTAATTTAGTTACACCACTTGACAATTTATTTGTACAGGGAAGTAGACATGTAGCATTTTACAAAATAAATATGGAGTTGTTATGTTACAGGAAATAAAACCGATTTTCACAAGGCTATTGTGGTAAGTTTTGCTAACCTGGACCTGTCCGACGAATTAGACCATGTGGAGGCCTGGAGGTTGATTGGATTGATCGCGTGTAGTCCTAATGCGGGTGAGGAGAGATTGGGATAGTGAGAGGACAAAGACGGCGATGAGAACGCCGAGGAGATCGGCGAGGGCGTCTTTGGTAGATGCGCCAGCGGATTTAAAGAAACCGAACTCGTCGGCAATCTCTTTGGCGGCGCCGGCAAAGAGTGAGACGATGGATCCTACCGCGATGCTCCGGCGTCTGAGGAAAGGGTAACGTGTTCGGGTAGCCAGAAGAGAGGTAACAACGGCAATGAAGAAACAGAAGAGGACGTGGTACAATTTGTCTGGGCCTAACCAATCATCCCCCTTCTCCATACACACAAAATTCTTACGATCTTCTCTCTTGAATTAAAATTCTTTCCAAAATAATCCACACTAAAATCCCTCTTCATTAAATCCACCATTAAAAGAAAATATGAAAAAGTACATAATACGACAAGAAGATACTCAACAAATATTAGTGGTGAATAAAATGTCACAATACGAATACGAATATTCAAATCAAATGTAAATTTCAGAAGCAATTATATCAATATAATTTCTCAACAACACATTAACCGGATCACCAGGTCTCGCCACCGTACCGCTCCTATGTATTTTTAAGCATATCCGGAAAAAAAAATATTAGCGGGTGCCTAACCTCAGTGTCATATTAAAATTTCATGACAACATGCTCAATACAAATATAATACCACATGAATCAAAATTAGATTCCAACAAATATTTTCAGATTTTCAAAAGAATTTATCAATTCAAATATGAGTCAATAATCACATGAAATCAAAGGGAGTAACACTCGCGAGATTAAGGAGCATATTGTGTAAAACCTCATACCTCAAAACCATCACATGAATCATCACATAATTTCAGCCTCAAAATCTAATCACACCATCACGTTCTTCTCGCGAAAATAATCAAATCTCGTTCTAGCGCAAACTCGAGAAAAACACAAAATAAGCGTTCTAATCTAAGGTTAAAATCTTGAATAAGTTTTGGGCTATGGTTTGTAGATGAAAGTGGGTACTTTTGGAGAGGTCTTCAGGTTGAAAAGTTTGAGAAAAAGTGATTTGAAAAGTCCATCCACGAATTAGTTGATATAGAAAGGATTAAGAGTTTGATTAAGAAAAGAGTTCTAATCAGATACAAACACTAAAAAATTTATTCCAGACGATCGGACCGTTGGAATTGGATGAAATTTTACAAAGAATTAGCTGAGGACGAGAGAAAGTTGTCTAAAAAATTTCAGCTCGATCAGAACGTTCAATATTTTTAAATATTTTTTTTCTAGAGAGTTTTATGCTCCGAGGTAGACCTGTCAACGGGTCGGAGCCGGGTCGGATTTAGGGAGATCCAGGCCCATGTAATCGGGTCTTCATCGGGTTGGGGTTCAGGTCCGGGCCTTCATCGGGTCTACAATATTGGATCCAGACCCGGATTTGTTCGGATCTTCAGTCTCGGGTTCGGGTCCGGGTCTGGCCAAATATATACATTTATTTTATATTTATTTTATAGTATCCCCCTTCTTTATTTTTTAATCTTAAATTAAAATATTTTGTAATGTATTATAGAATATTATTAGTATAAATAAAACATATATTATTTATATTTATTATATACATAAATATATATTTATATATATATATTACTTACATGTTATATTGATAAGATATATTTATAAATATATATAAATTTATAGTATATGTATATATATTTAAAAAATGATAATGTACAATTCGGGTCAGGTCTTCGGCTCCAGGTTTTATATAAGATCCAGACCCTACCCGTTTAATAAACGGGTCTTCGGGTATTCGGGCTCGGGTCCAGAAAAATATGTTCAGACCCTATTATACGGATCGAGTTCGGGTCGAGACCCGACTCATTGACAGGCCTACTTCTAGGACTCTTAGAGAGTTTTATGTTTAGAGGATTCTTCTATATAATAAAAATTCAATTAAAACTCCATTTTAATTCCGATTCCAATTCCGTTTGAAAATTTATTTTTCAAATATAAAAAATAACATTTTAAATTATAAAATTTATAGAATCCAAAATTTCATTTTTCTTCGATTTTCAAAATTAATTTAAAAATTCTCATTTAAAAAATTTCGGTTGTTACAACTGTGTAGATCATGTGTACCAAACTTGCTTGAAAAATACATTTTGTTACTATTTTTTAAAAATGGGTATGTTTATAGGTATGTTAAGTGAGCTATGTATGAGAGGTTGACTATACACACACACACTCTCTTAGATATATATAGATATATATAATTTGTGAATAATTAGGCCCGTAAATGTGAAATTAAAAACAACGAACTAACAAGAAATTAATAATAAAAAGTTCCCGTCATAAGAAAAAAAATAGTCTTTTCAGTTGGATACATGAAATATGACAAAAAAATGATAGCTATCTCGAGGATAAAATTTTACTTACATTTAATCAAATTGTATGACTTTTATATCAAGAAGAGGTGAATTTTATTCAAACAGATGTGTTGCTTGAGTTTATGTACATTTATCAAATTAAGACTTTTGTCATATTGAGATTTAATTTGGTCTCTAAAGAAATTTTGGTGTTTTGTTAAATTTTACGATACATTTGGATATTAAAATTAAATAAAATGAGAAATGTTACAATTTATTATGTGTGTTAATATGTTTTCTCTTATTCCCACTTTTTATAGCTTCAAACATTACAATTTAATTGAATTGGAAAAAGTTATTTGTAACATTATATCAGCTAAAAGATATAATACAATTAATTAAAACACAATAAAACTCATAGATAATGTGCATTTGAACCTCCATTTGTTCAATAAATAAACTTGCATTCATGCAAGATTAGCAAAAAGTCTATAAATGAAAAGTTTCCCAAGTTTGGAATAAAACATCACAACCCTTTCAATTTCTCAAACTAAATCATAAAGGAAATCTAAGAATTAAAGTTTATTCTCTAAATTATAAATGCAACTAAAGTAATAGACAAGTGTTAAGAGCCCCTTACAAGATAACATTATGTGGTTGTTATTATTATTGTGGGGACCAAATCATAATTGGGCCCAATCTGAGATTGTCTGACCAAGCCAAGCCCAGCAGTGCTTAGGGCACGCCTTGCCCATCTTACTAATAACAAAGATTAATCCAAGCATTTATCATCTGAATAACTACAAAGCAGTTAGTAATTAAATCAGCTCACATTGGTTATCCAAAATCTCGGGCAAGATATTCAGGGAGTCACTATATGAGTCAATCCCAAGCCAAAGGAGTTCCTTAATCAATTCAACCACTGTGATTTTATACAACTACAAATATAGCCCACACCCCAAGGTTAAGAGGGATGTAATTTTCGTACTTTAATAGAAGTTGATAATAATACAGTGACCTCTCTGTGGACATATGAAATTTGTCCAACCACGTATATTTGTGTATTATGTGTGAAACTTGCATTCTTTTCCTTCAATAGCTTTCTACATTCCATTAATTGTGAATATTTGCACTCACAATTGGCGCCATCTGTGGGAATCGATTTTCTTTTGACGAAAGCAATTCCTATAAGAGAATAGCTACGATGTCTCACCACCCAAATAGTGCACCCCAACCGGGAGATGTGCGAGATGAATTAGTTTCACCGAGGGTCAAGTCCGAGGTCCGTCAAGATAGGAATCCACGATTTCGACCAGAGTAACAACCTTTCGAGGAGAGCCATGGACAGCCTAGATCTACCCAAATCTCGTGATTGGTTAACGCATATGAAGCGAGACTTCAACAACAGGAGGAGGCAACTCGCCTCCAAATTGAGGAGAATTCTCGTCTCCAGCAACGATTAGAATAAATGGAGAGAGAACTTCGTCAGGATCGTAAACTTCGTGCTCGAACTCCTAGCCCTCGGGCGAGTAAGAC
Organism: Sambucus nigra; assembly: GCA_949130495.1. Lineage (NCBI taxonomy): Eukaryota > Viridiplantae > Streptophyta > Magnoliopsida > Dipsacales > Adoxaceae > Sambucus > Sambucus nigra. The sequence goes on along the minus strand of OX422210.1, from coordinate 167,170,334 downwards.
TCGTAGACGAGGAAGGAGCACCAGGCATAACTAAAAGAATTCATAACACGGAAGTCATCTAAGGAGGTGCAGTCGAGACAATGGGCACCATAAGGATGACATAAGGAGTTTAGTCCGGAAGAAAATGGATCAGTATCCAACTCACTGGGGATTTAGATCTATGAAGGAGCTTCCAAGTAGAGCTCCGATTACCCAAATGTTTCCTTTCTCAAGGGCTATTGAGGAGGAGGGCCCCCAAAAGAACTTTGCAACACACAGGTTCAAAATCTATGATGGAAAAATAGACCCCGTATATCATGTTCGGCAATATAGGCAGGCCATGACTTTATGGAGTCATAATAACACTCTGGTGTATTGTGTTTTCCCTTTCAGCTTAGGCAACGTCGCCCAAAAGTGGTTCGAGAGGCTGCTTCACACATCTGTTAAAAGCTTCAAGGCCCTCATTGAGGCCTTCATTGCTCGCTTCACAACCAGTAGCTTTCATTCGAAGAGGATTGACTCATTGCTCACAATGAGAAAGAAGCCACAAGAAACACTATGAATTACTCCAAGCATTATTAGGAAGTGTTCAATGAAGTGAAAGACTAGTCGGAACAGGTTGTTGTGGCGTCTTTCAAAATAGACATACCCTCTACTTTTATGTTGCACCAGTCTCTCACCCAAAAGTAAACTGAAACCATTGAGGATCTAATGTCGCGTATTAAAAAGTACACCAAGGTGGAGGACGTGGTCCAGACCATCCAGGAAGAACTGGTCGCGCTAAAGTGACCAAAGGGGGAGACAAGGAGAACAATCCCAAGAAGGGAAACAAGAAGCAAAACGATGCCAAGAATAGGATCAAAGCGGATTCATCCAAAGCTTTTCAAGACATCAACACAGTTTTCAAGGAATCAATTTTGTAAGATTTCGAGGAAGATCAAAGAGCAACAGTTCCTCAAGTGGACAAAGAAGATGAGAGGATATTTGACCAAAAGGAGCAACACGCTTCGGTGCGCGTTCCACAAATAAAATGGTCACAAGATCAAGAAGTGTAAGGCACTAAAATCTCACTTAAAGGAGTTAGCCTAGACCGGTCATTTGAATGAGTACATAGAGAAGAAGTCCAACCAGGGCATCGCTAATAGTGACCAGAAACCCGATAACGTCCCGGGTGATGAGATCTGGCATGAATTTATGGTAATATATGGGGAGTGCAACCTCAAGAAAATTCGAGAAAATGTTGTTCGGATGGACCTCCCTCACACTCATGATGGAGGCCTTCCATATAGATCCTTCCAAAAGCCAGGCTGGCAAGCACCGTCGATCAGTGGACATTGACTACAATAAGCATATCATTTTTACAGAGGAGGATTTCGTTGGGTTAAGAACCCCACACCACTATGCACTGGTAATCACTCTCAGAATTGAAAATTGGGATGTGGATAAGTTACTAGTGGACCAAGGGAGATCCTCGGTGATGTACTTGGAGCTCTTCTACAAGCTCAAGCTCAAGATGTTGGATCTAAAGGAAGTAAGTGTCCATTTGGTCGGTTTCGCTGGAAAGATGACAATGTCATTAGGAAATGTGGTCCAGCTAGTGAGGGCGGGGAATATTTAAAAGCTCATAGAATTCTTAGTGTTGGATATCAATTCACCCTATCACGTCATTCTTGGCAGGGGTTAGCTTCATGCCATGAGAGTTGTCCTTTCCACTTACCACCAAAAGCTCAAGTGTATCACAAATCGGGGTATAATGGAGATAAGGGGCTATCAAGCCATTGCTTAAAAATATGATGTCGGCGCTATCAGACCTAAGAAGGAAAAGAAGAAAGAGAAAGAAGTTCTTCTAGAGATATCCCAATACAGGACTACTACATCAAAATAGTAACTATGGAATGATCGATCAGGGGTGAAGGAGACCAGGACCACCCCGCTGATAGGGTCGTTGAAAACCTGGAGGAGGTAGTTTTTAAAAAAAATTGTCAGAGAGGAAATTCTTGAGCACGATAACACTGACCGACCATGAAATAAAGGAGTTGGTTGCATTTCTGAAATGCAACTTATACATATTTTCCTGGGAGCTATACGACATGATAAGAATTGATCTTACGATTGCCTCTCACCATCTCCACGCGAACCCAACATCTAAGGCGATCATACAAAATGCTCGTCGAATAGTCATAGAAAAAGCAAGGGTAGTAGAAAAGGAGGTCGGAAAAATTCTGGAGGCAAGGTCCATTAAAGAAGTGTCTCTCCAACCCAGTCATGGTTCATAAAAGCTAAGGTAGCCGAAGAGTCTGCATAGACTTCACCGACCTCAACAGGACTTATCCCAAAGATAGTTTCCCCTTACCAAAGATAGACCAATTGGTCGATGCCACTACAACCCATGGATGAGTTTTTTGGACGCTTACTCGAGGTATCACCGGATTCCTTTGTTCGACCTCGATCAAGATAAAACTTCATACATAACACCATTGAGCATGTATTGCCATAAGGTCATGCCCTTCAGCCTTAAGAGCTTAAGAGCTACGTACCAGAGAGTGGTCACGAAGGTGTTCAAATGACAGATGGGGGGAACAATGGAAGTGTACATTGACAACATGCTTGTAAAAAACACGGATAAGGCTGACCATATAGAGGACCTGGATAATATCTTTGAAATCCTCAAGTGATACTGAATGAAACTCAATGCAAGCAAGTGCTCATTTGGGGTCCAGTCAGGAAAGTTTGGGGTTATCTGGTCAGTAAGAAGGGAGTTAAGGTTAATCACGTTCAGATAGAGGGTATCGACAGGATCCAGCCTCTAAAGACATTGTGCAAGATCCAAAAGCTCACTGGAAAGCTCGCAACGCTCAATTGCTTCTTTTTAAAGTCGTCTGAGCATTGTCGACCATTTTTTCAACTGCTCAAGAAGGAAACATAACTCACCTAGAACAACGAATGCTCATAGGCCACTAGGAAATCAAATCTTACCTGAGCAAACCTCTGTTACTGGTAATTCCCGATCAAGGGGACCCCCTATAACTCTACCGTGCAGTCTCTAACCATGCAGTTAGTTAGGCCTTAGTATACGAGAAAGAGGCAAAACAGTTTCTAGTTTATAATGCCAGTAAAACGCTCTTAAACGTCGAGCAGTGTTCATTGTCGCTGGAGAAACTGGCTTATGCAGTGGTGATCGATTCTCGTAAGCTTACGCATTATTTTGAGGCCTACTCAATTACTATAATTACTTCCTCCCCCTAAAAGTTGTCCTTCGCAAAGCCGACCTTTTTAGAGGTATGTTAAGCGGTCAGTGGAGCTTGGTAGGTTTGACATTCACTTTCAGCCACAGAGAGTAATCAAGGGGAAAATTCTAGCCGATTTCATTACAGACTTCACATGAGATGGTCCTAGCGACCAACAGTTAGACGATCAATCAAAGATATATAAGCAAGTACAAACCGAACGTTGGATGTTATATGTTGATGGTGCCTCCAATTCCAAAGGAGTAGGCGTTGGAATTTTCCTTGTAACTCTAGAAGACACAATAATCGATCAAGGGATCACTACACCATAATGACTATTTTACAACTAATATATTATTTAATTTGTAAGTGTTTATAACACTTAAGAAATTAACAACGATTTTGAACACTTACAAAGTTTGTAAGTGTTTAGAACTGTTGTAAAATTTCTGATAGTTACTTAGTTTGTAAGTGGAAAAACCTAAAAAGGTTATATAGTAAAAGAATTTCATCAAAATTTTCTATCAGACTTGCAGCTCCAAAACTTCCCTCTAAACTTTTCGTCCAAACTTTCCCTCGCTCCTTCGTACTCCTATTAGTCTTATGGCTACAAATCTCTAAATCTCCTTCGTAGTGGTGAAGGTAAACATATGTGTATGTTGGGTTTCATTCAAAGGATTTGTAATCGGTTTTATTGCTTTATCCTTCAATTGTGGGTTTTGTTGCTCCAAATCTCATTCGTAGCATTATCGCTTGAAGGTTTAAGTACCAGAAATGGTTTAAGTACCATTGGAAGGTTTAAGTACCAGAAATCCATTTATTTTCTTTGTCTATTAACGGTTGTTCTATCCATCAATTGTGGGTTTTCACCATAACATTGGGTATTCAATTTGGTTTGTTTACTTCTATAAAAAATTGTGCTTGAAGGTAGTGTTAGAGTTTGGTTTGATTTAGGCTACTATTAGTTAATTTATTTCTTCGATTTTTATTTATATTTGTTGAGATAAGATATAGTTATTTATCTCTATATTTTTATTTTTATCTGTTGATACGTGATTTAGGCTACTATTTTTATTTTTATTTTTATTTTGCTAGTGAAATTTGGATTATCTTAATAATTTGCATTTGTATACCATATTTTCCAGTCTTTAAAGGGAAAGACGGCTAAGATCTATTACAAATCAGCAACTTCAACATTATTATCTTGCCAGGTAGTTCTTAAATTTATTAAAATCATTCTACCCATTATTAATCTACTGTGATTTGATCATTTGCATACACGTGTTTGGTTCTTAAATTCATTTTTTATGAGGTTTGAAATAAAAATGCATGGTAATGACTAGTGATTGTGTTGAAGATTATATTTGGTTTGATTGTGTAATGAGTATATTTATATTTTTTTAGTTTTTTCGGCTTTAGTCCCATATACAAAGATTTGTTAGGCTCCACTCCCAAGTGTTTTTAAAATTGTAAAAAGTCCTACAACTACCCAAAACATAACTCGTTATGTATACAAAGATTTTTTAATCGATTGGTTTTTATTTTCTCAAAATTTGACTTGTGATGTATATTCTAGGTGTGGATCTCAAGAACTAAATTAAAATACAAGGTCCATATTCAAAAAAAAAAGGTGTGGGTTTCAATCATGTAAGGATATATTTTTCCTAGTCCCTAATTTACATTGAGCATGTCGTATCCCGTTACAAAAGTCAAGGAAGTTCACGTTCATACGTTCAAGAAGATGGATCCAAATATCAAGCATATTCAACATCTGGGCGACATGAGGTATACTTTGGTATAGATTTTGTTTTGATTTACTTAGATTTTTTTTAAGTATTGGGATACATTTATAAAATGTTGTTTATCAAAATGAGGCTTTTTTCTCACTCAAAATGTTTTCTGAAAGACCTATAAGCGGACTTTAAAAAATAATATTTTTCGCTCCAGTCGTTCAAACAACATAGCTTTGTCATTCAAATGCCATAGTGAAATGGTTCTAACGACCTTCGCCGCCTCAAAATCTTTTGTTAGCCTATAAATACGTGTTTCGTGAAGCTTTTCATTTAAGACTTTTACTTTACGTAAACTGCAGAACTGGTGATTTTAAGTCTTGACTTTTTAAGGCTAAAAACCTTTTTGATTCACACAAACACATCCCAATTACTTCTGTGAATCATCTTTGGAACCCAAACACTTCTATCACAAAGTTTACTCTTGTGGAGTGATATCTCTACCACTGACTTGGGGATACTTGGGGGTATTCACTACTAAAGGAGGAGCTGCGATTCTCATGATTCTCGAGGGAGTAATTGTTGATCTGAAGGTAGAGATCTTTGTGTGGGTTTCGGCAGAAATCCATTATAGTGTTTCACTTGTAAGTTTGTAAGTTTCGATTTACATTTTATTAGTGAAATAAAAGGTTTTGTCTCCTGAAATTTGCATGCTTGTTGATTTATTATTTTCAATCGCCTATATGAACGTTTAGGGTTTACTAAAATTGACTTTGGTTTATTTGAGATTAACATCTAGTTAAATAAGTTAATCTATTAAAATTTTGCGAAATCTCAAACTGGTATCACACGCCACTTTCTCAAATTGGTATCAGAGCAAGTTACTCCAAGTTGTTATTGAGTGGTCCTTTTTTCACAAAATTTGTGTGGTATCAATCATTTTGAAAATTTTGAAAAATCTCAATTTTTTTGATGGATAACTTATATAATCGAACGCCCATCTTTGGTGGCACAAATTATGCCTATTGGAAAGCCTGCATGTGATCTTGTTTGAAAGCTATCGATGAAAGAGTTTGGCTTGTATGTGAAAAAGGGTGGACTCCTCCCACTGTCACTGTGAATAATATCGTTAATCTCAAACCTGTGTCTGATTAGATGGAAGATGATTATAAATAGAGTACCTATAACTCCTAAGGCCTTAGTTTTTCTTATGGAGTCATCCCTACTGACGAGTTTCGTCATATCATGTCGTACATCACGTCTAAAGAGGCATGTGATATCCTTCAATTGACACGTGGGGGTACCAACGCGATTAAGGCATCGAAATTATAAGATTTTACTACCCAGTTTGGGACTATCACTATGTTAAAGTCCAAGTGTTTTGATGAGTTTTATGCTAGGTTGTCGAACATAGTTAACACGAGTTTTAATTTGGGTGAGAAAATTGAGAAGTCGAGAGTTATTAAAAGATTTTTAGGTCACTTCCATCCCGATTTATTCCTAAGGTCACTGTTCTAAATTCATTGGGGATATTAGATACACTTAAGTTAGAAGAACTCGTAGGAGATATTTAAACTTATGAGATCGACATGTTTCCCAAAACTGTTAAGTCTAAAGATAAAGGGATAGCTTTAAAAACCCAGGTTAATAAAAAAAAAATAGTCTGTGAGTCTGATTATCAGGATGAGGTTGATTTAGATGATCTGGACTTGTTTGCTAAAAATTTTAAAAAGTTTCTTAACTTTTTCAAAGAAAAATCTTCCAATAAAAATATTTAAAAATAAAAATAAAAAGAAAGATGAGGCCAAGGAGAGCGGTGAGAAAGAGGAAAAGATGAGATGTTTTGAGTGCGAAGCAAAATGGTACAAAGCATTTGATTGTCCCACTGTGCTAAAGAGAAAGGGCAAGAAAATTGTTAATACGATCACTCTTAGCGATAGTGACATCGAGTTGATTGATTTGGGGGATGAAACATCACACGGAATGTGCATTGCTTTCATAGCTAGTCACATGAGCACGCAGATTTTGTACCGCGACAATTAGTACACTTATAAATGTGAGAGCCTCAATGATGTTTCGAGCCATTCGGGGGATAGTGAGTGTGAGGATGAGACCGCAAGTGAGGGGCAAGGGGATCTCCAAAAGGCTTATAGATATTTGTACACCGAGACTTTAACTTCGAAGAAGTTTAATAAAGAGTTTAGGTCTCAAAGTGTTAGATTTAGGGAGAGAGAGAGAGAGAGAGAGAAAGAAGTTTTAGGTTGTGTGAGGTGTCGTCTAGTCAACTTAAGAAGGTGAAGGTTTTTTTATGTGAGCAGTTGATGGTCTTAGATCGGGAAAAGAGTGAATTGACTGACACTGTGGCTAGTCTTACGGGAGATCTTCAATCCTCATTGGAGATTCGTGAGAAATTTGAAGCCCATGTATCCCAATTCGAGAGAGATATCGAACGTGCCCGGGAGGTCAAGGTCACTATAGAGGACGCATCTAAGAAGGTTGGAAAGTTGCTCCTCAATCCCGCTTTAGTTAATGTTAAGAGACCATGAATAGGTTATGGCGGTGCGCCTATTTCCCATGTTGCACCCGTTCTGGTTCCCTAGTTTGTGATAGATCCATATAGCTTTCGATCGGACCCACCTAAGCATTCGTTTCCCCATAAGAGAGCGCGTTCTACTAATTTTGAGAGAGGTGTTCCTAGGCCGGTTTATGTTTGTTCCCATTATAAGAAAAGAGGACACCTTAGGGAATTTTGCTTTAAACTGGGTAGTGTCTCTCATACGTATTTACCTCGTTATGCTACTACATGTGTTCCCACACGCACTACAACTCATGATACTCCACACGAGAGATTTTGAGCATTTTAGAGAGCAAGTTGAGTATTTAGTCAAGACTTCACATGATTTGATGGATGTTTTTCACAGGATGTCACCACCTTTGGAAAACACCTCCGGACCTAATGATTGAGGTTTAGATTTGTTTGCTAGCATAGGATGATTTTCATGATGTTATTTTATGCCTATTGCTAGTGTGTACTACCATTGTATTATAATTTTTTCCATTTTGATATATTTTTTGAAAAATCCAAAAAGATTTATACTTTTTGAGAAAAAATTGAAAAAGACAAAAAGATTTTATTTTTAATAAAAAAATTTGAAAAACACAAAAAGATTTTTGCGTTTCGTTTTACAGCGTTTATGGATGGACATTTAGGATGACTAAGTCACATATTCATTGCATTGTCCATGTGACTATTTGATAGTATTTTGAGAGACGCAACGTCATTTCATTTTGTGCTTTACAATGTTTGGAGTCATTGAGATGTGATTAGTATTACTTTCTACATGTTTGACTCATGAATTCCTTTAATGCACACATGCACAGATTTTTTTTATTATTGTACTTGTCTATCACATGTTGGTCGAAGTGTTTTTATCTCAATTCTGTCTTTAAAACGAACCAAATGCGATAAAACTTGACAATGAAAGTTACTCGTGAAAGTTTGTTTAATTTTGAAAAATAATGAGCAAACACGGGAAAGGGTTGCGAGCGTATAATAAACTCGTCGTGAAAATCACCATTTGAAAAGAGCCCAAAAAAAAGTCAAGCTAATAAAAAGAAAATATGTCAAAAAGGGACCAAATAGTTTAGTTTGATTACCTCAATAGAAGAATAAAAAGAATTATTATTTACGAGGAAGTTTGGATGGAAATAAAACAACGGGTTTGCACATCCTGATAAAATCTTGAAAAAGCATTACATAGTTTTAGACATTATTGGTGTGAAAATCATTTTAGACTTTAATGTGCTAATTAGATTGAGTCAATTTTATATAAATTCATATTTTTACGCCTAAGTAAATTTTTGAGTACATTCGTTAGGATCATCCATATTCATCGTGCACACATGTTATGAATGTTTGAGTTGATTTTCCTATCGAATTTCTTCACACTCATTCATTCCGTTTCCACGATTTGGTTGTCTTAGTTTAAATTCATGGTGTGTTATTTTTGTAAAATTATTTTTGCTTGAAAAATATTTAAAAACCAAAAATAGATTGTGGAGTCTTTTGAGTTTATCCTTGAATGAGCTTATTTGATAGGTGTTTGTGATGATTTTCTATGCTTGTCATGACACTTCGGGTTATTATATTTTATTCTTTTCCTTGTTTATTTCGGACAAATAAAAAGGGGGAGAACGAATTATGAATTATGGGGGATTGAGAGTTTGAATTGTGGGGGAGATTTGACTTGATTTGATTTGAAATTTGATTTGTTTATCTCATTTCAAACTCGATGCGTCACAGAGGTATTTGCTTTGTTTATTGTGTGTAGGACTTTGATAATAATTTAAAAAGCACACAAAAAGAAGAGCAAGGAAAGCAAAGAGATTTGAAGATTTGAAAGTTGAAGAATATCTTTTGAAGACTTGTATATTTAGTATCTTTCCACTTTTTAGGTTCATAGGAGGGTATTAGATTTGTATAAGACATTTGGTGATAATTCGAATTATTTTTATTTTGTATCAGCATAGACATAAGGAGATATTTGTAATGACAAATTTTCATAGTCCCTAATTTACATTGAGTATATCGTATCCCATTTAAACAGTCAAGGAAGTTCACGTTCATACGTTCAAGAAGATGGATCTGAATATCAAGCATCTTCAACATCTACGCAACATGAGATATACTTTGGTATAGATTTTGTTTTGAGTTACTTAGATTTTTTACTAAGTATTGGGATACTTTTATAAAATATTGTTTATCAAAATGAGGCATTTTCTAACTCAAAATATTTTCTGAAATACCCGGAGGCGGACTTTAAAAAATATTTTTTTTTCTCCAGTCGTTTAAACGACATAGTGAAGTCTTTCTAACGACCTTCGTCGCCTCAAATTTTTTATTAACCTATAAACACCTATTTTGTGAAGCTTTTCGATTAAGACTTTTACTTTACGTAAACTGCATAACTGCTGTAATTAAGTCTTCACTTTTTAGGGTTAAAAACTTTTTTAATTCACACAAACACATTCCAATTACTTTTGTGAATCATCTTTGGAACCCAAACACTTCTGTCACGAAGTTTACTCTTGTAAACTGCTATCTCTACTGCTGACTTAGGGATACTCAAGGGTATTCACTACTGAAGGACGAGTTACAGTTCATGTGATTCTCGAGGGAGTTATTGATGATCTGAAGGTATGGTCTTTGTGGGTTTCTGCAAAAATTCATTGTATTGTTTCACTTGTAAGTTTGTAAGTTGCGATTTACATTCTATTAGTGAAATAAAAGGTTTTGCTCTGCGGGAATTTTTCCTGAAATTTGCAGGATTGTTGATTTATTATTTTCAATCACTTAGATGAATGTTTAGAGTTTATTAAAATTGAAATTTGATTTGTTTGAGATTGACATTTAGTCAAAGAATTTAGTTTATTGAAATATTGCAAAATCTCAACTTGGTATCATGTCCCGCTTTCTCAAATCATGGTGTTTTCTTTCTGTTTACTTGTAAGTATGTTTTCTTTCTGTTTACATTATGGGTTAGGGGTTCGACTGGATGAAAATAGATTAATAGTGACACCATATTTTTAATTTGAGATTAATTTTTGCATTATTTGTTTGAATCTAAACTAAGAGCTATCTATGTGGATGATATTTCGGTTTAGGATAGATCATTTGTATGTATGTGTCGAATGTTAATGGGTTAATTGCCATAAATTGGTTAATTTTTTTCTTTATTTTTGTGTAGGGATGTGGGGTGGGGATGGGCAATGGATTTATCATTAGTTGGAATGGGTTGATATTGCCAACTATTCTTACATCTCATTTTTTGAAATCGAAATCACAAATCTCAAAATGTTACTACTACAGACCCATCTGAAGATCTCTCTCTCTCTCTCTCTCTCTCTCTCTCTCTCTCTCTCTCTATATATATATATATATATATATATATATATATATATATATATATATATATATATATATATATATACGAATGTTGAAATCGCAGATACATGTGTGTGACTGTGTTGAAATTTAAGGTTTTAATTAAAAAAAAGTGTGTGTGACTGTGTATTGAAATTGATATAGTTATATATACATGTGTGTGTATCTATATGTATTGAAAGTTATTAACAATTTAATTCTCAAATTTAAATTCAATTAATCCCACTGTAATAACTAATCCCATAATTATTTAAATCATCAAAAAATATGGGGTATTACACAAATGTGATATTACCTTTTCAATCGTGTTTGGGTTATATTTGAAACTATTTCTTAGGAGAAATTGGTAAAGGTTATCTTAGGGTTTGGAGACTTATTGTAATTCGAATTAAAATATGGGTGATGTTGTACTTGAAATGTTGGTTTCAGGATTGCAAAATCTAAAAATGTAGTGGGCGGGAGTTTTTATGCGCGAAGAACCTATGCGTTCATTTTATTTAGTAGTAGACACAAGCGTCCAAAATCTTTCAACGAGTGGGAGCCTTTTAAAACGATTCATTTGTTTATGACAAAAGAAAGTACATTTTATATGTTATTCTCCCTGCATGATTGATATGTTGAGGGGGGGAATTTTTCTATTTTTTTTATCTCAAATTTTTCTATAAGAAACACAAAAAATAAGCATCAACATAAGTTGTACCTCAAGTGGAGAAAATGAAACTCCTGGAAATGATTACATCGCACGATTCGCAATGTGAGGAGACATTTAGTTAGTGGTTCATCCCTAATTCAATAAGGCTACAAAATTGTGATTTCTAAGAATAATGTATTTGTCGGGGATTATTTAAGTTGAATGTTAGTTTCAAAGTTAATAAAAGTTCTTTGAGCGTCTTTAATGTTGAATCTTGTTACGTTGGGCATGAAAGAATGGGACATCTAAATTTTAATAAACACAAGAGATTGGTGGATTTAGGCTTAATTCCCAAAACCAATGTTGACTTTAACTGCAAATGTGAAATACATAACTAGTATTGTCGTTAACATACTTTATAACTACTTTTATGAGAATCTAATTTTTCAGCCTTTAGATGCATTTTATAACCTTTATTTGCTTTGGGAAAAAAATTAAACTTAAAACTAATGTACTTACACTTGAAAGCACCCAAAAAAATGACGTCTTGGAATCCAATTCTGCATGCGGGTGGGCGGGAGTAAGGATTAATCTCCGTGGAGATCAGTGTCATTTCTATAGAAAAAGGCATAAGAAATTACATGAAATGCATCCCGGATCTTGGGATAAAATAAGATGCGTGATAAAATATCCAGCTTGGCTTCGCCTTTATAACTTCAGAAGTTGATAGGTTAACTATGGCCTATGAAGACCACAAGAGACTGGCCACATTACAGTTATACAAACAACGAAGGCATTTCAAAAGTCACATTACTCCAATTAACTGCAAAAGGTAAAACTTTGATAAACATGAGTGAGTTCACAAACTAGAAGCCGTAATATTGGAAGATCTGAGAAAATAAGACTCATCAAGACCCCAAAGTCCTTTTGAGGTTCGCTTTGAAGTACATGAAATACATTTATCGACTAGGACATTTCCTATTGGGCCAGTGTTCTTGACTTAATTCAATTTACTAATAAACTCATTGATGTGATCCTCGCGATTTCCAGAGTCTCCCCCGTCATTATATCGCCTTTTCTTGCCCTGCAATGATTTTTCCGGCTTGTTCAACATAAAGGGGCACAGAAATCTGGTGACCTCCTTGAAATGGGGACCGACATTGGCAATCTCATTCACAATGTCTTCTATGCATATAATCCCATATTGACCCAGTCCCTGTTACAGAAGAGATAGTTGAGAAATTAAACAGCATATATAACTGGGAATTGTACACCAACAGTTATAGTGAGGTATTTCTAGTACCTGTTCAATGATGTTATTGTCTGTTAAAGGAACTATCTCCTTGTTGACTTTTGCCAATCCTTTCTTGTATATCAGATCATTCACACTCTTGAGATTGGGAAATCTACGTATTAAAAAGACCACGTATCAGGCATCAGTAACAAATATGCTTTCATTAAGAAACATTGGCAGATCTTAATTTTAATTGAAGAATGCAAAGTCCTTAATTTAAGGTTAATTGCAGTTTGGTATGTGATTAGTGATCATCTAGTCCACTAGTGCCACACAATTAAGAAAATACGATTTGCATGATCATACACAATCAAATTTAACAACAGAGCTGACAAGCGAATAAGAACAATCTACCTTTCCTGATTGTGTAGTAAAAGTATAAACTATATGGCTATTAGGGTTTTTTCATATGATATGGAGTTTGGTCCCCAAAGTTCTTACTTCTTCGCATTTGCCCTCCATCCCCATTCAGTCGACTAGTTTGCCTACTAGTAACCTCATGTAATTTTGAGCAAATCCGGAAATTCCTCATTTTACATAAACTTAATTGGACTGTGCGTCCACCTGCGCGGGTGCACATGTGTGATGGCAGATCTTGAGGAAGCACAAGGGAAGATTGTTTCAAGCCTGGGTTGAAGCATTTAAAGACCAGGTGAGGTTTAATTGTTTGCCCTACAAATATTCAGAGTACGGGATTTATGGAGAAAATTATCATCCCGGATCAAGTTCATACTACAAATTGATCAAAATGGCAGAAACTTTTATCTGTTATTATCTAGATGGGCAATCTGAAAAGAAAGTTAGAAGGTCAAATGGGGAATAATTCGATACAAATCTGAGAAACAAAAAAGTTCAAAACGAGTCATATATAAAAGTAGTGAGTTTGAGATCTGTGGATGCTCAACTTCTCATGGAATGGAACAAGGTGGGGTTTGTAATTGCATGGATGGTTTAACTTTTGGTTGATGGAATAGGGCAGCGTGCATTAGATATTCCCGGAAAAATTCATACTATTTCAGAAAATCCAACCATACAGATATTACGGACATACATGTAATTTACATTGGACTTTAGGTTGTTCAACCGCAACCCTTCCTGCATTTGTTCCATCAACGGGCAGGTGATGAAGATAAAGCAATTGGAGAACAAGAACGGTATTTGGACATTAAAAATTAGAACGCAAGGGGTGTAATGGAGAAATAATAATGGAATTAACTATTTGACCAGTTTAGTGGGCAGAATCCAGAATCCGTCGAGATGGGGGCCAAAAGCAAAGAAGTGGGAACTTTGGGGGTCAAACTCAACATAGCAAAAGAAATCGGGGCCAAACCCCATATAACCCTGAAATATTCAATCTCTTTTTGGCAACAATTTGATATGGAAGGCGCTAACAAGATCGACAAAAGTGAATGTGAAGTTACCGAGAGATTTAAGATTTTCATGTGTCTAGGTTATAATAAATAAATACATTATTAGAGTACTTTATACATTGGTCGAGTAGAAGAAGAGATTTATATATGGGGAAATAATAATTATCCGCCAAAAATAAGGTTTTCATCTCTTTCAAATCAGTATACTATATAGTACCTAGAGTCCTAATTATGAAAAATAACTATTTAAAAAAAGGTCGTACCCAGTGCACAAGGCTCCCACTTAACTGCGGAAGAGGCGGATGTCCTCTAACCTTAACCCCATATATAAATATGGAGAGGTTGCTCCCATGTCTCGAACCGAGACCAAATAACTATCTAAAAGGAATTAAAAATAAACCAAAAAAACAAATAAAGGTATGTTAATCTAACAAGATCTCTTATAGTACAAAATGTAACAATAATAATACCCCCACCCACCCAATTGGTGCATATCACGTAATCCCATAAATACTGACGTTATTCCCTTGATATTTATATAAGATGAATTTTTAGCAAAGCTTTGTGCTTTCTTACACTTGTGGCATCAAGAGGGAATGGATCCTTGGTGAAATTGACACAGACATTTTTTTCCGTATTCTCACTGTAACTTTTTGTGCCCAGTATTGCTCTCTAGAAGTTCGGATCAAAACTATAGCCTAGCCTAATAATCTTGCCCAATAAATTTAGACTTTACTAAGTTCTTGGCCTCTTTTATTCTTACTCTACTCCTATCATCATAATCACACCGTGAACGCCTATACAATATCTTCAAGTAGAACAGCGTCAACAGATCAATGCATTAAACCCATTGTCACACATTTGCCGAGTACCTCTCTATTACCTATAGTTAAAAAACAATACAAACCCCACCACTAAAATCCCCCCTAGTAAAAGTTCTTGCGGGCATGTGGTGCCAAAGATTCATTACTTACTGGCCCAACAGATTATCCTTCTCGACATTCAAGATTTCTCATTGTTAACCTTTTATCTCAAGTCTTCATTACTACCTACTATCATTGAATATCAATGTCACTCGTTTTTCCATCACCGCCAACTTCAAAGATCATCACATAACACTAGCTGCCTTTGGTCTCATCTTGTCCTTATCGATGAAGCTTGTCGAAGTTCCTTTGCTGCTGTCGATAATCATCACAATGCCACTCAAAGAACTTACCAAAGTCACATTGTCTATTTCTGTCATAGGCATCGAAGCGCGAGTTCATGGGTTCATTGTTTAAGCAACCTACAGGTCATAAGCTAAACTAAAAGAAAACGACCAATATCCGAGAATTAAATCTTGAATCTGATCCAACAACACTATGATAAGATCATGGGTTCATTGTTTAAGCAACCTTCAGGTCATAAGCTGAGCTAAAAGAAAACGATCGATATCCGAGCATTAAATCTTGAACCTGACCAACAACACTGGTATGATAAGATCCACAATCGTAGGCCTGAATTTGAACCAGTAACTGAACCAAACAGTATAAGCAATGGATCAAACCATTGCCCTTTATCTTTCTCTTTTTAGATTATCTCTTCTATAACATATTACATATCATTCGATCAAAACATTTCAAACAGGATGACTCAACCTCAATCCTTTTCATATAATTCTTTTTTGGGCGGGTACAATTTTCATAAAATTCTTTAAATGCAAAGAAACTCAACAAAATAATCATTGACTGGTCAGGGAGTGGGAAAGGAGAAACTCTCTCGCTCTTCAGATTCTGTCTTCTATAACATATTACATATCATTCGATCAAAACTTGTAAAACAGGATGACTCAAGGTGCCTCAATCCTTTTTCATATAATTCTTTATTTCCAAAGAAACTTGGGAAAATAATTATTGAATTGTGGGTAGTGGGGAAAGCGAGTTTCTCTCTCTTTTCAGATTCTCTCTCTTTTCAGATTCTCTCTTCCGTAACACGTGAAGTTGAATATCATTCTATAAAAACATGTAAGACAGGATGACTCGAGGTGCCGCAATTCTTTTCATACAATTCTTTTCATGCGAAGAAAGTCGACGAGATATTATTGATTGGGAATGCCCATTGATGTGATCTCTAGTTTTGTAAAGAATGAAAGATTATATGTGAGTGGCATCCGAAGACATGATGTACATATTGTATCTTCTTTCATACTCTTAAAAAGGTATTTAGTACCTATCCAAAAATTGAGAAATTTGATGAACCACAAAAGAGCCACAATAAGACGGTGAAAGTTAAAAGAAAATAAGACATCGTGAAAGTGGTGTAGAAGGTTGAAGAAACAACTCAAGTTCTTCACAAGTTATCCAAAGCAACTCATGATGTGCAATTTAGTACAACGCATTGATTATTATCTGTAGAAGGTGCTACAATTAGATCATTCCATCATCTTAACCATAAAATATTTCTGGTGAATTATTGATTGTTGTCTTAAAATAGTGATGGGACCAAGATCAAGGCAATCTCTTAACATCAAGGATACGTTACTTGCAGTAAACATCAGTAGTCAAGATTAGAGTTTCTTACCCGTATGTAACGTATGGCTCCACTTTTTGCAGAATTTCCATTATCCTTTCATTTGCTTTCACAAAGACACCGTTGAAAATTCTCCTCAGCCTCAAAGAGTATAAGATCTTCCTAGTCTTTGGATGCATGTCATTTTTCCTGAAAATATTGGGTGAACATCAGAGAAATATTGAAGAAATGTCGGGAAGCTTATTACAACGATAGCACTAAATTCCCACCCTTTTATGCGTATGATGAAAATGAGCTTTGATTCCAGTGTCGCCAGTGCTCTATTTCCTCGTTTTCCCCTATGCTTCATTTGGATTAGATCCAACTCCTAGGGTACAAAGCCCAGTTAGTGTCGAGATAGATATCAAGTACATTAGCTTAGAACTAAGCCACTGAAAGTTTAATCTAATGTGAGTGCATTAAAGCGAACAAATAAAAGGGGAGGAAATATAATTTACCGAGCATATCATAAAGAATCGAAGTTCAATCGCTATGCTCACTCACTTATGTAGGTATAAAAAGAGAAATCAAACCATCTTCTTAAATGAAAGATACTGCCACTCAAAATGTCCAGACAAAAAAAAGGACAGCGACACCCAAAATACCTAGATAATGCTTGTGTATTCAATAGTAAACAGACCATGAAGTTCCTTGTTCACAAGTTAATAAAATTGAATAAAATAGATATACCACAACCACCAAATTACGCATATATTAAACTATGTATCGATATCGTAAGTTTTATGCATATATCATGGATATTATATTAAATGCTGAAAACTTCGAAGGAATTTCATAGAGACAGCATTGCAATTTGCACTATTTTATGCAAAAAAAAATTACCAACAAAACAATATTTTACACACATGTAGTGTCTATAAGTTACAAAAGATCGTGTTAGAAAAATTAAATGCATCAATAATTTAATAGAACCCCCATCAAGATTTTAAAAGCATTATCATACAATTAAAGGAATGAATATTAAATAGGGGCATATACCAAATAGTCCCTCGAACTTTTTTTAATACACGTTTAATCCAAGCCTTTTTATTTTGCACCAAAAAGTCCTTCACCATGCCAAAAAGGCTTTACCATGCCGCTGGCGCGGACCTTTAAAGATAAGAGAATAAGGGACTTTTTGGTACAAAATAAAAGGCTTGAACTAAATGTGTATTAAAAAATGTTTGAGGAACTTTTTGATATTTGATCCTATTAAATAAAGAATAAAATGCGATCTTAAATGTCATATTAAGAAAAATTCATGTAAATTATTGTAAAGCTTACAAAACACCATTGATAAAAAAAAATATATGTAACTACTAACTTCTTCATATCAAATAATGAGTATGTTGTAAGGACACAAATTTCCAATTGAGTCCTTTGTAGTTTTGGCTCAATTCCGGACAAAAACGTTTGAGTCATAGGATAGAGTATATTGATCATCTCTCAAGCCTATGACGTGTTTGTTGAAGACGTAGCGGCCAAGTGTATAAAGCTTCATCAAAATGCCGTGGTTTATGTGCCTCGTTTCAACGTCATCAACAGTGGTTCCATGCTCCCAAGGTATGATTGCATTACATATATATATAGGAGCTTGGAACAGTTTATATTGGGTGTTAGGTTTTTAAAACTGTGTTTTGTTTTCAGATGTTTTCTATTAAATCTTATATATAAAGTATATAATGTTGTTGGGCTTAAAAAGAATTTTTTGAACATTCTGTGAGTTCGTTCGAAGTGTCGTTCGAACCACAAATCGTTCGAACGAGATTGCCAACGACTTCTCATTATGGCATACTGGAACTTCGTTCGAAATGTCGTTCGAACGAGATGGTCGTTCTAACGAGACTACGAGCTTCTAACGAGTTCATACTGGAACTTCTTTAGAAGACTCGTTCGAACGAGAATATCGTTCGAACGAAATGCCGTTCAAACGAGATTTGGCGAGAACAGGTTTTTGGCAGTTTTAAGCAGTTTTGTCCACTTTCCCACTTGGTTTTACCCTACTTTTTGCTGAATATCAATGTGCGGGAGACCATTTTTTTGATTGATCTTCTTCATATCCTTTGAACTCTTAGAGAGTGTTTTGAGAGCAAAATTATAAAGAGAAAAAGATCATGTTTTGAGTGATAATTTTCGAAGTAAAATTCATCTACCACTCTAGTTTTCACCCATAGTTTTATTCATCCAAGTTCATATATATATACATCTTGCTTGGAGTTTGGCACCGGGTTTATCTCTACACCGAATTGAAGAGAGTGTTTGGGTTTGCTTCTAAATCCCACAAAGAAAAAGTTCTTTACGTTGATTTACCCTCTTGGAGAAAGGCTCCTAGTTCGGGTGACGGTGACCATATAAAGTCCTATCGGTGGATTCCAAGACCGCGGTGGAGCTCTAAGGTTATCCGCTAGGAAGAGGTGTCTACAAGAAGAAGCATCGGGGCTTGAGAGGGATCGAGTCATGTGATGTAAGTCTTTTGTCTTGTATTTGTAAAATAGTATCTAGTGGATTTGTGGCTAGGGTCGTCCGAGGTTGTTTCCCGTCTTGGGTTTTTTTCTCGTACATCGCGGCGTAGTGATTTCTAGTCTTATTTTATCTAGTAATATCACCTAGAACGCATGCTTAGGTAAAGAAGATAAAATTGGTTTAAATCACTTTTAATTTAATTTGGTGCATAATTAAATTTGGGTAATGTTTACTTAATTCAAGTCATTTGTTCAAAATGGTTTATCCTAATTTGTTTAAATAAAAAAAAAAATATGACTTACGCAAATTCTAGGACTTGGATTAATTAATTGGTTTAGGTGAAATTAATATAAGTGTGCGTGTTTAATTAATTTTCACTTGTGCTTAATTTTAATTTGAAATATAAATTAAAATTTGTTTGTTTTAGTTGAACCATCACCTTTACGCTTCCGCATCTGTTTCATAACAAGGAAATACAATATTACTATTAGAAAAGAGTTTAAAATCGGGGGGGTCTTTCATATGTGTAATGCATCATTGTGTTTTCCTTATCAAAATAAAAGTATTTGTGTGCTTGTGAATACAATTAGGGAGGATGTCATGTTATCCATGAAAATAAAAATAAAAGGAATATCTTTTCAAGTTCAAGTTCAAGTTTTTCATTAAAATTCTTTTTGGCATTTTTTATTGTAGTTGGGATAATGATGTGCTTATATTGGCTAGGCGGCTAAAGCAAGTCCTTTTCACCTTGCAAATATGTTCCTACATAGAGAGGGTGGGAAAATAAAAGTTGTAAGGGTTCGTTTGGTTGTTAGTGGGCAAAAGCGTGGGCATGGCAAAATTTGCCTAGGCAAATTCAGATGACGCTATCAAACAATATTAGGCTAAATTAAAGTCAATCCAATTAATTTATTTAAAAACAATTTTTATATTATATTCAAAAATGTTAAAAATAGTGTTTGCAATATTTTTATATCACAGTTTTTATATTATATTCAAAAATGTTAAAAAATTTGTAAAACATTCTCTTAACAATTTTTTATAATATTAAAAGCAGTTTTCAAAACATTACAAAACAGTTTTTAAACATTCACAACAGTTTTTTTAAACTCTTTAAAACAGTTTTAGAAAATGTTTTTTAAAACTTTAAAACAGTTTTTATAATATATCCAAAACAGTTTTTAAAAATGTTAAAAACTGTTTTACAATATTTTTATATTACGATTTTTCAAAAAATTTGTAAAACATTCTCTTAACAATTTTTTATAATATTAAAAGCAGTTTTCAAAACATTACAAAACAGTTTTTAAATATTTATAACAGTTTTTTTAAATATTTAAAACAGTCTTTAAAATTATTTTTTAAAACTTTAAAACTGTTTTTATAACATATTCACAACAGTTTTTAAAAATGTTAAAAACAGTTTTTACAATATTTTGTTAATACGATTTTTTAAAAACAGTTTTTTTTTACAATATTTTGTTAATACGGTTTTTTAAAAAAATTGTAAACATTTTCTTAACATTTTTTTATAATATTAAAAACAGTTTTTGAAACATTACAAAACAATTTTTAAATATTCATAACAGTTTTTTAATTATTTAAAACAGTTTTTAAATTATTTTTAAAACATTAAAATCGTTTAAGAAGTTGGCAAATTTGTGGGCAAATATTTCCCACTCAAATAGGTAAGCAAAATTTGCCCCCAGATTGTGCATAGGAGGTGTTGTACATTGGCAAATAATGCCTAGGCAAATTATGTAACCAAACAGCCAAAATGTGGGCAAATTTTCATATTTGCCAACTTTTTGACATTTGCCTAGGCAAATTATGCCAACCAAACGGACCCTAAAATGGAAAAACTAAGTTTTACGAGCTGGAAAGGTGGAAAATATGAGTAACAAAGATGTACACAATCACTTTTAATCCCACTTCGGTACTGGGGGGGTATTTTTGGGTTGCCCTTAGCATTAATCTTCTTTTTTTTCGTTTGTTTTAGTGGGGGGTGGGGGGCGCATGCTAGCAAGCGTAAAGCCATGTGAACCTAAAAATATTCCATGTAACATACATATTATATGCCTCACAGAAAATATATTACCATTATGCTAGATGGGTATTAGTAGAAATTTATAATTTGTTACCCGCTTTCCCCTGCAATCTTATAGGCATCATATATTCACAAAAAACTAAGTATTGAAGAAGAGCAGTCTCGGCCTTTTTTTCAATTCAAAGAAGCCATGCACGTGGGGAGATAATGCACAATATGCATCTCAAGACCACACAAGATAGTTTCCTTACTGTGTATGGGTAGTTTCTAGGGGTTCTGTAAATTTAGGACCTATTGTAATATGTATTTTGGAAATAGGACAACAAACATTTTATTTATAGTTTTAATTCCTATTTTTGAATAAAGCCGTTGGCGCCGACCCATATTCATAAAACGTCAACCAATCACATCATGCCACGTGTCCATTTAATTTTAAAATAGGAACTAAAAATGGAAACAAAATGTTTGTTATCCTATATCCATAATCAATATTATTTTAAGTCCTAAAAGTACATAATCTATAGTTTCTAATACTCCGAGTCTATATTTGAAGTCTTATGAAGTGTGTAGTGTTAGTAGGTCATGTAGTTTCCTGTATTGTAGGTGGAGGAGTTTCGATAGGATTGTTGGTTGTATGTACTACTACGTATACAAGTTGCATCCAATTGAAGGATATTCATCTCTTTTTTTTTTAAAACAAAATCCATCTTTGATTGCTAGAAAAGCAGTGTAATCCAATGGAGAATTAGTTACCATGAAAGGTTAGGAAAGATGGGGACTTTAAAAATGAACAGGTTACGAAACGTATATATGAATGTCCGATCAGATACTCAAACAACAGGTAAGACAGTAGATAAGCTGAAATAATATAGAGTAAATATACTTTGTCTCGATACTCTTTTATGAACTGCTCTGGTTTCTTGATAGAGAAATTATCTCCTTTAGATTTCTTCACCCTTTGCTCCAACTGATGTTTCCTTCTAATTGCCCACTCTTCATTGTTTTTCCTTTTCTTCAATATTACCTCGGGTATATACGAAAGCGGCTTCGTTTCCTCGTCAGCCATGATCGCCTAAACTTGTCCCGAGTAAAAAGAAAGACAAGGCCAAAATTAGAGGTGCTTACAAACAAAGAAGAATGTAAACAATCCTTGCATCCACTATTTTTAGGCACATCAAAATCCGATAGAGAGAGAGAGAGTACCTTTGAGAGAATTAGTAACCGAACAGGGAAAAATCAGCGGAGGGGAAAAAGAAGAAGAAGACGCAGCAGGGAAACCAAGCAAAACTTTGGAGTCGATCTAATAGGGTTTGGGGGTTGTATGTAAAGTAGGGTTTAGATTGGCCTGCTCCATAAGGGTTTTACTCGACCCGGATTGTTTACTAAAATGGGTTACGGTGGGTTTGTATGTTTAGTACCTCAATTTCTTTGTTTTTTTGAGTCCTTTTAACTTAATTTCCAAATTTTAATATATAATTTGACTTAATCCTTCGTTTTCATAATTATATTTGATTTTGTTCGGGAGTTAAGTCTAATTTGACATTATTAATAAGAGACATAGTCAAATAAATTCTTAAACTTAACCCTCTGTTTTTTTTTTCAATATCGTGAGACAACCATCATGCAGGGAATAGGTCAAAGAGATTAGCAAAATAGGGGTTAAGTTAAATATCGAATTAAAAAGTGGGGTTTTAAGTCAAAAAAGCCCTTGTTTTTCCATCTCAATCTCAAGTCTCAAATTTTAATCTCAAAAGTTTGTTTGTTATATGTTTGAATAAACCTTTCGATGGATGTACTTACACAAATTCATATTAAAGGTGATTTACCTCTTAATTATTCATAAGCAATACAGTCGTTAGGATATTAATCATTTAGAAAAATAAGCACTATTGGGTACATCTTAAATATGAATGGTTCATATTCAAACTTAAGAGGCAAAATAAACAACATCCTAGATTAGTTGGTGTGGGGGAATTATCCGACTAGGAGTGAGGAAATGAGATGTGTCCGTTAGACTTGATAACAATCACAACTCGAAGAGATAAGGATGCATTGAGGTCGATGAGCCAAATATTCAAAATTAGATTCAGCCGATCGAATCACGATAGTTGTCTAAGGTCATAGAGTCCCACACGGCTCGATCTCTTTATGTTCTCTATAAATGTAACTGGCCCCCCTAAAAAAAAGGAGCATGTAATCTTTCTTATCAATAATCAACCAATAAAGATAGAGAAACACCCTGTGGATGTAGGTACATTTTTTAACCACGTACATATTGTGTCCTTGTTTGATTGCGATTATTTACCTTGCTCGGCTTTAATTGTGTCGACTCTATAATAGAAGGATTTTACCACCAACAATTGGCGTTGTATGTGGAAAATTACTTCATCTTCTCAGTCAAGAAAAGCCAACGAGCAACTATGGATCATTCACATGGCCATCGCCTGCCGTCCCATGACAGCTCTCAAAACAATTCAGAATGGACCTAAAGCACCAGGGTTAGGTTTGAAATCCATCCTATCAGTGGTCGCAATACTCCTAGCTCGAGTTATATGTCATAAGAGGAACAAACTGTGGAAAGCAATGAACATCCACGATCCAATCAAATCTCAGGGCTTGTACACGCCCACGAGCGATGACCCCGTCAATATGAGGACTCCACACACCTCCAACAATAGGAGAATGATCATCCACAATGTGGCCTATAACTAATAGAATGTGATCTTCATGGGGACAAATGCAAATGCTACGTCCGTACTGTGATACCCCGCCTAATTAAATATCGGTTGATCAATCCTTTATTGAATTTAAAATAGAATATCCAGTTGGATCAATCTTAGCATCACTGTCAAAAACTTTTTATTAATTACTAACCACCTAATATTTAAAAGTCAGATGTCAAATTTTATCTTTTAATATAACATGCAAGCAATTTAAATGATTAACTAAACATTCACCATCCAATAACAATCGCATAGGAATTAAAACGACATAATGAAATAAACTGAGTTTTAAGTAAACACTTCCAATCTAAATTCCAAATACAATAATCTGAAATGAAATACCCACCCAACAATTGAAATATAAATGAATGTCTGAAACCACTATCTCTAAATAAGAATGGGCAACATGCCCTGACTGAAAGAAACAACTCTGAATGAATAAAGGATAAATGTGGAGGCGTCTAATACCGAGGCCTTGTAACTTCCACAGCAGCTACAACACGTCAACTGAATGGAACTCCTATGCTTGGCGTCCTTGTGACTGGGCACCTAAATTTTTTTTGACAAAAATAGATTTGGAAGCAAACGGGTCAGAGCCCGAGTTGAAAATATTTTTAAAACATCAAGAATTTAAATTGCATAAATACCAGATACTGTATACATGTTAGTCACGTGCTCTCACTTGAAATTCTCGCCTCTCAACTATTGTGCAGTCCTAACGTATACTCCTAACCCATACTAGTTATACCATCTCACCTATATACTTTGAATCAAGTCTCTCACTATGATGCCTAAGTCATTGTGCCCACCCGTATTACCCGAATAATACATCCTTTCATTTCTAATATTTATTAATCAACTCAAGTATTTCTTTACTCATATAAGTTCCCATAATTATAACACATTTTATATGAAGTACTCTTTCTTATCTACTAAGCAACATAATAGAATAATCACCAGTGTATATAACCCAGAGACTAAGCTCTGGTGCATGCATACTCTGCTATCAAGTCCTAGTATATCACATACTACATGAAGGACTATAGGTTCATAATCACTCTAGAACCATATAAAAACACAAGTCAGTCATAATAGAGGCGAATCATAGTTCTTAGTCACAAGGGAGACACACATACTCACTGCACTATCATTCACAGACAGGCTATACCAAGGTTCAATGGTTCTGAGGTACAAGTTCATAGTCCGTCAATGGGCTCATCAGAATAAGACTGTCCTAACGCGAAAACCTCTGTGATAACAAGTAGCGCAGTATGATGCATTACACATAATAACCCATACGATAGGTAATCACACAACCTAAGTATATGTAAATTCCATATAGGTATACGCACGTCCCAATTTTTGAGTATCCAGTGTAGTATATTTATATCTCGAATATTCTACGTAATATTTTATTTAACGCGATAACTCTCGTCGCATAACTTCAAGTACCTTTCCCTATCCCAAAAAGGTTACTAAGTTTCCATTTATTCCTTGGGTTATTTCAGTGTCTATAATGTACCCCCACTATTGGTACTAACCTTGAATATTCATTTATCCGATTTAAACCCCAATTTATAAAATTTCCAACCGTAACTCGTTCGATTAACACTCGTGATTTCCCTATTCAATTCCATACTAAATAACATTTTATGGGTTTTAAGTATATCATATTGCCCTTCCATAAGTCTCGTTGTGTTCAATTAATCAACACCAAAGATTTATAAAAGTTGGTATTTAATCAAATATTAAAAAGGAAACAAATTATATTTTCCAGGGGAGTCGATCAATCGAAGAAATGGGTCGATCGATCAATTATTTGCCCAGATTTCCTTAACAGTTACATGTTTCTTAATTTTTAACCACCAAAGTCATATTTAAACATCTTCGAATTGATATTCATGTAACCCAGATCCTATACTAACATATATGTGCAAATCTTAACGTATCCAAATCATTTAAACATCATCAACATGCGTAAATTCACCTAAATTTCATATTTAGTCTCAAGAACCCTAGTTTTGACTTTATCATCAATTAAGCATGTAAATACCAGATCTCTTCAACCAATTTGATTATAATAACGTGGGTTTGATTCTACATGCATAAACGAACCTACTCCATTTCAATTTTAACCCAATAATCATGATTTACACTATCTAAAATCTTTCAAAACATGGGATTTTCGTATTGATGTTACGCTATCCTAACATGGATCATATATCTATCGTAAATTTACGCAAGATAATTACTTTCCTTATGTAGCAGGTCTCGTCCGTTGGTGATGAAAGGTATGGGGTTGATTATCTCTCTCCAATCTATACGTTGGCGTCTATGGTGGTGCAAACGATGTTCCAATAATGGCTCAAGCCTTAGAAAACTCTTCACTCTTCTCCATTAATGGTCTCACAAGATTTTGTGTTTGATATCTCTATTAAGCCTAACCCTAGAAGCTGATATACGCTTAGGAATTTCGTGGGTTTAATTACCCAAAAAATAAAATTTCTAAACTATCCTCTAGGGGTGCCGGTTTGGCTTAAAAATATCCCGGGATCCAAATTAAACCCCCGGATAGACTTTTCTGCCTATCCCGACCCTTCCGGACACTTTGTCACACTCGAAATGACCATATGGGTGACTTATAAAATATTTTTATTCCATTAAATTTAGTTCCGACACGTCTGACACGCGCGTCGTCCCGACTTAATTACCATAAATGTCGTATTATTCGCTCGTGACAATTTATTCATAATTACATATTACTTTACTCACTAAATACTAACTCTCGTCGCACTAGTAATTACTTAATTAAATCTAGATTAATTATAAATAAATTTCCCATTTTAAAATCATTAATCCCATAATTAAAATTATTAAAAATATGGGGCATTACACGTGCCCTTAGCCCTCAGGCGAACAAAACTCGCAACCGAGGAAGGAGTTCACGATGCGAATAGGATCACTCCAAATAAATGAGTTCGCTGAACAAAAGGGACCGCGAAGGGGATCTTCATGATAAGCATGTCCTTCTGAATCTCATCCGACGAGAGATGGACGATTACCCTACTCATCGAGGGGCCAGATCCACCAAGGAACTTGTCAGGAGGGATCTCATAAGTCAGATGAAGTCACCTTTTTTAAGGTCGATTAAAGACTTTAAGCCTCTTAAAAAGTTCGACATGCTCAGGTGTAAGATCTGTGATGGTAAGACTAACCACATTGACTATGTATGCCAGTATCGATAAGATATGACCGTATAGAGAAATAATGAGGCCTCCATGTGTCGCATATTTTTATCCATCTTGTGAGACCTAGCACATAAGTGGTTTGAAAAGTTAACACACAATTCGGTCACCAGATTCAAGCAACTCGCGGAGGCCTTCACCGCCATATTTATCACAAATAATTCCCACCCAAAGAGGATGGACTCACTCCTCAATATGAAGAAGAAACCCCCAGAATCCTTGGGCAAGTACGCTCAACGATATTGGAAAGCCTAAAACTAAGTGGAGGACTACTCGAAGCAAGTGGTTATAACCTTCTTCAAGATCGATTTATCGAGAAATTATATATTAGTCTAGTCCCTTACTAAAAAGGAGGTCAGCACCATAGACGATCTCATGTCGAGGATCGAGAAGTACGTTAAAGTGAAAGATGATGTGGTTGGCACAAACCAGGATAATGGCCAACCAAAGGCGACGAAAAACAGAAACAAAGATAATGCTACCAAAAAAGGGGGCAAGAGACATGATGGAGGATCAAAGGGCGACGACAAAGCTAACCCCGTTAGAGCATGTTGCACCATTAACACCATGTTTAAGGAACCAATCTATAAAATATTGAGGAAGGTAAAAGATTAGTAGTATTTCATGTGGCTGAAGAAGATGGCAGGATATCCATCAAAGAGGATCACTGACCTGAGATGTTCCTACCATAAAGAGTATGGGAACAAAACAAAGAATTGTAAAGCGCTAAAGTCGCATCTAGAACAGTTGACCATGCAGACCACCCGGACAACTATGTGGAAAAAAAGAATGTAAAAGCCTCTGTGGAGCGCGATTAAAAGCTCGATAACGTCATAGAAGACGTTGAAATCGAATATGAGTTTGTAGTCATTCATGGAGCCTCAAGTCCAAATTAGATTCAAGGCAGTGCTATGAAAATGGAACTAAAGAAAGTTATTGTAGTCATAGAGGCTTTTTCGATTGACCCTGCTAAAACTTCAGTCAAGAAATGGCAATGACCAGAGGATGTTGACTATAACAAGCATATTATTTTTACTGAAGGGGTCTTGCTCGAATTAAGAACCCTGCACCATGATGCACTAGTAATAACTATCAGGATAGCTAAGTGGGATGTAGATAAACTACTAATAGACCAAGGGAGTTCCTCAAAGGTCGTGTATTTGAAACTATTAAACAAACTCAATCTCAAGTTAGAATATCTAAAAGAAGCGATCATCCATTTGGTCAACTTCGCTGGAAAGATGATAATACCCCTGGGAAAAGTGGTACTCCCAATGCGAACTGGGAATGTATCAAAGCTGATACAGTTTTTAATAGTGGACATAGACTCTCCTTACAACGTGATCTTATGGCAGAGATGGCTCCATACCATGAAGATAGTCCCATCCACCTACCAGTAAAAACTCAAATACATTACTGACTGGAGTATAATGGATACACATAGAAATTAGGTTGTAGCTCGTAATTTCTTTTATCATTTCCATCAAACCTAAGTAAGAGAAAAATAAGGAAAATGTGTTCACAAAAGAGGTGACCATGGAGGGAGACACCCCTCTAAATAACAATTAAAGTACGGGAGATCGGGAGTAAAATAAACAAGTTTAGCCCCCATGGATCGAGTCATAGAACCATTGAAAGAAGTCATATTCGACTATTCACACCTAGAGAATAAATTTATGATTTGTAGTTCACTTACCGATCACGAAAAGGAATAATTGATCTCTTTGCTCAAAGAGAATCCAGATGTGTTCATTTAGCAGCCGTATGATATGCCTTATATTGATCCCGAAGACATGTGTCACTAACTTCACGTGGATTCGAAATTACCACCGATCACATAAAAGGCACGCTGAATATCCCCAAAAAAGGTGAAGGCAGTAGAGGAGGAAGTAGGAAAACTTCTGTACGCAATGTCCATTAGAGAGATTCAATTCCCCAAATGGTTATCAAACCTAATTG
This sequence comes from Sambucus nigra, assembly GCA_949130495.1. Classification (NCBI taxonomy): domain Eukaryota; kingdom Viridiplantae; phylum Streptophyta; class Magnoliopsida; order Dipsacales; family Adoxaceae; genus Sambucus; species Sambucus nigra. The sequence goes on along the minus strand of OX422210.1, from coordinate 167,141,175 downwards.
CACTCAAGAAACATAATGGGAAATGGAGAGTCTACATAGAATTCAATGACTTGGACAAAGCATGTTCAAAAGAGAGCTTTCCGTTGCTGAAGATTGAGTACTTGGTCAATAACACAACTAGCCATAAACGGTTGAGATTCTTGGATGCTTACTCGGGGTATTAATAAATCCCTTTGTTTAGATGAGACCAATAGAAGACTTCATTCATCACCACCCTTGGCTTATATTGTCACACGATCATGCCATTTAGACTTAAGAATGCATGAGCGACCTACCAGTGGTTAGTCACCAAGATGTTCAAACATCAGTTAGGTGACACCGGGGAAATTTACATATATGATGTAATGCCCTAAAACATGATTAGGCATGTTAGTTACATGATTAAGTTATGATTGATAAGGTTGATGATGGGTATTAAACATCTTAGTTATCATGTTTAAAGGATGCGTACTCACGTGATATATATGTTGTTTGCATTAGATTCCAATTGAGCTTATTATCGATGATAACATGTTTAGAGCATATGATTAGTTATGCAGTTAAATGCATTATAAAGTATGTTTTGGATGCATTATTGTGTTTATAAAACTAAACTAGGGTGTTGATGCAAATTTTGTGAGGTTCGATTGCCAAATGTCTAAGTTTTACTATTTTGGGCAGATTGTTATATTCACATTTGAGCCCAGTTTAAGCATAGTAAAGTTATCATTTTGGAAAAAACATTAAATATAAAGTTGTACATAATTAAGTTATCTACAAGAAGGCACAAACGAGAGTTCATTCGGATGACGGAATAGTAAGTTATAGTGAATTTACGAACAAGGGATGAATTTGCCATAAGTCGAAATGTTTTTATTGGACCTTTCTTTCATCCAATCATACACAACCACCTTAAAAATGATCACATAATTACTTGACCCCGTTTTTATACTTAAAAATCAGATCTCTATCATATTATTCCTTTCATAGTACAAGCATGGTAGAAATAAGCTTGAGGAGAGATTAAAAAAAAGGTTTAAATAAGGATTGCTTGGGAAAAATTATCATAAATCAATGAGTTCTTATAAGGTAATTGTGTTTTTGTTAAAGTTGGTCACATGAGTGAGTTCTAAAATTTGTATATTTTTTATTTCTAATTTGGAAAAGACATAGATGAGGACCATTATGCCTAGAGAGAGAGAGGGAGAGAGAGAGAGAGAGAAGAAAGGTTTAACACCATAGATGAAAAATTATGCGAGAATGGTAAAAAATGAAACTTGAAAATCCAAAACTTTAATCATCATTTTGTGAAAGTTTTATTTTATGAGATTTGTGTATGTGATATATATTTATATATATGTTTACAAATGTTAATTAGTTGTTTCTATGAATTAAAACCCAAAGTAGAGATTACGTATGCTTAGTGATGTTAGGTTGTGCTTTGATGTTCTATTTCAGACCCAGTTGTGTTCAAAATGGAATAACTCATTGGATAGTTACTAAAATCAAGTGATTGCAGTTGGAAATATTAGATAACATATACGAGTATAACATATTCTAAGATGAGCATTAAATACCTTCTGATTTGGCTTGGGTGTTGTTTTGAAATTGAAGTTTTAATGTTATTCTTCTGCAAAAACAATTTGAAAAATGTTATAGTAAATGGGCATAACTTTCTCTAGAAAATTCATAACTTTATTCCATAAATTATGTTAGAACCCTAATGTATAGGGTCTTACAAAAATGTGAAGTAGAATGTCTTATTCTTTTTCAGTTATTTCAGATTGACCAACTAATGTGATGTGTTACTAGATTTAATGTTATTTGGTGCATTCAAATACTAATGACGGTGAATTGATAAGTGAGGAAGCGGATGATACTACCATAATAAGGAAGTAGATTTGGTATTAATTGTATTACTTACTTTGAGGTGAGTGACCTGCCCTATGAAATGTAGATTCTTATATTGTCGTATGGAAATGTATAGTTTAAATACACATGTTAGGATGCTTGTGTAATGATGTGGTGTTTATGATACATATGCACATGATTAAAAATATTAAGTGAAGTTATATAATTTTATGGACTATAGTTGATCCTAAGGGATGTGGTGTTATCGTTAATATAATTTAAGGTTTTGTGTACTCGGGCAAAAATAAAGGGATATGGTGGTCCCTATAAACCGTGGTTAGTCAATTGGATCGTGGTGGGTCCAGGCTTGTGAGAGTCCACAATTCTTACTTAGGTTATATGATTTAAAATGTTTGTTCAAATTTGTTATATGTGTGGTGTGTGCATATGTGTGTGTGTGTGTGTATAAGGTCATTCGCTAAGCTGTTATATCTTACACTCCTATAATGTTTTGTTTAAGTTATGCCTATCGTTTGGAGTTCGCTGCCAAGTTAGGAATTTAAAACGAGAGAGCAAAGGATTTATAATATGGGTTGAATATTGAAGTGACAAGATTAATTAAAGTCATGTGATCTGAGTCACGTGGCCAAACACGTGGCAAAATCATGGAGGGAAGGGATATGGAGTAATCGACTTGCAATAGTTTACATATGATCGAATCTAACATGATCTTTATAGATAATGATAAGTACAAAGTAGCCTACAAGCGTGGGACACCGAGTCTACAAATAGGAGCGATCTAGCTCACATTAAAAGGTAATCGCAACCAGCACGCAATAGCCCGTACTCTCAGCTAAAAACACTAGCACTCTGATTATTGCTAGCCCCCTTCTCTAATAAAAAGTACTCCCTTTTACTACCGTGGTGGTAGGCCGATCTCACGGACGAACCACATATATAGTTATCTCCCTTCCTTTTTTCTACATTCATAACACTTTGGGGGCACTCCTGCAATTCCAATAATTACTATGGGAAGAATCTCATATAGTTTGGCACCGTCTGTGGAAACGAATCTCTCACCACTGTCAAAGTTAGGAAAGCTTAAAACTTTATCATGAGTGCAGATCAATATCATTCCACCCAAGCAAGGAGTCGCGTAGAGTCTAAAATATGTATCATAAGGAGGGAACAAACTCCTATACGGATGCCTCCTCTCCAGTAATCATCCAAATCCAGAGGACGTTCACCTGTCAAATTTGGACCTTGTCCGCGGTATCGAACTTTGCCATTTGATTAAGTAGAAGGGAAATTTGTCTCCCAAATGGCAAGTATTTATGAGGAGAAACTAAACAGTTGTGACCAGGAGATCGCTCTTTTGAGGTGACAGTTGTCCCAATAGTTAGAGGGTGATACCTAGGACTCGCATATTCGGTATCACCACAAGAGGAGACCTCGGTAGACATCCTAATAATATGAGGGTAATACCTCAAATTCACATAATCGGTAGCTCATAGGAGGGGACCTCGCTCCCTAGGAAATCAACCTGGAAAGGTTTCCCGTTTAAGGAGTCCCCATATGATTCATCACTATCGCCAACGTGATCGTTCGCACGGGAGAAATTCCATCAACTATGGGCATCATCAACCCCGTCCCAGGGAATTTACCCAGAGCAGCATGTTAGCTCGCTCTGAACCACAGGCGAATAAGTGAAAACAGACGAATTGAGAGGACTCATCCGTATGGAACTGGGAAGAAGGATAAATATAAATCTCGTCCGGACCCCCACGGACCTGGCCAGGAAAATACTGGGGCATGGCGCAACCTCACCATTCACCGAGCAGATAAAATACTTCGAATCTCTAAAGAAGTTCTCTATGTCAAAAATCGCAACATATGAAGGAAAGCCACACCCAGGTCATCATATCAGGCACTACCAACAAACCATGTCCCTTTGGAGACATCATGAGGCATTGATGTACAGAATATTCCCATCAACCCTAGGTGAGATCGACCTAAATTTATTTGAGAAACTATCCCTCGGGTCAATCTCCACCTTCAGGGAGTTTGTCGAGGAGTTCACATACCAATTTATCACAAGTAGTAGGGTGGTAAAGGAGATAGATTCACTAATATCTCTAAAAAAAGAAGGGAGAGGCTCTCAAGAAGTACGCTCAGAGCTACTGGGAGATTTATAGTGAAATTGACGATTGTAATGAACAACTGGCAAACGCTTTCTTTAAATTCGATCTGGAACGGTCAGATGATCTCTACCAGTCTTTGACAAAGTAACCAGCTTCTTCGATGGACAATCTCATATCCCGTATTTAGAAATATGCCAAGGTAGAAGACGAACTATCCAATGCAGCCTCCCTAGCCGACCAAAAGAAGAACAAGTCGAAAAAAGCCCCCAAAGGGGGAAACCAACTATCGTCGACCACAAAGGGATCCAGGAATGAAGCCTAAAAAAGTTATTCCAAGCCTCATGCCAGCGCGAGTAGCTACAAGGCATTAGAAATAGTCTTCAAATAACACATCTTTAGGCTCATTCGTCATATAAAAAATAAACATTTCTTTAAAAGGCCTCCCATAATGGCTGACGACCCAAGTACTAGGAATGTCTGTCTCAGATGCATCTACCACCAGGACCATGAACACCTCACGAAAGATTGCAAGATGTACAAAAAATACCTAGAGGAACTTATCCAAGTAGGGTATATCAAGAAGTATATTAACACATCAAAACCAAAGTCGGTGACCAAGATCAACTTAGTCCAAAAAGTGGAGATAGATGGCTACACTAACCTAGCCCAACACACTGGCAAGAAGCTAAAGGAGAAGGTGAGGGTAGTAGCCAATATTTAACTAGCATTCCAGGTAGACCCAACCAAACCAGTCCTAGTTAAGAGGGAAAGAAAAGTCCTGGATACAAAACAAATTATTAAATTCACCGACGATGATCTGGTTGGCGTGAACCTGACTTACAAATAAGCCTTGGTGTGCACTCTATGAATTGCAAACTTTGACGTGAGAAGGGTATTGATAGACTAAGAAATCTCCTCTGAGATCATATACCTGACAGTGCTCTACGAGCTTCGATACCGTGTCAATGGTCTGGATACTGACATTGGCTTGTTAATCGACTTCAATGAAGACAAAGATTCAACCCTAGGGAAAATCAAGCTTTCAGTTAAGTTCATCGTAACTAATAATTAGGTTGAGTTTATATGTAATCCATTTAAAATCACTATATAATGTCATCCTAGGTGGAGGGTGGTTGCACGACACGATGGTCGTTCCCTCATCGCTTCATCAGAAACTCAAGTTTGTGACTGACCAATGGGTGATAAAAATTATGGGAGATCAAGAAGCGGCACAAATCTTTTTTTTCCAGTTATTAAAATAAAGAAATCTCAGTCCAAGAATAATCAAAGCAAAGACAATTTTGAGGACGATCGACCCAAGTAGCAATGAAAGGAAGTTCGACCAGGGTTTGAAGAAACTTGATTGGCCCCTGCCAAATGCATGTTAGAAGAAATAGTTTCTATTCCTCTTGATGCGTCATAGCTAGAGAATATATTTCTCATCAGATTGGAGTTGCCCAAAGATGAAGTTGAACAACTTGTTCTGTTCCTTAGAGCAAATACAAACATTTTTGCTTAGTAGCCTTACGATTTCTTGGGAATAGACCTAAAAATCGCTTGCCACTGATTACATGTGGAGCCAGGGGTCAAGTCAATCAAACGAAAACCCAACTTGAAGGCACCATAAATGGTAAGGGTGGTAAAACTTGAGGTTGATAACCTATTTCATATTTGCTCCATTAGTGAAGTCCAATTTCCAGAATGGGTCTCGAACACCGATTTTGTTAAAAAGAAAAGTGGAAAATGAAGGGTCTTCTCTAATTTCACCGACTTTAATAAATATTGCCCAAAGGATAGTTTTTTATTCCCCGAATAAATCAGTTGGTAGATTCCCATAACGGGGCATTAACGAATGAGCTTCATGGATGTGTACTTTGGCTACCACTTGATACCCATGTTCGACCTTGATCAAGAAAATACATCGTTCATCAGAACCTTAGGGCTTTACTACTACATGGTAATGAATTTTGACTTAAAGAATGCGGGGGAAAAATATCAACGATTGGTGACCAAAATGTTCAAGAAACTAGTTGACTATACTATGGAGGTTTATACGGATGATATGCTCGTCAATAGCAGGTATTCGGTCAATCATCTGAGAGACCTTGCGAAGACCAAACTATAATTGGGCCTAACTTTGGCCTGACCGAGCAATCCTAGTAACGCCTGATGTAAGTTCGACCTAACCTATTGATTAGGAGGATCAACACAAGCATTTATCACATGGATAATTTTGAAGTAGTTATCCTTTAAACAATCTCATATCAATTACCCAAATCTCGAACGAGATATTCAGGGAATCAACACACTAGCCAATAATAATGCAAGGTAGTTCATTTATCAATTCAACCACCGTAGTTATACATAACTATAAATATAGCCCGCACCCCAGGGCAAGCGGGATGTAATTTTTAAACTTTGAGAGACACTAATAATAAATCAACAACCTCTCTATGGATGTAGGCAATTTACTAAACCACGTATATTTGTGTGTTGTGTGACATTTCCATGTTATTTCTTTAATTGCTTTATAAAATTCATTAATTATGATTAATTGCACTCACAATTGACGTCGTTGGTGGGAAACGATTTCCTCTCGACGAAAGCAATCCCTGTAAAAGAATAGCTTGATGTCTCACCACCCAAATAGTTCACCCCAACCTGGTGACTTACGAGCTGACCAAGCTCCACTTAGGGTCAGATCTGAAGTTAGCTAAGATAGGAACCTAAGATTTCGTCAAGAGCAATAACTTTTCGAGGAAAGCCATGGGCAACCTAGATCAACTCAGATCATCGATTGGTCGACGCATACGAAGTAAGGCTTCAGCAATAGGACGAGGCAACTCGCCTTCGAATTAAGGAGGATTCTCGCCTCCAGTGGAGACTAGAAAAAACAAAGAGAGAACTTCGTTGGGAAAATCAAAAAAGTTATGGTCGGACTCTTAACTCTCATGCGAGCAAGACTCAAAGCTAAGGAAGGAGCACTGGGCGCGATTAAGAACGCTCAGAACATGGAAGTCACCCAGGGAGTCGCTATGGAGATAATTATCACTATAGGGATAACATAAGGAGTTTGTTCCAGAGGGAAATGGACTAGCACCCAGCTCATCGAGGAGTTAGATCTACAAAGGAGTTGACAAGTAGAGATCTAATTACCCAAATGATGTCTCCTTCTCAAGGGCTATCGGGGAGGAGGAACCCCAGAAGAAGTTTCCAATACCTCGGCTCAAAATCTATGATGGAAAAACAAACCCTATAGATCATGTTCGGCAGGTATTTGATGACTTATGGAGTTACAACGACACCCTGATGTGTCGTATTTTCCCTTTTAGCTTGGGAGATGTTTCCCAGAAGTGGTTTGAGACGCCGCCTCACGAATCCATTAAGAGCTTCAAGGTCCTCTTCGAGGCCTTCGCTGCTCGCTTCATAACTAGCAGCTCTCATCCGAATAGGATAGACTCGTTGCCCACAATGAGAAAGAAGCCACATAAGACTTTGTGCGAGTATGTTAAGCATCATTGGGAAGTGTTCATGTAACACCCCAAAAACTTATAGTTTAATTTTGATGTATTTATGGTGATTTGATAATTATTTGTAGAGTGTCAGATATTAAATTAGAATCCAACTTATATTATGTTACAAAAATTAAAGAAATAAAATATATATTTTAGAAGATATGGGTATGGACTTCTAATGTGGTATATAATTGAAATTTAAGACTTTATAGTTTATAATTAGACTTTTTATTAACAACTAAATTGTAAACTAATATAAATAAAAATAATTGTTGAGGATTTAATGCTTCGTGGTGGTTTTAAATCAGTGTGTTGGGCATATAATGGGTATAACAATTGGTATCCTATGTCATGAGTTTCATTAGGTTAATTACTATTTATTTTATTAAAGGGTTCAACTTTTTTATTTATTTTTTTCACGTGTAATATATATCTTGCTTTCCATAAAAAAATATGATGTCATATAAATATTACTTTTGCCAACTTTTGCTCATTTGAATATACATCGTATGGAAAAGTGGGACACTAGTTTTGTGTGTTGGGATGCTCCTGGGATTTATTAAAATAATAATAATTGACATATAGAGTCCATACATTTTGAGTGTTTCTTATAACAATTGTCGTTGGTGGGCAAACATTCGTGCATGAAGTCTAAAAGTCACATTTTAATGGAGGTCCTTTGGGATCACTATTGCCGATTATTTTTTTTCCATATAAACTTAGTCTTTATGTATGATTAGCGTCCCAGTTAGTCAACAGTGCACATTTGTATAAAGGTGAGATAGATAGGACATAGCCATTTTCTTTTGGATAAAAGTAAATCCCACTAATTGTTTCAATCATATTAGTTAACATGGACTCTACAGCTAGACATTTATGAATCCCAATTTATTAGGAGTCTTTTTAGCTAACTGCATGTATCTATATAAGTGGTTGGCGGAAGAGAAAAAAAAGGGCAGAGAGTTTTAACCTAAAGATCAAGTAATGGAAAAAAAAGATGCAAAAGGGAAGCAAGACTTTTCATAGTTGTATAGTTTTGAAATAGTAACAGTAGAAAAATAGTGGAAGATTTTTGTCATATTGGTTATGGAAAATCTTTTCATTTGACGTTTATTTGAGGTACGAGATTTACACCAAATGCTCCTTTAAATCTCTCGAGAGTATTATCTTTATTCCTCGTTTATTTGTATTCATCTTGAATATATAACATTTATTGAAATCTCACATGTGTTATTCGGTTGATATTATGTATTTTGTGATTTAGGTTGGTGCCATAAATTTTTATATGACATTGAGAATGGGCACCCGCCAAAAGTTCAAAAGTCCAATATTCGAAATAAGGTTTAAGATGACTAGGTGAGGTGAGGCCCGGTGACCCATTGATGTGTTATTGAGAAATAAATTGATACAATGCTTGGGTGTCCCGCGTTGGACTTGTATACGGTGTTCGTATTGTTGCATTTTTGTTTGTCATTATCGTTTTGAGCATCTATTCTTGTCATATTGGGTACTTTCCCATATTTTTATTTTTAGTGGAAGGTGATAATGGTTTTGGGACGCTATCAGTGATGAAGTTAGTCGGGTGACACATGAGATACAAATTATTATTGGCAAAATAAAAGTGTATTTTTATGGAGCTTTTTATTATTTTAGTATAGCGAAAATTGTGTAATTATTTGGAGATGAACAATTGTAAAATTTTGTATTATTGAGAGGCACTAGAATTTCGTGTAATAAATTTATCTGGTATTAATTGTGTGACTCGCTTAATTTAATTAGTGGAATTTAGATGCCATGTTTACATAGTGAGGATTTTATTCTATAGTTTTAATCAAAGTAGCGACTCAGGATTTTTGTGTTTTTACAGTTCAATGAAGTGGAAGACTGCTCGGAGCAGGTTACCGTGGCATCTTTCAAAATCTATTTACCCCCTACTTCTATGATGCACCAGTCTCTCAATAAAAAGGAGGTTGACACCATTGATGATCTCATGTCGCGTATTGAAAAGTATGCCAAGGTGGAGGACATGGTCTAGACCAGCCACGCAGAAGCTAGTAGCGCTAAAACAAATAAAGGGGGTGACAAGGAGAACAATCCATATAAGGGAAACAAGAAGCAAAACGGTGCCAAGAAAGAGGCCAAAGTGATTAATCCAAAGCTTTTCAATCCATCAACATAATTTTTAAAGAATCAATTTATAAAATCCGAGGAAGATCAAGGATCAACAGTTTCTCAAGTGGCAAAAGAAAATGGATGGGGATCCGACCAAAAGGAACAACACGCTCTGGTGTGCGTTCTATAAAAAAAATGGACACAAGACAGAGAACTATAAGGCACTAAAATCTCACCTAAAGGACTTGGCCCAGACTGGACACTTGAATGAGTATATAGAGAAGAAGTCCGACCAGGTCGTCGACAAAGACAACCAAAAACCAGACAACGTCTTGGACGATTAGACAAGACATGAGTTCGCAGTGATACATGGAGCTTCCAACCTCAAGTAGATCCAAAGTAATGTTGTTCGGATGGAACTCAAGAAGGTCACAACCGTGATGGAGGCTTTTCGAATATATTCTACCAAAATCTAGCACTACACCAAAACTGGCGAATGGTCACGACCAAAATCCTTGCCAAGACCGTGGGCCGTGGACATGGGTCATGACCATTTCGGGCGCGATCAATTTCATGGGTGGCGGCCCAAGTTCGTGACCAAATAATGGTCACGACCCGCAGGGGTCACGGTAGATGGTAGCAGACTTGGGTCGTGACCCATAGCGCGATGGGAAAAAAATGGTCGCGGTCTTAGTCCGTGACTCATAATCGTGACAAAATTGGTCGCGGCCAAAGTCCGTGACCCACGCCGCGACGAAAAAAAAAGGAAAAAAATGGTCGTGGCCTAAGTCCGTGACCCACAACCGTGATAAAATTGGTCGCGGACAAAGTTTATGACTCACAACACGACGAAAAAATGGTCATGACCCAAGTCCGTGATCCACAACCGTGACAAAAATGGTCGCGGCCAAAGTCCATGACCCACGCCGCAACGAAAAAAATGGTCGCGACCATTTTTCGTCACAGTTGGGGGTCATGGACTTTGGCCACGACCATTTTTATGCGCGACGGAAAAAATGAAAATGGTCATGGATAAAGTTGATGACCATATTTAACTATAAATTAAAAAAAATGTCATTTTTTGGTCCAATCCTAAAATTAGGGGTCCTGTGACTGCACGGTCGGTTGCTACGTGTAACGTTGGACGCGTACGAGGTGTTACAAATATTTATTATTGGAAAACAATAAAAAAATCACAAATTACGAATCGAAAACGTTGTTAATAAACTAATATATATACAAACTTAAAAATATTACACGTCTTAATAATTCACTGACCAAAAAAAAATTGGCAGAGTTTTCTCTATTTTCTGGACATTTCAAACCCTGTAAATATAAAATCTGCTTATTATAAAGCCCGCAGGGTCATAAAATTTAACAATCAAATTAGAAAAACCCGCACGACCATAAAACTAAATAATAAAATCCCGCACGACTGTAACACATAAAAAATATAATCCTGAATGTCCACAACATTATATAAACAATCTTCATATTGTAAACCATTGCCTCCTTCATTTGTTCCCCGTGCAAAAAAGCAAACGATACAATGTTATCCTGCAAATGATAGTATACAAAAAAAATGATATCAGTAACCAAGTAGTTTTACAAAAAATTTATTCAAGCTGAAAAATTGAATATATGAGTTATAATTATCAACATATCATTCCCTACGAGTTACATTGGTCCCGTGCGAAGTGTCGGTGCCACTTACGGGGCAGTTTCGGGGTTTCCCCCTCTAGCGCCATTTTTTAAGCCTAAGTTTAGACATTTTCAAATTATAGTCGTATTCTCAAATCAAGAGTTCCGTTATCATACGGAGCCTCGTGATCACACGATCAGTTCATATGTGTTACATTGGTCCCGTGCGAGGTGTTGGTGCCACTCACTGGGCCGTTCGGGAGTTGTGTCGGGTTTTGCCTTCTAACGCCATGTATTTAAGCCTAAGTCTAGAAATTTTCAAATTATCATCGTATTATCTAACTGGGAGTCCCATGATTGCGCGTTAAGTTCCTACAAGTTACATCGGTCCCGTACGAGGTTTGGTGCCACTCACGGGACCGTTTGGGGGCAATTTCGAATTTTCACCCACCAACGCCATGTTTTTATGCCTAAGCCTATAATTATGCAAATTATTGTTATATTCTCAAACCGGGAGTTTCGTGATCGCGCGACCAGTTCTTACAAGTTACATTGGTCTTGTACCAGGTGTTGGTGCTACTCATGGGGCCGTTCGAGGGTTGTTTCGAGTTTTCACCTTCTAATGCCATGTTTTTAAGCCCAAGTCTAGATATTTCAAAATTATCGTCGTATTCTCAAACCGAGAGTCCCGTGATCGCGTGGCCAGTTCCTATGAGTTACATTGGTCTCGTGCGAGGTGTTGGTGCCACTCACGGGGACATTCAGGGGCAGTTTCGAGTTTTCACTCACTAACGCCATGTTTTTATGCCTAAGCCTATATATATGCAAATTATTATTGTATTATCAAACTAGGAGTTCCGTGATCATGCGGTCAGTTTCTACGAGTTACATTGGCCCCGTACGAGGTGTTGGTGCCACTCACGGGGCCGTTCGGGGACTGTGTCGGGTTTTCACCCACTAACACCATGTTTACAAGCCCAAGTCTAGAAAATTTTAAATTATCATTGTATTGTCAAACCGGGAACCCCATGATCGTGAGGTCAGTCCCTACGAGTTACATTGGTCCCGTGCGAGGTGTTGGTACCACTAACGGGGCCGTTCGGGGGCTATTTCGAGTTTTCATCCACTAACACCATGTTTTTATGCCTAAGTCTAAAAATATGAAAATTATTATCGTATTCTCAAACTGGGTGTCCTGTGATCACACGGTTAGTTTCTACGAGTTACATTGGTCCCGTGCGAGGTGTTCGTGCCACTCACAGAACCGTTCGGGGGCTGTTTCGGGTTTTCGCCCACTTACGCCATGTTTTGAAGCAACAGTCCTGATATTTTCGAATTGTCATCGTACTCTCAAACCGAGAGTCCCGTGATCGCGCGGTCAGTTCCTACGAGTTACATTAGTCCCGTGCGAGGTGTTGGTGACCTTCACGGGTCCGTTCGGGGACTATTTCGAGTTTTCGCCTTCTAACGCCATGTTTTTAAGCCTAAGTCTAGAAATTTGCAAATTATAGTCGTATTCTCAAACCGAGAGTCCCGTGATCGCGCGGTAAGTTCTTACGAGTTACATTGGTCCCATGCGAGGCATTGGTGTCACTGACGGGGCCGTTCGGGGTCACCCACTAACGCCATGTTTTTATGCTTAAGTTTATAAATATGCAAATTATCATTGTATTCTCAAAATCGAGAGTCCCGTGATCGCGCGGTCAGTTCCTACAAGTTACATTGGTCCCGTACGAGGTGTTGGTGCCACTCATGGGGCAGTTCGGTGGCTGTTTCGAGTTTTCACTCACTAACGCCATGTTTATAAGCATAAGTCTAGAAATTTACAAATTATCATCGTACAATCAAATCGGGAGTCCCGTGATCACATGATCAGTTCATATGAGTTACATTGGTCCCGTGCGAGGTGTTGGTGCCACTCACTGTGCCGTTCGGGCGTTGTGTCGGGTTTTTGCCTTCTAACGCCATGTATTTAAGCCTAAGTCTAAAAATTTGCAAGTTATCATCGTATTATCAAATTGGGAGTCCCATGATTGCGCGATAAGTTCCTACGAGTTACATCGGTCCCGTGCTAGGTGTTGGTGCCACTCACGGGGTCATTCGGGGGTTATTTCGGGTTTTCACCCAGTAACGCCATGTTTTTATGCCTAAGTCTAGAAATTTGCAAATTATTATCATATTCGCAAATCGGGAGTCTCCTGATCTCGTGGTAAGTTCCTACGAGTTATATTAGTCCCGTGCGAGCCGTTAGTGTCACTTACGGGGCCATTAGGGGGTTATTTCGTGTTTTCACCCACTAACGCCATAATTATAAGCGTAAGTCTAGAAATTTACAAATTATCATCTTATAATCAAATCAGGAGTCTCGTAATCGCGCGGTTAGTTCCTACGAGTTACATTAGTCTCGTGCGAGGTGTTGGTGCCGCTCATGAGGCCGTTCCGGGTCCGTGTCGGGTTTTCCTCCTTTAACGCCATGTTTAAAGCCTAAGTCTAGAAATTTACAAATTATCATCGTATAATCAAATCGGGTGTCCCGTAATTGCACGATCAGTTCTTACGCGTTACATTAATCTGTGCGAGGTGTTGGGGCCCCTCACAGGTCCGTTCAGGGGCTGTTTCGGGTTTTCGCCCTCTAACGCCATATTTTTAAGCCTAAGTCTAAATATATTAAAATTATCATCGTATTCTCAAACTGGCAGTTTCGTGATCACGCGGTCAGTTCCTACTAGTTACATTGGTCCCGTGTGAGGTGTTGGTGCCCCTTATGGGCCTGTTCGGGGACTGTTTCGGGTTTTCGCCCTCTAACGTCATGTTTTTAAGGCTAAGTCTTGATATTTTCAAACTATCATCATATTCTCAAACTGGGAATACCATGATCGCACGGTCAGTTCCTACGAGTTACATTGGTCCCGTACGAGGTGTTGGTGCCACTCACGGGGCCGTTTAGGGGTTGTTTCGGGTTTTCACCCACTAACGCCATGTTTATAAGCCTAAGTTTAGAAATTTACAAATTATCATCGTATAATCAAATAAGGAGTCCCATGATCGCGCGGTCAGTTCCTATGAGTTACATTAGTCCCGTGCGAGGTGTTGGTGCCACTCATGGGGCCGTTTCGGGGTTGTGTAGGGTTTTTCCCTTCTAACGCCATGTTTTTAAGCCTAAGTCTAAAAATTTGCAAATTATCGTCGTATTCTCAAACCGAGAGTCCTTTGATCTCGCGGTAAGTTCTTACGAGTTACATTGGTCCCATGCGAGGCGTTGGTGCCACTCACGGGGCCGTTCGGGGGTTGTTTCGAGTTTTCACCCACTAACGCCATGTTTATAAGCCTAAGTCTAGAAATTTATATATTATCATCGTATAATCAAATCGGGAGTCTCGTGATCGCGCGGTCAGTTTCTACGAGTTACATTAGTCCCGTACGAGGTGTTGGTGCCACTCAAGGGGCCGTTCGGGGGCTGTGTCGGGTTTTTGCCTTTTAACACCATGTTTTTAAGGCTAAGTATAAAAATTTTCAAATTATAATCGTATAATCAAACCGGGAGTCTCGTAATCGCACAATCAGTTCCTACGCATTACATTAATCCCGTGCGAGGTGTTGGGGCCCCTCACAGGTGCGTTCGGGGGTTGTTTTGGGTTTTCGCCCTCTAACGGCATGTTTTTAAATCTAAGTCTAGATATCTTCAAATTATTATCGTATTCTCATATCGATAGTCCCGTGATCGCGCGATTAGTTCCTACGAGTTACATTGGTCCCGTGCGAGGTGTTGGTGCCCCTCACGGGCCCGTTCGGGGTCTGTTTCGGGTTTTTGCCCTCTAACGCCATGTTTTTAAGGCTAAGTCTAGATATTTTCAAACTATCATCGTATTCTCAAACTGGGAATACCGTGATCGCACGGTCAATTCCTACGAGTTACATTGGTCCCGTACGAGGTGTCGGTGCCACTCACGGGATCGTTCGAGTTTTCACCCACTAATGCCATGTTTTGCTTAAGTCCTGATATTTTTAAATTATCATCGTATTCTCAAATTGGGAGTCCCATGATCGAGCGGTCAATTCCTACGAGTTACATTGGTCCCGTGCGAGGTGTTGGTGCCACTCATGGGGCCGTCGGGGGCTGTTTCGAGTTTTTCACCACTAACGCCTTGTTTTAAGCCTAAGCCAAAACATTTACAAATTATCATCGTATAATCAAACCAGGAGTCCTGTGATCGCGCGGTCTATTCCTACGAGTTACATTAGTCCCGTGCGAGGTGTTGATGCCACTCACGGGGCCATTCAGAGGCTGTGTCAGGTTTTTGCCTTCTAACGCCATATTTTTAAGCCTAAGTCTGGAAATTTACAAATTATCGTCGTATTCTCAAACTGGGATCCCCGTGATTGCACGGTAAGTTCCTATGAGTTACATTGGTCCCGTGCGATGTGTTGGTGCCACTCACGAGACCGTTTGAGGACTGTTTCGGGTTTTCACCCACTAACGCCATTCTTTTATGCTTAAGTCTATAAATATGCAAATTATCATCGTATTCTCAAATCGGGAGTCCCATGATCGCGCGATCAGTTCCTATGAGTTACATTGGTCCCGTACCAGGTTTTGGTGCCACTCACAGGGCCGTTCGGGGGCTGTTTCAGGTTTTCACCCTCTAACATCATATTTTAAGCCTAAGTCTATATATTTTCAAATTATCGTCGTATTCTCAAATCAGGAGTCCTGTGATCGCGCGGTTAGTTTCTACGAGTTACATTGGTCCCGTGCGAGGTGTTGGTGCCTCTCACGGGGCCATTCGGGGGCTGTTTCGGGGTTTCTCCCTCTAACGCCATGTTTTTAAGCATAAGTCTAGATATTTGCTAATTATCGCCGTATTCTCAAACATGGATCCCCGTGATCCCACGGTCAGTTCCTATGAGTTACGTTGGTCTCGTGCGAGGTGCTGAAGCCTTTCACCGAGTGGTTCGGGGGCTGTTCCGGGTTTTTTTCCTCTAATGTCATGTTTTTATGCCTAAGTCTAGATATTTTCAAATTATCATTGTATACTCAAACTGGAAGTCCCGTGACCACACGGTCAGTTCCTACGATTTACATTGGTCCCGTGCGAGGTGTCGGTGCCTCTCACGGTGTCGTTCGGGGACTGTTTTGGGGTTCCCCCCTCGAACGCCATGTTTTTAAGCCTAAGTCTAGATATATTCAAAATATCGTCGTATTCTGAAACTGGGAATCCCGTGACCACGCGGACAATTCATATGAGTTACATTGGTCCCGTGCGAGGTGTTGGTGCCTCTCATGGGGCAGTTCGGAGGTTATTTCGGGGTTTCACCCTCTAAATCTAGATATTTTCAAATTATTGTCGTATTCTCAAACCGAGAGTCCCGTTTGAGAAGAAAAGTATTCGATATTGAAAAGAAAAAGATAATACACAACTTAAAATAGTTAAAAGTATATACTTACAACTTACACGTGCTCTCAATAGATTGCATGGATGTCATTAAAGTCAATGCTAATATATATATATATATATATATATATATATATATATATATATATATATATATATGGATCCATATATAAAAAGAAGGGCATTTACTTTGTTTGGAGGAGGCATTTACTTGCTTTGAGAGCACATTTACAGTGTCAAATAACCGTGTGCCTATATTTTTATTTTCGACAACTGATATTACAGTTGCAATCTGCTTCTATAACTAAAAATTCACCTTTACTAAGCTCCATCATTGGTATTACATGAGTGGGAGTCTAAAAATGGAGCTTGTTTTTTTATCTTTAATCTTAGAAAATGGATATCAAGGCCAACAATGGAAACTTAAGCTAGTATTTGTAGTCTCACTAATACTAAATTATATACGAAGTCAAAACACCAATCCTAGGTGTAATTGAAGAATGGAAATACTATGAAAATCTAATAAATCACCTCTCAATGTTTGTAGACGTGCTGTAGAGACACATTTTCTGCATAGAAAGATGGTGCATTCTGGAAAAGGGAGAATAACACCGTAGTAAAGGATGGAAAGTTAAAAATAAAGGAACATTTAAAGTCCATTTAATTATATTTTGTAAAAAAAATCACAACACGCATATAACCCCCAATATAATATGATGACACACATATAACCCACAACAAGGTGGATGTAATTTTTTTTAATTCTTAAAAATCCATTTAATTATATTTTGCAAAAAAAAAAATATAATGTCTAAGGTTTTAAATAATATTTTGTAAAAAAAAAAAAAAAAAAACCCCAATACAATGTCTAAGATTTATTGACATAAAATAAATTTTGTTTAGAGTTACACACATATAAACAGAAATCTATACACACACACACACACACATATAGATATAAATCTATACATACACACACATACATATACACAAACACATATACACACATATAAACATAAATCTATACATACACACACATTTACACACACAATGAGAATCAAAATGCACACACACGCACACACAATGAGAATCGAAATCTGAAATGCGCACACTCACACAGTGAGAATCGAAATGAGGGATGGAAATCGCACAAATACCTTTCTCGAGCCAAAATATGAGCCAAAATATGAGGGATGGAAATCGCACAAATCGCCTAGGGCTTGAGACACTGAAATCAATCGACAGAAATGAGGGATGGAGTGATTTTTAAGAATTGAACCTGGTCACGGCCTAGAGTCGTGACCCACCATGTGCGACCAATAAATGAAGCTCAACCACTGCTCGACTGAACCTGGTCATGGCCTAGAGTCGTGACCCACCATGCGCGACCAATACAACCATCACAATTACTGCTCGAATGAGGTCTGGTCACGGCCCATAGCCATGACCCACACCAAAATATGGTCACAGTCGCCAGTCGTGACCCTATATATGTGTGTTTTGTGCTTAGTCATGCCTATGGTCACGGTTCAAGTTCGTGACCCATCCGCGACCAAGCTTGGAGGGATTTTTGGCGCGAATTTGGCACCAATATGGTCACGGCCCAAGTTGGTGAACCACAGTGGTCAGGGACTTGGGTCGTGACCACTTCCAGAACATTCATGACTCAATGTGGTAATAAATATGGTCACGCTAAAAATTGAGATGGTCACGGACCAAGTTCGTGATCAGCTAGTCACGGACTTGGGCCGTAACCATCTCAATTTTTGGCGTGCCAATTCGCAGGATTTGGTGTAGTGTAGGCTGGCAAGCACCGATGACCAGAGGATGTCAATTACACCAAGCATATTATTTTCACGGAGCAATATTTGGTTAGGGTGAGAACCCCACACCACGATGCACCAGTGATCACTCTCAGGATTGCAAATTGGGATATGGACAAGTTACTAGTGAACCAAGGGAGTTCCTCTAAGGTGATGTACCTGGAATTCGTCCACAAGCTCAAGCTCAAGATGTCTGACGTGAAGGAAGAAACTGTCCCATTGGTCGGCTTCGCAAGAAAAATGACAATGCCTTTAGGAAAGGTGGTCCTTCTAGTAAGCTTAGGAAATATTTCAAAGCTTATTGAGTTCCTGGTGGTAGATATTGATTCACTTTATCACGCCATTCTCGGCAGAGGGTTGCTTCATGTTATGAGAGATGTCCATTTAACCTACCATCAAGAACTCAAGTGCATTACAGATCGGGGGATCATGGAGATCAGAGGCAACCAATCCATTGCTAAAAAATGCTACATTACCATCGTTAGGCCCAAGCAAGAGAAAAAAAAATACAAAGAGATTCTTCTGGAGACACCCCTGGATGGGGTTACTCCGTTCAAAATAGAAATT
Organism: Sambucus nigra; assembly: GCA_949130495.1. NCBI lineage: Eukaryota > Viridiplantae > Streptophyta > Magnoliopsida > Dipsacales > Adoxaceae > Sambucus > Sambucus nigra. Next base: position 167,122,153 of record OX422210.1, on the reverse strand, counting down.
ACGGCATGACCGAACATGGGTGGAGGAGACCAGGATCCACCCCGTTGATAGGGTCATTGAAAAACTAGAGAATGTTATATTCGATGAAAGCCAACTATGAGATAAGGGAGTTAATCACCTTTCTGAAACACAACTTAGATGTATTTGCATGGGAACTTTACGACATGCCAAAAATTGATCCTACGATCGCCTGCCACTGTCTTCACATAGATCTAGCATTTAAATCGATCGCATAAAAGGCTCATCGAACAACCCCAGAGAAGGCAAGGGCGGTAGAAAAGGAGGTAGGAAAAATTCTGGGGGCAAGGTCCATTAGAGAAGTTTAATTTTCGAAGTGGCTCTTGAATCCGATCATAGTCAGCAAAAGCAACAGTAACTGGAGAGTTTATATTTCATTGACCTCAACTGGGCTTGCCCCAAGGACAATTTTCCCCTGCCAAAGATAGATCAACTGGTCGACGCCACTATAACTCATGAACATATGAGTTTTTTGGATGCTTACTCGGGATATCTCCAGGTTCTTCTGTTCGGCCCCGATCAAGATAAAACTTGATTCATAACATTATTGGGCTTGTAATGTTACAAGGTCATGCCATTCAGCCTTAAGAACGCTGGAGCTAGGGGTGGAAGCGGTACGGGTTTTTACCGTACCGTACCGTTTTGGTCCGAAAAAAAATGGTTTTGGTTTCATATATTAAAATACCATAAACCAGTCTTACCGAAACCGAAATTACCGCAAAAAAGTTGGTTGGTTTTGGTTTTAATATTTAAAAAACCGATTTACCGAAATTACCGTACCGAATTTACTGAAACCAGAAAAAATCGTACGGAAATTACCATACCGTACCGAATTTACCGAAATCGTAAAAAATCGTACCTAAATTACCGTACCGTACCAAATTTACCAAATTACCATACCGAATTTACCAAAACCAGAAAAAAGTTGGTTTTGGTTTTGGTTTTAATATTTAAAAAAGTTGGTTGGTTTTATTTTTTGTTTTTTGGGACTTTTAGTGTTGTTTACCGAAACCAGAAAAAACCGAAACCAGAAAAAACCAGAATTTATCGAAACAAAAAAAAAAAACAGAAGAAACCAGAAAAAACCAGAATTTACCGAAACCAGAAAAAAACCGAAATTACCGAAAAAACCGAAATACCAGCCGGTTTGGTTTTGGTATTGATTTTGGTGTACCGGGTGGTAAACTGGTACGGTTTGGTTTTACCATCTAGAGTTTGGTTTTGGTATTGGTATCTACGATTTACCGACCGAACCGTACCGCTTACACCCCTAGCTGGAGCCATCTACCAGAGACTGGCCACAAAGATGTTCAAACAACAAAAGGGGAAACAATTGAGGTATATATTAATGATATGCTCGTTAAAAGTGGGAGAAAGGGAGACCATATTAGAGATCTGACCAACACCTTAGAAATCCTTAGCCCTGGGGAGACCATCCCTAGGGCTCCGGGCCCTTCTTAATTATTTTTCAATCTAATCTGAGTCCATATTAATGTGTTTTAACATTTTTACTAATATCTACATTATTCCTTTCTTTCACCTGTCTCATACCATTTCATTCATTTATCCATGTTTCATAAAAGTGATCGATAAGGTCAAATCAGGAAGTCCAACCACTAGGACCCTCTAATTTTTACCAAAATTACGTTTTTACCCTTCATTTATCGAAGCCTTATGAAAAATACTTTTCTTTCATCATGGCATTACAAATCGTCATTTTACGTTCAAAAACCACCTTTCATGTTTTTATATCTATAAATCACACATTATCATTTTTCTTGAAGAAAATCCCATTTCTTTACATTCACTTTCAAAAAATATATTCAATATCACTTTACCCTCATACAAATGTGTTGTATTAAATGTCATGTCTTCTTCATTTCACCATGATTTTACAACATATTTAGGGTTAATATTTTCAACTTATTTCTTTCATCAAGAAATCCATTTTTCATTCCATATATATGTTTATATAACTATTTTCAACATACTACAATATTTTACACATTTTTAGAGGATTTCAAGCCTATAAATTACTAAATATGCAACATAAACATGATTTTAACATGGAATATAACTTCATGCTTATTTCCTCATTTTTCCAATATTAAAATACCATTTGTTCATCAAAAACCATCTTAAACTTAGTTTTCATATAAAAAAAAATTATTTTTTTCAAAAAAACTTCTTAATAGACATACTAGAAAATATTTTTTGCAAAATAAACCATTCTAGCATGCATCCTAATAACTTTTAATCTTGAAAACACTTGGAGGAAAACCCTACATTTGATTTGAAGAGGATAAACTAAAGGGAATGATTTGAAAGCTCTTAAAAACTCCAAAGCTCCAACTTCTTAAGGAGAGCTCCGGCAATGGCTTCTTTTACCCAACTTCTTCTTCAACTAGACTTAAAATGGGTGTTTTAGCCTTGGAAAATCTTGGAAAATGTTTGGGTTGGAAGGGAAAACCTTGGAAAATGGAGGAAATGGATGAGGAATGGGAGAGTGTAGATTTAGAGAGGGAGAGGGACCTCTAAAAATCTAATGATAATGGCCTCTTCAACCATCTCACCTATATTTAAACCCACCAACACCTAACCCATTAACCAAGGGTTCAAATTTTGATCTAAATCGTCGAGAGATCGATAACTCAACAAATTCAAAAACCACATCGTGACAACACATTAAAATGTGTAGAAAAGTCTGATTTACATCTTGTCGTTCGAACGAGATCCCCTTTCGTTCGAACGAGAGTTCTATTGAGGTACCAATGAGGATAAAATGTATGCTTAAAAGGTCAAAGGAAACCACCTCATTCGAATGGGAAATAACTCCTCGTTCGAACGCCAATGCACCATATTTGAACGAGGGTGTTCTAATGAGATTCCAAAGAACGGTTGAAATCGAACAGGCCCTAGTCGTTAGAAGGCCATTCGAACCTAATTCGAACGATAGGCCCATTCTCGTTCGAACGATGTAGCTACTCATTTGAACAACGACCAAAAATCTGTAAGCCAACTTAAGGCCATTAAATTCCCAATTTAAATTGCAAAAAGGCCACAAGGATATCTCAAACTTATTATCCATTCATAATATACAGCTCATGGCCCAAGGGCATACAAAGTATAAGGACCAAAGTATAAATGTCGAGCACGGGTGTTACAGTATCCCCTCCTTAGGAGATCTCATCCTCGAAATCTGAATAACTAGGCAAAGCAAAGAGTTTCGGGTGCTTTTCACGCATCTCTGACTTGCGCTCCCAAGTCGCAATCAACACCTTGGAATTCCTAAAGAACCTTCACCAATGGAATGATCTTGTTGCGTAAGACTCTGTCCTCATGGTCCAAGATGGACACAAGTCACGTAAAAAATATAATGTCTTCCTCCAACTCTATGTAATTCCAGTCAATGACGTGCTGGGGATCATGAAAATACTTCTTTAACGTAGAAACATGGAGCACATTATGAACTTGGGAAAACTGTGGAGGTAGCGCCAAGCTATATGATACATCCCAAATCTGTTCAGGGATCTTAGAGGGGTCGATATACCGAGGGGCAAGCCTTCATTTATGACCAAACTGGTGATTGTCGGTCATAGCTCTAACCTCAGCAACACATGGTCACCACCTTAAACTCCAGAGGTATCCACCGATATTATCCGTATAATTCTTCTACCAACTCTGAGCAGTCATGAGCCTTTATCGAATTACCCGAACTTCATCGATCATCTCTCTGATTAAACCTGAATTGGTGAGATTCTTCTCGCCCGTAAAGAGCTTCATAGGGATCCATTTCAATTCTCGTTTGATAACTATTGTTGTAGGAAAACTTTACCAGATGGAAAATATCTGCCAAACTACCCTAAAAATTAAGCTCGCAAGCTCTCAACATGTCTTCCAAGATATGAATGGTTAGTTTCGTTTACCCATCTGTCTCAAGGTGATACATTGTACTAATGTTTAATTAGGTTCCCAAATTATGCTAGAAATTCTTTTAAATTACAGACATGAATCGGGGATCCCTATTCAAGATAATCAAGAGTGAAGCACCATGAAGTCGTACTATCTCCCGAACATATAGCCTCATTGGCCTAGTCACACTGTTCGTGACATTAATTGGTAAGAAGTGTGCAAATTTCGCGAGTTAATCCACTATAACCCATAATGGGTCGTAACCACGCTCTATCCATGGTGAGGCTGTGATAAGGTGCATCGTGATATGCTCCCACTTCCACTCTGCTATGGGTAGTGGTTGCAACAGCCCTTTTTGGCCTCATGTGTTCCGTCTTCACCTGCTGGTAGGTGTAGAACTTGGCTTCATCCCTCTTTATACTAGACTATCAAAAATCTCTGCGTAGGTGTACATCTTCGTAGCACCGGGATGTATATTGAAGCGTGAGTGATGGGTCTCTGACATCACCTTATCCTAAAGCTCATCAATCATCGGGATAATTAACCTGCACATATGTCGCACGACACCATCCTTGTCTGTGGTAAGAGTGTCAAACACTTCACCGCTCTGCGATCATGGTAATATATGAATTCGGGATTATACAACTGGGCATTTAGAACTTTTTGCTATATGAGTGGCCTAACCACCACACCCCATCATAACCCCGTTGGATATACAGATTGAACTTCTGCAATTTACTGAACATTTTTGCTCGGTGAAACTTCATTGCTACCAGAGTAAAGCTAGACTTTCGACTAAGAGCATCGACCACCACATTGGACTTGCCAGGATGATACTCTAACGATAAGTCGTAATATTTCTTCAAATCCTTCCATTTTCTCTGACGAAGGTTGAGGTCACGTTGCGTGAAAATGTACTGGAGGCTCTTATGATCAGAAAATACCTCAAATCGTTACCCATATAAGCAGTACCTCCAGCTCTTAAGTGCGAACACAATAATTGCTAACTCCAAGTCATGGGTGAGGTAATTCCTCTTATGTACATTTAGCTAACATGATGCATAAGTGACTACCTGACCATTTTGCACCAATATCGCGTCGAGTCCTGATCCAGAAGCATCACAATACACGGTGTAACACTTGCCACACTATGAAAGGATAAGAACGGGCGCAAAAGTCAACCTAACCTTCAACTCTCGAAAGGCGGACTCATAATCCTCAGACCACTCAAAGTGCACATCATTCGGGGTCAACGTGGTGAGAGGCAACGCAATCCTCGAGAAGTTTTGTAAAACCCTATGGTAGTAACTGGCCAAACCTAGAAAATTACGCACCTCTGCGACTGTCTCTGGCCTATCCCAACTCAGAATGACCTCGACCTTGGAAGGGTCAACGGAAATGCCCTCGCCAGAAATGACATGGCCAAGGAACTTGGACTCATATATCCAAATATCACACTTATTGAACTTCATGTACAACTTGCTCTCCTTGATCACTTGCAACGTCGTGCGAAGTTGCTCATCGTGGTCCACGTTCGATGCCGAGTTTACTAGTATATCATCCATGAATACCACTACAAATCAATCTTAGTAAGGGCGATAGATGTGATTCATTAAATCCATGAATGTCATAGGAGCGTTAGTCAAATCGAAGGGCATTAATAGAAACTCATATTGCCTATACCGAGTTTAAAACGATATCTTAGGAATATACTCTTCTCTAACACACAACTGATGGTACTCGGAACAAAGGTTAATCTTCAAAAATCTACCTGTCCTATGCAACTGGTCAGACAAATCCTCGATACGGGGAATAGGGTATTTATTCTTCACCAGTACTATATTCAGTTGTTTGTAATCGATGCAAATCATAGGGAGTTATCCTTATTTTTGGCGAAGATGACCGGATCTCCCTAAGGGAACACACTGGGGCAAATGAAGCCCTTGCTGTCAACTCCTCCAACTAAACCCTTAACTCCTGTAATTCTATTGGAGCCATCTTATGAGGCAATATAGAGATAGCAAAGCCTACCTCTCGGTGTGGGGCAAACTAGGAAGATCATCTGGGAACACATCGAGAAACTCCCGCACTACCGGGTAATCTAATAACATACCATCTGGCTCATCCTGAGCCACCATACTGCTCAATCCGAAGTACCATTTTTGCTCACGAATGGTGGAAAACTTGTAAGTATAACTAACGTCCTGCTCATTACTAAAACGATGATGAGACCCGTCTGGAGGAGATGGTGAGACAGTAAGTCGATGGCATTCGATGGTAGAGTCAAAACATGATAGCCAATCCATATCGAGGATCACCTCAAACCCATCTATGTCCATAAGAATCAAGTCATACTCCAAAACATAATTTCCAGCCATAACCACACAACTATAACAGACCCTATCGAGAACTACATCACCACCAACTGGAAGTACTATGGAGATATGAGGGTAAAACTGATCTACCTTTTATCCCAAACTGAATGCTAAAGAACTGGAGATAAAGGAATGCGATGCGCTTGAATAAAAAATTGCCTTTACCCATGTGTTGAATAAGAGAATTATACCTTCCATCATGGATGGATCACCGAAAGGATCTGCATACTATGACATGACATAAGCGTGTCCAGGGTTAAACCTGCTGCTTTGCCCCTGACTAGGACGTGAACCGTCCATACTATGCATTGACGGCTAATGATACCTCAAGGAAAACTATTATGGTTGTTAGGTTAGGATCGTATAACTAGAACTTTTGCCTGATATATAGTTAACAGTTTGCTAACTGCCCTGTTGATTCCCCAAAGATCTCTGTGAGCAATCCTTATTGAAGTGACCAGGGGACCCACATACAAAATAAGTCATCTTCGTAGGGGCCATGGGACTCTTCTTACTGGTACATTGGGCGGATGATGAACCAACCCCCATAGTGTGTAATACCCGTATTTTTACGCATATTTATTTTATTATGAAATTATGAAAATTGGGATTAATTAATTCGATTTTAAGGGTAATAATTTCTAGCGTGACGAGAGTTGGTAGTTATCGAAAATAATTATGTCAAATTATAATTATGTTGAACATTATGTAGTGAGTAATGTAACATTATTTTAGAAATAATAATATGGTCGAGGACGAGATACACGGCAATTAAGATATAATTATTTTGGACGCACGTATGAGTCGCGTCACTATTATATATTTGGGTACTAAAAAGGTAAGTTATTTTTATATAACTCGAATGACTATTTTGAGTGCTACAGTGTGTCCGGAAGAGTCAGAAAACACTACTCGGGTGTTTTAATTGGAGTCCGGGGCATTTTAGCCCAAAATGAAACCCCGGAGGGGTATTTTAGTCTTTTGGAGATTTTTGAGTAATTAAATAGACGAAAATAGGATTAAAATAAGAGTATCGAGGGTTAGTGGTCTGTCAGTTGCAACCTACGTGAGAAAGAGAGGGAAAGAGAAGGAGAACCAAGGAGGAAGGAGAACCATTGGAGAAAAAGGTCAACACTAGAGATTTCTCACAAATAGTTACACCAAAGTGTAGATCACGATGAGAGGATCAACCACATACCAAATTCAACCAGAGAATCATAAATCCATACAAAGGCAAGTGTTTATCTTGCTCCTCTTTTAACATATATTGTTCCTGTTAATTTAGGTTTGATGATATAAACCTGGTGCAATGAAAACTATGGTGTAATTTGACCGAATTGTAAAGAAACTTTATGAATTGGAGATGGGTATGCATGTAGAGGTTTTGCCCTTTGTTAGACTATGAAGATTTGGGAATTTTATGTCTTAAGCACGAATTATAGTAAGAGTTTTGGACAATTAAAAATTATGGGTTCATTATAAAAGGAAATTTTAGAGATTTGAGTAATTGTTAATTTTTCCTTTGAAAGTATGAGAATTTAAGCCCTAAATTATGCTAGAGAATGCCCCATAATGATTAAAAATAGTGTAATATTATCTTATTTGAGGATAGACGTGATTAAGGTTGGATTTGAGGTTTAAAATATTAGAAAAATTGAATTTGGGGAAGAACTGGGTCTGTTCGGATTTCTCGTTCAAAAACATGCCCAGGTCATTCGAACGACCTCGTTCGAACGAGAATTTTGGGACTTCTAACGGGATTTTAGAATGCCTTTTTAGGGTCTGGTCGAGTTAAAAATCATACTAGGTTTATCTAAGTGAGAGTAATAACCTACGTGAGTAACGAGTGACTTAAATCCCGAACCTTTAGGAGGTTGAGAGTGTAATTGTGCTCGGAATAGGGAAAGTTTTTAGAACCTAGGAGGGTGTGTAGGTTAGAGAGGGAATATATATGAATGGATAACGGTGCGACTAGAAATGATAATATTACCTATGTACTATGGGAATCGGGTTGCGTGAACGCCTATTAAGTTATATAAGTTGTGTGCATGCTTATTACTTGGGATATTATGTGTATGACATACCTAGCTACTGGCCATCGATCGGAGGTTAGCGCATTATGGACGACCATATCTTGTGTGCCTTCGGGGGATATTGAGTCATACCACTAGAGCATGGAACCCACGTACGGGCTATCAGTGAGAACGATAGTGATGACGGTCGTACGGGTGCGTAGCCCATCGACTTGGGACTATGTTCGCCTCCAATATGTGTACATGTTTTATTGGTTCTTGAGAGATTGAAATTGTTGTCCTTCATACGTGAGCGTTGCAATGGGACTAGATAGCTGAGTAAGCCTAGCACCAGGGGTTTCTAACCATGGGTGCAGTATTGATATATATTTATATGTATACATATCGAGATTTTATATATGCATACTGAGTTCCTATTATGCGTTTCATATTTCTCGCTTTATTATAGCATATACTTATTGGGTCACCAGTTGAGAATTAAGAATGTTATGAGAATGAGTTAAAGCATCTTTAAACCTATTCCTAAATAATAGCAATATATTGTCTTCGGGTTATTTAGATATTTTATCCGGCATAGTGGTTATACTACGTATAGTCAGGCAGAGTATCGTGACTAGTATGGGTAGTTAGGCTCGTTAGGCGTGCACATTAGATGAGAGGTGAGCATACCAAGTGAGTACGCTAAGTTAACATGAATAATATTTGTGCTAATTAACTAATTTAAGCACTTGCTACATCTAAATTGTTTTCTACTCGGGCTCTGACCTATTTTTCTGCAAACCTCTTTTCTTGTTCCTTTGTTTTAGGTGTTCAGCCATAGGGACACCATGCTTAGGAGATCCCACTCATTTAACGAGCTGTAGCTGTTGTGGAAGCTACGGGACATTGCTAGTAGATGCTTCATATTCTATCCTTATTTATCTATCAGTTATTTACTTCAGTTGGACGTGTCGTCCCTTCCTATTTTACATTCAGAGATTTAGATATTTTATTCTGTTAGTAAACTTTTATTTCATGGCTTTGGATTATTGTATGGGATTTTGACTGGAAGTGTTTACTCCAGCAACTTCATTTATTAATTCAGTTAGTTCTTTCATTATGCTATTTTGATGTATGGTGATGATTAATTATTTCCTTTAATGATAATGGTTAATGACAAGATAAAATTTTGACAACAACCTTTTTAAATACTAGGTGGTTAGTTTTTATTAAATTAAAATTTGAGTCCTTCGACGATGATGCATTATTTGAACCGACTTGATATTCTGAAATTAATTAATCAAGGACTTATCACCCGGTAATTAATTAGGCGGGGTGTCACATAGTGGCCTTCAACTTTGCAAAAAAACCTCGAGCCCCACTCCTGGACTTCTTGTGAAAACTGCCATGGGACCCACTAGACTCCCTCTTCTTTTCCTTGATGGCATTGCCATCTTCTAATTCCAACTCTAGCATGATGGATTTATTCATCGTAGTTATGAAGTTTGGCAAATCCAAACCAACCATGACCCGTTGAATACCGAGGTTAAGTCCCTTGACAAATAACCTTGTCTTTTCGACCTCGCCCTTTTGTAATACATCCACATACTTGCACAAACTCTTAAATCTAACCTCGTCCTCATTCATAGGTGTCTTCCCCTGAATCAGATAAAGGAATTCGTCCTTCTTGACATCTTTTAATGCCTGGGGAAGTACCGATCTAAGAATGCGACCCTGAAGCTATCTCAATCTATAGTCTCTTCCACAGTGGTAGAGTAGTTGCTCCACCAATGTTGAGCCTGCTCTGTGAGCTATAAGGTCGCTATCTTTAGTTTGTGCCTAACTGGCACATCAAGAATCTCCATAACCCGAGTGACCTCATCAAGCCACTCTTCTGCAGCATCGGGGTCAGCTGCCCCGTTAAAAGTAAGTGGGTGCATCCTCATGAACTCCTTCGGAATGGAGGCCGAAGTAATGCTCTCAACCATTCCACTATGGTTAGTCCCGTGTGGCTATGAGATGGAGTCTGCAAGCTGACGCACGGCCTGTTCCATACGTTTAAGCTCATTGTTCCCTGATCTGCTAGCCCCACCATGACGTGTAGTCATATACAAAAGAAAAGAGAGTCTAATACACAATGATATGAAATGAAAACTATTAACTTAAAATAATAACTAAAGTGGTACCTACAACGGAAACGTATAAAGGAAGCTTAAACACTCTATTACACCCGAGAATCCTATTACTTTAATATCATTTGTAATTCCCCGACCCGAATTTGGATCACCGTCAGGTCAACCTGCACAGCGTCAAGGAGTTAAACGGGTAGGGGGAGAGTCCAATTTCATTATTTAAGAAAAAACCTTTAATTGCACCATTCTATAAGGAATAAATTATTGGTTTTAATTTAAGAAACAAATGAGTAAGTAATTAGGTTAATTAACAAGGTTAATTTATGAAAATTCGTTGAATCCATCAATGCTTAATGAATAAGAAATAAGCCGTAATTATCCCTGTATTATTAAATTACTCAGCGAAGGGCCCGATTAAAATGATTTAAAATATTCCAATTCCAATGTTTCAAAAAGACAAGGTTTAAAATAATGATTGAGATTCTAATGACGATTATTACCCTCAGGAGACTTTTCGGTATCCTTGTCAACGTCCCTACTCGATGTGTATGGGTGGGGGTGGGGTTTTTAACATAAAAAGCAGGGGTGAGAGAACGCTTAACGGGGTGATAAATACTAAGCTATATATTTTCTATAAAAATACTATACATATAACATGTATTTTAAATAATTTCGATTTTTTTTAATAATTTAACTAGTATTAATGCAACCACCATGAAATGCACCAGAGCGATGTGCTCATAAACACACTTAACCATTTCATACCACCCTTAATCGAGTTCAAAGACTCTATGGTCATATTTTATTCATTAGTCTCAGTTTTATCCCTTTCACTAGGTTGTCTTATTTACGTTCATTATGCACAACCAGTCTTATTTTCATTCATTAAGCACAACTAAGTTCATTTTCCTTGCCATTGTCTTTCTCGGACTCCTCCAACAATCGCATACTTTAGCGGGATCTACACCGTCAACTATGCTACCATATGCTTTAGCCAGTGATTTTGGATCTTTCTCCTTAGGGCTACGGGTCATTTTTAATTATTTTTTGATCTTAACCGAGTCCATATTAATGTGTTTTAACATTTTTACCAATGTCTATATTATTCATTTACTTTAACCATTCTCATTCCATTTCATTCATTTATCTATGTTTCTTAAAACTGATCGATAAGGTCAAATGAGGAAGTCCAACCACTAGGACCCTATAATTTTTACCAAAATTACCTTTGTATCCTTCATTTATCGAAACCTTGTGAAAAATATATTTCTTTCATCATGGCATTACAAATAGTCATTTTATGTTAAAAGCCCACCTTTCATGATTTTATGTCTAAAAATCATACATTATCCTTTTTTTAAGAAAATCCCATTTCTTTATATTTCCTTTCAAGAAATATATTTAATTTGAATACCAATTTTTCTCTAAATGTATACTTTACCCTCATACATGTATGTTGTATTAAATGTCATGTATTTTCACTGTGATTTTACAACATATTTAGGGCTAATACTTCCAACTTCATTCGTTCATCAAGAAATCCATTTTTTATTCCATATATCATGTTTATATGACCCTTTTCAATATACAACAACATTTTACACATTTTTGAGAGGATTTTAAGCCTAAAAAGCCTTAAATATGCAACTTAAACATGATTTTAACATGGAATATGTTTTCATGCTCATTTCCTCATTTTTCAAGATAAAAATACCATTTGTTCATCAAAAGCCATTTTAAACTTAGTTTTCATCAAAAATCCTTTTTTTTTTGCAAGAAAACCTTTTAATAGACATGCTATAAATATTTTGTGCAAAATAAACCATTCTAGCACACATCCTAATAACTTATAATTTTGAAAACACTTGGAGGAAAACTCTACCTTTGATTTGAAGAGGAGAAACTAAAGGGAATGACTTGAAAGCTCTTAAAAACTTTAAAGCTTCAAAAAAGCTTCAACTTATTCAAAAGAGCTCCAACAATGACTTCTTCTACCCGACTTCTTCTTCAACTAGACTTGAAATGTGTGTTTTAGCCTTGAAAAATCTTAGAAAATGCTTGGGGTGGAAGGAAAAAACGTAGAAAATTAAGGAAATGGGAGAATGTAGCATTATAGGTAGAGAGAACCCAAAATCTGATGAAATTAGCCTTTTACACCCTATCACCTCTATTTAAATCCACCAACACTACCCGTTAACAAAGGCTTAAAGTCACAATTTGATATGACCCTCTGAGAGATCGACAACTCAGTAAATCCAACAACCCACGTCGTGAAAAAAATTCTGATTATCATCCGCTCGTTTGAATGACTTGGACCTCGTTCGAACGAGATCCCCTCTTGATTAGGCATAAATATTTCATATTTATCACCGTAATTTAGGTCTTTTTATGATCTCGTGCAGTGTAATTAACTTAGAATTGTCTCACATTTATGCTACTAATCCTTTTCGGTAAGTATTTCATGTTTCGTGTATCTCTTATGTGTTTTACAGGTATTTCATGCAAGTTAGTGCGAAAGAGAACTTGAAACAGTGAAAGAAACTAAGAAAAATGGAGTTCAATGGCATTTTCATAATTTTGCAGCCATTTGTCTGGAGGTGGGTCCAACTAGAAAGTCGAAGACGATGAAGTTACAAGAATACTGGAAAAAATGGCACCTGAATCCGAGCTACAGTGAAAGAGTTATGCAAATTTGAAATTGAGAAGAAAACAAGAGAAAAATTCTAAGTGTAAACGAAGAAAAGAGGAACCAAACTAGAGAAAGTACACGAACCCTAGGCCGAACCGGTTTGGGGGTGAATCGATTCATATGTACCCCTTAACCGGTTCGGGGGGTCTGATGCGCGAAAATTTATTTTCTTTTTAATTGGTGCAAAGAGTTTGAGGTGGGTTGGACTCTCAAAAAAACGTCAATGTAACATTATAGTTGATTGTTAGAGATAGTTTTAATCAGTTTTTTATGGAGAACATTAGAGAAGACGAGAGAGGAACCTTAGTTTTTATTTTTTATCATAAAGATCATACTTTGGTGGATTAATTATTAAGGTGTTCTTCCTTAAAGTTGGTATTCATCTTCTTATTCTTAAAGTTCATATGTTTTACATGCTTTGGTTATTTTCTGGATTTCCAACTTCTTAATATATGTTTAGGTATAGTTTCTCCATAGTTTTGATTACATGCAACATAGATAACACGCTTTTTATTAATCACTTCATGTTCGGGTAAAATTCTATAGGCTGGGATACATGAACCCAACCCTCAATGGTTTGCACTGGTGTAAAAATATGTTCTTGAGTTAAATGATTGATTGAGATGTGTTAGATCATTCATAAAAACATCGTAGGACTTTTAACCTCGTTTGACCTAGGTAACCGGGGTGTTTAAGAGTGTGACGCGCGTATTGACCATCTCATCACATATTTTATTTGGATTCTTGATTTCATATTGTGTGGGTCCATTCCTTCATATATGTAATGCTTGAAAGGAATAAAATTTATCCTTAATCAATTGATTAATTCTTGAATAGTTTTGTATCCAGTGAATTTATTAGGGGTTAGGGTATTTTATTCCGACCCCATTTCTCTTTCATAGTTACAACTTCATAATTTGTTCAATCTTGCATGCATAGTTAGATAATAGTTTAATTCAAATTGTGTTAGATGGTAGATAAAATCACAAAAATTCATCATCTTTTCTTTCCCTTTTCTAAGTGACTGCGCATCTTCCCTACTCGTCATTACGTATATACGTCTTAGTCCCTATGTTCGATACCTGGTTTACCGAGATATTACTTGAGCGTTCAGTTTACACTTAAACCGTAATTAGCACGCACTAGAGACACATTTTGACTCGTGTCATGTTTTTGGCGCCGTTGCTAAGGCCTATGTAGACTTTTAGGTTAGGTTGAGTTAATCTACAATTTGACTCCAATTTACAAAAAAAAAAATTATAAAATCGAAAACATTCAAAAAAATAAAGCATCTCTTAAAAAGCCTTTTATGCGAAATCTTCAACAAACTCCACAATCTACTCCTATACAAATTCACGAAAATCCCCTAGGAGAGTATAACCCCAATAGCACATACACTCCAAATGTTCCTCATTTTTGGGTTCCATCTCTTACACCGCCTAACTCTATCACAAGTCACACATTGAGTCACACTCTGAGCGTGTCGAGTGAGGAATTCGAATCAATTGGAGAAAGAGCCATGTCATATAACGCTAGTTTTGGTATAGGTGAGGGCGAAGTGCCGTATCATCCCATGAAAGGACTCCTCTATCCCGAGCGAACCGTCACTCTGGGATCCATTTTACTTCCATATAATGCGGGACAATTTTATTTTCACAATGGGATGATCCAGATTCTTCCCACTTTCCATGGAATGGATTCGTAAAAGCCTTATCTCCACATTCGTGAGTTCAAAGAGGCATGCAATACCTTTAGTGATCAAGCTTGAACACAAGACGTCGTTCACCTCAAACTTTTTCCTTTCTCCTTAAAGGATAAAGAAAAGACATGACTTTGGTCTTTACCACCGGACTCAATTGGATCATGGATGGAAATGCAATCCAAATTTCTCTTAAAGTTCTTTTGCCAACACCGAACGAATTCCATCCAAGCTCAAATTCAGTCATTATGAGACAAGAAAATGAGCCATTTGATTGATGTTACAAGCATTTCAACAAGCTAGTTAGTACATGCCCTCATCATGGTTTTGAGAAGTATCGTCTCATATCTTTATTTTACCATGGGCTAAGCATATCTTCTAAACAACTCGTTGAGACAATGTGCGAGAGACCATTTTGGGAATTAGATGAAAATAATGCAGAGGACTACCTTAAGTTTGTCATTGAGACAACTAAAGCGTGGGACACATCCGATCCTAACACCCAAAATCGTGTTCGATAAACTCCCATCGCTCCTTCAGTGCTCGGTCTTTATCATGCGTGAGACGTAGTCGGATCTGACTAAGAGAACCAATCGGATCCACTCGAGAAATGAAAGAAAAGGTGTGTGCTATTTATGAGGCGGGCCATTCAACGAAGGAATGCCCGACGATACCCGCTTACAAAGTAATGCTGCATGAGCAAGTGGATGCGATAGGAGGATTTAAGGGTAATTTTACTTCCCCGCATGTGAATTCTTAACCATCCTGGTTTTAGCTACTGACAACAACATGCTGCGTTGAATCCTAATTCACATATTTCCCTATCTCCACCTCCACATTTTCAACAAGCACCACATATGCAAGTACCACCTCCCGCACCGTATATCACCCAACCAGAGAGAAATCTCGAGGATACTATACACCAACTCATTCAGTCCTAAAATGCAACCAATGCTAAGTATGACCGCATGTTTATCGAAATAAATGTGAATATCTCTAGGTTGCAATCATATTTAAGTATCTAAGAGAAGAGTAAGTTTTCGGCTCAAGGCCAAAGACCTCTTCAAGGTCAAACTAGTGTTAGCTCTACATCCACTGACCACCAAGAGCAATGTTAAGCCGTCATCACTTTACGTAGTAGAAGAGTTGTTGATTTATCACCTCCCTTAGACGACACACCTAAAGACAAGGAGGTTTCGCCTGACTCGAAAGCGGTCTAAGATGCCCCTTTAAAATAGAGTGAAAATGATGATACTAGTGAGCCTGAAGTCATAGCGAAACAACCCACCGTCGCGCCCTTCCATCAATGGTTGGTTCCTCCCCTAAAAGGAATCCCTCATGATGACATGATAGATCTTTAGGCAAATGAAGCTGAATTTATATTTTCTCGATGCCATAAAGAAAATTCTTGCCTATGCTAAAGTCCTTAATGACTTATTGACAGTGAAAAGAAGGCTAAAGGTGAAAAAAAAACGTCTTCCTCACACAAAATGTGAGCTCTCTTCTACTTAACGACCTCCCACCAAAGTTTAATGATCCGAGTGCACCTACCATTTTGTGCATCATTGGAGAGAATCGAATAGAAAAGGCCTTACTTGATTTAGGGGCGAGTGTCCACATTCTTCCCTATTCCATATATAGGCAACTCAATTTGGGGGACCTCAAGCCCACAAAGATTACTCTCTAACTCATGGATCGTACCATGAAGATACCACGAGGCATTATTGAGGACGTGATAGTCCAAGTTGACACTTTTTGCTTCCCGGTAAATTTTATCATTTGGGACACGAAACCCTCCATCACCTCAAGTAATCATATTCTCATCATACTTGGCCTCCCATTATTAGCTATGACAAACGCATTGATTAACACTCAAAATGGGCAAATGCAACTCACTTTCAAGAAAATGGCCCTAGAAACAAATATCTTCAACATCACTAGGCAAGTGGGTGATGAGGACGATTTTCACACAATGGATGTTAACGAGGAGGTAGTTGAGGAGTACGTAGAGAGAAATTTATGTGGGGATGCCTTAGGAGCATGCCTTATTTCGAGTAGTGAGAGCGATATGACGTACACCAATTTCGAGAGGTAGGTAGGAAAGTGGAAAGAGGCATTAGAAGAGAGTGCGTTCGATGAAGACGCGAGAGATGTAAATTGAGTTTCTAGATTCGAAAAATACCACGAAGGGAATCGTGCACAATTCCCTCCGATGAAAAATTTCCCACCCTTGAATTAAAGAAACTACCCTCCAACGTAAAATATGTTTATTTAGGAGAGGATGAGACATTTCCCATTGATGTCTCCTCAAGCCTAGATAAAGAGCAAGAGGGTAAACTGTTAGCGATTTTAAGGAAGCATCGAGTGATTTTAGTAGGTACATATCGGATTTAAAAGGTATAAGTCTCTTGATTTTTACTCATAAAATCCAGCTCGAGGAGGACGTGAAGCCCTCGAGGGAGATGCAAAGGCGATTGAACCCCACTATGAAATATGTAGTACGAGCAGAAATCATTAAGCTATTGTACCTGGGTATCATTTACCCAAACTCAGATAGCAAATGGGTGAATCCTATACAAGTTATCTCGAAGAAGTGGGGAATAACTGTGGTCAAGAATGCCAAGGGTGAGTTAATTCCCCAACGTATCACTATCGGGTGGCGCGTCGGCATTGATTACCGAAAACAATATGCGGGCACTAGGAAAGATCATTTCCCCTTACCATTCATCGGCCAAATGCTAGAGAGAGTATCGGGACAACCTTTTTATTGCTTCCTTAACGGTTATTCCGAATATAACCAAATAAAGGTAGATGTGCTTGATTAGGAGAATACGACTTTCACATGTCCCTTTGGCACATTTGCCTACAAACGAATGCCATTTTAATTATTTAATGCGCCCGCAACCTTTCAAAGGTGAATACTTAGTCTCTTTAGCGACATGGTTGAGAGAGGTCTTGAGGTCTTTATGGATGACTTTAGCATTTTCGGCCCCTCTTTCGACCTTTATCTTACGAATCTTGAAAAAGCACTAGCCCGGTGCTTGGAAAAGAACATGGTACTAAATTCGGAGAAGTGCCATTTTGTAATACCCCACATTTTTTATGATTTAAATAATTATGGGATTATTTATTACGGTGGGATTAATTAAATTTAAATGTGAAGAATTAAATTGTTAATTAATCCGAATCAAATAAAAATAAATATTAGCTAGCGTGCTACGGGTTCATACTTATTAGTTTAATATTACTGTGCAATATGTAATATGTAACTATGTACTTTGATAAATTGTCGAGAGATAGTGATACGACAGTTTAGTAAATTAAGTCAGACGAGCGTGTGAGTCGTGTCGGGACTAAATTGGTGGAATAAATATATAAATTATTTTTAGTAACTCGTATGATGATTTCGAGTGTACCGTTGAGTCCGGAAGGGTCGAAATAGTTGAAATAGTATACTCGGATGTTTAGTTTGGGTCCCGGGGCAATTTTAGGCCTAACCGGCACCCCTAAAGGGCATTATGGTAAATTAGATTTTTAGGCCCAATTAATGGACGAAAATTAGGACTTAATTAATCAGCCAAAAATAATTTCATTAGGGTTAGAAAGCTGGAGAAAGCAAGAAAGGCCATAGGAAGTGTGAGGGAAGACTTTTGCCAAGAGAAGAGGGCTAAATCGACATCACCTTGCACCACCACCACCACCACCGTGTAGATCGGGACAAGGGGAACACACCCATACCAACAACATCCGGAAATCAGACTACTCACTCAAGGCAAGTGTTTATAACTTGTTGTATTTCGATATTAATCTGATTCATGTTAGTGTAGGATTGTTAGGATTATGTTGTAGGTAATAAAAATGGTGAAATTGAGGAATTTGAATGTGTAAATAAATTCTATAATTAATTAAATCGAAACCCTTAACGTATGTAGACTGGAAATTACGTTTTGAGGAATTTTCATGTAGAACAAATATGAAAATTATGGTTTCTTGAACATAAATTGGAAGGGTTTTGATAAATTTAAATTGGGGATTTCACGTTTTATGAACGATTCATAATGAATTGATGATCTCAGGATGTTAGAATTCATATGTTATTGATGGGATCCGATGTATAACGGTTTATTTGGAGTTTGGGGTGTTGAAGGAGAAGATTTGAGGTTAAAAATGGTGGAAAATGTAGAAAATTATGGGTAGGGGACGAACAGCGAATTCTCGCGCGAAGTCGATCGAAGTCGTTCGAGCGAGATTGCCATCTCACGCGAAGTCGTTCGAGCGACACGTGGTAGTCGTTCAAACGACTTGCCACCTCGTTCGAGCGACAGAGTGAAGTTTTGATAATTTCTTTTAAGGCCAGTTTTGAGTTTATTAGTTCAGAAATGAGAAATATATTTTCTAATAATAAACTTAAGTAAGACAGAATTTCGGAAGAAGTATGAGAAGCTAAATACTTTAATGAATTAGGTATGAAGAAAATGTACCGTAGAAATTTCGAGAGGGAGAATGACCCAATAACTATTATGAAATGTTGGAATTAAAATGCATAAGAGAAGCATATGTAGGTAAGGAAAATACCTATTTATTATAATAGGATGTGTGTATGCCTATTATGTATTATTACTATTAAAAGCACTAATGGGTGATAACCCGGGAGTGTGAGGACCTTATGATTATAAGTTTACTAATGGGTAACAACCCGGGGGTGCAAATATGTATTGTAAGTGTAGTAATGGGTGACAACCCGGGGGTACAAGATTATTTAATTGAGTGTACTAAATGGTGATAACCCGGGGGTACAGAATTGATTAAGTGCACTAATGGGATATAGCCCGGGGGTGCAGTATCATGTTATATATATATATATAGGGCAGACGTGACTATATGTATATATATATATATGAGAATTGTAAATCAATCTAGTGTGTATAGTAATGAATATGGGCATGAAAATTTGTTAAGAAAATTCTAATCGAATACTTGACTTATTATGGAAATGGGAAATGTATTAATTAGCTTTTCGTCATAGGCTAATTGATTAACGTATTGTATGGGCGATACGGGCATACTAATAGTGAGGGTAAATACTATTAGGATGGATTCAGACTAGTTATATTGGGAGGTATAACTAAGGAGAAAATTTAGATGCATGTTAGGCGTGCACATTAGAAGAGGGGTGAAAATCTCAAGAGATTTTTCGAACTAACATGTAATTAATACTTGCTTTACTGTAAATTTTAAATACTTGCTTAAACAAATATTTTTACACATCGGGCTCTGACCCATTTCTTGAATCTTCTCTCTCTTGCTATATATATGTATTATATCAGGTGCTCAGCCGCAGGGACATCAGGCTTAGAGTTTCAGATTGTGTGGTATGCTGTAGCTGTTATGGGAGCTGCAGGACCTTGTTTAGAAGCTTCGATTATTTCATTCCTATTCATTATGACATTATCTGTAGGGCATGTGTCGCCCCTTCCTTAAACAATTTCAGAGACTATGTTTACTCTATTTCTCGTTTACTTTCATTTGGATTGATGGGTACTATTGTTTTGGTTTAGTGTTTTGAACTGGGATGTTTTATCCACTCTTATTTATTTCAACATGCGATTCTGATTTAGTATTTGTATTTATTAATTGTGCGTGGATGTTTTATATTAAATTACTTGGTTTGGTAAATAAAAAAATGGTTTTAAATAAATAAGAAAAATGTTTTGACACTTAGCTTAATTATATTAGGTGATTAAATAAGTTATTATGTTTTCGACAGTGATGCTAAGAATGAACCAACCGAACATTCTGTTTTAAATTTTATAAAGGACTGATCACCCGATATTTAATTGGGCGGGGAGTCACACATTTATGGTTACCGAAGTAATAGTTCTTGGCCATATCGTTTCTTCCAAAGGAATTGAAGTTGATAGGGCAAAAATAGATTCCATAGTCGAGCTTCCCCCACCTAGATCACTAAAGGACTTGCGCTCTTTGTTGGGCCACGCGGGTTTCTATAGAAGGTTTATTAAGGATTTTAGTGCCATTGCTAGACCTTTGAGTAAACTTCTCATGAAGGACGCCCCCTTTGAGTGGAACAAAGCATGCCAAAGTGCTTTTGATAAATTAAAATGCATGCTTGTTTTCGCCCCCATCATGCAAGCTCCAGATTGGTCCCTTCCATTTGAGCTTATGTGTGATGCGAGTGATTTTGCAATATGGGTTATTTTGGGCCAAAGAAAAGACAAGAAAGATCATATTATCTACTATGATAGCCGGACGTTAATCGAATCGCAACTCAATTACTCCTCCAGGGAGAAAGAATTGCTAGCGGTAGTTTTTGCCCTAGATAAGTTTCGCTCTTTCCTCATTGGTCTGCCCATCACTTGCTTTACTGACCAAGCGACCATTAAATGTCTCCTATCTGAAAATATGCTAAGTCGTGCCTCATAAGGTGGATCCTACACCAACAAGAGTTCAATTTCTCCCTAAAAGACAAGAAAGGAGTAAAAAACTTTGTTGTCGACCATTTGTCCCAGCTTTCGTGCGATGTACCTAATGATCCCATACCCATAGACGAATACTTCCTGGATGAGAAATTATTTTCCACTTCTCTACCCTAGTTTACGGATATAATTAACTACCTTATCACGGGAGTCGCTCCTTCTAATTAGACACCGCAAAAGAGAAAGAAGTTCCTTACTTGGTCGCGCATATTCTTTTACGACGATCCATATCTATTCAAATATTGCGCGGACCAAATCATCCAATGTTGTGTACCGAATGATAAGACACCTAATATCATCCGTTTTTGTCATACAGAAGCATGTAGAGGCCATTTCTCGATGAAAAAGATGGCTGTTAAGATTCTTCAAAGCGATCTCTATTGGCCCACAATTTTCTGGGATGTAAATGTGTAATGCAAATCTTGTGATAGATGTCAAAGGATGGGATCCATCACCTGACGAGACGTGATGACATTAACCCCTATACTCATCATTGATATTTTTTATTATTGGGGTATTGACTTCATGGGCCCTTTTCTACCCTCCTTTGGTTTATTATACATCCTAGTCGCAGTAGATTATCTGTCAAAATGGGTTGAGGCCATAGCTACAAAGACTAATGATAATAAGGCGGTGATTAAGTTCTTGTAAGAACACATACTCTCTCGCTTTAGAGTTTCAAAACCAATCATTAATGATAACGACACAAACTTTTTTAATCGGTCGTTTGAAAAACTCATGAGAAAGTATGGAGTCATCCACAAGGTTGGGACGAATTATCACCTCTAAACTAATGGGCAAACCGAGCTAGAAAATTGTGAAATCAGGAATATCCTTAAAAAGACCGTCGATCCTAACCTGAAAGATTGGTCCCTTCGATTGAACGATCTGCTATGCGCTTATCGTACTGCCTACAAGAATCCCCTCGGGATGTCCCCATTTCGCTTTGTCTATGTCAAGCCTTGCCATCTCCCCATGGAGCTCGAGCACAAAGCCTACTGTTTAATCATGAGGTTAAATTATAATTTGGTTAAGGCCGGTGAAGCACGTAAGCTTCAATTAAATGAGTAGGAAGAGATGCGCAATGATGTGTATGGGAATGTTAAGATATTTAAATAAAGGATGAAACTCGCACATGATAGAATTATCCGACGCAAAGAGTTTCATTCGGGGCAAAAAGTACTTCTCTACAACTTTCACCTACATTTTTTTCCCGACAAGTTGAGTTTACGGTGGATGGGCCCATTCATCGCGAGAGAGGTGTTTCTCCACGGAGACGTGGAATTATAATATCCAAAAGGGGGGACACGTTCAACGTTAATGGGCAATGCCTAAATCCATATTTAGAGGCGTGTGTTGAAGAAGTCGACACCATTTGGGTGTCGGACCCCGTTTATGGGGTTGATTGAGCTTGAAACGAGATGTCGTCGCACCCCCGACGTGTATGGGGTGAGTTAGGTTATATATTAGTGTGTCGAGTCGTTTTAAGGTAGTTTAGATGTCTTAAAAGGTCGTACAAAAAAAATGAAAGAAAAAGGGGTTAAGCATGATGTATAATTTTTATGCACGGGAAAGCGTGCATGCATTTTGAGAGTGAGATTGAGATATCCTGGGGGTCCCGAGTGTTTTGGTTATGTTGAGGTGTTTTAAAGAAGTGATAACGGAGTTGAGAACACTTAGCGGTTGAGAGAACAGAGCTTTTTTGCATTTTGAGGCAGCATGTTTACCCGAACCCCCGGCTAAACCGGTTCAGGGTCAAACCGGGGTGCCTGGCGGTTCTGATCCTCCATTTTTTAGATTCATCCCCTCTTTCCCTATTTTCAAATTCTTCCCCCATACAAATCTTTCCCATCCTTTCAACCTTTCCCTCTATTCACCCCCTTCATTTCCCATAGAAAATTCACCTCCCACACCTATAAATTTACCCCTCCAATTCACTCTCACCCCCTCTTCTCCACTCTCACTCATAACTCCCATATTTTCAAGCCATCTCCCTCTCTCTTTATCACCATGACTTGTAGCCGCCAAGTCAACTTCCTCCAATATAAATACGATTCCTCGACCATCCTAGATGAGGGAGTCAATCATCGTTTCCAGTCAACTCAAGAACTCGATTGGTTTGAGTGTTACTTTACGCCAGCCCGTACCAACCACATTGAGCGAAAAGTCATATGGGAAGAGCTGCCCCACGAGTTCATCGCCTTCTTCCACCGTCAAGGGTGGTGCGATTTCCTCTCTCCGACGAGTGATCATGTATTTGAAGAAGAAATCTGCCATTTTTATGCCACCCTCGTTCGAAATTCCTTTTTGGACCGCCATCATCGAGCGCAAGATGCGCGATAAAGGGGTCATTCTCCCCATTCCTTTTATGTATCCCGATAATAGTGTCATGCATGCCAAAACTGAATGCGTAGATCGTATAGCACAGGGGGAGCGGTGGCTCCAAGATTCCTTTTCGGTGGGCAGACTTTCGGAGACGGTGCACTATGTGCACCTCATCACGTGTGGGTCTATCCTTCAAACCACAAATGATTCGGTGGTTCCGCAAAGGCATGAGAACTTCCTCTATTTCTTCCTTGAACCGCATAGCACAATCAACTTGGCTAAACTTTTCTATGCAGACATCCTCCATATGGCATATGATGATTGGGACACTTCTATATGCTCACTTAATTACTATAATTATGATCGATGTTAGGATGGAAAACCCACAATTGCGGGTCAAACTTCCTCGCCCGATTGGGGAAACTTCCACCACAAAAAGTGAGCGCCAAATGAAGGTTGGCCACCTCCTGCGTCTTGTTAATGTGAACGACGAGGAAGAGGAAATGGACCCCGACGTCCAAATGGGGGATGTTCTCGAGGAAGAGTAGTATGATGAGGACGACGATCCCGACTATGAGCGAGTCGAGGAGGGCCTCACAAGTCACATAGCTGCCATTGAGTCACGTCTCGACAATTTTATCAACGAATACTGTGAGGACCGTCGAGAGGATCGTCAAGCCTACCAAAGCTATACTAGCATGATGGTGCGCCTCCACGTCGAGATGTATAATCTACAAGTCAAGGATTTCATCTCGCTTCCGACGTACTTTTATGACCCATATAGCCCGAATGCCACCAGAACCTCCACCCCACCACCCGAGTAGCAAGCCCGTGTTTGACTTAACTTGTGTTTGGCTTAATCCTCCCTGCTTTCAGATGTTGAAACTTGCGTGAAACCTCATGTAGATGTTTTGTATTTTTTTTGTTTTGTTATGTAAGCATGTTGGTTGGGATTGTAATGAAAATTTTGTATTTTCTGAATTTACTTGTTTTATTTCTCGCACTTATTCTTTTGCCTTATTTAACTTTTAGTCCTTTTTGATTGAGGACAATGCAAAGTTTTAAGTTAGGGGGTGGCAAGTGCGTACTTCTAAAACCTTCACAAAATTTAAAGTGGCAAAAAAATAATTAGAAAACTCCAAAATTTTCCAAATAACTGGAAAAAATCAAAATATTTTTCTTCAAAATAAATAAAAATTGGAATTTAAAATTTTCAAAAATATCACAAAAATTTGTTTAGAGTCTCAAATTGTAAAAAAAGTAATTAAATGCACTAAGCCGAATTTGACCAAAGATGGAAATTATGCAAAAATTTATGACTTTACAAATAAGCGTGGAGATTATTAACGCGATGAGATTTCGAGTCTATCACTTTTGAGAATATTTAAATTAATCCAAGTTAATAGTTAACTCAAAGTTCATTTTAGTGTTTAAAATAAGTCATTGAGGATCTCGATTCCTTTGTTTTGATCGGTTATAGGAAATGTGTGTGATGTTGGCTTGAAAAATGTACTATAAATATCTCTAAATTAAATGATTCTCGAAACGCATATGGTAAAGCAATTAGCAATTTGGACAATGAAGTTAGGCCATTGTTTGTTTACCCAAAAATATTAGCCATAAAAATTTGTGAAAAATTATCCTTTTGCAACCCAATTTGAGCCTAAATAAAATTTCCAATTTCATTTGTAACCCGAAAATCCAATTGGCTCGAAATTATGAAAAGTGAAAATTTAGAAATTTAGTCCAAAAAGTGCATAAAAAGGGGCAAGAAAAAATAGAATAATGCTCACCAAAAATAGCAAGAAAAGTGTGAAAAATTGGGAAAAAATAGAAAAAGAAAAGAAAATTGAGCAAAGGCCCGAAAAAGCACTAATGGACATCATAAGGATATTTTCTAATTCTGACCTTCTCAACCAATCCCAATTTTACGCAGTACACCTTATCACTCGATAAAGACCTAACCGAGTTTGATTTGCAAAATTAATTACCGCGTGGAGAGCTAAGACATGAAAAGATAATAAGAGAGATTAATTGTTATGAATAAGAGGCGATGTTTCCCATTTTCTAAAAACCGTATTTCGATGCTGAGATATTTTCACCATAAAAATTTCGTCTTTCAAATTGTGTGCGTGAATTTTGTGTTACATTATATTTACTCTTATAAATCACGCACACCGAGCGAACTAGCCACATTTCGAGATATTCGTTTGTGAGAGTATCCCGTGAGAATTTGAATCAAAGTAAATTTTCAAACAGCAACGTAATGATCAATTGGTGGAAATTAGTGGTTCGATTTTCGACTTCACGCGCGCACACACACACACACACACACACTATGAATTGAGACTTTTGAATATGAATTTACGTTGACTATTTTTGGGGAGGTTAAATTGTACAATTTTAAAGTATTTTGGTATTTCTTTGAGTCGATAACCGAATTTTGTGAGTATATTCATTGCAAACCCTCACGAGACACCACTCATCCTACTAGGGTAACCTAGGGGTTTAAAGGCTTGTTACATATAATAAATGCAATCGCTTGCCCTAAAAAAAGGTATTATATCCCAATAACAGTTTTGAAGGGTCTTCAACTCATACTCTTATTCTTTTACATTGCTCGGGACGCGCAATATTATAAGTAAGGGGATTTTAACTAGGCATAAATATTTCATATTTATCCCCGTAATTTAGGTCTTTTTATGATCTCGTGCAGTGTAATTAACTTGGAATTGTGCCCTTTTCCAAAAGTATTTCGGGTTGTGGGTATCTTTTATGTGTTTTACAGGTATTTTATGCAAGTCAGTGCGAAAGAGAACTCGAAACAATGAAAGAAACCAAGAAAAAAGGAGTTTAATGGAATTTTTGTAATTTTGCAGCCATTGTCTGGAGGTGGATCCAACTGAAAAGTGGAAGACGATGAATTTATAAGAATACTAGAAAAAACGGCACCCAAATTCGAACTACGGTGAAAGAGTTATGCAAATTTGAAGATTTAGAAGAAAACATGACAAAAAATTCTATGTGTAAAAGAAGAAAATAGGAACCAAACCAGATAAAGTACACGAACCCCAGGCCGGACAGGCTTGGGGTCCAACTAGTTCGCATGTACCCCTTAACCGATTTGGGGGGTCTGATGCACGAAAATTTATTTTCTTTTTTATTGGTCCAAAGAGTTTGAGGTGGGTTGGACTCTCATAAAAACGTAAATGTAACATTATAGTTGATTTTTAGAAATAGTTTTAATCAGTTTTTGATGGAGAACATTAGAGAAGAAGAGAGAGGAACCTTAGGTTTTATTTTTTGTCATAAAGATCATACTTTGGTGGATTAATTATTAAGGTGTTCTTCCTTAAAGTTGGTATTCATCTTCCTTATTCTTAAAGTTCGTATGTTTTAGTGCTTTGGTTATTTTCTGGATTTCCAACTTCTTAATATATGTTTAGGTATAGTTTTGATGACATGCAATGTAGACAACATGCTTTCTATTAACCGCGTCATGTCCGGGTAGATTTTTATCAGTTGGGATACATGAACCCAACCCTAAATGGTTCGCATGGATGTAAAAATATGTTATTGAGTTAAATAATTAATTGGGATGTGTGAGATCGTTAATACAAACATCGTAGGACTTTTAACCTCATTTGCCCTAGGTAACCGGGGTGTTTAAGAGTACGACACGCGTATTGACCATCTCGTCACGTATTTTATTTGGATTTTTGATTTCATATTGTGCGAGTTCATTCCTTCATACATGTAATGCTTGAAAGGAATAAAATGTATCCTTAATTAATTGTTTAATTCTTGACTAGTTTTGTATCCAGTGAATTTATTAGGGACTGTGAGATTGTATTCCAACATCATTTCTCTTTCATAGTTACAATTTCATAATTTGTTCAGTCTTGCATGCATAGTTAGAAAATAGTTTAATTCAAATTGTGTTAGTTGGTAGATAGAATCACAAAAAATCATCATCTTTTCTTTCCCTTTTTTCAGTCACTTACAGGATTATGCGTCTTCCCTACTCATCATTATGTATATACGTCTTAGTCCCTGTGTTCGATACCTGGTTTACCGTGATATTACTTGAGAGATCGGTTTACACTTGAATCATAATTAACACACACTAAAGACACATTTTGAGTCGTGTCAAGTTTTCATTATTCGAACGAGAGTTCTAATAAGGTACCAACGAGGGTAAATTGTAGGCTCAAAAGGTCAAAGGAAACCACCTTGTTTAAATGGGAAACTACTCCTCGTTCGAACATCGACACACCTCGTTCGAACAAGGGCGTTCTAGTGAGATTCCAAAGAACGATAGAAATCGACTAAGTCATAGTCATTAGAAGGACCTTCGAATGACAGGCCCATTCTCATTCAAACGATGTGGCCACTCATTCGAACGACGACCAAATTTCTATAAACCAATTTTTTGCCATTAAATTCCCAATTTAAATTGCACAAAAGCCATAAGGATAGCTCAAAATAAATATATATTCATAATAGACAGTTCATGGCCCAAGGGCATACAAATTATAAGGACCAAAGTAGAAATCTCGGGCACGGGTGTTAAACTGAGTCACGTGTCTAAACATTTAGCGAATTACAAAGGGAAGGGATGTGGAGGAATCGGCTTGTAATAGTTTAGATTTTATCGAATCTAACAAGATCTTTACAGATTGGGATAAGTATGAAGAATCCTACAAGTGTGGGACACTAAGTTTATAAATAGGGGTGATCTAACTCATATTGAGGAGTAATTATAAGCAACACATGATATCCCAGACTCTCAACTATAGGGATGGAAATTTTCCCCAAAAATTCAGGTACCCTCGGATACCCGAAAAAAATCCCCGAAAAGTCCCCGACAATTCGAGGATCAAGGCGGGTTCATGGAGTTAAAAAAATCCCCAAAAAATTTTGGGTCGATTTCGGGTATTGCCTCGGGTCTCCACGGGGATAACCGAATTATTAATATATTATAAAATATTTAAGTATATATTAATATTATAATAAATATATAAGATAAAACTTAAGAATAAATGAGAAAGGGTATGCGCTCATTTTAACCCTAACTCTCCGTGCGCTTCCCTCCCTCATCTCAAAATCCCCCCTCCCTCCCTCAACTCATCCTCTTTTGGGTTCGATTAGATTTCATAGTTTTCAGGCCCCGTTTCCATTGATTTCCTATCTACAGAGACAGGTACCAGCAGAGATGAGACATTGCGGCTGTTGGAGGATGAGCGTGCTGTTAGGCTGCGATTGGAGGCATGAGTTACTTAGCAGCACAGGATGACTAATGTTATTATGGTTCATTTGGATGTTGATGTTGAGTAGAGGGTGTTTCAAAACTCATAGCTCATAACATTCTTAAATAGGATGCGACGGTGTGAACAGAGGCATGCTGCCAGCTCGTTAGGAGCAGGTCACAGTGATGAGCAGAGAGATGTTTATTCTTAGATATTTATTTACTTCTTGTAGATGTACATCTATCATTTGTTGGCATGTATTTGTTGATACAATTGATGTTGCTACACTTTTATTTTTTTATCATCTATTATATTTGGACGTGGACATGTAAAATTTTTGTTGGTACCGATGTTATATTTGATGGAGCTTATATTTATAATGGTTTGGATTTTCCATTTCTCTTATATGTATGCTTCATATAAGAAATTAAATGGTGTATGCTCAATTTATTTTTGTTCTTTATTTGGTTGTCTTTGATATAGTTGTTCCCGTGTGATTAAATGATGTATGCTTTGTAAATTTTGGTTTATGTTTATGTCAATTTGGTTTATAAACATAAACAAATCTCAGTACTACTTTTTTTTAATAGGTAAAAATGTCTTGTATTTGGTTCTTAATTAAAATGCCCTTTATGTATGCCGACAACATTTTGTTATAGATGAAATGAATTTTTTATATTAAAAAAAAAAGAAATGTTTTTTTATATATTTAAAAAAAAGAAATGGGTTCCCCGCGGGGAAATTGATACCCGTTATAACCGGGAACGGGGCGGGGGCGGGGAATGATATTTGTAACAGGAACGGGAATGGTGAGTTAAAACCCAAACCCGAGTTGACCTGTTACCATCCCTACTCAACTAGCAACACTAGCACTCTGGTTATTGCCATCCCCCTTATCTAATAAAAAGTACTCTCTTTACCCCCGTAGGCGTAGGCCAGTCACACGGTCGAACTACGTAAATAGTTCTTTCCCTTCCTTTTTCTGTATTCGCGACACTTTTGGAGCACTCCTGCAATTTTAATAATTATTGTGGGAAGAATCTCCTACAAATATCAACAAGCATTTGTGTAAATGTTAAACTAAGAAACTTGTTTATGTAAAGTTGTTTTATACTTGGTAAGTTATCTGTAAATGTAATGATATTTTTGTTTTGTACTTATAAGATTCTATGTAAAGGTAGTTATGTTTTCATATAAACATGCCTTTGAAAAAAATTTGTGTTATTTTCTGAGAGATTACAATTAAATTATTATAAAAGGGAATTTATCAGTATTAAAAGGATGATTTTAACTTAATTAAAGTAGGGTGCGACAGATGACATTCTCGTAAAGAGAAGGTATAAGGGAGACCATATGACAGACTTCAGAAAGATGTTTTAAGTCCTCATATACTGCAGAATGAAGCTTAACACAACCAGTCCAAAAGTTTATCTGGGATATTAGGTCAATTAAAATGAAATCGAATCAAATTTCGACCAGATCGAAGCACTAAATAATATCTCCACCTAAGATAATTAAGGATGTCTAAAATTTGATCGTGATGTTGGCATCACTCAATCGCTTCATCTCTAAATCCTCTGAGGAAAGCCGATCATTCTTCCAGCTTTTGAAGAAAGAGAATGGATAAAACTGGAACGAAGAGTGTTCAAAAGCACTTGAATAAATCAAGCTTGACTTCTGCTAACCACCTATGCTCTTGGTCCTAAATCCGGGCGATCCAATCTATATGTATCTCTCGATGCACGACCACCTAATAAAATCGACTTTGGTAATTACCTTATGGAAGTTGAAGCATTACTCTGAGGCGCACTTCGTCATTGTTGTCATTTCACTTATACTAAAAGTCCTCCGAAGGGTGGACCTTTCTGGATGGTGTCCAAATAATCAATCGAGTTAGGGAGGTTTGATATCCATTATCAACCTAAAAGTGCTATCAAACTTTATTGTCAAATTCACTAAAGGATAAGAGCCCGAATAGATTGAGCGCACCGTTCAAGTGACAAATAAAGAAATCGATCAACTTGCCAAGTGGATGCTCTATGTTGATGGGGAAACCAATTTAAAAGAGTCCTGAGTATGGATCATCCTGTTAACTCCATATCATACTATGCTCAAGTAAGGAATTAGACTTGTCTTTGAGGCGTCTAATAACGAGGCCGAATATAAATCCCTCTTCAGCGGATTAAAGAAGGTTATATTCTTTGGTGATAGTCAACTCGAAGTCGATTGCTATTAAAGGCTGATATCTAACTAGATTTCATGAGACTATAGTGTCAAGGATGAGCGCAAGTCAACATGTCTCCGGATCGCCCAGGACTTGGTCAACAAATTCAAGTATGTCCAAGTCCAACAATTTCCTCGAGGGAATAACAGACATACAGACTCTTTAGACATTCTGGACTCAACTATTGACTCTGACCCCAAAAGAACAATTGAAGTAAAATGTATGGCTCAATCGAGTATCACAAAAAAGACCATTGCCGATCAAGTTATCACTGTAAAAAAGGTTCCCAACTAGATGGTCCCAATCATATCATACCTGCGAAAAGACGCTGGGCATGCCGACAAGAAGAAGGCTCATCAGATAAAGGTAAAAGTTGCTCGATTTTACTTATCCCCTAAGGGGAAGCTTTACAGATGATCTTTCACTAGGCCATACCTGCAATAATGCATAAGGGGATATGTGATAATTATGCCCATGGAAGATGTTTGACATCCAGGGCCATAAAAGAGGGGTGCTAGTGGCCTTACATATAGAAGGATGCGGTCTCACAGTGAGGAACTGCAAGAAATGCCAAGTGTTCTTGACCATGATTAGAACTTGATTAAAGAGAAAATGCCCTTGATAACACTATATAGAATAAAAAGGCACTGCGCCTAAAACATGACCATGGCAACAAGGCATTTTAAAATCCCTCGCAAGTTATGGGACCTCAAATCCTCTACTACCATGTGGACCCAACTTGGTGTCTCTTCTAACGAATTACTGAATTTATCAACTCATTCAATACAATCTAATCCTGATACTTTAATGAATTTATTCCATGGCTACTCCACTACCAACATCGTTACATTACATAGGCAACTAACACTCTTGTTTTATTTAAAATCATTACTATTTCAATAAAGATCAAAATAGTTGGAAAATACTCCCACATAAAAAACAGTTAAAATAAACAAAAATCGTAACACATGGTCAACAAAGATATAATGGGGAAAGGATCGTCTTGTAGGTTATGTAAAATGTAAAACACTAAATACATTCAATAACCATAAAAGTGCTCTCTGAGAAACAAAGGCCATGGATTAATCTAATTGTGAGGGTGGTTGTTGCACCTGACTAACTGACATTTTATCAAACATGTGAAGGCCACTCACTATTTGACATTTTTTCGTCTAAGACAGAAACAAAACCCCAAATATGAGCTTAAAAATATAGCCAAGCATTAATCAAACATACGAAGTCTTAGAAACTAAAAAAAATGTAGACCAAACTTTGAAAATAATAACCAAAATAACAATTTAACTCATAATGTATTTTATACCTTCATTTCAAGCTTCAAGCTCGAATACCTACAATCTGCAAAACAATATACAGAGATAATGAATCATAAAGTTTTCAAATATGAAAACTCATTAAACCTTAAGTTCACAATGAATCATATACCTAAAATTTTCATATTCCAATACCCATGAATCAAACCGCAATAACATCCCTTTATAAAACTCCTAAATACAACAACACTCATCAGCATCATCACCTACAACAACTGATTCACGCTCCCACCACCATCCCTGATGCTAGACCACCCTCTCACCACCTCCTGCTCTTCACAGGTACCTTATCATACCCAATCCCCAAATTTCCAGCTGCCCCGGTCTAATTTATTTGCCAAAACCTTCACCAAAATCAATTCCATCCTTGCAAGACCCAAACCCTAGGCCCCCCAACCACCCACAAACATTGCAAGACAGTTGGGAAGATACTCGGGTCCCAATAATATTGGGAAAGACATAGAAAAAGAGAGAAGTGATGCCCTGCGACAGCGTCTAGTGACGCCCCCACCCCTTACAGCACCGACAATCCGGGATACCTCTCCGGACCAGAATAAGTTTGCTACCGGCGTTTGGTTCCCTTAAAGCAACTGAAACCCTAGGGGTCTTTTGTGGTCAGCAAGCAAACATTGGGTCAGGGGTGAAGAAGAGAGATGTCGAGGATGAAGGAAAGAGAGAATCGGGATTGACAAGGTGAGTAGGCGGGAGAGTGAGCAGGGGAGGAAACAAGATGGCTCCAAATGAAAAGTTAATTGATTTTTTTATTTTATTTTATTTAATCTTTCTAAATTTGATACGATTTTGGCACGGTTTAAATTCGTGCCAGATTTTGGCGCGGTTTTAAACCGTTCCAGATTAGTAATAAACCGTGCCAAAATCTGGCACGGATTTAAACTGTGCCAGATTCTCCTTGTCCAACCGTGCCAGATTAGCATTTTTGGTGTAGTGATCCACCATCCAGTAAGCGACCTCGAGTTTTTTATTATCCCGTGGCTTTCTACGCAATGTGGATTGGACATAGTAGACCCACTGCCTACAACTCCTGAAAATCAAAAGTATTTCCTTATCAATAGAGACTACTTCACCGAATTGATAGATATTGAAACATTAGCGAACATATTAGGACACCGATGTGATTAGATTTATTTATAGGAATACAGTGACCCATTTTGGCATCCCAATAATGCTCTTAACTGATCATGGAATGCAATTTGAACACAAAACATTCCAAGACTTCTACAAGAGTCACGATATCACGTACTAGTACAGTTTAGTGTCCTACCCCCAAAGCAACGGCCAAGCTGAGACCTCTAGTAAAATAGTGATAGATGAAATAAAGAAAAGTTTAGAGAAAGACAAAGGTGTTTGGGTGAACGAGCCTCCCCAAGACCTCTGGGCATATCAAACAATGCCCAGAAAGTTGACAGGGGAAACTTCCTTCGCCTTGGCTTACGAAGTGGAAACCATAATTCCACTAGAAGTTGGGTTATCGATCATTAAGATAATTATTGTTAATCAAAGCTTGAACGAAGAAATTATAAGGGCTGAGCTCGACTTGGTTGAGGAAACAAGAGAAGAAGCCTTGATTAATCTGATATTTTACCAACAACAATTGTCCAAGCAATACAACACTTGTATCAATTCGAGGAAGTTCCAGGTCAGATATTATGTACTTAGAAAAGTGATCAATAACACGAGGAAGTCGTCAGATGAAAAATTAGTACCTAACTGGGAGGGACTATTTAAAGTCATCAGGGATGACCTCTAGGGAGCCTACTATTTGGGAGGGACTATTCAAAGTAATCCTTAAAATGCCTGTGAAAATTATCGAGAAATGTAAAAAATTTTCTAGAAGGAAATGAGAAAGGAAAGAAAAAGCATATCCAGCTTGGTGTGGGTAATCTAGTAAAAATAAATGTGTCTCTTGTGGGAAAATGGATGTGGAGATTCCAATCTTAATAAGATTCTCTTTGGGCCTCGGTTATTAAGAGTAAATATGAGGGAGGGATGCGAAAGTGGAAGGGTCTATCTTCGTAATCCGTGGCAATCTTCGCTTGGTTCTAACTCTTTCCTTAAATATACTCGTCTTAGGGTTAAACTGAAAGGTAGATTGGAGATACTCCCAATGCCAAGCTATATCATATTAGATATTATGCCATTAGTCCAAAGCACCCGCTCATACAACTTTCAAAGTTCTTGGTAATTATTATGCTTTCAAAGTTCTTGGCGAGAGTGGGAGGGCCACTTTTTGTAAATAATGCCTGCTAATCGAAAATAAAATAGAGAACATATACAACTTTCAAGTGGGCAATAACCATATCCTTGTCTGTGAATACTCATATATATACTACCACAAGCTAGACTCCGACTTTGCCCCATGAGATCTCTTCAGGGTCCTATATGATCGCAATATGCTTCCACTCGCCATGGACAATGTCGTACTTGAACATATATATCAGCAATCACAATAATCAAAATCAAAGCATGACCTTAAACTAAAAAGTCTTCTATAATGCAAACTAAACCCAAAATATTATGTAAAAATAGAACTCAAGACATGCTGGTATCTCTAGACTTAATAAGACCAATAAATTTAACAAAAGTCATAGTTGATATCATGCTAACTTTAAATTGTATAGAATTTTGATCTCATATGGAAAAAAGTTTATTATGAGTATGAACCCTATTTGATCCAAATTCAAATAAATAAATAAATAAACGAATCTATCTCGTTTACAATAATATCAAAAGTCTTGGGAACCATCTCTATGGGTGGAAAAAACACATTAAGTGCCTAAATACACCCTTCAAAATCAACAACAGAGCAGTTTGCATTGAACTAACTAAAATGCACATAACACACATGTATACAACCACTAGTCTAGCCAATAAAAGGATTTCAAATCAATCCTATTACGAAGGAAACATAAAATAATCAGAAATAGTCACAACACCCAAAAATATAAAGCACTAAGGAGCCAAAATTATTATGGATGCCTTAGTTTCAATAAAATCCTAGAAATGGTGAGGTTTTCAATAAAACCCTAGGATTTTCTTGCACATGTAAATTAAATGCCACGAGTTTATTTGTTATATCTTTAAAGATCTGAATTCCATTATAGGATGATAAAAAGTATAGAAGATCACCTACTGATAGATGGGGATACAAAAAATATTAACAAATTTCTTTTGAAATAAATTACATAGGAAGCTAGTATGAGTGAAAGTAGCCTAACTTTTTGTATATACTGAAAAATCAAATCCTCAGTCTACACGAAAAATAGAAAATCATCAAAAAGCTCATTTTTTTTAATTTTTTTTTATCAAAGCTCGAAGCGAAACCCTGGTTTTATGAAATTAACCAAAAGGAAATCAGTTAATAAATTCGTGTGTGATAATTCGAACACTCTTTATAAAACATGAATCGGAATAAAAATCTCAACAATAACAGCAAAAAAGGAATTTGAAAGGGAAAATATGGTTATTACCTAATTTGACGTGGAAAGTGAAGGAATTAGGTGATTTTGGACATGAATAGTAAAGGATGTTTTTTAACGTCAAAACCACCTTTGAGTTGAAGGCAATCGAGTTGGGGGATTCCAAACAGTGAGCGTCAATTTGGGGACGAAACCCTTATCGGAGAATTGATGTTAGAGTGCTAATTTTGTGAATGTTAATCGTCAATTTTGTTTACACTTTTTCTGAGACTATCTGTGACATCCCGCCTATTCTAATCCTTGGAGATCATTCCATTACTAAATTAAACAGGAATCAATAATGGTTTCATTTTTAGCATCATTTTCAAAACATGATTATGTTACTAATATCCTAATGGCCCGGTGTCAAAATTTTAAATCTTTTTATTAACATGCTATATTATAAAATATTAAACCGCATTCACCATTCCAGTAAACAAGGTAATAATGATAAAACAACTGAATAAATAAATATGACTGGAATAAACACTCCAGTCTGAAGTCCACATACAATAGTCCATAATTAAAACCAAATCCATACTAACTCGTTATACCCACTCGTATTGCCCATACAATAGTCCTTGTTTTACTGCATACTAACTCTAGTCTGAACGAAGTCTCTCCCTACATATTAACTCGTTGTGCCCACCCTTATTGCCCATACAACACGTTACCAAATTTCCAAACCCTTTAGCCTATAAAAATTACCAAGTAAGTATTAAGTTTTCGCATACTTAGGTTACTTTAGATATCACTATTTATCTTATCTACTAATGCACACACAGTATAATAAACCACACATATATGTATATATATACCACCCATGTCATATATATGAATAAGGCATCCCTAGGCGGAGACCTGCAACGCGTGCATACCCTATTATCGAGTCCTGATACATCACGTACTAAGTAAAGGACTTCCGGTTCCGAATCACTCTCGAACCATATATTCACAATTCACACAATTTGAAGGCGAACATAGTTCTAAGCCTTTGGGCTACGCACCCAAATGACTAGTCACACTATCATGCACACAAGCAGTGCTCAACCCGAAGTTCTATGTTCTGAGGCATAAGTCTAAAATCCCCCCGATGGGATCATCAAAATAAGATTGCCCACAACCCGCAACCTCCCATGATAGCAGGCAGCGTAGGTATGTTCACACACATAAGAACAATATGTAACTCTTGAATATCCTACGTATTATCAATTTACAATTATACTTCTCGTCGTATATTCCCAAGCGTTTCCCACTACTCGAAAGGTATCAATTACCTCTTAAATTATTTCAGTAGTCATAACATCTTTCTACTAATGGTCTGGACTTAAGTTTACTCATGATCTCCGTGACCCATGTTAACTCTCGTGAAATCATTAAACATTAAACTATCCCTAATAATTCCTAGCCTTAATTCTCCTCAATTGGGGAAACCTCAACCCTACCGCATGCTTACTGAAATTATTAAATCCCTTATTGAAGTTTAATAATGTTTCAAAAGTCTCCCCGTAACTTATTCACAAGTTCTAGACTCAAATAGGGAAAATTTTGAATTTCTGGCAAACCAAATCGATTCGTCTAATGGTCGAATCGATTCTCCTTACCGAATCGATTCGGCCCAAGATTCAAAATGTAGCTGTTGTCTCCTACGTTCAGATTTTGCGTTTTTCACAATTTTTAACCCTTCAAACCTCCATTATACAATCCTAAACTCCAAACAGTACACCAAAATGTGCCTTTATTAATGGTATTTTATCGTTAATAAAAATATTTATAACGAATTTTTTTCTTTAAAAAAAGGCGTGGGCACAAAATTAGTAATAGAATTTTATCAGCGAAATTTGTAACGGATTTTATCCGTTACAAATCTAATGTTTGTAACGGACTAAATTCGTTACAAAATATTTTTGTAACGGATTTGGCATTGACACACATCTCATATTAGTAACAAATACACTAACTTGTAACGGTTTTTATCCATTACAAATATAGAATTTGTAACGGATAAAAACCGTTACAAGTTATTATATTTGTTACTCATATGAGATGTCATATTTTTGTAACAGATGTTTTTATTTGTAACGGTTAAAGTCCGTTAGCAATATTATTTATTTTTTAAAAAATATTAATTTTTCATTAAATAAGTAGATATAAATATACTAGAAAAAACGTGTGCTCAACCAATGGCAATGCAGAACCAATGCCCACAAATTTCACTCAAATAATAATTTGAAAACACACGTGACAAAATGAACGACACTACATTCCAGTGATATTAAATCGATCTAAAACTATATTTCATTCACAACCATTAAAGTTCTCAAAAGAAAATGTACTACAAGATAAATCATTTAGCTTTTAACCATAAATTTGAAATGAAGTCTAACATCATTAAAGTTCTAAACATATTATTCTCTCAAAAGTAGCATTCATGATATTCCTTGAAAAGTAGGCTTCATTCTTGAATCTTCATATTTCCCCATAAGAACCTGTTGAAAAAACTATCTTAGTAAATGTGTAAGCGTAAATGAGTAAATAACATAAAAGACTTGTACATTCACGTGCCATTGGCACGCATGTAATTTTATTTAGGAGTAATCGATACATAATAAACGGCCATACCCAATGAGAACGCGGTTAGTTTAGACAAGTTACTTTGGTATCACTTGATGTGTTTGTACCTATTTTTATGCCGGTAGGTTGTTTTCATTTTTTGCCCCCAAACACCCATTTTTAACCACAAAAGAAGCGTATACTAGTCAATTAGGCCAACCAAGAGTCGAATGAGGACACGATTAGTTTAGACAAGTTGCTTTGGTATCACTTGTTGTGTTTGTATCTATTTCTAGGCAGCTTGGTTCTTGTTTTAAGTTTTAACTCCCCAACGCCATATTAACCCCAAAAAGAAGCATATAGTAGTTAATCAGGAGAACCGAGTGTCCATTGAGGACGCACTTAGTTTACATAAGATATTTTGGTATCGCTTGATGTGTTTGTACCTGAATCTAGGCCTCTAACCTCACCAATCACCTGCCTCACTCTCTCATTCAAACACCCAACAAACTAAACGCACCTCTTTCATATGGTCATGGCTCAATTTTCTCGTGGGTTTCATTCAAAGATTAAAATAGATATTTCAGTGAATGTTGATTTAGATAGATACTTAAATGTAGAAATTCAATCATCACTTAAATGCATATTATAAAATGCAAATAAAGAATCAATACATAGCTTAGGGTAAAAAATAATCCTATATATCATATTATAAAACATACTTGAACAAATGACTAAAATGTACCAACAAAGTGTCAAAATAAATAATGATACCAAAGTTGCATTTCAATAATTAGTCATACCTGATATACCGGAGAAGAAGGGTTCAACAAATCACGTTAGCATCTACTTCCTGATAATGGAATGACCAAAAAATAAACTCAGCCACTCATTTATAAAGTTTATCTAGAACAAAATAAAAAAGTATGGGTTGGAAAGGGAGAGAGGAGAGGGGGAGGACCTAATGTGAGAAATGAATAT
Organism: Sambucus nigra; assembly: GCA_949130495.1. Lineage (NCBI taxonomy): Eukaryota > Viridiplantae > Streptophyta > Magnoliopsida > Dipsacales > Adoxaceae > Sambucus > Sambucus nigra. The sequence continues at coordinate 167,082,683 of OX422210.1, read as the reverse complement.
TTATTAATGATTACAAAGGGAAAAAATCATCTCTCTCCCTTTAGTAGTTATACTACATGCCAAAGAAGATAAAAATATCAACAAAGGAACCTCATGGGAAGACAAAAATTGAATTAAAGGACATGTTATTAAAACTATGTGAAACCGTAAGGCTTTCCGTAAAGACGAGATGCTAATAGAAAAAGTTCTGAAGTTTCTACGTACTTAAAAAAGAAAAAAGAATAAGAAAATGAAGTGACATGTCTTCCGTCATATTTGTAATTTATTGATAAAAAAATCAGAACCCGAAGAGAGGTTATTGTAACTTCAAAAATTATAGGTGTATCGCATTTTGAAACCAATTTGAAACTGCATGCCTACGTGACATGAGAAGATTAGTTAGAGTAGTTCTACATGTACGAAGGATTCATATAGAATCGTGTGTAAAAACTGACATGTCGTGTCCACATTGGTCCGTGCCTTGGATCCACTTAAGGCACGAACCAATACAGACACGACACGTCAGTCTGTACACACGATTCTGTACGAATCCTCTGTACAAATAGAATTACTGGATTAGTTAATTCTTTATAGACATGGGTTCGCGCCAGCAGAATTAACCAATCTCCGTACGCCACGTAGGCATGCGGTTTCAATGCGGTTTAAAAATGCAAGACATGTAGAATTACTCTTATAACTTTTATCCTAAAGAAGGGAAATCATTAATACATAACCTGAACATTAAAAGAGGTTTCTATGTTTTTTCCCCCAAATACAAGGAATGTGTATACAATGAACTCAAAATAAAGAGACTTGAAAAATAATATCCTCATTTCAGAACAAGGTACCTATTACAAAATTCAATTGAGAAATAAAGAGTTTCACCGCTCAGTCCTTAGTCGATACATTAATTACTCATGTATGTGGAAGCAGTAATTTTCGATTATGTTGTCCCAAGCTGGAATAAAATGGTATACATAAAATAGTAGATACTTTTTATCTTTCACACATGTATTTTTTTTAATTCAAAAATTTATATTCAATGTTTGGCTCGTATTAAAGATATGGAGAAAATGATTTTAAAGTTCAGATTTTATCAGAAGCAAATGTGTATCTTATCAGGGGATAACTATTTAATAAGGAAGCTTATTATTTAAGCTTAAAAACCATGTACTTGAGTGCCTAAAAACTCTTTATAAGGGATCTAAGAGAAAATGTTTATAGAAAAGAGGAGCAAAAAGTGAATTTTCTTACATGATGATAAAAAAGAGACGACTTGGTGATGGAACGTTGAGTGTCCGAAATCTAGGCGCGACCTGCTCAAGCTCAGGCTTGGGCTCATAACAGTGACTGATGATGCAGAGTTCAGCACCACCAGAAAAGTGATGATGAGCTCAAACAGTAATAACAATGGAAGCTATGGAGATATATATGTATAAGTGTATAGAAGGGGATAAGTATAATAGGAACGAGATAACGATGTACAGTGATTCAGCCAATTAGGCCTACATCCATTGTGAGTGTATGATCCACTAAGTATGGGCACTAATGGCCTTGGATACGATGCACATAAGCTATATCTCTCTCTACTGTGTGTACAAGCAGAGTTTCAGTTAGGGTTACAATTATCAATCCCCTTACAGGGTTGTAGGTGATAAGTATATATAGGTCTTGGGGAGTAGTGTACCCCCAAGCATGCATTGTGCATGTGAGTTATGATCTAGCCAATCTCCTGTTGACACCTGGAGGTGCCACCTATGATTAACGATGACATAATATTGAAGGGGTGATATTGTTATAACGGTCTTGTCCATATACCATAGTAGTCCCACACGCACTATTTCATACATCTCCCAAATCACGCACTGTAATGATGTCACCCTCGGCCTATGACATGAGGCCGAGGGAAAAGTTCCTGCTGGCAATGACCCTGGCCAGGTTTGGGCCTCGTACCATCGTACCCTTATAGGGTCATCCAGACCATGATGAGGGGTCATCCCCTTGAATGGTCATCTGAGACATGATGAGGGGTCGGCCCCTTGAAGGGTCATTTGAGGCATGATGAGGGGTCGGCCCCTTGAAGGGTCATCTGAGGCATGATAAAGGGTTGGCCCCTTTGAGGGTCGTCTGAGGCATGTTGAGGGGTCGGCCCCTTAAAGGGTCATCTGAGGCATGATGAGGGGTCGGCCCCTTGAAGGGTCGTCTAAGCTATGATGAGGGGTCAACCCCTTGAAGGGTCATCTGGACGTGGGTCATCCTGGCCTATCCTTCCTATAACGGAGCTGTGTTCCTGGGCCTGAGCCCTCGTCTAAATGGAAGACACCCTTGGCCTGGCCGAGGGTATATATGGGTATATCAATCACCCCCCAGCCCTTAGTCATCGATGTTGTTGAGATGGCTGAGGGATAGTGCTGCTTTTGAGATAAGTGTATGATCAGTTTGATGAGTGACACTTGTCAAGTTGATTTGACACCTCGCCAGATATCCATCATTATTCCAATTTCCCAGATGTGGCGGCTGCACACTTAGCCTGGGACTTTGTGCCCTAATGATACATTTCCTCGTGGGCTGTGCCTTGTATTAATTATTGGGCCCACTTGTAACAAGGTATTTAAATGATTCTTCGAAATTACTTCCTCTTCGCGCTATAGCTTTCTCTTTCTAGTTTCTCAATAATCATATAGCAATTTCTGCGATTTCTTCTGCATCAAGCCTCGTTGTCTTCGCCTTCATTCTCAAGTAACCTTTATTTGCTTTAGATTCCTCATTGAGCCTTCAACTTCTATTTACAATTTGCATTTTGCATTTGAGTTTCTTTTTGCTTTTTCCTTGGTTATTTTGATTTTTCCGGCATTTTTCTTCGGCGAGCTGTTCTTGAGTGTTCTTAATCAAACCTTTTATTTCTTTGGTTTTAATTCGAAAGTCTAACTAAGTCAACTGTGAGCCTGTTTATAATTAGCTTAGCCAAATTCTTATGAGTGTAAGGTCTTCCCCTTAATGTTTAGGAGGCTTTATGATTTAACCGAGGAATTCCCATCCCTGAGAGAGAAGTTCTTCATAGAGATTAGGCGAATAGAGAAAAATGACGAGAGAAGACGAGGAGCCGACCCTAATTGTGTACGACCCATTTTCCTGGCTCCTTTAGCCACAATAATACCCCCTGAGTCCTATGGGTCGTCTTATCGTCCAGCTGAGAGTTAATCATACGAGGGGGGAATGGATCAGAGAGCATCATTGCGAATGGGTGCTGGTCCTTTCTGGAGAAGAGAGACGTCCACTCTTAGCCCAAGCCGACAGGACGAGGGCACAGCTCCTTCTGAGGTTGTCCCTGTAACAGCCCTGTCCCCTCTTATATTTCAAGTAGCCTTTCTAGATGGCCACCCGATAGGCGACGAGGCTGGGGGATCCAGGGACGAGAGAGCTGAGGATGACAATGAGGGTTCTGATGATGACGATGGTCAAGTTGATACTTCAAGCGCCTTGACTTATGTATTGCCAATTAAGGGTCGTGATCTCTTAGTATGGAGGCATATCTTTAGTATTCAATTCAATATAAGTATGAGGGTTCCAACTAAATCTGAGAGAGTCTTCCAGGGGGACGAGGGAGAGATTGATGTTTATGAGAAGATGCTAAGGGTAGGCATTAAGTTCCCTCTATACCTTACTATAGTCGACATCTTGTCTGCCCTTGGGGTTACTCCTTCTCAACTTCCTCCCAACTCGTGGAGGACTATCCGTGGATACATATCGCTTTGGAAGAATTTATTTATCGACGAGCCCTCGGCCGTTGTATTCATTGCTTGCTACAACATCACCTCGTCGTCCAAACAACCGGGGTATTTCCATTTGAGTGATAGGAAGTCTAACAAGAAGCTTTTTCATGTAGCTTAGACTTCCAATCATGACTGGAAGAAAATGTTTTTCTTTATCTCTAGGGATCTCTTAGTATGGAGGCATATCTTTAGTATTCAATTCAATATAAGTATGAGGGTTCCAACTAAATCTGAGAGAGTCTTCCAGGGGGACGAGGGAGAGATTGATGTTTATGAGAAGATGCTAAGGGTAGGCATTAAGTTCCCTCTATACCTTACTATAGTCGACATCTTGTCTGCCCTTGGGGTTACTCCTTCTCAACTTCCTCCCAACTCGTGGAGGACTATCCGTGGATACATATCGCTTTGGAAGAATTTATTTATCGACGAGCCCTCGGCCGTTGTATTCATTGCTTGCTACAACATCACCTCGTCGTCCAAACAACCGGGGTATTTCCATTTGAGTGATAGGAAGTCTAACAAGAAGCTTTTTCATGTAGCTTAGACTTCCAATCATGACTGGAAGAAAATGTTTTTCTTTATCTCTAGGGATTGGGAATTACCCGCTGAGGGCGAGCCCATGGAAGACGGTCCGAGGGTACCAAGGGTATGGTCCAACCCTTAAATGAAAGCTCGATCAAACCCCAGACTCAGCTTGGAGGAGAGGGTCATTGTTGACTACCTGAGTGAGTGAGGGAGAGAGGGTGAACTTGCCAAATTGGAAGATTTGATGACCCCTCATTTCCTCAAAGAAGCTGGTCTGAGGGTCGGCCCCCTTACAGAACTATGTGAGTGGTTTTTTGCTCAATTTTTTATTTTTTCCAAGTGTTTCATCTTTGTCTCTGTATCTTTCTAATATATCGTCTCCTTTTCAGGTCGTCCTGCAAATATCTCTGACAATCTTTGGGAGATGACTGCCCCAAGCTTACTATCTGGCATGGGAAAGAAAAAGGTGAAAGAGCCTCAGCAGATCCAGAAGAAGACAAAGGCCATGGGGCTGACGCATATTGAGCCGACTGCCGATAGTCGTAAAAGGAAAGAGCCTAAAGTTCCCGATGGCTCTTGGCCTGACGCACGGACGAGGGAGAGGGTGGAGGTGTCTGAGGGGACCCACTCCTCTTCCTGTATGGGGGCTTATTGGTCTCAAAATTTGACATTCTTGAAGGTTGAACCATCTTCCCTCATAGCCAACCTGAGGGCGGCCAAGGCTTCCATGTTTTTTGCTCCCTCGGCCGCTGATTACGACTTTTTATCAAAGATGCCCCCGACCAAGGTGTATGATTACGGTCTGCATACTCTAGCTCAAGTACTTATTTTTACTGCATTTCCTTAGTCAACTTTTCACTAACTGTTCCCTCAGCCCCTTAATATGTGCCTGCATTTGTGCAGACTATTTGTGCCTTTACGTCGACCACCAAATGGATGGCCGAAAATCAATAAAAATTTCATGAAGCCGAGAGAGCTATCCGGCACGAGGTTGAGCTGCAGACTGAGCTCGAGACTTTCAAGGAAACATTTAAGAGTGTCAGGACCGAGCATGCGAAGGTGCTGTATGAGCTTACAAGGCAGCACGATGCATATCTGAAGGCGAAGGATGACCTCTTCAAGGCAAAGGAAGAAGCCCTGAACGCCCAGTTCAAAATCGATCTAGCTGAGGCAGTGAAGAAGGTCGGGGTCGACACCATGGAGGCATACAAGCTTTCGGATGAGTTTCAGGGCTTCGGTCTTGAGTACCTGGAGCGGGGGATCAAGACGACCTGTCGACGGGTCGTCCTTAAATTTGATGATGCTGTGTCGTCCATTCGCCCCTCTCTTGAAGCGGTGGAGATGGAAGACCCCCTTATAGCCGAGGTTCTATCCCACGTGGAGTCTCAAGTACAGATCAAAGGCATCGGCATCTCTGAAGATCGGCCTGTATTGGTCGTCGAAGAGACTCCTGCTGTTAATCTTGAAGCCTTTCCCTCTGATGTTGCTCAATAGGGTGGCCGTATGTGGCCCATACCCTCTGCGTGTAAAGCTTTTGTATTTGACTTCCTTTTGGACAAATATTGTAGCAGTTTGTAGTGAAATTTGCTCTTATAATGGAATTCCTCTCTTCATGTCTTCTATGCTTGTCTCTAGCATGATTTGACTTGGCTGTTATGTGTTCACCCATCTTACAAGTCCCCCCTCGTCTTTCTTGGAGGTGGATGGGGGCTCGTCCCCACCATTGGCCCCCATTATAGCCGAGGGTGGTTTCCCACTAATATAATGATGTTTTCAATCAAGTCCCTCCTCGGCTTTCTTGAGGGTGAATGGGGGGTCGTCCCCACCATTGACCCTCATTATAGTCAAGGGTTGTTTCCACCAATATAATGATGTTTTAAATAAAGTCCCCCCTCGTCTTTCTTGAGGGTAAATGGGGGGTCGTCCCCACCATTGACCCTCATTATAGCCGAGGGTGGTTACCACCAACTTAATGATGTTTTAAATTAAGTCCCCCTCGTCTTTCTTTAGGGTGAATGGGGGGTCGTCCACACCATTGACCCTCATTATAGCCGAGGGTGGTTACCACCAATTAAATGATGTTTTAAATTAAGTCCCCCCTCATCTTTCTTGAGGGTGAATGAGGGGTCACCCCCACCATTGACCCTCATTATAGCCGAAGGTGGTTACCACCAACTTAATGATGTTTTCAATCAAGTCCCCCCTCGTCTTTCTTGAGGGAGAATGGGGGGTCGTCCCCACCATTGACCCTCATTATAGCCGAGGGTGGTTACCACCAACTGAATGATGTTTTCAATCAAGTCCCCCTCGTCTTTCTTGAGGGTGAATGGGGGGTCGTCCTCACCATTGGCCCTCATTATAGCCGAGGGTGGTTACCACCAATTAAATGATGTTTTAAATTAATTCCCCCTCGTCTTTCTTGAGGGTGAATGGGGGGTCTCCCCCACCATTGGCCCTCATTATAGCCGAATGTGGTTACTACCAACTTAATGATGTTTTTAATTTGGTCCCCCCTCATCTTTCTTGAGGGTGAATGGGGGGTTGTCCCCACCATTGACCCTCATTATAGCCGAGGGTGGTTACCACCAATTAAATGATATTTTAAATTAAGTTTCCTCTCGTCTTTCTTGAGGGTGAATGGGGGGTCGTCCCCACCATTGACCCTCATTATAACCGAGGGTGGTTACCACCAACTTAATGATGTTTTCAATCAAGTCCCCCCTCGTCTTTCTTGAATCGGGGGTCTTCCCCACCATTGACCCTCATTATAGCCGAGGGTGGTTTCCCACTAATATAATGATGTTTTCAATCAAGTCCCCCCTCGTCTTTCTTGAGGGTGAATGGGGGGTCGTCCCCACCATTGACCCTTATTATAGCCGAGGGTGGTTACCACCAATTAAATGATGTTTTAAATTAAGTCCCCCCTCGTCTTTCTTGAGGATGAATGGGGGGTCGTCCCCACCATTGACCCTTATTATAGCCGAGGGTGGTTACCACCAATTAAATGATGTTTTAAATTAAGTCCCCCCTCGTCTTTCTTGAGGGTGAATGGGGGGTCGTCCCCACCATTGACCCTTATTATAGCCGAGGGTGGTTACCACCAATTAAATGATGTTTTAAATTAAGTTCCCCCTCGTCTTTCTTGAGGGTGAATGGGGGGTCATCCCCACCATTGACCCTTATTATAGCCGAGGGTGGTTACCACCAATTAAATGATGTTTCAAATTAAGTCCCCCCTCGTTTTTCTTGAGGGTTAATGGAGGGGTCGTCCCCACCATTAACCCTCATTATAGCTGAGGGGAGTTGCCACCAAGGTTAACCCCAATTATACTAGAATTAACAAACACAAAATGAGGGACCACTATGACATTCTCATTAATAATCCAGGTGTTCTGTTGGAGCAACACATTCATTACAACTGTGGTCCGATAGGACATTACAACATTATTGATAGTATTTCTTCAGATGATCTTCATTCCACGGATTCGAAAAGGGTTCCCCTTCAAGGTTTTCTAGTCTATAGGTTCCAGGGACAACTTCATCAATGACCCTATATAGGCTATGCCAATTTGGGTGGAGCTTGATAGGCTTTTGCCAAGTCTTTTTGAGGACTAAGTCCCCCACTACGATTGGCCTTTGCTTCACCCTCTGGTTGTAAAACCTGCCAGTCCTCTGCTGGTAGGCAGCCTGCCTTATCTCGGCGTCTTCCCTCCTTTCCTTGATCAAGTCTAAGTCAAGTCTCCTCTCTTCCATATTTCTATGGGGGTCATACATTTGGACCCTGTGAGTAGAAAACCTAATCTCGATGGGGATGACGGCCTCTGAACCATACGCCAGCATGAACGGAGTTTTTTTCCGGTAAGAGTCTTTATCGTCGTCCTGTAGGCTCACAGTACAAAGTACAACTCCTCGACCCATATTTCTTTTGCCTCCTCGAGTTTCTTCTTGATCCCATCTAGGATTGTTCTGTTTGTGACTTAAGTTTGCCCATTAGCCTGAGGTCGGCCTGGGATAGAGAAGAATTGTTTGATACTCACCCTTTCGCAGTACTTCTCCAGAGATGTATTCTTAAATTGAGTCCTGTTATGTGAGATGGGGGTATTGGGGAGGCCAAATCTACATATAATGTTTTTCTAGATGAACTGGAAGGTCTTCTGCTCGATAATCGTGACCATCAGCTCCGCCTCCACCCATTTTGAGAAATAGTCAATTGCTACGATCAAGTATCGATAGTTATTGATGGCCCTAGGCAATGACCCTACTATATTAATTCCCCACACTGCGAATGGCCATGGGGATGTGATGGAGATAAAAGTCTGATGGGGCTGGTGAGGGATGGTGGCAAACCTTTGACACTTATCGCACCTTTTTATGTATGTCGCGGTGTCTTGCCCCAGGGTCGGCCACCAGTATCCCTGGGTTACTATCCTCTTTGCTAACGATTTGCCCCCAATGTGGCTTGAGCATGACCCCTCGTTCACATCTTGCAGAATGTGAGGGACCTCAGACGGGTGCACACATATGAGCAAGGGGAGCAAGAACCCCTTTTTGTACAAGGTGTCTTCGATGACAGTGAATTTTACGTCTCTGTATCTCAACTTCTTCCTTTCTTATTTTGCTTCTGGCATCTCCCCCTCTTTAATGTATCTGATTAGAGGGTCCATCCACAAAGTTTCCCTGTTTATATTTAAGCAAGAGCCAAGTGTTCCCTCTGCCTCTTCAATCGCTGGTCGAAGCAAAATTTCCACTGGGACTATCCTCCTGATATTTGTCCTAGTTATCGAGGCTAGCCTAGCAAGTGCATCAGCTCGGTCATTATCAAGCCTAGGTATCCTCTTCAATTTCACTTCTCTGAAGCTCTTCAATAGTGACTTCACTCTTTCAAGGTATTTGGGCATTCTCTCATCCTTAGCCTCGTAGGCTCGTAGTATCTGATTCACTACTAGCCTTAAATCACTATGGACCAAGATATGGCCGACGCTAAGAGACTTAGCCAAGGAGAGGCCTGCTATCAGGGCCTCATATTCAGACTCGTTATTAGAGGCTTTGAAGTTGAACCTCAGGGCATACTCAATGTTTGTGCCATCGGGCGCTGATACTATTAATCTGGCCCCACTTACACTGTCACAGGAGGACCCGTCAAGGAAGAGGCTCCACATAGTCTGTTCTTCTGAGAAATTTCCCTCGATGAGGGACCCCTATATAAAGAGATATCTTCCCTCTTAGTTTTCAGCAACCTTTTCTCTAGCGGTGCTTGTCTCAGCTTTATCTACGGGTCTGTTAACGAGTCTGCCTTGTCGGGTATCTATCTTCCCGAAGCTCTCCTCTTCAGCTTCATCATCTTACCAAGTAAATTCAACCACGAAATTTGCTAATGTTTGCCCCTTAATGGCCGACCTAAGTTAATATACAATGTCAAACTCTCCTAGCTCTATAGCTCAGGCCATTAGCCTTCCTGATTTTTTTGGCTTGTGCAAGACCTGCCTGAGAGGAGAGTCAATAAGGATGACCATTGTATGGGACTGGAAGTATGGATTCATCTTTCTTACTGCATGGATCAAGGCATAGGCTAACTTCTCCATTCGTGGGTATCTTTGCTCTTCCCCCTGGAGTGCCTTACTGTTGAAATACATAGGCTTCTGTACCCCATCCTCTTCTCTGATAATTGTTGCACTGATGGCTGACTCTGAGAGGGTCAGGTACACATGAAGTCGTTCACCCTGCACTGGCCGTAACAACAGCAAGGGAGACCCTAGGTATGACTTCAATTCTTTGAAAGCCTGATCACACTATTCGTTCCATTCAAAGGCCTTTTTGAGAATTTTGAACGATAAACACTTATCTGTGGCTCTAGACACGAACCTATTCAAAGCAGCCACTTGCACTATGAGCTTCTGGACGTCTTTAATAGTCTTGGGGGTCTTCATTTCTAGGAGTGCCTTTATCTTCTCAGGATTGGCCTCAATGCCTCTTTGATTCACGATGAACCCCAAGAATTTCCCTACTCTGACCCCGAAGACACATTTGTCGGGTTGAGCTTCATTCGGTATTTGTCCATTGTGTTAAAGGTCCTCTCGAGGTCGGCCACATAATCCTTGGCCTTCAAACTCTTGGTCAGCATGTCATCTACATAAACCTCCATAAACTTCCCAATTTGGTCTTCAAACATTTTATTCACAAGGCGCTCATAGGTTGCCCCTGCATTCTTCAGGCCAAAGGGCATGACCCTATAATAGTATGTCCCTTTGTCGATAATAAAAGCCATTTTTTCGAGTCCCCAGGGCTCATGAAGATCTGGTTATAACCTGAATAGGCATCCATGAAACTCATTAGCTCATGGCCTGCGGTAGAGGGAAGTTGTCTTTGGGATAATGTTTGTTGAGGTCGGTGAAGTCCACACACATTATCCACTTCCCGTTGGCTTTTGGGTCTATGACTGCGTTGGAAAGCCATTTGGGATAGATGACCTCTTTGATAAACTCAGCATCTTCCAGCTTATTGACCTCGTACCTTATGACCTCATATTTTTTATAGAATAAATTCTCCTCTTCTGCTTTACCGGCTTTGCACCCTCTACCACGTTGAGCTTGCGGCACATGATTTCGGGGTCGATCCCTGGCATATCTGCATGACTCCATACAAAGACGTTATGTCTTCTCTTTAACAGCTTGATGAGGTCTTCTTTGATGTCTGGCTTAAGAGTTTTGCCGACCTAGACGATTTTTTTCGGTTCATCCTCATTGAGGATGATATATTCTACCTCTTTCGCGACTTCTCCTTTCTTCAGCTTCATCTCGTCCCTGGGGTTGAGAGTATCAATATTGTAAGTGGTTGTTGCCTTCTTGTGCACCTCTCTTTCTTCGGCGGAATTGAAATAACATTCCCGTGGTGTCATCTGGTCTCCCTGAACTTCCCCTACCCCGTAAGGTGTCAAAAATTTTATCATCTGATGAATCATAGACGACACAACCTCAAACCCCTTAAGGGCTGCTCGCCCCAGTATAATGTTGTAGGCCGAGAAGACATGTTCATCTATCATGAAGAAGCTGACCTTCTTGGTAAGCCATCTCGACCACTCGTCCCTCATCCTGACATCGGCCTCATACATTACTAAAGGATGAACCTTTTCCCCACAAAACCTAATCAATGGGTGATGGTATGGGATGAGCTTAGCACGACTGAGGCCTAAGGCTTTAAAGCACGGTCAAAACATCATATCTGTAGATCTACCCCCATCTAACAAGATCCTCGGCACTTCATATCCGTGCACCCTGGTAGTAATGACGAGAGAGTCATCATGTGGGGCTAAGATCCATTCTTGAGAACCCCACTATCAGAGTATCCATATCAACCTTCTTCTTATTTTATGACTTTGCTTTAACAGAGGTTGAGTGTACAGCTTTTGTCATTGCCTTGGCTTCAGCTACATAGGCCTTCCTGTTTGCGACCTCTGACCCTCCTCCTGCTAGTCCCCCAGAGATCATCCCAACACCGAGTGATATCATATTAAGTCTCTTTACAGGGCCGTGGTTGTCTCTCGGCAGGAGGTCAGGGTCGTCCCTTCTATTTGGAGGATCTTCTCAGCATGCATCACCTCTCTCTTTTGGGGGGGTCATCCCCTCGGCCCCTCTTAAAGTCACCTTTGTCAACGTACTTCTTTAGCTTCCCCTCTTTTAACATTTTCTTAATTTCATCTTTCAGGGCAAAACACTTATCAGTCACATGGCCATGGTCTTGGTGAAATGCACACCACAGGTTTTTATTCCTCTTGTGGGGAGCTGCCCTCAACTTCTCAGGCCATTTCAAGGACCGGTCGCTCTTGATCTCATTCAGAATATGTTTGCAGCTGACCGTCAGAGGGGTGTAATCAGTAAATTTGTCATCTACAAACCTCTTTTTCCCCTCTTTGCTCTTTTTTCGGTACTTGCCCCCACTGGTGCCTCCTTTTTCGTCTTCGAATTTTGCTGCCATCGCCTCTTCGACGTTCATAACCTTTCCTGCTGTTAATAGTAATTCAGACATCATCCTCGGAGGGTCTTCAACAAGCTTCCATAGTAGCTTCCCCTTCTGGAGCCTCCAATGAGGGCTGTCGTGGCTATGCTTTCCTTATAGTCTTCGACCTCTTAAATTTTCTTTGTTAAATTTGGCTATGTAGTCTCTTAGATTCTCATGATTCCTTTACTTAACATAGAGAAGGTGTGTGGTCTTCTTTTGTGGCCTCACTCCAAAGCAAAAGTTACGGATAAACCGGTCTGCTAACTGCTTAAAGCTTTCAATGGAGTTCTTTGGAAGAGACATATACCAGACGTGGGCAGCCCCAGTTAGAGTGCCAGAAAAGGCACGACACCTCATCTCATATGAGATAGAGTATATATCTGCCGCTGATTGGTATATCTCAATATGATGGACGGGGTTGGTACTCCCGTTATACCTTGGGGTGACCACAGGTGTCTTAAACTTAGATGGCGTTGGGAAGTTGACTATCTTCACCACAAAGGGTGAGCCTGTGGAGTATCCTCTCTGAAGAGGGTCCCGGCTCTTTAGGATGTAGCTAATTTTATCCTCCAGCCTTTGGATCGAGTCATTCCGTGGCCTCGTAGTGTCGGCCTGGCCGATGTTATCCCTTGTCGCCTCTTTGAGGTGAACAGAGGGTTCTACTGCGATAGGCCCGTGTCGGCTGTTTACTTCCCTCTGGCCGTCGTCCCGTCTGTGGGGTTGGCCCCAATGGGGTCAGCCATCTACTGCCTCCTTTCTGGACCTCGCATCACTTCTTAACCGAGATAATTTTTCTCGCAGGTCATTTACTGGGCCTAGCCTCTCAAAGGATGGCCCGCTGCTCAGACGGTCGAAAGCAGAGCCCCTCGGGTGATCGTCGAGATTTTACCTTCCACACTTCCCTCTGCTCTCCTGGATCGGTCGCATAATATTGTTGGAGAGCTCATACGGCTCCCAGCACTCTATGGGGACCTCTTCACCTCTAGATCGTCATATCTGTCTTCCGAGCAAGGGTTTCCTTGCCTCCCCAGGCGTAGACGCCGGGGGTCAACAACGTCCCTCCGTCGTTGTGAAGGTGGCAAATCTTTACGTGGTACTTGGGGTGGTCCCCTGGCCTCATGTTTCCCTAGAGCCGCTATTGGAGTAATCATCTCCGGTGAGACTCCTGGTGGTCTTAGTATGTTTTGGCTAAGAGAGCTGTAAATTGCTCTTGCATAATCTGCTGTCTTGTTGCTAAAGACTTTAGGGCGGACGCCACATCATCCATCTCAGACTGAGGTGGTGGATGACTGGAACTAGTTCATACTCCACTATCCGATGGAGGAAGTGGCGGTGGCATCTCAGGTGCCATGTATTTGAGCTATGAAGAGCTGAACTGAAAAAAAGACTGGCGAGATTGAGAACCTAGATGGACCTCCTTCAATGGTGAAACGACTCCACACGAAGGGGGAGAACTAGTTCACCACCAGAGTATTCGGTGAGGTCAAGCTGTATCAAGGAAGAGATGTCTTCTCGTTCCCACAGACGGCGCTAAATTGATGATGCTGAGATTCAGCACCACCAGATAAGTGATGATGAGCTCAAACAGTAATAACAATAGTAGCCATGAAGATATATATGTATAAGTGTATAAAAGGGGATGCGTATAAGAGGAATGAGACAATGATGTATAGTGGTTCAGCCAATTAGGCCTACATCCACTGTGAGTGTGTGATCCACTAAGTATGGGCACTAATGGCCTTAGATACGATGCACATAAGCTTTATCTCTCTCTCTACTGTGTGTACAAGCAGAGTTTCAGCTAGGGTTACAATTATCGATCCCCTTGCAGGGTTGTAGGTGATAAGTATATATAGGTCTTGGGGGGAGTAGTGTACCCCCCAAGAATGCATGGTGCATGTGAGTTATGATTTAGCCAATCCCCTGCTGACACCTGGAGATGCCACCTATGATTAATGATGACATAATATTCCCTCACGTGAGGGGGTGATGTTATTATAACGGTCTTGTCCACGTGCCATAGGAGTCCCACGCGCATTATTCCACGCGTCTCCTTAATCACGGACTGTGATGATGTCACCCTCGGCCTATGACGTGAGGCCGAGGGCAAAGTTCCCACTGGCAGCGAGCCTAGCCTGGTTTGGGCTCATACTATTGTACCCTTATAGGGTCATCCAGACCATGATGAGGGGTCGGCCCCTTGAATGGTTGTCTGAGACATAATGAGGGGTCAACCCCTTAAAGGGTCGTCTGAGGCATGATGAGGGTCGGTCCCTTGAAGGGTCGTCTGAGGCATGATCAGCTTGAAGGGTCGTCTAAGCCATGATGAGGGGTTGGCCCCCTTAAAGGGTCGTCTGAGGCATGGTGAGGGGTCGGCCCCTTGAAGGGTCGTCTGAGCCATGATGAGTGGTCTGCCCCTTAAAGGGTCGTTTGGACGTGGGTCATCCTGGCCGATCCTTCCTGTAATGGAGCTGTGTTCCTGGGCCTGAGCCCTCGTCTAGATGGAGGACAACCTCGGCCTAGTCGAGGGTATATATGGGTATATTAGTGACTGCATGCATCGCAACATATATATAATCTTTTTCCTCATAATATGACCTCTTACCAAAGCTTGAAGCTTCACTAGTGCTTTTAGTACCCTCAAAGCCCTCCTTGACTTCATGAATAAAGCCACCAAATTCAAAAGCAAAAAGAAGAGGCACTTTACGTATTCTTATCCGCCTATGTAGTAAATATATATCATACATTGCTTTCATCTAACAACAACTTTATAATTGACTTAACAAAATATAGGCAATCAAACAATAAAAATCTCTGTTCATCTGCATTGTCACTCCGTCCTAGGAAACTCAAACTATGGAATTATACCCTGAACTCGTTATCAACTACTGAAGAAGAACACAATAAAGGAGGAGAGTTTAGCATTGCTAAGGATACGGGTGAAGGTTAAAGTAGAGTGGGGGGAGTGAGGGGCAGACTGTGTCCTTTGTGGGTGTGCGTATACTTTGCGTATAAGCTAATACTTTCAGCTTTAAGGACAATATAACAACTGTCTAAATGGAGCAGGTGGTATCAAGTGTAAGTTACTGGTAGTCAATAGTGCTGCCACCATTCAAACAAAAAGATGCCACTATTGGAAAAACCAAAAAAAGATTGACTATGTTTTAAGATTTAGATCCATAACAGCTGAAACCTACTCGAGTAGCATAAAACTGAGCGAACTTAGCAAGTCTTAGAAGCGTGGACACTACAACTTGCGACCCTGCCACCAAATCCAAAATCCCTTGGAAGAAAATCAATTTCAAGAAATAGAATTCAACAGATTAACATATAATTGCATTTTACTAGTAAGTTCTATATCTATAAAATAGAACCGAAATCAAGGAAACAACGCTACCTTCAAAATTGAAACAAATTTGAAACCAACAACATCAACAAATTGATCGGTTTGTATAGTAGTGCATAATAAGAGGCATTCAACATACAAATAGATGAAATTATGCCAATACAACAACTTGTGCTAGGGAAAATATAACCTAAAATCATAAAAAACTGAAGAATTATCATAGTTTGGTTACCTTGTAAAAACAACTAGTCCCAAATGGGCAGCTCCCATTTCTATAGTCAAAGTGCTTACAATCAAAAGACCTGAAACATTAAGATGTGGCCATTTATTGAAGAACCATATAAAGCAAGCATGAAAAGAAAAGAAAAAATCAGAGAAAATAATTAAATAACTTGTCTACCGAGTTTAACTATTTTTCTCCACATCTACATAAATTTAATTTAAGAAATGCACACGATATGCAGAAAAATTTAAGAATGCGTTACTGTAAACATCCTATCTGATGTAAGTCTTTCGCACTTCACCCTAAAGATAAAAGCATTGCCCATGTAAACTATTAAAATATATCCCATATTATGTAAACAAAAGGTCATTAACAAATCCCATCTCATTGCGAAAAGAAGGAACTTTAAATGCAACGGATATAATGAGTCCCAATTTATGAAGGGGGAAAATGGATGTATATAGATTGTACAGAACATAGAGGCGTAAAGGGTCGCAAGAGAGCAAGGATATGCACGCGCGCGCGCACACACACACAGGATGAACCCATAAATACAGCAACATAAGAACAAATAAAGGATGATTTCACAATCTCAAACCCCAAGTGCAACTCAAAATTTGTTGAAGAACGGATAATCACACCCTAGCTCCCAAAATCCTAATTCCTAGCTGGCCTGAGAATGGTTGTGTCAATCGTAGGTTAAGTGCCGAGAAGAGGGTGGTGTTGGAGGTTAAAGCTTGGGGTGAAATCAATATCTACCTTACACACAATATCTATAAAACACGAGATATTTAACTGACCCATAACAAAAAAAGGTCACGGGTGAACTTGCAACAGAAGGAAATAAAAATAAACAATCAAAAAAATATGGATGATTAAAGACAAGACAAATCAATTAAATCTAATGCACAACCATAAATGAAGCAATAATCTCCAGATAAAAAAATATAAACACATAACAATCATAACTAAATAGAAATAAACAGATGAAAATCAAGACTGAAAAGTGAGGTTACCCCAGCAATGCGGGTCGGTGCGCAAAGACTTTATGTGCGGAAGTAAACTATTGTTTGAGTAAACACCTTAAACCTACGAGTTTATATGAATGATTCCAAGGGGGACCAAATTAAACTTTTACTTAATTTGATTAACTTTTATGAAAATAGTTTTAATTTTCAAAGTTAATTAAAGTCCAAAACAGATTCAATTTTTAGGCGAGTTTCTAATTATTAAGTCCTACCTTTTCATATGAGGTGAAATGCAAGAAATGTACAACACACGGTATTTATTTAACGTCGCAAAAACCCTTCCCCGGGAAAAACGACGGACTCCTCTAGGAGTTACCTAAACTACTTTCACTAAAACAATAAAAGAATAGGTACGAGTTACAAACAACAAACGTAACAATTAAAGAAGAATGATCTAGCTATTATCCCACACGACCAAGTCTACCCTGGTTGCTTATTCAGTTCTCTCTTTAACTTGTCCTCACTTGTTTTTGCGTTCTTCACTTCCACGCCTCCCCTTTAACTTCTTTAAGCGCAGGTTGGCTCAGTGCCTATTATTTACTTTCTAGTGAAGTGTGTGTGATGCAACAGAATATATAACACCTATATCTTTGCAAGTCTTGTGTTATTCAAATTAAGTCAGTTTGACTTTGAATACACCTTTGAAAAACTTCTTTTCTCTTTCTTTAAATCTTGAACACTAGACTTGTTCAGATATTACACAAACAAAGATGTGTCTATGTGAATACGTGAGTGATTATATGTGAGTGATATGAGATGCAAACAATTTCTGAATCACTTAAGCAATCAAGTAAGCATGTTCACACAGATATATTTCTACACTGAACAGAAATAAATCATATCAAGCATACAGTCAGAAATAATACAAACTGTTTATAACTAGTTCAGATTAAAATGATTTAATCCAGTTTAGTTTAAGTTCCAATCAGTCTGAACAGTTCAGGTTCTTGATTAGGTCCAGTATGTTCTTGTTCTCAGTCCAAGTCCTTGGTCAAGTATACAGGTACAAATATGTTTAGTCCAAGGTCATATTTCCAGTATCAGGTAGTTAGGTTCCGATTCACAACTTATATTAGGTTTAACTCTCTAAACCTAGAATTAGTTCCTCTTTCGTGTAAATCAGATTTCCAGAAAAATCAATTTAAAACAAAGTGTTTTAAATGAAGTAAGATCACTACTAGTTCTTAGTGTGTGTAGTGTTTATAAAATATATTCCAGCACAATACTTGCACAAACACTTTAGATCTAGCACATAACAGATCAGAAACTACAAGAAAACAAGAACAATAATAGAGATACTCACAAAACGATTTTTCAGACTGAAAAATCAATTGATTTGGAAATGCAGAAATTCTGAGATTAAAAATCTTCCATTCTTGAATCCACAAAACGACTTGAAGACTCAGCAATGTTTTGTAAAGAATACACACAAGATTTCTCTGAAAATACTGGTGTTTAGTCTCTCTCTCTCAGAATTAATTTTGGCAGAATTTATGCTCAAAAACGAATTTTCTCGGGTTGAAAAAATGAAGACACAATGTCCCTATTTATAGAGTGCACAAGTGTGTGCTGATTGGTGTAAAATAGGTTCACATGGATCACTAATGAATTACACACAACCGTAGATTAAGTCAGATCTTGTGGCTGAGAAAGAAACACAAAATGTTCCATTAAAAATAAGACACGTGTAAAGCAAGCTGTTACACTAACAGAACAAGAAACAATTTGTTATTTAAAACGCAGTCGTTTTAAAAATATAAAGCCAGCTGTAAAAACTGACTGCGTACCAAAGATGCTACAAAATATTACCGTTACACCAAAAAATAAAACTGCGTCGTCTTAGTAAAAGGAACAAAACCATTTACGGTTTTGAAGGAAACCGTGGGCTAAAATCTGTGGACGAAAGTTGAAAACCGTGCGCGACATTTAAAAGCGAGTAAACTGATACACGTCAACTGTTTTGACAGCTACAGGCCCATCTCGGCCAGCTCAATAAAGACTAAGGGGTCAAATCGGTCAATCAGACTTTGGCTAATAAAGGTCTACGCATGCACACAAAGATGTTACACATATTTATTAAAATAATATATATACTTACATGATCAAGTGAACACGCCAACATATATGGGCATAAGGTCCTATGTGGCAACAACTATTGGCAGATCATGGTATTTCACACAAGGCTACAAGCTACATGTGCTATCTTCCACCCAAAGCAAAATCGGCCAGAAGCTTTAAATGCCAACATAAACAATCCTATATGCATGAATACATATATAATATACATATAATATTATACACACGCACAAACCATATATCACATATATATATATAATAAAACGCACATGCACAGTTAACATAAAATAACAAAATGTACTTTGAACTTCAAAAAAAAAATGTTTTGCAATTTTTATTAAAAAAATATTTAGTGTCAAAACTTATTTTCCAATAAATATTTTTCTCATAAAAATTTCAAATATAGTTTTTGAACTCAAAAATAATTTTATTATGACGAAACAAAATATTATCATAAGGTATGATAAAAATGCAAAATGCAACGTGGTGTCGTGTCCTACGTGACAGAAAATCCTATGAGCCATAGAACATGAGAAATACCTTTTCTGAGATGGCGGACTGAATGGAGTGCACATTTGATGTAGATGGACAAGGAGAGCTTGAAGTCGATATGGGGACACGCAATCTTAAATTACAAAAATATTTTGTCAAAATTCAAGTCCAACTAGATGAAGTCCTATATAGCTAAAGCACGAAAAACAAATCCTAGGTGTGCTCTATATAGGGCCTTCAAACTCCCCCATTGGACTAATTTTGACAAAACCCTTGAGTACATCAAATGATACACTAAGGAAAAAATAAATCCTAATATGTCCTATACAAAAGAGTATCTATCTACCCACCCATCCTATAAAAGAAAAAGACACAACTCGATCAGATGCACGGTTAAGAAAAGCCTGCAAAACATAAATACACAATCTGCCGAGAAATCAAGTTAGTAGCATATGCTCTACCAAAATATTAATATGACAGAATAAAATGTGCAGAAATTATAAGACAGGTAATGTATGAAAACAAAGGACCAAAACATGTACTCAATTCTCCCCCATTTTGTCTAAATTAGACAATGAAAAGAAAAAAAATAAGTGTTAATAATCTGCAAAATAAGCGTCTCCTACATTACACATGGCTTTAAGAGATACCGGTTATTAGTAGATACCTTTATCCTAAAACCTCGGAGATCTAGTATACAGAAAGCAGATTAAACACAACTAATTGTCGAGTACAGTCATTCCAATCATATGACGCAATTTCTCAAACCGGGATTTATCTAACGGTTTAGTGAACAGATCAGCTAGTTGATTTTCAGTAGGAATATGTTCGATTACAAGTTCTTTTGCTTCAACCAACTCTCTAATAAAATGATGTCTTATGTTAATGTGCTTAGTCCTACTATGCTGGACAGGATTTTTGGCAATACAAATGGCACTTTCATTATCACAATAAAGGTGTACTTTGGACTGAATAATACCATAATTTGATAGCATTTGTTTAATCCAAATAAGTTGAGCACAACATGCACCAGCAGCAACATATTCAGATTCTGCAGTTGATAAAGTTACACTAGTTTGCTTTTTACTAGACCATCCAACGAGATTCTGTCCTAAATAATAGCCACCACCCGAGGTGGAACGACAATCATCCGTGCTCCCACCCCAATCCGCATCCGAGTATCCAATTATCTCACAAGAAGAGTCATTGGTATACCAAAGTCCAAACTCCATTGTATCTTTAACATATTTTAAAATATTTTTAGCACAAGTGAGGTGAGACTCTTTCGGGCTGGATTGAAATCGCGCACAGATACAAACAGCGTACTGAATATCAGGTCTAGAAGCAGTTAAGTATAATAAACTACCAATTATGCTACGGTATAATGTGGGATCTACATCTGGGCCACTATCGGATTTAGATAATTTAGTTTTTAGAGCCATAGGTGTAGAAGAAATTTTAGCATTTTCAAGTCCAAATTTAACAAGTAAATCCTTAGCATATTTGGATTGTGAAATAAAGAGGCCATCACTTTGCTGTCTTATTTGAAGTCCTAGAAAATACTGTAGCTCCCCCATAAGTGACATCTTAAATTCACTACTCATGTCTTTTGAAAACTGTTTAACTTCATTTGGTGAGGTAGACCCAAAAATGATGTCATCTACATAAATTTGAGCAATCAAAATGTCATTTTTATTAGATTTCTTAACAAAAAGAGTTTGGTCAACACTGCCTCTAACAAACCCATGTGAGGATAGAAAAGCAGTCAAACGTTCATACCAAGCACGAGGGGCCTGTTTTAAACCATATAAAGCTTTCTTAAGTCTATAAACATGATTAGGGAGTTTGGGATCTTGAAAACCTTTGGGCTGCTCAACGTATACTTCTTCGGAAAGAATATCATTAAGAAAAGCAGATTTTACGTCCATTTGAAAAAGTTTAAATTGTAAGTGACAAGCAACAGCTAGAAGCAATCTCACTGATTCAAGACGGGTAACCGGGGCAAACGTCTCGTCACAGTCTATTCCTTCTATTTGAGAATAACCCTGTGCTACAAGTCTAGCCTTATTTCGAATGACTATCCCTTTTTCATCGGTCTTGTTTTTGAAAATCCATTTAGTACCGATTACTTTGATATCCTTGGGCCTTGGAACTAAATACCATACGTCATGATCCGTAAATTTAGCTAGCTCCTCTTGCATCGCATCAATCCAATATGAATCATTAAGTGCCTCATTTACTGATTTTGGTTCCACGAGGGATACAAAAGCAGCCAGATGAGCTACTTGACGTAATTGATTTCTAGTTCTTACGGGCGCACGAATATCACCAACAACTTCAGCGGAGGGATGATCTTTTGAAACCCAGTTAGGCACGGCAAGGGTTTGTGCTGGTAAAGATTCATCTTCTGTCAAAACTGAATCATTTAAAATATTTATATCCAAATCAGTTTCTACAGGTGGATCTTTACTAACAGGTTCAATAGTGCTATCAATTACAACAACATTAATAGACTCTACAATGGATTTGGTTCTTAAGTTGAAAACTCTTAAAGCTCTACTATTCTGAGAATAGCCAAGAAAAATGGATTTATCGCCTTTGGCTTCAAATTTTGAAAGATTATTACGATCATTGCACACATAACAAATGGAGCCAAAAGTACGAAAATATTTAAGATTTGGCTTTTTGTTGAACCAAAATTCGTAAGGGGTCATTTTGGTATTCTTCCTAAGATATACACGATTGATAATATGAACAGCAGTAAGACAAGCTTCTTCCCAAAAGTATAGAGGTAAATTTTTAGCATGGATAAGGACTCTAGCCATTTCTTGTACAACTCTGTTTTTCCTTTCAACAACTCCATTTTGTTGAGGAGTTTTTGGAGCACTAAACTCATGAGAATAACCATTAGCCTCACAATACTCAATGATACCAGTTTCTTTAAACTCACCACCTCTATCACTTCGAATTCGAGTTACCTGGGTGTCTTTCTCATTTTCTATCCGAGTCAGAATTTTCAAGAAATTGTTAAATGTTTCTGACTTAGCTTTCATGAAAGCAACCCAAGTAAATCGAGAAAAATCATCCACAATAACTAGGATATAAGAATTTCCATTCAAACTAACAGTCCTAGTTGGACCCATTAAATCCATGTGTAGCAGTTCAAGAGGTGCCGTGGTGTTGATGTCTTTAACCTTTTTGTGAGGAGATTTTGTGATCTTACCCACTTGACATGGACCACAAACAGCATAGGGGCATTTCTTTATTTTAGGTAGACCTCTAACAATGTCTTGTGATGATAACCGATTTAAGGTATCAAAACTGATGTGCCCCAACCTATTGTGCCATAGGTCAGTATCATCTAAAAGAGTAACATTACAAGACAAGGAGCCAGAAGCTTTGTAACAGTTGTCTGTGGTACGATTGCCTTTTATGTAATTCTCTCCCATATTAGTCAAAACATCACAGGAGGTTTTGGAAAATTTAACTTGGCAACCATTATCACAAAATTGACTGATAGAAAGTAAATTAGCTCTCATTCCTTGAACTAATAACACATCATTAACATTGGGTAAACCTTCTTCATTAAGAGTACCTTTGCCAATGACTTGGGAGGTCTTACCATCTCCAAAGGTCACGTTGCCACCTTTATAATGAATAACATCCTTAAGTTTGGTAACATCACCCGTCATATGACGCGAGCATCCGCTGTCTAAGTACCAACCAGCACTATGCATCTCACAGCGTAGGGCTGTTAAGACTACAAAAGATTTTAAATTTGAATGTTTGAGCTGGGGTCCTAGATCATCAGATCTGATCCAAATAGGCACCAATTTAAATTTGTTTTGTGCAAAAATTTTGGATCTGAGAAAGGGTTTACCAAATGGTCTAGATTTGTGATTAGTCCAAGTTCGAGGCTTACTAAAATAGTGAAATGATCCACTGCGATTTGAGGTTTTACAACCTAATCTCCCACTTTTTGGGTTAAAGTAAAAATTATCATTTTTCTTTTGAAACCATGGGCACTCAAAGTTTTGGTGTCCAAAAACATCACAAATAGTGCAGAATTTATTAGTTGTAGGAATGCCAGAAATACAATGTTTTCTAACAAAGCAAGTTTCAAATTTCTCACCAGGATTGGAGTTAACATGTCTAGAAGGTCTCTTAGCAGGGGGACATTATCTAGAAGAAGATGTTTCAACAAAATTTTCAATGAAGTAATCAATGTCACTTTCAAAATCATTTTCGATTAAAACTTGTTTTCCTTTGGCCTTTTCATTTGACTTGCTTTCCAAAGGAAGAGCCATTTCTTCCTTGGCTTTAACAAAGAGGACTGGTTTGAAAAAATCATTTATTTTCGTAATAGGACCATCATAACCAAACCCTCTTGTATCACCATGATAACGTTGGACAGCAATCAACTCTTCAAGGTCAAAGAATTTTATGTCACGACTACGACACATTTTAAAGGCAGTTTCACAAACTTCTTTAGACTTCTCAACTTGCAAAAGTGCAGCATTATATTTGTCTTCTAAAGAAGTCAGATTTTCATTTAGAGTCGTAATCTGAATTTTAAATTCAAGTGACTGTTTTTCAAAATCAATTTTGACATTGCACAATTCCACGGAATTTTGTTGAGTTATCTTATACTGATTCTCTAGGGATTCACTAAGCAATTTAACCAGATTAGATAATTCTTGCCTATTTTGCAATGTTCTCACATACAGTTCAGCATAATCATCATAAGCAACCCTATTATCATGCTCATTAGTGTCCGTGTGTGAATTGTTGCTAACATCAAATTCAGCATCATTAAAGGCACGTTTAGCATCAAACGGAGCAGTTATTTCTAGCATAGATGGTTGACTAGCTAGTAAAGACTTAGCAGCAGCAATTAAATCAAACACTTCATCAGAATCAGAATTATCTTCAGAATCAGACATTCCAGCAAGATATACATCTCCACAACAGTCATAAACTTCTCCAAAAAACGCAAGGTAATTTGATTCAATTTCAGCTTGGTCTTCTTCTGATTCAGAATCAGAGGAATCATCCCAAGTTTTTGTAATGTTTGCCTTGAGCTTTTTAGGATACTTTGACTGTGGTTTGGATCTACATTCAGCCATAAAATGTCCAAGTTTACCACAATTATGACAAGCCATTTTCGATTTATCAATCTTACTAGTAGAACTATCATGATCAGCCTTTACTTTAGAATTCCTATTATGGGGTCGATTGGCCTGACGAGATTGATTATTCTCTTGCATACGTCTTTTAGCAATAGAGTTTCTATGCTTCAAGAGTTTCTTAAATTGAGAAGACATAAGTGCAAGTTGATTGTCAATTTTATCAATGTCATCCGACTCAACATCAGATTCATTATCAGACTCAGATAGTTGCCTAACTACCTCATGTTTGTATTTATTAGAACGGGCAGTTTTAAATGCAACTTTAGAAGAACTGGTCAGATCATTCTTAGCATAAGAGGTAAGAGTCTTTCTAAAAGCTGTTTCAAGTTCCATTGTTCTCAATTTAGAACTGAGCAATTCAGGCGTAAGAGAAGGATCATCCATTTCTTCAATGATATAACGTTTATGATCAAATCTAGGGGCAAGGGATCTCAAAATCTTAGCACATACTTCTTGATCAGTATACTCAACATCATTAGCATGCAACAGGGTAATAATATCAGTCAAACGCATATAGAAATCGTCAAATGGTTCGT
Source organism: Sambucus nigra (assembly GCA_949130495.1). Taxonomy (NCBI): domain Eukaryota; kingdom Viridiplantae; phylum Streptophyta; class Magnoliopsida; order Dipsacales; family Adoxaceae; genus Sambucus; species Sambucus nigra. The sequence goes on along the minus strand of OX422210.1, from coordinate 167,057,521 downwards.
TATCTTTCATAACAAGCATATTGTACTGTTGGATAAGCATTTGAGTTTTACATCTTTTTACCCTAGCATCGCCTTCATGTGCTATTACTAATGTATCCCATGCGTCCTTACTGGTAGTGCAGTGACAAATACGTTTCAGTTCATTTTCACTTACACTCATGAAAATGGCATTCTTACCCTTATTATTGAAATTGCTTATTTTTTTCTGATCAATATTCAATTCAGTGGTTTTAAGTTTTCTAAAGATAGTGCTGCCTTCTGCTATAGGAGTGGTGGGGTGTTTATAACCATTTTCAATTAAATCCCACACGTCATCTCCTAGTGTGCCTTGAATAAATGCTACCATCCTAATTTTCCAATACGAAAAATTTGAGCCATCAAAAATAGGAGGTCTGCTAAAATTGCCTAGCCTAAGAAGTTGACTTGAATCATCCATTAAAACAAGGTGAAAAGTGTTTAACAAAAGTTTTAAAAATGATCTTTAAAAGTCTAGCTCTGATACCACTTGAGGTTACCCCAGCAATGCGGGTCGGTGCGCAAAGACTTTATGTGCGGAAGTAAACTATTGTTTGAGTAAACACCTTAAACCTACGAGTTTATATGAATGATTCCAAGGGGGACCAAATTAAACTTTTACTTAATTTGATTAACTTTTATGAAAATAGTTTTAATTTTCAAAGTTAATTAAAGTCCAAAACAGATTCAATTTTTAGGCGAGTTTCTAATTATTAAGTCCTACCTTTTCATATGAGGTGAAATGCAAGAAATGTACAACACACGGTATTTATTTAACGTCGCAAAAACCCTTCCCCGGGAAAAACGACGGACTCCTCTAGGAGTTACCTAAACTACTTTCACTAAAACAATAAAAGAATAGGTACGAGTTACAAACAACAAACGTAACAATTAAAGAAGAATGATCTAGCTATTATCCCACACGACCAAGTCTACCCTGGTTGCTTATTCAGTTCTCTCTTTAACTTGTCCTCACTTGTTTTTGCGTTCTTCACTTCCACGCCTCCCCTTTAACTTCTTTAAGCGCAGGTTGGCTCAGTGCCTATTATTTACTTTCTAGTGAAGTGTGTGTGATGCAACAGAATATATAACACCTATATCTTTGCAAGTCTTGTGTTATTCAAATTAAGTCAGTTTGACTTTGAATACACCTTTGAAAAACTTCTTTTCTCTTTCTTTAAATCTTGAACACTAGACTTGTTCAGATATTACACAAACAAAGATGTGTCTATGTGAATACGTGAGTGATTATATGTGAGTGATATGAGATGCAAACAATTTCTGAATCACTTAAGCAATCAAGTAAGCATGTTCACACAGATATATTTCTACACTGAACAGAAATAAATCATATCAAGCATACAGTCAGAAATAATACAAACTGTTTATAACTAGTTCAGATTAAAATGATTTAATCCAGTTTAGTTTAAGTTCCAATCAGTCTGAACAGTTCAGGTTCTTGATTAGGTCCAGTATGTTCTTGTTCTCAGTCCAAGTCCTTGGTCAAGTATACAGGTACAAATATGTTTAGTCCAAGGTCATATTTCCAGTATCAGGTAGTTAGGTTCCGATTCACAACTTATATTAGGTTTAACTCTCTAAACCTAGAATTAGTTCCTCTTTCGTGTAAATCAGATTTCCAGAAAAATCAATTTAAAACAAAGTGTTTTAAATGAAGTAAGATCACTACTAGTTCTTAGTGTGTGTAGTGTTTATAAAATATATTCCAGCACAATACTTGCACAAACACTTTAGATCTAGCACATAACAGATCAGAAACTACAAGAAAACAAGAACAATAATAGAGATACTCACAAAACGATTTTTCAGACTGAAAAATCAATTGATTTGGAAATGCAGAAATTCTGAGATTAAAAATCTTCCATTCTTGAATCCACAAAACGACTTGAAGACTCAGCAATGTTTTGTAAAGAATACACACAAGATTTCTCTGAAAATACTGGTGTTTAGTCTCTCTCTCTCAGAATTAATTTTGGCAGAATTTATGCTCAAAAACGAATTTTCTCGGGTTGAAAAAATGAAGACACAATGTCCCTATTTATAGAGTGCACAAGTGTGTGCTGATTGGTGTAAAATAGGTTCACATGGATCACTAATGAATTACACACAACCGTAGATTAAGTCAGATCTTGTGGCTGAGAAAGAAACACAAAATGTTCCATTAAAAATAAGACACGTGTAAAGCAAGCTGTTACACTAACAGAACAAGAAACAATTTGTTATTTAAAACGCAGTCGTTTTAAAAATATAAAGCCAGCTGTAAAAACTGACTGCGTACCAAAGATGCTACAAAATATTACCGTTACACCAAAAAATAAAACTGCGTCGTCTTAGTAAAAGGAACAAAACCATTTACGGTTTTGAAGGAAACCGTGGGCTAAAATCTGTGGACGAAAGTTGAAAACCGTGCGCGACATTTAAAAGCGAGTAAACTGATACACGTCAACTGTTTTGACAGCTACAGGCCCATCTCGGCCAGCTCAATAAAGACTAAGGGGTCAAATCGGTCAATCAGACTTTGGCTAATAAAGGTCTACGCATGCACACAAAGATGTTACACATATTTATTAAAATAATATATATACTTACATGATCAAGTGAACACGCCAACATATATGGGCATAAGGTCCTATGTGGCAACAACTATTGGCAGATCATGGTATTTCACACAAGGCTACAAGCTACATGTGCTATCTTCCACCCAAAGCAAAATCGGCCAGAAGCTTTAAATGCCAACATAAACAATCCTATATGCATGAATACATATATAATATACATATAATATTATACACACGCACAAACCATATATCACATATATATATATAATAAAACGCACATGCACAGTTAACATAAAATAACAAAATGTACTTTGAACTTCAAAAAAAAAATGTTTTGCAATTTTTATTAAAAAAATATTTAGTGTCAAAACTTATTTTCCAATAAATATTTTTCTCATAAAAATTTCAAATATAGTTTTTGAACTCAAAAATAATTTTATTATGACGAAACAAAATATTATCATAAGGTATGATAAAAATGCAAAATGCAACGTGGTGTCGTGTCCTACGTGACAGAAAATCCTATGAGCCATAGAACATGAGAAATACCTTTTCTGAGATGGCGGACTGAATGGAGTGCACATTTGATGTAGATGGACAAGGAGAGCTTGAAGTCGATATGGGGACACGCAATCTTAAATTACAAAAATATTTTGTCAAAATTCAAGTCCAACTAGATGAAGTCCTATATAGCTAAAGCACGAAAAACAAATCCTAGGTGTGCTCTATATAGGGCCTTCAAAAAGAGATGTTCCAATATGATTGTTAGAGCTTTCTCTCCATGATGGAGAGACAATTTTTGAACGGTGGAAAATTCAGATAATGGTTAAGAGAGAGAGAGAGAGGCCGATCCAGATAATTGTCATTGTTAATTAATTAATATGAGGGTCTCCAATAAATTGGTGGCAAAAGTGGCACTTCAACGAAAAGGGAGCGTAGAATAGTAATCAATTATATTTCAGGCTTTATGTACTTTTTATAGTAGTATTGATAAAATATTTGGATATAGATAAAGATTGATAGATGTTTAGTTAGTGTGGTCATTAAATGCAAAAATGAATATATGACTTTTTTATAATAAAACTTTTATCTATTATTTTTTAAGGAGGCTGGAACTGGATTTTTCAGATTTACTAAGAGTTTACAGTGGTTATAACTGCTGTATAAGTGTGAAGTGAGCATATTATGATGTTTTTTATTTACAACATAGAGGTCGTACCTTGGTGCGATGGCAAATGCTTTCGCCCAAGCTACGGTTGGTATCAGGTTTGAGACATAGGAGCAGCCTCTCCATATGTGCTTAAAGATACCAGTATAATGAAAGAAGGGGAGTTGCTCAACATAAAGTTAACAAAAACTCATTTTAGCCCTTTGCTTCCTATAAATATTCATGTGGAGCCTTCGTATTTAAATCTCCAACCGTGTGTGATACACAACTAGTTAGCTACAATTGTAAGCATTACTTCACAGTGAAGGAAGTTACTCACAGTGCAGTAAGGAAATTAAGTGACATATCTTCCATCAACGTTGACATGATAATCTTCAAAACTAGGACTAAGAGTTAGGGAAAATATTTTTTCCTCAGCAAATGGGTATGGACAGTCAACAGTCACCTTCTTTGTGTTGCCTATTAGCCGGTTTAACCGACATGCGGTCTTTGACTCCTTTGAGTGGTCGTCATCATCTAGGATCCACTTTTCACACTTCAACTGACCATCAATTGCAAAAAGTCCATAGAGTTACCCAAGTGAGAAGTTCCAACTGAAGTAAGACATAAATTTAGAAGCAAAAGACAGCGGTGGACACAATTCACACAAAACAACTACAAAAATTCTAGGTAATAAAGTGGTTCAAAGACTAAGTCATTAAGTTTCAAAGATAACCTATCTCCATGCTTCAACAGTCGATTAACTTGATCAATATGTCCATGAATATGATTATCCAAGATAAGAGAAACCAACAAGTCCTCAACATCTTTTCCTGGCACATTAAGTTGCTTTGATATGAATGGAATCCGAATTATTATATAAGGCTTGATCAGTTTAAGCAATACTTGGGTTCTGACATTCTTCAAAAGATCTTCAATATGATCCCCAATCAAACCCTTTATGGTCCATAACGTTCCAGCTTGCTATTCCCAATGATGATCCCACCAATATAATTATTGTATAAGAAGAAAGATCATTTGAGATAGGTGACTGGTTGTATTTAATACTAGGCCACGTTCGACTTATCTGATCTTAAAAACCAGGTATGCGAGGTCAGCCAAGTAAAATCTGACTATCTTTTTACTGACAGTATTACAATTAATGAAAAGAATGAAGTGCTAAAGGATAATGTAATTACCGATGATGTCAAATTAAAACTTGATATTAAGCTTATGATAGTTCAACCATTATCCAGAAGCAATGTTGTCTCAAATGTTAGCCAGTTGGAATAAGTGGATGTTGGCCAGATAGTATTCATATGTGAAAACTGGGAAATTAAAAGAACAACTCGGAGAGCCACTCTTTTATTTTTAAATTTTTTTTGTCAAAAAAACTTCTCATAAAAGTTAACTACTTTTCAATATCCTCCAAATAAATTAATCAAATATACCTTTAATTTTAAAATGCAAGATTCGAGGCCTTATTTTCTGATGTTGGGCACCTCACTGGCCAAGTTTGTCGACCCCCGAGAAGTTAAAATGCGCGTGGATGCTCCTCAGTCTCCGGCAACACCTGTTATTAAGCAGTAGGGATAATTTCAGCCAGTAAATTCACGAAATACAACAAATTTTTCAGGAAGAACACCCCTGATCCCAAACTAATGAAATAATTTAGGCCAGATCCATGAAGTAGGCTGATAGTATATAAGCAACTGATAATACTTCTCACAATTTTTTAAAAGAAAAATGCACCAATGTGAGGAGATTTACTTGTGAGGATTCCTTGTTTGCATGACATCACGAGTATTTACCTTTCCATGAGCAGAAGCAGAACTTCATCATGATCCATTGAATGTCTCGTTATATCTCTAGACTCAAATTGAAACTCCACAAGGAAGTGTTTTGACTTTTCAAGTAGTTTTGCCTTAACATTTTCAACCTGTTAAGAAAAAAGGATAGACACATAAAATGTTGAGAACACAATGGATATATACATAAACATATCCAACACAATGGATATAAACATAAAATTATCTCTTTAAATCGAGGGGAAAAACTATGTTAAAAATTATACCAACACATACACAAACATGCATATATACATACATATACAAATTTATACACACTTACATATGCACATTTTCACACAAAAGTGTGAATCGACATACATACACATGCACATTTAATGATTTAGCATCACATAATCGTAACAAACTTATAGAGGGGGGATAAATGGAGAGGAGGGTGAAGGAGGGAAGAAAAAAGGTCGTGTTTGTAGAGAATAGAAAGAAGTTAAATAAGCGAGGGTAGAAAATGTCTTATCTGTAGGCGTTGCGTAAAAGAAGTGAGAAGAGAGGAAAATATAAGTAAATAAGAGTGTCGCGTGGAGTCGGTAAGCTAACCGAGAAATTATTTGGCTATCTCTTTGGAGCTTCCATTTTGAGATTATAGTATTTGATTGGATGGTGTCAAAACTGAACTTCCATTATATAAGGAAGAATAACTAACAATGAAATTAGCATATATAGTGAAAAATGTGGACCTATGAAGCTTCAAACGGATAAAAAAAATAAAAGGAATAATTGACTATATGAAAAGTAAATGTAAAACATCAAACTCATGTACAAAAAAATTCACTACTAAGAAAAAGACCCCACCGTCCACTATAAAGAAAAATACACTACTTAATTGTATGTGAGTCTGATGTTTGTGAATAAAACCATAACAAAAATTGTGACTGGTCTATTAAAATTGCTCAATGAATCATTTTGTTCTGTATCACTAGCTTTTGTTCTTGTCTTCGTATCTCAAATGTTTTACTACAAATTGTACTGTCGAGAAACCAGAAAACGCTAGTATCCTAGTGATTTACGTATTCATACAGATTTGGAATATGACACTTCCACTTCATATATTATAATTAGTTGTGTTTGAGAAATGTTTATCAATGTTTTTACATGGACTCTTTCAATATATAAATTTTTAAGGGGAATTAAAACTTGCTTAAGTTGACAGTTTTGTATTATATTTACCATTTTAGCTTTTTAACCTCTCTTTTAAGTAGAAGTATCTTAAACTCCTTTGAACTGATCTAAATTAGACAATCCTCTTAAACCATCTGCAATCGTTGCTTAAACATAAGGCACTAGTACCTAAAATGTATTCTATTTGTCTGGGAGCACCACAATGTTAGAGGATAGGATTGTGGATAAATTACCCCTGCTAGAAGAGACTCAACTATCCTAATTTTAAACCTTCCCACGATAAAACACTCAACTACCCACCGTTGGATTGCTTTCACTCAACAATCCCAAAATTTACAACCTTCTCACAGTAAAAGACCATTATCTCACGGTTGGGCGCTATACACTCAACCGACTCAAGCGGTAAAAATTGACCTTTAAATACGTACTCTCTCCATCACAAATTAATGGTCCCTATCAAAGTTGACAATTTTTTAGGGATGCTCTCAATTAATGACCAAGATCAAGGCTTCTACACTATCATGCCATTTGGTTTGGTTAGTTGATTACGTCCATAATGGAAAGTGAACTCTTAATTTGAGACATCCCAAAAAGAAAATATTGACTATTTATATGGAATCATGTCATGAATGGGACAATTTACACTCACTCAGCCAAAAAATTGTGATGGTTTACGAGCTTTCGTCACTGATTTTGTGCAGTCCTTATTGATGGATTGTCCACCCTTATATTTACATAATTTTAATACCACAATTCAAGGTGCTCTCCAGTCTGTAATAATATGGAAATAGGTAAGAAAATTTTGAAACAGAAGACCAGCAGAAGTCACTTTATTAATAGTATACTTATTGAAAACCCAAAAAAATATCACATATGAAGTAAAACGGTGGAATAATTTAAAATAAAGACAGAAAACGGCCCATAGGATTTATGCTTTGCCTTTTTTCTCTTAATCTATATTCAGATTTTTTTACTGGCCAAAGCTAATTTGACCCAATTTCGCAAAATGTCAGCGTCAGAAATGACATTAAAGGAATTTACAATCTCTCAGGATCATGTTCGCCTATCAGAATCAACCTTCAAACGAAAGTTTTACCACCAAGATCATGATTGGGATGTATTTAGTAGTTAGAAATAGGCAGCATATTTACAAGGTGTGTAAATACAATTACAACCTAGAATTAGTTAAGTAATGATGACTAATTAAAACTTCATTTACATTTCGAAAAATGCCAAACGTAGACAACACAAATTTTAATAACACCTTTGATTTCATAACTAGTTGAAATAGTTTTGATTCAATTAATAGCTAAAATAATCGGTCAACTGATTCAACTAAGTTTAATGGTGTTAATGGAAAGTTTGTAAACAGTGTTTTACAACTCTTATTTCATTTTATCACATGATCCATCGTTTTACATATTATAAATGTCGGCCAACACCCACCAAAACCCATTACCCATCATTTATATAATTTAGGATTTGAATGCCAAATGAGCTACCATTAAAAACCACCCATCATCAAACCTTTTCCACAACCCCCCTTCTGGTGTAAACCAATAAACATCAAAAGCTACCATCACCATTGTCACCACTAACAAACCCTCAAGAGTCTAGATTCTAGATGCATCATACAAGCAGCCACACACATGTATATATATATATATATATATATATATATATATATATATATATATATATATAGAGAGAGAGAGAGAGAGAGAGAGTAATCCATCAAATTCAATCTCCAAACCCATTTATGAAAATTTCAGCATATTCATCGTATCAATTTCCAAACGTTTATGAAATATCATGTAAGCATCAAGGAAAAATAAAAAAATACCTGATCTCAACCGATGTGTGAGGTCGTCGGGAGAGACTTAGTTAGGTTGCCGACATGGAAAGATACAGAGGGTGCCGTATTGGGAGGTAGAGAGGTAGTGGGTTAGGTTGTGAGGGAATTGGGTTTAGTTTTCAGGAAAGTGGGGGAAATACTCCCGCCCTATCTTTCCTTATTTTTTTTCCTTTTTTAAATGACCTTTTGCAAATGTACTAATATATTGCAACGTTTTTTTTTTTATTTCTAACGGAATTTGGCCATTACAAATTTTTAATGGATTAAATCCGTTACAAATAGAAAAAAAAAATCCCTTATAATTTACATGTTTTGGTGTAGTGATTTTAACCTTATTACACCCTTTTTATAACACTTTTGTCTGATCTTTTAATGGTAAAGGTTCGTTATTAATATTAATAAATATTTAAAAAAAATCAAGATATCCTGAATTAAAACAAATTCAATTATTCTTACCACATTATTCAAATCCTAAGAACATATACAAAAATAGTCCACATAAACAAAGGCATTATATTCGACATTTACATTTTATATAAACCTACAGTCTTTATTTACAAAAGAAACTTAAACCAAATAAATGAAACATCGTAATAAAATCACCTCGAAAGTTACATTATTTTCATAAATGCATCCAATATAACACCCTAATAGAATTAACCCGAAATGAGATGTTTTTATATTATAACCAAGCAAGTGAAATATAAAAAGAAGTCCGTTGTTGTTGACTATCAGCTTCTGTTCTGTTATCATCGCCAACTCCGCAACTCGCAACGCCGAAAACATGATGAGGATCCAAAAATGACATCCTGTCAAACAAAATAAAATAATAATAATAATAATAATTATAATATCAGCATTTAGTCATGCAAAATTAATTTAGTACAAAAAATTATCCATGAGCAAAATTAATTGCACAAACATTGTAAAAAAAAATTACAAATCTGTAAAAAAAGGGTGAAATAAGTACCAAAAAAATTATTAATTCTCGACATGCCCGTGGTTCTGATGATGAATTCTATGTAAATACCCAATGCTTACTATGTGAAAATTACTAATTCATTATTTAAAGACAAACTAGGAAACATACATTTACAATTAAAAGTTGTCCAACTATGTAAGTACCCAATGCTTACTATGTGAAAATATCACATTACTCCTAATACCAATTAGCATTGGTTGAACTAACAACTGATTAATACAAATAAGTTCATATGACTCAATCTTTACTATAAGCCAGCATAACTAAGATCACTTGGTGAAATACTTCGTTTTTCGTTCCCAATATAAATAAGACGCACACAAATAGAGATTCAAAAGTAGAAAAATAGGACTTGTAAATGACAAAAAGATTTAACATAAAATGAATTCATACCAAAATACAAAATATATATTTGAAAGAAACTGCTTAACTGGTGTTAATTAATCTTGCCTTTTACATTCACTATTACTAATGTCAATTAATCAAATTTGGGTGATATACATATACATTTATAAACACCAGCATATAAAAACTCGAAAGTACTGAGAACATAATCCAGGAAAAAATTAATAGGTACTTGGGAACAATGTCGAAGTTAGGAAAGTGATAGAGATTATTTTAAGTTGAGAAGCTTCATCGTAAGAGCAAGGGTTAACGTTCTCTCATTGCACATTTCCCTCATCAAAATAGATTATGATCCCTCACTGAATTGATAGTTGTCGAAATGATCCCTCGATAAGCATGGCCAAATAGATCCTATTGTTAGAACTTTCGGATTTTAAAGACAAACATTTAGGTGTTTTGGAGAAAGGGAACCATCACCGAAAAATTTTATCCAACGTTGACAGTAGACCTTTATCGCGGAATATTAGCCTCGCCAAGTGATATTTAAATCCAGTTGCCATATGATTGTCCTCGTAATGTACGCCAATCATGCTAACCTAAATTTTTTGCAACATTCATGAGAAAATGAGTTGTATTTTCAAAATAGTGAGCTAATCATTAAGCATTAGAAAATGATTGAACAAAGATACCTTTTCAGTAGTTTGATTTAGTAGCTTGATTGAGATACACCTTAAAAGCATTGCTAAATCTCACCACGTGTCGTAAAAACCTTCAAAAGGTCACATGTTGTGAGCTTTAGAAACACTTTTGGGGGTGTATCTAATCTTTCTTTCATGGGGAAACAATGGCGTCAACAATTTAATTAACACTAGTATAGATTTGTTTGACTATTGACTAAAAATGAAAAGGTGAAAAAGAAGAGACTGATAGGCATCGCTATAAAACCTGGTCAAGTCACCGTGGATAAGTCCACCATATTCGAACATTACGAGGAAAACGTCGTGATGTTTTCAAGTATACGAATTATACTTATTATTTCATTAGTGTCCATTTTATAGAAGAAACTGGCAATTTCCAAAACCTTCTAGTAAAAAATTAGAAATAGTTGTGTACTCTTTCAAAAAGTAAGAGCACTAAAATAACATTAAGAATATTAACCAAAAGAAAATATATTGTATGCCATTATGTTTCAGTTCAATAGATTTCATACATGTGATACTCATATGTTGAGATTGGTATAAATTGGCCTTTCAATGTCAAGTGAGCGGCAACAAATGTCATAAATGGCCTCATTGTCAAGGAGTACTGCGACATCAATATTATCAAGAAGAGAGTGAGTGGACAAGACACTGTTGTAAGGCTCAACAACAGATGCCCTGCAACCCAACATGGAAAACCCAAAAGCCCTGCAACCCACTGCAGTTGTCTGTAAGCTTCATTATGCGGTCAAGGCACAAATCCACTATCGTTTCCCAACTGAAGAAACAAATGAACAACATCAAAATATTTAGAACATATGAATCATATAATTGGCATCACTGTTATCAATAATCGAAATAATAAATCTATGTCTTTATTTAAATTTGAGGTCGCATTTGAGCACCCATGGATAAAATATTTTTATAAATGGAAATAATGTTTTAAAAAGCACGGGTCGAGATCGAGCCATTATATTTTAGTGAATTAAGGCCTTAGCCTAGAGTGTAAGAAGTCTAAGAAGTTAGATTCCTAAAAAAGAAGAATACCATAACAAATGGGGTCTTCATTTTTTTCCCTTTTATATTTTTTGGTACAACCTTTTCTGTGTTAGTTTAGTTTCTTTTTATAGATGATCACCCTATGCCATTGGATCATTTACTGCCATCGACTTTTGAAGGAGAAGGATAATGTTGATCTCTGTAGTAGAACTTATATAATATCACTCTTGATTTGCATTTTACATGTGGTGTAAGGTAATTTTGTATAATAAAATTGGTCCAATAGCAGTAGAAGGCTTTTATAAGCATAGATGAGTATGTCCAATGAGATGATTGATAAACCTCGATTTGATGAAATTGCTCAGACTTGAGGAACTTGAGAATTAATGCTCAAATCCACCGGTTGAAAGTTAGAAGTCCTTGATGTCAGGTGGTTGTATTTATCTTGGCTGCAATGGGTCAACTTCAGGTTTCAGTATTTTAATTTTTTTTAACTCTGTTCTTTGGTAGACTTCAACCTCTTTGAGGTTTCAGTATATTTTTGAATTATTGGGTGCTTTAATTTGTTGATAGTTTTGAATGAATTATTGGCGTCATTGTACTTTATTTGCTAACTAGTTTAGTTGCAAATCATTTAAAGCATTTTCATAATGTGGCGTTATAAATAATGTACTACGCTATTCATGTTTTTAACATAAATTTATTTTTTAGAAACTATTTTTCGTGTCAAGTAGCGAACTTTTTATGGAAATATTTTTCAGATCTTCTCTTAAACACATGATGAGGATAAAATTTTGGTGGAAAATAATCAGTGTAAAATATTTTTATTGAAATGAACAGAGCACATATGTTCATTCCTACTGTAAAAATCGAGTACATACTTTAATTCATCGACCCTCACCTACTGAGAATCAACTGATTATAAACTCATTAATTATAGTTCTAAACTTTATTACATTGTCCCCCTAACATTTAAAACTCAATCCAATGGAGTGTGAGGGTCATGCTAACCTCACTAATTGAGGGTCAACAAATTCGGACTCCAAATACAACCCATTCCTTAAACCACGCCGGTCAATATTGTAAAAATATGTGCTTGACAGATCAAGTTCAACTATTGAATGCAAATGTTCATAAACTGGACAATAAAAATATTAATATAAATATCAACTCTAAACCTTGTCAACATCTATACGAGCGACAAGAGCTGTACTAGCTGTTAAACCATAACCAGAAAAACATTCAGAACTCCTGGAGGAAGACCAACCGTAACAAGTCATACATTACATGAATGGAAAATGATAGCCAAGAGATAGAAAGAGAGAAATTTTTTTGAGTACTTTCCACCATCCAAACTGAAGACAAATGGAACTAAGAAAAAAAAACCATACATGAAAAGAAAAAAAATCAATCTTAAGGAAATCGCATCGTCATAATAAACATTTAATATCATTTTATTTAAGAACACTTCTGTAAAAGAATCACTAAAATCACAATTTAATTATACCCCGATCTCATAATAATCAAAATTTTAATGTTTTGATAAAAATCAAAAGTTTAATGTTTTGATAATTATACCCTGAGAAACCAAAAATTTCAAATCAAGGTTTTATGAATAGGTTTTTATAGGGACCTTTGAATTCAAGTTTGCATCTTTCAATTCAAGTCTGCATCTTTGAACACTAAACAAACAAATCACTGCATTGGTTTTATTCTTATTCCTCAGAATTAAAATCTCTAAATTATACTAAATTGTTGAAACTTGAGTTAAGCACCTTGATACATAATCAATATTACAGACAAACCCAAAACATAATTACTGATATTTATGATAATATAAGGAAAATTAATATAAAAAATATGAAAGGAAAATTAATATAAAAAATAGGAAAGGAAAATTCTCACATACCTGCTACGAAAACTTGGCCTTTTCCATGCTCAATTTTGCTAGATATCGAACTTCAAGTGTTAGTATTAAGAGAATATAAAAAGGTACGGATAAAAAATGACTAAAATTTATAAAATAGAAATCATCCTTGCTTTTTTCATAGTAAAATCCTACAATCTCACAAATATATGTATGCTCAATCGAATACAAAAAGAGGGCCTTCAATTCATACTGATGCAGTGTTCTTCAAAATTATACATTATTGGCTTAAATAGTGGATCCTAAATACTACTAATTCACTCAGCTCAATCTCTCTGTATGTATTCAAGTGCATAGACCTATTTTTATTCGTTAGTTTAAGACTCCAAATGCAACCCTAGCAACACCATATTTGGTTGATCCTATCATGTATGGGAAGTAACATATCAGTTATCAAGTAATGAAGGATACTCTCCCTGATTTAATTACTTTTCAGATTTTTAATGTTCACTACGAGTTAAGCACTTTTTTACTTGAACCATGCTTTTTGTCATAAATCAATCCTCTCGAGATACATAAAAATAAAGGGTTGACTTGTGCTCGCAAGAAGATGATCATAATCTAAGGAATAAATAATTTACTATTTTTATAAATGGGATCGAAATTAACGTAAAAAATAAGTGAATATCCATAAAGAGTTGCCTAAGCAGGGTATGCATAGACAAATTACCTTTCATTTCGGTTACTTCCTCAGGTGCATATAATTTTTAGTTGTTCTCAGCTAATAACCTTATCTGTCCCGTGCATTCGAGGATCTCAGGTCGCTAAAAAACATTGCTCAAGGACACCAACATGTTCTGCCCATAATGACATCCTATATTCGTATATTTGTCCATGTGGGTTGGATTGTTTGCTTCGCTGAGTATAATGAGGTTGATATTCACCCATTTCAATCTTAGTGATATCACCTTATACCTCTTAGTGATATCACCTTATACCTCTCCCAACGCTCTCCAAACGCTACTGCACAGAAAAAAAAATTAAGAATAAGAGTTGCGTTTAGCAATCTACCAACTGTAACAACATTGCACATCTATTGAAAAAAACTTTCACCAAAGCAAAATTTTCAACAAAAAAACTGTAATTTCACATTTTGTGACTTCCAAACTAAAATGCTACCATCCGCCATAATTAATATATACATATACACTCATAAATATCAGATCGAAGCAAACACACAAATAAAATCAAACAATTACAAAAATACATAACTTACCAAATGCAAAACAAGTATATATGCGTGCGTGCGCGCGCGTGTGTGTATATATATATATATATAGATAGAGAGAGAGAGAGAGAGAGAGGGAGAGAGAGAGAGAGAGAAGACGTACCTAGTTCTTCCAAACCCTAGGTTGAAGGAAACATGTATGGTCGCGATTTGAAGAAAGAACCGCTTACGATTTGGAACAAGTATGGTCGCGATTTGGAGATGGTAAAGTCGCGATGTGGAGAGTTTCGGAGGAGGTAAAGGCATGAGGTTAACGCAACATGTCTACATGGGTCATATTCTTTCGGTAGGGAAAAATTAACTATTTTTGTAAGAAAAATAGTTACTTTTAAAATATTACTAACACTTATATTATATTATTAACACTAATATATTGTGAGAAATAGTAATGGTATAATACTATTAATAATACCAAAAATAGTCTGTTACTAAATGAGTGTTTTGGTGTAGTGTAACCAAGTATACCAAACTATATAATAACATATATAAATGATTTCTAACGTATCCAAAGCATTCAATCATCAAGGGGAATCATTTAAACCAGATTAATTCTACACTTTAATCCCAAAACCCTAGACGATTATTTCTTTGTTCAAGAGCATTAACAAACCCGGATTTCTCCATATTCTCATGTTACTAGATTATCAGATTCGTACTACATACATACATAGATTATGTCTATTATGATTTCTACCCAAGAACATAAATTTAATTCCCAACCTAAAGCTATAATCATCTATTCATGAAATTTATTCAATCCTACACTAACATGGATAGTATATGCACTCAAAATTTTCAAGATAAACACTTCCCTAGAGTTTGTAGGTCTGATTTGTCCAGAAAATAGTGGAGTTGTCTTCCTCTCCTTCCGATTTAGACTCCGGTGGTGGTGCTGGTGCAAAAATGGTGTGGGGAGTTTTGAAAACCTTCACCTTCCTCCTCTAACAATCTCTCTCTGTTTTTCTAACGGTTAACCCTAGCACCCTCGACATACACGGTGATATAACCTTAGTAATTTCCTTGGTCTCTTTACTCTAAAAAGTCAAAAAACCAAAATACCCTCCCCGGGTGTCGGTTTGGCCTAAAAATATCCCAGGACTCAATCCAAATCACCGAGTACACTTTTCTAGACTATCTCGACCCTTCCGGACACACTGACATACTCGAAATGACCATTTGAATGATCCATAAATGAATAAAATTTTATCTCATAAGTTTAAGTCCCGACACGACTGACACACGCATCCCGATTAAATTGCCGTAACTACCGTATTTTTCACTCACGACAATCATATTACATTCTTACTAATTTATTACTCGTTCACTAAGTAATACTTAAAATAAATATTAACCCTTGTCTCGCTAATTAATATTTATTTTAATTCGGATTAATTTTCCTATTAATTTTCCATTTTAATTTAACTAATCCCAATATAAAAATCATTAGAAATATGGGGTGTTACACTATCTTACACTTTTAGGTGGAGCCATAATAAAATCACAAATATAACAACGGTTTTGAACACTTACAAAAGTTGTAAGTGTTCAAAATCGTTATTAATTAGTCAAGTGTTATAAACACTTACAAATTAAATGTTGTATTCGTTGCAAAATAGCCATTGTGGTGTAGTGACTAGTTGATACTGAGAATGATATAAATTGATTGACACTCTCCTATCTTTAGCGTATCATAGTGGCCACTCGACACGTGGAAAATAAGGGGTGTTACATAACGACTTATTTTGGAAAGACTCAAAAATAACTTTTTCCCAACAACTAACTTCTCCTTCCATGCTATATACCTGAGAAAACATAATGTTTACAAACACAAGAGCTCATTAACAATACTATCACATTAAAGCTTCATTTATGATATAAACTTCATTGATTATTCATGGATGGTAGAGTCGTAATTAGGAGGAGTTAAGGAAGGAATGTAGTGCTCTTGAGCTTGCTTGTTACACGTTGGTAAGGAAAAAGATAGTGACGTTACTAGTTGCGATTATAAGGTGATACTTATTAGACTTTGGTTATACCCAAGTGATTAGGAGACAATGAAGTTACTCAAGCATTGATGATTATATAGGCTCTTATCGCTTTCAAGGGATGATTTTATGGTATATGTCCCAGGGAGAACATATTTGCGAACTATGGAAGAAAAATATATGGGTTTTCTTGACTTAACACCCACTTTTTAATGCATTACATGACTTAATCCCCACGTTCATAATTCCCTTGACATAACCCCCTCATTTTTATGACATAAGTCTAACATCGAAAAAAACTCGTACTTTGTAATTAAACATAAACCTCAACAACATTTTTTTTATGAAAGGTAAAATATATAAGAAAGAGCCCAAGGCCCAAAACGATGTACATATCAGACTCAAAACTGGAACAAACCGGCTCAACAAACACAACACACCTCAGCCCCCCTTCAAAAAAAACAAAAACAAAACTCAACCCAGCAGCCCAAGCCCACAAAATAAAACAAAAACTCCAAAAGACTAAGGAAATGCCTAGAAGATGCTAAAAAAATACACGCATCATCAAAATCAATTCCACGTGTCATATCCTATATGAGAAAGACCATACGTCGGACAAGAAACCACCAAATTCACCCCCCCAAAAAAACATCAACACACAAACACTCTCTTGAAACAATGAAAGAAAACCAAAACCATTTTCACCATCAGCCTATACAACCCCAAACTTCATCTCTCTGCTCTAACCAAATGACATCTCCAAGCCATATCTGCACAACCCAAAACTTTATCTACTTCCAAGCCCAAAATGACCTTCTTAAAGCTTCTAGATCACCCTCAGAAATAATCAAATACAAGCTTCCAGACAAAAGGATATCAGTACACATTATCTCGACTTAAAACCAATAAATATCTTACATCCATATACACTACATCTCAAGAAACATGAAACCCATAAGCGACCAACTCAAAACCCTCTTATCAAAACAAAGTACGAATTAACCAAAATTAGAGAGAATTCATACTTCATACACCCAAACACTAGAGAGGGAACTGAAACCACAACCCACTATTCTCAAGGACCACATGTAGAAATTAAATCAACCCATCAAACAAAGCGAAGACAATATATGCAGAGCCAAGGGATTAGTAATCCTCAAAGGAGATTGAAGCACCGACATCATCAACACACAGGCCTTCAAATCAAGCATTTAGGAAGAAAACCACTTCAACCATTCATCAGGGTCCACTCAACTTTCAAGAAAAATTTTAGATAAGCAATAAGATTTTATAATTTCCCAGTTTTGAATATTTCTTTCAATTTTTGGCCACTTGCATGAAGCATTGAACATCGCATTCTCTAAGAATTTGGAATTTTGGGAATAATATTAATATTAATAATTTCCCAGTTTTGAATATTTCTTCTAAAGTCCTTCACGGAACTAGGATTTGGAATTTTGGGAATAATATTAATAATAGTACTATTACATTCTCTAAGAATTTTCCCTTTGAGAAAGAAATCCAGCACTGCATTTGTAACTTCCTCTCCTACAATCTCCCAATTTTCTTTAAAGAAATCGACACTATACCCATCAGGATCGGGGGATTTTTTGGGACATATATCAAACATAGCATCCTTAACTTCACTCCTGGAAATAGGAACTACTAAGCTATCATTTTGATCATCGTTTAGGAAGCTTCCTCTAATATTTTCTAGAATATTATAATGACTAGGGAAAGTATGATTATCTCTATTGAGACGATTTGGAAAGAAATTGACTGCCTCCCTTTGCACTTCCTTTTGTCCTTCTAAAAAGAATCCCATTCCCGTCCTTGATGCTCAAAATCTTTTTCCTCACAAAATGGTTTTTAAGTTTTTTTATGAAAGAAATTAGTATTTTTGTCACCCAACTCCAACCATTTGATCCTGGATTTTTGTTTATAAAAGTTTTCCTCAGCTTCTCTTAACTCCAAATATTCCATTTTAAGATTTTTTCTACTTAGTATTTAAATCAGTATTAGTGCTGTCAGCTAACCACAACTTCTGAACATCATCAAATTCTTCTTTTTTCTCCAAAACCCTCTTAGAGATATCTGAATAGAAAACATTGTTTAACTTCTTTAGATATTGCTTTACACCCTTCAGCTTTTTAACTGCTCTAAACATGCTATTACCTTTAATCTTTATATCCCACCCCTTCTTCACTATATTCTCAAAATCTTTATTTTTCATCCAAAAATCAAAGAATTTGAATAGTTTTTACCTTATCAAATAAGAGGTTAAGAACTAAAGGAGTGTGGTCTGATATCCCTGGAAGCTCAACTTGGAGATCAAAATTATACTGTTAGAACCAATTCTCATTTTCCAGTAATCTATAAATTCTGCTTTGTATGTTTGCCTTACCATCTCTCCCATTGTTCCAAGTGTACCAAAATCCATACCCATTGAGCTCATCGATCTGGATACTATTTATACACTCATTGAATTCCTCTATATCATTCCAGTCTACACCAGCTCCACCCTATCTTTCACTGTCACTTCTGATGGTATTAAAATCTCCACCCAATAGCCAATTCTCATTTTTAAAACTGGTAGCCATACTTTTCAAATGGTTACAGAGAATTAATCTCCGCCCTATTTTATTAGCACAATAAATCCCAGTAAACACAAAAGACATGTTTTTCTGTCTGATTTTGATTCTGGCAGTAAGGGCTTGAGAAGTGCTGCATATGTCCTCAACTCAAAATGGTCTGGATCCCAGGCAATCCAAATCCTCCCAGGCCCATTGGGGGGGGGGGGGGGTATTGCGAATTAGGTTCCACTTGGGAAAACAGTTTTCTCTAACATTATTTATATTTCCTCTTCTCACTTTGACTTCAACTAAGCAATTTAAGGAAATTTTATTATCAGTAACATAATTTCTAACCTCTCTATGTTTATGAGGGGCATTATCCAAATGGAAAATTTTGATGATTAAAGGAATTTCCTCCCGCCTTTCCCCATTCCTCTAGTCCGTTTATGGTTTGAACCATTATTCCTCCCATTCGTGTTACCCTTCCCTTTTTCCTTCATCAATTTATTTTCAATTTGAACTGATTCCACCTCAATAAGGTCTTCAAAATACTCCTGCTCCGTATCATTCTCTTCCTCTTCTTTCTCTCCAACTGATTGAAGAATATCAAACACATTTGAATTAATAATTCCAACACCTCCTTCCTGCTCCTTTATTGATGGAGCCCCATTTTTTTATTTTAGTATCAAAACCCTCGATAAAATTGATCACTTCTATATCTATTTTCTGACTATTTACACTACTAGTCCCTATATCACATAAATTTCCCCCTTCTCCCAAATTTCTAATCATATCTGAATTGTTTATTCCATCTTCCATAAGCATAACTTCCTCCCCCTTGTTATTTTCATTTCCATACTTTCATCATCATTTTAGAATTTTTTGTTTTCTTTTTTATTTCCAACCTCACCCCTGTTGACTTGCTTCCACACCTTTTTTATTGTTAAACTCCTACAATCTTTATCCTTGTGTCCAAAAGAATTACACAATTTACATCTAGTAGGGAACCATTCCTATTCTATAGTTTGTCTAATCATAGTGCCATTAGTATCATAGATAGGTACTTTAGTTGGTAGGGAGCATTCAAGGTTTATCTCAACACACACTCTTGCATACATAAGTCTTCCTCTGTTTGCAGTCATTATGTCCGTAAATAAAGGATTTCCAATAACACTAGTAATTTTACCCAGTAAAGAATCTGCCCAAAGATGAGGCTTCAACCCAGGGAATCTGACCCATATGGGAATTCTAGTAACACCATCCTTTTCCAGACTGACATTAGTAGACCAAGGTTTTACAATCAAAGGCCTACTATCAAAAGACCAAGTCCCATATCGATAATATGGTTTTGGATTTCTGCATTTTCAAAAGAAATTATAAAGACCCCAAATTTAAGAAGAAACACCTCAATTTCCCCAAAATTTTCCCATTTTCTCATAACAAAACCCTTCATAACATTGTAAGGCATATTTGCACCCAAGACTTACGTAACAATAACACTTCTCCATCTATGTATTTCATCCTCCATATCAAGCACATTTATCATAACACATTCTCTTCCTTCGTCATCTTTATCTGCTCTCATGAATTTGAGTTTATGACCTGAAGACTTGTCTCTGTTAGGAGCCACAATGTTGGCCCAAGGTTTTCCTTTATTTTCCGTTTTATCCATAATCTGACTATCTCCCTTTTGATCCCGCAGGTTAGGAATAAATATTCCATTTTCCACATTTATCATTTCATCAATATTTCTGGCAGAAATTGGAGAAACCCTAACCTGTTCATTCAAGAGACCTTCGGTATTTATGTTGAGATCCGCTCCAATATCAGAATTTGAAACAACCCTAACATTTTCATC
This sequence comes from Sambucus nigra, assembly GCA_949130495.1. Lineage (NCBI taxonomy): Eukaryota > Viridiplantae > Streptophyta > Magnoliopsida > Dipsacales > Adoxaceae > Sambucus > Sambucus nigra. Next base: position 167,036,346 of record OX422210.1, on the reverse strand, counting down.
ATTTGATTTCATAAGATCTCCAGATTTCCTTTTGATAACCGCCATGGGACCAATGGTTTGATCAAGAATATCAATTTCACTCAGAGACAGAGATCTGGCTTTATTACTCTTATGGTGCTTCCAACTTTGTTTGGATTCAAATGCTCTCTAACAATTGAGAATTTTTGTTTTTCCTTTTCCAAAATTTCTCTACTATTTTCCCCCATACCTGATTTTCTCATGAGGTTCCATCTATCCCCAATAAAATCATTTGCAAACTGATCAATTGGGGGTCCTCTAACCGTAGATGAACGTCTCATAAAACTGTTCTGATTAATTGATCAGTTTACAGATGAAATTTGTGAAGAAAAAACAAAGATGAAACATAATCGCCTCTTAGAGAGAAAATCTTTTAGAGAGAGAAAGTCGGTAAAAAATTAAAGATCAACTCATAAGGAATCAAACAATAACAATTTTAGACAAAAATACCCCTAATAAAACCCAAAACTCATAACCACACACCCCTCTTCTTCTTCACACAACAAACGCTAAATCTAAAAGCACACCCAGACTCTATCTCTCGGTCTCACTCCTCAGTGTAGGAGGAACAAAACTTTAGAATCTTCAAACTCAATGTAGTAGGAACAAAACTTTAGAATCTTATCGCTAAGAAACATGTAAATTAGACTTGCAAATATAAGTATATTCACTCTATGCGTTAAAGAATTTGGTCACTGTTGGTTCACAAGGTTACGGTTGTTTTTTTAACTTAAGCGAATGAAAATATCCCAATAATCCAACTTCGGTAAATTACTGATTGATCATGAAGAGGCAAGATAATTCTATCAAATTTCTTTGTAAAATCACAAAAGAGATTGATTTAATACCATATATCATAATTTTTTTTTTCATTTGATCCTATTTTTGAGTGTTATGGCCTATGTGAGATATATTTTAATCTCATCAGACCATTTCCACAAAGGCCTTTACAAAACAAATATAAAGCTGAACATTTGTTAGAGATGTAGAGAAGGACAATTTTGTTTAGGGAAAGACGAAGATGTGTGAGATGGAGTTAGAGTTTGAGTATGTGGTTAGATTTAAGGTTTGCTGAGTGATGAAGATGAGTGTTTTGTTACAAAGTTTGACTTTTAATTAGGGTTATTTTTGCTCAAAAATATTATTGGCATGTCTAATTACTAAATATGAATTTTATTGGTATTAGATTATTATCAAAAAATTAAAAATTATGTCAAATGGATTAAGAAAACAGGGGTAAAGCAAAATATCGAATTAAAAAATAAGGTTAATTGACAAAACCCCAAAATATAAGTATTACACGTGAACATTGCATCATTATTATGCATCTTTGTTTTACCTCTAGAGAACAAAATGCATTGAAGTTTTGGGAGGTTGTTGCAAAGGTGTGTGGTAACCGACTGATCACACTCTAACGATTTACTAGTGGAAAGAAAACAAGATCTGAACCTGAGTTTGAGAGATCCGAAGAGAGAAGAGAAGAGAAGAGGAGATGTCTCGGCGTGGTTCAGGGACGTGGGTTCGGTTTTGTTTAATTGTATTCGCAATTGGTTCAGCCTTATGTGTCTCCGCCCCTGTCCTTTACTGGAAATTCAAAAAGGGGCTCAACTTCACAACCACCCTCTCTTCTTCCTGCCCCCCTTGCATCTGTGACTGCCCTCCTCCTCTTTCTCTCCTCAACATCGCCCCTGGTATGTATTATGTATATACAATACAATCATTCCACATGGATCAAATCAAATTCACTGTTGGTGTTGGGTTTCAATTTCAATTGTTCTGGATCGGTCCTGGATTTTGCTTTTCATCTATGTTCCAACTGTATACATAATTTTGTGGACAACCACACCCAATTTAAATTACTTGTTTACTCACATATTGGTTCCATGCATCATATGTTGCTTAGGTCTTTGCTTTTATATACTTATGGTCCCTGGATGTCTGAATAAGCTGTAATCTTATAACTACACATTACACCTAAGATTGGTTATCTGTGGATCTAGCTTTGCTGAGTTTTCATCCAACAATAATTTAAATAATAGAGAATTAGGCTCATGCAGCTCATATTCCATCTTATATTTGGATTTATAGGACACTGATTTTCATGTTTATAAATATAGTCCCTGTGGTACAATAACATTTATTTGTGGGGTCTCTCTGGAGTTATGAGTACACAAAATAGGTAATTTTATGTTTTGTAGTTAAAGAAGTATTTATATATATACCTTTACTCATAGTTCATTTAAAACTCATTCTAAAAATAAACACATAACTCCACCCCATCCTACCCACCAGAATTATCGTCGGAACGCCGAAATCCTCGTCAAAGACCGTCGGAATCCTCGTAAGATTTTTTCTCTCTCCTCATTTATCTCTCTCTCTCTCTCTCTCTCCGTGTATTTCTTTCATTTTTTTGGTCCGTGCCAGCAGTACCATTGCTAGCGCTGGAGAAAAAGGTTTTTCGTCGGGAAAAATGACATTTTCACCGGAAAAAATGGAGTTGCTAAAATTTTTTTGGAGGTTTTAGTGAAATAGTAAATTTATTTATTTTGATTTTTTTGCCAATAAAATATCGAATATGGGTGTTGCTGGATAGATCTCGACGAGTAGATTCCAAATGTATAGATTTTGGATTTGTAGATTTAAAGTTATATATTTTTTAAAATTTGATATTTTTTTTATGAGTTGTCAAATGGTATATTGGTAATTTTTCATGTTCTTTTTAGTACGGGGACTAAAGTATGTCCTATTTTTACACACTTTTGGGTTGGGTTGGACCTTTCTCCCCAAACCCTTTTAAATAAGGGGAAAGTACTCTTAGGTCCCTTACAAACAAATTTTAAACACTAAAGTAATTTTGACAAATTTTAAACACTTAGGTCCACTAATTCTCTTCTTATACAAGTCCACGCTAGTGGCATACCAAGTGGACCTAATTGTAAATTGTCCTTAAATATTTAAAAATTATTACCAAGGGACCTAAATGTAAATTGCCCTTTAAATAATTAATGTTGTCTTCTCCAACCAAAAAGAGTGAGGAAACGGGAGCTTGGCTGAGATGGTGAGTAATATACTAATATATGAATAAACTGGCAACTTGCCCATGCCTACAACAGTACCCAAGTTCTGTCCTCATAGGGCTTCCGCTAAACATCGACTCACCTAACACTCCTTCCATCTTATTCGATTAAACCCAGACTCATACGTGTGCACTAGTCGAATCAAAATTAGTTGCTGATCGTCCTACTTAGTTTATACGAGACAGCTACTTTTGTCACATTCCACAACCTAAATCTACATAATATAACACAGACAAAATTAAATTGACATGTGGCACTGTGGCAGTTACCAAATTGAAATGTGTTTTTAACATTAAATTTCCCATTTGAACCGGGTCATCATTTTGGATACGCAATGAATTATATAAGCAGTCTTGATAGAAAAAAGAAAGAAATTAAGCTGATTGACAGAAGGGCCCATTGAACAAATAAAAAGAGGAGAATTATATTTCAAATTCAGAGGTTCTTTTTTACTTCAAAGCAACATTCAAAGTTACACACTACTGATGTTGAGAAATCCCTTTCCCTATGCCTAATCACTCCCAATGAAGCTACAATTGATATTGCATATGGAAAAGACATAGATTAAACATCCAAAAGAAAAAAAGAAACACAAACTAGAATATACTTTGCGGGTTCTGTAATAATGAATTGCTTCCTGAAATTACTTTGACCAATAGCTCTTTGTGAAGGTCCAAAGAAGAATCCACAACTGCAGAACATGAAATAATGGATATATAGCTCTTAATAAAAATTAAAGCACGAAATATCAGAATCTACTGATCAAATGAGAGCATGAAAAATATAAATATTTGAAGCAAGCCTCCTTTTTATTTTAATATTCCACGATCAAGACAATTGACTGAACCTGAGAAATCATTTCATATTTCATTGATATCTTCACTTGCATAATCAAAAGTGATCCATCAGATATCAAGCTTTAGATTATAAGCAAAATATAAAATGATGGCAAATACCACTTCAATGAGCAAGATTTTATGAATGAAACACAAATTAATTGTGTCAAAATCTTATAAACACCACTATCAAGTACTTCATACCTTTCCGTTTCTAAACCCAGTAGTAGCAGAAAATTTCAATTACAAATCAGGCTCGCAAACATTTTGCAATTGACATATGGTGCTGTGCACTCAAAATTCCTAAGTCAATGCATATGAAGTGTTAATGATTCATCCTTTGCTATGAAGATGTTTATTATGATAATCAAGTGAGAGAAGTTGCAACAACATTCACTCACAAAATATTTGAAATTCTTTTTTGGCTTAGAAACAAATGATATTTCATTGATAATACAAAAAGAAATGACAATCTACAAGCTGTCCGCATAGCAGATATACAAATTAGCCTAATACTAAAGAAATACGACCTGAACACAGGCTAACACTTCTGACCATAATAGGAATTGTGACAAAAATACCAAGGTTATTTGCAACCATTCAAGCTCAAAGATGTAAGAAAAATGGATTTCCTCGAAAACTCGGAACAAGGGCGGCCTACGTGTTTGCTGAAACTTGTATCTTCTGCCATACACTCTCCTCTTCTATATAGCCTTGAAACTATTCTATTATTTTTCTCGTTCTATTTTAGCCAAAAATCCGCCATAAATAACAATACATCGGAAGGTGTATATGCCTTTTTTATTGTTTCGATGGAAAATACATATCCAAAATGAACAATAGATCTTCTGCATTTTTAGGAGCCCGCCCCCAAACAACACCAAATTCTCTTGCACTTTTGAATGAGGCCAACTTGCAATGGACCAACAAGTGATCTAACTATTAATTTGCATTGCAACAAATAACTCACAAAGCGGGAGAAAGTAGCCATTTGTTAACATTCCCATTTGCCACAAGCCAAGAGAATATCTGTACTGTGGATGGAATGCCACCTGTCCAAATGAACTTTTATGGTGCAAAGGGGCTAAATAGGTAAGGATGAACGGAGATGATTGAAGAATGAATTACAAGAAAAGCCCTCGCTTCCCAAAGTCCTACCCCCTCAAATCCTTAAATCACTGGAAATAATCTCACTCCTTCCACCAAGTTGAGCAGTGAAGCAAGTTTCTGGATTTCATTGTTGTTTGAATTTCTAATGAAGACAAGGTTCCACACAATCGAATCATTGGTTCTAGAATAAAGGGTGGAATTTTATTGATTCTTGTTGGATAAGATTTGGTTTAAGGAGGGGACCTGAGTTTGAAAGGAATCTCTTCTCCAAACATCCTTCCAATATCTAATAGCTCCCCACTCCTCTCCTTTAATGCTACTTAATGAAGAAAGGAGTTTGAGGCCTCTAGAAATGAAAGTACATTAGTTCCTTTAAGTGCCCCTCTTATCCACATTGGAGTCCCATCCATTCTCATGCAATCCATAAATGCTTTTAATCATAGACTACAAAAAGGATTTTTCTTTGAGAAGAAATCTCCACAACAAAAAAGGATTATTCCATCTGCAAGTTACAATTTAACACCACAATATTTAATGTAACAAAATTTATGAAAAAAGTCTTGTGGGTTTCTTTGTAGAACCAAAACCAAATGTATAGAAATTCAAATGACATCGGGCTGAAAATCCTCATATAATCACTTTATGGCAAAGAATATCACTCAACTTAAATAGAAATTATAAGTTAACATTGACGTATAATTTTCAACTACAATTTAGAGCGAGAGTAAAGAAGAGGAGGGAGGATGTTGAACAATGAGGAGGATGCTGATAGCTGTTGAAGGAATTATACTTTAACTGCCCTGAGTAATTTGTAGAGACCTAGATGATGGTGGTTGGCTTAGAGAGATGCATCCATTATGAACTCAACCCTCACAACTGCCATAAGCATTTATTTCATATAAGGCACATGCTAAAAAATCAGAGGATTTGAAATTAAGTTTATGAAACCAGCGTGTAATTTACATAGCTCAATATATTGCATCTTCTGTGGTCTTGGATTAAAAAAAAATCACATTGATATACATGTTTACAATGTCGAATGGAACTCATATTTGCTGGATCATCATTAAGGATGCTAATATCTTACACTTCAGCGCCAAGAACATTGCCTGATGATGCTGTATTTCAAATGAACAAAACAAACTCTTAAAAAGATTAAAATTATCTTCAGCTAACAAAATTTTTGAGCTGCTGTCATTTAATCTCCCTAGAACAATTCAATCCAAACATTGAAGAAATATATGGGAACAAAATTAGAACCTGAGTTTTGGAAATTAACTGATATACTGATTTCTATATGAAGAGAAGGGAAAACAAAGAGAGATCATATCAAACCTTGAAGTAGGCAGCAATGTTGTCCTTACCCGTGACTATGATGTCTACTTTAGCTACAATATATCAAGCAGAAAACATCAAATAAATGAGACCGCACTTTAGAAAAATAAATAAATAAATACACGTGTTGTGATTTTATATAAGTAGTTGATGTTAGATAGAGCGGAATACTCGCTTTGACCCAACCAATATTCAAATACTTTTGAAACTGAAAAACAAAATGCACATTTCTATAAAACCTACCATTATTCAAATCTTACCAACTTTGAACCAATCCATTCCTCTTGTGCAATCCATCCATCGTTCAAGCATTTGGATCACCTTTACTTTTCCACAATCCCCACCCAAAAGAAAAAAATGCAGAGAAAAAAAATATAATAATTCCATTTTCTTTCTTTAGATTTGTAAACTACCACCTGATTCGAAACATGCAAAAAACATATCAAGTAAGAATCAAGCCTTCCTTGCAGTGTCAAGTGTCAACCTCAAGAAATTTGTCTGACCAGTCAATTAAGCAACAAATTACGCGGACATGAAAGTTATAATATTTTGATACTAACTGTGTTCAACTCATCTTGCCTTCAAGGGAATTTTATGTTATTAGGCATTAATGATTTTGTAATAGTGTCGAGTCAAATACATAAGCACTTGGATTTAGAAAGAACCAACTGTCTATAGTGAATATATGTGATTTCCATCTTTCTTAATTGTGTCCTCTCTCTCTCTCTCTCTCTCTCTCTCACATGCACGAGTGCGCACACTCATGCACTCAAATTATGTGATAGGGAAGCACTAATATCTCACTGGTGTACTTAAAAGAGTTGCTTTTGGGTAGTAATTAATTTCTTGCTGATGTATTATTCCCCATTGCCTTTTTGTACTTGATTCAACATTCATATATGTACTTGTTTTCGGGAGGCTTGGATCATGTTCAACTCAGTTCAATCATATAAAATTATGGTAATTATTCTTACAGTGAGTGCTTCAATAACTTATTATTTCTTTTTCTTTTTCAGGTCTAGTCAATCTTTCGGTCACAGGTATGTCTTATCATTTTTAATTAACTTATATTTGAGATATAGCACTCTTTTTTGTCCTATAATGTATAATTTATAACTTATCGCAACATGACACTCTTTTTTCCCATAAACATCTTTAATTTTCTAATCATAAGCAATGTTTTTATATATTTTTATTTTTTATTTGTTTTAAGCGGTAGTTGTTTCTTCTTTTTAACTCCCAGATAAGTATGGTTGGACAATTTTATTCTGTATGACTTGACTCAAAACTGCCAATATCAAAGAGTGATTTTGATGTGAATTGCGGAAGCGTAAATACACGAACAACATCTAAATAAAATAATTCATCTCATTCACTCAATCTCATTCATAAAGTTTTTGTCATGATTACAAAAGGAAGCCAAAGCATCCATATATAGGCATAGCCTAGCTTGGTGCCCAAGCTAGGGCAACACTAAAAGGCAATAAAAGACCTATCTACATTGATGCTGACTAGGAAATATTTTAAAGGAATTTAATGATAATGTAATAATGATAATAATGATAAATCATTAAATAAAAGAACAATTCACATATAAATCCTCGACTGAAACATGTCCACATCACTCTACTCAACTTGATGAAGCTCGCCTCAAGCGTGGGTGGATGTTATCATCATAGCATCATAATCAACACTAGACTCATCCACATGAGAAGAAAGTCGTCTATGAAACCTTCAGGCATACGTATTAGCATAGTCTTGAACACATTCTGCCCAATATCCAAGCCACACTCGGAGAACGCACACCCTTCCTCGAGGCTTGCCAATACAAGGAACTAAACACCATAGTATAATTGAGGAAGGTTGGGTGAGACACGCATAATCAACATTTGCATCTATAAACGCCGAAGCAGCAATTGAGAATGGACTCGGAAGCATCCCACGGAGGCTCCACTTAAGCATGCCCATTCACACAAAATAATTGGATGGATCAACCAGTGGGGTTGAGAAACACATAATTAACATTTGCATCTCAAAATGCCGAAGAAACAATTGAGAATGGGAGTTAAAAGCATCCCACATAGGCTCCACTTAAGCATGTCCACTCACCAAAAATAATCCGATAGATCAACCACTGAAAAATTTACAAAGGAAACAAACTCCAAAGAATTGTCTTCTTTTCTGAAGATCAATAAGAAGTTGCCAATGAGAACGTAATATGGAACTTAGTACGAGTCGCCCAACCTTCTTTAACAAATATATGGAAGAAGTCACTGACATTGAATCTGGTTTCCTCCTTCTCAAAAGGAACATAAAAATTATCGATAACAAACACCTCAAGGATAACCGAGTTTGGCATATAGTTAACCTCTCCCTTTGGCGTACCTTTAAACATGCGTGGCTTCCATCTCATCAAGTTCCTTGGGACACTAGATCAGAAATCAATCTTACTCCTTGAATAGGGCGGCAATGCTCTGATGGTAAATCTGTGTCTCATTGTACAAAAACGAAGCCATCACACCTCCAACAGTCTATGCATGAGGCACTGATGTGAATTAGAAGTTTAGGGGTTATTTTTAGTATTTTTTGGACTTTGTGGCATTTTTGTTATTTTCTTTATTTGGTTGTATTTTTTTTTAATAGTTGTTTGCTTGGTATTTAGGGAAGCAAATGGCAAAGGCTAATAGGGGTATATTTGTAATTAGATGATTGCTTGGAGCCTAAGCTACCTCCCACATATAAATACCCGTATTGTAGTCTCATTTGGGACATTCTATATTTTGGAGAGTTATTGATTGAGGGTTGAGAAGTGAGAGAAATCTTCCTCTTATTACCCATTTGGTGTCATTTACGTCAATTGGTATCAGAGCCTAGTCGGTTCTACCTGTTGTTGTTGTTGTTGTTGTTGTTGTTGTTGTTGTTTTTGTATAAAATAAAAACTCGTAAACAACTTCAAGATGGGTTTTAAGAGGAGATGTGCTCTCGTTGAAACTCGTAATGATCGACTCGCGAGGATCTTGGATCACCTCATGATGCGAATGGATGATCTCGAGACTCGCCTCTCTTCCACAACCACCCAAAACCTAGCTCTAACCCTAATTCAAGAAACCAAAACCCTGGCCCTTAAGACTTCTCTACCTACGCTTCAGCAATCCATTTCACACCTCTACCCCCCAAAATCAAAACTCTGATTTCAATTACCCCAAAATGCAGCCACCACCATTGGAGGGATTCCACCACCAACCACCACCACTTCTTAGCCATTTTTGATCGCCTGCCAGCCACAGAAGGGGCAGAACCCCTCGGCCACCGACCTCAACCATCAACAAGGGCAGAACCCGATGGAATCTCATCAGAACCATCAGCCTGCACCGATCATCCCCTCGGACCGCCATACAACAATCGACCATCATCCCGACATGCACAGACCCGTCGAAATTCACTTTAGACAACTTCTCCCATGCCGAAATCCACTAGATCTAGTCGAAATCTCCTAAGGAGGAGGCGGATCCACCAAACGGCCTTCACCATCACCAGGATCTGGTCGGAAGTCCATGACCAAACCCCCTGGTTCCCTCCAGATCCACTTCTGACCTCTTTCCCCAGAGCACCGCCCAGCACCGATCTGTCCACATGATCACTTTCCGCCAGCCATTAGCTCCGATTAGCCCCTGTTGGTCCAGATTCAGGCAGTCAATTATCATCAGTAGCCAAACAACACATTTCCAGTGTTGGGAAATTTCGGGTTTTGTTCCTTTCCCCCATCTCATCATCGGACCACCCATGCGATGGTCGTCGGTAAAACTTTTGACCAAGAACACGTGTTTTTTACCCCCGGTCCATCTAAGATCCACCCGGAACTATCCAAGCAACCTTCTCCCACAAATTCAATCCAATTTCAGCCCATTTTGACCCAATCTCCTCTTATGATAACCCATTTACCTTTTGACCTAGGTGGAACCCTCAAACAAATTTAAGAACTAGGTTTTGGCGCCAAGAAAATGGTTTTTGACCCGGGTAAGATATTTTTGAAGATTTCCATGAGAGGCAAGAGTAAGATGATGATCTTGACGCAAGAAGTGAAGGATCTTTCTCAAAATTTTCAAAAATTACTTTTGGCCCCACAATTTTTGCCTCTCTTCCACATAATTTTGGCGCTTGTCACGTGATTCTTCAATTTTAAAGATTTTGTGCATCCTCAACTTTTAAAGCTCGAGGACGAGCTTTTTCGAAGGCGGAGAGAATGATGTGAATTAGAAGTTTAGGGGTTATTTTTAATATTTTAGAACTTTGTGGCATTTTTGTTATTTTCTTTATTTGGTTGTATTTTCTTTTAGTAGTTGTTTGTTTGGTATGTAGGGAAGGAAGTGGCAAAGGCTAATAGGGATATATTTGTAATTAGATGATTGCTTGGAGCCTAAGCTACTTCCCACTATGATTGCTTGGAGCCTAAGCTACTGCCCATATTTTAGTCTCATTTGGGACATTCTATATTTTGAAGAATCATTGATTGAGGGTCGAGAAGTGAGAAATCTTCCACTTATTACCCATTTGGAGTCATTTACGTCAGGTACGTGAAGGAACCGACATGCCTCCAATAATCGATGTTATCTTGAACGGTTTTAATGGTTGCGCAATTTACCCTCGTAAGATTCTTATATACATCCTCTGCATCCATCGGAATGGGGAACTCTTCAACTGCGTAGCCAAGACTATACCCATATCCACTCCACTAAACACGCTCCTCAAATTGGGAGGAATATAGTAGCCGATGTCGAATATGGGGTTGAATCGTATGCTTTAGAAAGTGCGGGCCTGGAGTGTAGTTTTGAAAATATGAGGTAAAGGGTTCGTATTTGTGCTGAAGGATGAGGCTGTGGACTTGTAATAATAGGATTGGTGGATTGCAATTGATTATGGATAAACTTCAATAAAGTAAAAAGGAAAGCTTAGTGCGCTAGTAGCAAAACTTTTTATAACAGGATGACTTAATGGTCTACTAGTATCATTTATCAATACGGTATAGACCCAACGAAGAGGGATATTAATAATGCGAATACAACTGATGTGAGTGACCAAAGAAGCTTAGTAAGTCCTTGAAGAGTATAGGACTATGGCTATAGTCGTTAAGACGTGAACTTTGTTGGGATGCCTGTAAGTTTTGAGGTGGAAAGGGATGGGATCATGGGATAAGCTTAAGGGAGTTATATTGTCGAGGGGCTTGGGCAATGGGTTCTGGGCTGTAGGGGTTGTAGCGAGCCTCACCAGACGTCTACGAGGATCAAAGCCGGCAAACGCTGGGTATGGGGTTATAACAGTTGTTTAGGGCGGATGGTTTAGGGAAAAGGAGGCGTGGGGCTGTAACAACCACCACTAGAGGGCCTCGCCGGATAGATTGTGCTGGGTGACGATCATCCACGTGTGGGGAGGCATCGGTGTGCATTATAAATGTCCGTTTCAAATAAAGGGCAGCGACGTGAAATAAAAAGTAATGGGTGGAGGCCACTTGACCATTGGCGGTGGGGCAACATTTGGAGGAGTGGTACGATGATGGTTCCTCCGACCTAGGCTCATATAAAAAATGAATGACCACATCTGGACTAACGCAATGTGAATTGTGGAAGTGTAAAGACAAAAACAACAACTTAAATGAAGAATTCATCTCATTCATAAAATATATGTAGTAATTACAAAAAGAGGCTTAAGCATCAATGTGTAAGTTTAACCAAGTTAGGAAAACACTAATTGACGTGAAAAACCTATCTACCCTTGTTAGAGAGCGTAAAGTTTTACCGAAGACATTTATGTTATTGACTCTCGAGAGTTTGTGTAATATTGCGCTATGATCTCCACTGGAGCCCTGCTTGAGTAGTATATAGTGTTACAATGAGTGGAATAATAACAAGCCATCATTATTTGTCTTTCTTTTCTCTTTTAATTTATTCCTGAAATTCAGTTTGGTATCAGAGAGCGTTTTAACAAGATCCTTGCTTCCACTGGGGGGTGACAGTTCTTGTCGCACGTCAGACCACCTTTATGATTCAAATGCAATTTCTTATTAATGGTGGTTATACACATTATTATGTCCGTAATAGTTTTTTTTGTCTAAAGTTTAGTCTTGTCGTTCGTTTTTGTGGTTGGTGGTGACGGGTGTGATTGCTGTGAGGGAGAAATCTGGTCTAATTTCCCCCTTTTTCTTTTTGGTATTGAAGGTGCTGCTGTCGCACTAAGAATAAATATCAGTTCGTATGAAAGTATGGCAAGTGTTTTCGTCCAAGCTACGGTTGGTCTCGAGTTCGAGACATGGGGACAACCTCTCCATATATGGGGGTAAGGTCAGCCGACACCTGCCTCTCCTAGATCCTGCAATTAAGCGGGAGCCTTGTGTCCGGACCTTTTTATGAAAATAATGTTGTTTATTCATAGAAGATTAGTGAACGTGTATTAGTATCCTTTGGTTGTATCATCATTGAAGGTCCACGATGTCAATATTGTCACCGTTCTAGTCTTGTCACCATCGTAATATTGTGATTGCCCTTGTCATCGCGCCGCGACCTTTGGTACTCCTTTTTGTCGTTACCTTCGTCGCTCCAGCGTATTTACTGTCAAAATTGGATTTCCGAGTGGTGCGTGTTGTCGGCCGGAGAGATCTGTTGTGCCGCCGTTGTGAGTTTCATCGAAACCCTAAAGTTTTATAGAAACAAAAAGACTCCACGAGATTAAAGGAGATGTACTAGTAGTGGGTTGTTAATTTGGGCCAGTATTGATTTTTTGTATTGCTAATTTGGGCCAGTATTAATTTTTCTCTCTTGGGCTCATTTAAATTGTTGAAGAGTGTAATAAACCAAGTTTGATTCATATTTGTGGGAGCAGATTTAAGGTCCAACTTTTGTGAAGTCCACATTTAGCGGTTCAGTTTGCGGTAAAGCCCAGTTGAGGATATTTCTTATTTGGGCCAGGTCAAAAGAAAATTAAAAGAATGACGCCTAATTAGGAATTTTTTAATTCTGGATGTTCAGAGGACCAATTGTTAATGGCGTGGTCAATTAGTTGGTCATTGGACCAATTCAGAAGTTAAAAAGAAAACATAGTTTGCCTCTCATCCCAGTTCCACTGGTTCACCGGTTCGTTCAGTTCTGCTAGTGGGCTTCCAAATTTGTGATGTTAACGAGGAGAAACACATGTATTGCATTTAAGTGTTTTTTTGGCTGGCAAGGCTGAAAGGCGCTGCACTTTTTTTTTTTTTTTTTTAATGATCAGTTTTTGTTTGGCAATGTATTGGTCAAAAGCCCTCTCAGGTTTGATTATCGTCACTCCAATTTGTTTCATCCCCCCTAATTGTTGACTTCAAATAAAGTATCAGATCGGTCAATAGTATTGATGCATTTTGTCTCTTTCATTTGGGTGTCGAATGGGGAATTGTTTCCAATCAATGTAGAAATCAAATGAACCAATTCATGTAGAAATAACATGAACGATTCATGGATAAATAACATAGTAATAAAAGTCCATATTGTACATTTTCACACACACACACACACACACACACACACACACACACACACACACACACACACACACACACATATATATAACCTACGAAGCACGGACACTCTGCTGAAGTCAGCGATTCCTGTTTGACATGTGTCGGACAGGCTGAGGACATGCGTCGGACACGCGTGTCCTGGCTGGACACGCTGGGAGGAAACACTAGGACACATTGGGGACATGTTAGGACATGCTGGGTTGGTTTTTTAGTATTTAAATTTTTTTAAATGGGGTCAAATATTTAACAACTTGAACAATTGACTGTAAAATATAAAAAGAAAAAGAATAGGCCATATTCATTCACAAAAATCAATCTACACGCAAAAACCCGAACTTTTGCAAACCATATTCATTCTATTTCCGATTTTATTGAATTTTATATGTTTCTTGTTTAAATTTGTATTGTTCTTGTATTTGATTTTATTGAATTTCATATTAAGTATATTATATTTATGTATTCTACTACACAAATTCTGTTTTATTTCATTAATATATATATATATATATATATATATATGATACGTATCCTAGTGTGTCGTATCCTACATTTCCTAGAGTGTTGTATCCTACATTTTGTAAAAATCGTGTATCGCGTGTCCCGGGTCGTGTCGTATCCCGTATCATGTGTCGAGTCTGTGCTTCATAGTATATATATAACTACCTACAACTTGGGATTATATGGTGATGCGGTTTCATCAGTACTTGGGTCAAACCTGGCCAATTTGTTTATACTGGTGGACTAGACATTGAACCAGTATTAAAATTAGACTAGTATGGCTGTTTAGTTGTATAAAATATGTTTTTCATTCTCTTTCTCCACTTTCTTCGCTATTTACAAAATATAGAAAAACTAAAAATGTGGCTATATGTTAAAAACGAAGACTTGTATGAAAAAAACACTGCTCTGTATCCTTATCTTTCTTTCTTAGTAGTAAGAAAAGGAAACAAAGAAGCAAATACAACTACTTAAAGCCCTAGTATTCACTACCCCCCCAATCCCAAAATCTTCATTTTGTTGACCACTAAGTTTTGCCAAGTGACCCGCACAAAAATTTCCTTCATGCTTTGTGTGGGTAATGTGTCATTCTATCACATTCATGAGCTTTCGACATTGCTCAACTATATGGCCCAAACTGTGGTCCCTCTCTTCGCCTCCTTTGATAAGCTCAACCATCTCCTGTAAAAACTATATGGCCCAGGCTGGGAGTTCGATTATATGACAATTTTTTTCACAAATTTTCTCGTTTGCAAAAACAAGACCCTTTTGTATGCTTTACAACTCGGCCACTGTAATCGACTCCACACCAATGTACCTGTAATAGCCAATAACTGGCCCTATATATCTCTTAAACTTGACAAACACCACCATCACGCCCTCGACCTACCACACTTCCACCACCATCACACCATTGTGCATCCGTCACTACCAACCACCACCATCACCACCACCATGCTGACGCATCACCACTGCTGTTTCTGCCTCGACAACCACCACGACCGCCCAACCACCATCAAATGACGACCATTAAGAGTAGGAGATCTTTTGGGTAGGATAAACGGCGGCCAAATTGACTCAAACCTCTAATACAAATTGACGTAAATGAGCGTCAAATAGTAAATAAGAAGAAGATTTATCTCTCGTTTTAACTTTTTTCCAAAATCTCAAAATGTAAGATTGCCTTAAATGAGGCTACTTGACGAGTATTTATAGGGTATGGGAGAGGCTTCTAAAACTTGTTAGCCAAGTATGAGTTGTCATGAGATGAGTTGTTATGAGTTGTCATGACAACTCATCCATGACAACACTAACTAATGGAATCTTCTAGAGCCATCTCAAACCTTACTACAATTAAATATAACAAAAATACCAAACAACTAATAAACGGAAAAATGCAATGAAATAAAAAAATGCAAGAAAATACTAAAATGAACCCTAATTCCCATCATTCTCTCCTCTATGAAAAAGAGTTTTTCCTCGAACTCATAAGGGAATACCATCAGTGTCACCCTCCACATTTCGAGTTGAAGAGCTCCCTCCTGAATAGGGCTGACGATGGTGACCGCCAGAGGCGCGATGCAGTTTGAAGAACCCCCCTCTTATCTGTCTTCTTCTCAGGCTAATTCAAACCCACCTGGATCAGAAACCAGTTTAGTGTTTGGAAACCCTAGATCCATCCATCCCTGGCCATCAACATCCATATCAGATGTCGCTAGGGCTTGTCGGAGTACGCGGAGAGTCACCGAAGTTGAAACGGAGGTGGTGATGGTCGATTCATCCTGTTCTCTTCCCATTCTCTTCTCAACTTTCAGCCCCTCTTTCTTCTTCTTCTTCTTCTTCTTCTTCTTACGTTTGATATAGGATTTTCGGGTCGGTTTAGGGTTCTGTTGTGGTGGTATAACCGAGGGTGGAGGAGGGGCAATGGTGGCGGGCAGTGAAATTAAGGTTTTGGGTGATGGTGGGAGCGGTGAGTGGCCGGCTCGTGGATGCATCGGGTGGAGGAAGGCGAGCATCAAGAGCGTCGAATCGTGCTACGAGGCAGTATAAAACGTCCTCGAGCCTATCGATGCGCGGATCTACGGGAGCAAACCTCTTCTTAGGTCCCATTTGCCGTCGTTTACGATTTGGAATACAATAACAATAACAGGTGGAGTTGACGAGACTCTGATACTAATTGACGTAAATGACGCATCAAATGGAAAATAAGAAGATTTAACTCTCGTCTCAACTTTCTTTCAAAATCTCAAAATGTAGGAATGCCTCAAATGAGGCTACATGGCGGGTATTTATAGGGAGTGAGAGAGGCTTCTAGAAGTTGTTACCCAAGTATGAGTTGTCTTGACAACTCATCAATGACAACACTAACTAATGGAAACTTCTAGAAGCTTTCATCCCAACTTTTACTACAATTAAATGTGTAACAAAAAGACCTAACAACTAATAAAAGGAAAAATACAATGAAATTCAAAAATACAAGAAAATACTAAAATGAACCCTAATTCCCATCACAAATAGATTTCTCCGTTGAAGAAAATATTATACTATTTGGTTGATTATCTTATTAGGATAACATATGATAATAAACTGAAGTAGAGAAACTTCCAAATTCCATCTAGACAGGCTGACATTACATTGTCCTTGTCAGAATCTTTACTTGATGCCTATAGCTGTCAATAGCCGACCAAAAACTATTGCCTTAACATACCGAGTTTTCTTCGCTAATTCTGCTCTCACAACCGTTGTTTCCACCATAATCTCCTTCCACAATCACCGTTTCCACAACCAGCTAAACAAATCAAGAAAATCACACCATCTCTTCACCCCTTGCGGTGGTGATGTTTGTTGAGAGAGATATAATGATAGTGATGGGTATTACCTTGTTCACAGGTCTGTGGTTCTGTTCCATGTCTAAACCAGAACCAAAACCAATGTGGATCGGTCCATGATTTCGGAACCATAACCAAACTCGAACCTGTGTGAAACCGAACTAACCCAACACATTGGTTTTGTTCGGTGTTTGATTCCACCTATTTTTTTAGTATTCACATATAATTCAAATGATTTTATATTCACAAGAGTATCATGTTGTTTAAATTTTAGCAAAATTAAAATCACAAATAATAACAAAATGATCGTTTTTAAAAGGTTTTTTTGATGTAACCCCCTTTAATAATTTTGTATTTTGACATAATTCCCTAATTGTTAAAATATTAAAATATTAGTCATAATCCCCTAGATTCTGATAAAAAATCACTCTAATTAATATTTTGATTTAACCCCTTGTATATTTATGGACAAAAATGCCCTCCTTCCCCACTTTATCTTCTTCCTTAAACAAAACAACTCTTAACCCTAATTTCAAAAACCCGGAACAACTACAAAAAATTAAAATGTATTATATATATATATATAAAAAACAAAACTTAAATTCAAACTCATTGACTCATTACCACCACATTAGAATTTACCCTTCCTGACTCGCCAACTCACTCCCATAAACCTGGAATCACTTCTCTTTTTCTCCAATTTCACTCAACCCACCACTCTCTTCTCTGCTCTGACCCTAACCAGCTGGCGTATTGGTCCAGAATGGCTGAAAGCAGGCGTCACTGACACCACCTACTTTGAGGTCTCACAACCTGTGAAAATGTCACCCACATAAATAAACCAAAGATGGTTCTCAAGCCAACAAACATGAAGGTTAACCATGTTGATTCATATCAACAACAATTAATATGTCAGAGCTAACATCATGATTCTGATGAATTCTTGCGTCTGGCTTTGATGTAGATCTCTTGATTTCATAACAAGAACTAAATTTTTTGGAAATCAGATGGGCAGTAGGTTTGTTGATCTGGGTTTTAGTTTTTTTTTTTTGGTCTTGTGAAGAATTAACTAAACGGGTCGAGAGGATTGGGTCCCAAATCTTTGAGATCAAATGTAATGATGGTTATCTGAATTTGAAGGATTGGCTATTAAAGAAGAATGGGTCAAGGATTAGATTGGTTATGAGTTTCATTTCGACTATAATTTTAATTTGTTTTATGTTTATGAGTTTAGTTTGAGTCTAATTTTTTGTAATTGTTTAGAATTTAGTTTTTTTTGGTTTTAGTCCCATTTTTAAAGTTTTGTTTGTCTCTCATCCCATTTTTTTAAAAAGTTGTTTTAAGTCCCATAACCGCTCTCAACTTCCCTCAACTACCATGTCACCTCTCATAACCGCTCATATCTCTTTTTGTAGAGAATGACAAGTGTAAAAATATAGGACCAACAACAAGAAGATAATGACATGAGATTAAACACATATATTTAAAAAAATAGGACTAAAAACTTGTAATCCCTTTAGAATTTTTGAAATTAGGGTTAAGACTTGTTCGGTTTGGGGAAGAAGATGAAGTGGGGAAGTAGGGTATTTTTGTCCACAAAAATATAGGTGGTTAAATCAATATATGAATTAAGCTGATTTTTTAACGGAAAAGTAACAGTGTCAGAATATAAGAGGTTTTGGCTAATTTTGTAACATTGAGAGGGTTATGTCAAAATACGACATTATTATAGGGTTAAGAATGAAAAGCCTTTTTAAAAGAAGCTTACAATAGATGAGAAAGTACTATATAAAGTATAAATCATCATAAATAGCTCCAGGAAAATAAAGTAGTAGCAATGCGTATGATCTCAACTTATAAACACTAGAAATGCAGTTTTAACATGTATTAGATATGTATGCATTGTAAGGGTTAAATAGCTTTTTATGTGTTCGGTTCCATCATCTCGTCGGGTCGGGTCAGTTCTCGGTTTCATGATTCTTGGTACCAGAATCAGAATGGAACCACTCGGTTTCATGAATATTGGAACCAAAACCAAATCATTAGGGGAATATTGGACTTGGAATAACTATCAAGATTTGTGATCTTCTGGTGTTTTTTCATCTAAGAGTAGCCATGGAGGGTAGTGGAAAAGGTTCTTTCACTAAGCAATCAGTACACCTGTCTTTTGGGTATCCCAACCATTGAGGTCATTATTTAGTTTATCCATAGGATTAATTTATCTTTTAGTCTGTCGTCTGCATGTAATTTCTCCAATTTGTACTCATTGCAGAGTATTGTGATTATAGCTCTCAGTCATATGGGGTAGTAGGCAATTATGCATAACTTGTTAACCATTGCTTTTCTCCTATTACTAAGGAACATGAATTCATGTTGTTTTCTTAGTTTACAGTTGCTTTAGAATATATTACTTTCTGTTGGGACACGTGCATTACAGCACACTCTTTTGTTTTACTCTCTCCGTCACATTATTTGTAGTCCTACTTTCTTTTTTGTGATGTCTCAAAATTGGAGTCCCTTCTGCAAAACCAATGTACACTATTATTGAAACATTATAAATCCACCCTTTGTGGAGGGAACCTTGGAATTCAATTTGTCTCTGAGGATTGAAATTTAAAACTAAGTGGGGAATAAGTTTGTCAACTCAAATTTTCTACCACAGACGCGAGATATATTTGGTGTCTGATAATTTATCCCCTTGAAATTATGTTTATGTGATGCTCTTTTATTTACGTCTTAATAGTTTCACGGTATAATCAATTCGTTTCTTCTAATCAGTATTTGATGCTACCTTTTTCGTGGTGATTGGTTTAGATTGTGGGAAGAACGACCCAGATCTTAATAAAGAAATGGAGAAGCAGTTTGTTGACCTTTTGAGTGAAGAGTTGAAGCTACAAGCAACAGTGGCTGAGGAGCACATGCACCACATGAATGTTACCTTTGGGGAAGCACGGAGGTTGGCCTCGCAGTATCAGAGGGAGGCTGAGAAGTGCAATACTGCCACAGAAACGTGTGAGCAGGCTAGAGAGCGGGCCGAGGCATTGCTAACAAAAGAGAGGAAGGTGACATCCTTGTGGGAGCGACGGGCCCGTCAAATGGGCTGGGAAGGCGCATAGATTTTACGACACTTGTAAACGCTATTTTCGGTACTTTATTTTTTTTGTCCTGGGTATATTTTTTCCTTTTTCTCATAGTTATTGGCAATGTTTGATCATGTTATGGATGAGAGTAAGTAGGTGAGCAACACTGCTCCAGATTTGATCATGGCCTTTGAGAAAAACAGCTTTTTCTGTTGTCCCTGTATTCGGGTTATTTATGTCATTATATGATTGTCAAGTCTCGATTTGTTTTTCCATTTTCCAAAGATCTCTTGGGGATCGGTAAACATACAGAAACTTTTCCTCTACTGCCTGACCCTTGAAATTCCAGCAAACACCAATTGTATCTCATTTCTTGTAATCATGACTCCATGATAAATATAGTAAGAGGCATACGAGTAATTTTATCCATGTAGTTCTATGGGGCCCAATGAATTTCCGCCGAGACAATTCCTTTCCTAAACCATATGAACAATGACACACTGAAATTTTGTATGGAAGGCGCAAAAATTGTGCATTAGGCGTGTTGTATCATCAATTAGTACAATATGCTTGATGCACATTTTGGGTAAAAGCTAACATTCGGTGTGACTATAATTTTTCAAATCATATCATATAATTGAATTTTTTTTTTTACTTGGACAATTTTCCTCATTTCTCTTTCTTTCAAACCCCAAATGCTAAGGCAAAATTTCCATTTGACATTTTGCAGTTCAAATTTGCTTCAAAGGGACATGTAAAATATCAACTGGACACTTTTTTTTCAGTGGCAAAATGTCAACCTATGGCAGGCAAATTCACATAACCATGAAAATTGAAGTTTCCGCAGCACTCTAATTGCCATGCTTCCTGTAAATTAGCTTTGTCCATTGCTCATACGCAAGTTAAACTGCCGTGGGAGTATGTGTTTTCAGAAAAATCTAATGAGATATTAAGACTGGGATTAATGGCTGGAGAGAAACTTTAGAAATAAGAGTATTTAAAATAAGTAAAACTAAAATAGAATATGTGAAGTGTAATTTTAGTAATAATAGGAGGACAAACGGGATTGTGGTGAAGTTGGAGGATCAAGTGATCCCTAGAAACAATCATTTTCGTTATTTAGGCTCAATTTTTAAAAAAGATGAAGATATTAATGATGATATTACTCATAGGATTAAAGCAACTTGAATTAAGCAGAGAAGTGCTATTGGCGTATACCTTTGAAGGTAAAGAAAAAATTCTATAGGAAGGTCATTAGACTCGCTATGTTATATGGGATGGAGTGTTGAGTAACCAAATAAAAAA
Source organism: Sambucus nigra (assembly GCA_949130495.1). Taxonomy (NCBI): domain Eukaryota; kingdom Viridiplantae; phylum Streptophyta; class Magnoliopsida; order Dipsacales; family Adoxaceae; genus Sambucus; species Sambucus nigra. Next base: position 167,014,713 of record OX422210.1, on the reverse strand, counting down.
TGTGCAGAAAATGAGCGTGACAAAGATGTGAATGTTAAGACGGAGTTGTGGTAAGAACTCGAAAGTATAAATTCAAAATAAACAAATTGGTGAAACAATAAAAGTAGCTCTTATAAAAGATAAATCGAGAGAATCTTCTTAGATGATTTGGACATATCAAACGTAAACCAATGGATGTCTCCGTAAAGAAGAGTGATTTAATTAGTATTGGTGGTAACACAGGGGGTAGAGGGCGGCTTAAATTGATTTGGTGGGATACTGTAAAAAAAGACATGATATCATGTGGTTCAATCGAAAATATTGCGCTGAATATAGTAGAATGAAAAATAGGATTCATGTAATAATTGGAAAAAAAGTTTTGTTTGAGTTGAGAAAAATTTCAAATAGATATTTTGAACTTATGTGACATGGAAACCTTTTGAAAAATGTCTATATGAAGATAGTCTAAATTGCATGCATGTGAAACCTTTTTTTTATTCAGATGAACAACCCAATATTATGTGTGGATTCCTACACAATATTGTGCAGTGGCCTGACTTGAAGTCGCATAATATTTGAGTTAAAATTTATTGGCTTCAAGTCGCATAATATTTGAGTTAAAATTTATTGACCCTGGTGGTAATATTCACTTATGATTTTGGAACATTACTAATATATAAAACAATAGCTACTTGGCGGTAATATTCACTTATGATTTTGGAACATTATTAATATATTCTAAGAGGGTAGTTTAGATAAGATGGAGGCGTAACCCCTTTTGAGTACGGTAATGATAAGTTAATTAGTCAAAACCTTGGATTAATTATAGGACATGCACACACAAACTCAATGAAGATGAACTCAGTTTAAACTCACAAATCTCTCATGTATAACTCAGAAGGTAATAATGAACTTAGAAGTAACTTCGCTAGAGGGAGAGAGAAGTAAGCACCCTAGATACACCTTGGCAGGCATCCGAACACACCAACCACCCTCAAGAATCTCCGTTAAGTATTAAAAGCTTCGTAATAAATGACAATGGTGGGTGAGTAAACTCTCTCTGGTTTGCAATAACTCTCTCTGATGTATATTCTCTCTAGTAATAACTTCTGAACTCTCAGAAAAGATCATCCTTCCTCAAAGGTGGTTGGGGTCCTTAAATAGCCCCCCACATCACCCCGAGGCAACTCAGTCATCAATGCTTGTGAAAGACCTCCCTCATACTTTATGTCATAAAAATTGAATACCTGATGCACTAGTTGTCTCCACGTCATAAACATTAAATGCCAAGACATGCCTTTTACCTAACCACTGTATGTCAGGGGGCTGTTGTCGCAGAGGTGGCTCACCAACTGCCTGATAGCCCCAAATACCACGGTGGTTTACTCAAGTGCATGTCTGACATTGTTTAGCTGGCTAGTGACATCACCTACAGTAGATGTGACATTAAGTAGAGGATTGTTTGGTTCACAACTCAATGCCCGATGGAACTCCATGCTGCTCCGCCCGAGGTTCCACGGTCAGGGTTCTTTAGTGTTTTACCAGGTGTATCTAAGATGGTCAGGACAAGTCCCAACGGTGCCTCAGTTCTCAATCCTCCAAACCAAGTCCCTCTAGTGTTCCCACAACGAGGTCATTCGATAGAGCGTGAAAGCTCTCCCAGGCCTTGCCAAGCCTGATCTCTCGTGAGTACCATTTGATCTCACACTAAAAATCATTATTATTCTCGTTACATCATTACAACCGTTATAGCTCATAGTTAATATAAACAAAAATACAATATGACTGACACAACAAGCTAAAATATAAGTTGCCACGCTTGAGCTACCTCGGTGCCTTAATCCCCAGAACACTGTTGCTAATGGGGGGATTATCCATGATCTCAGGATTACCTTAAAGCCCCCTCTACATTTGCCCCTTCGTGGAGATATTTGTTATTTGAACAAGAAATGTCTGCACGAAAACTTCTCAATCCGATGAACCTTCTCCGTGTGTAAAAATTCTGGCCTTCTTTCCTTCGTTAGAACCGCAGCGTTATAATCTCCAGAAAAAAGTAAAATTCTCCCCGATGTACCTGAGCCGAAGCGCCACGACTTATTGAAGCTTTGACGAAAGGACATCTCCACTTTTTTCTTATACTGAGCTTCAACCGTTCTAGCTTTTTATTATTTGAAATTCTCCCGAAAGGCCTGCTAACCTTCTCAAATACTCGTTTTGATTCCGGGTAAGTGAAATTCTCCCTTGTAATGCTTCGTTGTGTTTGAAAAAGCAGAAATTCTCCCCGATGCAGCCAGTCACCATTTAAACAACGTTTGGATTTGTGGCAAGGGGACATCGTAGCTTTTTTGAACCGTTGGGACATCTTTTTCGCTGGGAGTTATTAGATATGTCTGACAAAAATTATGGCACCAAAACTCAAACTTGCTAAAGAAAAAAACTCCTTCTATTCCCCACGCGTCGCTTCGTAAATGATGCGACGCTGTCTTTTCAGCTGTCAAAACACTTCCCGAAGTGCCACGTGTTCATTTGAAATGATTATAGGCGTCCGTGCACGTGCGATGGCGGGAAACTCAAAAGTCAGGTTTAAAAGGCTTCAAACGTCTTTTTTATTTCAAAACCCTTCTCTTTCCTTCATCTTTTTCAAGCTCCCGTCTTCTTTAGAGAGAGAGAACTGTGTGTGAACCTCCATTGTTGTCCAATTCTTTACTCAGTCTCTTCCATTTCTCATCTTTTGCGCCACCACTTGTGGTTGTGCTCCTCCCTCCTTGTTCATAGCCCTTCTTACTCAGCTATACCATTCATCGCCACTCTATTATGTCTTCTTCAAGTACTTCTAAGGTTTCCACCACCACCACCACCACTCAACCAGGCTCCCCCTTTGCCACTGCTGGCGCTGCTGCTGCCCTGAATGCTGCTCGTCAAGAGAAACTACGCTTCTATCGCCGGGTGCCCATCTTTGACGAAGATGATAAATTTTCTGATGCATGCAAGACTTGCCATTTCTCATCCATGTTCGACTCCTTACTGTTGGGTGATGACGAAATGAATTCATCAAAGTGGGTCTATCTTCCACCGGAGGGGACTCTGAATTTTCGTCTAGACCGTGGTGACTTTCCCTATTCTCAGATTGACTTCGAAGCACCCGGGGGGTTGCCAGCCCATTTCAGTTTTTGGCATATACATATGCAGAGTTATCACGCTACTACTCTTGCAAAGGTTGGGCTTCATCGAGCTTACTGGTTTGGGGAGTTCACCCTCTCTAAGCATAATGCGGCGCTCCAAGTGCTAGTTTCCAGATGGAACATCACAACTCACACGTTCTTTGCTGCGTGGGGAGAGTTCACTATTACGTTGGAGGACGTCTGCGAGCTCTTGGGGTTTGAGCCAATGGGCGAGTTCACATATCACGATGAGGCCCTGGATGCCGAACAGGCTGCTAATCGAGCTGAGCTGGATCGAATCTTTCGCAGTTGCACTGGTTCCTCGAACAAAGCCACATTTACTCCCCTCATCAACTATTTTTTCGAAGCTCCGACCCCGAAGGATATCAATGCTGTAACGGGCCGAGGTAGAGGTACATCCCTGGAACTACCGGCCTATATACTTGTGTTGATTTCACGCTTCTTCCTGACTGGGAAACCCAACGATCAGCCCAGGAGGGACCTTATAAACATTTCCATTCGTTTGGCCAGAGGTTTCAATCTTCCTCTGGGTGCCATTGCCCTGGGGTCCCTCTATACCTGGTTGGATCGAACCCACATCAACATGGCACGATCACTGGGCCGTTATAACTTGGCCAATTTTTCCAACACCATCATTTTGACTGGCTTTCTTTACACCCGTTTTCCTGCCATCGCAGCTAAGTCTATTCCTCTGCCTGTGGGCGGTATCAAGCCCTCAAGCCTCCTATGTTTTCATAAAAAACAAAGTCAAAAGGAGATAATGAAAGTTTTTGATGTTTTAGACTCCTTTGTGACGAGGCCATACAGTGAGCCTATATTTGCCCCTATTTGGGATTTCTTTCCTTTCTGTAGCCACAACGGTCAAGTTCATTCCAGTTGTAGAAGATCCCTCGCAAGCCGTGGTGCTTCTATTTACCCCCGGGTTTCTTCCTTCCTATACTGAATAAGGGTAAACCTCAGAGCCCTACAACCCTGATAGATGTAGCAGGCAATTCGGGTTTGATCAGGGGGCCCCTTGACCTGTGTTTCAACACAACCACCCAAAGGCCACTTTCGCTGAAGCCTGCACCTTCTATACTGCAACCGCGGTGCTTGGTGTGACGTCCACCATCGATGGTCGTGTCACCCTTCCTAGTGCCACTAGGAAGGGAGACGTATCCACCTCTTTTGCCACCAAGTTACATTTGGGGTAGTTGGGAATGATCCGTGAGTACATTCAGTCCCCCCCCTCAATATTCCCCAGTCCTTTCTTTCTCTTCTTCTGAACTGGGTCTTAGGGGGAACTCCGTGCTTGGAGTTGAGTTTCCCTTGAGTAAAACTATTAAAGAATCTCTCCAGGAGATACCCCCTTATTTCCCAATAATCCCAAATGCCGCCACGAAACCCAAGGCTGTTGCAGATCCCAAACAAACTTCCCCTTCGACCGAAGCTGCAATGGGAGAAGGGCCTTCTCAGCCACCTGCTAAGAAGGCCAAGAAATCCATGTCCTCGAAGTCTAAGCCCCAATTTCAAGCACAAACTCATTGCCTCCGTTCCCCCTCCCATGTCTCCATAGGTAGCTGAAGAGCTGAGGAGGCAGGTGCAAGCTGAGGTCGAAAGAATAAATGCTGAGTTTCAATGGCGCGCTATCGTCATTCCTCCTTCGGCTGGTTTTCCTATGATCATGGTTGATCCGACTGAGCCATCGGTAAAGAGGAGAAAAAGATCGAGGGTACCTGAAGGTGGTAATGCAACGAGCTCCAGGAAGAAAATGCTGGGTACCAAGTCCCCAAAGAAACGGGCACCCGAGAAACCTCCCTCCCCAGCTCTTTCTGCTGCTGCCTCCTCGCCACCTTCACCAGTGTTTATATCTTCTCGTTCTCCCTCTGGATCTGAGGTATGTGTGCATTCATTTTTGTTCTTATTCCCCTATTTTTAAGGCGAGTTGCATCTGCTTATTTCTTAATAATAAAATGTTCTTGTGCAGGGAGTTAAAGAAAGGCCCGGTCCTCCCAGTTCCCCCATAAGCCGTTTTTTTTGTGTGTGTGTGTGTGTGGGGGGGGGGATTATGGTATCTCTCCAGCAGACACTACCCTTCCCCGTTCCCCCCTGATAAGTCTTACTTACTCTAGCCGTTCATCCTCCCAACGGGCTAGAGATGCTGCTGCGGGGGCTACTACCGTTGAATCTACTGAGGCGATGAGTCCACCCTCAGCTTCTTCTGAATTAGAACCTTAGCCCGAGGCTCTTCTGCCCCTTGTTCTAGTTGCAGAATGTTCCCCGGAGGTAACATGCTATCTATTACCTGTTAGGTCTGGTAACATTTCTCTACTCCACCCCTTTTCTTTCTGTGTAATATGCTGAACCTTGACATATTGGGGTGCCCCAGGTTGAGATGGCATCTTTGGTAGCCAACATCCTTCTTCCCCCTGTACTAACGAGATCTCTGACTGCAATTCCCCTCTTTAGTGCCATAATGGGGGTAAGTAACGTTTATAAGTATTTCTCTCTTTTTGAGTACTAATTTGTCATTTCTAACACTTAGCTTTATTGCTGCAGCTTTCTCCAAGTCTCTCTCCACCCTTTGCTCTTAGTGGCCTTTTCCTTTCCAAGGCCCAGGTTGATGCAGCTATCTCACGTGGTGATTCTTCAGTGCCTGCCCATGCTGGGGCATCGCTTGGAGATTCCTCTTGTTCTTTCGGCGAGACTCCCTCATTATCCCTGCTACCTTTTGTTGGCGAGGGAGCTTTGGCTACCGTTGAGGCTTCTTCAGCTAGGGTCCCCGTTGAGGCTTCTGAGGCAATGAGCCTGCCTCTAACGGTTTCTGCCCCGATGGCCTCCACGGTGGCTCCCGCTCTCGCCCTTGCTATGACTGAGGTATTTCGCTAATTTCTCTGCATTCTTGTTGAATAAATTGCCGCAAACTCCACCTATAAGTGTGACTTAACAACGAAAATGCTTGTTAAGATTTTTAATAAACTCCACCTATATCGGTAACTTAACAATGAAAACACTTGTTAAGATTTTTTTATAAAATCCACCTATATTGGTGACTTAACAACGAAACACTTGTTAAGATTTTTTCATAAAATCCACCTATATTGGTGACTTAACAACGAAAACACTTGTTAAGATTTTTCATCAACTCCACCTATATCGGTGACTTAACAACGAAAACACTTGTTAAGATTTTTTCCTAAACTCCACCTATATCGGTGACTTAACAACGAAAACACTTGTTAAGTTTTTTTTTCATCAACTCCACCTATATCAGTGACTTAACAACGAAAAAACTTATTAAGGTTTTTTCATCAACTCCACCTATATCGGTGACTTTTAAGATTTTTTCATAAACTCCACCTATATCGGTGACTTAACAATGAAAACACTTGTTAAGGTTTTTTTCATGAACTCCTTATTTCCTTTAACTGTTTTCAGTTTGCTCAGGAGGATTCTCCACCAGTTCCTTCGCCCATTGCCTCACCCCATCGGGAACTTATCATTTCAGAAGATTCTAGCTATAATGATCAAGGTTCTATGATCGGTGCTGCTGCGAAGAGCGAATTTGACTGTGAGCTTCCTCTGCCCGACCTAGCTCCTCATGCCTTCTACCTGATGGTGCTTCAGCCTTCTCCTCATATGACTGCCAACCATCGTCTGGTCATTGAATAACTTGTAAATCATCACCCTGAGACGTTTACAGTGGATTGCATGCGTTCAAACATCTCCGTTATGAGTTACAGGCTTCAGGATACCGTCGTTGCTGGAATTGTCAACACTCCGACCTCAAACGTTACCAGACCCCTCCTTAACCAATTTCTGGGTTATCTGAGGGAGTTGGGTCGTGACGGGTTCCATTTTAACTGGCTTATCACGAATTTAAAGACCTTAAAAAGCCACCAACTGGACAACCAGAGGGAACTGTTGATAAATTGGCCGAGGAAGCTAAATTGGCCGAGTTAGCACCTCTTCTAGAAGCTGTTGATAAAGAGGTGGAGGACATCGAAGGAGCTTTGCGTCTGGTGAAGCTGAAATGAGAGAAACTCCTGATCGAGCGAACACAAGCGCAAACAAGGTTGGAGGTCTCTATCAATGCTTAACGGTCTTGCTAAGTAGCTTCTTCGGGCCTCCCTGGAGATTTTTTCTCTTCTCCAGATCTGTGGTTCCTCTTAGGCGAATGAACTTGTATATATATTTTTTCTTTTCTTCTCATGTAATTCTTTGGCAATAACTCCCAATTTTGTAATGCCTCAAAGTTTATGAATGGAAAAAGATATTTATTTTCTCATGCCATTTCTTTGTGTTACAACTGTTTACATAGATTGTGAAGTGTGAAGTTCTGTAATTCTTTCATCTCTACTTGAGTTCATTACAAAAAGAACTTGTGTATTCATAGCAACAACCACCTACATCAGTGGTCCAAACATAATTGCCTACACATGATAGACTTTTAGCCATTTGTTGTTAATATTGAATGGTTTATCTTCTTCCATCCTAGAAATTAAGCAATAACCTGATTCATGAGCTTCTTTTACAATGAAAGGTCCTCCCCAATTTGCTGTAAACTTGGGTAGAGGAAGCCCCCTGATGTGTTTCACTACTGACAAGGTCTCCCTCCATGAACTTCCTTGGCCTTACTAAGTTATCATATTCCCTAGAGAGCTGTTTCGTATACATTTTAAAGTGTTTCATCGCATTATCTCTATGTTCATCCAACGCTTCCAACTGCATATGTCTATTCTGAGGGATCATGCTACTTCGCAAAGCATATCGAGCAGAGGGAACTTCTAACTCCACTGGGAGAATCGCCTCAGCCCCATAAATAAGAGATAACGGTGTATACCCTGTGGGCTTCCTCTTAGTTGTTCGATAGGCCCATAATATGGTTGGTATCTTGTCGTCCCACGATCCTGGGAAATCCTCCATTATTTTAGCCAAGATATTAACCAAACTTTTATTAGTTGCTTTGGTTAGACCGTTTCCCTTTGGGCATGCCACCATCGAAGTGTGATGGACAATGGAGTATTTGTTTGTGAGCATCGTTACTTCGGAATTGACGAAAGGGGTTCCATTATCTGAAACGATAACCTTTGGGATCCCAAAATAGCAAATGATGTATTCTCTGATGAAGTTGCTCACCACCCCTGCTGTTGCCCTTCTCAGTGGTATCGCTTCAGCCCACTTTGTGAATCACTCCGTTTCTACTAGTATCCATATCTGCCCCCTCGAAGAAGGGTGTATTTCCCTTACTAGGTCGAACGTCGAAGTGTGAAAAGGATAGGGCATTGCTAGGGAGTGTAGGTACACCGATGGGGCATGGATCATATTTCCATGAAGTTGGCAAGCCATGCACCTCCGAACGAACTCAACATAATCTTTCTCCATCGTTGGCCAATAATATCCCAAAGTCATCAATTAGTCATATAACTTGGCCCCTCCTATGTGAGCTGGATTGTGCGCCTGTTTAAGGACCTCAGCTGCTTCTTCCTTCGTGATGCAACGCAAAGGCCTGTTGAAGTTTACCCTTTGATAAAGTTACCCCTCCTGAACGTAGAATCTCGGGGCCCTTCGCCGGAGTCCCATCGCATTAATTTTCTTTATCGGGACAACTCCATCTTTAATGAAGTCGATATAGGGCTATCTCCAGTCAGCCTCCATAAAATGACATTCAGCTGCCTCGAAGAATAACTGGCATTTGTCGCATTTTTGTTGTAGCTCTGCCGCGTCCTATTTTATTCTTGGCAAAAAATACCCCTCTCTTTGCATTCTTCGGTAGAGGGGTATCTCAGTTGTCTCACAATGCTCTTAATGTATTTTCTTCAATCTTCGCTCTGCCTCTTCTGGACCAATGCACCTCAACAACCACCCTCCTGTGTTCCTAAATTAAAGGTTCCCCTGGTTCGTAAAGTATTGGGCTAATTCCCTCAACCCCATCGCCCCTTCTCCCGATTCTAATTGCCTTTTAATCTCTCCCCTCCAGTCTTCGTCCTTTTCTATTGGTAAAATTAACTGTACTATCAAAGGAGCTATTCTTTATTGGATCACGACAGTAGTTGTATCGTTCCTCATGACCATCTTCTGGGCAATGGTGGTATACGCGTCTGGGTGACGATTCATTATTTTGGGCTGTCTCTTAATCTTGGTCTGATGGAACTGGCAGATGAGCCTCTGAATGATTATCCTGTATGGTGCCAGGCTCATGTGTTTCAATGCGTACTCTCCATTCACTTGCTGAACCACCAAGTTTGAATCCCCTTTGATGCAAAGTGAACGAATCCCCCTTCGAAGAGCCTCTCATAATCCCAACACTAATGCTTCATATTCTGCCTCGTTGTTTGAACAAGGGAAATCTAATTTATAGGAAAGGAAAATCTCCTCCATTCCTTTTGAGAGAATAACCCCTGCTCCTCCTTTCTTTTTAGCCGAAGATCCATCGAACTGCATTGTCCATTCTTCATCCATTGCGCCTAGGTGGTTGGCCTGCAAATCGTCTCCTGGAATACTTTCTTTGGATGGCTCAAACGTTCTCGAGGGGAAAATTACCAATAAATCAGCGTACGCCTGGCTTTTGATCGCGCGAGGAACCACACACTTTAAGTCATACTCGGATAGGATGAGGAACTACCAAGATGCTCTACCAATCAATATCGTTCTTGCTAGCAAATACTTAAAAGGATCACATCTAGTCACAATATGAATTGTAAAATACAACATATAATGTCTAAGTTTTTGCGCTATAAATACTAAGGCTAAATAATGCCTTTCCAAGCTACTATATTTGACTTCTGGTCCATGGATAATCCTGCTGAGGTAGTAGACAGACCATTTTTGCCATCGATCTCCTGTGCCAGCAAAGCTTCCACAGATATCGCAGTGGATGTGAGATACATCTGCAACGATATTCCTGCCTTTGGGGGAACCATGGTTTGTGGTGAAACGAGCAATTTCTTCAGTCCGTCGAGAAAAACCTGGTGAATCTCCTCCCACTTGAATTTTATGTTCTTTCGTAACAGCTGCATCAATGGGTGTGTTATTTCGGCAAATCTAGGCACAAATCTCCTAAGGTAAGAGACTTTACCGAGGAAACTCTTTAGCTCCTTCGCCGTTCTTAGGCATGGCATTTCTAAGATCGCCCGCTATTTGTCCTGGTCCATCTGCACCCCTTGTCGATTTATCACACAGCCTAGGAATTTCCCACTTGTCACTCCAAAAATACACTTTATTGGGTTCATCTTCAATGTATACTTCCTGCAATGGGAAAACACTTTCCTCAAATTGCTCAGATGAGACTTCTCCTTCCTCTATTTGATGACCAAATCATCCACATAAAATTCCATAAATTTATGAAAGAAGTCATGAAAAATGATCATCATTGTTCTTTGGTAAGTCTCCCCAGCATACTTGAGTCCAAACGGTATCACCTTGTACATGAAGTTGCCCAATGGAGTTCTGAACGCTATTTTCTCTGCATTTACGGGGTCCATCTTGATCTGGTCATACCTATATACCCATCCATGGAGCTATACATCTCATGACCAGCCGTTGCATCTATCAGGCTATCGATGGAGGGCAGAGGGAACTCATCTTTATGACAAGTCCTATTCAAATCTCTGAAATCCACACAGATCCTTATTTAATTTTGGTCTTTCTTTCCCACTGGGACAATGCTAGATAGCCAGAGTGGGTGCTGTATCGGTATGATGAACCCTGCCATGAGTAAGCGTTGAACCTATTCCTTGATCTTTAAATCTAGCACAAGATTGTATGTTCTCGTTGATTGTTTCACTGGAATGGTTGAAGGCATTACGTTCAACTTGTGGCAGCTCACTTCCTCATCCAGCCCTTCCATCTTCGTATATTTCCACGTAAAAATATTTATAAATTCCCGAATCAACTCAACCAAGGTCTTTCGCTTCTCTTCACTGAGATCATTCGAGATGAAAATGGGCCTTGAGTCCTCCTCTTCTCTCTCCAGGTTCAGCTGCTCCAGCTCTTGTGCCTGCGATTTCGATCGATCCGCCATGTAATCTGGTTCCTTGGCGACTTCCTCTACAAATTCCTGTATGCTGGAGTTGTCTATCACCATACATTGTCCCCGTTGATCCACCATAAAACATTCATATATCGGGTCAACCTCATCATCAATTTCCTCGACCGCCCGTTCACACCATTATAATCGATATACCACTTTTCCTTCTTCGGTAATGACCTTACATTATCTGCTAGTAACGGTAATTGCCTTCCTCTTCTTCTCTCTAGAAGCCTCGGCCACTCTTTTTCCTGAGAATTAGCTCAGCACGCTTTGTCATTGGACCTCATGTTCCATCGGATCCACTCTGGGCCTCATCCTGTCTTTGAGCTGCTTCGAGATGTTTTGGGGCCGAGGGACCACCTGGTGAGCTTCTTCGATCATCACTCTTGCGCTGCTTGTAACCTCTTTACCCTGCTCGTTCAAGGGCCCCATCCTTTCTCTGATCGAGGGAACCCATTCTCCCTCCATTCTTCTCGTTAGGACGCGGACATCCTCCTCCAATTCAGTGTAAAACGCCGCATCAACCAAGTGAGCTTCCTCGACAGCGAAGGGCCTCTTCGTAGTCCTAATGGTCACCTTCGTTCCCTTGATATTCACTTTAGCACATTGGTGGTACGTTGAAGGAACTAGCCCTTGGTTGTGCATCCATACCCTTCCTATTAGAAGATGGTAGGAAGTTACACTCTTTATTACGTGGAACTTGACGTGGGAACTCAGATTTCCCATTACAATCCCAACATTAACGTACCCAATGGATTTGGAAGACTGGTTATCATACCCCGAAATCACCAAAGGCATGGGGACCAACCTTTCTTATGGAATATTGGCTGCGTGGAAAAAGTTGATTGGCATGATATTGATGGAAGCTCCCCCATCCATAAGATTCCTTGCAAAGCTAACTCCGTTGACGCTGGTGATCACATATAATAGCCTGTTATGAGGGAGCCTTACAGCCCTATCTGCATCGTTAAAGGTTACTTCTGACAGAAACCTTCTCACCAACCTTACCATGGGTCCCTTCCATCTCAGCGAAAGGAATGCGTTCTTCCTCGCAATATCAAGTATTGCCTGGGTTATCTCCAACCTACTTTCCTTCGGTATCCCCACTTAGTCGAAGAACCAGGTGAACTTTGGGGATTTTGAAACTGCACAGTATTCTAGGACTGGGTCTCCTTCTTCACCTTCAACGCTGTATATTTCCTCCACATCTTTGGCACTTGCCTCATCATAAGCTAGTACTACATTAGCCATTCCCTTCGTACAATATTTCAGAACTTCTTCAAACTCCTCCTGCTTCGACGTTGGCCCTCTTTCTTCTCTTTATGCCTCTTCATCATAGGCCAGTACCAGATTAGCTCCATGTGCTGGGAGTGGGTTGTTGTTAATGTTCTGCGGAGGGATTTGCAACGTCCCTGCCTTTACGTACTTGTCGATGATTCCCTTCAGCGTGAAATAACTCTCTGTTGGGTGTTGGATCTTCCGATGGACCTGGAAATACTTGGGATCCGCCCTCGTTGATGCATCGGGTTCCCCAATGGGAATGCCCTTTGGTTCATAGACCGTTCCTCCTTGGACCATCGCGTTGTAACAACTGACAGCTTCCTCCACTGTACAAGGTAATGGTGGTGAGTCCTCCCTGTCTCTTCCAAACTTCCTCTTATTGTCTTTCTTCGGTGCCTCACCCCAATCTCCTCCCTCGGCGTACCCTACCCGTGGGGGCTGAGACCTCCCCCCCCACAGGTTGTATCGGTTGCCTAAACATCATGAGCACCACCACCAGATTTGGTTGTACCACCAAGGAGATATTTCTTGCCGCTTTTAAGAACGCCGAAAAAGTCCCCTCGTGCTTTTCATTAATGAGATGGCAGATGTACTCAGGAAACAGTCCTTCCGCACATATCTGTAATAACTTGGACTCTTTGGACTCCTCCCTCACGTCGAGGGATCTTTCCCCTAAACCTTCGGACGTAGGCCACCACTTCTTCCCTGGGTCGTTGCTTCTCCCTCCCTAGTTGGGTCAAAGTAAACTCATCCTCTGTCAGAAAGAACTTCTGGACGAACAAAACATGCATCTCTTCCCACGTAGAAACGCTTTTGGGAGCCAAATGAGAATACTAGGTATATGCTTTATCGGTTAAGGATTTAGAGAACCCCCTCAACCTGAGCTTCTTATTATTACAATGTGCCCCCAAGTGTTCAATGAAGCGCTTAATGTGCTCCTTCGAGTTCCCACCTTTCCCAATGTATTTTTTAAAAATAGGAGAAATATAGTATTTTGGATAGGTCTCATCGTTGTATTCTTGGGGATAAGGTGTTCGAAAGTCATCATAGACCGAAGCTACTTCGCCAGCAGATTGCGAGGAGGCTTGCATGAACTTCAGCATCTCCTTTCTCATTTCCTCCATGGGTGATGCTACTGGGGCAACCACCAACGGGACCATGGGCTGAGTGCCCGTTGCAGCTGGAGCAGTCGTCATAGTTGGGGCCGTTGATACTGCTGATGTTCCCAATGCTGGGTTCACAACAGAGGGTATGCTCGCTGTTACCGTTATCGTTACACCTGCACTTGGTGGGGCCGTTGGGGCTGCCCCTGGTGTTACGAAGGAATTGGCTTCAAATCCTCTCAACACCGTTGAAGCTACCAGAGTTTGCAAAAACTCATAAAACTTACTCATGAGGAATGCCACCTGAGTGGGTCCCAACCCTGCACTCGTGGAAACTTATGTCACCCCTGGAACGCCTGTCGTTGCTTGAACCAGAGGTAACTCTATTCGAGTACCCCATTCCTTAGAGCCTCCAGTTCTCTCGCAGCTTGTTCTTCATTGTGTTGAATGTCATCAAAGTTGAGCCTTCGATTAACGTTATCTTGCGCCATACTCCTTATTTAGAAGAATGCCTCCCCAGAGTCACCAAATGTAAGAGGGTAGTTTAGATAAGATGGAGACGTAACCCTTTTTGAGTACGGTAATGATAAGTTAATTAGCCAAAAACTTGGATTAATCATAGGACATGCACACACAAACTCAATGAAGATGAACTCAGTTTAAACTCACAAATCTCTCATGTATAACTCAGAAGGTAGTAATGAACTTAGAAGTAACTTTTCTAGAGGGAGAGAGAAGTAAGTACCCTAGATACACCTTGACAGGCATCCGAACACACCAACCACCCTCAAGAATCTCCGTCAAGTATTAAAAGCTTCGTAATAAATGACAATGGTGGGTGAGTAAACTCTCTCTGGTTTGTAATAACTCTCTCCGATGTATATTCTCTCTATTAATAACTTCTGAACTCTCAGAAAATATCATCCTTCCTCAAAGGTGGTTGGGGTCCTTAAATAGCCCTCCACACCACTTCCGAGGCAACTCAGTCATCAATGCCTGTGAAAGACCTCCCTCATACTTTATGTCACAAATATTAAATACCTGATGCACTAGTTGTCTCAATGTCATAAACATTAAATGCCAAGACATGCCTTTTGCCTAACCACTATATGTCAGGGGGTTGTTATCGCAGAGGTGGCTCACCAACTGCCTGACAGCCCCAAATACCACAGTGGTTTACTCAAATGCATGTATGACATTGTTTAGCTGGCTAGTGACATCACCTACAGTAGATGTAACATTAAGTAGAGGGCTATTTGGTTCACAACTCAATGCCCGATGGAACTCCAAGCTGCTCCGCCCGAGGTTCCACAGTCAGGGTTCTTCGGTGTTTTACCAAGTGTATCTAAGATGGTCAGAACAAGCCCCAACGGTGCCTCAGTTCTCAATTCTCCAAACCATGTCCTTCTAGAGTTCCCACAACGAGGTCATTCGATAGAACATGAAAGCTCTTCCAGGCCCTACCAAGCCTGGTCTCTCGCGAATACCATTTGATCTCACACTAAAACTCATTATTATTCCCGTTACATCATTACAACCGTTATATCTCATAGTCAATATAAACAAAAATACAATATGACTGACACAACAAGCTAAAATACAAGTTGCCACGCTAAGCTGCCTCACTGAGCAACCACGCTTGAGCTACCTCGGTGACTTAATCCCCAAAACACTGTTGCTAATAGGGGGATTATCCATGATCTCAGGATTACCTTCAAGTCCCCTCTACATATATAAAACAGTAGTTACTGTTGTCCCTTATTGATGTGAATTAACGAAGGAATAATATTGTCATTTTTTGAGTAAATTACTTATTTGATCCTTAACGTATAACGATTCTTTGAAAATGATCCATGGACTATCAAAAATGTCAAGTAAGCCCTTAATCTGACAAAACATATTTAAGAAAGTCTTTCCGTTAGTTTTACTCGTGAACTTGGATGGAAAATTTCAAGGGTAAATAAATAATTTGAATAAAAAGTACATTTATTTTAAAAAAAACTTTACCCGAACTAACCTCTCTCTTTCTCTCAGTGAACCCCAACCATACGTACAAAAATCATTCAATCATGACATTACCACCCACACCTGATACCACCAACACCATAACCACCCAACACCACCAAACCGTAAGAAAAATTTCAAATCCATCAAATCACAACAACCAACTGTCAAACTACCATCTCCCAAGCTCCACTGGAAGCCACTACACATTAGAAACAACACCACTAATACCCATCTTGCACCCGAGCTTAAAGAGAGAGAGAGAAAGAGGGATGGGACCTATTAGTGAATTAGTTTGTACAAATGAATACCGCCGAAGATCTTTTCTCTGCCGCTAGATCACCCAGATGTGGTCAACGGCAATGCTTGGCGCTGGAAAGTAATTTGATTGTTGTTCCAAGCGAGGAATACCAGAACCCAAAATGGGTCCTGATTTGGGTTAAATTCCATAAAGGGCTTTGTAGGTGGGATGATGGGATGGGTTTTCCCTAGAAGGTGTGGGTGGGTGGGGGTAGGCGCAGAAGAGGGAGGTTTGCAGGTGGGGTGGGGTTTTGCAGAGAGAGAGAAAGAAGGGTTAGTTGGGGTAAAGTTTTATTTATTTTTAAATAAATGTATTTCTTGATTCAAATTCTTATAGACCCTTAAAATTTTCATGTGCCACGCCCGTGGAAAATTTCCATCCAAGTTAACGTTTAAAACAAACGAAAGGACTTTCTTAAATTGGGTCGGTTAGTTTGAGGGCTTACTAAATACTTTTGGTAGTTCAGGGATCATTTTGAAACAATCAATTATAGTTTAAGGGCCAAATGAGTTATTTACTCTTTATATATATATATATATATATATATATATATATATATATATATATATATATATATATTTGTTGCCAATTCATATCATTTTGCCATTGTTTTTTAATTAGTAATTAGTAAAGATAGTGAGGGCCAATTTATTACTTTTGTGAATAAGAATGTGCTAGACCACACGATATCTTGGTGGGGACCATCCTATAGTGATGTCTCCCATGACATCACATTCTAGATCCTTTATAAAGACTATAAATATTGCACACCCCTTAGGGGAAAATCATTCAGTAAATAGATGTTTGAGCGTTATCTATTATATTTTTTTTAGTGCTATTAATACTTTTTATATCAATCGGTATCAGAGCCTAGTCAGTTCACCCTCTTGAGAAGTCTCTTGGTTCCATCATGGGCAAACTTAAGTCATGCACAAATTTAGCCCCGGGGAAACCCATCCATCTCAACAGTGTTGGCTCATGGCTCCACCAATGGCCATTTTCCTCCTCCAGCCCCTGGAACCACTGAGTGCCACCCTCCACCACCCATGCTTGCCGAGATGACCGAACAAAAGACCCCCTCCACCATCGCAAGGCAACTTCCATCCAATTCCCACCCTTTGTAAGGTAGCAATTCCTAAACCCCTCATCATCACGAGGGCAAATAGTCCATGGTGGATCCAAACCCTACCCTCCCTTCCTTGCGACCTCCAGGTGACCTAAACCCTTACCATCTAAACCCTACATCTACTCCCAATCCCCACGAAGTAGGCCATACCTCTTCAACCCAAACCATAGTCTAAAAAATCTCCAGACCCCCCCCCCCCCATTTGACCCCCACACCGCCCATGACCGCTACCGGATCAACCCCACACCGATGATGTACTTTTGGTTTCCGACAACCCCTGGTCAAGCTACCGAGGGTTCCATTGGACGTCCAACACATATTAATCCACTTGATGTTTATAGGGGCTACAAAAAATATGTTCAAGAATGGCTACAAGAAACGCTTACTCTTCATACCCCAATTCAGTTTGGGAGGTTCATCGGAGGGGAAAACTTGCCTCCGACGCACATGTTCTTGTATGGGGTGGCCATCGACCGATTCCTGACGAGTGACATTCATATTTATCTCCATTTGAGTAATGAGCTCAATGGTAACCCTGGGGAGGAGGAGGAAGATGACGTGATGCAACATGAGTTATTGATCGCGCATGTTATCCCGCTTGAGCTCGATACTGATGGTGTTTCCCTCTGAATTCGAGGACAAGCTCTTTTTAGTTGGGGGACAGTGACGTAAATCAAGGAGGGCATAATTATCACTATTCTCTACCTTTGTTGTCCTTTCGTGTTATTTTCCCTTTGTTGTTTTATTAGGAATTAATGGAGACATTGAGTGCCAATTTAGTATGTTCATAAATAAGAATGTGCTAGACCATGTGATATTTTAGTGAGGACATTCCTATAGTGATGTCACCCATGACATCATATATATACTAAGCATTCTTTTAGGAGCAAGTAATTGGGATTTCTATATCTTTCATTGGCATGTAAATTTTTTCATGAAAATTAGTTGTTTTGACCCATATTTTGCCTTTGCAATATCTTGATTGTGAATAATTTATGTAAGAACAACACTCATCCACATAACGTGTGTTCCATCTCAAACCTCATTTTTAGTAAAAAATATTTTTTATACACTCACCAAAGAATTGGTTTCCATAAAAAATAGAAAAAATAAGCACAAAAACTCATATAGTTTTTCACGCATTTTTCAACTTCTCATTCAAATCAATTAATTTCCACGCACACCTTGAGTCTACGAATATTGTGCATCTCTCATCGGGCAAATCATCTAATAAATAGATATTTTGAAAGTTGTCTTTTGTATTTGAGTCCTATTGAGACCGTTTACATCACCTATATTTTAAGGCCTCAACTAATTAAGAACCAAGGTGGCAGTAATCTTCTCATGATAAAATGTTAACAAATTTAAACTCTTGAGACCCTTCATAGGTTAAGTGAGTTATGAGTTCATGGGTCACACTTTCACTGGTAGCTTTCTGCAACCATGTAATGAGATACCCTGCCCAACTTGAACTGAATAGTCTCAATCATGTAAAACATTTTTCACGTGGAAAACAAATATGCAAATAAAAATAAAGAAACAGTTTGTTTTGAGAACTTGCTTGTCAAAACTTAAAGCATCCCCCATGTCGTTCCTTAAAGAGGTTTGGGGACTGACACGATAAAACTTATTGAGTTTGTGGGGGAGATCGCTTGACGGGACAAACTCTCAGACGTGTGAGGGAGAGAATCTGAAATATAAATAGATTCATACATAATTAGAAGATAAAAAGGAAATCCAATTTATTGAAACGCCATGGCCCATGCCAAAGCAAAAGGCTCTAATATCCATAGTTTATGTATGGTGTGCCACCTTATACACTTGCGTTTTGCAGTTATTGTAAGCTTCAACTTATAGAGGATTTAGTAATGTAAGAACAACTTTAGTCTTTAAGCTTCTCTCTTGTAAGAAAATCTTGAGTCATCTACTATGGATGCTACATGGAAAAAGGAAAATGTTATTAGTGCTTTAGGCCTTGAAGCTAAACTCAGTTAGCTCTTGCACATATGGGAAAAGGAGTATAGCAAAACAAAACATTTCATCTTCTTTATTTCCAACCTCGTACCCCGTTTTCTAAACTATACCAGGGGAAGGGTGGCTGTGGATTTTGCGGTCTTCTTATTAATAAAGCATTGATTTTGTTAATCAGTTTTAATGGATATAAAACAATTTTTATTACAAGTTATGAAAAATTAGGTAAAATCAAGAATCAATAACAGACCTCAGAACAGATGGTTTGGTTTGATTCCATAATTTTGGTTCTGTTTCTGTTTCTGATTTAAACTCAGAGAATATTGATTCTGGTTTTATCGCAGCTAGCCATGAATGCCACTTAAAGTTTGCTAACTAGCGAGAAATTTTACAGATCCAAGTGATGAAAACTTGAGCTGTATCTGTATATGTCAGCCTGCTAAATGTATTAATTATTTTGAGCGTATTTTTCGGGAGACCAAAGGGCAACTAAAGTTTTGTCGTACTTAAATTGTAATGCTTTAATTAACATGTTTCAAAAGTATAGGAAAATTTTATTGAAATTTGAGTGCAAGAAGGAACTAGAAACTAGTGCTTGGAATTGGTGAATATTGGTTGGGCGGTGGTGAGGTGCATGATTGCTGTTGGAGACTAGAAAATACACGGTTATTATCCATGGTTGTCAATTATAGAATGGAAAATGATATCTGTAACAAGTGTTTACACCAAGAGTAGTTTTATAGAGCCTGAACTTTTGACTTAATTTTGGCCGACACACTGACGTGTCGGCCTGCTATTGGTTGATTTTGAGGTCCCGTTGGCGCGGACCCCACAAATCAACCAATAGTAAGCCGACACGTCAATTTGTCGATAAAAATTCGGTCAAAATTTCGGGCAAAATAGAATTTTTGTTACACCAAAAGTGGCTTATTAAGTGTATTAAACTGTTGTACTTATAGTATTGTACAACAATTTAATGCACTTGGTAAACCATTTTGGTGTAAAAATTTGGTACGTATATCATTGACCTTATAGAATAGCAAGTAATTAAATGCTGCTTATTACCATTTTAACATAAGTTTGGATCAATTAATGTATACTCCCCAATATAAATACATATTTTGTAAAAAAGACACTTATTTTTAATTTAATTCATTTAGTTTATCAAAACACTCATTTACCAAATATTCTCTTAGTTTTAAAGGTCCATGCTAGCGCCCCCACCCAACCCTCGCCGGAGCTCCGGTGACCCCCACCGGAGTTACGACAGCGTCGACAAAGCTCCGACAACGGAGTGGGGGATAAAGGGGTGGAGGAAGGGAGGTGGGTAAATAGTTTTTTTTATATTCTTGTTTTGAATGTTTTTATGTGGTGAAGAATTTTTGAAATAAAATAAAAGGTACAAACTAAACGTTTATTAAAAAATTGTTTGAAAGAGTATTCCTCGTTTGATCCTAAAAATTAACACCATGCTGAGTGTAACTTTCCTTTCTTTCTTTTATGGTTGCCCTTCCATCAGTAAGCTTGACATAATTATTTAATTTTTAAAAATCTTCTGCTGATAAAACTGTAAATTTAAGCCAAAAATAAAATAAAAATGAAGATAGAGGCTTTGGGAAGTTGAGTGCGACTTTTTGAAGTGGAGATAGAATATAATAGAAATAGTCACATTTGAGTGGTAATTGATTTTCTATGTGGGATGGAAAGATAGTGATGGAAAAGCCTAAGACTTTCTTCTTGCAACTTCTTTCAAACATTGTTTTGTACAATAAATGTGTATATATAGACAAAGAAATCTAACATGAGATTTGGGTCCAACCTGATTAGACAAAGCAAGCAAAACCCAACAAAGAAATTATGTAGGCCTTCTCTTTTCCCCTCCCTGGATTGGACAAAAGCTAATTTTATCCGAAATACATAGTGCACTCCCACCCAATTATTTCCCTTTTTCCGTCTATCAATATTTGAATCTATCTTTTCTTTTTTTCTTAAGTGTATGTTAAGTATTTATGCTTATCTCAAGGCCTACTTTTGAGAAAGAGTAGTGGTATGATTACAAAGTAATTTTATAAAATCTTTATAAAAAATAGTACTATTAATGCTCTAACGGAATTTCATATCATAAGATAATATTTAATAAATAGATGAGAGAATAAATGAAATACATATCAAAATTTATAAAGACTTTTATACTCGTATCATTATTATTTGAGAAATGATAATTGCTAATAATTCATAAAGTCATTCAGTATAGTAGAGGGACAGCACCATGCGAGTATATTAGGGACCCTTAACATCAGCTTCACCATTTACTTGTCGGCCACTTGTCGCGTCCCCACCGGTCACTGCATTACTAAAAACTACTTGTCTTATTGACAAGTGGAAAAAACTTATTGGCTTCTGGTTTGAGATTCATTTTTCCCATGTGGGTGCCATATCTTGACCTGTTTGCTTCTAGTGAACCAACAGAGAGACAAAGGTGTCTTTGAAGGCCTAGCCCTAGAGTTTTGTACTTGTCAAAAACCTTATTGGTATTTTTGCCATGTTGTTCAAGGCTTAACCCTAGAGTATTTCTTTGTACTTGTGAACTTTTGGGGTATGACTTCTGTACAGTTATAAAATCACTCTACATGGCAGAGTTAGAGCTCAACTGTTTGTTTGAACATATAATGTTGAGAATAGCTCATATTTTGAAAACAAATTTTGATTCTGGTGATATTGTTTTTTTAAAACAATCCTGTTATTTGACTTAATATAATCCAATTATATTACAACAAAAGAGACAGATTTGCAAAACTATACCATACAAGGTAATTAAATAATTCTAGAGGTGTCCATTTATTATTATTATTATTATTATTATTATTATTATTATTATTAAAGTGGCTATTTTGGAGTGGGGGTGGGGGAGGGCGGCGTCAACTAAAAAGAAATTGGAAATGAGAGACAATATGAGTTTCATACCCTGTACACTGGTTACAACAATTTACTAAACTTGCTCACTTATAGAGCGAATTATTTAGATCATAGCAAGTATGACACTCTAATGCTAAGAAGGTCATCCCAAACAGACATTTTATGCTTATATAGAGAATACCTCCCGTATCCATGCTCTTAATTTGATATTAAATAATGGAGGCAGGTTCCTGTGCACACTAAGTTTGCACATTAAGTTTGCATATTACCTTTTATATATAGTAAAAAAAATATTTTTGAGTTGATTTTTTTTGTGTTATATTTAAACATTTCAAGGAATCCATATAAAAAAAATCAGCTCAAAAAAACTTTTTTTGCTATTTTTAAAAAATCGGTCAAACTTTCACAGTTTTACGCCCTTTAAAAACTGCGAAAGTTTGACCGATTTTTTAAAAATAGCAAAAAAAATTTTTTTGAGCTAATTTTTTTTATGTGAGTCCGTTGAAATGTTATAATATCATATAAAAAAATTGGTGTGCGCCAGCACTAAGTTTGCACACTTTTAAAAGGTAATGTGCAAACTTAGTGTGCAAACTTAGTGTGCATAGGAGCCTGCCTCTTAAATAATGATAGACTTATCGGTACTTAGTATTGGGTTAGTATTGGACACTCTTTATATGCTTGTATTATGTTAACGTGTGGGTCCCGTACTAAGTACCGATAGGTGTAGCATTATTCTTTGATATTTAATGATGTACCTTAATACTATGTTTAAATCATATTTGTTAATATTATATTTGTGTTGTGCTTCACTATGTAGCAGATGCAATTTGTTGACAAGTTGCTATACGTCAGCTTGTGGGAGTTATTGATGTTTTGTAGATTCAGTTTGTAATTTATTGGAATTTGTTTGACAAGATTTAACAAACGGTGCACTACCGATTTTTTTTTTTTAATTTCAAACACTAATTAAAATCAAAGGCGAACACTTCATTTATTTTAAAAGAAATTATTGATTGTAATTTAGATGATGCCTTTATGATGACATTATATAGGATTTTGCTTTTGCTTGTGCAAAAGGGGAAAAGTGAGGTGTGAAATTAGTTTGGAATCGAATGGAAGAGTTACAAAATTATACTTGGTGGATGAGAAACATTGTCAAAAAGAGCACTATGAAGTTTTAGCCTTTTATAATTTGTTAAGAATAAATTTATGTGTACTCTTGTTTAGTACTCTCATTGATACCCTTTAATAAGACAAGGCAGTAATAGCTGATACTTATTATTGTGGGTCATTGATACCCTCTAATAAGACAAGGCAGCAAGAGCTGATACTTATTATTGTGGGTCCCGTCAGGACAATAAGTACAAGTTTTTGTTGCTTTATCTTATTAAAATGTACCAAATAAGAGTACCAAATAAGAGTACATGTAGTATTACTCATTTGTTAAAGGTTATATGAGATGTTAAATGGATACTTGTCTCACATAACATCTCGAGAGGATGGTTAGGATTATGTTTTAGTTCTATTACTTGTCCATTAGGAAAAAAGTAGACTCCGCAGATAATCTGCAAAACACTACCATACTCGAAGAATTGGTTTTACAGCTACGAAGAGAAACTAAAAATAATGCATAATGTTATTTTTTTCCTTTAAAATTATAATTTCTCATTATTTTTTTTACTTAGAGTTTCTAATTAATGATATTTTTTTATGGGTAAGAGGAGGGTTGGCCTCGAGTTTTAAAGGACTCCATAACAAAAACATAAATAACTTTTTCTAAAAGTGCAAAAACTAAAATGACCTTTTTAAAGTCTAAAACCTTAAAAATCTTTTTACAATTGGAACCTTTCAATTATTGGGCCCATTGTATATGTTGAGTTTTTTTTCCCTTTTATTTGTTGAATTATAATTAGCAAAGTACTTTTTGGGCACTCACAAACAAAATTTAAAAACTAAAGGAATTTTGACAAATTTTAAACACTTAAGTCCACTAATTTTCTTCATATAGAAGTTCACGCTAGTGGCATAACAAGTGGACCTAACAGTAAATTGTCCTTAAATGTTTAAAAATGATCAACAAGGGACCTAATTGTAAACTGCCCAATTATAATTATGATGGGTGATGTTGAATTCGACATAAATAGTACTTCTCACTTTGATTTGGAATTCGGTTAAATTTAAATTTATTTCAACTAAGTTGAAGTATAATATACACTTATAAAAGGAGAGATCTAAGGAATTGAGCACACAATTGAGTTGGTTTCTTTAAAATTTTTATGTGATTTAGATAATTACCAAATGGTTTGATTTAGATAATTACCAAATGGGTTGTTGAAAGATATTGGTGAGACTTGAGAGTAGACTTGTCAATACGCCGTGTTGAGTCGTGTTTGTATCGTTTTTTATTGTATTCGGGTCTTATTGGGTTCATGTCTAAACGGGTGACTTTTTATCATGTAAAAAAATCATACCCAAACTCGACCCGTTATGTTAATATGTCGTGTCGTGTTCATTCGTTAATACCCATTAAGATAATGAATTATTTTGAATTGTATACAAGTTGATATATTATCTCATTTTTGAACCCAAGCAGACCCATTAATTAATTGACATTAGTAAATCTCTCATTTTTGTAAAATTCATTATGATTAAATTAACATTATGCTACATAAATTATTTATAAGTGGTAAGAGTATATCTTATTTACTTAAATTAATGGGTCATGGCGGGTCCTTATCGGGTATTAACGGGTGAAGGGGGGTCAACACTAACCCGACTCGTTAACTATCGTGTCTTATCAGGTTGGCACTGATATGACCCGAACCCATTAAGTGCGCCAACACCTTTTCAGCCAATTATTTAAGTAAATCGTCACTGTTTGAGGCACGTTTGATTTGACATGTGTTAGTTATGGTATGACATCACACATATCTTTTATGGAAATATACTATTTGGCGTCAAAACTCTGTGTCTGAGAAATAAGTAAAGCCAAGGTTGCTCGAGTAATGTTCATTTGGGCTAGTTTGCTTGTATGGTTACTCGAGAAATGCTCTTTCGGGCTAAGCTGGGTGTTTTACCTTGTGTCTCTAAAATGGTTAAGTCATGCCTTAACGATGCTTTGCTCTTTATCCTCCAAATCAATTCCCTTAAAGGTTTCCCAAAAGAATTTTCTCGATAGATTATAAAAGCTCTCCCAGGTCCTACCAGATGTAGTCCATCGCTACTACCGAGTAATCTCAATAATATTATAATACAAAGCATAATTATAACAATTTAGACAAAATACATGGTGGATCATCTATCTTCTTCTAGAAGGTTTCATTGATCTTATATTAAACTCCACTTTATCCTGATATTCATTTATCTTTTAATGAGGAGGTTTATCTCTTAAGTGAGGAGGATTATCTTTAAGCCACTCCTAGATTCCCCCCCCCCCCCCCCCCATAAAGAAATTTGTTGGGTAAACAAGAAGTTTCTGTTCGAAAAATCTTAAATCGACATATCATAATTCAAAGCAACTTCAACCGACACATCTCAAATTAAAACATCTTATTTTCGCTCACGTCAGCAAAATCTTTTACATATCTCTAACATTAAATGCTCGAGTCCCATCACCTACTAACTCTGTTATTTTTTGACATGTTGCGCCTTGGGGTGAACTCTAAACTGCATTGATTCACACAATCATCATTTTGCCCCTAGTTTTTAAATTATACCTGGGATAATGAACCGTCGAGAAGCCTCAACGGGTGTTTTTTCCAACCCTTTAAATAGCTTTTCGTCTCTTCACTTAAAACCTTCCTAACATTTCTTTCATTAGAGAGTTAAGAGATCTTAGAGAGAGAAAGTGTTTTTATTGCTTTAATCTTGCCTGGAAATCCTATTTGAACTCATTTTCACCAGTCATTTTCTGTCGGCATCATTTTTATACCACTTTCAGTGCATTTCCACCACTAGATAAACCTCCCCTGAAATCATTATGGACTATTTAAGAAAGACTGGGAAGAGCTCCGATAAGTTTGTAGCATCAGAAATGGCAAAGCACGAGGCTCTATATGACTCTCATCATCGTGCTATGTTCTTTGGGGATGATGATGAATTTTGGACTCAGGCCAAAGTGTTTTCTCTAACTATTAAAGGGAATGATGGGCCTTTGTTAATGGGCGAGGAATCCCACGACAACACTTAGGGGGGTTGTAATTCTTCCTTTGGCGTGTTAGGATTTAGGTTGGATCATGAGGACTTACCATATTCCAATGTTGATTTTGAAGTAGCATTAGTTTTCCCATATGGTTTTATAGCTTGGCCAAGCTACATCTACCCAAAAGATGAAAATACATTTATCAAGTTTGGTCTGGACCGTGTTTCCCTCTAGTCTGGAGACTTTACCTTTTTATAAAACAACCCCGCTATTTAACTGTTAATATCTAGATAGAATGTGATTTCTCACATTTTTGTGGCATCTTGAGGTGAATTTACCATTAAATTAGATGATATGTGTGCGTTAATGGGTTTGGAGTATTGTGGTGCCCTTCTATATAATAACACATCTAGATGAAACTGATGCTAAGGAAACAACCGAGCTGGATAGTTCCTGAGTGTCTTGGTGATTATACCAAGGCCACTTTTGGCCAATTCATCAAGTAATTTTACAAGACATTTGTAAAGCTCACCAAAGAATAAAAGGAATATGGTGTTTTATACAACACCTCCAGGCCCAAGCCATGGTAAAACTGTAGAGTTAGCAATTTACATCCTGAGCCCACTTTCTCGTTTCTTTCTTATTGGCTATATAAAACTATATTTGACATGAAACGCTCTGTTGGATGTCATGATGTATCTAGTTTTTCAAACACTATCCTTCTGATGGGGTTCCTCTATGTTAGGTTCCCTGCTTTTCCCCCAAAAGAACAACTAATTATCCTCATCCACCTCAAGCGTCCATATATAATGCACTGAAATAAGAAGAATAACAAGAATGAATATTTGACATTGATTGATGACTATAACTCTTTTATTATCGTCCTTATTATGGGGAGACTAATGCTTAAACTTGGGATTTCTTTAAAGACGAAGCTTATATAGTGCAAATCCTTTTAGGGGAATAGGTTGTTAAGGATGATCCATATTTATATGTGGTTCTTCTAATCACACCAAGCCGTCTTCCTACATTTATAGAGTCGTTTGTCGAGAATGAGGCCTACAACCCTAATTGTTGTGCTAGGAAAATTGGTTATAATCTAGGCATCCCCCAACCAATTTGTAGCAGTATTAAAATCGATGAGTCTTTTTATTCTTAATGCCTTGATTTTACTTGTTGCAATGTGGTGGTTTTGTGCATTGAAAGTCATGTTCGATTTGTTATTCTTGAGATCAAGAGGGTGGGTAACATTTCCTTGGGATGGTTATGCCATTATTGGCCCATGTAACTCAAAATTTTTAGGGATTTTATTAAAACAGAGCCTAGGTATCCTATGGTGGAATGATATGGGACCTTGGAGCTTGGTCTGAAAAATAGCTCCACTGCTAGCATGGAGTTTGAGTTGAGTACAACAAATAAGACGCTTTTAAAAGAGTTTCCTCCTTTGGACACAACTGGCAAGGTTCCTCAAGAGATCAAAAAGAAAGGTGACACTACATGAGAGATTAAGAGAAAAGCTTCACTGGTTGCAGGTTCTTCAAAAGGGGAAACTACACTAAAGTCCTAAAAAGGTTAAAGGACATAAAAGGTTCCTCTTAACTTAGTGATATTGCTCCAAAATCTATTCCCCCACCAAAACCAATTCTTACAGCTAAGGAATTAGATATAGTGTTTGATGTTCTTTCTAGAATGAAATTTACACTTGTCATTACAGATGATTCTTTGGCCGGTTATTAGATACTTCACCCCATTAATAAATTTATTTGTACCCAGGTTGGTTAGAGAAAGGTTGCTCGTGTGAATCAAGTGGGAAAGTGATTCCAACCGATGTTTCTCATCAACACAAAATAAGGCTGGTGAAAAAGCATATTGGAAAGTGCATGGTTTCAACTCCCACACCATCAGCTTCTTCATAGAAAACTCTGAAAGACAATCCAAATAATGATGTGGTGGATGTTTCCACCCTAGTTGGTCAATCTGTGCCTCCTTGTAAGACTGAAAAGGTAATCATTTTATTTCCTTATTTGTTAGAATTTTTCTAAGTGTTAAGCCATTTTTGTTACGTTTTAACACTGTTGTTCTTTCTCTTTGGTGCCTCTCCCCAAACATGGAAGTTGTTTCTTATTTATACAACTCTCCGCTTATAAGAGGTTCCTTGAGTCCAATTGTTAAATAATACATCCTTCTAATTTGTCCATTTCCCCCCATCTTCAATAACTAGGAGAGCTTCTTCGAGGCATGCCCCTTCTGGATGTGCTTCATCTGTGGCAAGAAAAATACGAATAAAGGAAGAGGCTCTGGGGGACTCAAGTGGAACCATAGAAGCGATAACTCCAATTATTCCCCTAATTCCATCTGAGTCACCTTCGGTTAGGACTTGAGGTGATTACTTTTTATTTTCCATCTTTATAATTCTCAACACTTTGTTTACATTGTTTTATGTAGGGTAGTGAAGATATTCTTTGCCTTGATTCCTTTGTGGATATGCTGGCCCTTATAAAGCTTATCAATGAGGAGATCCTTTTTTGTAGCTTTGTTAGTCTAGTTATAAATTTGGACTTTCCAGTGGTGATACTAACATTTGTGGTGCCTCTGGATGCTTTTGTTCACATTCGTACAACTAATGTTGAGGTAGTTGCTTTGCAAAATAAATTTATCTATCTTTTTTCTCTTATTTATATTTATTCCGATCTTTCTTTTTATGTGGTATTTGAGTATGTCATTAATGAAGAAAGAGAGAAAACAACTCCTTCTGTTGAGGTTTATCTACCCTCAGTGGATGATGATCCTTTTTCAGTGGAAGTTGGTTCTTGATGCGACTTAAAAAGTGTCTAAAGTGCGTGCTTGTATAGGCTCAAGTGAAAGCCTGTTGCTCAAGTAATAACCCGATAAGACGGGGTTGAATTCTCAGGGAAATAGGACATGGAACGTGACGACGATAGGTAAGAGGGTTAACCCTAAACTGAATCAGAAAAAAGAAACAAAAAGATGATTAAAGTGGGATTATATCTACCGACTAAATGCAAGTTAGTTAAACTAATTATGAAACTAAACATGCAAGAGTAAGCTAATTATGGTTTATGAAGTACGAATGGGAAAAGTAGGCTAGAATGCAATCCCCCGACCCTAGTACGTTTACTGCAAAAATTAAATAATTGATTGAATTCAGTCTTTATTATTCTCAAGCATTACATATATGAGGGTACTAGCCCGCACCATACATAATCAAAAGTAAGAATAAAGAGGTGTCGTAGTAGCTACACGCGCATTGCACTCTTAAGCATCCCGATTATCTAGGGAAAACGAGATCAAAAATCCTACAACGGTTGTGATCACCACACAACACGATTCGATCATTTACGTAATTCAGGGAACTAATTTTTCACATATGCAAACCACATCGGGTTAGGTCCATGCATCCCAACCCCTAAATGTCTAGCCTAGCATGATGCAATTAACAAAAACTAGGATTTTTACGGTGCATGCAACTGAACTCATAATGAAATTACTTCTATATAAGAATAAATATGTAATATCTACTGGGAATAAATAAATCATGAAAGAATTATTGAAATCAAACAATATAGAAGAGAAAGCAATCAACTTTACTGCAAAAATTATAATTGAGAATTAACAACTGTAATTTGTGAGCTTCTAGGGTTCTTCTCTACTTTCTCTCTCTAAAACTATGTAAAAAAGAAGCTCTCCCATGTTTGGGAATCATTTTGAATAAATAATCTATGAAATTACAAGAGTTTTAGCCATGCAAGACTCTAGCTGGAAAATTGGATAATTACAAAATTCAATTTTCGGACCGGTCCGACCTAATATTTCAGTTCGATCCAGTGTATACCAGATCAATTCGTTTTCTTTTTATATCGGATTAGTCCGCTTCACAAAGGTTAGATAATAAGTTTCAAGGGTCGGACCGGTTCATTTTTGATGTAATTCATATCGATTCGCTTCACCAAACTTAGACAGTGGACTTCAAGGGTCCGAACCGATTCATTTATGATGTAATCTGGATCGGTACAGGTCCTTGGATCAATTTCTCTTTATTTTCTCATCAATTTCTTATGATTATCTCTCATCTTTCAAGGCTCATAACTTTTTCTTCGAGACTTATATTTGGACGCCATTTCTTCTTACGTTCTTGTAGACTCGAGGTCTTGAACTTTCATTTTGGGTCCTCGTCCGAATTCTAGATGAAAATTACTCTTTTGGCCTTTTGACTTTTCTTATTTTCTTTTCTTCCAATTTCTTTCTTTCTCCCATGCATTAAATACCTACAAAATTTATGAAAAATACACAATACTTGGGGTATTTATTAGAAGATGTTAGTATCACAGATATGAGATAAATCAATGCATTTTACATTGTTCGAGATGATAATAGCGTATAAATTAAAGGGATAAATCAAGAGAATTTATGCCTAATCAGTCCTCCTCCACTGGAGCCTATTATTTTGGATCTTGAGGATGCTCCAGCGGCTCAAGCTCAAACTCAACCCAGGGATATGGACATTCCCCCACCTTTGGAAAATGTTGTAGATGTTGATGAGGTAAAATTCTACATTTATCTTTTTGTGAAACCTCGTTAGTTCTCATAATGTATTTTTTTTGTGTATGAATGATTTTTCTTATTTTTATGCCTTGCTTGGATATAACTTAGTGAAAAAACTCACTCGCACGGTGATTTACTCTCTATTATTGAGTAATGTTCATAAGAAATTCAATTTTGCCACCTGCTTTAGGATGGTTTTTTCTAAACATACACCTGCTTGCGTGTGTTTTTTCCGAAAAAAATATAAATGCGTTGTGCCCAAAATCTGTCATCCAAAGATTAATAGGCTCGTGGCATGGAGGTCCACATAAGCATATGGATATGTACTCAAGTTCCAGTAGAAGACCTCGGCCTTTAAGAAAGGTCACAACATGTACCCTTACAGGAGGTGAAATATACCAGTCAGCACATCCTTTACCTTTGAATGCCACGACCCGATACCTCACCAGGTCACAAAATGCACACCTTAGGATGGCCATTCACCATAGGCCGTGGAGTCTTACATACCAATCCTGGATTTCCAACTGTCCAACTTCTAGAAGGATTCCTTCTCATCAATACTTATCAACAATGCACGTGAGGTCCTAACCATGTAATATAAAAGGTTCTCACCCCCTTATTTGGGAAGGAATGAATGGGTAGTAAAGATCTGCACCATTCTCTTCAACATCTCTCTACACCTGAGACTTCACGCCAATTACTTGCTCCGGTTTCCACTGATCATTTAGCCGCGGTCTCATAGCAGATTAAACTATAGGACATGACCTTTGCTATACATCACATCTTTCTTTATGTATTCATGACTTCCTCTCTCCTCTTATAGTCTTGTAAGGTCCAAATCATGTACTATATGTATGAATCTAATGAGAAGAAGGCACACAGTGGACGTAGGTTTGTTTAAATGACCGAACCACTCTAAATCTTTTGTTATTCTCTTATTATCTATATTTTATCCTCTTTTATACTCTGGTCTACTGAGTATAGCTTTGATGACATACTTTTCACCAGTAGTAACATTTTTAGGCAATAATTAATTTGTGTTGTCTGTGGAAAACACAGTGTTCTACCGAGTTTCTCATAAATCGGGTCGATTGTGCCTTGTTTCATCCATATGGGTCTCTAGATTTACATCTTATGGGACTTTCTCTCTTTACTTTGTAAAATGACAGAGTTTCAGCTAGGGTTGTAATTTTCGATCCTTTACAATTTTGAGGATGACCTCTATATATAGTGCTTGGAGGGTGTCATGTACCCCCCAAGCATGCAATGTACATGTGCACGAATATCCAACCAATGTGAGGATGATATCTGGATGATCTCAACTAAATAATGATGACCTCAATATTCCCTCACGTGGAGAGAGTGATTTAGTTATAACAGATTTGTCTATGTGTTCCAAGTCATTTATGTGCATGTAGATTCTCGGTTATCTTTGATTGATACTAACCACAGCTTGGACGAGTACGAGGTTGGTGAGGTACGATCCTGCCTTGGCTGGGGTAATATGATGACCTTGGCTTGGGGTGTCAGCCGAGGTTAGATATTTGGAACGTCGACCAGGGTCGATGTTGCCTTGGCATTTGATGCTGAGCCTGCAAGGCTTCGGTGGGTCTAGGTGAAACTTGTAATGTCGACCAAAGCCGATGATGATGGGATTGTTCATTGGGCCTAAGAGGCTTTTCTGACTCTCGCGTGGCGCTTGCAACGTCGGCTATGGCCAACCTTAAGTGTAGTTGATCCAACGAATCATGTAGACCTCGGCTGTTGCCTAAATAAGGGGTTATTAGAAACGTCGACTGTAGCCGACCTTATGCTGGACGAGATTACTGATCGTCAGTCTTGAGCACTTGTTACCTCGGTCATTCTTCAAGATGAGGTTGGTGCCTCTGAGCTGGCGGGTACACTTTGGGCATATCAATCATCCCTAGCACTTAGTTAGCTATTTAAATAGGTGACAAAGGGGTATGTGAGTCCGAGGTTGAATTTCATTGTGCCAGTCTCTCCTTGACAAGTGTCAACTTCTGAAGAAGGTAACGTGACTGATAAGTGCAATAGTGCTGATTTCTTTTTGGGTTTTCAAGGCAATAATGGGCCTTGGAATTTGTGCCAGCATGATTTTGGGGTTTAAATCCTCTTTCCCTCTCTTTCTTCTTCATTTCTCTTACTTTTTCCTGCCTGAGTTTTTTGTATTCTCTCTCTCATTGCGAGCTTAATCAAGGCTGTCTTGTGGATTTCCTCTATCAATCCTCTCATTATTCATCTCGTCTTTTAGCAGGTATTGCCTATTGCCTTTTCTTTGCCATTTTCAGCCTTATTTTTCCATTTCTTGTATTTTCCGGTGACTCTTTGAGTTTTTCGGTGGCTCTTTGAGTTTTTCGGTGGCTCTTATTCTTGACTGTTCTTGGTTTGAACTTGACAAAACCAAGTTTTGATACTTAGTTTAGCTTGTGCCCAGTTGTTTATTTGTGGTTTAGAGTCTCAAGTGTAGGGTCGTCCTTCTATGCTCAGACCTCTTTATCAACTTCTAGAGGATTTCCCCTCTCTTAGAGAGAAGATCTTTACAAAAATTAGGTAGATAGAGCTAGCCTGAAGGAAAGCTCGTAGGGCTGAGGCCTTCCGCTCAGACTAATCTTTCCTCCACCTCTGAATGTGATATACCCTGAGCCAGCTGAGCCTGCTGAGCCAACAGAGGATCCAATTGACCCTCATACAATGCCTGAGTCTGAGTCGTCTACCTCAGACCCTATATCTGTAGATTCATTTCAGGAGGCTATGGACTTGTCTATTAGGCAAGATCAGGTCCCTGATCAGGACGAGGTCCAAAGTTGTGCCTCATCCCACAATGGCGCTATCACCTCATAGACTTCTTCTAACGTCGAGATTGTGGGGACGAGTGTGGCTATTCCCCCACCCATCGATGCCATCCCTCTATCGGACGCCACCGGGGCTGTGTTAGCTCAGAGATTTATCGATGGTATTCCTACACCTGCCCAGGCCGATGTTTCCAGGGATGAGGATGATAGTCATGAAAGCGATGTTGATACCTCGGAGGTTGCCGAGATAGAGAGTACTGTTACTGAGTACAACCTCTTAGCCTTTAGGCACCTCTATTCCATAGGTCCTTCCATCAAACTTAGGAGACCTCAGAGAGATGAGAGGGAATTTGGTGGACGAGATGGGGATATTTGTGTGTATGAGTAGATGTTTAAGTTAGGATTACGTCTCCCCATCCATCCAACAATCAGGGCCATATTATCTCATATTAACCTGGCCCCTTCACAATTATCCCCCAATGCTTGGAGGGTGATAATTGGGGCTATCATCTTTTAGATGGCAGTCCACCACTCAAACCTTCCGGTCAGGGTCTTCACAGGGTGCTACGTCCCCTCCTCTGCTAGAAATCACATCAGCTATTACCACTTCCTAGCTCAGAAGTCTGCGAAGAAGATGTTGATGGTTACCCAAACTTCCAATCATAACTAGAAACCATGGTATTTCTTCATCTCTGGGGCATGGGAATTTGGTACTTGTGTCACCTCTTATTCATTGGAGTCGAGGACCCCTCTGAGATGGGAAAAATTGTCATTAGCTGCTAAAACAGACCCTGGGCTAAGCCAGGATAACCTATAGAAGGTTAAAGATCTTTAAGAGCAGGGGGAGAATGGTTTTCTAGTCAAGTATGAGCATCTGATGACCCCTTACTACCTTTCTGAGACTGGTCTGAGGGGGAGTCCTTTAGCCGAGCTTCGTAAGTGCTTATTTTGCAAAATTATACCTCTGATTTTTTAATGTCTCTGATTTGCTAACTCAGACATATTTTTTGCAGATCAACCAGAAGGCATCTCAAACGACTTGTGGGAGATGTCTGCACCAAGCCTTGTAAAGTTGGTGAGGAAAGCTGGGTTCAATGCAGTTCCTCCTCCTCCACCTCCTAACCAGAACGTCGACACCTCTAAGGCTGACGCTACAAGGAAGAGGAAATCAACCACTACCGGCTCAGAGGACCAGAGACATAGTAAAGCCCAAAAGGGAGATCGTTCCATCCCCATTTCGTCTGATGATGCACTGGATGCTCGTCTAGAGTAGTTGAAGATCAGTGACAGCCTGATAGGTCATGGTATGAAGGCAATGGATGCCATCGGCTCTGTAATGACCGATGCTGACAAGCGTTTCTTACGCTCCCTTGATGCCCCCCTTTTGGTCGAGTTTAGTCTTCACAGGTCTATCCAGGCAAAAAATTTTGCTTCTTGATTCCAAGTCTAACATCAGATTTAATTGGATTAAGGTTTGCATTCATACATCTTACTTTGTTTTGCAGGGTATTCTGTCTGTGCACCAATTTGTTGACTGGACCCTTAGGAAGCTACCCCTTATTGAGAAGGGAAAAGAGGCCCAGAAGGTGCTAGCTTCTTTAACTGCAGAGATTGAAAATCTGAAGGTAGCTTTGGAGGAGTCTGAGAATAAGGTAAAGCAGAGGGACAGGGACATTGCTAAGCTCCAGAAGGACCACACCTCTGCCCTGAAGGCCAAGGATGACGTTCTTCAACAAAAGGTTGATGGTGCTGTGAAATCTTCCCTTGAGGATGCCTCTGAGAAGATTTTGGCTGACTACAAGGTCTCAAACCAGTTTATAAGCTTCGGCTTTGAATACCTTGAAAGAGGTGTTAAAGCTACTGGTAAATGGGCGGCCTTCCAAGAAAAAGAGTCAGGGAGCTTGACAACCTCCAACTTTATTGGTCTCGGCTATGATAACCCTCAGTGTGCTCAGGACTTGCAAGAGGTTGAGGAGGAGGGAGAAGGTTCTCCACCTGTAGAGACTGCACCACTGGAAGCTGCAGAGACTGAGGATGTCAACCCTCAAGATGATGGGGTCGAGGTTACCAATGTCGGCCAAGAGGACACTCTTGTTGCTGCAGACCCTTAGACTTTAATTTTTGAAGCTTTACACTTGTAATTTTTTGCTTCTCATCTATAATTTTATTTGATAACATTTGTAACTCTGACTACTATGTTATACCATCCTCAGAGGATTTTGTTTCTTTTTATGAATGCTCTCTTGAATGTTGCCTTTAAAGTTATACAATGCTGCTCTTGTTAAGGTCTGAATATACAATATAATGACGTCTATACCTCATAAACTTCAATAAGCTAACCATGTTTAAAGGTCTGAGGTCATCAAATTATGACATTTACCTCATAAATTTTACCAAATTAATGATGTTTAAGGTCTGAGATTATCAAATTATGATGTATCACCTCATAAATTTCATCAAATTAATGATGTTTAAGGTACGAGGTAATCAAATTATGATATTTACCCTCAAACGTTTCACTAAATTAATGATGTTTTAAGGTCTGAGGCCATCGAACTATGATGTTTACCCTCAGACCTTTCACCAAATGAATGATGTTTTAATGTCTGAGGTCATCGGACTATGATGTTTACCCTCAGACCTGTCACCAAATGAACGATGTTTTAAGGTCTCAGGTTATCAAATTATGATGTTACCTCATAAATTTCACCAAATTAATGATGTTAAGGTCTGAGATCATCAAATTATGATGTATCACCTCATAAATTTCACCAAATGAATGATGTTTTAAGGTCTGAGGTCATCAAATTATGATGTATCACCTCATAAATTTCAACAAATTAATGATGTTTAAGGTCTGAGGTCATCGAATTATGATATTTACCCTCAGACCTTTCACCAAATGAATGATGTTTTAAGGTCTAAGGTCATCAAATTATGATGTTACCTTATAAATTTCACCAAATTAATGATGTTTAAGGTTCGAGGCTATCGAACTATGATGTTTACCCTCATACCTTTCACTAAATGAATGATGTTTTAAGGTCTGAGGTCATCAAATTATGATGTTACCTCATAAATTTCACCAAATTAATGATGTTTAAGGTCCGAGGTCATCAAATTATGATGTTTACCCCATAAACTTCACCAAATTAATGATGTTTAAGGTCTGAGGTCATCAAATTATGATGTTTACCCTCAGACCTTTCACCAAATTAATGATGTTTAAGGTCTGAGGTCATCAAATTATGATGTTTATCCTCAGACCTTTCACCAAATTAATGATGTTTTAAGGTCTGAGGCCATCGAACTATGATGTTTACCCCATAAATTTCACCAAATTAA
Organism: Sambucus nigra; assembly: GCA_949130495.1. Classification (NCBI taxonomy): domain Eukaryota; kingdom Viridiplantae; phylum Streptophyta; class Magnoliopsida; order Dipsacales; family Adoxaceae; genus Sambucus; species Sambucus nigra. Next base: position 166,977,974 of record OX422210.1, on the reverse strand, counting down.
TGATGTTTAAGGTCTGAGGTCATCAAATTATGATGTTTGCCCTCAGACCTTTCACCAAATTAATGATGTTTAAGGTCTGAGGTCATCAAATTATGATTAATCAGCTCATAAATTTCACCAAATTAATGATGTTTAAGGTCTGAGGTCATCAAATTATGATGTTTACCCTCAGACCTTTCGCCAAATTAATGATGTTTTAAGGTCTGAGGTCATCGAACTATGATGTATACCCTCAGACCTTTCACCAAATGAATGATGTTTTAAGGTGTGAGGTCATCAAATTATGATGTATCACCTCATAAATTTATTATTGAAGCAAAACAAAGTATTGACACAAGAACTGATCTTTTCATTAACATTCTCTTCATAAGATGACGTATGTATTACAAGAAAACAACTATAACATCATATGTAATATTTCTTTAGGTGATCAGCATTCCATGGATTGGAGAAAAGTTCCCCTTTGAGATTTTCTAACCGGTATGTGCCGGGTACAACCTCATCGACTACTTTGTAAGGACCATGCCAGTTTGGCTGGAGCTTATTTGCCTTCTGCAATATCTTCTTCAGCACCAGGTTTCCCATAGCTATAGGTCTTGATTTTACGCTCTGATTATAGAACTTTGCTATTCTCTGCTGGTAAGTTGCCTGTTTGACCTCAGCATCTTCTCTTCTCTCCTTAACCAAATCTAGGTCGAGTCTTCTCTCTTCCTCATTCTTCTCGGGGTCATAGGTCTGAACTCTGTGAGTGGGGAGTCCTACTTATGTAGGTATGACGGCTTTTGAGCCATGGGCTAACATAAATGGGGTCTCCCCCATTGGTGTCCTAGACGTTGTTTTGTAGGCCCATAACACTGCATAAACCTCTTCTGTCCATCTTCCCTCAGCTTCTTCTAACCTCTTCTTAATCCCATCGAGGATTGTTCGGTTCGTGACTTCAGTCTGACCGTTTGCCTGAGGTTGGCCAGGAGAAGAGAAAAATTTCTTGATGCTGACCCTCTCGCAGTATCTCTCCAAACAAGAATTCTTGAACTGGGTTCTGTGGTCTAAGATGAGGGTGTTCAAAAGTCCATGTCTGCATATGATGCTCTTCTATATAAACTGGAAGGTCTTCTGCTATGTAATCGTGATCATCGTCTCAGCCTCTACCCACTTGGAGAAGTAATCAGTTGCTACTATAAAAAATTGATAATTGTTAGCAGCTCTTTGCAAAGGTCCTACCAAGTCAATCCCCCATACAACAAAGGGACAAGAAGAACTGATTGACGTCATAGGCTGATGAGGTTGGTGGGGGATAGTAGAGAATATCTGTAACTTATCACACCTCTTCACGTAGGCAGTAACATCTTTGGCTAAGGTCATCCACCACTATCCCTGCATTATTATCCTCTTGGATAAAGGTCTTCCTCCTATGTGACTGAAGCATGAATCCTCGTGTACATCTTGCAGGATGTGGGGAACCTCTATGGGATGAACACATCTGAGGAGAGGTAGTAGGAATCCTTTTTTATACAGGACATCTCCTATTATTAAGAACTTAGCATCTTTGTACCTCAACTTCCTCCATTATAAATTCAATCATGGCAGCTCTCCCAATATGATATATCTGATGAAAGGGTCCATCCATGAGTCCCCTAGGTTCAAATTAAGGTAAGGGCTGTCCACCTCTTTGTCCTTAATGGTTGGTTTGAGAAGGATCTCGATAGGTACTATTCTTCTGATGTTTGTCCTTATTGCTGAAGCCAACCTTGCCAGTGCATCTGCACGACTGTTGTCTTTCCTAGGTACCCTCTTCATCTTCACCTATTCGAAACCTTTTAGCGCCGTTCTTACCTTCTTCAGGTATTTTTTTATCCTTTCATCCTTGGGCACATATACTCCAAGTACTTGGTTGGCAATTAACCTCGAGTCACTATACAGTAGGAGTCGACCAACTCTAAGGGCTTTTGCCAAGGATAGCCCTGCTATCATTGCCTTATACTCAAACTCGTTATTTGAAGCCTTAAAGTTTAACCTTAGTGCGTATTCAACGTCGATACCATCTGAAGTTGACAGTATCAGCCCTACGGCGCTTCTACTTTCATAAGAAGACCCATCAACGAAGAGGTTTCAGACATCTTCTTTTGAAGAGAAGTTCCCCTCTGACAGGGTCTCTTGCATGAAGAGGTACCTGTCTTCCTCATTCTCAGCTACTCCTCTTCTGGCTCTACTAGACACAACCTATTCCCCATTTCGAAAGATGTTATTATTAGACCCCTCTGCAATCTCTGGGTTATTGTTGATCTCAGCCTCTTCTTAGGTGAACTCAATAATAAAATCTGTAAGTGCCTGCCCTTTGATGGCCACCCTGGGTTGAAAAAGAATATTATACTCTCCCAACTCGATGGCCCAGGTCATTAATTTGCCTGACTTCTCGGTCTTGTGGAGGACTTATCTTAACGGGGAGTCAGTGAGGATGACCATAGAGTGTTCCTGGAAATAAGGCTTCATCTTTCTGGAAGCGTGTATCAAAGCATAGGCCAACTTATCCATCTAAGGATAATTCTGTTCAGACCCTTGAAGGGCCTTACTATTGAAGTATATAGGCCTCTGTACCCCAGTGTCTTCCCGTACTATGGCTGTACTTATAGATGACTCTGAGACTGCTAGATAAACATACAACTTCTCCCCTATAATGGGTCGAGATAAGAGTATAGGGGACCCAAGGTAGAACTTGAGCTCCTTAAAGGCCTTGTCACACTCTTCATCCCACTCGAAAGCCTTTCTAAGTACCTTGAAAAATGAAAGACACTTGTCCATGGCTCTGGAAATAAACCTATTGAGTGCTGCTATTCTTCGAGTGAGCCTCTGAACGTCTTTTCTGCTTCTTGGTGTCTTCATGTCAAGCAAAGCTTTTATCTTCTTGGGGTTGGACTCTATACCCCTCTGATTGACGATGAATCCAAGGAAATTTCCTTCTCCTACTTCGAAGACACACTTGGAAGGATTGAGTTTCATCCTGTATAAGTCCATGGTGTCAAAAGTCCTCTCCAGGTCGGCTATGTGGGTGCAAGCCTTCAAGATTTTCGTCAACATGTCATCCATATATACCTCCATGGTCTTACCAATCTGATCTTCAAACATCTTATTTATAAGACGTTGATACATGGACCCTGCATTCTTCAGGCCGAAGGGCATGACCTTGTAGCAATAAGTCCCTTTATCGATGATGAACACTATCTTCTCTGAGTCTTCAGTGTCTATGAAGATCTGATTATATCCTAAATACGCATCCATGAAGCTCATAAGTTCGTGTCCTGTCGTGGCATCTACTATCTGATTAATCTGAGGCAAGGGGAAGATGTCTTTAGGGAGAAACTTGTTCAAATCAGTGAAGTCCATACACATTCTCCATTTCCTATTAGCTTTGGGCACAATGACGACGTTAGATAACCACTCTGGGTATATGACCTTTTTGATGAATTCTGCCACTTCCAAATTTCTTAACTCTTCCCTGATGACATCATATTTTTCCCTAGAGTAAGCTCTTAGTCTTTATTTAACGGGCTTAGCATCTTCTACCACGTTGAGTTTATAGCACATGACCTCTGGGTTGATGCCAGGCATGTCTGTATGGCTCCAAGCGAAGACACTCTGTCTCTTCTTCAAAAATCTTATCATCTCTTCCTTGATCTCAGGTCTTAGGGACTTACCTATTTTGACGATTTTTTTCGGTTCGTCCTCATTGAGGACGATGGATTCTACCTCTTCCGCGAACTCTCCTTTCTTTAACTTTGTTTCATCCCTAGGATCAAGTGTATCAATGTTATACGTTGTTGTTGCGCTCTTATATGCCTCTCTCTTTTTCGCCGAGTTGAAGTAGCATTCTCGTGCCTTGATCTGGTCACCTTGCACTTCCCCTACCCCATAGGGGGTAGAGAATTTTAGCATTTGGTGGACCGTTAATGGCACTGCCTTAAATTCTTTGAGGGCTACACTTCTTATGATGAGGTTGCAGGCCGAAAAGACATTTTCATCCATCACGAAAAAATTAATCCTCCTGGTCAACCCCTTAGGCCACTCGTCACCCATTCGTACATCTATCTCATATATGCCTAAGGGATGGACCTTCTCTCCTCTGAATCCAATCAACGGATGATGATAGGGTACAAGCCTTGCTTTGCTGAGGCCTAGGCTCTTGAAGCAGGGCCAGAACATAACATCTGCGGAGCTTCCGCCGTCGACAAGGATTATCTGAACCTCACATCCATGCACCCTTGTAGTGATTACCAAAGGGTTATCGTGTAGAGCTAAGATAACTTTGAAATCAAGTCGAGAGAACCCAAATACAAGAGTATCCATGTCCTCCTTCTTTCTCTTCCGCTTACCCTCTGAAGACGCTAAATTCACAACCTCTAATTTGGTCGTTGACCTAGCCTTTGCCACATGAGCTTTACAGTCGGCTATTTTTGAGACACCCCCTTCTAGTCCTCCACAGATGGTATTAACACCAAAGGAGATCATGAAAACCCTCTTCATCAGGGCATTGTCATCTTTTGGTGGGAGGTCAGGATATCATTGTTTGAGTCATCATCTCTTCTTGCTCGGGGATCATCTCGACATCCGTCGTTTCTATTCTTCTTAGGTCCATCTCTTCCCATCTTAGGAGATTTACCGTCGACATACTTCCTGAGCTTTTCGGATTTCAACATCTTCTCAATTTCATCCTTTAAAGTGAAACACTTGTCTGTCACATGGCCGTGGTCTTGGTAGAACTCACACCATAGGTTTTTTTACCTTTTATACGGAGGAGACTTCAACTTCTCCTGCCATCTCAGGGATTGGTCCTTTTTTATTTCGTTGAGGATGTGTTCGCAGCTCACAGTTAGAGGAGTATATTGTGCAAACTTGTCATATGCAGACCTCTTTTTTCCATCTTTCTTCCTTTGGAACTTCTCGCTGCCACTTCCGTTCTAATCCTCATACTTCTCAGCCATACCCTCTTCAGCGTTCATAACCTTTCCTGTAATGGCTAATAACTCTGACATGGACTTGGGAGGGTCTTCCGCAAGCTTCCATAGCAACTTCCCCTTATGGAGTCCTCCAATGAGGGTTGTCATGGCTATATTCTCTTCATAATCTTTAGCCTCCAATTTTTCTTTGTTGAATCTAGCAATGTAGTCCCTTAGGCTCTCGATCTTGCCTTACTTGACGTACAACAGATGGGTGGTCTTTTTTTGAGGTCATACCCCAAAACATAAATTATGAATGAACCGTTCATCTAAGCCCTTAAAGTTCTTCGGAAGAGAGGTAAACTAGATGTGTGTAGCTCCCGTCAAAGTCCCAGAGAAGGCCCGACACTTCATCTCATCTGGGATTGAATAAATGTCCACCGCAGACTGGTACATCTTAATATGATGCACAAAGTTGGTACTACCATCATACTTGGGAGACACCGTAGGTGGTTTGAACTTGGCAGGGGTTGGAAAGTTCACTATCCTCGCCACGAATGAGGAACCCTTTGATAACCCTCTTTATAATGGGTCTAGACTTTTGATGAGGTTTCCTATCTTCTCTTCCAGGCGTTGGATGGAGTCATTCCATGGCCTTACAACGTCGGCCTGGACGAGGTTATCCCCACCCACCTCCAAGGGGTGGACTGAGGGTTCCCCAACCGCTGCACAGCGTCATCTATTGACCTCCTCTTGATCCTTATCTCGGCCTTGATGGGGTCGGCCATGATAAGGTCATCCATGATAAGGTCGACCATGAAAAGGTCTCCCATCTTCCCTTTGTGACCCTGCTATACTTCTTGATTTGGATAACCTTTGCCTCAGGTGATTTACTGGACTGAGCCTTTCAAAGGCCGACACTCTGCTCAAGCGATCAAAAGCTGATCCTCTTTGTTGGGCACCACCATCTCTTGTGCCCCATAACCTCGGCTTTGCTGGATAGGACATACAGTGTTGTTCGAAACCTCATATGGCTCCTAGCAGTTTTCTGGAGCATCTTCTGCCTCCATATCGTCATACCTATCCTCAGGGTAAGGGTTTCCTTGCACCCCCAAATGTAAATGCCTAGGGTCAGCAACGTTCCTCCTCCGCTGAGGGGTAGGTTGGTCTTTTCGCGGTGCCTAGGGTGGTCCCCTGGCTTCAGGATGGGGTTAAACAGCTGCCGGAGTAATCATCTCCGGTGAGACTCCAGGTGGCCTCATTATATTTTGACTGAGTTGTGCAAAACTTCTCCTTCATTACTTGCTGCGTTGCAGCCAAAGATCTCAAGGCTACAACCACCTCAGCCATTTCGGATTGGGGTGGTACCTGGGTGAAACTAGGCCCTCCATCACCAGGTGGTGGAGGAGGCGGTGGTAACTCCGGTGCCATATGCTAAGACTAAAGATCTTATTAGGAAATGATCTTAATACCTTAAGGGACCTCTTTCAATGGTGAAATAGCTCCACGCATGGGGTGAGGCCTGGTTCACCACCAGAGTCTCCGGTGAGGTTAAGCTAAAGAAGAGGAAGAGACAACTTCTCGTTCCCACAGACGGTGCCAAAATGATGATGCTGGAAACAACACCACCAGGTAAGGTGTTGACAAGATCAAGCAAGTGATAACAATGACCGCACAGGAGAATATATATATGTATATATGTAGAAGGAGTTGAGGAGAAGAGGATAAACACTTGAATATAAGTGGTTCAGCCAATCTCGACTACGTCCACTGTGAGTGCGTGTGAGTAATATCACTGCATGAAGGCACTAATGGCCATGGATACAATATCTCAAGCTTTCTCTCACTACTGTGTAAAATGACCGAGTTTCAGCTAGGGTTGTAATTTTTGATCGTTTACAATTTTGAGGATGAGTGCTTGGAGGGTGTCATGTACCCCCCAAGCATACAATGTGCATGTGCTTGAAGATCTAACTAATATGAGGATGACATCTGGTTGATCTCAACTAAATAATGATGACCTTAGAGTGATTTAGTTATAACAGATTTGTCCATGTGTTCCAAGTCATTCATGTAAATGTAGATGCTCGTCTGTCTTTGATTGATACCAACCTCAGCCTGGATGAGTACGAGGTTGGTGAGGTACGACCCTACCTTGGCTGGGGGTAATATGATGACCTTGGCTTGAGGTGTCAGCCGAGGTTAGATATTTGGAATGTCGGCCAGGGCCGATGTTGCCTTGGCATTTGATGTTGAGCCTGCAAGGCTTCAGTGGGTCTAGGTGAAACTTGTGATGTCGGCCAAAGCCGATGATGATGGGATTGTTCATTGGGCCTAAGAGGATTTGCTGACTCTCGTGTGGCGCTTACAACGTCGGCTATGGCCGACCTTAAGTGTAGTTGATCCAACGAATCATGTAGACCTCGGCTGTTGCCTAAATAAGGGGTTATTAGAAACGTCGACCGTGGCCGACCTTATGCTGGACGAAATTACTGATCGTCAGTCTTTAGCTCTTGTTACCTCGGACGTTCTTCAGGCCGAGGTTGGTGCCTTCGAGCTTGCGGGTACACTTTGGGCATATCAACCATATTTAGGGTTCCTTCTACTTTTCATTCCTATTTTTCCATTCCGATTTAGTTTTTTTTGGTAGATCTATTTCCCCCTAATGATGATTCCATGTCCAAATCTGCCTAAGATATTGAAATGGCCACGTCTTAATAAGGACTGGGAACTAGGGATGAACATATTTGTTGTTTTCTCTACATTTTATGGTAATTTAGCTATGTCATGACCTATATAATAGGTATTTGCTGCTAAACCTATATTTGTTTGTGTATACAGAATTATTATGCTCGAGATTAACACCTAAAAATAGTTTAGTCTAATTCTTTGGGAATAACATCACATTGGGGAAAAATATGGGCTGTAATCTGCATTACTAACCTCCTCAGACCTAAGGGGTTGCGACGTTCTCCCTCTTGCTATGGCATGTCTATGGACTCCGTGTCACAGTTTATTACCAAAATATAATTTTGGCAAACTCAACCTTTTGAGTACACAATAGTATTTACTATAGACTTAAAATGCTATATAATTCTTAAAAACCTCCATGACATGTTTGTTGATTCTTGGGATTGGTGAATTTGCATAGCACTAGGTCTTACAATTTGAAAACTGATATTTTCATTGGTAAAATCTAACAAGGAGCTGACCTTAAGGATTAAATCACCCATGATAGGTTAAGATATCTTACTAAAATTTTAGTTATCGAATTTTTATTCCGTCCAAAGGCTTGTGTTTAGCAAATTATATAGAAGATGGAGCCACTTCACAAAAGATCATGTTGGTTCATGTTAGTCACATTGGAAAACTCATGATAAATGACAATATCCACATCCTCATCCATTTTGACTTGGGTTTCTCACTATGTTTATTTCATCACATAGAAAAGAAAGATTTTCTAAAAAAATAACTATTTAAAGAGAAGACAACATGTAAGGCAGCTTATAATCAAGACACCAGCAAACTGAGGACATAACACACTTGATGGCATGCATCAATCAACTCTACAAAACATAAGCCTCACTCTAGGGCCAAATCACTTCCTCGGCAAAGTATCCTAATGCTAGAGTCTACAATCTTCAAGAATATATTGAAGGCCGAGGGTAATGTGAGGAAGGAAGAGGCCAAAAGGGAAAGTAGTTATATAAATGGCAGAGGTGAAGAATAAGAGAAATCATGAGGCTCATACTGAGAAATCATACGAAGAGTTTACTCCTCTCAACTATGAATGGAAACCATTTTGCACAACATCAAGTCAGAAAAGTTCATCAAATGTTTAGGGAAGCTGAAAACTCCCATTAATAGTAAAGTCATAAGCAAGTGGGGTGAATTTCACAAAGACATAGGCCGCTCAACCATTGACTGTCGCAAACTAAAGAATGAAGTTGAGAGGCTGGTCGGATAGGGGATACTGGGAAGGTTTACTCAGGCCATGACCATTAACTGAGCACATAAGAGAGGATGGAAAGGCCGTAACCATATATATAATTTGGATGGACATTTTTCTAATTTTCTACTCTTATAATTATTACAAGGCCATAGTTAGGCCAAAAAAAGAAATATTTTACCCTCTTAAATTAATATAAATGAAAAGTTAATTATTTGAATTAATTCGTTTATAATTTTGCTCAATATGTTCAAACACCTCAATGCAGCCGCAAAGTCTGTGGACCACCAAATCATAATAGAATACCACTGCCATATATGGCATATGCCCATAAAAGGCCACAGAGGAAGAGATGACCATCAACCTAAGAGCTAAGAGACGAAGCCAAATTCATCTCCAGTAAATAAAACCTAAGTCATAAGACTCTGATCAATACCATCAGACTCAGTCCACACGGAGATCCAAATGACATGAACTTTATGCTAGTGGTTTTGGTCGTATCCTCAAAAAATGAGGTACGCTGATTGCAATGAGTTTATTTCATTAAAGACTCAGGGCATCTCTGCATAGCACAAGTTCAGTTATAAAAAGTGGACCGAGCCTTGGGGGCTTACTTATATCTTACGAGTTCTGGAAGGATACTTATACCCTATGAGATTTGAGGGGATACTTATACCCTTGAGCCTTGGGGGGCTACTTATATCCTATAAGACTTGGGGGCTTCTAAATATATCGCAATAGATTTAAAGGTTTCAATCTAGGATTAGAAGATTGAGCAGAAAAAAATAACTTGCTAGTGTCGGTAACCAATAATAATGATGGGCCATGCCTAAAGCCTTGGGGATTTCTTCTAGTACTCATATGCATGACACATCACAAAGGTCGCGACCATAGTTAGGCTCATCTATAAGACCAAGTGCAAAACTATAATAAATTGAAATCAATAAAATTTGCGATAGAAAATGGGAAAAACTAATGCTCTTCAGACTTAACGTCGTGGTCATATTCAAGAAAATATTCAATATAAAAGAAGTAAAAATAATGAAAAGGGATACAAATTTATACAAGTTCATAAGGCTGCGAAACTAAACATAAATTTTTTTCTTGAAATTTAGTTGTTCATTACCGACGATAAAAAATAAGTTTCATAAAAATTGGGACAATAGTTCTTGGAGTATGTTCAAGACTCCACATCCTCTTCATCATCTTCATCTTCCTCCAGGAATGTCCCAGTCTCTCCGGCCTCCAAAATAGTATCCAGACCTCCCTTTCTTCCTTGCCAACTCCTCAGCCTCCTTTAGCTCCACTTCACATGGGGTGTGCTCAGTGTCAGAGAAAATCCTAACAAAGATTTTTTACTTGGCCTTTGGAAAATTCTTGGTACCCATGTACCTCATTTCCTTATAGTTATGGATATAAGCCTTATTTTGACCAATCCATAAATCGTCTGAAGTTTTGAAGATGGCCATGACATTTTTTTGCATCCATTTTTAAAGCCACAACATGGTAATTTGCTATCCTTTGTAGGGCCACAACATGATCATCAACCATTTTTGAATGGCCACGACATGACTTTGTGATAATAAGGAAATTTGGGCCTCAAGGCTGTTAACTTTCTTTTCACTAGCCGCGAGTTGACTTACAATTTCCAAACATATGGGTTTAGATACCTTAAGAGCCTTCCCAGTTTGTTTGAAATTTTCTTCAGCATCATTCCTGAGTTTGCAAACACCCGAACCTTTGTCGTGGGCTCAAGATTGGCAGCTTTGAAGGAAGTAGTCACGAATGTTTTTCCATATTAAAAGTAGGGAGACTTGACCTGTTCCACCTCAACTTTATGTGTTGCCTTCGCAACCTTATATTGGGCATATATATGTTCATACTTTGTCTGTTGGCTCATTACAGCCGTAGCAACCTACAAGTAAACAAAATAAAAAAGTTAACAAAGGTATACAATCTTAAAAAAGGTCGCGAATATGTATTCTTACCATGAGAAGGCAATGAAGTTGTCAGTTCTCTAAGTTTTCAACATCTTCTTTAAATAAATATTAAAGGTCTGAGGAGTTCACAACCTTTTTCACCACCAATAACACAATGGCCTTAGTATCCCATTGAGAACTTAGATCCTCCTGCCTTATCTGAGGTCGCAGTTGCGAAATAAAGACCCTTTTTTGTGGGGTTAGGACATTTAAATCAGCTGAAACAGATGTTCGCGGAGGCGTTTCACTATGGGTGATGTGCCCAGAGTGTGATGGCTCTTGATCCTTTTCCTTAACATTATGATAAGTTAATCCCACATTAGAAATATCATCCGCGACATCCTCAACCTGTGGAGGGTTGGAACCAGCAGTCTTGGCCTCAGTGGGGATCTCAGTTGCTGAAACAACATCCTTGTTTGTATCCTTTTTTCTCTTCATTACCCTAGTCTTTTACGGGGCCTGCTTTAAGCCCTGGATGTTGTCCCCCATCTCATCAAGTTTGGAAAGTAACAACTCTTTTTTTATCTCCATAACAGTCTCACCGTCCGGGGAGGTAGCTCCATACTAAGGGAACATTAGCAAAATGATGAAAAAATTCCACAGGCGGAACAAAAATAAAATAGGTAGATACCTAGAAAAGAAAAGCCTTACCTTCTAGAGCTACTAGGGTAAGTGTGATATGCACTGGATAGTAATCAAGCTTGTACAAGGCTCGCAAGGTGACCATGGAAGTGAAGTCCTTCTTACTGTCATATATAATGACTGCGACCTCAATCCTCTTATTCTGATGTTACGAGGGAGTCAAATGTGCACGAACTGTAACAAACTTAAATTAACATCATTTCAAAAATACTGAAGTTAGGCCGCGACCTATTAAATTTTTTTGTTCTACCTTCTTAAGGGGACGACCCCAAAACTACGTAATATTATGGGATTTCTCTCATTCGGTTCCCATAGAATGTGTTTCCTAGTTGTCACCAAAGATAAAAAAGTATTTGACTTTCTAGTTTTTAGTGCTGGAAGGATTTCTAGTTATGAGATAATTACTGGCACTCTGCATCGCCATATAGTTGTGCTATGAATTATTCATGGTGTCCTCCTTTAGCATTCAGAAGTGGAAGAACACCATAACCAATATGTACTTGTTAAACATCTCTTTCTAAATAACCAAAGAGGCCACGATGGCCATCCAACCATTAGGATAAACTTGGGTTGGGTTTATGTTCATCACTTTGAGAATTTTCCTAATTTAAACTGAAACTGGTAGCCTTAGTCCAAGGAGGAATACATGTAGGGGAAAGAAAACTCCATCATCAGGGATCGTAAAACATGCTTTTTGGTCTACAAAGGGCATAATGCATATAGTCCCTTCAAGAAATTAACAAGCCTCATCCAGACAGACCAACCACTCTTTAGTCATAATGCAAGGGTAGTTTAAGGCCGCCGGTTCCCTTTCTAGTTCAGTGTCGCGAACCAAAGGACCAACTTTAGTATTCCTTATCTCCACGATGATTTGATCTTGTCCATTTGGAAGCCCGACCTCCTCCCTGTTCCCTCTACTGGAGTTTAATTATTTGTTAAACCAGTTTCCTCCTAATATTTATGCTGGCCTTTATAGTCTTAATAAATTCCATACAATCAATAAAATCTACGAACTCAGTGTCACCACGAATACAAGTTAGATAATCTATAAATTTATGAGGTCTCCTTCTATTGAAGGGTTTTATATTCAACACCACGGGAGGAGGTACAACAAGTTTTCTTTTTTTGAAATATTTCAAGTACTCCTACGTATTCCAATGCATAAGGACACAATAAATATTTGTAAAAGCACAAAAAGCTCTATAGTTAAAGGATCATGGCCATTATGAACAAAACACAAGGCAACTGCAAAAGATTCAAGGACCACATCCTCATGAACAAAGTTCACGGTAGGTTACAAGGAATACTATGTTTGAAATTAAGAACTAGACAAAAAGCCACGAACTCCTATGTTGGAGTCCGAAACATAGATGGTCAACAGGCTGCAAAGCTTAAAAATTCCTCGGGCAGTGTCAACATAAGTAACGCTGTGAAACCTAAGGGAGATAAATCAAAGTCCACATCCATTATCCAAAGCTTGAGGACAAAATTACAAACACCAAAATTCATTTGATGGACAATAGAGCATAAGAAAACTCCAACACCCTAGATTTTCTATCCAAGAACACACAAACGACAAACGTACGTGTTCTGCACATAAATCGACCCCAGATCTAACCTAAAACTATCTTTTCTAACATAAAAACACAATTCATTCGTGTATCCTATACTTACAAACCCCCACCTATAACAAGCAACACTCAAACGTTTATTAAAACCCATCAAACTCTATAAATTATCAAAAAACCTTAAAATGTATAAATTGCTAGGTTCAATGTTATACCACCAAGATTTGAATTAGTTTTTGGGAACCAAGGAAAGGGTGGTTGGTGGATTGACAAGTTTCAATTAGTTTGGGATCAAACGTGGTCCAGATTGTTAAAAAAATAATCTGTTTATGGTTAGAAGCAAAATAAACCCAGAAAATCCCTAGTTCCACAGTTCTTAAAATTGTGGGTTGATTTCATAAAGTTAAGACAAATTAAGGCATGGATAGGGAAGGAAAATGAAAACACAAACAATATATATAAAGAAATAGCAAGAAAGGAAGTGAAAACTTACCTGAAATCAAAGTAAAATTCTCGTCGAAAAGAATGTCGGAGGTCTGTTGGGAATCCCCCAAGGCTGTTTAAAATTGCACAACATTTTGCTCTCAAGTGTTGGAAAAGGTAATAAGGCCAAAACGTCAAATCATTTATATAAGAGGTCATGAAAGTATAAATGTTACAGAATGTGAAACGTCTTAACAAAAGGCCTAGGCACCTAATTATGTGTTCGCGGATGCAATAAAAAGCCCCAGCACTAAATCACCAACCTGATAGCACTTAGGCTTGAGGGGATCCCGTTGTGACCAAAGTTGGTTATCTAATAATCAAGAGACACGTGGCATGGAGGTCCACATAAGCATATGAAGATATACTTAAGTGCATGTAAAAGCCCTTAGCCTACAAGAAAGGCCACGACCTATATCCTAACAGGCCTCATAATCTACCACTCAACATAGTCCTTACCTTTATAGGCCGCGACCCGGTACTTCATCTGTCCACAAAATGCACACCTTAGTATGGCTATGTCTCCACAGGCCTCAGAATCTTATGCACCAATCTTGGATTGGCAGGTGTCCACCTTCTAGAAGGATTCCTTCTCATCAATACTTATCCACAAGGCACGTGCGGTCTTAGCCAACTACTATAAATAGAGATGCTCACCCCCTCATTTGCCAAAGAACGACTCGGCAGTGAAGCTCTGCCTAATTCTCTCCGAAATCTCTCTATACCGGATACTTCATGCCGGTCGCCTACTCCGGTTACCATAGATCATCTATTCGCAAAATCCTAGAAAATTACACTACAAGGTCATGACCTTTGCTACACAACACATGTATGTTTATGTATTCATGACTTCCTATCTCATCTTGTAGTTCTATAAGGCCCAAATCATGTACTAAATGTATGAATTATGGAAATTGCCTTGAATTTTATTATTCACATGCGGGGATACTGTTCACACGCGAGGTACTTCTCACACACGGAGTATTATTTATATGTAGGGTAGTGTTCATACGTATTTTACCATTCACTTTTACTCCTTAATTAAGGAGGGTTTCAACCATGGTTTAAAACACATAGAAATTGAAAAGATTTTATTGTTCATTATTTAGTGCTCATATACACTTTGTGAGAATTGTGAGGTTTGAGAGTGTTGTAACCGTTTATACCAAAATTTACCATCTTACGTGGACCAATTATAAACCAACATATGTCATCCATTGTGGCTCAAATCTAAGTCAGCATGATGAAAAAGCCCGACCAACTAGGCATCCCGAGAAACTAGGAAGACCGACCAACAAGGAAGCCCGAGCAACTGGGAAGATCGACCAACTATAAAAAATCCACCCTGTACAACCAACAAAGCGATAAAAATCAGACAACCTATGTAAATAGTGAAGCGATAACAATAATGTATTCAATTCTCATTATGTAAGGCATTCCATCCTTTCACACGATAACTATCAATACCCCTCTTGGGTTATAAATACATTGTATCAACCTCATCGCAAGGGACTGAAAAATAAATCAAGACAGTCAATACATAACAGTGGACGTAGACTTTTCCTTTGAGTCGAACCACTTTAAAAATTCTCTTTAGCTTATTTGTTTCTGATTATGTATCTGTTATCAGTCAATTAGACCTAGTCTAGTTTTTTGCATCAACAGATTGACGCCGTCTGTGAGAACGTATTGCTAAATGTTTTCACTCATTCATCCTCCATGGTTGAAATTACTGAATCAAGCACCAGAAATGAGGAAATTCTGCCTACTCCCTCCATCGCTCCAAATAATAATGATTTAACAGTGGTTTTGGCTTGCTTGGCCAAGGGTCACGAGGCTATGTAGGATACTATGCAGGGTTAAGAGTGCCTTAGAAAGGCTAAGTAGGGCCTCTACTTTCGATCGTTTGGAACCCTAGGGAAATGCCCTGCGGGTTACGTCAAAAAATACTCGACGACTAAGAGATCTAAGGGAAGGTTCAACCCAATTAAGATTCAATACCCGATGAGCCGATTGGTCTAGTCAAAGAGAAGGTTCACAAGAATAAAGCTCAATACGATCAACTGGTCAGCCTGAAGAAGCTGTCAACCATAGATCTGGTGCCTACAGTGATGCTTGGAAAGGTTCTATTCAGTATTTGGAAGATAGGTTGGGAGAAATGGCCAAGGACAAGAATCCTCTACAAAGAAGTTTTATTAAGGGATCCCTCTTTGTGCAAACCATCATAGATTTCCCTACGCCAACCAAGTTTAAAGCCCTAGTGGTCACTCCCAAGTATGATGGGAATACTGATCCAGTTCTTCATATTAAATAATACCAAGAAGCGGCTGATATCTATGCTATTCCTGATGAGATGAGGTGCAGGACATTTTCAGGAATAATGACTGAATCTGCTCAAATCTGGTATAATATTCTTCCCCGGGGGAAAATTTCTTGCTTCCAATAACTTGTCGAGCTATTTAGTGGTAATTTTTACTTTGGAGAAAAACCAGTGAAGTGAGTAGCTCATTTACGTAGTGTGAGATAGAAGTTAGGAGAAAGTATCGAGGATTACATCACTCGTTTCAAAAACGAGAAACTGGAAGTCATTGATTAGGAGGAGAAGACTGCAATCACTGACCTCATGAGTGGTTTTCTCCCCGATAAACTATATTATACTCTGGCAAAAGATCCTCCAAAGACAATAACATAATTGATGGACAAAGCAATAAAAATTATGAATGCTGAGGAAGCTATGGCTGCTAAAAACAATTCAGATGCAAAGGCGAAAGAAAAGATAGAAGGAAAGTCAGATAAGAATGAGCACAAGAATCACAATGAGTGCAGGAATTCAAAAGTAAAAGAAAGACTAGATCGTCTCAGAGAATTAACTAATTACACTCCTTTAACGGTGGATATACATCATGTGTTGGAGGAAATCAAGCACAAAAATTATTCGAGTTGGCCTAAAAAGTTAAGGTCTCCTGCTGATAAGAGGGATAAGTACAAGTATTACGAGTTTCATAAAGATCATGGTCATACGACCAACCGGTGCATCTCTCTCCAGAATGAAATATAAGCACTCATCCGAAGAGGAAAATTGGATAGATTTGTTGATCGACAAGATGGTGGAAGAACTGAAGGTAGAGGTTGACAGAGATCTAAATCACCTGTTAAGCCTAGAGAAGATAAGAAGAGTAACCATGATAATGATCTAGAAGATGATCATGATCTCCCTAAGAAGCCTGGACAATCTGAATGCGTGATATTCACACTTAGTTTTGGATATTTTAATTACCATACGATTACAAGCGGGGATGACGAAGGAGGAGATCATACAGATAAAAAGAAGGCTTACCTCAATGAGGCTCAAGCTTGTTCCTATATCCAGCGAATCAACCTTACCGAGAAAGATCGACCAAGAAAAGTTAACAAGGATAAGCTCATAATGGGCTTTTCCAAGAACGATCAATCTGAAGTGTTGTATCCTTACGATGATCCTTTAGTGATCAGAGCCAGGATGAAAGACTTACTGGTGGCAAGAACATTAGCGGATAATGGCAGTTCGAAAGACATTATATTCTATCCATGTTTTGATAGTCTGGGTTTGAAACTCAGCTAATTGGAGCCTTACCATAGGTCACTCATTGTATTCTCTGGCGAGAAAGTATTTCCATTAGGAATAGTCAAATTAGATGTGTTGATTGGGACATGGCCGACGAGCATGAAAAAGAAAGTGAGATTCTTTGTAATGGATAAAAATGTTCATTCTGCCTATAACATTATCATGGGGAGAGTTGGTCAGAGGAAATTCGAAGCTGTACCTTCTACTGTTCATCAATGACTAAAATTCCCAACCAACTTTGGAGTGGGAATAGTAAAAGGAGATCAGAAAGTAGCTCATGATCTACTATTCATCTATTGAGGAGTAAGATATGATAAAAGTAAATAAGAGGACCACCACTTATCAAGTGGTTATGTCTGAGCCAAATAACGAATCCGAGGTCGAAACCTTAAATCCACGAGATGAATCTGGGCTCGTAAAAGGCCAAGTGATGTAGGTAACAAAAAGCATTTTTTTGGATGATGATAAACCAGAACGAACTACTTAAGTAAGTGCATCATTGAACCGACTCTTAAACAGGAGTTGGTGGATTTCTTGAAATAAAGAAAGCAGGTGTTCGCATGGAGCCATGAAGATATGCTTGATATAGACCCAGACTTCCTAGGCCATAAGCTTAAGGTAAGTAAGGAGGTCAAACCTGTGAAGCAACGAATAAGAGTTTTTAGTCCAGAGAAGAATCGGGCTATACAAGAAAAAGTGGAGAAGCTTCAAAAATCTTCCTTTATTTAAGATGTGAAGTACCCGAACGGGTTGGCCAATGTAGTTATGGTCAAAAAGAAAAATAATAAGTGGAGGATGTGTGTAGATTTTTCTTACTTGAACAAAGCGTGCCCAAATGATCATTTTCCTTCGCCAAAAATTGATCAACTAGTGGATGCTACTTCGGGGCATGAGCTGTTGAGTTTTATGGATGCATATTTTGGTTATAACCAGATCAAAATGAAACCAGAAGGTAGAGAAAGTACTTCCTTTATTACTCCTCGAGGAACTTATTGCTATAATGTTATGCCATTTGGTCTAAAAAATGCAGGTGCCATATATCAAAGATCGGTGAACAAAGTATTTGAGGAGCACATAGGAAATAACATGGAAGTGTATATTGATGATATGTTAACTAAGAGAAAAAAAGCTGCTGATCATATTGCTGACCTCAGCCAGACGTTTGATCAATTGGAAAATCAACAAATGAAGTTAATCCCCACCAAATTCGTCTTCGGAGTTTCGAAGGGAATGTTCCTCAGATATATAGTAAATCAAAGGGGCATTGAAGCTAATCTGTATAAGATCAAAGACTTGATATAAATGCAATCTACAACCTATAAAAAGGATGTTCAAAGGCTAACAGGGCGTGCATCAGCACTCAACAGATTTGTGTCCCGATCAACAGATAGGTGTTTGCCATTCTTTAAGGTACATAGAAAAACCTTTGAATGGAATGACGAATGTGATAAAGCCTTACTGGAATTAAAGAAGTACTTGGGAACAACACCACTACTCTTCTGACGAGTGTTAGGAGAAAAGCTGTATCTATATTTGGCAATTTTTGAGTCAGCTGTTAGTTCTGCCTTGATCAGGGAGGAGAATGGAGTCCAAAAGTCAGTTTATTACACTAACAAAGCTTTTCGAGGATCATAAATTAGATATCCCAAACTAGAGAAATTGGTATTGGCCTTAATTGAGTCTAGTAGATGAATGAAGCCATATTTTCAAGCTCACACCATAGTGGTATACACTGACATGCCACTAAGGCATGCTTTACATAAGCTTGAGAAATTAGAGAGATTGATGTATTAGGCAGTGGAGTTGGGAGATTATGACCTTGTATACGAACCAAGGACTGCTTTAAAAGGCCAAGTTGCGGTAGATTTTATTACATAATTCACTTACCTAGAGGCCTCCGAGCAACAAGGGATTCTTTCTAAGCAGCATATAAGAGTCAGCAGACCTACTGAAGATACGCCCGACCAACTCCAAATAAGGAAAACTGCAAAAAAAGTTACCACTAACCAACCAGAACCCTCGAGTGGAGTGCAAGAGATGAAGAAGAAATATGAGGAGGTGAAGGATAAAATCTTCCATTAAGGGATTTTGACAAACCAAGTATTTGACAATAATATTCCCATATGGAGTTTATATGTTGATGGGTCATCCTGTGCAACTGGATGTGGAGATGGAACCATTATCAATACTCCACACGATCTAGATATAGAGTACGCTCTACGATTCCAGTTTCAAGCCTCTAATAATGAGGTATAGTATGAAGCTGTGATTATTGCTTTAAATCTAGCTAAATGACTGAATGCCGAGCAAGTTGTGGTATACAGTAATTCGTAGTTGGTGGTAAATCAGGTGTTGAGCTTATATATAACTGAAAAAGAACTAATGACCAGATACTTAGATAAATATTTGGAGATAATTTACACTTTGCTAGCTGTCCATATGATCAGAATTCCAAGATTAGAAAATGCTCGAGCAGATGCACTTGCTCGGCTAGCTTCTGTAACCAGAATTGAGTTGCGAAGAACTATTCCTATTGAACTACTTGCTAATAGGAGCATTAATGAAGATCTGATGGTCAATTTTATTACAGTTGGTATGGGCCAATCTTGGATGGATCCCGTAAGAGCATATATTGAAGAAGGGACAACCGACCTACTTAAAGCTAAGAAGCTAAAATACAAAGTCGCAAGATATGTGCTAGATGGTGGTGTGTTATATAGAAGAGGATTAACTGCTGGTTTACTATAGTGTGTGCATCCAACTAAAGTGAAGGATTTAATTGAAGAAATCCATGAAGGATCTTGTGGAGCCCATGTAGCAGAAAGAGCATTGTTACGAAGAATTCACACACAGGGGTACTACTGGCCAACTATGCGAGGAGCAAATTATGTAACTTTTGCTAAAAAGTGTGACAAGTTCCAGAGGTTTTCTGGCATACACAAGGCTCCACAAACTCTCCTAACACCAATCAATTTACCTTGGACCTTTCTTTTGTGGGGAATTGACTTGGTCGGGCCTCTGCCAACCACCCGAGGAAGGTTCAAGTACCTAATTGTGGTTGTTGATTACTTTACAAAATGGGTGAAAGCTGAACCATTGATTGATATGTCCTATGACAAGGTTTATCAATTTATTTGGAAAAATATCATATGCAGGTATGGTTTGCCCTACGCCTATATCACTGATCATGGCATACAATTTGACAATGCTGAATTTGTCGACTATTGCGTTCAATCTAATGTCAAAAAAATCCACTCTGCTCCTGGCCATCCTCAAAGCAATGGACAAATAGAGGTAAATAATATACCTTTGTTGAATGGGTTGAAAAAAAGTCTAGAAAGTGCTAAAGGGAATTGGATCAATGAACTGCATTCTGTCTTGTGGGCTTACTGAACAACTTCCAGAATAGCTACTGGAGAAACTCTCTACCTGTTAGCATTCTGTACTGAAGCAGTAATTCCTGTCGAGCTAGGTTTACCTACGCACAGAGTTCTTAACTTCAGTAATCCCGTCAGTGATTTGATGAGAAGAATGGACTTAGACATGCTAGAAGAAGTACGTGAAGATGCAGCGTTAAGAAATGCAGCCTATTAATGACGAACTGCACGTTTCTACAGTAAGATGGTACGATCGAGCAACTTAAAGAAGGTGATTATGTTTTGAAGAAGGTGATTCAGAAGAGAAATAAGCTTGAAGCTAATTGGCACGGTCCTTATCCCATTGCATCTGTCATCTGACCAGGCACATACCGAATTGAGACTTTGGAAGGGGAAGAATTCAAGAACCCATGGAATGCAAAACACTTGAGGAAATACTATCAGTGATGTAATTTTTCTCTATTAAGTTCATTTCAATATTAATTAGAATGTGATTTCCCTAAAATTGTTATTTTTTTCGGAGTACTAGTGCTATGCACTACATTATGCATCTACAAAAATACCAACAAAGTTAGTCGACATCAATAAAGACCACCAACAAAGTTGGTTGGTATCAATGAAGACACCAACAATGTTGGGTGTCAGCATAGGCCACCGAAAAAGTTGGTCGGCATCAATAAAGACCACCAATAAAGTTGGTCAGTATCAATAAAGACATCAACAATGTTGGTTGTCAGCATAAACCACCAACAATGTTGGTTGGTATCAATAAAGGAACCAATAAAGTTGGTTGTCAAATAGATAAAAACCATGCAAGGAAAAATTATTAGTCCCAAATGTTTGGTTAACGAAGACACGGATGAATAATTTCATCTAAACTGGGCTAAAAGATGGACAAATGTTCCATTCACGCTTGGGAACCAAAATAACTAATGTAATTACCTAAAAAATTTAGGTACATTAGTAGAACCATGGTGATGCATTTGTAATTGATATAATACTTAGGATAATCCTAAGGATATCAATAGAACCGGTGAGAAACTGAAGATCAACTAAAAGTTGATCCATTTATAGTCAAAGACTAAAGAAACATTCATACATGCAAAGATTGACAAAAAGTTGATCCATTCATAAAATAAGCTTTTCATTAAATTAAATGAGTACATATTGTTTCTTAAACATGCAGAAACAAAATATAAAGCATTATTCTGCAGGACGTTTCCCTTCAGCCGTAGAAACAGGATCCATGCCAGCTGGAGGATCATCCAAAGTATAAGGAGAGTTGATAAAGTTAAAATTCTGAAGCATCCTGGTGTTGCTACTACTAGGACGATTAAGCTGATGAGGAGGTCGGATGATCTCTAGTTCATCATGTAGCTTGTATTCCCCTAAGTATTTTGAAATCAAATAGTGAGGAATACGTTCAATAGGAATCCAATGAACATCTAACTTGAATGGAGGATTGTCAAGCTGCAGTAATCCTGGATCATACCAATCCCACAAAGAGTTGTTCCGATCCATCTTCATCACAGTTAAAGCATTCATCCAACCCCATTTATAGGACTCATTCTTAGCCTGCTAAAGTTTATCATCAAGATGACCCAAACTGCATTATATCCATCCATCCAAACTTCTCTTGGCTCCTTGTGGAATTGAAAGGTTAATTTATCAACCTGCGACTGCAACTTCTTCAATACTCCATCCTTAACCTCTAATTGGGAAGATTGAGTGGATAATTATTTAGAAAAGGTCTGGAGCTTCTGGGACATCTCAGTAATAGCTCGATCTTTTGATTTTAACTGTGCAACTTGATTGGTAAGGGTCTGTTGGGTCCTAATTTCTTCTGTGGTTCCTCAACCAGAATTACTTCTTGCTCAGAAGGAAAATGCAAGCTTAATCTTTTTTAAGGTTTCCAATTCATCTCTTAATGTTGCATTTTTAGCCTCTAAAAAGGAGTAACCCTCAACAACAACTCCGGATGCAGACTTCAAAAGACTCACTTCATTTATCCAATTATTATTCTCCTCTTTCAGAAGTTTGGCAACAGTTCTGGTTTCTTCAACTTCAAGCTTAAGCAAAGATTCCTTTTATTGTGAACAAAAACAAATTTACCAAAACCCTGACCTACACTTAAGCTTTGATATTTCTGCTCGTAGCTCTGGTGCAACAATGTTGTGGATTCTTTGTGCTATTCTTGAAGTTATTCTATCATCTCATAGTAGGCAACATTGTTTGCTACTGCCGGATCAAGTAAGTACTTCAAATACTTGTAGGCTTATTTAGCATGCTCTGATACATCATCACCGAGCAACAGAATAATTTCTTCTTCGAATAAGTCCGTATGACTTGCTTTGAAAAAAACATTGCACTTCCTTAGTAGCTCGATATCATGGGACGACAATTGTTTATTTTTGCTATAAACTAGCAAAAAGAAATTACCATCAATCAACAATAAAAATGGAGAACAAGTATAATTAATAAGAGATAAAAAGGAACAAAAGGTTCTTTTATTGATAACAAAGAGTTTAAGTACAATAAAAATGAAGAAAAAGAAACAAAAAAGAAAAGGGGTAAATACCTACATCTTCTCCCTATCATTCTCAACCTTTTTATCCTGCCCAGAAGAAGGGATTACAGACTGAAGTTGCTCAGTTTGCTCGACTGGGGGAAGCGAAGATTCAGTGATTTTGGGTTGATCGATGCCATATTCAACCACTAGATAAGACTCTTCAGAACCAACTTTATCTTCAACCTCATTCTCAATGACTGGAAAAGGACCATGAATATATCTCTGAAAAAGTTCAGAGCCTTCAGCTGTGTTCAAGTCCTGAAGGGCAGTAACCTAACTATCTCTGAAGCATTTTATTTTTGCATACTCAATCTGAGCAGAGGCAGCAAAAATGGCTTTATTCTAGCCTTTGTCCTAACCAAAACTAAAGGAGGACTTCACAATAGACTTCCTCTTAGATTTGGTAGAGGATACAAGCTATTCAAAAGTCTTTACTCTATGCTCAACTTCCTCTGTCTTACGCTCACCCTCCTTCCCCTTGCGCTCAGCCTCCTTAGACCTGAGCTCAGCTTCAAGACCATTCTCATCAGACGTCTGCCGAGCAGTTTAAGTTGTCTTCAGTTTATCTGTCCAAGTACTATTCTCGATCTCCAAAGATTGCTGCGATTCGATCAAAGACTTCTTCAAGATATGAAGAACTGCAAGAAATGAAGATCAAGATAAGTATATGAGAAATATAAAAGATAACCAAACCAAGAAAATGAAAACTACTTACTGATGCAAGGCTCTGGGCAACTAATTTAGAAACCCTCGCTCGGGGGAGCATGGAATCCATCCCCATGTGGTCTGGAAGAGTACCAGACTTGATCAACTTTCTCGATAAACCAAGGGTAATAGCTGTCGGAGGAATAACATCAGAAGAGGATAATTCAACCAAGGATAGTTGATCAGTCACCTAGTCGACCTGCTTATCTGCAAGACCTATCCTAAGTCTCCTAAAAGGAACTTCAACATCTTTGGGAACTGCATCTATGGGGGCTGGGTCCTTGGGAACTAGGGGCTTCATAACATCCCATGTTTTCTTCTTGGCTCCTTCAGTAGGCGTTTGGGAGCTAGAGGTACTACCACTGAGAAGGTCAAGAAACTTTATCTTCTTCATGATTGCAGATAGAGGAGTTTCTGAATCAGCAGCAACCTCTTGATCAAGATCAATTACCAGAACATGAGAAGCAACAGGTCTGGCAATAAAGGAAGAAATAGTGTTTTTATATTGAAGCAAATAGAAGGTGGACCTAATGTGCTCCTCAACAAATACCTTGTGAAGCCCTCAAATAAACTTCAACTCTTTCAAATTTACTTCACTCTCTTTGGGGGACTTTCTTTTCTGGTCAATTGCAATTTAATTTATAAAACAACAGTCATTATGACATTTTATCAAACATAAACAGGCAAAATTATTAAAACATAAATAACCTATCCCGTTGCCAAAGAGAGGACATTTAGGTCCTTGATATTTAGCACCTCCAGTTAAGGGAGCATGTTGCCAATTTTTTACAACTACCCTATGATCAAAATAATCCCTATTAGAATCAGGGAGATTAACTACTAAAGATTTACTAACTGCCTTAGTTTTCAAATAATAAGTGGTATCACTAGTTACCCATTTATAACATAACACAATTTTTGGAATCCCTAGATGGGTTCCATTGACGTGATTTAACCTAAATACTCCATTCACTACTCTCCATGTGTTAGGAGCCACTCTTGCAAGAATAATGTCAAAATATTGACAAAAATACAGACATAGGGGATTGGGAGGAAATGTGAACCTACATTCAATAATGAAGATTGAAGCAAACCAATGGCCCTCAGCAAGAGAGAAACATTTAGAAGGAAAAGTGGGATGTTCTAATACAGCCCAAGATGGTATACTAAAGACGATTATGAACTTATCAAGTGACTCCATAGAGTAAACCACGATGAAGAAAACTGTAAAACCCCGGAATCTGATTTTCTCAATTAAAATCAAAGTTAATTTGTAAACGTTGAGAATTTCCTTTTGTGATAAAATCAATGCAGAAGCGTTAGGAAGATGATGGTTCAATAAAATAAATCACGTAATGTATTCACTTAAACCGATTCATTAATCAAAGCAAGTCCTAGAATTTGCCTAAGTCATAATTATCAATTAGCCAAAGTTAGGCGAAACCAATTTTAGCAAATGACTTGAATAAACCAAATTTTACCCAATATTTAATTTAGTCCCAAATTAAATGAGTGTGATAAATTAAACCGAATTTTATCTTGACTTATGCTACACATGCGTTCTAAATAAATTATGCAAGATAAAATAAACCAATCACACTACGCCGCGATGTATGAGGAAAAACCCAAGACGGGAAAAAACCTCGGACGACCCTAGCCACAAATCCACTAGATACGGAATTACAATTACAAGACAGATAGACTTACAACGACTGACTCGATCCCTCTCAAGCCTCGACGCTTCTTCTTGTAGACACCTCTTCCTAGCGGATTACCTCGGAACACCACCGCGATCTCGGAATCCACCGATGGGGCTTTCTATGGTCACCGTCACCCGTACATGGAGCCTTTCTCCAAGTGGGTAGAGTCCCAACAAAAATTCTTCTTCTTTGATGGATGTAGAAGCAAACCAAAACTTCTCTTCTTGAATTCGGTAGAGATAAACCGGTGCCAAACTCCAAGCAATTTGATATGTATATATGAACTTGGATAAACTCAATTGGGTGTAAACACTAGAGTGATGAAAATATTTTTCTCTAAAAATCTCACTCAAAACATGAACATTTTCCTAAACCATTTTTGCTCTCAAACTCTCTCTAAGAGATAAACTAAGTTGGAAAAGTTATGGAAATGTTAGTTTGGAAAATGTGATTCCCGTCCTTCATAAAGTCTAAAAAAATCAGTTAAGAAACAAGTGGGAAAGTGGGTTAAAAACTGCCAAAAACTGCCTAAAAACTGTTCCCGCCTAGCAGTTCGTTCGAACGACATTTCGTTCGAACGAACTCTCGTTCGAACGAGACTTTTAACGACGCTCTAGTTTGGACTCGTTAGAATCTCGTTTGAAATCTCGTTAGAACGAACTATATCGTTCGAACGACGGACCAGTTTAGACTCGTTGGCAAACTCGTTCGAACGAAACCTGGTTCGAACGAAAAACTCGTTCGAACGATATTTCGAACGACTTCCAGAATTTTTTGCAAAATTAGATTTTTGGCCCATAAAATTTATATACTTTATTTTTAAAGTTCTAATTAAATTTTTTCTGAAAGTAAAACACAGTTTTAATTAAACCTAACACCCAATAAACTTTGTTCCAAGCTCCTATATAAACATAATTGCATTCATACCTTGGGAGAATGGAACCATAGTTGATGACGTAGAAACGAGGCACGCAAACCGGCATATTTGATGAAGCTTTATACTCTTTGCCGCTACGTCTTCAACAAACACTTCATAGGCTTGAGAGTATTACAATAACATACTATCCAATGAATAAATGTTTTTGTTCGGAATTGAGCCAAAGCTATATATGGACTCAATTGGAAATTTGTGTCCTTACAAAAACTAAGAAGAAGAGAAGAAAAATTCTTACAAAGGTTTATGGATTCGGCAAGAACTAAAGACAGAAAATAAAGAAATCACAAGAAAGATAAAAAAACACAGTGGCAGAATCATAAATGAGATGTAACAAATGATCGAAGTTTTATTGCTCTTTTTATAAGATGCATCAAAAATTGGGAAAAATAATGATTAAAGCGAACGATGGCTGGGTTTACGATGACTAACAAAGGAAAAGACACAGATACCCCATAAAAGTTTGCTAAAATTTGAAAGATTTACAAAATTGCCATTCGCGCCCAAAAATCATCAATCAACTGGATAAATTTCACAAGTCTGGAAGGTCTGCAGCCGACCAAGCAGCAAGAAATACTAATAAAGTATAATATTTCATACTTTCGCATCAACTCCAAGTATGAAACACTGGGGGCTTCTGTTGATACCAAAATTTACCATCCTACGTGGACCAATTATAAACCAACACATGTCATCCATTGTGGCTCAAATCCAAGTCAGTATGATGCGAAAGTTCGACCAACTAGGAAGCCCGACCAACTAGGAAGACCGACTAATGAGGAAGCCCGAGCAACTGGGAAGACTGACCAACTGTCAAAAATCTAGACTATAAAGCCAACGAAGTGACAACAATCATACAGCCTGTTTAAACAGTGAAGTGACAATAAAAATGTATTCAATTCTCATTATGTATTGATGAAAATTCCTAACAAATAAAGGCATTCCATCCTTTCACATAACAACTATCGATACCCCTCTTGGGATATAAGTACATTATATCACATGTGACACCCTGCCTAATTAAATACCGGGTGACTAGTCCTTTAAAAATTAAAACATAATGTTCGGTGGGTTCATTCTTAGCATCACTGTCGAAAACATTTAATATTATTAACCACCTAATAAATATTTAAGCTAGTGTCAAAACATTTTCCCATTTAATTATACCCAATTAATCCATTAACAAATTTTCATTCTCTAAGACATAAGTTACTCACATTCTCAAGAATATAATAAATATTGGACATGAATTAACTATTGAAATAAATATTACTAGATAAAACATTCTAGTTCCAAGTCTCAAACCAGCAAACCATAAAATCCTCAAGTGCAATGGAAATAAAATGTTAAAGTAAACTGAGTACAATCTCTACTAAACGATTGATAATGGGCAAAACAAGGCCTAAATGAATAGCTTAAAAGGAACAGAAGGGACTGATAGAGGAGTCTAAATGCAAAGACTTGCAACTCCCACAACTGATGCAGCTCGCTAAACAATCCACGCATCTAAGCCTGGTAACCCTGTGGCTGGGCACCTGATAAATAATATATATATAGCAAAAGAGAGAAGAATAGCAAGAAACGGGTCAGAGTCCGAGTTGTAAAAATATTTATTTTCAAGTATTTAAAACTACAATAATGCAAGTATTATGTGCATGTTAGTTTCAAACTCTCGCATGAGATTCTCACCTCTCCACTATTGTGCATGCCTAATGTACGTCTATCCTAACCTAGTTGTCTATAATGTTCCCAACTAGGTCCTAGACTTATACTTCTAATATATCTCAAAGGAGTAACTCGTATCGCCCATACAATACGCTATAAAAATCATTTATTCCCAAAACTACATTTCGTACCCACTATTCTAAAAGTTAATCTTTTACTCACATAATTTTATTTATTTATCAACATTACTATATCTACTAATTTCTCATAATATAATTTATCCACAAGTATATATATATACTTGGCGCAATGCATACTCTGCTATCATGTCCCAATGCATTAATCACTGCATAAAGAACAAGTGGTTCAATCTCTCATCAACCATAAATTCAAAACAAAAATATTGGAGGCGAATATATTCCCAACCAAATGGGTCTACCTACGCTCCCATTCAGCCATTAAAACTATCCTACATCTCAGATAACACGTAACCAACTTCATATACTTTGGCTACAAGTCAAATATCCCCCCATTGGGTCACCCAGGATAAGACTGTCCACTATGCGAAAACTTTCTTACGATAGCAAGCAGCGTAGGTATGCTATACACGCAACAATAATAATAATAATAATAATAATAATAATAATAATAATAATAATAATAATAATAATAATCCGCATTCCCACATCCCATTAAAATTCAAGGTATTCACCCAACCCTTACATGTATTTTCCATACGTAATATTCTCTCATTACTACTTATAATATAGTTATTTTCATTGGTTGCGTTGAGGGGTGGACATGGATGTGTATTCATGGTTTCGACGCAGCCCCCAAAATAGCCTAACTCATCGCCAAGACGAACATGAAATGTTTGGAGTGTGTGACCAATTGATTGATTTTATAAAGACCTTCATCTTCGACACCTTCAAGAACTTCCCTTTCCCAGATGAACATGGAACCCCCGCAACCTCTGGTAACATTCAGAATGATTTGTTCGATTGCCAATAACGACACACAATTCTTGTCCTCTTCAAAGCCAAGGAACTGTCACAACTTAGATTTTGATTGTGCCCGCGCTACTTGAAGGAAAAACAATTTTGGCAGATATATTTTACACTTGTTAAGAACATTGTAGTTCAATATGAGTTGTGTGTAACTCAAGCAGATGAGAGTTGATAATGGGAATGAGAATGATTTTGATGAAAGTGCATTTGAAGTTGAGATGTCTGAGACGAAGAAAGTAACAGTGGTACCTCCTGGAACTTTGGTGGAACATAACTTAGATTCCATTTTATCCAACAAAGAAAGTAGGAATGAATGAGAAGTGACCTGGCCTTTATAGATTCTCAAGAAGGCGAGAGGGAGAGGAAAGGCTTGACATTGTGAATGTTTAGGCATTCAGATAGATTAAACATTGGAACCATGTGAGTCGCCAAAAGTACTGTTAGTTGATTCCACTTTCTTTTGATCACTTCTTCTTTTACAAGTAGCAACATAAACAATGTTGAGTGGAGCCAATGATTCCACATTTTTATTAATACTAAAAAAAGGAAAATATATAGGTATCTGGTAGGGGGAAATTAAGTATTTACTCTAATTTTTTAAGGAAAAAAATAGTTATTTCCGTTATTTCCTCTCTCGAAATTTCCAAGGTTAATTCACCTTTCCAAATATCTAAGGTATTACTCTACGAATATTCCCTAGCAATTCTGCACTATGCTACAATCACTAAATGACATTTCCCTATCTCAAAACAACTGCGTAAACCTAATTGGGCAAAAATTAAAATTTTCTAAGTTTTGGTCCCATTGTTCGAACCAGGTCAGATGTCGTTTGAACGACATCTCGCGAGATCCCTTCTCTTTCGAACGAAACTCAATCTCGTTCGAACGAGATTGGACATTATTCTTTCCCACCAGACTTGTTACGTTCTACACCCTTATAAGTTTCGTTTTCCACCATTTTAAGCCTAAAACCTCTAAAATAATCAACCCAAATACAAATCATTTAAGTCCAATCAACTACCCAACATCTATATATGATTTCCAACAACATATCATCATTAAATCATCACTAATAATCAATAAATTCGAAATCCCCAAATTTAAATATCAAGAATCCTAATTCTTAAATTTATATGCAAAACTCTAAATTAAACCCAGATTAAATCATAAAATTATCATAAATTCGTGGAAATAATCCTATCTACACGAGGGAATCAAACTTTATTCAAATTACTCCTAATTTATGACAAATTCTCTCCAAATTTTTTCAACAAATTTAATCTTTATAACAAAGGGAATTTATCTAGTTTAACATGAACACAATTATTGCCCAGGAAAACAAGTAATAAACACTTGCCTCAAATTGATGTTTTAATTCGTTGATGAAATTGGTATGGGCTTGCTCCTCGTCTTTCGATCTACGCAAAGATGGTTACGATGGTGGAAGATGATGGGTTTTGCACCTAGAACACTTATGGGTTCTCTCCTCTTTTCTATGTGGTTCTCTATTTCTCTCTCGTAGGTTTGGAACTGAAAGACTCCCCTCTTACCCACATATACTTTATTTATTTTCCTAATTTTCGTCCATTATATTTCCTCAAAATCCAAAAGACAAAAATACCCGTACAGGGTGCCGGTTTGGCCTAAAAATATTTCGGAGTCCAAATAAAATATTCGAGTAGAGTCTTCTGACTATCTCGACCCTTTGGGACTCAATGGCGCACTCTAAATGACCATACGAGTTAGTTAAAAATAAATTATCTTTATATTCCATTTAATTAGTCCCGTTATGACTCACACACGCTTTTCGACTTGAAATGCCAAACTATTATATTTCACATTCCGACAATTTAAAAAATTTCCTAATTCCATATTACATATTCACACAGTAATATTCAATAAATCTCATCAATAAGTATTAACCCTTGGCACGGTAGTTAATATTTATTTTAATCCGGATTAATTAACAAATAAATTTCTCACCTTATTAATTTAGTTAATCCAATAATAATATTAATTCCCTTAATTATTTAATATAATAAAAATACGAGGTGTTACATACTCCACCCCTAATAACGAAATTTCTCCCTGAAATTCGAAAAGTAAATCATACCTCGTAAAAATGAGTCTGGATATTTCTCGCGCATATCCCAAGTTCACTGCTCTACATTATGATTCTCCCACTGAACCCGCATAAGTGGAACTACCTTTGATCTCAATTTCCTCTCGCTACGGTCTAGGATAGCCACATGTCTCTCCTCATATTAACTGTCGGGCTACAAGTTAATCTCTTCAATCGCAATGTGAGTGTGGGCCAACTCATCTCGAAGATATCGTCTTGACGATGAAATGTGGAACACATCATGAACACGGTGCAAGTGCTCCGACAACACAAGTCAGTATGCCACCGATCTGATCCTTTCGATAATGGGAAATGGTCCTATATATCTTGGAGCCAATTTCTACTTCTTCCTGAACCTCATCACTCCTTTCATAGGTGACACTCGCCGTAATACCTAGTTCACCATGTTAAACTCCTTGAAGAATCGCTCAGGGCCACTCCCTGTCCCCTGAAATAAAATAAAGTAAAATTAGTATCCGCCCAGCAAATATAGATAAATATAAATCGAAATTGAAATCGAAATCGAAATTGACATATAAATATAAATACATTACCTGTAGTGTCACCCAAACAGCTAACTTGAGCTCATATGGCACCTCCTTCCAACTAATGTACCCCAGGAAATCGTGTCAAATATAATTCCCTTCATATCTGAACACTAAGAAATGCCATAATCCTATGGAGTTATGCACTGCAAATTCCTTCCAACCGTTGTGTAGCCAAAAATCAGTAGTTGAAGTTGTCAATTCCACCTTTCAATGGTCTCCCATGTTTTGCTAGAGGTTCCAAGTGGTGGGGTATGGAAAGTGGAATTGACAACTTCAACTGGTGATGTTTGGATACATAATGGTTGGGAGGAATTTGCAGAGCTTAACTCCATAGGATTATGACATTTCTTAGTGTTCGGATAGACGAAGAGATTCAGTCTCCTCTCCACAAATTGGACACCCCAAATAACTATGTACTAATCACTTATTAAAGGCAAGAAGCGTGTATTCATGGATTAGTATAAACAAAACTTAGATATAGTTGGAATATTTATGTATTAATCTCCTCTCCACACACGTACACTACACAAGAGTGAAAATGATAAAGTGCAAATCAA
Organism: Sambucus nigra; assembly: GCA_949130495.1. NCBI lineage: Eukaryota > Viridiplantae > Streptophyta > Magnoliopsida > Dipsacales > Adoxaceae > Sambucus > Sambucus nigra. The sequence goes on along the minus strand of OX422210.1, from coordinate 166,945,634 downwards.
TTAAAAGCATTAAAAATGGATGTTTCGGTACAAATTGAAATATTTATTAAAAATTAAAAAATTATTTCAAATTCAGGTTATCATAAAAAATGGATTGATATTCGGTAGGAGTAGCCAAGTCATCCACACTACTATTTAGACGCCTTGGAGCGTGTTGGACAATTGACCACGGCTCGTTGTTGATATACTCCGAATAAAACACATGCTTAACCTTTTGAAATGCACAAACAAACGGCTCATCGCTCACGTGGTCGTTTCTCTTCAACTTGGACAAGTTAACCATGGTCAAATTGGTGACAGGATCAACTTTACAAGCATTTATATCCTCAACTCTTACCCAGTCACAGTAAAATATAACCTCTTTGAAGCTTATATAATCCAATTCAAATATATTTTGGATTACACCATAGTAAGTCATTTCAGCTTCAACGAGGTTTTTATCTTTTGCGCTCGCTCCAAAGATAGTAAGAGCTTTGTATGAAATTCCCGAGTTCTGTACATTTGTACTTTCCTCATACACTTTAGCGCCGAAAATGTAACCGTTCAATCGATACTTTTTGTACTCTTGTACCACGAACAAGGGTCCAGTGACTAGACGAGCAAGCCTTGATGTCGCATCACCCATCTTTAGGAGCTGAGAATATAGATAAATTAATTATATTAGTGGTAAAATTTGAGTGTAATGTAACGTTATATAACGACTATTTTCATTATAATTACGTCTTGTGTCAACCACAACCTAAATTTTCTGTCTGATTGTACCATTGTTTTTCGTCTTTTATTGTTCTCATAGGCTTCATATTTTCTGCATATTACAAAATTAATCATGTATAAAATAATCTAAAATAATGTTAAACATTATAATAATCGAAACTTACTTTTTCCATTCTTCGACATCTTCATGTGTGTTAAATAGATAACGAGATACTTATTCAAGTTGCAAACTCGTTAATTTCACTCGTTTTTCCATCACATGACCACCATCATCGACGAATTCATCAGTGTCATCAACGCTGGTCGAGTCAGGCATATATTCCCGAGTATATATTGATGACTCCACGGTGATGTATTCCTCTGCAATTGATCCTGCAATGTATCGCATATTCTTGACGTAATCTTTAAAAACTTTCATCAATCTTAAACGGATACATCCACCGATATCTAACTGGTCCTAAAAGAAGTGCCTCGTCACATAGGTGTACTAACAAGTGAACACTTATGTCAAAGAATGCGGGGGGAAAGTACTTCTCCAATACACAAATCGCTTCGATCACAGCCAATTTTGCGACCACTATGTGTTCTTGATTCACTACCTTCTCACACAAGAGGGAGAAAGTAATACTAATTTACATAATAGCCCTACGCAAATCCTTGTGCTTGGAGAAACAGTGCTTAAACAATAAAAGAACCAATTGCATGATCACATGCCAATCGTGGGTCTTACACTTATGTAAATCATGAGTAGCATAATTCACAATCCTTTGAAAGTTGGACTAAAAAGTAGATGGGCCCTTCAAATTATATATTGTGTCTAGAAGAACCTTCCTTTCCCCACTCGTCAAAGTAAATGAACCAGGGGGAAATATTGTCCTTCCCCTACTATCTTCTTTCAACCATAGTTGTGGGTTAAGTTTTAACGATTTAAGGTCTTTTCGTGCATTTTCTCCATCCTTAGAATGACTCCCCCCAAGGAAAGTACCCATAATATGTTCAGTGAAGTTCTTCTCTACATACATCACATCCAATACATGGCGCACCGGGTTATTCTTCCAATAAGGCAAGTCAAATAAAATTGACCTTCAAGACCATGCCTTTCTTATCTCAGTTTCATTCCCAGTTGGGGTCTTCTTATTCTTGACATTCTTAAATTTAGGATTCTTACCTGACATATTAGGGCCACATTCAGAAGATTTACTTTCAATTTCTGAACCCGAAAGTTGTCTCGACGGTAGCCTATGTTCAACTCCGCCCAATGAAAAATTGGAACCTTTCTCAGATCTGAAACTATGAGCTGGGGTAAAAAACTCCTGTGGCGAAGGTATACATTTTTTAAGCTAGAGGATAGATGAAGAGATTCAGTTTCCTCTCCACAAATAGGACCCCCAAATAACCATGTACTACACAACCAGATAATGTCCCATAAGCTGGAAAATCATGAATTACCCACATCCACATAGCTTTCAGCGTAAACTCTTCTTTTCTAAAAGAGTCAAATGATTGCACACCCTCTTCCCACAACTCATTTAATTCTTCTACCAAAGGAGCCATATAGACGTCAATGTCATCACTTGGTGCTTTTGGCCGAGGTATCAACAAAGACATCATCGAAAATTTAGGTCTCATACACTGTGAAGGAGGGAGGTTGAGTGGGGATAGGATCACTGGCCATACACTCTGATTGGTGCTTAGATTTCCAAATTGATTGAAACCATCTATTGATATAGACAAATGAATGTTGCGTTGTTCTCGAGCAAAATCGGGATACTCAAAATTCATCCTCCGCCTGGCAGTAGAATCAATAGGATATCGCATGATATTACCCCTTACATCTGCCCTATCATGCTAAGTCATTGCCTCTGCAATCCATGGTACTGTGAAAAATCGCTTTAATCTAGGCCCAACAGGAAAATATTTCAATACTTTTTGAGGCACTTTTGAGCTTGTGCCTTCCTTACTAATAGATTGGACATATCTAGGTTCATCGCATACCGAACAACGATCAAGATTTTCATACTCCTTTAGGTATAGTATGCAGTCATACACACAAGCATGAATCGATTCATACTTCATTCCCAAACCTTTCAAACTGATCTTTATAACATGATAGCTATTTGGAAGTGTATTCACCTTGGGTAATAAGCTCTTCACCCATTTCAAAAGTCCCGTTAGGCTATTGCCAGACAAACCGTACTGCGTCTTCAAACTGTGCAAACCAACCATGGCATGTAAAGTTGTTTGATCTTTCTCACAGCCAGAGTATAACGGTTGGGTCGCCTTAAATTTTAAACTTTGGTAGTCATCGTCAAGTTTTATCATGTTATCTTCACAAGCACTTGAATCTTCTACATCATCAGTAAACTCATTCTCCTCTACTTCATAAACTTCGTACGCATCATCAACTAAATCCTCTAACATATTTTGATTTACGTCGTCCCCTTCTACATCTATTCTACTTGTTGAAGGTTGTTGTGAAGGTTGGTCGGGGACAAAAGGAACTTTTAATTCACCGTGAAAACTCCAAAATCGATAACTATCTTGCATACCCGATCTTAACAAATGTAGTTCAACTATTTTCCACTCAAACACCTTACCATTCTTACACCTAGCACACGGACACGGAAACTCTTCATCATTATGACATCTCTTTGCATATTTCACAAATTCGTTAGCACCTCTATGAAACACATCCCCCATTCTATTAGTCTCACCCATCCACTCTTTGTATTTCGGATATCCCATCACAACTACCACAACTAAACACCTATTAAAGGTAAACAAAACTTAGATTTATAGTATGTTTTATTTAATTATCCCATCATTTAATTATCCTATTAAAGGGTGAGTGATCCTATCCCATTAAAGACCGCATTTTTCTGTAATATACTTAACAACTCATGCACATTGTTACAGTTTGAAAAAAATTCAACAGCATATCCCCGTAGTTCTCCAAGTACACGATGTAGATTGGCAGGTGTGAGTGTTATTTAAATTGATCAACTGAAATAACAGTCACACTTGTCAATCTAGTATGTACCCAGAGAACATTAAGATACGACTGCAGAACTTCCTCCAAAATTAACAACTTTAAGCCAATAAGAATATTATACATAAATTATACAGTCTCAAACTGTCCAAACGGGACAATTCGAGAGATCTCATTACAGGGGTAATGACTCTCAAATGGGTCTAAGGGCTATTGAATGCGTACGCATAAGAACTAGAAGTCTAGTATCTATGCGCACTATATTTAATTTCAAGTATGTTTCATTTAATTATCATACTATATATATATTGTTCAATATACAAAGTAATTTTCAAAAAAAGTTGAAAAATCCCACCCCCATATGGACCATAATCCCGTGGTCATGCCACTTTTAAAACTAACCAACCAAACATTTACTAAACAAAATAATCCAACAGCAATGTCAACAACAAATATGTATCCCGTACTCCTTCTAATTCATCTACTCAATTAATTCATTTCATCAATTAAACTAACAATTAACATACACAATTATCAATTTACTAATTTACACTGAGGGGCAATCATACTTTCATATGAAATGGACACTAATTATTAATTTACTTTCATCTAAAATTGTTTCATTTATTAATTATATTTTAGTGGATGTAATTATAGAATCTATGGATGGATTCAATTTAATCTTATTATGTGAATGTTTTTATCTACAATGAGTTAACCTTGAAACAGTATATATTATCTCATAGAATCATCAAAACACGATATTAAGAGCATTACAATGGTACCTTGCCTTACCCCCTCCCTCCCCCCCCCCCCCCCCCACACACAAACATATTGACAAATTCATGGGTTATTTCCAACATATAAACATCAAATACACCTAACAAACATACACAAACATATATTCACGAGTTAGTTTCAACAAAAGTGCAAAAAATTCAAGAACCCATATATATACAAATACAAAAATAAATAACTCGTGAATTTGTCAATTTTTTTGACAAATTCATGGGTTAATTCAAATACAAAAATAAATTCATGGGTTAATTCATGGGTTAATTCAAATACAAAAATACAAATTCATGGGTTAATTCAAATACAAAAATAAATTGACAATTTATGAGTTATTTCCAACATATAAACATCATATAAAGATAAAAAAACACCACACATACACAAATAACTAATGAATATACCCCCTACCCCCTCACCCCCACCCTGCCCCACCCCCCACACACGAACACACACACACGCATATACACACACACACACACACACACACACACACATATATATATATATATACACACACACACAAACGTATATATAAATGGAAGAGAGAGAGAGAAATAAACCTGAAAGTAGAGAGAGAGAGAGCAGCGTAGAGAGAGAGATGTGGAAAAAGGAGGGAGGCAACGGCGGGGGAAAAAAGAAGGGGTAAGGTTTTTGCTGTAGAAGTTGTCACGGTCGTGTCAAGGTCCTTGATCGTGACAATTATTTAAAGAATTATCACGGTTAATGACCGTGACACGACCGTGACAAGTAAATTTGTCATGGACTTGTCACGGTCGTGTCAAGGTCAATGATCGTGACACAAAACACGTGTTTTTTGTCACGGTCAATGACCTTGACAAGGGTGGCCGGATGAAAGGTGACAATTTTGTCATTTTGGTGTAGTGGTGGGAAGACCTGTACGATGAAGACGCAGAGGTCTTTGAATGCATTAACTAATTATAGCAGGAGGACATCATTGTCATGGGCTGGGGTGATGATTTTAAAAGTTTAAACGACAAATCATAGGGATAAGACTTCCATTTCTGTGGATTCTTTGAAAAATATCATGACCCCACTAATAAAAACACGAAGCTAGGGATGGAGATCTTCTTCCATGATGACAACGTCCGGGATGGGGAATTGAAACATAAGGTGGAACCCTCTAACTGACAATGTGGAAGAAAGAACTAAAAATCCCGAGGACAGTGATACCAAGGAGTCATTCAACCTACACACTAGGGCTGAGTCTTTGCATGATCCTTCAAGAGGTCAAGCTATATGACTTGTCTATGAAGATCATCACTACTGAAAAACCTCTCCTTAACTGGTATGCCGTTACAGTTCAGCTTGCTCAACCCAATCTAAACCCTGCTATCCACTCTCTCCAAGAGGTCCATAAGCCTATTACTATTTTTCCTATTTCTGATATCATTGTAAACGAGGCCTGTTTTGATGAGGTTCTTAATGTTGTGTTTCCTAAAAATGAAATAAATGAGGATTTTGAGTGTCTTGTTGCGATTTACATTAATTTTCTTGATTCTAATCAAACTCTTGATGATGATAATGATTTAGTAAATGAACAATTCTTAACTGATCTCAATATGGAAAACAATAAACAACATAATCGTGTTCAAAATAATGTTGTTGAGATCGTTGTTATTAATCTTGGTTCTAGTATCCATCTGCGCGAGATTTGGATAGGGTCTACCCTCGATGAGCATGAACAGGAATAATTGGAAGAGCTGTGAAAGAGTTCGTGGATATCTTCACATGGTCCTATGACGACACACCTGACATTAATCTAGAGATAGCTCAGTACGAGATCCCCAAACTCTTAAAAAGGAAAATCGTCAAGCAAAAACTGAGGAGTCTCCGAATAGAATAGTACCTCAAGGTCAAAGAATAAGTGGAGAAACAGTTAAACGTAGGCTTCATTCGCGTAGTCAAATACCCTATATGGTTTGAAAATATCTTCCTCATGTTGAAATCAGGATAAGAAGTCTACACGTGTGTCGACTATCAGGATCTGAATAAGGCATCCCCGAAGGATAATTATCCTCTACCAAATATTGACATAATCGTGGACAACAAGGCCAACCAAGCTCTCAACTCATTTGTCGATGTATTTATCTACTATAACTAGATTAAAATGCACCCAAACCACCAGGTAAAAATCGGCTTCATCACCCCATAGGGAACCCTCTGTTACACATTCATGCCGTTTAGAATCAAGAATGCCGGGGCTACTTTCCAAAGGGCCACCACAACCATCCTGCATGGCCTTATCCATAAATAAGTCGAAGTTAAATGTTATCATCAAGTCCAAGACTCAGGAAGGTCACACTCCCGCTCGAGAAAATTCTTCAAGCGATTGCGAAAGTACTAGATACGGATCAACCCATAGAAGTGTGTCTTCGATGTCACTAAAGGAAAACTCCTTAGATTCAAGGTTAGTGAGAAAGAGATAGAAGCAAACCCCATCAAAATCCATACTTGAGATATCACCACCCCGAATAGAGAAAGAAGTATGAGGATTCCTGGATAAGTTGCAATACATCAGTTGGTTCATGAGCCAACTAACTTCTATCTGTGAACCCATTTTCAAACTTTTTTGGAAGCACTCAAATAATGTTTGGAATGAGGCATGACAAAAAGCCTCTGATCAAATAAAATGATACGTCAATCGAAATCCGATGCTCATGCCTCTACAAACAGGTCTTCCCCTTCTTTTATACTTAATTGTCACTGATACTGTAACAGGGGCTTTATTGGCCGAATACATTGAAGAATCTCATAAAGAGAGAGAAATCTACTAAGCCAAACAAAAGATGGCTCTGTACGAAGTTAACTACACTGCCTTGGAAAAAGTATGTGTCGCCCTAGTCTAGGTCACGTAGAAACTAAGACATCACATGCATGCATTCCCCATCAAACTTGTATCATGAATGGGTCCCATAAAATACCTGCTAGAGATACCCGCTCTGCCAATCCGAATGGCCCGCTGGCAAATGTTATTAGTCTAACTCGACATTGTGTATGTCACATAAAAATCTATGATGGGGAGGGACATTTCCGATTATCTCATCGACCATCCCATGGAAGGAACCAAAGTTTAGGTCTCTGAATTTCCAGACGAAGACATCTTCTGCACATCTCAGGACTATTTGAAGTGGAAAATAATTTCGATGGAGCTTCTAACAAGAAAGGGTACAGTATTACGATACTCCTAATTGCTCCCAATGATTCTCACACCTCCCATTTCCATTAAACTGGACTTCCCATGCACTAAAAATATGACAGAATATGAGGCATGCACCACAAGGATCAAGATAGCCCTTGAGAAAGGAATTAATTACAAGGACATATATGGAGATTGTGCCCTCATTATTGGACAAATACTCAAGAAATGGAAAGTAGAATATGAGAATCTCCTACCCTTCCATGCCCATCTAGAAGATCCTACCACCCAATTCAAAGATTTTACCTTCCATTACCTTCGTCGATCGAATAATGTCTTAGCCAATGCACTAGCAACCCCGACCTCTATGGTCAAAATGCCCGAGAGAATAATAATGGCCCCCCCATTTCTGGTACAAAAACAAACTACACCCACCCAATATTACTATATCGAGCTCACCACAGAAGAAGATACGGATATGGAAGGATTAAGATGCTATGACATTTGATGCCTCCTTAAACATGGTAGGTATCCTTAGGTCACGAATAAGAGATATTGTGCAACCCTTCTCAAGATGGATGCCCAGTACATCATCTATGACAATGCATTTTTTAAAAGTCACTTCAAAGGTACCCATTTGCATTAAATAATAGGGACTGGAATTAAAGATATGATGTTAATAATACAAAGTGGAGAATGTGTACCCCACATGAACAGTCACATGCTTGATAAGAAGATCATACGTCAAGGATACTACTGGACCACCATAGTCCAAAACTCCTCTGCTTATGTTCAAAGTTGCCTCAAATGCTAATAATTTACTAACCTTTAACACTTGCCTCCACGAGAGTTGTACAACACGACCTCTCCGTGGCACTTCTCCACCCGGGGCATAGATATCATTTGGAATGCCTCTCTAAAATCTTTAAATGGGCACGAATTCATCTTGATCACCATTGACTATTTCATGTAATGGGTCAAAGCCAAATTCTACACGGTATTGATTGCGAATAAAGTGGGTAAGTTCATCAGAAAAAATGTCATCTGCCACTACAGAGTTCCCTATAAGTTGGTTTCAGACAATGGACTCCAATTCGATGTTGAGGTCACAGAATTAGTCGACGAGTATGAAATGAAGAGGCACAAGTCTTCTCCTTTCCTACCCCAAAATAATGGCGCTATCGAAGCCAATAATAAGATCTTCAAGACCATCATTAGAAAGATAACTGAAAGCTGCAGAGACTGGGTCGATCGGGTCCCATATGGCCTCAGGGGTTATCGCACCTCCATTTGAACACCCACTGGCGCTACCCCCTATTCGTTTCCCTGTTGAACTAAAAGTGCCTTATCTGTGAGTTATGCTCAAAAGCAATGCCAACGAGGAAGACTTGTAACAAATCCACTAAAATAAACTCTCGCTCCTGGATGAAAAGAGATTAAAGGCTCTATGTCACATACAAGGATACCATTTCCAGATCGCGTGATCATTCAAAAAGAAAGTCAAGGAACGTGGTGTCCAAGAAGGAGATATCACTCTCAAAGAAATTATAAAACATGTTTAGCACCCGATAGGAAAGTTAAAAACTAATTGGAGTGGCCCCTATATTGTGAAGAAAATCTTGTCAAGAGACGCCACTATGCTCACAGATCTTGATGAAGAGGAAATAGTGCGTCCAGTCAACCTAGACCACGTAAAAAATTTCTACCATCAATATAAACTTTCGTTGTGCTACGAATCTTATCATCCCCCTTCTATTCTAAAAAAACTCTTTATTTCTCCCCACTTAGAACTACACGGGACCTGATCCTTTCAAAACACCCTTATTAATGAAGCTCACAAAGTTTAAAAATCCATGGAGGCACGTAGGCAACCCATAAAACACACATGGGCACAGTCTTTTCTTTCTCACAAAATCCTATTCTTTTTCCCCTGAGAATCATGGTCCCTCTTATCATTTAAATGTACAAAAGGATTATTATGTATTCCTTAATGATTGGTATAAACAATTTCAAAAAGAAATTCATTAAAAGACACAACAAAATATATCAAAATAACTTACCTTTTATTTCATCAGGAATATGGTTATTACATGAAGTATCAATGACGGGAGTCAAACAAACCACTCCCTTCCTAATCCTCATATAGCCTATAACTCTCTGCCATTAAACTAGCTTCATAAAAAATCTAAAACCATACAAAACACCTACCTAAACATAAATTCCACACAAACACAAAACTATGTTCTTAAAAACTTTATCCTCAACTACCAGATGGGCTCACCTCATCATCATTTCGTTCCCCTGGAGGCCCCCAGGTGCTTCACTCCTAATTATTGTTTCGGATATGCCACATGCGATGGTAGGCCTTAACTATATTCAAAGAAACCACAACACCTTCTTCTATGGTGTTGAACATAATAAGCCATCTTTGCCCTGTCTCCTTCACCAAAATCTTCCCAACCACCCTTTTCCATAACCATTTCAAGTAGTCCCCTGATACAAACCCAACCTCTCCAAAAGATTGTAATGGAAGGGTAGATGACTGACGACACTGCTATATAGGCCACGGTATCATCCTCAAGGACTCTGTTAAGTACTCCACTGAAAATGATTTAGTTATGCGGGGAGCCATAATCTCCTCCCATCCTACTTGGCACCAAAGCCTCCAGGGAAAGTAGAAGGAAGTCTGGTGAAGACCAGCTAATCGCACATACCGGTATTCCCCTAATTGTAAAATAGGTTGTTATTCCCCTACCGTGGCATAGTCCAATGAAAACATCAGGCCTCGTGCTCTATGTGCATGTTAACTTAGGTCTTTGTCGATGGACCTAATCTGCGGCCTTTAAAAAAATTAGGAATGCCCGACAGAGGATATTGAGGAGGTAACATTAGGTGCAGTCTCTTAGAAAGCCACATGAATAGCATGACATGGATCTCTGGCAGAAAGCTAGTCCTACCTTCCTTCTAGACATCAAAGCCATTCAGATTCACCGCTAATACCACACCAGTAGGACTATAGTTGTAGGACAACCACAACGCTATCATGGCCACCTGAGAGTCAGCTGTCATATAACTCATCACCGAAGGAAGCCTGGCACTCAAACCTATGGCAACAGTTTCTCAAAATCTATTGTTAATAAAATCCCTTTGATATAATTAATTCATAACTACTGGGAGGATGATGTTTCCTCCTTGGAAGGGGGGATATGAAACAATTCCGCCAAAAACACCCGGGGAGAATGGGATAAATTCAGTGTAGCTATCATTAGACTGGGGAGGGAACCCAATATCATAGAGAACTCCTCATAGGTAGGACACACCTCATCTAAGCCAAGTGGAAGACAAGGTCTTCAGGTACTAGAATTGTACCACTGCTTCTAAAAGGTTCTAGTCTATGGGACGATTATGCCACTAAGAGACCTAACGCAAACCAAAGGCTTCATAGTTGACGTTATAAAGGCACATTGACTATAAACCTTCGTGGTAGGCAAAAAAGGCCTTGAACACTAGAAGAGCCACTTGTAGAATAGGGAAGAGGAAAGTTATAAAGAAGAAAAAATGGAACGTGATGATGTAAAACTTCCAAAGCCCCCATTTTATGCTAAAAATTCCATAAAAAACAATTCATTCAAAACACCACTGGTTTCCTTGCTCCAAAATTACCCAAAGTACGCAAGAATCGCAATTAAAGCCAAGGGAGTTATTGGACTTAACCCTTACGCAGGCTAAGGGGTATGCCGATCGACAAACCTCCCTTTTTTGGAAAAATCCTCCTTTACACATATCAACTCTAAAATAAAAATTTGCTTTGGAAAAATCAATCTTTGAATTATTTCTTTTGGAAAATATCCCTAAAAAAATTTCTTTTACTTAGAGAAATTTTTTCATTTCAATATCAATCTTTGTAAATAATGAAAAAACTCAACAACAAATTAAAGTGCATATAAAGTAAGTCATTAAACCAAGATAACACCAAAAAATTGCATATTTTGTTTATGATTAATACATTTCTTACGGTACAATTAAGGAAAAAAAAGGAAAAGATACATGAGTGCACAACCCGGATACCTCCAAAAATGTCTCAAAACCCAACCTTCAACCACCACGTTGGACACGTTTTCCTCAATGAGAAGTGGTGAACACCCACTCCCCAAACCAAATATCTCATCAGACATGGCTGGCGGCACCAATGATGGCAGACTTATTCACATAGTTTGACATCGACACCATCCAATCCTTAATATCCCTCAGCTAGGTGGTCGACACCAGGATATGATGCAAGAAAAGGGACAAAACCATCAAAATTAAGCAAGCCGATAAAGAGAAAAGAGAGCAGGAAATAAAAAAGGAAAGGAATGATTGTACCTCACTTCGAAAAGAATCCGAAAAAATTCCCGTCAAATCTTCCACCGTCGCATGAGGGAAGTGAAGATCCGATACCATGTCCCCATTACTCAACCGAAGATAATAGGACGTAATGGAAATATGAAGAAGTAGAACCTCCCCCACTGTCGCAGTCACGCCTCCTTCAGAGTATGAGCCGACATCCTTGGTGTGCTAGTACCTCTCCCCGATCCAATTACAGATGGAGGTATATTCTCCACATCATATATGCACGACAACATCAACCATCTGGTAGAAAAGTCTAGATAATCGTAGCCCCCCACCATATCCATGTAATGTGTGTAAGGCTTGCCTTCCATCGCCATCATCCTAGCCTCGTCTGTCATCTCCCTCACCCGCCTCATGTACTCAAGGCGTAAATGGTGGGACCTCCACCTCTTCTTCCATGATCTGTTGCACCACCCTCTCCCCAAGGTACCAGACATATCCAAATTTATGCACCAACAACTGCCTCATATGTGCATACATGCCCGTAGCTCCTACGACCATCGAAGGTAAACTTACAGGGTAGAGAGTCACTTATTTCCCCATCAAAGAGTCAGTAATCTATCCCGAATTAGAGGTTCTAAAAACTCAGAAAGAGATCAAGATCAAAAGCATAACCTGGTTGCTCACTGGGGCGTTCAATGCCCCTCGCACATCCTATCGAGAAAGGATTTAGTTCGAAAGCCTGTACAAATTCTTAAATCTATACATCTTAAAAAAGTCTCCCAACTCGCTCGTCTTTAAGGAAACTAACCCCACACTGTGCCCTATCACTTCGTAAAACAAGGTATGCAAAAGGCAACGCAAACAGTCAAAAGAAATAAGCAAGCTAAAAGATGAGAAGAAAATAAAGGGGAAATTAAACTTAAAAATTACCTCCAAGAGATACGAGGGTCCAGTAAACGTCCGTTAGTACTGATTAAAAGCATCCAAAGAAGAATAAAGGGATGCCAAAATAAAGATCCCTCAGTTGTATATAGGGATGTCCGAAATAATCCTCAAAAATGATAAAAAACACAGATGGACGACGTTACCGCTCATCGCCACCACAAAACCCCCAACATAAGAAAAATAAGTAAACGGTTGCCTATATTACCTGATGCCCAGTAGTCTTGTTAATCTTCCTAGACATCAGAGTCTCCTTAGCACAGATATATGGATAGAATCCCCCGATGAGATTATTTCTATATCCCACAAGGCATCCTGCACTGTCACTTTCGTAACCCCCAAAATTAAATCCACCGTGATCTGCCGCCCATCACAATGCAAAAACATCAATTGATGGAGATTTAAGGGAGTAATCATCGTCTCCCCAATCCCTAGGTGAAATGTGCGGGTCGTGTCCCACCACACATAACACTCCCATAGATCGCGGCATCTCGTCTGATACACCTACCAACGTACTAAATTCAGTACACTCCACCATCCATCGTACCACCCCAGGAAGACGATCATAAATATCCTTCATCCCAATCATAAAATTAAGAAAACTTTTCATTATCCCAAGAACAAGAAGGAAAAGAAAAAGGTGGAAAACCAAAAGATAAACACTTACATATCCATTAGGGTCCTTCACCCTCTCCAAACAATGATGTGCAGACTCCTCTAGTAAAATCCCCTCATCAGTCACCGACTCAAAACTATTATACGCATTCTTATTACCCAAGGTCAGTGGCACTGTAACCCGTCATTCTAAAACTTCCCAATCATCAATAGACACCCATTCATTTTTATTATTACCAGAAGTACCCGTCATTGAGATCTTACGAAGAAAATAAACTCATAAATGACTTTAAGAGAGATAAATAAAGAGATTAAATCACTTGAAGGTGTGGAAAAATTAAGAGGGCCGCCCCTTTTTTATAGAAAGCTAAGGGGTATATCGATCGACAGTCCCCTGTTCTCGCCTACCGGTAGTGACCTTTCCCCTTCCATGAAAAGCCCATGAGCCGTGCCCTATACCGATAAGCACCTCCTCAGACCTACCTATCGAAAGTTTCCTTAAAAATTAGTTGCAAAAATGCTAGAAAAATTCACAAAAATTTCATAAAAATCCCCGCAAAGTTAAGAACGTCTTTTCTTCGAGAAAAACTTATGGTGCATCACCAAACTAGTTACGAACCTTCATAAAATCCCCAGAAGGATCATAAACACTCACTCTCATCTTAAATATACTCCCCAACGGAACCAAGAATCCAAAGTATGCTTGCACCAAATTAATCTACACCCTCCCCAGCAAAACCATAATTCAAAAACATCCCCATAAACTACATCTTTAGGTTCACAAAATTGACCTTGACCCGCAGAATTGGTCATCTCACTCTTTAGGTCTTTAGAATTGACCCTGAATTGGTAATCTCACTCTTTAAGTCCTCATAATTGACCTTAACCCATAGAATTGGTCACCTCACTCTTTAGGTCTGCAAATTGACCTTGACCCACTAAATTGGTCACCTCACTCTTTAGATCTGCAGAATTGACCTTGACTCACATAATTGGTCATGTCACTCTTTCGGTCTTCAAAATTGGACTTAACTTGATAAATTAATCATCTCACTCTTGAGGTCTTTAGAACTAATCTTGACTGGCAGATTTGGTCAGCTCATTCTTTAGGTCCGCATAAGCAACCCCAACCCGCTAAAACTTTCACCTCACTCTTTAGGTCTGCAAAATTGACCTTGACATAAAGAATTGGTCATATCACTCTTTAAGTTCATAGAATCGACCTTTACTTGCAAAATTAGTCACCTCATTCCTTAGGTCCACAAAATTGACCTTGACCTGCATAATTGGTCAGCTCATTTTTTAGGCCCGCAAAATCAACCTCGACTTGCTAAATTGGCCATCTCACTCTTTAGGTCCTCAGAATTGACCTTGATCTGTTGAATTGGTCATCTTATTATTTAGGTCCGTAAAATTGACCTTGACTCGAAGAATTAGCATCTCACTCTCTAGGTCCTCAGAATCAGCCTTGACTAGCTGAATTGGTCATTTGACTCTTTAAGTCCTCAGAATTGACCTTGACCCACATAATTGGTCATCTCACTCTTTAGGTCCTCAGAATTGACCTTGACCTGTTAAATTGGTCACTTTAATCTTTAGGTCCATAGCATCGACCTCGACCCTCTAAAGCAGTCATATCAACTCTTTAGGTTTACAGAATTGACCTTGATCCGTTGAATTGGTCATCTCACTCTTTAGGTTCTCAGAATTGACTTTGATCCACTGAATAGGTTAATTCAATCTTTAGGTCTGTATAATTGACCTCAACCCTCTGAATCAGTCATATAAACTCTTTAGGTCCGCAAAATTCACCTCGGCCCGCTGAATCGGTAGGTCTGCAAATAGGTCCATAGTTACGACCTCGACTGGCTGAATCGATCATTTTAATATTTAGGTATACAAAATCTACCTCGACCCACTGAATTGGTTATCTCAATCTTTAGGTCTACAGAATCGACCTCTACCCTTTCAATCGGTTATCTCCAGCCCTAGGTCCACAGAGTTGACCTCAGTCCTTTTCTCAAACATCGATGATGTTTTTATCTTTCGATAACCTTTGCTTATTCCAAACTTTCCCATCTAGGGGCTCTATAGGTACCCCATCATAGTACCCCTTAAATACTTTCTCATGACCCTAACAGTCCTCACCTCTCCATAAACCCAAGTTCATACCCCAAGTATCGATCTAATGACCACCAGGTGCTCCCAAGTCGCATTTAACTTTGGTCAACTCTATGACCTGAGTGAAGCATAATGAAACCTTAAAGGTCTCTAGTTACCCTTTCCAATGCTCTCTGTCGTGTGTGAATCAATCTCAAAGTCCACACGAATGATTCTTTCTACTTCGAGTACTGATCTTGTTTTCGTTGGGAACTATCGGGCTCTGATCAACTTTTCGACCTAAGAGAAGCTTAATGGAATCTCGAAGGCTCTGAATCACCTTTCCACCAGTCCATGTCATGCACGAATAGACGTCACAGTTCTCACGGACAACCCCTTTTATTTTTTAAAGTTACTAGGCGCTCTCGATCCCCGTTTGACCCCAGTTAACTCTTGAATGTGAGCAAAGCTTAATGAAATCTCAATTACCTTTCCAACGGTTTGTACCATGTGCGAATCGGCCTCACGGTTCACACAAATGACCTATTTTACTCTAAAAACACCCAGTTGAGAGATTATCAAGCACTTTGGGCCCCATTTTACTTCGGACATCTCTAAAATCTAAGTGTGTCTCAATGTATTCATAAGTTCTCTTAATTACCTTTCCAAAGGTCATGGTTGTGCGCAATTCGAACTTACGATTTGTATTTTATGCCCCATTTTTCCAGAGAAGTCCTTTTCGGACTGCTTATAGGCACCCCAGATCCCCTGCCTATTGGCAGGGTGTACTTTCCTTGCCTAGCAAGGCAGGCATTTTGTCGATAGGTAGGCCAATGGCCCTGCCAATCGACACCGCCCTAACCCTAACAAGCACTATTTAAGGAGCCCATGACTTCACTCCTAAAGGGGGTCCTTTTCAGCAATCAACAAACATTCTCTCGAAATTATAGCGTCGTCATTACCAAAAAAATCTACCTCATCCTATTTTCCAATATTTTCCCACCTCACTTTCCTACCATATTTGGTCACTTACCACATCCTACTATACCACTATAAAAATCAGCTCATATACCTTCCAAATTCAGTAGTAAAAGTCTCGTAAAAGGTCTATTCCTAATTCTTTCACACTTTACTCATTTAGTGTGATTACTCACTTTATTCCCATTTTGTGATATCTTTTAGTCTTATTTCATTATTCACACCAAGTAATATCCGTTTGTACTATTAGTATACACACAACTTATATTCATAAAAAACCCAAAAAGACAAAAAAGGGTTTACTTGTAAATTCCAAAAGTACGGCTTCCTCATTTTCTGACACTTGGAACACATTTTCTTCAAAATCACTCAAAGAGGATTCTTAAATTTGGGTTCATAATTTAAACCCCTCCCCTGCAATATATTCGAACTACGTGGATTTTGATGACCCTTGGGCAACATAGGTGTCCTGGGAGAATGTTGGGATTCGATTCCTTTATTTCCATTTTATTCTTTTGTACTATATTATATCTATTTTGTGAGCATTGAACTCCTATATATTTGTGTCTCATCCGACATGCACATTTATTTTTCCATAGCGAATTATGATTCGATGAACACTCACATCAGATCTTTATATTATTTTTGAGTACAGTCCAATTGATTATTCCGCTCAGTCTTCCTCACGATGTAAGTTGAATGATTCCCTTCTACCATTATTTACATTATACATATGTACACACACACCACGCTTTGGAGAACTGGAGAATATTAACATAGACCATGAAAGATCGATACGGCAAAATGGGTGACTAAAACCTTTCTATTCCGTAACATAGTCCCCGGACCATTTAGTCACTTGGTTTTATATGCATCACTATGACCTTGATGCCATTCTCTCTAGACGGCTACATTTTTTTGCCTATTTTGATCAAAATAGGTTGGCGGCTCCATTCTTTCGTGTTACCCCCTTTTGTCGACGTCCAATTTTATATTTGAGGAAGCCCACGAAGACATCGACACAAATTATAGAAAGAAGACCTCCATATCCTCGAATCACCCGCACGGGCATTGGCGGGGAAAGAGAGGAAGACTCCTCAAGGGACTTTCCTTCCTGTCCCGATTTCAGGATCGATCTACACCGGAGGAATTCACTCCAGATGGCCGCAATAGTGTGAGCCAAATTTTGATCGGAGGAGTGTCCCCTGTGTGGTGAAACCATTGAGTTGGACAAAACTTAGTTTATAAGAGCCTACTTTTACGCGGTGCGGGTAGAGGTTTAACTCTATATTTTGGAGGTAGCAACTTTTTGAAAATTCAAGACATCGCTCGGGATTTATGATAGAAATTGAGATTCAAAGATGCTCTAGGTTTAAGAATTTTGAAAATCTAATCAAAGTTGTATTTTGAGGTGCTTTTCTAAGTTGGCGGAGGTCTTTTTATAAGGACTAGTGAGAGCCCGTTAACCATTTGTTTAATGGGTTGATTAACCATTTGGTTAATCAAAATGACGCGTGTTGGGCATATAAACTCTGGTAGGGACACACATAGGGCTAGGCCAATTTGGTAAGGACAAGTGTCCCTTTTGATTAACCATTCGATTAATGGAGTGGATTCGGTATTGATTATCTGGGATAGTTAACCATTCGATTAAAGGCCATTAATCGTATGGTTAATGGACTCATCCATGATGCTTTTGGGTTTTGGCTCGGATTTTAGGGAAATTTCTATTTGAGTCCCCAAACTTTTCAAGGGCCTATTAAAACATGAATTTTGATCCTCCCATCTCAGTGATGTTTCACTCCCACTCCATTCGAATTATCGAGGAATCAGTGGGTGACAAATTTAAGACTAGAGTACGAATCGGGGTGTCCCTTAGGGCTACCAACTGAGAGTATGCACGTGCAGATACTCTTCATCGAAGTTGGGATGGAAATAGGTTTGCCAATTTGTTAGATGAATGTTTATGGGAGGAAGAAAAAATATTATCTAATTTTGTTGATGAAATATACTTTGAGTCTTATCATTGGGGTCGTTCCAGTAAAGCGTCATGCAAATGATTAAAAAAAAATCCTTACCTTCATGTGTATCCTTTATACCACTGTATGGGGGAATCCCCACCAAAGAGTGATTAACTTAACCGAATAGATTGATTGACCTGCAAAGAAGGGGAACAATGGTCATTCAATCTAGTTACCTCGAAGATCCTTCACAGGTGTGGCTCAAAGGATCCACCTCGAAGATTCTCCACAAAGGTGGATCCAAGTACCCACCTCAAAGATTCTCCAACGAACCTGGTTCGAAGGATCCAACTTGAAGACCAAAGTCACATGGATGACAATAGTTTGTAATAAGAAGTTGAATAATCTATATCATTTACTTTATCTTATAAATATATGTTGAGTGAGGTTGTTTGGTACCCACGAGGGACCATACCTGGTAGGGCATGGGAGAGCTAACATGATCTATCGAGAAACCTCCTCTTGGGAACCTCCCAGGGACATGGCTTGGAGTATTTAGAGCAAGGCAACATTGGGAATATAGTTACCAACCCTCTTGGCACACTTGGGAAAAACTTCATTCAGCACATATGGTCGGTAGAGCCACTATAGCCGAGCCACCTCAACACTTACCTCATCGAGGTACCTCAATCTTTCGCCTCGGTTCTAAGACAACTCTTAACCATTAAACAGAAACCAGGATATTCGAGCTGCCTGTTAGTTGAGAAACCTAAAATAAATACTAGCCCGCCTGACAGATGTGACCGTGCACCTAACAGAGTCACTATTTAAATTTTTTCTAACATCATAACGTCTGACATTTAGGGACTAAAAAATATAGAAATTAAGTGAGTTTATCCTTAAGGAGACATGCTTAGTTCACCAAACCTGACCCTTTAGCCGTCCTCAGGTAAGCCCCAAGTTGACGTATCACGATCCTCATTAATGCCCACAATACTTCCATGCAGTAGAATGAATTCCCAGCAAAACTAGGAGATCTCATGCATTTAATGCAATATATTGTGCATTTAATGCATCCAATTAGACCAATCGCATGCAAGCTTACTCGAGCTGCCTTGCCCCATATAAATATACTAGATGAACGAATTAGAGGGATAGAGCATTCTGAGCCTAGAATTACTGCCCAAACTCCTCCATACACGAGAGCTATTGTGAGAGCATTAACTCCCCATACCCATTTAATTCCCCTATAATTAAGCATTAACTGAACTTGAAGTTATTGCCTTGCCTTTATTGTGCCTAGAGTACTTGGTCTTTCTCCCTCTATCCATGATACCTACTGGTCCCATACAATTATGGTGTCCGTTATGTTTCTCTTATGATAATATATCATTTAATACAAGTCTTAATATTTAAATACCTTTGTCTCTTATTCACATGTGGTCACAACCAACACTTAATACTGAACGATGTCAATTCTGATCTTGATAAGGGTTTTGCCTCACTTGATACTAACAGTATTCCAAGAACCCACATCTTACAATTGGCGACTCCGCTAGGGAGGTATTATCTTTTGAAAATATGCCAGAGGATAACGCCGCCAGAATCATTGGCTTTGACGCCGTACAACGTGAAGAGGAGGCAAATAACTCCGCTCTGCCTGATGGGACAAGAGTAGTGAGGACGAAGCCTAGCGCGCCCAATATTGGCATGACATAAATGATGGTTGCATAGGCAGGAAGAGTCCCTATGCAATTGAAGGGACTGATGGGTCTGTTCGCAGTGTTAATTAAAACTCCGATAGCCCAGGTGATGTTGGGAGTTCCCATGGGAGAGAGATTTTTCACTACCCCACCTGTGACTATACCAGCTCCTACTTTTACATGGGGTGTTGCTACGACCACTTTTAATAATGCTCCACCCATTACCTTGCCAACCTAGGGAAGTGTACCCCCACCACGATCCCACCCATGATGACGAGGTCAATGTTATAAAGTGGAGGAGCAGCTCCAGCAGTTATCGTCGCGATGGCCGGCCAAGGAGCAAGGACACCACTTGTCCCGGCGATCCCGATGATAACAACACTGCAGCTAGCTAGCCCTTCGTCGAATATCTTGGAGTAAATGAAGAAAGATATGCTAAAGTTTATAGTGATATCCAAAGGAGATAGTTCTTCGATGTATGATGACTTCCATACTCCCTACCCAGAAGCATACAACAACGAACCCTACCCAGTAGGGTATATTCCACTAATTTTTAAGAAGTACACGGGGAAAGGTGCTAACCCGAAGGAGCATGTGAAAAGGTTTATTAAAATCCTTAGGGCCCATTGCAAAGATAAAAAGCCAAGGCTGAGGGAGTTTTCAAAATCCCTAACAGAGAAAGCTTACAAGTAGTATTCCCACTTGGCCCCAGGTAATGTAGGCTCTTGGGAAGAATTACACGTTTTGTTTGTGCAAAAGTTCTTTTTAGCTGAGGATGATTTTACACTCAGGCAGCTAGCGCACGAGAAACAAAAGTCAGGGGAAGATGTTGTGGCTTATATTAGGAGGTTTTGCTAGCATTCTCTAGACGCGAAGGAGGAGACGCGAGAAGAAAAACTTTTACAAGTTTTTACAGAGGGCTTATTGCCCGAGTATATGTGTCATCTGATTAAAGAAATGCAAGAAGGGACATTCACGACATTTTTAAAAGCAGCGAGGAATATTGCTTTAGTGGTAAAACCCATATCACCCCCGCCTACTCAGTCAAGCTTGCTACTGAGGCAAAAGGCTACTTCGGGGAGGGGAATACCCTCGAGGGTCAACTACGCAGATGATGGCGCCACACTTAAAATGGAAGGGCCCTATGGCTAAAATCGTGAGGAGGTACCTCTTAGAAGTTACATTTCAGAGGCTGATAGATTGATCAGGTGTCCACACAACAGACCCTTGTATGTTACCGCATTAGTGAATGATTGTGTTTTCTGACGAGTCTTGTTGGATGGGGGAGCATCCATCAATATAATGACCATTGGATCTTTTTATGCTACCGGACTGTCGAAAACAAGGATAGTACCCCATTCGTTGGCAATATCAGGGTATGATAATCAGTCTTCCAAATCGATGGGCTATGTTAACGTGGGCATCAAGATGGGGAACATAACTTACCATATCAAATTCCACATCATGAATTGCGAGTAGTCATACCAATTACTAGTGGGCAGGGTGTGGATTCATAACCACGAATTGGTACCCTCAACTTATCATTAGTGCGCTAAGGCGAACATACAGGGTAAGGAGGTGGTGATTCGAGCTACTAAGAAACCCTTTGCGAATGAGGAAGCTCACATAGTGGACGTCGCTTTCTATACAAATCTGGCAGAAGAAACTATAATGATAACAAGGAGGTGAGGTATCCAAGGTGGAAGACAATGTTACTTTTCAATTGAACAACAAGTGTCTGAAGATATACCACATTTAAATGTATGTTTCGCCAACACTTTTGTTTATTACACTGTACTTGGCCAATATCCATCCAAAAAAGGATGTCTGCCTTAAAATAATTGGGATTGTTCGTTTAATATATCTCAAAGCAATATTCACGTGGAAAATGTTAGGCCACTACTTTTTTTTACGATTGTTGTTTTCCTTATCATGCATGGTGTGATTTGGATTGATGTAATAATCTTAGCCATTATTAAAAGAAAATAAGGGGAATGGAAGAAGACACTAAAGTCACCAATGTTTCTTTATTTAATAAAAGATATAGGTGTGATTACATGCGAGAAAAATAGAGGAGTTCAAAATCAAAAAATGAGAAACATCAATAAAATTAACATTGAACAGAGGGGACTAGGGGCTGTCCATGATGAAATGAAGGCTCACTGATTCAAGTAGCCTATCATATTGTTAGGGAAGAATCTGTACAAGTCTTCTTTTCTCTAAAATGAGGTCAGCCAAGTCTTTATGGCGAATAGTCATCGTCTGTTGACTGGTCTCTAATTCCTTCTCTTTCTTGATAAGCTCGACCTGCGCACGAGCCACGACCTCACGGGCCTCCTGCACCTCTTGCTCAGATATTACCAACTTGGACTCCAGGCTTGCATGTTCTTCTAAAACGAAAACCTATTAGCGATGTGAACATTGGATCCGGTGATAGAGGGCAGGTAATTCAGCATTCTTAAAATAATAAAATAACTTCACCAACCAGGATAGGGAGAAACCATCCTCCTTAACCTACGCCTCCGAACCAATATAATTTCTTCTTTTTCTTCTTCTTCTTCTTCTTCTTCTTCTTCTTCTTCTTCTTCTTCTTCTTCTTCTTCACCACTTACATCAGTAGTTACATGCACCTCGGGCAATTCTTCCTCGCTTGACTAAGAAAATTCCTCCATCACGAGCTTAAGAGGATTACTCGCCTTCCTTTTCTTGCAACTACCAGTAGTGCGGGGAGTATATTAAAATCCCCAAGAATCCATTTCATAGGATATAAATGCTCTATCCTCTTCAATAAAGTTCTCCCAGGCCTATCTAAGACGATGAAACATTAGGTTGTCTCCTTTAGTGACTTTGTCAACAGGATTATGGGTAATGGAGTTTATTGAACGGTATTGGGCTTCTTCATTGGAGATTTTTGAGTATCCCTAACCACTGTCTCAGATGAGGCAATACATGGAGAATTATTTTTTTCAACTGGTCTTGAGGGACCAAGGGCAACAATAATGGCTACCTCGATCGAAAGTGAGGTCTGAGAGGCTTTCTTCTTCTTCACAACTGCTTGGTCAACATGAGCTAATGGAGGCAGATCGAAAGGGACAGTGGCATTGGAAGTACTAAGGGGGAATACAGACGAGAATGTGGTGCAATTTCTTAAACCCAACTCTGTGGGTGGGAACCTTTTAACCTCAGGGTACCAATGTTCCTTCAAAATGTTTCTTTGAAAATGAACCAGCTGGTTTTGCCAAAATACGTTTATATAGATGTCTGTTCTCTCTCCTCGAGACTCTTTGCTTGGAAACACAGAGTTGCATGGATAACTAGCACATAGACTCACAACAGTTGAAGTCAAATAGTTTGAACAAGTAAAAGAAAAGTTTGTTGGTTTTTCACACGTGAAATGGTTCAATAGAGGGGCTCCTTGATCATAACCGCTACATGGTGGGGACTGTAAATGAAATAGAAAGAGGACCACTCCCTATACGATGGCAGGTAGGAAGGGATTAACAAAAGGGGAACACTGTTAGAGGGAAAATTCCTCAAAAGAGCTTCATAAATGGGAACGATGGGGCGTTCCTCCTCAGTAAAAAAGTCATTCGTAAAAAACTGATCCACCCCAACGTAAGGGCGAGATAAGAACATTTAGGCTGGATCGATCAAAGAAACAAGGGGATTCTTAACACTTTTATTCTTCCAGCAATAAATACGGGGGATTTTTATGGGCTGAGAGCCGGGGTAGTTGCCAACAGGAGCATAATCGAGGAAATAGGCGTAAACACTACACCAAAAATAGAAATCTGACAAGGTTTAAAACTATGCCAGATCAAATCTGGCATGGTTTTGAACTGTGCCAGAATCAGGTGTTCTAAAATGGCCATTTTTTTTTCTGGCACAATTTAAAAGTGTGCCACATTTAACCCAACAAGAACACTTTTGGCACACTTTAAAACTGTGCTAGAATTTGATATTTCTGGCATACTTTTGGCACATTTTATAAATGTGCCAGATAGAGTACATTTTGGTACTCTTCTGGTACAATTCGAAATCGTGCCAAAATTTGATACACTTTTGGCACGGTTTTGAACTGTGCCAAATTTTTTTAAACAAAGAAAAAAAATTAATTATTTAAAAATAAGAAAAGTTATAAACTGCGAATCTCGAAAGTTGTTGATAAACTAATGTACATTCAAACTTCAAAATATTACAAGTATTAATAGTTCACAGACAAAAAAAATTTTGGCAGAGTTTCCTCTATTTTTTGGACATTATAAAATGTAAGGACACAAGTCTCCGATTGAGTCTTAATGTTGTGTTGGCTTAATTTCAGACAAAAACATTTGAGTCATAGGATAGTGTTCAAGTGTATCCATCAAAGCCTATGACGTGCTATTTGAAGACGTAGCGACAGATTATAAAGCTTCATCATATGCTAGATTTAGTGTGCCTCATTTCTATGTCAACAACATTATTCCAATGCTCCTAAGGTATGAATGCATTTTTATATATATATATAGGAGTTTGGAAATTTATTGGGTGTATATTATAAAGTCTTTATAAAATAGTTTTAATGACTTTGTTATACTCAGAATTTTTTTTAGAACTTTTCATAAAAATTTTTGGACTTAAAAAGAATATTTTATTTTCTGACACGTCATTCGAATGCACTGGCATCTCGTTCAAACGAGATTCTAATGTCGTTCGGACAAACTGTCATCTCGTTCGAAAGAGATTCCCAAGTCGTTAGAACGAAACTTCTAACGAGATTTATTTTTCGTCTCTGGAAGATCGTTACTAAAGTCGTTCGAACGAGAATGTCGTTTGAACGACTTTTGGGCATTTTTTTTTGCAGTTTTCTTCATGTTCCCACTATGTTTTCCCCACTACTTTTTGACAGAATTATGAAGTGCGGAAACCAACTTTTTAAACTTAACTTTTTCACATTTTAAGAGACTTTTGAGAGAGCAAATCTTCCAAGAATTCCATGTTTTGTGTTTGATTTTTATGGATTCAATTCACCAAAACACATACACACCCAATATTTTTATTTATTCCAAGTTTATTAATATATATCCTTGCTTGGAGTGTTTGTCATCGACTTTTTATCTACACCTCAAAGAAGAGAAGTTTGGGTTTACTTCTACATCCCACAAAGAAGAAGTTATTTTACTGTGACATTCGCACTTGGAAAAAGGCTCCTTGTTCGGGTGGTGGTGATCGAGAAAAGTCCGATCGGTGGATTCCGAGACCGCGGTGGATCTCCGTGATTATTTGCTAGGCATAGGTGTGTACAAGAAGGAGCGTTGGGGATTAGACGTTGTCAAGTCGAGTGTTGTAAGTCTTTTTTTCTTGTAGTTGTAAAACCGTACATAGTGGATTTGAGGCTAGGGTCGTCCGAGATTTTTCCCGTTGTGAATTTTTCCTCGTACATCGCGACGTAGTAGTTTGTGATTTATTTTATCTTGCTATATCACCTAGATGCATGTTTAGTGCTAAAAGATAAAATATGGTTTAATTCACTACTCATGCTTAAGTTGGTGCTAAAATTAATTTGGGTAATGTTTAATTAATTTTGTTCAAGTCATTAATTTTATTGGATAAAATTTGGTTTGGCCTAATTTACAAAAATGAATTAATTTATTGTTAGGAAAATTTCTAGGACTTGGGTTGAGTTAATATGTTGGAGTGAAAATGTATTTCTTGTTTAATTTAATTTCACTTTGAGTTTAGTTTTATTTTAATTTAAAAGAAATTTAAATTTGGTTTATGTACTTGTTTAGTTGAACCATCTTTATTCCGCATCTAAAAGGAAATTACTTTTTGTAAAATTTAAAATTGGGGGTCCTCATTTCCTTCAACAAGTGGTATCAGAGCGGTATCTCTAAATTATTACGTTTAAGATCCTATTAAGTATTTTTATCTCAAATGGAATTTTACCCATTTTCAAAATTTCCTATTTTCGATGGTTCTGATTATGCATATTGGAAAGCACGTATGCGTTTGGCACTTAGGTATCTAAATGAGAGGGTTTGGTTGTCAGTCATTAACGGGTGGTCCCAACCTACATATCTAGTTGAAAATGAACGTGTTCCCAAACCCACCGATAGATGGAGTGAGAATGAATTTAAACTTGCAAATTTTAATTCCTATGGTTTAAAAGACCTGTTTAGCGAGGTCACGCCGGATGAATTCCATCATATTATGACATGTGAAATCGCTAAAGAAGCTTGGTAGAATTTACAACTCACTCATGAAAGAACTAGTGTCATTAAAGATTCTAAACTCCAAAACCTCACCACTCAATTTGAAACCATAAAAAGGAATGGAAAAGAAACTTTTGATGAATTTTATGCTAGACTTTTTGATATAGTTAATTCATCTTTTAATTTGGGAGAGAAAATACCCAACAACCGAGTAGTAAATTTTTTTTTAAGGTCCCTACCCGATAGATTTATTCCTAAGGTGATCATGTTAAATTCTTTACCCACTTTAGCCTCTACGAAATCAGAAGTGCTCGTAGGTGATTTACAAACCTATGAACTAGGCATGTTTCCCTCTAAAACTGAAAAGAAGATAGATAAGGGCGTTGCTTTGAAAGCCCGAAAGGAGGAAAAACAAGTAGTAGAGAGTAAAAGTGAGAGTGACTCGGAAGATATGGCTATGTTTGCTAGGAAGTTTCGAAAATATCTTAAATTTTACAAAGATAAATTTAAAATTGATTTTAAGAAATTTGAAAATTCTAAGCATGACAAAGCCAAAAAGATCCCTAACACTTTTAATGAAAATTTAAATAGGGACGAGTCAAATAGGTGTTACGGTTGTGAGGGTTATGGCCATAGGGCTTTTGAATGCCCCACTAAACTAAGAAAAGAGGGTAAACAACCTATTTCATATAATGTTACCATTAGTGATAGTGATAAGGAAGAGGGACCCGCTTCCCCCATTAAGCGCAACTTTATCGCATTCCTGGCTAGTCATGTTAGTGAGTGTGAGATATTTTCTGAAGATGACACCTTAAAACATGACACTTCCAAGGACTTTGTTTGTGAAGCTAAAAAAGATGATGGCAGTGAGAGTGGAGAAGAGAGAGAGAGTGAAAGTGATGAGGAGGTTGATGTGAGTGAACTTTAATTTTATTTTCAAGAACTATATAAAGAATCTATTAAATTAAAAAGAACAAATTTGAAGTTAGAAGCTAGTTTAAAAGAGAGTGTCAAGGTCATTGATGAGAGTGCGTTTGTGGAAGACCTTAGGACACGTGAGAGAGCTCTTCGTGAGAAGCTTGAATATGTAGAAAGAGAGAGAGATAGCCTTAAAGGTTTAATGGAATCCTTGAAAAAGGAGCTTCTTGCGTTTGAAGAGCGGAATGTTTTATTAGAGTCTAACATTTTAGATTTAGAAAATAAATTAAAAGACTCTAGTAAAGTCAAATTCGATTTGGAGTGTCATTCAGAGAAATTAGATAAAATATTAGGAATGGACCAAATTAAAAATAACACTTGTGGTTTAGGCTTCAATTCTTGTAACGATTCCTCTATTAAAGCCAAAACCAATGTTTTAGGAGAATCCTCTAGGAATAATGTTGTAGATCATTCCTTAGGTAAGTCTTTTCATCGAGTTTTTAGGTGCTCACATTGTGGTCGAAAAGGTCATCATAGGAAATTTTGTTCTGATCTGAAACGAGGTCCTAGAAAATTCCAACATAAGGAAACCGAGGTATCCAAGAATCCTACACCCCGAGATAGTCATTCGTCATTAGTTTGGGTTAGGAGATCAAACTTGGTAGCTTTACAAAATAGGATTTTTGATTCTCATTTACTTTCACATGCTTCCCCCCTTGTTAAATCTAAAGGTTGAATGTGCTAGTTTTATTTGTATACTCTAGCTTTTTGTGCTTCATATTATGTATCATTACTAGGTGTATGCGTGTTTTATCATTGTTTTAGCCTATACTTCATGCTTTATGACATCCTAGAATTATGATTGTTGTTTATCTTTTGTATTATAGTTCTTTCATTTCAGTTTGCATTAAATGAAAAATACAAAAAGATTTTTGTTTATCATTTGTGTTTTTTTTTATTTAGGCTTAATGAAAAAATACAAATGATTTTTGTTTGTCTTTTGGAGTAAATATTTTTGTGTGTTTGGTTTAAGAAAAATATGTCAAAAACTCAAAAACATTTCTTTTTTTGTGTGTATTTTAGTTTGACACACTCTATGTGGCATATACATGTGTTTGAATCCCTTCTTTTTCGCTTTCATGTGGCTAGAACTTTTGGTTTAGATTGTCAATCCTTAAAATGTTCTTTACCATGCTTACATGGAGTAGTTGGATTTTGTGTTGATATAATGGATTCTAGTTTTATATGCCTTAATTCACATATGCATGAGCTCATTTGAAATTATAAATTCACATGTCTATTTGAGCTTTGTGAGGTGTTCTCCTACCAATCTTGTCATCTACATGTTATGTGACCTAGGAGGACTAGTTCATGTTAAAATCCGTTGCACGTAAGATTTGTGTGAGACATAAAAATGATGTATATATATGTGCAAGGGGAAGGTCTCCGAAAGGAAATATAATCCTTTGCGAGTAAGCCACCGTTTGCTTGGACCTAAAATAAATACGTGGTCCAAAGGCCTAAAATAATTATGGCATTAAAAGAAAAATATTTTGCCAAGGCCTATTTTGGTTAGTTGATTTAGTCATTCAAAAGATTAAAATATATATTCTTATTTTGAAGGAGATTGGATGGTATATCGATGGTTTGCACAATGTCCGTTTATCCGAGTTGTACTTTAAATGTCATGACTCTATTGGTTTGTAAAATCGTCAAAATTCTAGGCTTGTATGCATTATGTATGTTTGTTCATTGAGTTCAATTTATAATGTCACATGAGGTTATATTCAAATGTGATAAAGTTTACAATCAAATCAGAACTCCGTGAACATGTTTTAAGTGATTGGGTCTAAATTTAATTATTTTTAGTTCACACTCTTACACTTCCGTTTTCGTATGACACATTTTTTCCATACGAGTGTGAAAAGATTATTGTATTTTGCGTTATGTGTGGTGTCTATATCTATATATATATGCGTGTGTGTTAGTGATATTACTTATGTCTATATATATATGGTAATTCTTTTTTGTTGCCTCGCTTTCTAGTCCATCTGTGCTTAAAATTCATAATTGGTTTCTATATTGTTGCATATTGTTGTTGATATCACATGCTTAGTATCTTATGTATCACATTGGTATCATTTTATTTGCATCTTCATTGGTATCTGTTATTATTTGTATGGATTAGTTTTGATTTTTTTTCCCATATGCTTTCATTCCCATATCCTTTGTCTATTCCTGAACAAAAAGGGGGAGAATGATAGGGGGATAAATGCTATCTAATCCTATTGTAATCGTATCTTAGTTTGGGAGATTTATCTTATGGGGAGACGTCTGTCTAAGTAGGTCATTCATTTGATAAAGGGGATAATTAATTTAGGGGGAGTATTTATTTTACATGCATTTAATATTCTTCATATTCCCTATGCGTTTGATAGTTTTCTTAAGTGTCCAGGAATTCTTCTAAATGGCAACTTTCATCGGCAAAGATATTGATCCTTGGGTTTTTGAGTCAATCTATTTAATTTTTATTTTGGGTGGGATATTTTTTAAGTCTAGTAGAGCATGACGGCCCTTTAGAATTTTTGTTTGGTTTTTGTCCTGGAATAGCCAAAGGGGGAGATTTGTAAGGACACAAGTCTCCGATTGAGTTTTAATGTAGTGTTGGCTTAATTCTAAACAAAAATATTTGAGTCATAGGATAGTGTTCAAGTGTATCCATCCAAGCCTATGACGAGATAGTTGAAGACTTAGCGGTCAAGATTATAAATCTTTATCATATGCCGGGTTTAGTGTGCCTCGTTTCTACGTCAACGACATTGTTCCAATGATCCTAAGGTATGAATGCATTTTATATATATATAGGAGTTTGAAAATTTATTGGATATATATTATAAATTCTTTATAAAATAGTTTTAACGACTTTGTTATACTCATAAAGTATTTTTTAGAACTTTTCATAAAAATATTTGGACTTAAAAAGAATATTTTCTTTTATGACACGTCGTTCGAACGAATTGGCATCTCGTTTTCGTTCGAACGAGATTCTAATGTCGTTTGAACGAACTATCATCTCGTTGGAACGAGATTTCTAGGTTGTTTGAACGAGACTTCTAACGAGATTTCTTTTTCGTCTTTGGAATATCGTTAGTAAAGTCGTTCGAACGAGAATATTGTTCGAACGAAAAAGTCGTTCGAACGAATTTTTGGAAATTTTTTGTTGTTTTCTCCATGTTCCCACTATGTTTTCCCCACTACTTTTTGACAGAATTATGAAGTGCGAAAACAAACTTTTTCAACTTAACCTTTTCACATTCTAAGAGACTTTAGAGTGAGAAAATCTTGCAAGAAAAAGTTCCATGTTTTGTGTTTGATTTTTATGGATTAAATTCACCAAAACACATACACACCCAATAGTATTGTTAATTCCAAGTACCTTAATATATATCCTTGCTTGGAGTGTTTGGCACCGAGTTTTTCTCTACACCTCAAAGAAGAGAAGTTTGGATTTACTTCTACATACCACAATGAGAAGTTAGTTTGTTGTGACATTCCTACTTGGAGAAAGGCTCCTTGTTCGGGTGGTGGTGACCTAAAAAAGTCTGATCAGCGGATTCCGAGACCGCGGTGGACCTTCGTGATTATTCGCTAGGCATACGTGTGTACAAGAAGGAGCGTCGGGCCTTGGACGGAGTCAAATCGAGTGTTGTAAGTCTTTTTGTCTTGTACTTGTAAAACCGTACTTAGTGGATTTGAGGCTAGGGTCATCCGAGGTTTTTTCCCGTTGTGAGTTTTTCCTCATACATCGCGACGTAGTGGTTTGTGATTTATTTTTTCTTGCTATATCACTTAGATGCATGCTTAGGGCTAAAAGATAAAATATGTTTTAAATCACTACTTATGCTTAAGTTGGTGCTAAAATTAATTTGGGTAATGTTTAATTAATTTGGTTCAAGTCATTAATTTTATTGGATAAAATTTGGATTGGCCTAATTTACAAAAATGAATTAATTAATTGTTAGGCAAATTTCTAGGACTTTGGTTGAGTTAACATGTTTAAGTGAAAAATGTATTTCTTGCTTAATTTAATTTCACTTTGAGTTTAGTTTTATGTTAATTTGAAAGAAATTAAAATTTGGTGTATATACTTGTTTAGTTGAACCATCTTTGTTCTGCATCTAAAAGGAAATTACTTTTTATAAAATTTAAAATTAGGGGTCCTCATTTCCTTCAACATAAAACTTGCTAATATAATACCTGTGAATGTAAAGCCCGCACGACCATAAAATACAATAATAAAATTATAAAAATCCCTCACGGCCATAAAAGCTAACAATAAAACTACAAAAGTCCACACGACCATAACATAAAAAATAGAATCTTGAATATTAACGACATTAAGTAAATAATCCCCTTGTTGTAAACCATTAACTTCGTGTGTTTCACGTGGATAAAAGATAACGACAAAATGTTATCCTGCAAAAAAATAAGATACAAAAAGGAGATGATATTAATAACCGGGTAATTTTAAAAAAAATCTTATTTGGGCTGAAATTTTGCATATACGAATGAAAATTATTAGTGCATTCTCAAATCAAAATTCTTGGGACTACGTGGTTAGCTCCTACGAGTTACATTAGTCCCATGCGAGGTGTTAGTGCCTCACCCTTTAAAGTCTTATTTTTAAGACTAATCTAAATATTTTCAAATTATCGTCATATTCTTTAACCGAGACACCCGTGACTATACGATCAATTCCTACGAGTTACATTAGTCATGTACGAGGTGTTCGTGCCTCATACGGGACTGTTTGGGGGCTGGTTTGGGTTTTCACCGTTTAACAGTTTATTTTTAATCCTAATCTAGATATTTTCAAATTATCATCATATTCTCAAACCAAGAGACCTGCGACTACGCGGTCAATTATTACAAGTTACATTGGTCCCGTACGAGGTATTCGTGCCTCTTACGAGGCCATTTAAGGCCTAGTTTATGTTTTCACCCACTAACGGCATGTCTTTAAGTCACAGTCTAATTTTTTTTCAAATGATTATTGTATTCTCAAACCATATATCTCGTGACTACATGATTAGTTCTTACGAGTTACATTAATCTCGTGCGAGGTGTTAGTGCCTTTTACGAGGCTGTTTGGGAGTTGATTTGAGTTTTCACCCTCAAACGGCATGTTTTTAAGAATAATCTTAATATTTTTAAATTATCATCATATTCTCAAACCGGGAGACCCGTGACTACACGGTCAGTTCCTACAAGTTACATTGTTCCCGTACGAGGTATTCGTGCCTCTTACCGAGCCATTTAGGGGCTGGTTTGGGTTTTCACCTTAAACGGTTGTTTTTTTAGCCTAATCTTGATATTTTCAAATTATCATCATATTCTCAAATCGAGAGACCCATGACTACACGGTTAATACCTACGAGTTATATTGGCCCATTGCGAGGTGTTCGTGCCTATTACGGGGCCATTTGGTGTCTAGTTTGGTTTTCTCCCATTAGCGGCATATTTTTAAGCCAAAGTATAGATATTTTCAAATTATCATAGTATTATTAAATAGTATGTCTTGTGACTATGCGGTCAGTTCCTAGGAGTCTCTCTCATCCTTAGTTTATGGAATCATAAAGTTAAAAAATAAAAAAGTCTACGGTGGTGAAAAGAATTATTCAGATTTGATAAAGAATGGTTCAAATTTCTTGATAAAGGGCTACGACGAAGACAAAGGGAACAATGAGGAACCAACCTCAACTGATGAGGGGATTGATATGATGCACGTCTAGAAATTCAAATCCTTAATCTCATCAAACAAATGGAAATAGTCATGTGTCCATCAATGTGAATAACAATGCGAAAAATCAAGGCCACGTTCATTATTCCAATTGTAGCTATAGAAAAACCAATTCGGTTCTGTAATACCTCGCATTTTTGATTGAATTGAAATTGAAAAAAAAACTATGCCGATATATATATTCAAAATGTTTGGAAATGAAAAGTTAAAATTAATCCATTGAGATACGAATGTGCGACTTAAATATTAGAAGCGAATTAACTCGTAAAAGGATCGAGAGGATTAAATTTAGGGCAATGGCATTTTTATAAATAAACTAACCCTAAGTATAAATAGAAAAGAAGAGAAGAAGTCTTCATTTTATCATTTCACAAAAGGGGGATAGGGTTTGGTAGAGAGAGAGAGAGAGTAAGAAGAGAAGAAAGCTAAAAGGATTTCAAGAGGATTCAATTTCTCCATACAATCCAAGGCAAGTTAATAACCTATATGTGTATAATATATATTCACAATGAAATTTCAGATGAACATGTATTTGGATCCCTAAATTAATATGAAATTGATGTTAAAAATGATATGCAATATATGAGGATCATCCTCCATGTAGATTCAAATCCAATGACATCATTATATGGATTGAGTTGTAGAACAACCTCTTGAATTTGAGAAATCTATGAAATTAAGTAAATCGTCATATTAAAAACTATTTTGAGCTATTTTGGTTCCGAAAATGGATGTTTTGTCCTCTTTGCCCGGTAGAAAATCATATTCTGGACAACTTTGTAGTTTTAAGTTTTTTCAAAAAGGGATCGAAAAATCCTCGAATATGCATTATACAGTTCTGCGTAGAAAGTTGTCATGAACAGGTCCGAACTGTATATGTTAGTTTCGGGTCTGTTTTAGGCTGGATATGGTAGAGTCTCACGTGTCCTTGTAAAAAATCATGTTCTGAATAACTTTGTAGTTTTAAGTTTTTTCAAAAACGGATCAGAAAAGCCTCGAATCGGCGCTTTAGAATTCTGGGCAGAAAGTTGCGAAAACAAGGGCGAATATTATATGTTAGTTTCGGGTCTGTTTTAGGCCAACTATGGTAGCGTGCTCGCATTTCATGTAGAAAATTACGTTTCGAATAACTTTGTAGGTTTATGTTTTTCCAAAAACGGATCAAAAGAGCGTCGAATCTGCATTTTAAATTCTGGGCAGCATGTTATTGAAATAAGAGCGCTAAGGGTGCTCGTGTTTTTAACAAGATAATTGTGGTGTTGTGCCTAATATTCTAACTTGATCACATACTTATGGTTATTAGGGATATATAATCTTGAAATAATTTGATGTTGAATTAGAAAATTGATGATGTAAATTATGTTATATTGTAAATAATGACTATTGTATAACTCGAGTAAGAGACTTGACATGATTGTATATACATAAGCGTGAATTTTTTTTACATGTATATTGTTGAGTATACACTAGACTAGTCTTCCGATCGACGTAGGCACATGTTGAATGCGATTTTTTGTGATTGATCCGGTTAGGTTCCGCTTAAGTGTCGTGTCGGAGATAAGCGACCGGAACCGGACACATGGTTTTAATGCAGGTAGGATAGAAAGACCTTGGAATGACATGTGATTTAGGACTTAGTATGATTTCTCTTTCCACGTAATATTGGGTAATATTTGTGTGTAGGCTTGGTGTTACGATTTATTCTCCTGAGTAACGATAGTGACCCGATATGACTTGTTGTGTGAGATATTATCCTTGTGTCTTAAAATGATATCCAGAATCGATGCATTTGATATTATACTTGAAGGAAATATTTTGATACGTTAAATAATAAAATGATATTAATAATGATTAATCATGATACGATATGAGACTACACGTTACTCGAGTTTGGGTTGGGTAGTCATGACATAGGAGCATTGGTTGGGTAATTGAACAACTTAATTACTGGAGACGAGTAATGACTAGTGTGCTTTCATTATAAGTACATCTTATAATCTTATAGCTTGTTTTCTTGCTTTGACGTTCGTCTATATTGCTTCTTGCTCCTCTCCTATATATATATATAATATATGACAGGTCCTCGTCCCGCTGGACAATAGACTATGGATCTCGATGAGATCATATAAATCTTAGGATTCCTGTAGCCGTGGAGTTATTTTATTTTAATTTATATCGTTTGTTTCCCTTTTCTTAAGGGTGGTATCAGAGATTAATATCACTTTGTTTATACTTGGGATTTGAGAGAATTGTTGTATTACTCTTTCCCGTTTTGTGTTGGGCCGCATGTATTGGCATTTTATATTTTCAGTTTGAGATTACTACTGGATTATTACAGTTAATAGTCATGAGTTGGTTTAACTTGTTATAGCTGTTATGATGTGTTATAGTTACACATATGAAAGTGTACATGTTTACTTTACTGCGTTTATTTAAATTCTGTTTCTAATGCCAACATATTGACGCTCCGCTTTAATTTAATTGGGCGTAGCTAACCGAATTAGATATAAAAAGCAAGGTTATCACAATTGGTATCAAAGCACGGTTTTAGAGCCTTTAGGGATATGAGGGAGTCTGTTACGTTTTCTGTGCATCGTTTCCTTGATACGTAGAGCCTTACGATTAGGTCTTGTATTCTATGACTTGGAAGATCTTCACGTTATGATTTCAACAGGCGATTCGAAGCTAGCCTCATGTATAGGGAGGGTTCCTTATGTGGATTTCATTCGTGAGACGTCCCATGCATGAGGTGAATCTCCGATCGACCACATGATAGTATGTGTGAGGTCCATGTGTGACTACTTGCTGTAATTATGACTAGTGCTCCACTTGAATAATTTTTTTAGGATGCGTGTTAACTTACTATCTTTTAAGATGGTGATTTATTGAGACGTGGACTCTAGGAGGGTATAGGGTCTAAGAATTTTAGGAGACCGAGATTCACGTGCAACTATCTTAGTTTAATCGCCCACCAGTAGGTGAGAGCACCGATGTTGAACTCAATGATTGAGTTGACTTTTGGTGCTTTAGGGGGAGGAAACACCCGTATATTTACTGTGTATTATCAACTTTGAATATCTTCGCTCTTATTGGTAGTAAAGAAGTTGGTATAAGTTATAGCCCACCCTGTAGTACCATTGAGTTGTTGGTACCACTTGCGTGTGTAGTTGTCTGAAGTTGTTTCCAATGTGGAAGGGTAGAGCTTTAGATATGGCATACCTCAAAATTATGTGGTCCAGTTGTTGTTGTGACATTTTTCTGAGAAGAAATTATCGTGTTCCACCCGTGATGGACAGAATGTTGAGGCATTCGATGACATATTAATCAATGAATGGTAAACGAATGTAACACCCCGTATTTTTGTGCATGGAATATTTAATTAATTCGGGAATTTTAAATTACTGGTGTGTTGTAATTTTAATTGAATTAATTATGGCAATATATATATTTAAATATTAATCGGGGAGTGAATAATTAATGTTTAGGGAAAATTTATTTACTAAGTGAATAGTAATAATTTAATTACGTCATTTTGGGTATTAATGACGGGGTATGCACTTGTCCCAGCCGGGAGTCAGTATAGACTAAATTGGGTGTGAGAAAAGAATTTTTATAAATTAATTCGGATACCAATTCTGAGTGCTCGATTGTGTCCGGATGGGTCGAGATAGTCAGAAAAGAGTACACGGGGGGTAGAAATTGGGTCTCGGGTCATTTTTGGGCATAGCCGGGCCCACACGGGGTGATTTGGGCTATTTTAATTAAGCCCATTAGGCTAAAAACGGGATTAAGGGTTTTTAACCTAATTGAGAGATTAAGGAATGGCAGCCAACATAACTCCAAACCTAGGGTTTGAGAGATGATTTGGGGAAAAGCAAATCAAGAGCAAATTGGAGGTTATTGGAGCCAAATTAAGGGACATCAACAACGGATCAGACAATACGAACACTTACAGGCAAGTGGTTAACTGTTGTGATTTCTAAAATTATGATAATCAATTCATATCATAGTGATGTGTATATGAAAATTCATTTTAGCTGTGTCACCAAAATCTAAATTGGGTTTTTGTAAATTTATATACCTTAATGGGATTAAGGGGGAGATCGATCGTGTTTATGATTCTAGAATGTAGAGAACTGAATCAGATGTTAAAACCAGTAAGAGTAGATGGTTAATTGCTATTAAAATAACTGAAATTCGTATTGGGGATTTGAAACCCGGATAATACCCAAATCGGGAAAACCTTGGAATTTATGGATATTGATGATGAAATTAGGTCTGTGAGATGTTTAGACCCTTTCCTTACATGGAGGATGCGTTATTTGTATTTGGGTAAGAGCTTAGGTTGAGAAATTAAGCTTTAAGTTTCGTCCATGGCTGACAGTGGATGGAGAAGACGATTACTGGAATGATCGATCGATCGACCTAGGGGGATCGATCGATCGATGAAGGCGAAATTTGGGCAGTTCGGCCAGTTTGTTTTATAAAGGGAAAATTCATTAAAAGTTAAGTTTCATACAATAATAAGCGATAAATAATTATGAAACAAATATTCCTAACAATTATGGGAGAAAGTAATTGGGACTAGGATAAATTTATGTGGTGCACTTAATGGATGAAATTGAGAGGTTTTATTCCAAAATGGTGAAATACGGATCAAGTGAGCAAATCCGGGAATATTGGTCAAACGACCCCAAGATATTGAATTAAGTTGGAGATAAACTATTTAATTTAGAGTCGGGATATAGACTCGCCAAATAATCAATTTCGGGCCAAGTGAATCGAGTCCGGGTATGTTAATAATTATAGGCAAATATAATTGGGAAATTTATAGAAATAAAGGTGTGACACATTGTAGGCGAAAATGTGGGTATGGTATTATGCGATGTAAATTGGACCAAGTGAGCGAGGGCGGGTATGTTGGTTAAGTGACATTAAAGTGTTAAATTAATTATTGAGAGAAAGTAATTAGTTTGGAGTCTAAACATAGGCTCGGGTAATGTTGAGGTACGGGCCAAGTGAGAGAGTCCGGGGATAATGGTTGGGTGACACCAAGTTATTAAATTAATAAGCGTGATAATTAATTTAATTAGAGTCGGATTGTAGAATCGAGTAGTGTTAAATTAACACGAGTGATAATTAATTTAAATAGAGTCAGATTATAGACTCGGGTAGGATTAAATTAATAAGAGTGGTAATTAATTATATTAGAGTCGGATCACAGACTCGGAGTTGTGTTGATTAATTAATGTGCGAATTAATTATATTAGAGTCGGACCACATAATCGGAATTTTGTTTATTAATTAATGTGTAAATTAATTAAATAAGAGTCGGACGATAGACTCGGAGAGGTATTAAATTAATATGTTCGTTAATTAATTTAATTAGAGTCGGACGATAGACTCGGGGAGGTATTAAATTAATATGTGTGTTAATTAATTTAATTAGAGTCGGAGAATAGACTCGGGGAAATATTAAATTAAAATGTGTGTTAGTTAATTTAATTAAAGTCGGGCGATAGACTCGGGAAGGTATTAAATTAAAAAAGTCTGTTAATTAATTTAATTGGAGTCGGACCATAGACTCGGGGAAGGTATTATATAAATTGAGGTATGAGTTAAATATTAGAGTCGGACCATAGACTCGGGAAGACGATAAATTATTAAGTGAGAAAATTAATTACGTTGAGTCGGGCCACACACTCAAGAAATTTCAGGCAGTGTACGGGATATTTAGTACACGGTAAAGCTAGGGTTTATAATATATATATATATATATATACATATACGGTGTAGTGATAGTATATATATACGTGTATATCTTGTGTGTGATATTAAATTACAGGCAGTGTACGAATTTTGAGTACACGGTAAAGCCGGGATTTATATTATATATATGCGGTACAGTGATAGTATATATATACGTGTTTATGTTGTGTGTGATATTAAATATCAGTGACTAGATATTCAGACAATTTATATACTCTAATGCTATCAAGGGAGGTTGCGCGATATGGGTGAATCCCCTAACTTGAGGAGTAGGGCGAGTATATCCCCAGGTCATAGCGTCCTGTATGTATGGGTGAAGGATTTATCTCACTTTCACGGAAGGAATATGACCGCCTCCACTACGTTTATATTTTGGGACAGGTTAGTGAGCAATTCCAACTTGGGGAAACTAGGTTTTGTGAGCACACCTAGTGAGATAGCATTTTAGAGGGAATCATCCGGCGAGGGTATACTCGAAGGGATGGATATACGTGTATATATGTGTGGATTTTGTGGAAAAGGTACGTATATAATGATAGTAAATATTATATACGGGTAGTAATATAGTGAGTGATGTATTTACTTTATATAACTTGTGACACGGTTATGTGCTACTATTTAAGAGGAATTAATTAAGTTAATTGTGAAAAAACTTATAATTCAGGAATCATTATACTCGGACTAGAGTAGTATGGCAAGGGAAGGTTATACCAGGACTAGTTGGACGAGGTATCACAACTAGGTGGGGTTAAAGTAACCGGTAGGTGTGCACAATAGTGGAGGGGTGAGAATGTCCACAAGGGAGTGCGACACTAACTTAAATATGAAGCGCATTCATGCATTTTAAATTACTGCAGTTATTTCACTTGTTAAATATTTTCAAAATATTTTGGGTTCTAACCCTTGCTATAAAACCATTTTCAAAACCTTTTAGGTGTCCAGCCACAGGGACGCCAGGATTGATATTCTATTCCAGGGACATGGAGCTGCGGCATATGTGGATGCTAGCCGGAGTTTGGATTAGACGCATCTTTCATTCATTCCTAGAGTAGGAATCACTCATCAGTTCCAGTTTTATTTAGGGCATGTCGCCCAGACTTTCACTTCAGTTTTTCAGATTTGTTTTATTCCGATGTTGAATATTGTATTGGATTATTTCACTTTGGTGGCCGATGGTTTGTTCGGCAAGTTGTGTAATTAATTATTTCAGTTGAGTTTTATTCAGTTGTGTGAATGGTTTATATTTATTTCCGCATGTACTGTTTTGTTTAATTAAAAAGTTAAAATTGGCACCAGTTTTTGGAATACTAGTTGGTTAGTAAGTCTTAAAAAGTTTTCGACAGTGATGCAAAGGATGATCCAACTGAGATTCCGGTTTTAATTTGGTATAGGACTGATCACCCGATATTTTATTAGGCGGGGTGTCACAGATGGTATCAGAGCATCAGGTTCTAGTGTCCTTAGGATCTGTGTGGCTTTTCACGTTTCGGCTTAGCAATCTTTGATATAGAGATCTATTATAGGATTGTTGTATTCTCATACGTATGCACATATACGTTCTTCTGTGAAATTTATATTTGAGAGTGAACTCATACAAAATTCGATTCTCATTCCAGATGATACCCAGGGGAGAGAGAGCAGCTAGGGAAGCAGGGGGAGATGAGACGAGGGAGGCTCGTTAGGAGAAAGAGCTACCGCAGCAACGGCCAGAGATGATTTTGGTAGCATAGGTAACTGAAATAGTGCCACAGGCAGTTGGGGCAACGGTGGTCGCAACGACAGGGTACTTTCCACGGGATCCACTACAAGTGTTAATGGAGCCGGATGTTCAGACTCACACGGGGTCATCGGGGTGGAAACGAGAAAGAGAGGTTATTTTTAGTGGGAACCCACCAGAGTTGCGAGAGGGTTCAGATGTAATGCTAGCGTGTCAAGGAAGAGAGATATCCAGCGTCACCTACGCATGGTAGATTGCGATGAGGTGCGAAAGCAAATTCTAACCACTTTTAGTTTAGTGGGAGCAGTGCTACAGTGGTGGGAGTCGATCACCACAGTTGAAGAAAAGGACACACTAGCTATTGCAGGGTTTTGGGTGCGGTTCGACCGCAAGTATTTTCCTCCAGCGGTTGAGACCCAAACGAGGAGAAAATGTTTGTGAGGTGACTCAGGGGGACCGTTCAGTGGCCGATTACTAGGAAGAATTCACTTGTTGGCAAAAATTTTGTACCGGATAAGGTAAGCAAGGAAAAGATAAGGAAAGTAAAGTTTATGGACGGGTTAGTCTGGAGAATCGGACAACATTTAGTTGATAATTATGCATTAGTAGATTATACTGATGTCGTTAATGTAGCACTCCGACACTATCGGGAATATCGCTTCCACGTGAAAAGAAGCAGGAAGGGAATTGGAACTAGCCAGTCGGATAAGGCAGGAGGGAATAATACCAGTGGGGTATCCCAGCAGCAGACTGGGGGAGATCATGGGCAGGATGTTCGGCAAGGAAATCATGCCAAACGATATAGAACTGGAGGCTATCGGCAGGATGGCCAGTAATTCCAACAAGGTCGGCATTGAGGGGATAAGTGGCAGGGTAAATGTATTAGAAGGTGTTTCGTTTGTGGGGAAAGAGAGACACATGAAGAGAAATTGTCTTAAGCGAGGCAAGGAGAAACTACAAGATGAGGTCCTGGATGTACAACCACTAAAGCAAGTCATGGGCACATTCGGGCAGGGAGAAGATGCTCCGAAACGCGAGGATCAGCTGTTGTAGCTGGAGTATAGAGGTAATTATTTTTACCCTAGGGGCATGGGGTATATTTTTGAGTGAAAAAGAGGATGTCACAGTATAAGACTTATTTTTCACTAGAGTTCGCAGGTGAGTCGAACTTAGTGGATGCGTTGGCGGTAGCAGCCATAGTATGAGGATAAATTTTCCGTAGGGTAGCAGAGTTCCTTGGTGTTATTCACGGGAGAGTGGAGGCGTACACTGAGTGATTATTTGAATTATGCGAAGGGTTACTAATTTTGAGAATTATGGGAGTAGGGTTGATAATATTTCCTAAATATCAGCTAGATAGCGATGGAATTTAACTATTGTGGATAGTAGTGTAAAATTTTAGTGTTCGCGACACCATGGTAGGGTTGGTACTAGGTATCACCGGAGAGGGCGTATAGCCTGTATATATGGGGATATATATGTTGTACTGCATGGTGCGATAGCTCATAGTGAGGTATTGTGTTCTCACATTTTATCCCGGTAAGTGGGGATGTTTACTAAAGTGAATCAGGGTGATTAAATTAATTTTCGAGCAAAGAGAGATAGCTCGGGGTTTATTTTGCGCAAGGACTAGTGGTAGTAAGCATGCGGTATTTTATGTTATCTTTGGTAGCATAAGGGTAAGCGTATATACTTTTGTGTTGAGAGACAAGTATTTATGGGGAGATGTTTGGACGTTAGCACATGGGTTGGGTACCCAGGAGTAGATATATATGTATATATATATATATATATATGTAATATGACTACGGGTTCGAAGTTATATTACGGGTTACGACTAGCATAGTCGGGTAACTTTCGTGCGGTAGAGCGCGGGGATAGGGTGTATGAGCACCCGGGTTAATTAAGGCAAATTTTGTGCGGTTAAGCACGGGTATAGGGTGTATGGGCGCCCTGGTTAATTTTAAATGCATACTTGTGTAACGTATGGTTAGAAGAGGATGGGATAGATATAGCGGGCTTGGAGGCACATGACTAGAGAGTAGTATACGAAGCTTGGAACATTACACTCATCTTAATTTCGAGGACGAAATTCCTTTGTAAGGGAGGGGGGAGTATGTAACACCCATTATTTTTGTGCATTTAATAATTAATTAATTCGAGAATTTTAAATTACTGGTGTGTTGTAATTTTAATTGAATTAATTATGGCAATATATATATTTAAATATTAATCGGGGAGTGAATGGTTAATGTTTAGGGAAAATTTATTTACTAAGTGAATAGTAATAATTTAATTACGTCATTTCAGGTATTAATGACAGGGTATGCACTTGTCCCAGCCGGGAGTTGGCTAGACTAAATTGGGTGTGAGATAAGAATTTTTATAAATTAATTCGGATACCAATTTTGAGCGCGCGGTTATGTCCGGATGGGTCGAGATAGTCAGAAAAGAGTTCCCGGGGGTAGGAATTGGGTCTCGGGGCATTTTTGGGCATAGCTGGGCCCACAC
This sequence comes from Sambucus nigra, assembly GCA_949130495.1. Lineage (NCBI taxonomy): Eukaryota > Viridiplantae > Streptophyta > Magnoliopsida > Dipsacales > Adoxaceae > Sambucus > Sambucus nigra. The sequence goes on along the minus strand of OX422210.1, from coordinate 166,902,436 downwards.
AAGGTGATTTGGGCTATTTTAATTAAGCCCATTAGGCTAAAAACGGGATTAAGGTTTTTTAACCTAATTGGGAGATTAAGGAATGGCAGCCAACATAACTCTAAACCTAGGGTTTGAGAGATGATTTGGGGGACAGCAAATCAAGAGCAAATTGGAGGTTATTGGAGCCAAATTAAGGGACATCAACAACGGATCAGACAATACGAACACTTACAGGCAAGTGGTTAACTGTTGTGATTTCTAAAATTATGATAATCAATTCATATCATAGTGATGTGTATATGAAAATTCATTTCGGGTGTGTCACCAAAATCTAAATTGGGTTTTTGTAAATTTATATACCTTAATGGGATTAAGGGGGAGATTGATCGTGTTTATGATTCTAGAATGTAGAGAACTGAATCAGATGTTAAAACCAGTAAGAGTAGATGGTTAATTGCTATTAAAATAAATGAAATTCGTATTAGGGATTTGAAACCCGGATAATACCCAAATCGGGAAAACCTTGGAATTTATGGATATTGATGATGAAATTAGGTCTGTGAGATGTTTAGACCCTTTCCTTACATGGAGGATGTGTTATTTATATTTGCGTAAGGGTTTAGGTTGAGAAATTAAGCTTTAAGTTTCGTCCATGGCTGATAGTGGCTGGAGAAGACGATTACTGGAATGATCGATCGATCGACCTAGGGGGATCGATCGATCGATGAAGGCGAAATTTGGTCAGTTCGGCCAATTTGTTTTATAAAGAGAAAATTCATTAAAAGTTAAGTTTCATATATTAATAAGTGATAAATAATTATTTAACAAATATTCCTAGCAATTATGGGAGAAAGTAATTGGGACTAGGATAAATTTATGTGGGGCACTTAATGGATGAAATTGAGAGGTTTTATTCCAAAATGGTGAAATACGGATCAAGTGAGCAAATCCGGGAATATTGGTCAAACGACCCCAATATATTGAATTAAGCTGTAGATAAACTATTTAATTTAGAGTCGGGATATAGACTCGCCAAATAATCAATTTCGGGCCAAGTGAATCGAGTCCGGGTATGTTAATAATTATAGGCAAATATAATTGGGAAATTTATAGAAATAAAGGTGTGACACATTGTAGGCGAAAATGTGGGTATGATATTATGAGATGTAAATTGGACCAAGTGAGAGAATCCTGGTATGTTGGTTAAGTGACATTAAAGTGTTAAATTAATTATTGAGAGAAAGTAATTAGTTTGGAGTCGGAACATAGACTCGGGAAATGTTGAGGTAAGGGCCAAGTGAGAGAGTCCGGGAATAATGGTTGGGTGACACCAAGTTATTAAATTAATAAGGGTGATAATTAATTTAATTAGAGTCGGATTGTAGACTCGAGTAGTGTTAAATTAATACGAGTGATAATTAATTTAAATAGAGTCAGATTGTAGACTCGGGTAGGATAAAATTAATAAGAGTGGTAATAATTTATATTAGAGTCGGACCACAGACTCAGATTTGTGCTGATTAATTAATGTGCGAATTAATTATATTAGAGTCGGAATTTTGTTTATTAATTAATGTGTAACTTAATTAAATAAGAGTCGGACGATAGACTCGGAGAGGTATTAAATTAATATGTGTGTTAATTAATTTAATTAGAGTCGAACGATAGACTCGGAGAGATATTAAATTAAAATGTGTGTGAGTTAATTTAATTAGAGTCGGGTGATAGGCTCCGGAAGGTATTAAATTAAAAAGTGTGTTAATTAATTTAATTGGAGTCGGACCATAGACTCGGGGAAAGTATTATATAAATTGAGGTATGAGTTAAATATTAGAGTTGGACTATAGACTCGGGAAAACGATAAATTATTAAGTGAGAAAATTAATTACGTTGAGTCGGGCTACAGACTCAGGAAATTTCAGGCAGTGTACGGGATATACAGTACTCCGTAAAGCCAGGGTTTATAATATATATATATATATATATACGTGTATATCTTGTGTGTGATATTAAATTACAGGCAGTGTATGGATTTTGAGTACACGGTAAAGCCGTGATTTATATTATATATATATGCGGTACAGTGATAGTATATATATACGTGTTTATGTTGTGTGTGATATTAAATATCAGTGACTAGATATTTATACAATTTATATACTCTAATGCTATCAAGGGAGGTTGCGCGATGTGGGTGAATCCCCTAACTTGAGGAGTAGGGCGAGTATATCCCCAGGTCATAGCGTCCGGTATATATGGGTGAAGGATTTATCTCACTTTCAGGGAAGGAATATGACCGCCTCCATTACGTTTATATTTTGGTCCAGGTTGGTGAGCGATTCCAACTTGGAGAAACTAGGTTTTGTGAGCGCACCTAGTGAGATAGCATTTTAGAGGGAATCATCCAGCGAGGGTATACTCAAAGGGATGGATATACGTATGTATATGTGTGGATTTTGTGGCAAAGGTACGTATATAATGATAGTAAATATTATATACGGGTAATAATACAGTGAGTGATGTATTTACTTTATATAACTTGTGACATGGTTATATGCTACTATTTAAGAGGAATTAATTAAGTTAATTGTGAAAAAACTTTTAATTCAGGAATCATTATACTCGGGTTAGAGTAGTATGGCAAGGGAAGGTTATACCAGGACTAGTTGGACGGGGTAGCACAACTAGGTGGGGTTAAGGTAACCGGTAGGTGTGCACAATAGTGGAGGGGTGAGAATGTCCACAAGGGAGTGCGACACTAACTTAAATATGAAGCGCATTCATGCATTTTAAATTATTGCAGTTAATTCACTTGCTAAATATTTTCAAAATATTTTGGGTTCTAACCCTTGCTATAAAACTATTTTCAAAACCTTTTAGGTGTCAAGCCACAGGGACGCCAGGATTGATATTCTATTCTAGGGACACGGAGCTGCGGCATATGTGGATTCTAGCAGGAGTTTGGATTAGACACATCTTTCATTCATTCCTAGAGTAGGAATCACTCATCAGTTCCAGTTTTATTTAGGGCATGTCGCCCAGAATTTCAGTTCAGTTTTTCAGATTTGTTATATTCCGATGTTGAATAATGTATTGGATTATTTCACTTTGGTGGCCGATGGTTTGTTCGGCAAGTTGTGTAATTAATTATTTCAGTTGAGTTTTATTCAGCTGTGTGAATGGTTTATATTTATTTCCTTATGTACTGTTTTGTTTAATTAAAAATTTAAAATTGGCACCAGTTTTTGGAATACTAGGTGGTTAGTAAGTCTTAAAAAGTTTTCAACGATGATGCTAAGGATGATCCAACTGAGATTCCTATTTTAATTTGGTATAGGACTGATCACTCGGTATTTTATTAGGCGGGGTGTCACAACGAAGTTAGTCTTGTGATAATAAGAGTATATTATTACTCATGAACATGTAAAGGAAGGGTTGTGATTAGAGAGAGGACTACTCTAACTCGGTGTATGTCCCACCCCGTCAAAGGATGACCTGAGGGGTCTAATTTTGGTGTATGCAAGAGTTTTATCGTACTTGTGAAAAGCATGAACTAGATTCATGAGTTTGAATCTGGAATGAATAAGTGATTATCCTTGAAATATTATGCTGGTATCAGGGATGTTTGGTAGGCATGTAAACCTACACGTTGTCCACACAAGCGATATATGTCGTATTGGGGTAACACAATGGTTCCATAGTGTTCTGATCTGATAAAATTCATAATGTAATCAACTTAAGGTAAATTAGGTGTGTGTTTGGTCATGCACAAGATATGTTAGTGGGTTGGGTACTCACATGTTCAGAGTGGAATGTTTCGACGAGTTATCCCGAACAAGATCGTGAGGAGGTATCAATAATGTTGCGATGTCTTGGCCATGGACACTAGGGATGAGGAAGTCCGTATCGCAAGGTCATACAAGGATTGACATTGAAGAAGTACAGAATTGTTAAAGGAGTCTTCTTTCCATATTTTGTAATGATTGGAGTTCAGTGTTCTTCCTAAAGCCCTAGATTATAATGGGTGTTCAATAAGATGTGGTTATCTTGTTTTGTAACATCGGTATATTTGTTAAAATTTATCAAGATCGGGACGTGAATATGGGTGTGATAAGGGATGGACTTAAGCTGGAGTTACCCGTTGTGAACCCTACGGGGAGTAGAGAATATCTAGGGAGGAGTTGTCGAGTGAGAACATCACGAGGGAGTTTTTAATAGGCGTTTCATTTTTTTGCGAGTGCGATCGCTTGAGTTGGTGATATATCCACGAGTTCGATTTTATGTTATCACCCGGTGATTGGGGGTACTAATTTGTTGCACCGTGATAATGGTGGTGCTTGATTTTGAATCCATTTGATGGTAATGTGGCTGTGTTGTGTCCCTCGTTATGTATTAATGGAAATTAGAGCATGAGAAAGTAGTTAGTGACATGTTGTTTACTTAGATCGTGTGTGATTTAAGACGCGTTTCGAAACCAAGTGTAAGATGTTTGATTATGGTGACGTCTATACTAGTGAATAGTCACACCATGATGGTCTTTTGATAATGGAAGAAAAGCGTGTAGCTCAGTTAGTTTTTGCGTGATTGGTGATAGTGTTTCCAAGTGAGTGTCGTCATTAATGGCAATGATTGAGACATTTTGGGGTTTCAAATATTGGACCCATTCATTGAAATGGTTGTCATAACCTCCACTGTAGGGGGACAATAAGAGAGTGTTTCGACCGTTGTTGAGAAGTTTTGTAAGGAGGGTGTGTACTCTTGGGCAAACACCCACAAATGGGTTCGTAAGATATTTAATTTTTACTTCAGTTGTGTGTGGAGTACTGAGTGTTAATTGGGGTCACGGTACGTGAAGGTACCCGTTACTTTATATTTATGACCTTTGACCAAATGGATAGCACACCGTTCTTTATAAAGATTAGGTACCGTTGGTGTGCTGGAAGATGAGTATCCGGATGGTAAGTGTGCCAAATCCGATATTCTGATTTAGTGTGATAAGTGGGAATTTTCGGTCTTACCTCATTGCTTGGCAAATGTACAAGCCTTATTCGTGTTTTGAATAACCAAGTTCATTTCATGTTCGGTGAGAAAATTCTAATATACTCACAGTCCAAGGAAAATCCTGTTGGAGAGGTTGAATTCCTACACGTGTTTTTAACAAATGAGCGGTAAATCGAATCAAGCAAGGGTCTGTCGCCTTGGGTTAGAGTGACCAAACCATGAGACGTGGGGGTGTGCAAGGGGGCATATTTCATCTCGGGTTAGTTCAAATCCGTTAGGTGAGGGATCGTTGATCGCCCAAAATGCAACTTTATCGGTGTTGTCTTGTTCGAGAGAGTATTAACCTTGCTGATATTATTAACCTAAGTCCAGACTTGGAAAGATGGAACAATATCTGTAAGTGCATAGAAGTTGTATGCTTATGCACATGTGTAACCTTAGTGGATAAAAAAGGTTGCCATATCGATTGACTCACTATAAATTTAAGTGCAAGGCAAGTGTTATTGACAACTCGGAGTAGAGTTGGATTTTAAGCTTTCATTATCATATGTTAGTCGATTCTGAGTTGAGTATCGAGGCATGATTGATGAATAGTGACATCTGCATTAAATAGGCGAAATTGGATTATTTGTTGTGTGATGAACCATTGAGTCGAGAGATGAGTGGTTTTTGGAGTTAGATGATTCTTGTATTACTAGAGGTCTTGAGTTGACAAATTCCTTATCTGGACAAGCTGACAGTAGTGTATCAGAGGGGTTCCTTATTTGGATTTTGCTTGCGAGATACTCCACGCACGAAAATTAACGAGTCGGGACTTGGGGGTATTGAATTTTGGACCAGCTTAGTAATTCAGTTATGTTAGGCTTCGTGGTAAGAGTTCGGTTGTACAGTTAGAAATGGGAAAGTATCTCCATGGATTTCATTGTTGGGTTGCCAAGATCGCAACGCGATCTTGATTCGATTTGGGTCATCGTCGACAAACTGACAAAGGAGGCTCATTTATTTACAGTGAGGATGGATTATACAGCAGAACAGTACACCACGGTGTTTATTAACGAGATTGTGAAGTTGCATGGGGTCCTGCGTGACATCGTGTCCGACCGTGGCAGTGTCTTCATCTCGCACTTTTGGGGCGATGTTCAGGAGGTGATGGGAGTTCAGTTGAGTTTGAGTAATGCGTTCCACCCTCAGTTTGATGGTTAGACGGAGCGGGTAAACCAAATTTTGGAGGACATGCTACGATTTTGTGTGTTAGACTTCAAAGGTGGTTGGGATACACATTTACCACTGGTGGAGTTGGCATACAATAATAGTTATCAAACAAACTATTGGCATAGAACTATACAAGGACTTTTACGCCAGGCCTTGTCGATCCCCTACATGTTGGTTAGAGTTCAGAGAGCACCGAATGTTGGGTCCAGATATTGTTAGGGAGACCTCAGAGAAGGTAGACTTGATTCGTGCACGGATGAAGACCGACAAGATCGTCAGAAGACTTATGTTGACATAAGGCGGAGGAAGTTAGAGTTCGTCATTGGGGACCAAGTGATATTTAGGGTCTCACCCATGGGATGCATTGTTCTCTTTGGTGCCAATGGGAAGCTTTCACCGCGATACATGGGTCCGTTTATAGTGTTAGATAGGGTGGGGTCAGTTGCCTACTGTTTAACCCTACCCGACCAGCTCCAGTGGGTACACGATATTTTCCATGTATCCATGTTAGGAAAGTTCATATGTCTCAAGGACTCACACCTTCATATAGATTTAGATGGGGTTAAGATGCAACTCGATGGGAGCTATGAGGAGAGGCCGGTCAGGTTCCTAGATCGTCGTGAGCAACAGTTGAGGTCAAAAGTCATTCCTCTTGTTCGTGTTCTGTGGAGTAATCATGATGAGTAGGAGTCCACTTGGGAGAGAGAGGATGACTTGCCAATTAGTCACCCATTTCGTTTCATGGAAGGTACGTGCCAAACTACATTAGTTGACTTGAATTAATTTTTTTTTAATTTGGATTTCGAGGATGAAATCCCGTTCGTAGAGGGGGAGAATGTAATACCCCGCATTTTTTATTGAATTGAAATTCAAAAAAAAACTATGTCAGTATATATATTCAAAATGTTTGGAAATAAAAAGTAAAAATGAATTCATTGAGACACGAATGTGCGACTTAAATATTAGAAGCGAATTAACGCATAAAAGGATAGAGAGGGTTAAATTTAGGGCAATGACATTTTTTGTAAGTAAACTAACCCTAGGTATAAATAGAAAAGAAGAGAAGAAGTCTTCATTTTATCATTTCACAAAAGGGGGTTAGGGTTTGGTAGAGAGAGAGAGTAGGAAGATAAGAAAGCTAAAAGGATTTCAAGAGGATTCAATTTCTCCATACAATCTAAGGCAAGTTAATAACCTATATGTGTATAATATGTATTCATAATGAAATTTCACATGAACATGCATTTGGATCCCTAAATTAATATGAAATTGATGTTAAAATGATATGCAATGCATGAGGATCATCCTCCATTTATATTCAAATCCAGTGACATCATTATAGGGATTTAGTTGTAGAACAACCTCTTGAATTTGAGAAATCTATGAAATTGAGTAAATCGTCATATTAAAAACTGTTTTGAGCTTTTTTGGTTCCGAAAATGGATGTTTCATTCGCTAGCCTGGTAGAAAATCATATTCTGGACAACTTTGTAGTTTTAAGTTTTTTCAAAAACGGATAAAAAAATCCTCGAATATGCGTTTTACAGTTCTGCGCAGAAAGTTGTCGTGAATAGGTCCGAACTGTATATGTTAGTTTCAGGTCTATTTTATGCCTGCTATGGCAGCGTGCTCTCATGTTCTTGTAGAAAATCATGTTCCAAACAACTTTGTAGTTTTAAGTTTTTCCAAAAACGGATCGAAAAAGCCTCAAATCGGCGTTTTAGAATTCGGGGCAGAATGTTGTCGAAAACAGGGGTGAATATTATATGTTAGTTTCGGGTCTGTTTTAGGCCGACTATGGTAGCGTGATCGCATTAACTTGTAGAAAAACATGTTTCGAACAACTTTGTAGTTTTATGTTTTTCCAAAAACGGATCGGAAGAACCTCGAATGTGCATTTTAAATTCTGGACAGCATGTTGTTGAAATAAGAGCGCTAAGGGTGTTCATGTTTTTAGAATGATAATTGTGGTGTTGTGACTAATATCCTAACTTGATCACATATTTATGGTTATTAGGGATATATAACCTTGAAATGATTTGATGTTGAATTAGTAAATTAATGATGTAAATTATGTTATATTGTAAATAATGACTATTGTATAACTCGAGTAAGAAACTTGACACGATTGTATATATACATAAGCGTGCAATTGTTTTACATGTATATTATCGAGTATATACTAAACTAGTCTTTCGATCGACGTAGGCACATGTTGAATGCGATTTTTTATGATTGATCCGGTTAGGTTCCGCTCAAGTGCCGTGTCGGAGATAAGCCACCGAAACCGGACACATGGTTGTAATGCGGATAGGATAGAAAGACCTTGGAAGGCCATGTGATTTAGGACTTAGTATGATTGCTCTTGCCACGTAATATTGGGTAATTTTTTATGTGTAGGCCTAGTGTTACGACTTGTTCTCCTGTGTAACGATAGTGACCCGATATGACTTGCTGTGTGAGATATTATGCTTGTGTCTTAAAATAATATCCCGAATCGATGCATTTGATATTACACTTGAAGGAAATATTTTGATACATTAAGTACTGAAATGAGATTAATAATGATTAATCATGATACGATAGGAGACTACACGTTACTCGAGTTTGGGTTGGGTAGTCACGACGTAGGAGCATTGGTTGGGTAATTGAACAACTTAATTATTGGAGACGAGTAATGACTAGTGTGCTTTCATTATAAGTACATCTTATAATCTTATAGCTTGTTTTCTTGCTTTGACGTTCGTCTATATTGCTTCTTTCTCCTCTCCTATATATATATAATATATGACAGGTCCTCGTCCCGCTGGACAATAGACTATGGAGCTTGATGAGATCATATCAATCTTAGGATTCTTGTAGAAGTGGAGTTATTATATTTTAATTTATGTCGTTTGTTTCCCTTTTCTTAAGGGTGGTATCAGAGATTAATAACACTTTGTTTATACATGGGATTTGTGACAATTGTTGTATTACTCTTTCCCATTTTATAATGGGCCGCATGTATTGGCATTTTATATTTTCAATTTGAGATTACTGATGGATTATTACAGTTAATAGTCATGAGTTGGTTTCACTTGTTATAGCTATTATGATGTGTTATGGTTACACGTATGAAAGTGTACATGTTTACTTTACTGCGTTTATTTAAATTTTGTTTCTAATGCCAACATATTGACTCTACGCTTTAATTTAATTGGGCGTAGCTAACCGAATTAGATATAAAAAGCAGGGTTATCACAGGTTTCGCGTTAAGATTGGGTCTTGGACTTGTGCAAAATGCTGCCCATTATGTGATTGCATCTTCGTGATTTTTAACGTTATTATGCCTGTGGAGTTTCAATTGAAAGTGTTGGTATGTTTTGTACGCGTTTATTCTTACAAGCGCACATTGGGTCTATGGCATAATTTAATCAATTGCTGCTTAAAAAAATTAATTGCAAAATAGGAGTGTAGGAAAACTTGATCTTCTTCAAATGCTCAAGATCATCCTTAAGCTTCCTGTCCAGTGCATTTGATGTTGCATCGGAATACTTGTTATCCTTGTAATTCTTCTTCCTGTTCAGAAACCAGTCGAGAATTTTGAACTGGCACGAATTCGCAACAATCACCATCAAACTATCAATCCGAGCGCTTGAAAGTTCACCATCCCTATAAGTCATCCAATCAGACAAAATTTAGACAAACCCCAAAGTACTTGATAAACACAAACCAAATAGTCAAAACCAAAAAAGAAAATCTTCAAGACTGTAACTAGAATTCTGTAGAAAGTGTTGGATTTTAATCACTTTGACAAATGGGTCTCAAACCTACAACGCAAGTATGGGATTACTTAACAAAAGTCTTCCCCATACAGAACTCAAACCAATGGTGCAGTTGAAGATGCTAATAATAATGTCAAAAGCATTATCAGTAAGATGACAAAGATCTACAAGGGACTGGTAGATAAATTCTCGTATGCCCTCTAGGGATACCAAACTACGGATCAAAATGCGATTGGGCAAACCGTACTCATTGGTTTATGGAATTGAGGTAGTCATACCCATAGAACTCGAGATATCCTCATTATGGGTTGTGATTGAAATCCAAGTGGCTGAAGTCAACTGGGTCCAAACCCGTTATGAAGAACTAGCTCTCCCTGATGAGAGGAAAATAAAGGTTGTTTATGACAATCAGGTCTACCAACAACGGGTTGTAAGGCTGAGAAACGAAACATAAAAGAATGATACTTGGTTTTAAAGGAAAATCTCAAACTTATCTGGAATCCGGGAGGGAAATTTGCAAGTCATTACCAAACTAAACTCCGGCGGGCAGTTACCTTAGTTGATTTAGACGAAGTCACGTTTTTCCAACCTTTCAATATCTTGCGATTGAATAAATTCTTTCCATAAGCCTTTTTGTGGAAAAAATAAATCGAATTAATAAAAAACAATCAGTCGTAATGGAAAGGAAAAACCACATGAACCCAAACATATTCCTAGCCCTACATCAAAATGCCCACTTGAACCACGAACCACGAACCACTTATTTGATGTCAATTAAAACTTCGGGCTCCAACTTTTTTTGCATTCGAGAGAACTACGTAGACCTGATTCTCCGGAATATTATTATTACAGACATTCAAATATAGGCACTCCGTTATCTTTGAATTAGAGATACATAGGGAACCCATGATATCACTTAGGACCCAGTTTAAACAAAAACTAAAAAACCCTTTTATAGGAAAACCCTATTTATGGTCATTGTTCCCTCATTGCAAAAGAGTCAGCACAAACTAAATAAGTTGAACCTCAAGTAATAAACAGTGTCCTAAGGCATTTTTAAACTCTGCAGAATAATACACAAAGTCTGATGTTGCGAGAGAAGTAGTCAAAAGAAGCGCTGGAAGGACATTACACTCGTACCTCTCTCAAAAGAAATAAACACCAAAAAATACCTTCTATAAAAGACCCTGCATCCCAGGGCAAAATTGTTAAACTGTCATACCCAATCCCCCCCACCCGTGCAAGCGACACCCTATCATGGATAAAGGACGACACTCCGATTCCAAAAAAATATTAGAAGGCTCTTGCGAGTTTATAAATGAATAAAAGGACCTCATTCCCTTATGTTGGATGTCAATACTGATAAGCACCAAAAACTGTACAATTTATACCCCAAATAGATGTACTTTAGTTGCTAATTCTCTGCAGTTTGGGTCTTATGCGCTTAAATATTCATTATGCAGGCTTAATTGCAGTTACGGTGTCAAAAGCTATATTTTCAGGAAATTTGAAGTTAAAATAGTGCTAAATACCCTTGTCCCGTATCCCAGCCTACACGAAACTGAGCCTAAACCTACCCCGAACCTCGTGTGTGTCTAATTTGTCCCTTTTTAATATTTTTAAAATTTTTTGTTTGAGTCATTTTTATTTTTAGGATTTATTTTTGATTTATTTTTGATTTCTAGGTTTTATTTTCTATTTTTATTTTTATTAGTATAATTTTATTTTACTTTGATTTTGAATAGTTTTTATTTTATTAGGATTAGAAATTTTTAGGATTTCATTTATTTATTAGTTTTATTAAATTTTATTTTTTTTAGGATTTTAGTTTTTAGTTTTCAATTTAATAGTTTTCTATTTTTATTTTTTATTTCTTTTTAGTTTCAATCTTTATTGAGTCTTTATTTTATTTTTAGAGTCGGAATTTAATTTTTAGATTTTTATTTTTATTAGTTAGTTTTATTTTATTAGGGTTCAAATTAAACACACACACATAACCCATAACCCATACACACAATTAGCCCAACTCACCCACACACACCCTAACACCCTCACCCTCATCTTCAACCTCCCAACTACCACACACAATCTCTCCTCCATTAAAGCCCTTAACCAAAGTCCCCACCTTATACCCCCATACCCTATTAAACCCGCCACCACCAGCTGGTGGTGGCTTGCCCCCCCAAAACCGCAGACGACTCTACTGCCCACCTCGCCGAAACCCAACCACCTCCGACGACGACCTCCCTTATAACCCCTCGGATCCTAGTCCACCTGCACTCGACCCGGAGCCTCGGACCAACCCTTTACCTCCTCCGTTCCACGACAAAAACCCCACCTAAACCCCTGCTTCCATCATCTCCACAGCCTGGCCAATAACCACGCTCCCTCCGGTCGAAACCCAAGACGCCGCAGCCTGCGAACCCCCTTTCTGGCGAACTCTCCGGTAAATCCAACCACCCAAGACCCATTTAACCAAACCCGATCCAGCGACATCTCCGGCCAGCCTTACCCATGCGATTCCGGCCACCTCTACCTTACCCGTCGGTGTCGCCCATAACCCCTCACCTCCTCTGCCTCACTCCAAATCAGCCCACAACCCAGAAAACCCATTTAACCCATTGCCCATTCAAACCCAAACCCATTTCCCACAAAACAAAAATCATTTTTGTCCACCTGCATAAAAACTCCCCAAGTCAACCAAAGCTAAACACCAAATGAAGACCAAGACCATTAATGTGATAACCCAAATATAATTATGATAAATTATGTTTAAATCATGATTAGCTTATGTTATATGGATAATATGTTATTAGTATATATAATTTTAAGTCATTATGTTTAGTCTAATCCTACCTTCATAAATCATGAAATATCGAATTAGTTACAAATGTGAAATTTTGAAGTTTTCGATAGGAATGCTCATGTTTGAGACTAGTTTTGACCTTTATGACATAATAATTGACTTTGAGGTATAAACTAGATATTTGTAGATATATGAGTTAGGTTTGTAACACAACAAACGATTCATCGAACTAACATCCGAGTGGGAAGATATTGTCTTTTTACGAACAGGGGGTAAAGCAGTCATTTAGCCTTAAATGATATTTTATTTTATATAATGCCACGTGTTATATTTTGATTGGTTGGAGGTGGAGGTTGGTTTGGCTGACTTAAACCCTTGAGATATCCTATTTTATTCAGCAAATTCAGTTTGTGATAGTTTGAGGTTGAGGAAAAACAATTGTGAGGGTTAGGAAGAAGAAAGTGAGGAGAAACATTCGGAAAAATTCATAGAAAATTACGTAAAAGCCCCTAAGGTAATTCCATCCATAAATCTTGTTTGATTTTTTTTGTATTACTGATTTAAATGACATAAATCATCATTCTTTTACTTAAATTCCATGTCTTGATGTGTACTCATGGATTGATGCATGTTTAAGCAAACTTGAATGTGTAATCCCTTGAAATTGCTTTGTTTAGAAACCTTGTGTATTCAAATAATCATATCTTTTTGTATACTTACTGAAATTGATTGACTCTAATTGGAGCTTATAATATACTCATATATGTATATTATATACGAAAATCAAGCAAAAATACCAAGAATTGAATCTTGGGTGATGATTTGAAGTTCGGGTATGACATCAGCCCCAAAAGAGTAAATATGCATACCATATGTTTGATGTTTTGCTTGACATAGAAAATGAACCCTGAAAATTATGAAATTTTAATCTTGTGTTATTAAATATGTTTTCTGAAATTGGGTGAAATATCATATAAAGTTATGATGTATAAAAATTATGAAAATTTTTGGAAGATGATTGAACAATACATGAGCCTTTAGGGCGGATTTACTATGTGGTAAAGAAATGGGCATATCTGGCTCTAGAAAATTCAGAATGATGTGTTGTCTTTTGTGTTGGAGACCTAATATGATAAGGATTGGATTACCAAGAATAATTAAAGAAGGTTTGGGATGTAATTTGAATATGTTTGATATCAGAACCTGAGTCTAGATGGGACTTCATTTATAATGAATGATTTGAATTGAATCATATGATGCTTACGAATTGCGTTATGTTGAAGTTATTATTTGGACTATTAATATTCTTATGATGATACTAATATTATAAGAATGATAGTAAGGGAAGAAGGGATGATTGAATAAGTACCGAATAAAGGCAAGGGAAAAGCCAGTTAAACTGTTAAGGTGAGTGTACTTATGATTGTTTCGTATATACAGATATATGAATATAGCTTTAAGAGAATGATTTGTTTGGATACTTCGGTATTCAGGATTTGTTTGGATCTTATGATCCAAGATTGGAATTGGACAAGGATCCAATGATTTTATTTGTCTTATGACAAGGATTTGTTGGAACTAATGTTCCAGGATTTGTTATTGCCAATGGGCAGAATTATTTGGATCTTATGATCCAGGATTTGTTATTGCCAATGGGCAAGATTGTTCGGATTTTATATCCACATATTCGATATAGAATTTTTATTTCACTGTAGGGAAGGAGTACCTCACTAAGCTTAATGCTTACGGTTTATATTTTAACAATTTCAGGTTTGTATGCTGCCAGCTAGGATACCATATGATCGGTAACTTTGAGAGTTGCACCGTTGGAAAGAGCTGGGGTTTAAATATGGGGATTTTATCATTGTCACACTAAAGATTTTAATATACTCACACATTGTATATATTGCGTTAATATGGATTGAGTTGATAATTGTGAAATTTTATCATAGTTAATCATTGTATTGTATGTCCAGTTAATTATGACTCTGATATTGATTTTATTATGGTATAATAATAATATTATGTTCATTATGCACAGTGTGCAGAAAAATATTGATAAATGAAGTATATTTTTAAATGGGCTCAAGATTATGATCCAATTATTTTAATAACAAATGATTAGTATGGATATTAGGTTTGGGGTGTGACAAGTAGTGGTATCAGAGCGTGGTTATTAATTCTGGACGTGTGTGACGATTAGATGGCAGTTATTGAGTTGATTTGATATTTATGAATTGTTTATGTACTAACCAATAGTTTAGTATTATAAACAGTTTATGTTGGTTGTTAGAACTTTGTTGTATTACAGATAATTCCAGATGGAACCTGGGAATGGACAACATAAAGAAGAGGGAGTAGCTTCTTGTACAAACAATACTGAAGAAGAGCAGAGTGTTGCTGGAAGGGCTAGAGAGAATGAACAACCTACTGAGATTCGGATAATGACACAGGAAATTATGAGGATGGCAGAGCAACAAGAAAGAAATATGGTGCAAATGGAAGAACAACAGGCTAGATATCTAGAATCAAAAACTGTGGCCAGGATTGAGAAAGAAGCAAGGAAGGAAATGAAAGATTCCATGCATGAGAAGTTTTTGAATTTAAATCCTCCAGAATATTCAGGGTCAGTTGAACCTACAGAAGCTGAGATGTGGGTCACATATCTAGAAACTATCTTTGCAGTTATGAAGGTTCTAAATAGCCAGAAAGTGAATCTAGCTGTGTTTAAGCTCTAATTATGACTCTGATAATGACTTCGTTATGGCACAAGAATAATATTATGTTCATTATACAGAAAAATATTGATAAATGAATTAAATATTTTAATGGGTTTCAGATTATGATCCAATTATTCTAATAACTAATGATTAGTATGGATATTGGGTTTGGGGTGTGACAATTAGTGGTATCAGAGTGTGGTTTTAATTCTGGACGTGTGTGACGGTTAAATGGCAGTATTGAATTGATTTGATATTTATGAATTATTTATGTACTAACCAATAGTTTAGTATTATAAACTGTTATTATTGGTTGTTAGAACTTTGTTGTATTACAGATAATTCCAAATGGAACCTGTGAATGGACAACATAAAGAAGAGGGAGTAACTTCTCGTACAGACAATACTGAAGAAGATCAAAGTGTTGTAGAAAGGGCTAGAGAGCATGAACAACCTATAGAGATACAGATAATGGCATAAATAATGTTGAGGATGGCAGAGCAACAAGAAATAAATATGGCGCGAATGGCAGAACAACAAGCTAGATATCTAGAATCAAAGACTGTGGTCAGGATTGAGAAAGAGGCAAGGAAGGAAATGAAAGATTCCATTCATGAGAAGTTTTGAAGTTAAGTCCTCCAGAATATTCAGGGTCAGTTAAACCTACAGAAGCTGAGATGTGGGTCAGGGATCTAGAAACTATCTTTGCAGTTATGAAGGTTCCAGATAACCAGAAAGTGAATCTAGCGGTGTTTAAGCTGAAAGGAGAGGCCAAATATTAGTGGGAAGCCAACAACCATTTGGTGCCCAGGATGGAAGGTACTGATTTTATTACTTAGGCTGAATTTATTAAAGCTTTATATGATAAGTAATTCCCTAAAGTTTATAGGAGGGAGAAGCTGAGGGAATTTATAAATTTGACCCAAGGGAAAATGTCTGTGAGGGAGTATGAGGCTAAATTTACTGTTTTGTCTAGATTTGCTACTAAATATGTGGAGAATGAAGAAGATAAATATAGTAAGTTTCAAGATGAATTTATTTGTCCTATTCAGAATAGAATGGCCACTTATGAGTTAGAAGATTATGCTTCTCTGGTAAACAAAGCCACGATAGCAGAAAGGCAAATAAACCAAGGGGTGGCGAGTAGAGAGAGTTTTAAGAAAAGTAGATTTGATGCATTTCAGTCTAAGGGTGGTGAGGGTGTAAGTGTTAAGATAGAACCTTATAAATTTCAGAGAGGTGGTGGAGATAGTGGTAGAGGTCTGGGGAGATTTGGCAGAGATACTAGGGGTGGAGAATCTTCTAGTCTGGTTTGGAGGTCAGGAAAGGGTGAGGCACCGACGAGAGTTGTTACATGTTTCTTTTGTAAAGAGGAAGGGCATTATAAATCTGAGTGTCCTAAGCTTAAGGGATTGGAATGCTGTCATTGTCATCAAGTGGGATATATTAAGAAGAATTGTTCGCAGTGGGCAGAGACTCCAACAGCACCTAGTGAAGCAGCAAGCAGGGTGTTATCTCTAGGAAGTGCAGTGAAAATTATGGGTAGAGGACAAGCTAGTAGTTCCAGGCTAGGTGGACGAGTCTTTACAATGAAAGAAGCTCAGATTACTCCAGATGTGGTGACAGGTACACTTTCTGTTACTGATAGAAGTGCTTATGTTTAATTGATCCTGGTTCCACACATTCTTTTGTGTCCTATGATTTTGCTGTATACCTAAATAGACCACATACTTGTTTAGATGTGGGGTTGGGTATTTATACGCCTATGGGGAATATGGTTGTAGGTGAATATGCTTTTCGTGATTGTGTTTTGACTGTGGGGTCTAGAGATACAGTTATAGATCTACTTCCATTAGATATTTCTGATTTTGATATAATTCTGGGAATGGATTGGTTATCTAAATATCACGCATCTATGGATTGTTTCGCCAAGGAAGTTGTTTTTAATATGCCTGGTGAGCCTGAATTTAAATTTGTGGGGGAAAGGAAAATTGTTCCCAGTTGCATCATTTTTGCTATTAAGATGAGGAAATTATTGAGTAAGGGTTGTGAGGGTTTTATCGCATATGTTCTTGACACTAGGAAGGGGGCTTTACAATTAGTCGATGTTCCTATTGTACGAGATTTTCCAGAAGTGTTTCCTAGTGAGTTGCCAGCTTTACCTCCAGAAAGAGAAGTTGAATTTAGTATTGAATTAGCACCAGCGACAACCCCTATTTCTATGGCACCGTATAGAATGGCACCTGCTGAGTTGAAAGAACTGAAGATTCAGTTGCAGAATTTACTTGATAGGGGGTTCATACAACCTAGTGTATCTCCATGGGGTGCACCAGTTTTATTTGTGAAGAAGAAAGATGGTACCATGCGTTTGTGTATTGATTATAGGCAACTAAATAAAGCTACAATTAAGAACAAATACCCTTTACCTCGTATAGAGGATTTGTTTGATCAGTTATAGGGTGCTAAAGTGTTTTCAAAAATATATATACGATCGGGTTATCATCAGTTGAGGGTCAAGGAGAGTGATATTTCTAAAACTACTTTTCATACTCGGTATGGTCATTTTGAATTTTTGTTGATGCCTTTTGGGGTGACTAATGCTCCAACTGTATTTATAGATCTTATGAACAAGGTACTTCATCCTTCTTTTGATTCATTTGTGATAGTTTTTATTGATGATATTCTGATTTATTCACGTGATATGGTTGAACATGAAAAGCATCTCAAAACTATTTTGAATCTGTTGAAAGATAAGAAGTTGTATGCCAAGTTTAGCAAGTGTGAATTTTGGCTATCACAAGTTGTATTTTCAGGCCATGTTGTTTCTGGAGATGGTATATGTGTTGATCCTAAAAAGGTAGAAGCTATTGTAAAATGGGAGAGGCCCAATAACGTGACTAAGGTGAGGAGTTTTCTGGATTTAGCTAGGTATTATAGAAGGTTTCTTAAGGGATTTTCTTCAATTGCCTTGCCGATGACTAAACTAACTCGAAAAGATGTTAATTTTGAATGGAATTCTGATTGCGAAAATAGTTTTGATGAATTGAAAAAGAGGTTGGTAACTGCACCTATTCTTACTATTCCACATGGTGGAGATGGTTTTGTTATTTATACTGATGCTTCACAACAGGGGTTGGGTTGGGTTTTTATATAGTATGGTAGAGTTATTATTCATGCTTCTAGGCAGTTGCGTACACATGAACGTAATTATCCTACACATGATTTGGAACTTGCTGCTATTGTGTTTGCTTTGAAATTATGGCGTCATTATCTATATGGTGAGGTATGTGAAATTTTTACTGACCATCAAATCCTTAAGCATTTATTTACTCAGAAGGAGTTGAATTTGAGGCAAAGGCAGTGGATGGAGTTAATTAAAGATTATGATTGTACAATTCACTACCACTCAGGGAAGGCAAATATAGTTGCAGATGCTCTAAGTAGAAAGGCTCCGGGAAGGTTATCTTGTATTCGGTGTGCTAGAGTTGCCCACGTCATGGAGTTGAGATTGATGGGAGTAGAATTAAAACTAGCAGATGGGGACATGTTCTTTGCTCATGTAAACGTGAGACCTTTGTTAGCTACTCGTATTCGTGATTTGCAAAGTTAAGATACTTTTCTTGAGAAGAAACGACAAGATGTCTGAGATGGTAAGTCTGACGATTTTTGTATTGTGAATGATGGCACTTTATTATATAACCAGCGATTATGTGTGCCTAATGTGTGTGGATTGAAAGAGGAAATTTTAGATGAGGCTCATAATTCCATTTATACTATGCATCCTGGTAGTACTAAAATGTATAGGGATTTAAAGGAGCATTATTGGTGGAATAATATAAAGAAGGAAATAGCTGATTTTGTTGCTAGGTGCCTTATATGTCAGCAAGTGAAAGTGGAGCATCAGAAACCTATTAGGTCTGCTTCAGCCATTGCCAATACCGGAATGGAAATGGGATCATGTAACGATGGATTTTGTGATTGGTCTTCCTCGATCTCAGAAGGGGTAAGATTTGATTTGGGTAGTGGTGGATAGATTGGCCAAGTCTTCCCATTTTCTAGCAGTCAAGACTACGTATACAGTTTATAGGTATGCTAGACTGTATGTTAATGAAATTATTCGATTGCATGGAGCACCGATATCATTTATTTCAGATAGGGACCCTACTTTTACATCCAGATTTGGGGGTAGCTTGCAGTATGCTATGGGTACTAACTTGAAGTTTAGTACGGCTTTTCATCCTCAGACATATGGGTAGTCTGAAAGGACAATATAGATTTTGGAAGATATGCTTAGAGCTTGTGTGCTTGATTTCAAAGGTAATTGGGATGAATATTTCCCTTTGATAGAATTTGCTTATAACAATATTTTTCAGTTTACTATTGGTATGACTCCATATGAAGCATTGTACGGTAGACGATGTCGTACACCGATATGCTGGGGTGAAGTTGGTGAAAGGAAGACAGAGGGTCCAGAATTGATTGAAGTCACCACTGAAAAAGTGAAGATTAGTCAAGATAGAAAGAGAAAAACTCAAAGCAGACAAAAAGTTACGCGGATAAACGACGGAAAGATTTGGAATTCCAAAAAGGGGATTATGTGTTTCTTCGGATATCGCCATGGAAAGGAGTTATGAGGTTTGAAAAGAAAGGGAAATTAAGTCCACGCTACATTGGACCTTATGAAATTCTTTAAAAAGTCGGGTTGGTTGCCTACAAATTAGCGTTACCACCAGAGTTAGCTCGGTTACATGATGTTTTTCATGTTTCTATGTTAAGAAAGTATGTAGAAAATCCTCACACGTATTGGTGGAACAACCTATTGCGTTGAAAGAAGATTTGAGTTATGTGGAAGAACCACTTGCAATCGTCGATAGGAAAGAACAAATATTGAGATCAAAAGTAATCCCAATTCTTGAAAGTTGTGTGGAGAAGGCATTCCATGGAAGTAGATACATGGGAGAGTGAGTATAGCATTAAGATGCGTTATCCGTATTTGTTTGATTCAAACAACCAATGTATGTCAATTTCGGGGACGAAATTTCCTAATATGGGGAGAATTGTGCCAACCCAAATATAATTATGATAAATTATGTTTAAATCATGATTAGCTTATGTGATATGGATAATATTTTATTAGAATATATAATGTTAAGTCATTATGTTTAGTCTAATCCTAACTTCATAAAGCATGAAATATCGAATTATTTACAAATGTGAAATTTTGAATTTTCGGTAGGAATGCTCATGTTTGAGACTAGTTTTGACCTTTATGACATATCAATTGACTTGAGGTATAAACTATATATTTGTATATATATGAGTTAGGTTTTTAGCACCACAAACGGTTCATCGAACGGACATCCGAGTGGGAAGATATTGTCTTTTTACGAACAGGGAGGGGGTAAAGAAGTCATTTAGCCTTAAATGATATTTTGTTTTATATAATGCCACATGTTATATTTTGATTGGTTGGAGGTGGAGGTTGGTTTGGACGAATTAAACCCTTGAGATATCCTCTTTTCTTCAGCAAATTCAGTTTGGGAGATTTTGAGGTTGAGGAAAAACAATTGTGAGGGTTAGGAAGAAGAAAGTGAGGAGAAACATTCAGAAAAATTCATAGAAAATTAAATAAAGTCCCCTGATGTAATTCCATCCATAAATCTTGTTTGATTTTTTTTATTACTGATTTAAATGATATAAATCATCATTTTTTTACTGAAATTCCATGTCTTGATGTGTACTCATGGATTGATACATGTTTAAGCAAACTTGAATGTGTAATCCCTTGAAATTGCTTTGTTTAGAAACCTTGTGTATTCAAACTATCATATCTTTTTATATACTTACTGAAATTGATTGATTCAAATTGTAGCTTATAATAAACTCATATATTTATATCATATCCAAAAATCAAGTAAAAATACCAAGAATTGAATCTTGGGTGATGGTTTGAAGTTCGGGTATGACATCTGTCCCAAAAGAGTAAATATGCATACCATATGTTTGATGTTTTTCTTGACATAGCAAATGAACCCTAAAAATTATGAAATTTTAATCTTGTGTTATTAAATATGTTTTCTGAAATTGGGAGAAATATCATAGAAAGTTATGATGTATAAAAATTATGAAAATTCTTGGAAAATGACTAAACAATAGATGAGCCTTTAGGGCTGATTTGCTATGTGGTAAAGAAATGGGCATATCTTGCTCTAGGAAACTCAGAATGATGTATTGTCTATTGTGTTGGAAACCTAATATGATAAGGATTAGATTGCCAAGAAGAATGAAAGAAGATTTGGGCTGTAATTTGAATATGTTAGATATCATATCCTGAGTCTAGATGGGACTTCATTTATAATGAATGATTTGAATTGAATCATATGATGCTTATGAATTGAGTTATGTTGAAGTTATTATTTGGACTATTAATATTCTTATGATGATACTAATATTGTAAGAATGATAGGAAGGGAAGAAGAGATGATTGAACAAGTACCGGATAAAGGCAAGGGAAAAGCCAGTTAAACTGTTAAGGTGAGTGTACTTATGATTGTTTCATATATACAGATATATGAATATAGCTCTAAGAGCAGGATTTGTTTGAATACTTCGGTATTTAGGATTTTTTTGGATATTCAAATATCCAGGATTTATTTGGATCTTATGATCCAGGATTGGAATTGGACATAGATCCAATGATTTGATTTGTCTTATGACAAGGATTTGTTGGAACTAATGTTCCAAGATTTGTTATTGCCAATGGAAAGAATTATTTGGATCTTATGATCCAGGATTTGTTATTTCCAATAGGCAGAATTATTTGGATCTTATGATCCAGGATTTGTAATTGCCAATGGGCAGGATTGTTCGGATTTTATATCCACATATAGTTGATATTGAATTGTTATTTCATTGTAGGGAAGGAGTACCTCACTAAGCTTAATGCTTACGATTTATATTTTAACAATTTCAGGTTTGTATGCTGTCAGTTAGGATACCATATGACCGGTAACTTTGAGAGTTGCACCATTGGAAAGAGCTGGGGTTTAAATATGGGGATTTTTTCATTGTCACACTGAAGATTTTAATATACTCACACATTGTATATATTGTGTTAGTATGGATTGAGTTGATAATTGTAAAATTTTATCATAGTTAATCATAGTATTGTATGTCAAGTTAATTATGACTCTGATATTAATTTCATTGTGGTATAAATATAATATTATGTTCATTATGCATAGTGTGCAGAAAAATATTGATAAATGAAGTATATTTTCAAATGGGCTCAAGATTATGATCCAATTATTTAAATAACAAATGATTAGTATGGATATTGGGTTTGGGATGTGACGATTAAACCCACATGTGCCTACTAAACCTTTATCCCCTTTTACCCAAAATACCCTCAAATTCCCTTTTTACCCACTTTACTAAAATACCCCTTTAACCATATTAGATTTTATTCTCAAATCCCCTCACCCACATGACCTCACACTCCTCTCACCATTTCCATGCACACTCAAGCCAATTCTTAAAAATACCCCCATGCTCCATATGCCTACTATAAATGAAGATGAAGACCCTATATGAAAGGAAGCTTTTAGATAGGAATTTTTAGAGAGATAATTGTAGAGAGATAATCACCATTTTATAAATAGTTTTTGTTTTTATTTTTTTAGAGATTTTGTGAGATTTAATTGTGAGTAATTGCATTGTATGGAAGATGATAGAGTTCAAATTGCCAATTTCAAGGAGACTTGTTGAAGATTTGTTCTCTTTCTCTACTCTTTTATTGTATATGCCTTTGATTATTTGTTCATCATGTTTAATATCATGTTAGGCTAAACCCCCTTTCAAATACAACAAATGACCCGCCAACAATAGATTACATTGCCTCTTTATGAAAGAAAGTCTAAAAAATATGAGGCACTTTTACTTTCATGTGTATATGTAACCCTTTTATTTTTGTATAAAAATGTGTGTGGATTTACCCCGTATTGAATAAAAGATCATAGGCACACTTTGTTTTTTTGCATATTTTACGTTATTTATCCTGTAAGTTAAATGACATAAGTCTACTATTTTCATTTCACCATTTTCATCAATATTCCTCCACAAAAAAAAAAAAAACACAAATAAAAGCAGAATAAAAACATGCAAGTACAAACAAACCATCAAAAAATAAAAATGCATATATTTGTAAAACATAATGTTTTGCGAGAATTCCCTTACAAACCAAAAAAATGTAACGGGGATTCCTCGTGTTCCTCCCAAGGGAACATACTGCATACACAAGGTATTACCCTAAATATTTCAAAGGAAACTACAAAAATGCTTCTTTTTCTGGGGGGGGGGGGGGGAGGGGGAATGTACATCAAATTCACCCCAAAAAGACTGCCAAAAATATCATCCCATCACAACTCACATACGCGGACTCTTCCCTGCCCAATCTTCAACATTAACACCATCATAAGCTCCCGACCTTATCAACCTGGGTCGCACCCCAAATACAGCCGCACTCGACGTATGCAAAAAGCTACATATCCCTATACTCAGACTCGAGGATGTACCCACGTAATTCGTGGTCCTGTCCATAGTAACCTCCGAGGCCAGGTGACACAAGTTCAAGTGAGCAAAAGATCAGGGCGTCAGTACTTCACGCAACCGGGTCTCATCTACGAGAACTTGTTGCAAATTAAGAACATAATAAATAAGCATTAATATCTAAACAAGTTTTATAAAAATGCGCCAAAAACAAGCGAGTTACTCTAAGAAAAACTCACGCCATTCGAAAATAGTGTAGATTCGAGTGACGAAACTACCATCCTGACCTAGCGAGAAAATATGTACAAGGTGGTCCTCTCCATGGAGAACCATAGTAAACGTGGGTGGGAGCGCAGGAAAAGAGAAGTGATTGATACGCTTTGTTAGTGGAGACGACATGGAACGCCCGATAGACAAGGAAGTAACCTTTCTTATGATAACCAGAATCAACAGTGTGGAGGATGAAGATTATCCTCCTATTGGTAGAGAACCCGACAAAGATAATATAAAAGGAGCGTCCGACATTCTGAAGCTCGCACAACTTCCCCTATCCATTTACGCGAAAGAGAATAAGGTGTCTTGAATGAGCACAACATTAACGTAAAATCGAAGAAAGCGTCATTAAAAACTATTTAAGGAAACTTTCTTTAAAATGGTACATTACTGCCTTAAATATGATTTGTTTCGCGAGATGATTAACTCTCAATAACTGTTCAATTATTACCACCATTAACTATACGGTTAATAAATCCAAATTTCACCCACATGATGAACGAACTGTTAATGATCCCTAAGTTCTCAAAAAAATTCAACTTTGATCCTTGAGCTCCATGCATAATTTAAGAGTATGTGTGCTCAAAATAGAGATGGAGGAAAGATACCCAATAAAAATATCTTATCAAAATATGACAAGATTTTCCTTAAATGTTCAAGATGGGATATCGAATACATGTCCTAAAGTCTATGTGCCAAATTATTTATCAAATTATATTACACAACATTTTATCTTCAAGATTTAGGTGAATCGATGTAAGTGCTGAAAGATAAAAAATATATCACAACATCAAGGCATACGAGAAAACCCCACAATGGAAAAAAAAATCAAATGTACTATGGTAGAGTTTTACAACTAGAAGGTGGAGACTTACACCCTCTCGACGCTATGACTAACTAGACACTCTTTCCAATCATATCCTCCATATAGAGCACCAACAACGGTAGAACGCTACACAATCGCGATCGATAATGGTCCATAACTAATGTCATCAAGTCCTCGTGCCAAAATAATTTTTCTTTAAACTTAAAGAAATTTCTTCATTTTGAGTTTGAAGAGAACTATGTGTTCCACCACTTGGAACAAAGGTGAGAAGCCTCCTTGGATGTAATACAACTTTCTAAGTGTGTGATGATCTAAGGTGAAACTGTTTCTACAAATATGGATTAACCCACAAATTATATCTTTGAGATAAATGAAATGTAAAAATAACTCAAGAACAAATTAGAAATAGATTTCTTCAGGGTTTTGAAATTTTTTATAAGTTCACTTTAAAACATTTTTAGATTTTACAAGTATTTAAACTTAAAGATATCTCAAAAATATATAGAAGAGCAAAAATAAGACTTAAAACTCGGATGAATATAAGATTCAAGAAGAAGTTTTAATTAAAATACTATTCTCTCCTAAAATGATTATTGTGGAAAGAAAGATTTAGCAAGATGATTTTGTCCAGAAAGAAATCAAAAAATCACACACTCATTTTTCAAATTGAAGTCCAATCCACTTACGTATAGCAACAAGCTTACAAGAGAAACTAGGGTAAGAGTGGGTAAGTAGACTTGCATGAGGTGACAATGTGAGAAAGTAGAAAAATTCAAAAAGATCTTTGGTCAGCACAAGTATCAAGAATGATGTACATATATCCAATTCAAAAAGTTCCTTTCGGTGGTGTTAGATGATGATGCCAGAAATCATATCTAGATCATTCCTAACCATCATATCAAGTGTAAAAGTATAAATAAAGAAAATAAAGTAGTAGAATGCAAGATATAGAGTGGTTCGGCTACAAAACGATCCTACGTCCACTTTGGTTCCTTACTCTCGTTATGTATCATCATTAGTACAAGATTGAGTTGCCATTAGAGGCATACAAGAGAGAGGTAGAGAATACATGAGGAATGTAATGCTATAAATCTAGGGATGCGGCCTGCAGGACAAGTCTATGGAGGGTTGCGGCTTGGAATGGCCCCAATGAGTCTAGGAGCTTCTAGAGATGTATCGTCACAATGTCATTGTAGTGAGCTATTGCATCTTTATGGAAAATGTAAAGCGATCCAGATCTATTACTTATTTAGAATTTTCAAAATGAGACACAAGACAACCAGCAAGATAGTGTTGTTGTAGTGGGATTTTGCATCGTTGTGGAGATCCTACAACAAGGATACAAGCCAAGCTAAGGTTAAGAATTTTTTTTAATAAAGGCTTTTTCAGCGAGACATTGTTGCTGCGATGAAGGTATCCTACGACAAACCTTAGCAACCTGTATGAAATACAATTTGTAAGATTCTTTAAAATTATTTTATTTTCATTTCATAAATAAGTCCAAAGATCCATATCAACACATAAACACGCACAAACAAAATAATTTTCTATAAAGTGGACATATGCGAGTAAAATGTGTATGTGTCCATTTATCTTCCTAATAATGGTATATTAGGATACGCATGAAGGTGAGGCTTTTCATTGAATGATTTGCGTGATGCTCTAGCAAAAAAACCTCCAAGACAAGACTCAAAGTATATTTGGTCAACAAAATAAGACAATTCATTCCTACTAGGGCATGTGAGTAAAATGCATACTCTTACAATCTCCCCCTTTATCTATGCCATGACAAAATATACAAAAATGAAGATTACAAATATTATAGAGAAGTATAGCAACCTATGACACTTAGACACAAGCCCGACCAAAGGCAAAGACAACCTCATACTACTAATCCTCCATTTTATAGAAGAATTCTTAAAAAGTCTTTCATTTGTTATTATGTCATTCAATTTAATACAAGACACACACACACACACACATTCACACAGACATATATATCAACATGATGGATAGTTAACATAAAATATATGATGAATAAGATATGAAAGTGATTCTTCATTCTAATGTATATACAAGTTATTGAAATGACAATATCTTAATTTTAAAGGCCATTTTGAGATATGTACTAAATTTCTTGGATATATACTCCATATTCATCTAGTTTATCACGAAATAAATCACGACATGTTCGTAATTAGAACTCCCCTTAATTTAATCTTTCTCTCCCTTTTGCCATGGAATTGGCAAAGGTAAATAAACATCAAATTAAATAAGAATGCTAAGAAAGATCATATAATGAGTTATTTTAATCAATATTAAACAAATATTGAATATGAAATTCAAGGAATCTAGTCCTTATTTCACTAATAGAGATAGCAAAACAATATAATCTGGCTAGAGCATGCAATACCAATGCATGTTAAAGTGCACCATAAAATAGATAGAAAGAATCATGTGTACAAGTTAACAAGTATAAAACATGGGTTAGTAGGCAATAAGGCATGTGAGTTAATAACATGCCGACATAATCCATGATGTGCCAAATAAAAGAACATAACATATAGTGAGCTAAGTATTACAAAGAGATAAACATGATAAGCAGGTGATATAGATAAAACATATATATGTAAAATGACATAAGGATTCCATATGAAATACAAACGAAGCCAACAAAAATAACTTCACAAAAATTGTACTCCATCCTGTTGAGTACTAAACATCTCAAAGTGTCAAGATAAAGTCACCAAAACCAAAAAGGGCTAAATATTTAAGCTAACAAAACCACCAAAAATTGTGTAAATAATCCAAACATCAATATAAACAACATCACCACCTACTTTTCTGCAACATCGTCATCATCTTCCTCAGTGTTCTCATGATACTTATAGAGAACACAAACTTTAGACTGAAGATCAAGAATGTAGTGTCGCATGTCGTCGATTTGATTAAGGACCGAGGTTAGAAATGTAACCTGAACCTCCTGGAATGGGTGAACTAGGCAATGATAGTAGGACTAATAAATTGACAACCCCAACAGATATATGCATGATTTGGTCATCAGGAATAGGGGCAACAGTCGAGTGTGAGGCATGTGTAGTCCTACGCCATGGATGCGAAGTTATACTACTAAATCCTTGGGTGAGAAATTCTTCCACTTCATCTACAATTAGAAATAAGGTATTTTATGTCATTTGTTCATCCCATCAATAATTGAGGCGTGGGTGATCGTATTCCTGGGCTTTTCTATTTTCTCATAAGAAAAGATATGGATACCCTTATCGGTTCTTCTAATAACCTAAATCGATAGATTAAACATCAACTGCCCTAGATCTATAGTGGCGCCAACTCTTACGGCATGTAGGAATTGACAAGTGATAGGATGGATGGTATGATGATGTGAGGTTTGAATAATGTTTGTAGAGAAAATGATGAGGATACGATAATAAAAATTGGTGATACTGCCTTAGGGTATAGCACATAGGGAATCCTCAGTAGTTTCTCCTACAATGATCATGGTGACCACTTCAACCATGTTAGGAGAAATACCAGGTGTAAACGGGTAAGTAGGGATAGGAATAGCAGGTAACCCATAAATCTACGTAAGAAAAGATGGAGTGATGGTGATAGAAATACCACAGATAACAAATGTAAAGTTTGACTCAGAAATCACATTTGTAGTGTAAAATTACTGAACGAGATCAGGATATACATACTCTTTATCAATGCCTTGATTTCTTATGTTTGGACATTGTGCGTCCTAAAAAACCATTATCCCGACAACATGATCAGACTGAAGAGAATACCAGTCATTTGTGCGCTTGACGTGGATAGCACAGAATTGGAAATTCTCAAATCAAGAAAAATCAGATACATTAGAGAATTCAGGAGGGGGAAGTTCCCTACTTACGAAATAGGTCGACATATACCTTCGTTGTTTTTAAATCCCATGCATGGTATGACAAAAATAAATCCTGGACCTAAAATAAAAAAAGAATACTCAAGAACATTCCAAATAGGAGTCAAATCCATGAATCTAAATAATATTAACATGGAAAAATGTATAACAACCTTTAATAGAGTCAAAGATTTAACTCATAAAAATGATAAACACTCTTCAACCCATGAAATAATGTCAAAAAATCCAAATCTAGTAACAAAATAGAAGGTTCAACTTCCCAAACATTGTCTAGAAGATGCAATGGAGAAAAATCATCCTCAAAAGCTTAAAAAATGTCCAAAATAGGGTAGGGTCCATTTATACTTCGAAGAGAGTGAGAGAAAGTTTTTTGAGAAAGTGATGAGAATAAAAGTTCAGTCACTTTTAAACATGATATATCGCTACAGTGAGGTGTGTCACAGGCCACAAACTTCAATAAAGCGACGAAATTTGTCATTACTATGAGAACCCTTCACTGGTCGCCCGAATGACCAAATAATTTTAAATTTCTCAAATGAGTGTTCAACACAAAAGAACAACTCTTAAAAGATACCAAGTGATTAGTCCCACGTGATCTACTTCTAAAATTATGTAGACAAGTATAATTTGAAATAGTTGCTTTCTGAATTGTTATAATCAGGCTATAAATGGTTATTCCAATTACTCTGATAGGAGAATAAACTAAGTAGTGATAATATCATAACATATTTTTAAGTTAATTTATAAGAGCATATATGAGATAATTTGTGTGAGAGAAAAAATGTACAAATATAAGCATTTGTCCTATAAAATCAAAACAAATATCAAAAGAGAAGCTTTATTTGGGATTTTCAAACTTTAAATGATTTTTTTATTGAAAAGTCTCATTTTTCTTGAAAAGTAAAATCTTCCACTAATACTTTTCTCTTCCTCAAATATATGATGTTTTGATTAAAACTTTGTCTCACATCCTTGAGATAATTCAATTTTTGGATGGATGTAAATCTTTGAAACATTGCTTTTAAAAATAAAATTTTCATGACGTGGCTTTCATGTGTTCATTACTATGATGGAATACTATTTTCAATTTCGAAGGTAGTATTGTCCATTCAAAGTTATAGACCTAACCACATCATCACACGTGATTTTGACATATATATCATTTTTAACTCCAACTATGAAGATACAAGTCTCACACATACAAAGGCAAAAATGATTCATTTTCCAATTCACATACGTTTTGAAAGTTCCATAAAGCATTACTTAAAAGTGTTTTGTTAATTTGTTCATGAGATAATGCCCAAAATATAATACGGTGTAAGTGAGACAAGTTATAACATGTGCTCTAGATAAATCAATCTCAAAGAATCATATATTTTTTAATACTTTTAAATTCTTATTGTAGAGTTCATAACTATAAACACAACCCAAATACAAACATCATATGAAAGCAACTCAAATCGACTAGTCTTAGCATTTGATAATGGTGACCTATAAAAACATAATCACAAAAGGTATCTATAAGTAGATTATGAAAATAAATCATTAAAATAGTAAGATGAGCTAAGGAATAACATAAGAATTCTAAGAAGTCCAAAGCTCGTAGTGAAACCTTCTAACAATTAGAAATTCAAAGGATCAACAAATGATTAGGTTTAGTTTCCAAGTCTACCAAATTTAAATGATACTTCCTAATCCACATTCTTTAAACATGAGGTGGATTGTGAATAGGTTAGATTTGGGATGTTCATGTTGCTTTCCCAAAGTGGTATCCCAACAAAGCTATAACTCTTCCTAGCATTATAAAACTGCAAGGTTGAGTTAAGAAAATACAAAATTCTTTCAAATGTCCTTTTATAATACCCTTGCCTAATATTTTATTATTTCTTCTTGCATAAATTATAACCATATGAAACCTTGAGAATTTGGAATCTTCATGATAAATTTTAGAAGTTTGGGCGTTAAAATTTGGAATTTGGAGAAAATATTGAAAAAAGTCATTTGAACGAGTCCAAGGTCATTAAAACAAGATTCCTAAGTCGTTCGAAGTGGGGATCGAATGAGGGTCAACTGTATATTTGAACAGGCTCATTAGAAGGTCATTCGAAGGCTCCTTCGAATGAGAAGCCTTTCTCATTTGAACGAGAGTCCATTCGAAAATTATAAATACGATTGCGCTTGTGTACTGTCACATTTTGGGTAATTGTATTGATAAGGTGTCGAGCTCTGGTGAGCCCAGATTGGGAAAATTTTGATTTTGGTGTTTTGAGGGTTTTTATAAGGCTTGTTTGGGTTCATTTAGGTTATTTTTGAGTTGGAAGAGGAGATAGAGAGAGGGGGGGAGTCCTCCCCCACCATTTTCAGCAATTCTCCACCATAAGCCACCGTACACCACCATGTTTCCACCATATGCAACCATGTTCTTCTAGTGTTCCACCGTATTTAAGCCTTACATACCCATTTCCATCATTTTTGAGTAGAACTACAGATTTTGGAGGTGTTGTTGGGGCGTTTTTAGAGAAGATGAAGATGGAAGATTTATGGAGTTTGAAGAGGGTTTTGATGAATCATTCATATAGCAAACTTGGTGGATTTAGGCAACCTCTCCAAGGCCACCTTAGAAGGTGTGAGATTTCCATCTTCTTAGACATTTCATCCTACCATTATTGGATCTTCAATTGAGTTGGGAAAACTCTACTCTTAGTATTAAGACTCTATTTTGCATATTAGTGGTCTTATTGTTAGAGCTATAAGAGTAGGATGCATTTATGATATAAGATTGATATTTCTTGTGATTTCATAAAAATGGATTAAAAAGGGAATTTTAAGAATGTTTAATAAATTATGTATTTTAGAATTTGAGTAATTAACATTTTATGGAATAAAAGTTTTGAAAATGGTATTCATCTTGCTAAAAATATTTTAGTGAAATGAGGTTGAAAGTTTCTTATAAAAATGAAGTGAGAGTACGCAATTATCTAATTGCATTAGCTCATTAAATTCAAAAAGCAATCCACACCCAATTTTAATTCTTTATCCTTAAAACATGCGACCATAATGTAACAATCCCTATTATCTCACGTAAAGGCTGGCCAGGCACGATACATCGAAGATAGGTCTTGCTTGTCAATTCATACCATTCTCAGCACCATAGTAAATATAAATATATTATTATCACTATTTCGGCATTTATAAATGAAGAATATATACACAATGATCCAAAGACCACACCACCATCATAATATAAATGATAAAAAACCAGTCAAATATAATAAATCCCAACTGACATGAATTAAAAGTGTATTGGGCTTATACCCTTACAAATATTCCAAATGACAAATAACTGAATCTGAAAAGAACCTATGCTAGAAGAAGACTGAAACTGAATCTGGAGAATAGGCGAGTTTGCAGGACTGCCACAGCACAATCTAACTATCCCTGTCTAGGAGCACCTGGAGGAAACATTTAAATTTGGGTCAGAGCCCGAGGTGTGCAAGAATTAACTTGAATAAAATATGAATGTAATAATATAATCGATGCATAATAAACATCCCCCTTTTTCGACTCTCACATGCATATGAAACCTCTCCCTTCAACTAAACGAAATATCATTCGCATCCCAAAATTTCTCAAATCATAAATGGTGACAATGAGTCAATTTATAAATGGGGACAACAGTAATAAATCATTTGAGTATAATATTAAATCTCCCAATAGTCACTTATCCTAGTTTCATAGTTCTTCCAGAAGAGCATAAACTTCTATTGTGCATTATAGGATTTCATGTATTTATATTGTCTACTTTCCTTGGACAATTCAAACTATTGAAATCAAGTCTGGCCAATTTATATAATATATGTTCGTATATATTTGACGCACAAGGGCATCTTCCGTTGGTGTCCATTCATGCTCTATCGGCAAGTCCGAAGGAATTCTCGTACTCCTAAGCGGACAACAAAACACACAAACGTTGGGGGCGATCCCTACGCACGACACCTATAAATGGTCGATACCCATTGGTAATACATGAACGGTCAACAAACCTTACCTCTAGTGGGTGGAGCCTCTATGTAGTATCTATATAGCCTATACATTGTAAAGCCCACCTGTGCCTAAGTATGGTACGCAACTCGAATGCGCGAACTCCCGAGCCGATAGGACGGTCCACGAATATGGTATATCCACACAAATACATAGTAATACATATTATTTATCCCTATAATATATATAGGAAATTTCCCCTACAATTGCCAATATAATTTTTTAATAGCTAATTCACAATGTCTTCATTTGTTCATAATTTATATTCTATTAAATTATAAATTCCAATCCATATGGCAATCATAATTATACTCCCATGTTTAAGGAGTAAAGTCACTTACATATAAGAACTCAAGTATTGAGGCAGAAAACAAGGTAGAAAATTTCAGACTGCCGAACTGATCCAGTCTGGGGCTGTCAGATCGATCTGATGCACCAGACCAGTTCATTTTTGCTCCTAAATGGATTGGTCTGGTATACCGGACCGATTCATTTTTACTTCTTACCGGACCGATCCGGTCCCTAAATTTCACACTGTACATGTTCGGTATATGTACAACACGGATTTGGTTCGAAATTATTTCCTAAGAGGAGCCTGTATTTGGGGGGGGGGGAGGGGGGGGGGGGTCACATCTAAATTTTTATCCATAACAGATCTCCAATCATCTCTACAGTTAATTACCCTTGTTTTCCAATAACCAATAAACTAAAAAGGAATCTAATCATCAACATTCATTCTTTCAATTCATAATTTCTGGAATAACTCTTCATGTATACTATTCCTCTACATATGGCTTTCCAATCATCCAAATCAGATATAAAAAGCCCTAATTTCCAAAAATAAAAATGGGAATAAATTATGCATTGAGAAATACATTAGAAACGTAATTTATGCAAGAGAATTCTTGCCTTAAAATTTTGTAGAGGAGAACCCCTAAAAGCCTTTGATCCCACCTTGTTCTTCCTTTTTTCCTTTCTCTGGGTGTTTCTCTATTTTTTCTCTCGAGGCTGTTATCTTAAGTTGATTTGTGATAATGGGGAAAGTGGGTTACTCCCACTAAACCACGAAATTAAGTGCTAATCCCGAATTGGGTTATGGGCCTAACTTTTGGACCCCCGAATGAGCCCGAATTCCTTTTCTAATTAGTCCAAAACTCTCCCACCCATATTTCATTGACCCATGACCATTTTTAAAGGTTTAAACTGTGACACCCCGACTAATTAATCACCGGGTAGCTACTCCTTTATAAAATTAATTCAAAATGCCAAGTTGGCTCAGTTAATAGCATCACTGACGAAAACGTTTTATTATTACTAACCACCTAGTATTTAAAAAGTAAGTGCCAAATTTTATTAAATCTGATTAACATGCAACAAGAGAAATGAATAACTAAATAACACCATTCACCATACTGAAGTGAAACGAATAACCATCACAAAATATAAATAAACTCTGGAGGAAAAACTCCTCAATACAAATCCCACAACTGATAAGTAAACTGAAATAAATAACTAAAACTGAATACTGAGCAATACATGCTAGAGTCTGAAAACTGAAATGTAAAAATGTCTAATAGAATTGGGCAACATGCCCTACAACTGATAGATGCTGAGACTGGAATCCAAATGAGATAAGCGACTACATGCAAATCCCTGTAGCTTCCACAAACAGCTACAGCTCGTCACCTGAATGAGAATCCTATGCTTGGTGTCCTTGTGGCTGGGCACCTAAAATGGTTTTACAAGAAAATATATTTGAAAGCAAATGGGTCAGAGCCCGAAAGTGGAAATCATTTTAAAAACCTGCAAGTGCTTTAAAAACATTTAAAACATTAAATGCAAAGTACATGTTAGGACGTGCACTCACATTAAATTCTCACCTCTCGACTAACTGTGCACTCCTAACGTAAGTACCCACCTATAACGACCCATATTACTAGCTAACTGACAACATAACTAGCTAAACTGCCAAAGGTTCTACCCATATTACTCGGTTCCATTTAACATAACAACGCTCGTAATTAAATAGAGGTTTAACGTAAACTCAGTTACTAAATATGCCATTGATATAACTATCAGCTAACTCATTATATATCTCGAAACAATACCGTAATATTTTTACAGCATTAACATGAGGATTTCCGTTAATTTAAAGTATATTATTCACATCATACATATACGATACAAGCACCCCGCAATCTAAGCTGTAGTGCACACATACTCTGCTATCCATCCCGGTACATCACGTACATAAGGATTACATATTCCGAATCTCTCAGGAATAGTTTACTGATAACAACATCACAAATAATGGAGGCGAACACAGTCACCATCACATGGGTCACGCACATACCTACGCTCCCATGGTCATGCAGACTTATTAATATCACAATAAGTCCTTCTATGATCTATGTTCATCAAGGTACCAGTCTAAATCCCCCCCGTAGGCACACAAGGATTAGAGGGTCCTAAGCGAACGCAAACCTCCCCCGTGATAGCAAGTATGGTAGGTATGTTTATACACATAAACTATATACTAAGCATTCACACATCTTAGATATTACCATATTAATAAGGTATTTTCTACATCATTATACCATTATTCCAAACTTATATATTTCAAGTCTCCCGTTAATATAAGGTTAAATTGCCGACACGTCTCACGCCGTAGTCCCTTATCCTTAAAACCTATCTTGAATAGACTATTAAGTTCCCATAATTTCCACATATGACATCTATATACCTAAGGTCTTTACTTCTGCCCTAAACCTTATTTCATCGAATTACACAATTTTGCACTATTAACCCAAACGTTACCTCTCCAACGAATTTCAATAACCTAGAATAATTCCCCGAATTGTATTCTAATTAAAGTCCACTATAATAATCACTCCTACTGGTCTCCTTAAGGTTGAGGGTATTCATAAGTTCTCCAAACATATTCTCCGAGGGTTTCCACCATTAAAATCAAATTAAGGAAAATTTTACTCATTCTGGGAAGGTCGATCGATCGACCTATGAATATCGATCGATCGATCTAGTCGATCGATCAACTGATGAATGTCGATCGATCGATCGAACAGGTATGGCTACGGACTGCTTTGTTCTGCAGATTTGAAAACGTCCCAAAACTTATTTCTAACGTATGATTCTCAGATATAACGTTATATTAATGTCATATAACAATCCTACAATATTACTAACGTCCATAAATCAATATTTCAACAACTATAGGCTACATATGGATCAATCTTCATCAAAACCTAGTTTTTCTGATTTTTCTCAAGAACAGTCATGAACCTCATCTTAAATCCATTTTTGGTATTTCAAAAGGCAGTAATTCACATAATATGATCGTCCAGTAACATTCTACATGCAACCTATATCCCAAAATTCAAACTAATAACTCCAATCTTATGGGTTTTTTTCATTATCTTCCAAGAACATACAAAGTTTTTGAATAATCTAACATGGAAGAATCATTCTCTGAAATTTAAATGGAATAAATCACTTGCCTTGGTTTGATTTCGGATTTGGTGTTGATTTGGTGAAGAATCTCTGTAGAATTCCTCTCTCTCTCTCCTTCTCCAAGCTTTCTTCTCCAAAAGATGGCTATGGTGGCTAGGGTTTTCTTTGGGAGAGTTGGAAGACTAAATGATAACCTACGTAGCTTATGGGGTTAATAAAGGTTGGTTGGGTCAATCCTTATCAGATTACAACTCTCAATTTTCGTCACTTTTAATTACCCAAAAATACCAAATTACTAAAATACCCTTTAAGTTACCGGTATGGCCTAAAAATACCCCGGGACCCAAACTATACCCCCGGCTAGTGTTTTCTGACTATCTCGACCCTTCCGGACGCGATGGCGCACTCAAAATGACCATACGGATTATAGATTTTAAATTCACTTTTAATATCAAAATCTTATACCGTGACGCGGCGGTCCCACGCGTCTTAACAGAATTTCCAAATTGCCGTATATAAATCTCACGACAAATTTTATAGTACCAGATACATATATAATCTTATATGTACATAATCAAATACCAATTCGCATCATATTAGTATTTATAACCCGGATTAATTTCCAATTAATACGCTAATTAATTAATTAATCCCAAAAATAAATATAGCCAAAAGTACGGGGTATTACATAAACCACTAAACGAGTTCATAAAAGTCCCAAAACGGGT
The DNA here is from genome assembly GCA_949130495.1 of Sambucus nigra. NCBI lineage: Eukaryota > Viridiplantae > Streptophyta > Magnoliopsida > Dipsacales > Adoxaceae > Sambucus > Sambucus nigra. The sequence continues at coordinate 166,865,149 of OX422210.1, read as the reverse complement.
TCCGAATTATTTATACCAAAATTATTAATTTTTATTGTGTCGCCCATAAATTATAATATTTTCTTTTATGATATGCAAATAATATATCCGTGCACAAAATGAACAGTACAGACAAGTACTCCAAGTAATAAGTTTTCACTTAACACATCCGAATAAGATGTTTATTTAGATTATAGGAAAAGGGGGTATTTTCCACTAATTAATTAAGAGAAAAATGCGGGGTATTACACATGTGATCCAAAACATAAATCAAACCAAGCGTGTAATCAAAACAGAGTTTTAGAAAAAATTCTCTCAGGGCAAAACCTTTCATTCACTTTATAAAATTTACAAATCCCAACTTACAAATTCTATTAAGGAATCTACTATGATCCTCTCAAAAACACAAAGCTGCAACTTTCCTTCAGCAAAGATCTTCGTAATAATCACAAGAACCGCAGTCATCTGCCTTCAGTAGTGATTCCTTTGGGTTTAATAAGTCAGCCATGGAGATGCCTTTTTCACAAAGGTTGTGTATGAAAGAATATAAACTATAGGGTTTAATCTTGATTCACTCAAATATATCTTTGGAATGTGATTTGTGAATCAAAAATATTTTCTAAACTCAAATGGTTGAAAACTTTTGCTAAAGGTATGTAAAAACATTTCTGGAAAAAGTTTTAACAAAAATAAAGATGAAATATGTATTTATAAAGTGAACACAAATTTTGAGGCGACGACTTCGTTTGAACGACTTTTGAATCTCGTTTAAACGAGAATAGTAGGCTCATTCTAATGAGAATGGATCTCGTTCAAACGACCTAAAACAGTGCGCCCTCGTTCTATGTTAGATCGAAGTAAACTTAAAAGGAGACTTCAAACCAAACTAGGATCTCATTAGAACGAGATTCCAATCTCGTTTGAAGGAGATACGCGCCTTTTGGAAATTTTAAATAAAGAAAAACAGCCTCGACTTTTAAATAAAAAATCCTATTTCTAGTTTTAATAAAAATAGACATCCTAAAATAAATTTAAGGAATAAATTTAAACTTAATAGAATTATACCTTCATAGAGTGGAGATGCAAGAAAGTCAGAGATGTTTGATCTTCGAACTTCATCTCGGCTCGAATTAAATAGTAGCAGGATGTGCCAAAAACTATGTTATCCAAATCTATGAGCAAATTATGCTCTTACAAATCTCACCCTTTTGGCATTAATGGTACAGATATAAAATCGAAATCCAAATTACAAATAATTTCTCTAAGACAAATACAATATCCTAATACCCTCACAAACCCTAAAATGGATAGGTACAAGATATAGTTGTCTTCAAAATAAAGGTTTCAAATCTTCACTTCTTCTTTGTCTTCTCTTGGACACTATCTTCATCGAGTGTAATCCAAATATAATATCCAAAAAGAACCTACACATATACCAAAAAAAATACCCCGTGATGCATTAAGTTTGACATATAAAATAAAATGCATATAGGTAAAATCTTCCCCATAAATCAAACTCCCTCGTAATTTATTCTCGCCCTTTTATTTTGTCTGAGATAGACAAGGAGTAAAAACTAATCGTGAAGAATAGGGAACACCACCAAGCATAATAACATTATCATCATAATAAGATATGAATGAATAATCATGCAATGATAATCTCAAAAGACACCACAAAATATTTTTGAAAATTTTCAATTTTTCATGTTAAAAAATTTACTAATACAACACACCATGGAAAAACACAAAAATAATCGAGTCACGAAAAATGGAATGTAGGGGTGTGAACACATTCTATAGGTTAACCAACGTAGATAGACAAAAAATATTTGCACGAAGGAATGAGATGCCACTAACACAAGAGCTCAAAGTATACCTTAGGTGTAAAAATGGTGAACTCAAGTGAAATAGACTTAACTTATTCCACTAATCAAGATTGAGAGTGATTTTCCCGCCAATAACGTCCAAAATTATGTAATGCTTTACGGGATTTTTTCAGTATGTGCAAACCCATTGATCTTCGACTTAACTCCCTCAAAACTCACATATTGATTTTTTTTCTCTCAAATCTTTTTGAAGAAATCAATGCTCATATGTCGCGAAGCATCAATGTTCTTTGAAATTGGCCTTCCACTTTCTTTGTATTTTTATGTGCCTCTAATATTTTAGGCTCTTTTCTTTTACAAATGTTGGCTCTTCACGCAAAGCCAACCTGTCTTTCACACCCCGATTCCAATACTTAAAATATACCAAAATTTATCGAAGAAATGATTTTCTATTTTTTTTTCTCAATTTGAGCAATGGCTCTTACAAGCACTACTTTTATTATCTCATTTTTCACATTTAATGTAGGATTAAGATGAAAAAATGACAATCGACGCGTGAACGGTAAGTGCAATACTCAAATAAGTCCATGCTCGTGAGCATTGAAGGTGACAAGTGGTCAAACATTAGTAAGTAGTCATCATGTCACATCTTAATGACTCCACACATTATAAAGTATAACAATAAAGTGTTGTCATATCTCAAAACACCACAAAATAGTCACATGGAAATGGAATGAATTTGTGACTCAAACATCTTTAATGTTCATCCACAAATGGTGCAAAAAAAAATACAAAACTCTAAAGAAGTGTAATAAAATCAACGAATACAAAACTCTAAAGATATTCCTAAATGAATATGATTTTGTAATAAAATCAATGCTAAAGGGTAAAGGACAAGAAAAGATAATATTAAAGTGTAACACAAGTTAGGGTGGAACCCCGGGTTTCGGCTTTGAAGGGCAAATGGAGAAAGTGAAATAGTGTGGACATTTACAAAATGTTAAAACACAATAATAAGAACTCGGATGACATCGGGATAATTAAGGAGGCCCTGAACACTAGGGTGAAAGACCCAAAATCACTGGCCAAAGCATATGGTACGCATAACTGACGGTGTGGAGCTCGTTAATATATGCGGTTGTTGAAAGATTCCGAGAAAAGATAATGAAAATGGAACATGTCAAGAAATAGATTGTGTGGTGAATGTATTAAATACCACCTAACTTGAATGAATTAATAAATGTTTCGGTAAAGGATAAAATGGGCAAGTAATAAGGAAATTGATTTATGTCCATAAAGTAAACGGAATGTAAAGTATAGTGGCTAAATGGATCATTAAGCAACCTAAGAAGTTTAACCCATAATTAACACGAGGGTATCTTGTGAAAGGTTTTTTTAAAGGTTAAATAAATATTTTCTAACACGGTGTTCGTGTGTTTTGAAGAGGTGAATTTTAATGAAAATACTAACGTGGATTGATTTGAATAAAAGGGGTGATATCGGCAAGGAAATTGTATTTTTTTAGACAAAGTGCAGATGTTTCAAGTATTTAACTGTGCGTGATAAATCTAGGAATAAATGCCAAGTTAAGTAAAAAGAATTGCTTTTACAAGATTAACGTAAATTAATCGAAATAAATAACGTTTTTGGAATAAAAATGGTTTCATGCATAATATATATATATATATATATATATATATATATATATATATATAGGGTATGACCGTGCCTGAAGGCACGCTGAAAATTTCCAAAGCACATAATCGGGAAACGACGAAAATTTGGAAAGTACGTAATCGCAAAACAAGAAATTTTTTGCGTATTGCCTGTGTCTGAATGCACGAATAAAATTTTCCAAAGTATTAAGTCATGTATAAGTTCAGTCGATTTTTTTATATAACACAAATAATTGTAAACAATTTAAATTTTTTGGGCAAAGTTACCCCTTTCCAAAGGACTATCCATCATATTTAAAAAATAAAAATACCACAATAACAAAACTAATAGTCTGTAATTCAAATACACTATCATATGTCCAGACAAACAATGATTAGTCTCACTTGCCCCCAATGTGAGTGAAAACAATACTAAGTATTTCTAACAGATTCCCCATCCTGACGGCACGAAGATAGCATTTATCTTTTATCATTTTTGTTTCATGGGCATCGATATTTACCTGACAATAGAGGTTCATGAACTACACACCGTCTATAAATATACACTTCAATTATTCATCTAACTCGTATCAAGAATCACCATACCTTTTCTTTTAGCATTCTCAAATCCCTAGTCTAAATTTCTCAAGCTTTGGAATATTCTTGACCAATACACTGTCCATGATGCTCTTCTCACCAAAGAGTGAATGTGACAACATGGAGTCTTGATCTGCTCATATGAGATTCGAACCAATCAAAGATTCGCTCATATTTCAAGCTAGACATCTCGTAATACGCAAATGTTAGATTCAGTTCCTCATGAATGTGACCAATTAAATTCTTATCTTGCAGAAGAATATATCTCCCCAAGAGATGTTTTCCACTGTATCGCACGCCCATCATTCCTCATATAGCCATTAGTATCAATGAAACCCTCGTCTCGAAATAGATTAAACAACTTTGCCAAAACAGTCTGATCAAGACCTGAAATCCTGTCAGCTATGAAATTAGGTGATAAGGGGAATTCCATACATTTAATCTCTGCAACATCGATGCCTTTCTCCCTCAAAAATTCATAATTTTCATCGCGAGATGCCTTCGGTTAGATTTCTAAATCAGTTTGCATTGAGGGTTGCATATGAGATGAAATTACCTACAATAAAACAGTTAATCATGAGTAAAAATACATACTGAACTCACCAATTCAATTCAATAAAAAGTAGAGAGGGTGTAAAGTCCATTGGTATTCATCTCCCCCGAACAAAACTTCCGTGTAATGGACCGGATAGTGGATAGTTGACTTGGATCCTTTCACCCTTAGGATCCATTGATCTTTCAAGAAAAATTTTCTACCATTTCCAATTTTCCACTATTAATTCTTTAAGAAATTTTTTCAATTAATGCGTTGAAATGTTGTTACAGTGATTTAGTCAGTGACTATTGCACTACAAATGCATTTGTATGCTTTTACTGATTAGCATTAACTGAGTGAGTGACTATTACACTAGAAATGTAGATATCTAAATGCTGAAACAATAGTCACTGGGAGTCATTGAAACGAAAGCATTAGTTGTATATACATATTAAATGAAACTCCAACTACAACCTTTATCTTAGTAAAGTACATAAAGAAAAGAAATCCGTAACTGAACTATATAAGAACCCTACTTTATCTCAATGCTTTCATCTTTTCTCGTATATCCAAACATTATTTATTAATACCACTTATATTAGGTAGTAAAGCACATAAAGAAAAGACCTTTATGTCAGTAATTTCCATTGAACAGTCTCCAATTAACAAAATCAAAGGTAATATATAAAAAGACTAAATTGAGATCACTTCATAAAATTCCCATCTACAACCACTATTCACACTTATCTCTTCCTTTATTAAATAAAATTCTCAACTTCATAAAATTCATTTCATTAGAATATCATTTCACCTGCTTAGAAACAATGAGCTGCTCATTTCACTACCACGTGTTAGCAGCATATGCAGGCTGCATTTAATTCCATTGAGTCATGCAGAAGCAAGCAGATGAGAATCCAAGGGCGGTGGATAATTTTCGTCAATGGTGTCTATCCAACTAAATATCAGTTATGATAACTATATGGATTCCCTACTGAAATTGATATTATTAATGATCACTTAATACAAAAAGTAGTAATGTAATTAAGCATAAAATCTATGACATGTTGTTCAGCAACACAATGTAATTTATGGTTGTTAAAACCGATGACATGTTGACATACTGTGCAAGTTCACCATTTCATGTGGGCATCTCTTTCGTCACTAAATTTTAAACTTCTGTAGTGAGAGGTTGCAAAGTGTGAGCTCCCCCAAATGGTTTTCCTCCCATGAGGGATACTCGTGCATCGTTCGGTGTACCTAAAGCCTTCAGTAGTCTTGAAACTTCTAGTGTAGAAAGTGGCCATTTTTTTTAAAGCTGCGCTGAATACTGCTTGTATTAAACCTTCCGGTGAGGTATTCAGGGTGAGACACCCTATGACGGGTTATAATCCTATCATATTCTTGGCCGAAACCGAAAATTGAACATTAGTATATTAATAAACAATTAAAAATTGAACATTAGTATAGTAATTAACAATTAAAAATCTGAAATGCGTAACGGTATCCTGCATAATACTTGTTAGGTGAAACACATCCTAAAACTAAACATCACAAATAATTAATAATTTTGGTTACAATTAAATCATAGCAATGTGAGTTTTTTTTTTTGTTCTCAAGCTGCTTAATTTTTACTCTATTTCTTATGTTCTAACTTGATCTTTACCTCTCCCTCTAGACTCAAAAGTTTAGCTATCTAAGCTTTGGAAAATTCTGGGAAGATTCAAAAGTTTGCACATATAAGCTTTGGCACAGTCAAAAGTTTACCTTTTTATTACTCATTATGCTCTGTATCTAAAATAGTATGTGTGCCACGGTCATGGGAAGATTATATGAAGAACTAAAAAAATATCTGAGCAAGTTCTTACCGACTTAGGGAACCACAAACGACTTTGGATGAAGTGTAAGATTCAACTGAAGTCATTTTTGCAATTCTTCAAGTTCTGCATTTATGCTAGTAGACGATACTATATATGCATAAAATGCTACTATGAATCTTCTTTGATCATCTCAAATAACACCTCATATATAAATATTCTTTGGGTTTCCTCGAGATGCTCCATCCACATTCAGTTTGCCAAAGTTTAGGGCTAGTCTTATCCATCTTAATATCAACATCCTAGTCTTGTTGTTGATTTTGATTTTGAACCATTGAATTAAAGCAAATTCGTCTTTATTAATCCTGCTCGTATATTTTCCTAAGAAAAGTACAAATGAACATCTGCCAAAATTCCTAATTCGCTTCAATACAAAAATAAACGAATACCGAATTATCTATACAGACACCTGTACACTGTGTTAAGAAAAAAATCCATGTCATCTAAAAATCCATACAAATATTATGGATGTTATGGTACATATGTTCTTTTGTCAAATACAGAACCGATCTAGATTTTATGGATTTTTAGATGATAGTGTACAGATATTTGTACAGATGTTATATAACGAACATATGTACGCTGTGAAAATCCATGTCATTGTCTTCATAGCTGTGAAAATCCATAACATCTGTACACTGTCATACATACAAATGTTTCTGTATAGACCCAAATCATTTATAGAAACGAACATATGTACGCTATGAAAATCGTTTAAATACAAAAACGATCTATACAAACGAACATATGTACAATGAGAAAATCATTTAAATACAGAAACAATCTATACAAACGAACATCTATACACTCTATGAAAATCCAAATGAACATTTGTACACTAATGGAAGAGTTGGCTCGTAAAAATACCTTGAAACATTCAGAAAGAAGTAAAGTTCTAAGTATGCCCTAAGTTCTAAGAGTACCTCTATCATTCGGTATGTTAGAAGTCCGTAAGGTGAGGTTGTCCTTCAGATCAGTACATGTATCTACGACAATAGTATCGTCATGAACCTGTAAGAAAGTGGTCACAACCAAGAATAAATCGCTCATGAAAAATTAAATATGATAGTTAAGCTGCATTACCTCATTTTGATCGCTGAGATTAGTTGCTATCTTCTTGTGTATGGTATGCTACTGTACCACTTGCGTTACCTCATTTTAAAGTTGCTTTGACAAAAAAAAAGGAAAAAAGAAGAATTATATAGTATACAAACACCAAATAGATAGTATACAAACACCAAATATTACAATTCAAGTATTAACTCACGAATTTGCAGAGTGTCTCCTGCTATAAGCACCCTGATGGCATACAACTCTACCGTATGCCTCTAGCATTGTCATGAAATCAACCATGGATCCCTTGCATTAGAGACTCCTCTGAAATTAGCATATTTCGACAATGACATTTACAATGATTCCCTGAAGACCTTGAAGGAGTGTCATAGATATATTAGAGCGTCATAGATAACATCATCAATTGAAGCTTATGACATACAACTACAATGTCTCTAGATAATGTTTTGAACAGATATTTCCACACCTTCAAAGACAGCTTCATTTCTTGATTTACAGATCTCCCAAACAGTGATAAGATGGACTATGTTGTTGATGCATCTGATAAAATCTTTGTTGGGGTTCTTCATCAACCATACCTTCATCATAGCTTTAATGGAGTTCTTCATCCACCATGCCATCATCACCATGCCATCATCATACATTTAACATTTTTAGAAATGACCTAAGGATAAATTTTATAATCAGTAAATTAGAAATGAGCTGAGGATAAATGTTGTATAGCTGAGAAAACGAACAGCTGAGGAAACCACGAACATAAGTTTATGGTTTTGTTAATAATTTTTTTTAGCTATAAAAACCCAAATTGCTAAAAAAATAGCTAAAACAACAACAATGATCTCTCAAATAGTAGAGTTGTTCAAAACTATAAAATTGATGCATTATGCCTTTGAAACTCAGATTGTCAGTAAAAAAATTCGTGATTGATTCAGAATTTTAGATCTTTTTTAATAGAACATATCACTGGATTGAATTCAAAATACGAAAGCGAGTCATGCATAACCATCCGAAACTGAAAACATCAGGTTGAAATCCACTTAGGACCACTTAATGGATGATGTAAAATTCGAAGGTCCACCTTAAGTTGTGTAGCTCATCCTCATTCTTTAATAAACTCATGATATAAACATCGGGCCCGAAATCAGCCTATATGAATATGCGCAATTCACCAAATAATGATAATATTCCTCAATTGACAAAGTAGGCCACAATATAAAAAAGGGCAAAACCCGTATTATTTCTCATGGATTTTAGAACCTGAAAACATACAGATACAGGGCAAGGGAAAAAATATAAAGTACCATCCGAAACTGAAAACATCAGGTTGAAATCCACTTAGGACCCCTTAAGGGATGATGTAAAATTCGATGGTCCACCTTAAGTTGTGTGGATCATCCTCTTTCTTTATTAAACTCATGATATAAACATCGGGCCCGAAATCAACCTATATGAATATGCGCAATTCACCAAATAATAATAATATTCCTCAATTAACAAAGTAGGCCACAATATGAAAAAGGGCAAAACCCGTATTATTTCTCATGGATTTTAGAACCTGAAAACATACATATACAGTGCAAAGGAAAAAATATAAAGTACAATGTATCTATTACCAAACAAAAGTAAAGCAAAGAAGATATAAAAGAAAGAAAATAAACCAACATGAATCCTTCTTCTGTGTGAACCATTGGCACATAGCTGCGTGAACCAAACAAAACAATTAACAGAGCACATATATAAAAGAAAAACTACCATTGAATGAGATCTATACCTCACTTTTTAACAAATAATCTCATCATAGCTTCCAACGACAGTAGTCATACATCACTACAAAATATGGAGATGAAATTTATCTAAAAAATACAAAATTAGAATAAAGTGAGGAATGAGGGAGTGCAATAGGAATTGCAAAAACATAATAGAGCAACACACTCATAATCATACAATTGTTTACTAACTTAATTTTTAATTAAGGAGAGATATTAAAACTATAATTTTGTTCCTCACCATATAACTAAAACAACAATCACAGCTACAAAATGAAGTTGCAATGAAAGTCAAGTCTATACTCACTTTCTCGTCTTGATGAGTTTTTTTCATTTCGTCAGTCTACGTCCCTATAAAATGGTCATATTCATGAACACCTGCATACAGGAGAAACTTGTGGCAGTATGTATGATCTTAAAAACAAAAACATTGACCAGTTGCTCATGGTACGCCTTTTCTGCAGAAATAACATGGGCATAGGAGGAGAGCACGATAGAAATAATCCTATAAATCCATACTACTACAATAAATGAAAACACCAGTGGCTTTGGTTAATTTTAAATACTTCTATTATGATCGAAAATCAAGATACAATAGTTGACACAACGTCTTTGTACAATCCGGGAACTAATGCAACAAACCCAACAAATTTTAACCCCTATTAAGAAATGTGTCTCATATGAGAATGAAAATTAATAGTGAAAATGTAGAGAACCTTGCATAATGAAAATTGGAAATGAAAACAAACCACTAATTTGACTTTAAACCACTAATTTAACTATAAATCCTCACCACTATTATGTCTCCCCCAAAAGCAACCTACGCATATTCAAAATCTGACTCAGATATTATGTCACATGTTCCATAAAGTAACAATATATACACAATAAACATGAAAAAAATGAACCAAACCCCTAAATTATTAATGTACCTACAAAAAGAAGAGAGACCTAACCTTGGAACCTAAATTGGACATTTCAAAAATCCCAAAAAGTACCAAAATCGATAATCACAGGGGCATTTCATCAAACACATGGAGTAAAGCTTGACAAAAAACATGGTGGATACATTTTGGATCAGAAAGTAAACCCAAAATCAAAACTAAACCTAAAATAGAATCCAATCAAAACCATGGGTTATATTTGAAACATACGTAAGAAGAACAACTGCTTGAAGAGAGGAGTGGCGACAATGAGGTAGGTGCGGCGGGTGCTGAAGTAGTGGGGAGAGGGTTGATGTTGAAGGTAGGTTTTTCTTTGGGGTTGCTGATGAGAGAGAACGGGAGTGAGAGGTTTATGTGGGGGTAATGAGAAACTGTGGACAAATTGATGAACTGATTTTTGACAAAAATACCCAAATTTTGAATTAAAGTGTAAGCTTGGGAAGTAATAAAAGAGGGGGGAGTCAAAATTTTAAGGAGTAAAAGAGGAAGTGCAAAAGAAATCTTAATGATGACATCATTGATCAACTAATAACATACATAAGTTTCCTACTTTATTATATATATATATATATGGTAGTTACATGTGCACATTGATATAACGTGTTAGAGTCTTCTTTCTGACGTTAAATTCTATATTGCATTTTTTTATATTTTCCACTGATTATTCGACTCATACCCTCATCTTTGTTATAGCAGCATGGGTGCAGTTTTGTACTTTGTGAGTGTTATACAGGTAAATACTCTTTTTTTATTTTACGTTAGTAGCTCTATATACTTGAATTTCGGGGACTCTTCCCACGGGTCCCTCACATAGTTTGATTGTAAATGAAATGGTAATTAAATAAAATTGGACTAGAAATATTATTAGGTTGTTTCATTACACTTCACATCGAATGCTTGGGTCGGATCGAGTTTACCACGGGTAACCCATCAATTCGAGTCGGGGCGTTACACCATTTCTATTGCAATTATCACATTTATAAACCTTAGGATGAGGAACATGAGGAAGTCTCTTGGGAACAAACTTATGATTATGTCGGACCTTTTTTATATAAAATAAAATTCCTTATGATGAACCTTTTGTGGTGATAGGAACATGCAAAGTCCTTTTTGGGTCTCTTATGACTAAATGCGTGATTCTTCTTTTCAAAATGATTGAAAATATTTTTTCATTTACCTTAAAATATTAAGGGTTCTTTTTCAGTGTTTGTTTTCTCATTTTGAGAAGAAGCTTACACAAAAACGTTTTTTCTTCCGGAAGTTGAAACGTCAAAATCATTAAAAATTACCCCTCTTTTAACATTTTCTTTTCGGGTTGGTATCAAAGTTGTATCTCCAATTTTTTGTGATCTCACTACTATATTCATTTTTACATTTTTGGTCGAGATCAAGTAATTTTGAAGATTTTCAATTTTCTTCTTCAAAAAAATTTTGGACTCTCCACACAAAAGAACAACCTTTTTAGCCTTTCCAAGAGATAAATTAAATCATTTTCTTTTCTCGTGAAAATTAGCAGCACTCTTATCCTTTCTGTTTGAAATAATGCTCTTATCTTTTAATCCATCAACAAATTCTTAAAGATCTAGAAAAGAGACATCAACAACATTCAGTTATTCAGAGAGGACGAATCCTTGAGCTTCCAAAGCACATAGAAATTCATTTTCATATTTTACAAGTGCTAGCTCATTAGAAATTTCATTTTTCTCATTTTCAATGATTTTGATATTCTCTAATCAACTATCCATTTCAATGATCAATCGGGAAGAGGAAAGATCTTCATTCTTCTTAACAACTTTTTCTTTATAAAGTCTTTTTAGCTTAGAGGATAAAATCGTACTATTTGTTAATAATCTTTTGGATTCTATACAAAGCTTGTCACAAGACATATAAATATTGTCTTCTTCACTCTCACTGTCACTGTCACTGTCACTATTACTACCATACACATTTTCAAAGTTAGAAATATAGTGATTCAAACAATCGCACGTGACTGGAAGTCCGGTAAAAGTATGGAAATTAGGTACACCAATTAAATCAAGAACACTATCGCACATGCTAAGATAAATTTTAATACACATTAGATCCACCTCAAGTTTATTAAACATATAAAAGTGAGGTTTAGCTCTGATACCAATTGAAAATACATGGAGAAAGATATACAATTAAATTCTCTTGTCAAAATGTGACAAGGTTTTCTTTAAATCTTTAAGTTGGGATATTAAATACAAGCCCAAAGGTTTATGCGGAAAATCATTTACCAAATTAGATTACACCAAATTTCATCATAAAAATTTAACTAACTTAATATAAGTGTGAAAAGATAAAGAATATATCACAACACCAAGGCGTAAGAGGAAAAACCCGTAACGAAAAAATCTCGTGCTGACGGAATCACAAATTTATAATGGTAGAGTTTTACAACTATAAGTTAGATACTTACACCCCCTCGAGGCTATGACTTACTAGACACTGTTTCCCACCATATCCTGTATAGAGAACACTAACAGCTTGAGAACACTATATTACTGCGGCCGTTTTTCATCTTCAACCAATGCCATCAAGTCCTCGTGCCAAAATAATCTTCTTTAAAGTAGAGGCAACTTCTTCGTTTTGAGTTTGAAGCAAACTATGTGTTCCACCATTTGGATCAAAGGTGAGAATCCTCCTTGGAGGGTAGTACAACGTTCTAGGTGTGTGATGACCTATGGCTAAGTGTTTAAAAAAAATATGGCTTAACTCATAAAATTTATATTTAAGATATATGAAATCTAAAAAAAACTCAAGGAAAAATTAGAAAGAGATTTGTTCAGGGTTCTGAAAAGGTTTTAAAAGCAAACAAGTTCATTTCAAACATTTTTAGATTTCACAAGTATCTAAACTTAAAGATATCTCAAAAATATATTGAAGAGAAAAACAAGACTTAAAACTTAGATGAATACAGGATTCAAAAATAAGTTTTTATCAAAAGATTTTGCTCTCCTAAAATGATTTTTGTGGAAAAAAAGATTTAGCAAAAATATTTTGTCAACAAAGAAATTAAAAAATCACACTTACACTCTCTTCTTTCAAAATGAAGTGCAACCCACTTTCATATATCATTAAGCTTGCAAGAGAAGCTAGATAGGTACAAGTAGGTATGTAGACTTACATAGGTGACAAGGTGCAAAAGTAAAAAAAATATGGAAAGATATTTGGTTTGCACAAGTATCAAGAATAATGTACATGTATCTAGTTCAAAAATTAACTTTCGTTGCTGTTAGACATGTAACATCGTAAGCTCGCTGCAGTGACCTATTGCATCACTGTGGCGAACCTGAAGTGATCCAGGTTGTGCACTTATTCAAAATTTTTGAACGAGGCAGAAGACAACCAGTGAGATAGTGTCGGTAGAGAAAGATTTGACGTGTCTGACAACGAGGATACAAGGCAAGCTAAAAAGTAAAATATCTTTGTATAAAGGCGCGATCAGTGAGACACTTTCGCTGCGGCGAAGGTCTCCTGCGTCATACCTTTGCAGACTTTATGAAAAGTAATTTTTAAGATTTGTCATAATAGTTTTATTTGAATTTCAAAAATAAGTCCAAAGATCTATATCTATATACGAACACACACCAAATAAATTTCAATAAAAAGAACATGTGAGTGAAATGTGTACTAGTATATGTGTCTATTTACCTTTCTAATAATGGTTGTAAGATGTGGGTTCTTGGAATACTGTTAGTATCAAGTGAGGCGTAACCCCTTATCAAGATCAGGATTGACACTGTTCAATATTAAGTGTTGGCAGTGACCATAGGTGAATAAGAGACAAAGGGATTTAAATATTCACACTTGTATTAAATGATATAAGAGAAACATAAAGAGCACCGTAAATGGATGGGACCAACAGGTAGCATTGCCAAAGGGAGAAAGAGCAGCACTTTAGGCGCAATAAAGGGAAGGCAGGAACTTCAAGCTTAGTTAATGCTTAATGATAAGGGAATTAAATGGGTATTAGGAGTTAATGCTCTCACAATAGATCTCCTGTATGTAGGATTTTGGGCAGCAATTCTAGGCTCAAAATGCTCTCTCCCACTAATTTGTTCATCTAGTGTATTTATATGGTGGCCAGGCTGCTCGAGTAAGCTTGCATGTGATTGGTCTGATTGGGTGCATTAAATGCACAAGATGTTGTATTAAATGCATGGGATCTCCTAGTTTTGTCGGGAAGCCATTCTATTGACTGGAAGTATTGTGGGCATTAATGAGGAGCATGATACATCAACTTGGGGCTTAGCCGAGGACGGCTAAAGGGTCAGATTTTGTGAACTAAATCTGTCGTCCTATGGATAAACTCACTTAAGTGCTACATTTTTGAGTCCCTAAATATCAGACGCTATGATGTCAGAAAGTGGTCAAATAATGACTCTGTTAGGTGCACAGTCACATTAGTAAGGTGGGCGGGTATTTGTTCTAAAGTTGCTCGGCTAACAGGAAACTCGAATATCCTAGTTTTTTTTATTGGATAAGATTTATCTTAGAAGAAAGGTGCAAGATTGAGGTACCTCGAGGAGGAAAGAGTTGAGTTGGCTCGACTATAGTGGCTCGAGCGACCATATGTGATGAATGAAGTTTGGCCCAAGTGTTTCAAGAGGGTTGGTAACTATATTCCTAATGTTGCCTTTCTCTCAATACTCCAAACCATGTCCCTTCAAGGTTCCTAATAGGAGCTTGCTCGATTGATCATGTTAGCTCTCCCATACCCTGCCAGGCGTGGTCCCTCATGGGTACCAAACAACCTCACTTAACATATATTTATAAGACAAAGTAAATGATACAGATTATTCTACTTTTTATTAAAAACTATTGTTATCCAGGTGACTTTGGTTTGCAAGTTGGATCCTTCGAACCAGGTTCATTGGAGAATCTTCGATGTGGGTCCTTCGAGCCACCTTTGTGGAGAATATTTTACGTTGGTTCTTCAAGACACCTCCGTGAAGGATCTTTAAGGTAACTAGCTCGAATGACCTTCGTTCCCCTTCTTCCCAGGTCAATCAATCTATTCAGTTAAGTTCATCACTCTTTGGTGGGGACTCCCCCTATATTTTCCCCTTCGTAGAGATATTTATTCATTGCATGAAGAGATATCTGTAGGAAACCTTTTGTTGATCTTCAGTCTTGTCCCTTCTCTATAAGTATATCACCATACTTGGACAATATCTCTTCCCTCTGTTAGACTTTAATATTATTTGTGGCAAATGCCTTGGGGAAAGTGAAGAGGTTTAGTGAAAGTTCCCCCAAAACTCTTTGCTCCCCAAGAAAAAAAGACCCCAAGCATGTCTCATTAAATGAGATTGTTATTTGTACTTCTGTATGTGACACATATCAGCGCCAGGATACGCGCGTGTAGCTCACGCCGTTAATCCAAGCATCAACCCCTGAAACGTCATTATTGCAACCTTTGATCTTTTGCAGTCGCGCATGCTTGACAAACACGTAAGCTAAACTATAAATTATTATGCTTTTCTAAATGTCGCTCCTTTTTTCTTTTTTCCACCTTTTGGGGTCTGAGTTGCCCCTATAAAAAGGGTTATCCTTATTTCGAACATTCAACTTTGGGTTTCCTTTCTCTTGTAGCGAGCCTTTATGAAAGTTTTTCCATCTTCATCTCCTTCACTCCTTCAACTTAACCCTTCACTCCATTTCACTGAACTTCCATGGCACCCGTCGTTAAACGAACCCACTCCTCCAGGAGTGTTTCCTCTTAAACTCAAGCGTGCCAACACCTGTGGGTGCGCTATCGTTGTGCTCCATATTTCGGTGAGCCTGATCATTTCTAGAAAATGACGGAGAGATTTACTGGAGAGTTGGTGCCGACTGAGAACCCTAACTTACTAATAGAAGAGGGTGAAGACGTTGAAGACTTTTCTTATATCCCTACTACTACCGTCACTCGCATTCGCATTGGACTTGGTAATTTTCCTTATTCAAAAGTAGAGTTTAAAGCTTCCTCTGGCGTCTGTGAGGGGTTAGGTCCTTGGACTGAAAATATCCACTCTAAGTATTTTGTCCAGCTGACTCTTATTGGTTTGTCTTGCTCCCTCTGGCTGGGTTATCTTACCCTTGTAAAAAATAACACCGCTCTCCAATTGCTGATTTCCCATTGGAGCCATAGGTCACACACTTTTGTGGCCTCCTGGGGCGAGTTCACTATCACTCTGGAAGATGTTTGTGAGCTTCAGGGTTTCATAATTTTTTCGAGAAAGCGGTCTCCAGTAAGAAAAAAGCCTTGAGGGCTGATCTGGAAGCAGTGGTAAAATATTGCATGGTTACTTACAACAAGTGCACCTACTTCGAAGTGATTAGGTACTTTTACTTCATTGAAGAAAAATATGTTATTAAGGCTCACAAGGTAACTAAGGAGAATCTCGGGGCAAAGCAAGTGTTTGAACAGCCCATGGCCAGCAAAGGCTTTGATTCCAAGATGGAGTTAGCTGGGTATATTTGGGTGATGTTATCAAAAGTCTACCTTCTGAGTAAGCCCCATAACTTCCCCTGAAAGGACTTAATAAACATGGTTATCTGGATGGAGAGCGACGTGAATATCCCTCTTACCACTATCGTTCTTGGCTCATTGTACACCTGGATGGATCGTGTGGTGCACGATTTTATGCGGAGCATCGACAGGTTTGATGTCTCTAATTATGCAAATAATGTCCTTTTAATAGCTTTCCTTTCACCATACCAAAAACAACAATTTTGCACACCTTGGTATTAAAAATATGGCACAGTTTAAAACTGTGCCAAATTCTGGCCTGATTTAATGACAATCTAGCACACTTTAAAACAGTGCCAAAATTGGGCACGGTTTAAAAGTGTGCCAGAATTGAGCACACTTAACTAAAATATATAATACCCCCAAAAATACTAATCTCACTTTTGGTCTCCTGTTCTCGTCTCCCGCTTATTCCTCTCTCTGATTTTCACAGGTCCACTGCTCTTTACTCATAGGTTGCCTCCCCTCTCTCTCTCTCTCTCTCTCTCACGTCCATTTTCTTCATCAACAGCAAACCATTTTCATCAATAATAATCTTCATTTTTCGTTAGCACCGACGTACTTCGTACCGCCGACCATAAGGTAAACAGGTCCATACCAGCTTGTTTTTCATTTTAATTTCGCTTTAATTACATATAACTCTTTTAGTTTGATTTCATTTTTTAGATTTCATTTTTTAAATCTGTAGACATCAAATATGTTTTTTAGATCCAAATCCCTTTTATTTTTTTGGTAAGAATGGATACCAACCATACCAAAGTTGAATTGGCAATATGATTAACACTTTTCTTGGATTTGTACAATAGACACGAAAGGTAAAAATTGGTCTGCATTATGTTTTGGTCATTTAAAATTTAATTTTAAACCAAATTTGAATTATATTATATGTTAAATACTTGTTTTTGGTTTGATGGGTCATTTGCATAAAATTTCAGGAGATTTTGAGTTGTAAAATTTAGAAATCTCTGTTCACGAGTTGAACAAAGGTACTTCTATGCTTGGTGTGGATAATATTAAGTGATTATTGCTTTCTTAATAGTTTTATCTATTTTATTGAGTGAATTGAAATGTTATCCCTTCTAACCAAGATTTGTAACTACACTAGATATATGAAATGAAAGGCTAACCCATGTTGTATTTTGAGGATTGGGATTATGGCTTCTCATATGGAACAAATCATTTAGAATACTATTTTGATCAAATTTATGGACTTAATTTAAGTTAAAAGTGTTGTTAGTAATAGACAGTTATTCAACGATCAATTTTTTCATAGCAAAATTTATATTTTGACTAACTGGACAAATTTATAGATTTCTTTGTTACACACCAAGTGTTTGACGAAGGGATCAAATGTGTAATCAGCTTATATGTTGTCTATTTGTCTTAGATTAATACTAAATGATCAATCTTTTTGGGTTTAATGCAACTGAATAATGTCTGTTTGTCTTTTATGTACCATTGTAGTCAATCATAATGTTACATGGTTTTATGTGTGGCCCTTATAAACATAAAGTGATATAATAGTTCTTCTTATATTATTGGTTTTAACCTTATAACATGGAAGCTTTACTTATCTCATTATTATTTGGGGGCATAAAACGTGGAATCTTTTTCAGTATTACTTGGATAAAATTACTATCCATGTTGTTCATTAATGGGTTGTGACTGTCATTTTAGCATCCATCTATGTTCTGAGGGTTTACTATGTTGAGGGGTTCTACATTATCAGTTATGGTTTGGGCATCTATTTGCTCAATTTATTAATTGATTTTTTTGCCCCTACTTGTTGACCAGGAGATCGATCAGACAGATGGCCCTATCTTTCTTACTAAAGGTTCTGATGAATTCAAGTATTTCATTTGCCGCCTCCTTGAGTTTAAGTTCTGGTACTCCATAACGAAAGCTTTCTGTGTTGCATTTTTTATGACCTTTTTCTCCATGTTTGATGTGCCTGTATTTTGGCCTATATTTATCTGTTATTGTATTGTTATATTCGTCCTTACTATGAAGTGCCAAATCATGTAAATGATTAAATACAGATATGTTCCATTCAACATTGGAAAGAATAAATACAGTGGTAAGAAGTCTTCTAGTAGCAGCAGATTTAAGGCGGGGACCGAAGTTGTGCCGGTTTGTTACTACCAGAGCAAATGGAGGGTTTAAATGGGACTAAGAAAAGGAGATCATGGAGGGAAAAGAAAAAGGGAGAAGGTAGATATAATGATATTCATGGGGTGTAGATTTCTATTTTAAAGGGTGACTTTGCATTGTATTGGATTTTAAATATTGGAGTGAACAGATAGTGTAGTTATATTCTGTCATTTGGTGGTGATAGTTTGCTTAATCATGTTCAGGTATGTGTTCTTTACCTTTTTTAAACTGTAACTTACTATCTAATATATTTACTACCATGCCACAGTGATGTTGCCTATTGTTCTGTTGCAATTACCGTGATATAACGTGGTAATTGGGTACTTGTATTTCACGAGGAGTGATGGTTCTCCCTTATCCTTAATGTTTGAAGAGTGTGTATCTCCTCTTGTTGATGGTTTGTTTACAAGGATACAATTCCACTGTTCTTACTTAAGGTCAGGTAAAGTTTTGCTTCAACTAAATTTAATTCGTTACCTCTATTTCATTTTTCTTAATCACTATGTTTTTACTTGGTTATTTATCTACATGTATTCACAGCAATGAGGGTATGAATAAGTCTCTCGTGTTTGTTTTGAAGGTGGTGGATTATAACTTATAGTCAACCAATTTTCTATAAGGGTAAATGGAAGATTCTAGTTGAATTCTCCTATTTGTTTCCTAATATTTATGAGAAGATAAACAAAATTCATCTCCCTTCATTGCCTTTACATAATCAACTCATTTGGCCTTATTCGAAAAATGGGGATTTTACATTTAAAGATTCATATTCTCTCATTTAAGACACTATGAGAGATGATTGTCTTTATAAATCTCTTTGGAACCATTCATCCCTCCTAAAATTTTTACCTTCTACTTCCATTGGCATTCACACAAGTTTGTATGTTGAAAACCTAGCTCTCATATATAGAATTGAGATGGCAGCTAAGTATGATTGGGATAACATTTGGTTTAAATGTGATTCTGATTATGTGGTATGATTCTAGATCTCATTTCCTCTTTTATGTTTGGTCACATGAATAACTCTATCGTGATAACATTTGGTTTAAATGTCCCTGTAAGGACGTCAAGGATTGGATGTTGTTGATCTCCTCAAAATTGCCTTCATTATCCACATGTAAGGATTGTTTATAAGATTTTCCTACAAGTATGCATTACCCATTGATGTTGTTAACAAATTTTCATCAATACTTCTTTCAACAACAAACTGATCTGGCTAAAGCCCATATCAAAATATTACTCTTTTTTAACAAGTCAACATATGTTTGGGCATGTTTGGAACATTACGTCATATAATGACACTCAAATGGTTTGGTATTCTGCATAAATAAATGATTAAGTTCTAGTTTATCAGTTATGACTCACTGGTTAGGACATCATTTGCAAAAATCTATTATATAAAATAACCACTAACCTTGGAAGTACAAATCAAAACCTTTACAAATACTACTCAAGACAAAACCTATACAATTCAAACAAAACCAACATTAAATTTATCTAAATATGAATTTTGAAAACCCCAATTTCTCCATCTTCAATAAATTTTTAATCTCTTTTGAAAAAGAGTCTATGTCATATGAGGTTTAGAAATACTTGTGTTTATATCCAAAGTTTGCCAAAAAAATTAGTTATTTATTATCCTCCCAAGATGTGATTACATTTGATGTCAAAATCGCGGGATGTCTTTCCAATCTTCTAAATAGTGACTCTAATGGACCAAGGGAATGTGATTTTTTTATTCAAAATATCCATTAATACTTTGTAGTCAAATTCAATACTAAAGACATTGTAATAGGTCCCTACACTTGAATTTCAATATTAATAACTTTAGCTTAAGCTTGAATGTTGGAACCTTCTCCAAAGAATTGAGTAAAACCTCTGAGGAAATGACCTTTAACATCTCTCAATATAGCCCCCCCCCCCCCCCTCCTCTCGACTAAGGTCTGGATTATGCTTAGAGCAACCATCCACATTAACTTTCAGCTCCAACCAGTTTTAGGGATCCATTTTGAAAAAGTAGCCTTGTTATTATTTTGATTCTACTTCAATAGATTTGCCCTAACATTACTATATTGCACTCTATGGGGCCGAAGAAGGTAGTATATATGATTAATAACTTTAACAAAAAAATAATGATGCCCTCATACTTGCCTTTATTCCTAGCAATCTAATGCACTAAAGCGATTTTATCTTTCTGGATTCTCCATTTACCTCATATCTAGCTGATGACCAGTCTAGAGGTTCTGTATGCTTTTAGTTCTGCGATTCCCATTTCTAAAGCGATTTTAAGATCTCTGATGCAATCCTCATACTCGTCCATGGTACTAGTGCACTTGTAAGTGAGTTTTATAGCTCTAGGGAGTTGACGAAAGCAGGAGATATCAGAAGCATTTCGGGTCCAAATCTTATTTTGTTAAAGGCCCCATCGAAGTAAAATTCCAAAGTTTCTCTATTGTTTAAGACAAAAAGGTCTTTGGCAGGGTATTCTGCCTCATTATCTTCTTCCTTATCACCCTATGAAAAGGTCTGATATGGGTCAACGCTTGGTCAATTTTTGTGTGACGTACATGATTTTGAATTTAGACCACATTGAAATCCATCTGACAATTCCACTAAAGAGAGCGGGCTTTTCGAATAGGTATTTTAGGGGATCTATCCTGGAGTTGAGATATGTAATGAAGGACGTCATGTAATGACAAAGCTTACAAGTGATCCACACGAGAGATAAACACGCCTTTTCTGAGGCGGTGTATAGGGATAAAAACGACTTGAGTCGAGTCGAGCATAGCTCAACTCATTTATTAAACCATCTTGAAATTATGTTCAATCTCTATTTATTTACTAAATTAACATGTTGAACACGATCTTTAAATGAGCTGAACACAAGCCGGGCTCGAGCAAATCGATTTTAAAAGGCTCGAGTGAGCTTGTTTATACCTTAAAAGTCGAGCGATCGCAATTTTTTAAATGAGCTCATCATTTTGCTCAAGCTCATTTCATTTGCTTACCAAACGAGTCAATCTCAAGTTGTTCATGAACAACTCGGTATGTTTGCATCCCTAGCGGTGTATTAGAGCTCATAGGATACTAGTTTTTTCTTACATAGTCGATAACTCATTCCTTCCTTACAACTTTCTAAATATTGGACCAGTATAACTCATGTAGTTGTGTCGATTATGGTCATGTAAAGTAGGAGAGGTTATTCCGATTAGGGCGACACTAATAGAAGTGAGTGAATGAGGTGCGGTTGCATTTTCTCAAATGTTTTCTAAGATTGAGTGTTCCATTATTTTGGTGAGTCCTTTTTTAGTATTTGAAATATGGGCTTGCATATGGTGGTAAGTTGGTTGATGAATGAACTTATGAATTATATTTGGGACAAGACCTATGAATTCTTTTTCCATTTGGGGGGAGGGGGTGACATATCCAATATGGCTTTGATCTTGATGGGGTTTACCTCGATTCCATTCTTACTGATAATGAATTCTAGGACTTTTCCCTTGAAAACTCTAAAAACACATTTTTTAGGGTTGAGTCTCATTTTGAAAAGGCGTAGCCTTTGAAAGAATTTTGGGAGCGCCGGAATATATCCTTCACGGTCCTTAGATTTAATAGTCATGTTGTCTACATAGACTCCCACTTCCTTCAGTGTGAGGTCGTGAAGGATGATTGTCATAGCTCATTCGTAAGTTAATCCGACATTCTTGAGACCGAGTGACATAATAGTGTAACAATATATTCCCTAAGGGGTTATGAATCTAATTTTTTTGCGATGATCGGGATGCATTTCATTCAAGTCCTTTGTAGACAGATTCACATACTATATATAGTAAAGCAAAATCATCCTTGGGGCAAGATCAATTAATATCTCTGTATTTATGCACAATCGGACTTTGTCTTCGAATTTAGGTATGGGTATAATGTTGTCTAGCCATGTGGGCTATTTTATTAGTCAAATTAACCCAAGGCCGAGTTGTTTCTCCACTTCTTGCTTAAATTTTAGGGTCCATTTACGTATCAGTTTACAGAGTTTTTATTTGATAGGCTTTGTGTCAAGGAGAGTGGGTATATCGTGCATAATGATGATTAGGTCAATTTTGGGCATATCGACATAAGACCAAGTGAATACGTCTATGAAGTTGGCGAGGATAACGATGAACTCCTTATGCTCATTCTCATTAAGGGAAGACCCTAATTGTAACTATTTAGGATTTTGAGGAGTGCCAAACACTACACCAATTCTGGGCGAGACAACTTTGTTTGTCAAGGACTTATCACGATTGAAAAGTACGACTGTGTGATAATGATTTAAATTAAATTTCGCAAGTTTCCAAGTAACCCTTATTTAATTAGAGTCTACTTTTAAAACAAATAAATTCAGCCCCTAAACATGCATCTACGGTGCGTGTGTCAACCCATAAACAAATAAAGTATGCGAAACAAGTTTAAGGAAAAATCCCTGCAGGGCAAAACCTTTTATTTCATTATAATAAGTAAATCGCAACTTACACGGATTACAATGAAGTACAATGACACACGAATACCCGCAGGCGTCGGTCGGTGTCGTCAGCAATGAATCCACACGCAGCGAACGCACATGAACCTTAGTCCAATCAACAAAGGAAGAACCGCAGCACTCCTCAATGACACGCAGTCATAAAACTTTTGTAGAGACTCCCTCAGCAATGACACACATCCCTTGGTTGCAAAGATCTCTCCACAAAGGTTTGAACAAACACAAGGTTGTGTTCTTGGGTTACCAAAAAGATTCACAAAGGTTTGGAAATTGTGTGAATCAAAACATGAGTCTTGAGACTCAAAAAATATGAAGACTAAAGTAATTTGGACCCTCAAAAACGTCTTCCAAAGTCTTACAAAACTGCTCCCCCGAAGTTGGTTTAAATAGGAAAACAAATAAAGAGTTCCACTTTTTTAAAAATCTGAAATTCTATCCAGCGTATAGGGACCTCAAACCGGTTCGGGGTCCCTGCGAACCGGTTTGCCCCCCCCCCCGAACGGGTTCGGGCTAGGTTCGGGGAAACTCGTTGGTCAAAGGGGCTTTCAGCACTTAGAAAAAATTCCAAGGTGTTTCTTGGAAATATCTCCATTTTCAACGGGCAATAACTTGTCCACCGTAGCTAATATTGAGATGCCGTTTCTTCCAGTATCTTTACTGCGGCAAGTTCTTCAACTTTCTAGTTGACCGGTCCTCTGGACGGTGGCTGTAAAATTACCAAATTACCATTGAAGTTCCCTATCAAGCCTTATTGCACTGATTTGACTTCTCTTGCGTACCACTTGCATTACGAGCCTAAAATCATGGAACGTGAAGTCGTTGAGGCAGATGAGGGACACATGATGGAGATAATAAATGCTTGATTCCCGAAATTCGGATTGAGTCCGTCGTATGAGATCGTGTAGAGACGTGCCAAATGTAACGACGTACGACATAAATAAATGAAACATTTCGGACATGATAAAAATTTCCTTACAAATATCCCCCTATGTCTATGCCGGTACATACATAAAAATTCCGAATTATCAAATACGAAATTGCCTATACAAATCTACCCTCCCATGAACCCAAAACTGGAAAATGTACAAATGAATAGTCTCCATCATTTGTTCTTCAAATCTTCAGGAATCTCAAATCTTTTCTCATCAGGGTGTGCAATTCAAAGATCATCAATGTAGTACCTACACACATGAGAAAAAGCAAAATACCAAGTGACTTATCGAGTTTGAAATGAGATAAACATAAATACCAATATATGATAAGCATAAGTCAAATCTCAAAACTCCCCCAAAATACAAACTCCCTCAAAATAAGATAATTCTTTCTCCCCCTTTTTATGATGTCCCCAAATAGACAAATAAGAAGAATGAATCAAACAAGCAAAATCATTATCGTTTTCAAATAGCAAGCAAAACTAATTTATCTCGTGATCTTGATTTTTCGAGGATTTACTTTCTGATACAATTTGTCTATTCACGTTTTCAAATTGGTATCAGAGCAGGTTATGCTAATTTATTGCATAATCTTATTTTTCGTAAAATCGTGTGATATTGATTTTTTTTTTAAATTAGTTTTGTGAAAATTCGCATACTTTATTTGTTTATGGGTTGACACACGCACCGCAGATGCATGTTTAGGGGCTGAATTTATTTATTTTAAAAGTAGACTCTAAATAAATAAGGGTTACTTGGAAACTTGCGAAATTTAATTTAAATCATTATCACACAGTCGCACTTTTCAAATTGGGGAAAGAATTATCTTATTTTGGGGGAGTTTGAATTTTGGGGGAGTTTTTGAGATTTAACTTATGCTTATCATATATTGGTATCTATGTTTATCTCATTTCAAACTCGATACTTCACTTGGTATTTTGCTTTATCTCATGTGTGTAGGTACTACATTAATGATCTCTGAATTGCACACCCTGATGAGAAAAGATTTGAGATTCCTGAAGATTTGAAGAACAAACGATGGAGACTATTCATTTGTACCTTTTCCAGTTTTGGATTCATGGGAGGGTAGATTTGTATAGGCAAATTCATATTTGATAATTCGGATTTTTTATGTATGTACCGCCATAGACATAGGGGGAGATTTGTAAGGACATTTTTCACATGTCCAATATGTTACATTTATGTATGTCGTACGCCGCTACATTTGGTACGTCATCTCACGATCGCACACGACGGCCTCAATCCGAATTTCGGGAATCAAGCATTTATTATCTCCATCATGTGTCCCTCATCTACCTCAACGACTTCACGTTCCATGATTTTTTGCTCGTAATGCAAGTGGTACACTAGAGAAGTAAAAACATTGCAACAAGGCGTGATAGGGAAGTTTAAGGGCAATTTGGTAATTTTACAGCCACCGTCCGGAGGACCGATCAACTGGAAAGTTGAAGAGCTTGCCGCAACAAAGATACTGGAATAAACGGTACCTCAATCCGAGCTACAGTGAATAAGTTATGGCCCGTTGAAAATGGAGATATTTCCAAGAAACACCTTGGAATTTTTTCTAAGTGCTGAATGCCCCTTTGACCAGCGAGTTTCCCCAAACCCAGGGACCCCGAACTGGTTCGGGTACCCTGTACGCTAGATAGAATTTCACTATTTTAAATTGGCGGAACTCTTCATTTGTTTTCTTATTTAAATCACCTTCGGGGGAGCAGTTTTGCAAGACTTTGGAAGAGGTTTTTGAGAGTCCAAATTACTCTTGTCTTCATATTTTTTTAGTCTCAAGACTCATGTTTTGATTCACACAATTTCTAAACCTTTGTGAATCTTTTTGGTAACCCAAGAACACAACCCTGTGTTTGTTTAAACCTTTGTGGAGAGATCTTTGCAACCGAGGGCTGCGTGTCATTGCTGAGGGAGTCTCTACAAAAGTTTTATGGCTACGTGTCATTGAGGAGTGTTGCGGTTCTTCCTTTGTTGATTGGATTGAGGTTCATGTGGGTTCCTTGCGTGTGGATTCATTGCTGACGACACCGACCGACGCCTTTGGGTATTCGTGTGTCACTGTATTTCATTGTAATCCGTGTAAGTTGCGATTTACTTATTATAATGAAATAAAAGGTTTTGCCCTGTGGGGATTTTTCCTTAAACTTGTTTCGCATAGTTTATTTGTTTATGGGTTGACACACGCACCGTAGATGCATGTTTAGGGGCTGAATTTAGATGCATGGAAAAGGTACAAATGAATAGTCTCCATTGTTTGTTTTTCAAATCTTCAAGAATCTCAAATCTTTTCTCATCAGGGTGTGCAATTCAGAGATCATCAATGTAGTACCTACACACATGAGAAAAAACAAAATATTAAGTGACTTATCGAGTTTGAAATGAGATAAACATCAATACCAATATATGATAAGCATAAGTCAAATCTCAAAACTCCCCCAAAATACGAACTCCCCAAAATAAGATAATTCTTTCTCCCCCTTTTTATGATGTCCCCAAATAGACAAATAAGAAGAATGAATTAAACAAGCAAAATCGGGGTGTCACGGTATTCAAAAAATACACAAACTATTTTTTATTTTCAATTTTTTCGTACAAAAAGAATAGATACCAATTTAAAAAAATGTAAAACATGATACAAAAAATACACCATGGATTTAAACTCAAACAACCAAGTCATGGAAATGGAATGAATGGGTGTGAACACATTCGATAGGTAAATCAACTCAATCAATCATATGTGCACGATGCATATGTGTACTCCTAACGAATGAACATCAAAAGTATCCTTAGGTGTAAAAATTTGTTGAATTTAGATGACATTGTCTTATGCAAATCAACAAATCAAAGTCAAAGTGATTTCCACTCCAATAACGTCCAAAGCTATGTAGCGTATTTTCAGGAATTTCAAGGACGTGCAAACTCGTTTTAAATTCTCCAACCAAACTCCCTCATATATATTTTTTTTAGAGGTAATGTAAATTCTCAAACTTTGGAGAATTGGTGCAAAAACCTAAATCGCCCATAATTTGGCATGAATTTCTTTTTATTGCCTTTAAATTTTTCAGGCTCTTTTAAACCTCTTTGGACCCCGGATAATAAAATTCCTTCATTTTTTAGGTCCAATTTAACGGTGGCATTTGTGCAAAGGATAGATAATTACCTTTCGCAGCCCCTCCCCGTTTTTCAAATAAAGCACACAAACTCATAAAACGGTTTTTATATGCACAATTTCCTTATCAAAATTTATCGCTCTTGGTTCGTTTTAAGGACAGGATTGAAGTGAAAACACCCAACCAACATGTGATAAGACAAGCACAATAATCAAACAAATCCGTGCATGTGTGCTATAAAGGAAACATGAGTCAAACATGTAGGAAGTAACACTTAATTACATCTTAATGACTCCATACATTATAAAGTACAAGGATGAATTGACCTATTGTCTCTAAACTCTATCAAATAGTCACATGAAAATAACGGAATGGAATTGTGACTCTGTCATCCAAAGTGTCCATCCATAAACGGTGCAAAACAAAATACAAAAATCTTTTTGGATTTTTTAAAAAAGTTTATCAAAATAAAATCTTTTTGTATTTTCTAAAAATTTTCAAAAAAAAAATAAAACATACAAAAATGATACATACTAGCAATAGGCAAACAATGTCATCATGAAAATCACCCTATGCTAGTAAACAAGTCAAACTTCAATCATTAGGTGCGGAAGGGTTTCCCAAAGGTGGTGACAACTTATGAAAAACTTCTATCAATTCTTGCGAAGTTTTGACTAAAAACTTAACTTGTTCACCTAAATGTGCAACTCTCTCATGTAGTCTCCGGGAGCATGTAAAGTACCATGTGTGAGTGCATGTGTGCCAGAAACACGTGTAGAAGCAAAACGTGACACATACCCCAACTTAAAGCAAAATTCCCTAAGGTGTCATCTCCTCTTGCAATGGGAACAAACATAAATAGGCCTGGGAACACCTTTATCAAAAACTCTAGGATGCACTTTCCTAATAGGAATGGGACGCCTAGGTGTGTTAGGGTGAGACTTATGTGAATCTAACACTAAAGTGGGAACCGGCTCGGGTGCTAATTGGGAAGTAGAAGCACCGTCATGACTTATTCCTAACTTCTCACCTTTACCCTTATGAACCACCTTTTCAACTTTCTTAGGTGCGTTCACAAAATTGACTTTGACCTCCCTGCCACGTTCGAGATCACTCTCGAGTTGGGATACACGTGTCATCAGACTAGACAACGTGTCGGCCAAATCACACTTCTCCTTTCTCAAAACCTCCTTATCTTTTTCCAAATCTAAAACCCGATGACCTAAATCACGATTATACTTCTTAGTTTTCAAGGTCTCGGTGTACAAATCTTTAAAAGCTTTTTGGAGCTCACTTTCATCTCCACTCTCACTTTCACTTTCTCCCTCACTCAAAGAACACAAATCACCAAAGTGCATATCACTTTGAGTTTGAAACGCTTGCAAATATTCAATCTTACTTTTAAAGAGAGAATTTTCTTTTTCCAAAACTTTAATTCTTCTGCAAAGTTTCAAATTCAAACTTTTTAATTTTTCAGCACGGCCGTGAACTTTTTCAAAAATAGGCTCCTCATTAAACGGGCGTACCATTAGAAAAATTATGATTTTTCACAAAACTGATATTTTTTTTAAAAAAATCAATATCACACGATTTTGCAAAAAATAGGAATACGCAATAAATTAGCGTAACCTCCTCTGATACCAATTTGAAAAGTGCGACTGTGTGATAATGATTTAAATTAAATTTCGCAAGTTTCTTAGTAACCCTTATTTAATTAGCGCCTACTTTTAAACCAAATTAAATCAACCCTTAAACATGCATCTAAATCAACCCATCAAATATAAAGCATGCGACACAAGGTTAAGGAAAAATCCCCGCAGGGCAAAACCTTTTATTTCTATAACTTTGAATAATTTACAAGACCATTGACTTATATGCAACCTGATAATCGCCCACAAGTGTAACGCACGGTGTCTTCGACAAACCTTCAAAGCAATGTCTAGAAACAGTGTCGGCTGGAATCTCCCGCAGGAACTCGAGGTGGTCAGCAATGAAGAAGAGAGACGGCTTCTCCACAAGGGTTGAACAAATACAAGGATGTGTTCTTGGGTTACCAAAAAGATTCACAAAGGTTTGGCAATTGTGTGAATCAAAACATGAGTCTTGGGACTCAAAAAATATGAAGACTAGAGTAATTTAGACTCTCAAAAATGTCTTCCAAAGTCTTGCAAAATAGCTCCCCCTAAGTTGGTTTAAACACTAAAACAAATGAAGAGTTCCACCAATTTAAAACACTGAAATTCTATCCAGCGTACAGGGTACCCGAACCGGTTCGAGGTCCCCGCGAACCGGTTCGCCCCCCTAAATCGGTTCGGGCTGGGTTCGGGGAAACTAGCTGGTCAAAGGGGCTTTCAGCACTTAGAAAAAATTCCAAGGTGTTTCTTGGAAATATCTCCATTTTGGCCATAACTTGTTCACCGTAGCTCGGATTGAGGTGTCATTTCTTCCAGTATCTTTATTGTGGCAAGCTCTTCAACTTTCCAGTTAATCGATCCTCCAGACGGTGGCTATAAAATTACCAAATTTCCCTTGAACTTCCCAATCAAGCCTTGTTGCACTGATTTGACTTCTCTTGCGTACCACTTGCATTACGAGCCTAAAATCATGGAACGTGAAGTCGTTGAGGCAGATGAGGGACACATGATCGATATAATAAATTCTTGATTCCCGAAATTCAGATTGAGGCCTTCGTATGAGATCATGTAGAGACGTGCCAAATGTAACAGCGTACGACATAAATAAATGAAACATTTCGTACATGATAAAAATGTCCTTACAACGGTCATTGATCGTGACAAGTTCATTAGAATTGTCACGATCGTGTCACGGTCCTTGACCGCAATAAGTTTTGCCACGGTTAAGGACCGTGACAAACCCGCGATAATGTTTAAAAAATTATCACGGTCAATGACCGTGACAAGCCCATGATAACTTTCTTTGTCAAGGACTTGTCACGATCAATGACTGTTTCAATTCTGGGAAGAATTAAAAAAAATTCTACTAGGCAGTATGGCCACTACCACTGCCCAGTAGTATATTTATATCTGTTATAGCAACGTTGTACCTGTTCAAACATCATATATCCAATTAAAATAGAGACAATGCAAATATACATTCAAAATAGAGAGAATATACATCACCATATAATCCAAATATAATTCAAATGTAACAACTTAAAACAATTCAATTCAAACTTAAAATAATGTCACTAAATGTCTGGGGTATGGTTAACTCTGAGGAGGTGAGTAGGCCACACGGTATACGAATTAACACACCCACTAATATACACTGTGCCACATTATTCGCACAACCACAATGGGGAGTTCTCCTTCCCGGGCATCACATGCGTGACAAGCACCTTGGACTCAATGTCTTGAAGCTCACGTCCATGAACTAGTGCACCCTGGACGATATCCGGGTCCCTCAACCCCTGCCCTATCCACTAGCCATCAAATATGCCCATTATAAACACGCTCGGCCAACGAAGTGTCGACATCGGTCTGTTGAAGGGAGCCAAATAGGGAAGTGGATCATCAAAGTCCGCACGTGTCGGTGATGAAGTAGTGAGGTCCACATCCTCGTCCCCGTCCTCGTCCTCGTCCTCGTCCTCTCGCGGCTCCTCCTCCACCGCTTTCTCCTTTTCCTTACCTTTCCCCTTACGGTTTTCGCCCAACGAACGCTTCACGAATGAGAACATATCCTGGACCGTCGCCTCCAAACGGGACAGCTTTGCGTCATGTGAATCCATCGTTCGAGCCAACCGGTGTCGCTCATCTCCAATCCGATGATCCTAGATTTGTCCACCCGTGAGCTCACCCCCTTGTCCTCCCCTTGCGATCAGAGCCAAGCACTTGGCTGAATGCGTCTGTGGACAAAGATGCCTTGTCGGCATCAGACTGTGACTCATGCACTTCCTTTGAAGCTTTGCCTGAAACGATAAAAAGTACATGATTAGTAAAATAAGTAAATTAAAAAATTATAACATAATTAACAAAAAGTAAACTATCGGATTACTTACAATCGTGTCCGCGATGCTTGGGGACACCTCCTTGTCCTTCCCCTTCTTCGTCTGAAGATCCACATAAGTATCAAGCCTATGTGGCCTACCCCTAGGACCACTCCCTGTCCCCTGGAATAAAACAAAGTAAATTAGTATCGGCCCCGCAAAGTAAAATAAAGCAGAATAATATATTTTATGTAGTTATAGAAAAATTAAATCTTACCATCATCCTATGCTCCACCTCGGAATAAGAAGTCCGGCCGGAGTAGTGCACGTCCGTCTTTTTTGCTCGGTTTTCCCTTCCCGATTGGCGAGATGTCAATCGTCACTCCCCGATCTCATTGTCAATGAACCTTTGTCATTGTGCCAATGAGATCGGCCCCTTCGGCGGGACGGATTCACGCCTTTGGATAATGGA
Source organism: Sambucus nigra (assembly GCA_949130495.1). Lineage (NCBI taxonomy): Eukaryota > Viridiplantae > Streptophyta > Magnoliopsida > Dipsacales > Adoxaceae > Sambucus > Sambucus nigra. The sequence continues at coordinate 166,833,207 of OX422210.1, read as the reverse complement.
CTCTCGTGTCTTCCCAAAGTACTGGGTCCGCATATTTTTCTTCCACATCTTGTGTTGCTCCCTTAACTGCTCCAAAACGAAATCGCGTAGCTTTGGATCCAGGCTGAATTATTCAAGTCCAACAAATACAATGTTAGTTGCAAATAAATATAAATATAAAATGAAATTGAAATTGAAAGATTCATATAAATATAAATATAAATATAAAAAATTTACCAGTAGTGCCACCCAAACAGCTAACTTGAGCTCATATGGCACCTCCTTCCAACTAATGTACCCCGGGCCGAAAATATAGATAAATTAATTATATTAGTTGTAAAATTTGAGCGTAATGTAACGTTATATAACGGCCATTTTCATTATAATTACTTCTTGTGTCAACCACAACCTAAATTCGCTGTCTGATTGTACCATTATTTTTCATATTGTTCTCATAGGCTTCATATTTTCTGCATATTACAAAATAATCATGTATAAAATAATGTTAAACATTATAATTAATCACCGGGTTATTCTTCCAATAAGGCAAGTCAAATAAAATTGACGTCCTAGACCATGCCTTTCTTATCTCAGTTTCATTCCTATTTAAAGTCTTCTTATGCTTGACATTCTTAAATTTGGGATTGTTACATGGCATATTAGGTCCGCATTCAGAAGATTTACTTTCAATTTATGAACCCGAAAGTTGTCTCGGCGGTAGCTTATGTTCAACCCTGCCTAATAAAAAATTGAAACCTTTCTCAGATCTGAAACTATGAGCCGGGGGTAAAAACCTCCTGTGGCAATGGTATATATTTTTTGAACTAAAGGATAGACGAAGATATTCAGTCTCCTCTCCACAAATAGGACACCCCAAATAACTATGTACTACACAACCGGATAATGTCCCATAAGCTAGAAAATCATGAATTTCCCACATCAACATAGCTTTCAGTGTAAACTCTTCTTTTCTAAAAGAGTCAAATGATTGCACACCCTCTTCCCATAACTCATTTAATTCTTCCACCAAAGGAGCCAGGTAGACGTCGATGTCATCACTTGGTGTCTTTGGCCCAGGTATCAACAAAGCCATCATTGAAAATTCAGGTCTCACACACTGTGAAGGAGGGAGGTTGAGTGGGGCTAGGATCACTGGTCATACACTCTGATTGGTGCTTAGATTTCCAAATGGATTGAAACCAGCTGTTGATATAGCCAAACGAATGTTGTGTTGTTCTCGAGCAAAATCGAGATACTCAAAATTCATCCTCCTCCAGGCAGTAGAATAAAACAGGATGACGCATGATATTACCCCCTACTTCTGCCCTAGCATGCCAAGTCATTGCCTCTACTATCCATGGTGCTGTGAAAAATCGCTTTAATCTAGGCCCAACGGGAAAATATTTCAATACTTTTTTAGGCACTTTTGAGCTTGTGCCTTCCTTACTAGTAGATTAGACATATCTAGGTTCATCGCATACCGGACAACGATCGAGATTTTCATACTCCTTTTGGCATAGTATGCAGTCATATACACAAGTATGAATCGATTTATACTTCATTCCCAAACCTTTCAAACTGTTCTTCATAACAGGATTGCTATTTGGAAGTGTATTCTCCTTGGTTAATAAGCCCTTCACCCATTTCAGAATTCCTGTCATGCTATTGCAAGACAAACTGTACTGCGTCTTCAAACTGTGCAAGCCAACCGTGGCATGTAAAGTTATTTGATATTTCTCACAGCCAGAGTATAACGGTTGGATCGCCTTACATTTTAAACTTTGGTAGTCATCGTCAAGTTTTATCGTGATATCTTCACGAGCACTTGAACCTTCTACATCATCACTAACCTCATTCTCCTCTGCTTCATAAACTCCGTACGCATCATCAACTAAATCCTCTAACATATTATGATCTACGTCGTCCCCTTCTACATTTATCCTACTTGTTGATTGTTGTTGTGAAGGTTGGTCGGGTACAAAAGGAACTTTTAATTCACCGTAAAAACTCCAAAATCGATAATTATCTTGCATACCCGATCTTAACAAATGTAGTTCAACTGTTTTCCACTCAAACACCTTACCATTCTTACACCTAGCACACGAACACGAAAACTCTTCATCATTATGACATCTCTTTGCATATTTCACAAATTCGTTAGCACCTCTGCGAAACACATCCCCCATTCTATTTGTCTCACCCATCCACTCTTTGTATTTCGGATATCCCATCACAGCTGCCACAACTAATCACCTATTAAAGGTACGAAGCGTATATTCATGGATTAATATAAAAAACTTAGATTTATAGTACGTTTCATTTAATTATGTCTTATTTATATTCAAATTCAATTTATAATAGAAATTTCTATTTCCTCCATCTCCTCTAAAGGGTTCAAGACCGCATTTTTCTGTAATATACTTAACAGCTCATGCACATTGTTACAATTTGAAAAACATTTGGCAGCATATCCCCATAGTTCTCCAAGTACATGACATAGATTGGCAAGTGTGAGTGTTATTTCAATTGATCAATTGAAATAACAGTCACACTTGTCAATCTAGTATGTACCCAGAGTACATTAGGATACGACTGCAGAACTTCCTCCAAAAGTAACAGCTTTAAGCCACTAAGAATATTACACAGAAATTATGCAGTCCCAAACTGTCCAAATGGGTCAATTCGAGAGACCTCATTACAGGTGTAATGACTCTCGAACGGGTCTAAGGACAATTGAATGCGTACGCATAAGAACTAGAAGTCTAGTATCTATGCGCACTATATGTAATTTCAAGTATGTTTCGTTGAAATATCAAACTATATATATATTATTCGTGATACGAAGTAATTTTTAAAAAAAAGTTGAAAATTTTCACCCCCATATGGACATTAATCCAGTGGTCATACCACTTCTAAAATTAACCATCCCAACATCGATCCACTATAATCCAACCGCAACAACAAATGTGTATCCCGTACTCCTTGTAATTCATCTACTCAATTAATTCATTTCATCAATTAAACTAATAATTAAAGTATACAATTATTAATTTACTAATTTACAATGAGGGGCAATCCTACTTTCATATGAAATGGGCACTAATTATTAATTTACTTTCATATGAAGATATACAATTAAAGTTATAATTAAAGCTATAAAATTGATTTTATTATAGCTATACAATTACAGTTATTTCGAATCTCAACAATTATCTGTTAATGAGGGGCAATACTACTTGTATATGAAATGGGTAATACATATTTTATTAATCAATTTGTCCGTTTCAATTGTTGAGATTGCCCAACCACACACACACACCACCCCACCACCACCACACACACCACACCACACCCCCTCTCCCACCACACACACGCACACATTCACATACACACATACACATACACCCCACCACCCCCTGCACCCCCTCTCACCCCACCACACACACGCACACACCTGCACACACACACACCCCACCACCCCTTGCCCCCCACCCAGCCCCTGTCCCTCCCCCCACCACCCCTTGCCCCCACCACACACCACCACACACATATATACACACATATATATAAATGAAAGAGAAATAGAGGAAAAAACATAACCTAGAGAGAGAGAGAGAGAGCTCGAAATCGCTTAGAAAGAGAAAGAGAGGGAAAATCAAAACGGTGGGAAAAAAAGAAAGCGTAGGGTTTTTATATTGAAGAAATTGTCACAGACGTGTCACGGTCCTAGATCGTGACAATATTATAAGGATTGTCACTGTCATTGATATGCCCCAAGTGTCACCTCGGCCCAGAGACACTAGCCTTGGCCGAGCACATGGCCGACGTTGGAAACCCCTTAGATCTGTGACAACAGGCCTCGGCCAGGGCCGACACTACCTCCAACCCCACCAAGGAGACACTACAGGCATCGTAGGGGTCAGCAGTACTTCAGTTCACCTGAGGACGACAACCTCGTCCAGGGGTGGGCCGAGGTCTCAAGAAGCCTTCTGCCAAGGCCATCATCATCAAGATATCAGTTAATGCTCCAAGCACACGCCAGCTCAACCTCGGCCCAGACCGACCCCTATCCATCGTCTTGGCTGAGCTTAAGCTGAGACCTTTATGGCTCATCTCGGATTGAGCGAGCAACTAGACTTATCAACCTCCGCCTCTCCCAAACCGAGGTCATGCTCCAAGCACGATAGTCGAGCACCTGCTGACATTTGGATAAGGGCACGTGGACACAAATCAGTTATAACAAGATTATTCCCCACACGTGGGAAGAATATTTAATCATCATTCTCTACATATGACAGTGACAGATGGCTTATCCATATTGGTTAGACCAACACACACATGCTCATTGCATTCATGGGGGGTACATTACACCCCCTAGGTACTATATAGAGAGGTAATCCTCTACCTTGTAAAGGGATCCAAAAATACAACCCTAGCTGAAACTCTGTCTAGATACACAGTAGAGAGAGAGATGGAGAGATTGTATCCATGGCCATTAGAGCCCTCATGCAGTGATACACATCATACACTTGCATAGTGGATGTAGGCCTGATTGGCTAAACCACTTATATTCCGGTGTTGATTCCTCTTTTCCTCACCTCCTTCTACTATATATATATACCTTTGTACTGTCATTGTTGACATTGAATTGAGATTACACACCTTGAAGGGTGGTGTTGTTTCCAGCATCATCATTTTGGCGCCGTCTGTGGGAATGAGAAGATATCTCCTCCTCTTCTTCAGCTTAACCTCACCGGAGACTCTGGTGGTGAACCAGGCACCCCCCTTTGCATGGAGCCGTTTCACCATTGAAAGAGGTCCTTAAAGGTAATAAGCTCACCTAATACTTAAAATCTTTACTAAGCAACACATGGCACCAGAGTTACTGCTGCCTCTTCCGCCACTGGGAGGTGGGGGGCCTAGTTCCAGTCAGGCGTCGCCCCAGTCCGAAATGGCGGAAGTAGCTGCAGCCTTGAGGTCTTTGGCTACAACACAACAAGCTATGCAGGAACAATTTGCACAACTCAGCCAAACTATGATGAGGCCACCTGGAGTCTCACCGGATATGATCACTCTGACGGCTGTTCAGCCTCATCTCGATGCCAGGGGACCACCCCAGGCACCGATGAAGGACCAGCCTACACCCCAGCGGAGAAGGGACGTTGCTGACCCTAGCCACTTATGCCTGGGGAGGCAAGGAAACCCTTTCCCAGAGGACAGGTATGACGATCTAGAGGCGAAAGAGGCCTCGAAAGATTGTTGGGAGCCATATGAGGTTTCGAACAATAAGGTTCGCCCTCTTCAGCAGAGCCGAGGATGTGCTGGACGAAGAGTTGAAGAGGCCCAACAGCGAGGATCAGCTTTTGATCGATTGAGCAGAGGGTCAGCCTTCGAGAGGTTGGGTCCAGTGAATGACCTAAGATAGAGGTTATCCAGGTCAAGGAGTGCTGCCGGCTGGCAAAAAGGGGACAGACCAGGTCGGCCGACCCCGTGAAAGAAGAGGTAGAGACGAGGAAGAGGTCAACAGCCGAAGTTATGCTGTGGCAGGGGAACCCTCAGTCCATCCCTTAGAGGTGGTTGGGGACAACCTCGGCCAGGATGATGGCAGAAGACCATGGAATGACTCTATCCAACACCTTGAGGAGAAGATAGGAGACCTCATCATAAGTAGGGACCCGTTGTAAAGGGGTTACTCAGAGGGCTCTCCATTTGTGGCTTGGATAGTGAGCTTCCAAACTCCAGCTAAGTTCAAGCCCCCTATGGTGTCTCCCAAGTATGATGGCAGCACCAACCCCGTACATCACATCGAGATGTATCAGTCAGTAGCAGACATTTACTCGATACTTGATGAAATGAAGTGTAGGGCCTTCTCTGGGACCTTAACAGGGGCAGCACATAGCTGGTTTACCTCTCTTTCGAAGAGCTCAATTGAGAACTTCAAAGGCTTGGTTGAACAATTCATCCATAACTTCTTCTTTGGGGTGAGACCTCAAAAGAAAACTACTCACCTGCTGTATGTAAAGCAGGGCAAGGACGAGAGCCTAAGAGACTACATCGCTAGGTTCAACAAAGAGAAGCTGGAGGTTGAAGATTATGAAGAGAACATAGCCATGATCGCCCTCATTAGGGGCCTTCAGAAAGGGAAGTTGTTGTGGAAACTCGCGAAAGACCCTCCTAGGTCTATGGCGGAGCTATTGGCAACCGCGGGAAAAGTCATGAATGTAGAAGAGGCAATGGCCGCCAAATATGAGGATGAGAACCGTAGTAATAGTGGGAAGTCCCAAAAAAAGAAAGATGGGAAGAAGAGGTCGGGTGATGACAAGTTCGCCCACTATACTCCTCTGACTGTGAGCTGTGAGCACATCCTCAACGAGATCAATAATGACAGGACTCTGACATGGCCAGAGAAACTGAAGGCCCCACCACAAGAGAGGAACAAAAACCTATGGTGCGAGTTCCACCAGGATTATGGCCACATCACAGACAGATGCTTCATCTTGAAGGATGAGATTGAAAAGATGTTAAAATCTGGAAAGTTGAGGAAGTATGTGGACGGCAAGGCTCCTAAGGGGTAAGAGATGACCCTAAGAAAATGAGAAATGATAGATGCCGTGACAATGCCCCATCCAAAAGAGACAATAATTCAGAAGGAGATGATGAAGACGATCTGGATCTTCCACCGAAAGACGACAACACCCCGGTAAAGAGGGTAGGTATGATCTCGTTTGGTGTTGACACCATATGCGGAGGATTTGCAGGAGGTGTCTTTGAAGTAGCTGATAGGAAGGCTCACGTGGCAGAGGCCAAGTCAGTGGCCAAGCTTGAAGTTGTAAACCTAACGTCTTCCGATACAGTGCAGAAGAGGAAAAAGGTGGACATGGACACTCTTGTAGTTGGGTTCTCCAGACTCGACTTCAAAGGTATCTTAGCCCCCCATGATGACCCTTTGGTAATAACAACAAGGGTGCATCGGTGCGAGGTGCAGAGGATCCTCGTAGACGGGGGAAGCTTGGCAGACGTGATATTTTGGCCTTACTTCAAGAGCCTAGGTCTTAATAGAGCAAGGTTGGTACCCTATCATCACTCCTTGATAGGCTTTAGTGGTAAAAAGGTCCACCCCTTGGGCATGTATGAGATGGATGTACGGCTGGGTGATGAGTGGCCTAAGAGGTTGACCAAGAGGATAAATTTTTTCATGATGGATGAAAATGTATTCTCGGCCTATAACCTCATCATAGGAAGAGTGTCCCTAAAAGAGTTTGAAGTTGTGCCGTCGACGGTTCATCAAATGCTAAAATTCCCGACTCCATATGGGGTAGGGGAAGTGCAAGGTGACCAGACCATAGCGCGAGAATGTTACTTCAACTCGGCCGAAGAGAGAGAGGACCATAAGAGGGCAACCACCACTTATAGCATTGATACGCTTGACCCAAGAGATGAGACAAAGTTGAAGAAGGGAGAGGCCGCGAAAGAGGTAGAATCCATCGTCCTCAATGAGGACGAGCCAGAAAAAACCATCCAGGTCGGCAAAGCCCTAAAGACATAAATCAAGGAAGAGATTATAAACTTCCTAAGGAGGAGGCAGAGTGTCTTCGCATGGAGTCACGCAGACATGCCCGGCATCAACCCTGAGGTTATAAGTCACAAGCTCAATGTGACCAAAGATGCCAGGCCTATCAAACAGAGACAAAGAGTCTACTTTAGGGAGAAGTACGACGTCATCCGGGAAGAGGTCAAAAAATTAGAAGAGGCTGAGTTTATAAGAGAAGTCACATAATCGGAGTGGTTATCGAATGCAGTCGTCGTGCCCAAGGCCAATGGGAAGTGGAGAATGTGTGTTGATTTCACTGACCTGAATAGGTCTTGTCCAAAAGACATCTATCCCTTACCTCGAATAGATCAAATGTTGGATGCTACAGCAGGACATGAGCTCATGAGCTTCATGGACGCGTATTCAGGCTACAACCAGATCTTCATGGATGCCGAAGACTCTGAGAAGACAGCCTTTATTACCGACAAAGGGACGTACTGCTACAAAGTGATGCCCTTCGGTCTGAAAAATGCAGGGGCAACATACCAACGTCTTGTGAATAAGATGTTCGAAGAGCAAATAGGTAAGACTATGGAGGTGTATGTAGACGATATGCTAACGAAGAGCTTGAAAGCTTGCACTCATATAGCGGATCTCGAGAAGACCTTCGATATTATGGACTCATACAGAATGAAACTCAACCCCATGAAGTGTGTCTTTGGAGTAGGAGCTGGGAAGTTCCTAGGATTTATCGTCAACCAAAGAGGGATTGAAGCGAACCCTGAAAAAATCAAGGCTTTGCTTGACATGAAGACACCGAGGAGTATCAAAGATGTCCAAAGACTTACGGGGAGAGTGGCTGCACTTAACAGATTTATTTCTAGGGCAATGAACAAGTGCCTTCCATTCTTTAAGGTGCTGAGAAAGGCCTTCCAAGGGGATGAAGAGTGCGAAAAAGCCTTCATCCATCTCAAGTCTTACTTGGGGTCACCCTTATTGCTATCTCGACCTGTAGCATGGGAGAAATTATACGTGTATCTGGCAGTCTTCGAATCAGCCATCAGCGCAGCCATAATACGGGAAGACGCTGGGATCCAAAGGCCTGTGTATTTCGACAGTAAGGCCCTTCAAGGGGCCGAACAAAATTACCCTCACATGGAAAAGCTAGCTTACGCCCTGATACACGCTTCGAGGAAGATGAAGCCTTACTTCCAGGCCCACTCCATGGTTGTCCTTACCGACTCCACACTAAGATAGGTCCTACATAAACCTGAGAAGTTCGGGAGATTGATGACCTGGGCCATTGAGTTGGGAGAGTATAATGATCTTACCTACCAACCTAGAACAACCATCAAAGGGCAAGCTCTCGCAGAATTTATTGCTGAGTTCACATGGGAATAGGCCAAGGCAGAGAATGGCCAAGAGGGTGTTAAAAAGACAAATCGTGGTGTCTTCCGAAATCCGGAAGAGACGACACCAAACATCTTCCAAGATCAGGAAGAGGTCGCATCCAACAGGGCCAGGAGCAAAGTCGCGGAGAACGAGGAAGATCGGCACCTCTTCAAACAAGGAGTCATGTCAGAAGGGGTCTTCTCATCAAATACATACATTTGGAGCCTCTTCGTTGATGGCTCTTCCTGCGACAGTAGAAGCGGTGCAGGGTTATACTCTCAGCTCCAGATGGTGCCAACATTGAATACGCTTTGAGATTCAACTTCCATGCTTCTAACAACGAGTCCGAGTATGAGGCCATGATAGCAGGTCTCTCATTGGCAAAGACTCTTCGCGTAAAGCGACTCCTACTCCACAGCGACTCAAGGTTAGTTGTCAATCAAGTACTGGGAGACTATGAGGCCAAAGATGAAAGGATGGCCAAGTATCTGAAAAGGGTGAGAACGATGTTAGAATATTTCGAAGAGGTAAGATTGAAGAGGGTGCCTCGATAAAGTTACAGCCACACAGATGCATTGGCGAGGTTGGCCTCGACAACGAAGACAAACGTCAGAAGGACCGTTCCGATCGAGGTCTTGGGGAAGGCAACCATTGAGGGAGAAGAGGTATGTAACCCTTGTCACAATTTGAACCTAGTAGACTCGTGGATGGACCCCCTCATCAGATATATCAGAGAGGGAGAGCTACCTGAGTCCAAGATAGAGAGGAGGAAATTGAGATATAGGGCGGCCAAGTTCTCGATGATAGGGGACGTCTTGTACAAGAAGGGATTTCTATTACCTCTCCTCAGATGTGTGCATCCCACGAAAGTTCCTCGGGTCCTACAGGAAGTTCATGAGGGTTCTTGCTCTAGCCACATAGGGGGAAGGCCCTTGGCCAAAAGAATCATCACACAGCGGTACTGGTGGCCAACCTTGTCCAAAGACGCTGCAGCCTACGTGAAGAGGTATGACAAATGTCAAAGATTCGCCACTATTCCTCATCAACCTCATCAGCCTATGACGTCAATCACCTCTCCATGGCCATTTGCGGTATGGGGGATTGACTTAGTGGGACCCCTACCAAGAGCTACTAACAGTTATCGATTCTTAATAGTTGCCATTGACTACTTTTCAAAGTGGGTGGAGGCAGAGCCGATGATAACAATCACAGAGCAGAAGACCTTCCAATTTATTTGGAGGAACATCATATGTAAATACAGCCTCCCAAACACTCTCATCTCGGACAATGGGACCCAGTTCAAGAACTCCTCTTTAGAAAAGTACTGCCTAAGAGTTGGGATAAAGAAGTTCTTCTCATCTCCTGGCCGACCTTAGGCAAACGGACAGACCGAGGTCACGAACAGAACAATTCTCGATGGAATCAAGAAGAGGTTAGAAGATGCGAAGGGAAGATGGATTGAAGAGGTCTACGCTGTGTTATGGGCTTACAGGACCACGACAAGAACACCTACAGGAGAAACCCCGTTCGTGCTTGCACATGGCTCAGAGGCTGTCATACCAACAGAAGTTGGGCTCCCAAATCATAGGGTTCAGACCTATGACCCCGATAAAAATGGGGAAGAGAGGAGGCTAGACCTAGATCTAATTGAAGAAAGAAGAGAAGACGCAGAGATTAGACAAGAAGCCTACCAACAGAGGGAAGCGAAATTCTATAACCAAAGGGTGAAGTCAAGACCCATCGCGGTGGGAGATCTAGTGCTAAAGAAGACCTTACAGAAAACAAACAAGCTCCATCCAAACTGGTACGGTCCCTACAAAGTGACAGAAGAGGTTGTGCCCGGCACTTACAGGCTAGAAAATCTAGAAGGAGCACCTTTCGCTAACCCATGGAATGATGGTCACCTAAAGAAGTATTACATATGATGTTGCAAAGAGTTTTGTGTAAATGTACCATCTTATTATGAAGAGGTTATTAATAAAAGATCAGTTCCCATGACAATTCTTGCTACATTGTGCACTTATGTCAGAAATTATGAGGATAACACCTTAGGTGATGACCTCAGACCCTTATAACATCATTCAGTGGTGACGAGGTCTGAGATCATACACCATAATGGGATGACCTCAGACCCTTAACATCATTAATTTGGTGAGATTCATTAATGAGGATAACATCTTTGGTGATGACCTCAGACCCTCATAACACCATTCAGTGGTGACGAGGTCTGAGCTCAGACACCATATTGGGATGACCTCAGACCCTTAACATCATTAATTTGGTGAGTAATTATGAGGATAACACCTTAGGTGATGACCTCAGACCCTCATAACCCCATTCAGTGGTGACGGGGTCTAAGCTCAGAAAACCATATTGGGATGACCTCAGACCCTTAAAATCATTAATTTGGTGAGTAATTATGAGGATAACACCTTAGGTGATGACCTCAGACCCTCATAACACCATTCAGTGGTGACGAGGTCTGAGCTCTAAACACCATATTGGGATGACCTCAGACTCTTAACATCATTAATTTGGTGAGATTCATTAACGAGGATAACATCTTTGGTGATGACCTCATACCCTCATAACACCATTCAGTGGTGACGAGATCTGAGCTCAGACACCATATTGGGATGACCTCAGACCCTTAACATCATTAATTTGGTGAGATTCATTAATGAGGATAACACCTTAGGTGATGACCTCAGACCCTTATAACACCATTCAGTGGTGACGAGGTCTGAGCTCAGAACACCATATTGGGATGACCTCAGACCCTTAACATCATTAATTTGGTGAGATTCATTAATGAGGATAACATCTTAGGTGATGATCTCAGACCTTCGTAACACCATTCAATGCTGACAAGGTCTGAGCTCAGAACACCATATTGGGATGACCTCAGACCCTTAACATCATTAATTTGGTGAGATTCATTAATGAGGATAACATCTTAGGTAATGACCTCAGACCTTTGTAACACCATTCAATGGTGACGAGGTCTGAGCTCAGAACACCATATTGGGATGACCTCAGACCCTTAACATCATTAATTTGGGAGATTCATTAATGAGGATAACATCTTAGGTGATGACCTCAGACCTTCGTAACACCATTCAATGGTGACGAGGTCTGAAGTCAGACAACATACTTGGATGACCTCAGACCCTTAACATCATTAATGTGGTGAAATTTATTGTTAGGATAACATCTTAGTTAAGGACCTCAGACCCTCATAACACCATTCAGTGGTGACGAGGTCTGAGGTCAGACTACTAATTTGGTTTAAGCAGACACCATTGCATAAGCTTCAGAGCCAAAAAATCATGACATACATTCAACAAAGTAAAGAAGATAATCCTCCTCAGAGATTGACATATTCAGGGCTTATAAATATTCAGAGGTTACAAGATTCAAAAAATAAGAACCATGTTCATTCAGAAATTACAAATGGTCAAGGGTTACAAATATGCATCACAATTGAATTCAAGGGTTTGAGGGGGGAATGCTGGTGTCTTCGGCCTGATTAAGTTGGACGACATTGGTCACCTCGGTAATGTAATCATTGTGGTCTGCCCCTCCAACCTCTATGCCGTCCAACGTTGCAGTCTCGGCAGGCGCGATAACCTCCTCCTCAACCTCCTGAAGGGCCTGAGCAAGTTGAGGATTAGCAAAGCCAAGGCCTAAGAAATCAGAGGCTTTCAAAGTGCCAGCCTCCCTCTCCTTGGCAACTGCCCACTTGGTAGTAGCTTTGATACCTCTCTTGAGGTATTCAAAGCCAAAGCTCATAAACTCATCAGAAGTTATGTATTCGGTTATTATCCCCTCAGAGGCATCATCGAGGGAAGCCTTCACAGACGAGTTGACCTTTTACTACAGAATGTCGTCTTTGGCCTTCAGAGCCACAACATGGTCCTTCTTAAGCTGAGAGATCTCCTTCTCTAGCCCCTTCACTTTCTTCTCAGACTCACCCAACTTAGACTTCAGGCGATCAATTTTTGCGTTCAGAGTGCTTTGCACCTTCTCGGCCTCTTGACCCTTCTGGATAAGGGGCAACTTCCTCAGAGTCCAGTTGGAGAGGTGGTGCATAGCTGTCAGGCCGTGCATATTTTACGATCATGAATAAGTTAGAGACAAATCAAAGGTTACACTTGGAAATTACAAAGAAATATGAGGTCATACCTGAATGGATCTGTGGATGTCGAACTCAATCAGCAAAGGAGTATCCAGTGACCGAAAAAAATGCTTATCGGCCTCGATCATTGTAGAGCCGAAGGCATCCAGGGATTGCAGGTTGTGGCCGACGATGCTGTCAGTAATCTTCAACTGCTCTAGATGAGCCGATAAGGCGTCTGTTGAAGAGATTGGGATGGCAGCATCAACACTCTTCTTCTTATGCCTCTGATCCTCAGGGGCATGTTCAGCAGGAGCCCTCTTCTTCGTGGCTTAGGGCTTTGGGGCAGAGGGAGCTGGAGGAGGAGCATTAAGATCTGCCTTCTTTGCGAGCCTCGTCAAACTAGGCGTAGCCATTTCCCAAAGCTCGCCTATGATATTCTCTGGGCGCTCTGCAAAAATTCATACATCTGAGTTAGAGAATCAGATATGAATAAACTCAGAGGTTCAACTTGGAATAAAAACACTTACCAAACTCGGCAAGAGGACTTCCACCTAGGCCGATCTCAGAGAGGTAATGGGGGGTCATCAAGTGTTCGAATTTTACGAGCAGACCATGCATCCCCTGATCTTGAAGGTCTTTCACCTTCTGAAGATTCTGCAGGCTCAGACCAGGGTCAGCCCTCGTAGACATTGTGACCTTACCCCATCTCAGGGGCATCCTCGGCTCTAGTATGGACGAGGGAACACATGGGCCAAATTCCCATGGCCCAGAAGTGAAGAAGTATCGAGGCTTCCAGTTGTGGTTGGAAGTCAGAGTTATTTGGATCATCTTTTTCTCAGGCTTTCGAGATACAAAATGATAATATCTCGGATGATTTTTGGCAGAGGTGGTAACATAACAACCAACAAAGACCTGAACTGGAAGGTCTGAGTGGTGGATAGCCCTCCACAAGACTATGGCCCCTATTATGACCCTCCAAGCGTTAGGGGATGGTTGAGAAGGAGCCAAATTGATGATGGCAAGGATGGACCTGATAATGGGATGAATGGGCAAACGAAACCCTAACTTGAACATCTGCTCGTACAAGCAGATCTCACCATCTCGGCCATGGTAAGCCCTCTCTTCCCTCAGAGGTCGTCTAAGCTTTATGGAGGGGCTGATAGAGTACAGATATCTGAAGCAAAGAAGATCTACCTCAGTAATGGTACACTCGATCTCGGCCGCCTCAGAGACGTCAACATCGCTTTCAGCCTCATCATCATCATCTAGCTCAACGTCGGCCGAAGCAGACGTTGATGGATTGCTTGGGAACCTCTGAGCGGATTCAGCCCCGGTGACGGCCGACGGAGGAATGGCGTCAAGTATGGGTGGAATAGCCACACTCGGCTCGATAATCTCAACCTCTGAGGAAGAGGATGAGGTGCTTGAATTATTATGGGAAGAGGCCCGGCTAGAGACCTCGGCTTGATCAGGGGCCTGATCTTCCCGAGTTGTGAAGTCCATGGCCTCCTGGAAGGAATCCGCAGACATGGGGTCTGACGTGGAAGACTCAGACTTGGACCTCGGTATTGGTTCGGTAGGAACCTCTGCCTGGTTAAAAGGTTCTGAGGGATCAGGATATATCACCTTTAGGGGTGGTGGAAAGATGGGTCTAATAGGGAATTCTTGTGACCTACGGGACTCCTCCTGTGCTCTCTCTATTTGCCTAATTTTTTCTAAAGTCTTCTCTTTGAGAGAAGGGAACTCCTCAAGAAATTGATAGAGGGGTATGGGCATCAGAGGAAGACACCACACTTCAAAGATCAAGTGACTAATAAGATTGGCTAAGGAAATAAAGCTATTTAAAGATCAAACTACCTAACCTAGCAAGAACAGTTCGCCTGAAGCTATGGTGGTCTCACCGGAAAACTCAGAAATTCGCCGAAAAACACAAATAGAAAGGAAAAAGCAGATAAAATGAAGACAAATGAAGGGAGGGAGATACCTGAGGATGAAACAATAGGGGAAAGCGAAGAAAATTCGAGGAAACCACCACAAAGGACCTCTGAAACGAAATCGCGAAGAAAACGCCCCTTAGAGAGAAACTCTTGGAATGCAATCGTGCCAGGAAAGAGAATTGAAGAAGGAGAAAAAAATGAGGCTTTAAACCCTTAAATATGCAGGCACATTTCCCAAGGCCCATCATTGCGTTGGGAGCCCCAAAGGGCGGCTGACAACACATGCTTGCCAAACAAGCCACACTTCAGCATTGGACAAGTGTCAGGCAAACATTGGCTCACATGAGAAAGGCCTCGGAGGAGTAGAGATCCCACAGTCACCTGTTCTCACATGTAACTAAGGGCTGGGGGGTGATTGATATGCCCCAAGTGTCACCTCGTCCCAGAGACACCAGCCTCGACCGAGCACATAGCCGACATTGGAAATCCCTTAGATCTGTGACAACAGGCCTCGACCATAGCAAGGTCGGCCAGGGCCGACACTACCTTCAACCCCACCAAGGAGACACTACAGGCATCGTAGGGGTCAGCAGTACTTCAGTTCACCTGAGGACGACAACCTCGGCCAGGGGTGGGCCGAGGTCTCAAGAAGCCTTCTACTAAGGCCATCATCATCAAGATATCAGTTAATGCTCCAAGCACATGCCAGCTCAACCTCGGCCCAGACCGACCCCTATCCATCGTCTCGGCTGAGCTTAAGCCGAGACCTTTATGGCTCATCTCGGATTGAGTGAGCAACTAGACTTATCAACCTCGGCCTCTCCCAGGCCGAGGTCATGCTCCAAGCACGATAGCCGAGCACCTGCTGACATTTGGATAAGGGCACGTGGACACAAATCAGTTATAACAAGATTATTCCCCACACGTGGGGAGAATATTTCATCATCATTCTCTACATGTGACAGTGACAGATGGCCTCTCCATATTGGTTAGACCAACACACACATGCTCATTGCATGCATGGGGGGGGGGGTACATTACACCCCCTAGGTACTATATAAAGAGGTCATCCTCTACCTTGTAAAGGGATCCAAAAATACAACCCTAGCTGAAACTCTGTCTAGATACACAGTAGAGAGAGAGCTGGAGAGATTGTATCCATGGCCATTAGAGCCCTCATACAGTGATACACATCATACACTTGCACAGTGGATGTAGGCCTGATTGGCTGAACCACTTATATTCCGGTGTTGATTCCTCTTCTCCTCACCTCCTTCTACTATATATATATATATATATATATATATATATATATATATATATACCTTTGTACTGCCATTGTTGACATTGAATTGAGCTTACAAACACCTTGAAGGGTGGTGCTGTTTCCAGCATCATCAGTCATTGACTGTCAATTTAGCCTTTTTGGTGTAGTGAAAGTTTATGGTTATTGTGTCATCCTCGTTGGGAGACATACATCTATTTTGACATTGGTAAAGTTTTTGCAAGTGTTTTAAGTATTTTAGATCTGTAGAGTCATCGTTACGAGGTATGAGGTATAATTCGTCATTGGATTCCTAATCATCACATACAACATACGCAGGACTTTATAGAGGGATACATTAGGAGAGGGGTGAGGGGGGACTCGGTTGTTAATAAGACAGACTCAAAAGTCTTTCGGAGAACGGGCATTGGTATGCATTTGATAAAGGTACAGTTATTCAGTATAGTTGTTCCCATAATGTTGGTAATGAGGTGGGATAGATTCTGCCAAAGGACCTTGGGAGTAGTTTTCAGATTCTCTTGAACCTTGGCGCAGAAATAATTTACACACGAAGTATTTAATCAAAAGAATAAATAAATAAGAAATTAATTTATCATTAAAATGCAAAGATTATGAAATTTTGATGAAGTGAAATTAATTAAATATTAAAACAGGTTAGGAGAATAAATAAGAGATGAGATAATTATTAGATATTAATACCCAACATTTAGTGTCCTCCCACATCTTAGTTTACATTTACACCAGAAACATTTTAAAATTGCAAAGAAAAAATATTATTCATTAAATAATGCTTAAAAGTAAATTATTTTTTCGAATTACCTCAGAAATTGTCTTCTCCTTTTTTGCTCTGTAACTTGAAATACTTGAACCGCTATTTTTTTTATCATTTTCTGATATTTCTTTCACTATAATTTATACATCCCAATATTCTAAGTAGCATGCATATTTATAGGGTTGAGTGATGGAGTTGTATTTTGAATCCATCATTAATCAAGGATAAATACTAAATTTTGATAATTACTATTCATAAACAAATTGATTATTGGCATGTGTTTTCTTCCTTTTCTTAAAAAAAAAGGTATTAGATGCCTTGTATGTGACCTAGCGGTTGTATCTGTTTTTGCACATAATCCTTTATCTCTCCTTAGTTTTTCCAAAAACAAATCCACTTATTTATTTTCTCGATTTGAAAAGGTCCAAGAAGACAAGTGTCATAATTTCTTTTCACCTCACCCATAGCAATTGACGTTTTTCAGTTTTCTTTATGCATGCCCTTTGATCACCTCTTAATTTACTTGAATTTATACTTAAATCTTATCAATTTCGGTCGACCACCCATTCCCCCCCCCCCCCCCCCCCCCCCCCCACCTCCCCCCCGGTTAGACTTTCCATTCACTCTCTCTCACACACGTGCTCAAATGCTCATGGAATTCCTTTATTAATTCCCAAAAATTTGGATTCTTCCTCCTCTTCTCACGCCCATGCACCAGGTAAAGTCTAAGGGATAATAATATAGTGGATTAAGCTAAATATTAATAACTAAATAGTGGGTAATATCAAATGTATCTTTATTTTTCCATCCCACGCGCAATATCCCTCTTCATTTGTATTTAACCAACGGATTCCTTTCTATTCCCAATCATATTCTCGTGCATATCACTTAGGATTTTCGTAGCAGCCTTTTTTTAATACCTATCAGTTCTTTTTTATATCAAGTCGTTGATCTCCATGCTATGCTCCCTTGTAATTTTAATTCAAATGCACATTGATATTCCTTGAGCCACGTGAATTATGTATCTTGATAACTTATAAACATCAAAATTCTATCACCTTTGAATTCATCCAAGTATACAGCATTTTTCCCACTTGGTCATTTGCATCACTTAGTCATTTGCTTACGAGTGGGAAATTTTTGCTTTCATTTAAAGCCTTAGTTGAGATTCAGACCCTCGAACCCCCCCACCCACCCACCACACACACACACACAATATGTGTCCTATCACTTGGGTTAGGGATCCATTAATGAATATCAATTGATTTAATTGTATACCCATCTTCAATCCTTTTTACACTCTTATATGTTACCCCACTTTTCCTATATTCTTCAATTATATCCCATACTTCCCGAATTTATGTTTTTTATCAATATATATATATATATATATATATATATATATATATATATATATATATATATATATATATATATATCCTCATGTTTAGAATGCGGACCGAACATGTAGCACCGTTGACCGAACATGTGTCACCTAACGGTGCTCTTAAAAATTATCGCTTAAATTATAGGCACACTCTCTCTCTTTTCTAGGCTCACCGCCAGTTGACACATGTACAGTCCGCACTCTTAAAATGCGGACTGCTCCGCACAAGAGCAGGACTATATATATATATATATATATATATATATATATATAGCCAGTATATAACAAGTAATAAAAATGAGGACATAGATTTGAGAGTCAATCCAAAGGAAAAAGTGTAGCACACATCTCTTTCGCTACCCAATTGGCAACCTTGTTGGCACTTCTCCATACCCAAAAAAAAGTAATACAACAATTTGATGTTAAAAGTCTAATGTCATCTAATTAATTTGCCACTTTCTATAGTGTATCTAGATTCGAGGAAAATAAGTTAATGGCAAGTTTACGATCACTTTCAATTTACGATCACTTTCAATCACAACATTATTAAGATTCAAATCAAGAATGAAAAAACAAACAAGGCGTATCGATTCAATTTCAGTTCACAAAGTAGTCAGAGCCGATATGGAACTCGCAAAATCAAAGCATAACTTCCCTCCATGATCACAAAACACCCCGCAACCATTGTTTTACCATCTGTGGTTGAGAAAGCACTATCACGTTTTACTTCAAAGAGACCGTGCGGCGAAGGAGTCAAAACATTGTTATTTATCGTAGCGAAGGGAACTATCGGGTAATCCCCCCACCCCCACCCAAATTGGTGTTAAAATCAGCCATTACACTCCAAAATATGTCCACACTAGCACGTATGTAACAACCCAGACTTTTGAGCGACCATTTTATATTATTTTGCTTGATGGGCTAATTTTATAAAATACAGAAAGTTGGAGTAAATATTATTTCCCGTGAATTAAGGGATAATATTTACCATGTTTTGCCTAGTTACCGTTATGAGAAGGTAAATAGTATTATATTGTGTTTTATTGCGTCGTTGTATGTTAAGCGACGGTTATGACTCATATTTAAATTGGAGCATAATTAATGAAGTAAAATGAAGTTGAAACACAAAAATATTTCACTTTACTCCGGATGCCAAAATAGGGGGTAGGGGTGGGAACGGTTCGGTCTGGTCCAGGTTTTGCCTATTTTTTGGACCGGACCAAATATTCGGTCCTCAATTTTTTTGGACCGAGACCGGACCGATTAATTCGGTTAACCTACTAATTCGGTTCAGGCTTTTTTCAGTCCGGTCTGGGGTAAAACTCGGTCCTGACCCTATTTTATATATATGTACATTTTATGAATATTTTTATCTATTTTTCTCACAAATATATATGCAAAAAAATAATACTCAAAACTCCAAGTGATATTTACATGGGTTTTTTTAACCCAAATAAAAAAATGTCTATACATCTATAAAATGTTCCAAATTAAATTCATAAGTTATATACATTAATTCAAAAACTATACATAAGAAACACAAGAACATTATTTTTATTATATATATATATATGGGAATCGGTCCGGTCCGGTCCAAATCGGTCTTTTAATATAGTGGACCACGGACCGGACCGGTTGAATCGGTTTTTAGTTTTTATGAACCGATTTTCGGGCCGGTTTCAAAATAGCCTTAATTTTTGGTTCGGTCCATTCGGGTCGGTCTTTTTTTTGTCCACCCCTAATAGGGGGTGCGGTTGATTTTATAATAGTCGAGAGAGTCAAAATAAGTGCCAAGTTGTGTTTTTGAGTTTCGGGCAATTTTAACGTGTTATGACTCAATTACGCAGTTACGAGTCATTTTAGTGGTGTATTAACATTTTAAAAGAGGGGAAATTATGTTTTAAGCCCGGTTAAGTCTCCCAACCCCTTTTATTCCTTATTTCATGTGATAAGCCAAGAGAGAGAGAGAGAGAGAGAGAGAGAAGAGAAGAGACGGAGCTTGGGAGAAATGGGAGAAAAGAGAGAAAAATGGAAGATTGGAGCTGGAATTCGTTGCTACCGGAGGAGAATCCGAGACTGCAAACTCGAGACAAGTTTCTTACTTGCTAGATCATGATTTAATGTGATAAATTGCATGTATAGTTATATTTTGGAGATTTAAACCATTTTTGGGATTTGTAGGTTTTAGTGATTAAACCCTTAATTTTGTAGTTTCATTTAATTTGAGTTGAGAAAATTAGTTAGTAAACTGAAGATTTAAGATTTGGGAGAATTTATGATTCTTAAACCCGTAGCCCAAATTGGGCAATTCTGCAGGGCCAAATCGATTCGGTTCCCCAGCGAATCGATTCAGATATGGGGAAGGATACAGGTCTGGGAAACTGAATCGATTAGGGTTAAATCCGAATCGATTCGGACTGGGGTAGAAGGTTGCTTTTTCTCACCGAATCGATTCGTTTTTGGGCGAATCGATTCGCAGTCAGGGGCGAATCGTTCGGATGCCCTGTTTTTGTGAGATTTTTCCAGTTTTGTTTTGAGTCTTTTCTTTTAGGTTCTAGGTCTAGGAACCTTCCCTTGGGGAGTAACGAAGAGTTTTAGAGGTTTGTATTGGGTAGGTAAATACTCTAGGCTAGCATGGGGTAAATTAGGCTTATCCTAAGGTTAGTTTAGAGAGGTTAATATTCCGTATGATATAGGAGGTTAACCTAAAATTTATAGAAGGTAAGAATGATAACGTTGGGACTTTTGGGAGACTATTATTGAGGGAGACTTACTTAGATGTTTATGGTATTGTTTTGGACTCTTGGAGACTAGTGTGAGGATATGGGCACTTTAGGTTTTAGGTCATTAATAAAATAAAACTATAAGAATAAGAAATGCACATTCTAAAATTGGTATTTCATCATTGAAAATAAATAGTTTTGAGAATGAAAAATATGAATGTTTTCAAATGGAAAAAGAAATGATTTTCGTAAATGATAATTTACGTAAACACACCTCTTTAAATCGCTATCATAAGGGAAGTTGCGCGCGTGAGGTGAAGTCCCCTGGCTAATGAATGCAGGGTGAATATAGTCCTCGGCCATATGATCGTTTATTATATGTTCGTTCTGCGCTAGTGAGGTAATTATGGGTGTGGTTATGACTCACTCGCAGGGGTATGGCCACTTCCCGATGTTTCGTTAGGATCCCAGGTTGTCTTGGTGATAGGTCCTGGAATGTGATAGCCATTTAGGGGTGCGCATAGTGGGGAAACTGGGACGGGCGGTCGTAGAAATGCTATATGATATGAAATATAACTATTTTTAATAATGTGGGACATTATTGATGTTAAAGAATTTTATGATAATAAAATGGCTTTAAATACATTTCCTGGATGGAAGAAGGGAAATGGGAAGTTATGATATGAAAAAGCATTTTATGATAATAAAATATGCTTTAAATATACATTTCCTGGATGAAAGAAGGGAAATAGAATTGGTAAAGAAAAAAAATTATGAGATGAAATTGAATTGGTAAACATTTTGTAAAATGAATTGCCACCTATGTATTTCCTAAGGAGAAAAAGGAATTGTGCATTGAAATTGTGAATAGTTGATTTGATGTCTCCTTGAGTTATGTAGATGAGTTCTCCCATGCTTATATGAATATTGAGCATTGTAATTGATATTACGCTAAGTTGTGCTTTTAGAATTGAGAGGTGAGAAATTTTATGTTAATTGCGAGAGAAAGTTACGCACTTAACTGTCATGCATTTTAGTCACATTGTAATCATATCAAATCGGGCCCTGACCCGTTTATATTTCTTTGTTTTGCATGAACTCCTTGTCCGTTCAGGTGCTCCTCCGCAAGGACGCCTGTATTGACCTTTCCATTCCAGTTGTCCTGGAGCTATATCATTTTGCGGATGTTGTAGGATATTTGCTATAGACGCTTCTATCCTTTTGTACTCTAGTTATGTTCAGTTTATTTATTCGGGCGTGTTACCCATGCTTTGTACTCATTTATTATAATGTGATATTTAATTTGTACTACTCGGTGTAACCTGTTTGTTTTAGTCTGTTAACCGACATCTTATTCGGTTATTAGTTTATGTATGATTGTCGTTCTTTTACCCGTTGATTTTTGATATCCACCGTTTTTGCAAGTTGGACCGTCTAAGTGTTTTCCTTTTTCTTATAAAATTAAATTTGACAGTCCGTTTTCTAAAATAATTGGTGATTATCTCGTACTATTATTTTAACGACAGTGATGCTAAGGATGGACCTTCAATGATTCCTGTGATTATTGGAGTATCGGGCTGGCCACCTCTTATTTTAGTAGGCGGGTTGTCACAGATGGTATCAGAGCATCAGGTTCTAGAGTCCTTAGGAATCTGTACGGACGTACTATGCTTTCAGCGTTACTTTTGATTTGATATAGAGCCTTAGGACTAAGATCGTTGATTTCTCTTGTGAGATTTCGTTCTCCTGCCATGATATAAGAACCCATAGAATCTTCTGCGCGTTCGTGTGAGATTCGTAGGTCGACTGAATAAGGGCGTCAGGGAAGGCCGTTGTGAAGGCGTCATGAGACGGGATTACTAAGAAATGTAAGTTGTAGTCGGGGATGAGGGTCGCTTTGGAGGTCTCTCCCTTCGTAGCATTATCTTATATTGCTACCGCGACTACTAAGTACAGTAGATATAGTTTTTGAGTACCACTAAGTAGTGAGGGTGGTATTGAGATTGGGATTCCAAGCGACGCTATAATTGAGGTTGAAAGGTCTTTGCTAAATACCACATGTTGAAGTTAAGTCAGAAGGAGGAGGTGCATCCTCATTCGGTGGAAGTATAAGGACCAGGAGCTTTGGCATAGAGAGGGGTATAGAAATGCCCAGATGTGAAAAAGAAAATCGAGGAAGGTTTTTCACCCGTTGGAGTAATTTTGAAATGGTGGGAACGTAGTCGCCATAATTGGTGGAGCAGGAAGGTTTTGCTCATAGAGAAATCCGGTAGATATTTTCAACGACGAGTTTTTTTAGGAAATTAGGAATGATGAGAAAGTAGATTCTCAAGTATTCACATGAGGTTCAGTCAGAGGCCGATTGCGAATAAAGAATTGCACGGTTAGGGAAACCGTATGCCAAAATAAGGTAGGTATAAGGAAGAAGAGCCTTTCAGTGGAATGATAGGCTCACGAGTAAGAGTTGCTAACACTTGTGGAGAAGTAGTGTTCGTGAAACCCCATTGGTGGACATTCGCCAGGGGAAGACTTTTGAAATAAGGTAGGGGAGGCCAGTAGCATGTTGTCTTTTGTTAAGGAAGTTAAGAGAACTACGCGGGTAATCGTTAGGTGGCTAGAGATGGAGAAACGGTTCTGACGTGGAATGTAGAACCACGCACTTTGACCTTGTTGATTGGAGAACAAGGGAAAGAATAGGGTGCCTAGTTGGGGCGTTGATGGAAGTAATTTGGCTCGGATAAGGCTCGAGTACGGTGTCTGAGAACCATTAGTATTGTGATTGGCAAGAATGTTGGCGGGAGTTCCACCTTAATTAAGGGTGGTGCATTTTGTATGATAAGATGGAGTAGTATTGTATTTACCCTAGATTCGGGTGTGTAAATTGAGCTTGTAGTACTATCGATGCTATTATATAAAGTGTATCTATATGACTTCCATGGTAGGTAAGTTCTATATTTTTCCTTCACTCGTTATAAGGCGAGTGATGATATTTTAAATGTATATGTGTGGTATGTGTTGCTCGTATTATATGTGTTATACGAGTAGGAATATTTTTGGTTTGGTTGGAGTGATAGCGAGAGAATAAATTGCGAGGCTATCGTATTTGTAGTTTCAGAATGGAACTAGTTATTCTATGATATCTCACCTAGATAGAGGATTGAGACTTTATAGACATGGTTTAAGGTATGTAAGAATTTTCTTTTTATTCTATTTCATTCACTTTGCATGTATGATGTTGCCTTATCTCCACGACTAACAAATTTAAGTAGTAATGTATCAGAGGGGTTCCTTGTTTGGATTTCGCTTTACGAGACGCTCCACGCATTAACCTTAACGACATTGGGAGTGGAGAGATGTTGCATTTTTTTTCTTTGTTTTTTTCTTTCTGTTGTTATAGTGCTGGGTTGAAAGGTTTAGCCGAGAATCACGTGATTAAGTGATTAAAGGGCTATTAAAGTGCGATATAGAAGCACTGTGAATAGTTCTCTCCTCTGATCGATGTGAGGGAGACTAAGATTAGAAAGTCGGATTGAAACTTATGGTTGTGCCTTGATGAGAAGGCCATTTAAAAAGATGTATGTGTGTATATTGGGATAAAGCATTTGTGGCTTCTTATAGAAAGTAAATGCCCGATTTGTTAAATTTTTAGTTATTTGAAATGGTAGAACATAGAAGTAGAAGTGCATTAGTAGGGTTACGAGTTAGAATTTTAGCGGCCCCGATCATGTGTCTTAGACCGTTATATTTTGATGACCGACGATGCGAGGTAGTAGTGTAACGGGAGGATTCCTTGTTTGGATTTTGCTTTGGCGAGATGTCCCACGCATGAAATCGAGCGAATGTCGGAAGTTGGGAAAGGTATTGGACACTAGGGATATAATTAGTATAATACTTATACGACTTGTATAGGATATACATCGACTTTAGGATTATTAGGGCGTAAGGCCCTTAGGACATGTGATGTTATTTTAGGAGGGCGGTAGGGAGTTGACCACAAATAGGTTTGTGGGTTAACTCTAAGAGGGATTAGGTCCCTAGAAACAAGAAATATGGGGTCTCGAGTGATTCGAAATGTTAGACCAAAGGAGGTGAGGCCTCTTTTAGAAAGAACGTTACGTCAATAACCTAGCTTTCGAGGAGTAAAAAGGATGAGCAGACTTTTACTCCTGCACTCGTGTTGTTAGGATCGAGAGCGGATTTAACGAGCGAGTCTCTGCCAGGAACGGGAAGTATTAATACTGGAACATGGACCCATTGTTTATGCGTCTCACAAACTTAAACCTCGTGAGAAGTATTATCCCCTGCTTGATTTAGAGTTCGTAGCGGTAGTATTCGCCTTAAAGAAATAGAGGCACTACTTCCTGGGCAGGAAATTTGGTCTTTTCACGAGCAATAAGTGGTTGCAATATGTTGATGGGGCACCAGAGTTGGTGTTTAAAGTTCGTGAAGGACTATCAATTGGACATTCTCTTTCGCTAAGGAAATGTGAATGGGATAGCTGATGCATCGAGTAGAAAACCAATCAGAGAGATTAGTTAAGGCATGGAAAGCCAGGTGGAATGAGCCTAACTAAGAGGACGCTATATCAAGAGCATTCATGTCCGTGATTTACCAATTCACGTACTGGTGTGAAGAGAGTAGTGTGGAACGAGGAAGGGCATATCCATGGACATTTTCATCGAATTACCGGCATCGCAATGGTCATGATCCTATTTGAGAAAATTGTTGATCCCTTGACCAAATTGCCGCTTTCCGGCCAAAAGGGGCGAACTATCTTACGGAGGAGTACGTCTAGCTCTTTATGATGAAGTATGGAAATTATAAGGTGCCTATCGAAATAGTACTGGACTGAGACTAGATTTTTGTGTCAAAGTTTTGGTAAAGTTTCCAGAAAGAAATGGGAACCGTATGGAAATGGGGTGTATCCTATCACCCGAAAGTGGATGAATGGAGAAATTAACCTAATGCTGAAAGGCATACCTCGAATGTATGTGCGCCTTAGGCTTAATGGAAGGATGGGGGCAGTAATTTTTATGATTTGAATTCCATACAATAATTTGGATTGTTTTTCTATCAGTATGGCAGCGTGGGTGGTCTTGTGTAGTCGGCTAAGTAATTCGCCTGATCGTTGGATGGAACCAACGAACAATATATTCCTTGGACTTGGATAGGTCCAGGAATATTTCTTTAATCATTGGTCTCTTTGAGCCACATACTTTTAAGGGCTACGCCAACGTGAATACAAGTTAAGTAGTGTTGGGGTTAGGCGATTAAGTTTTAGTACAGTATTCCCTACGAAGGGTATAACGTAATTCAGGAAAATGGTAACTTGTGCCGAGTTACGTAGGCATTTTTCTTTTCATCGTAGAAAGGTAAGATCGTAGTTCATGAGGAATAATTTGGTGCTACGTTAGAGCACGAAGAAGGTATACTAAGATCAAATAGTGACGACCTTAGTCCAAGTCCAATGGGGACACCAACATAACGAGGAGTTTGCTCAGGATGATAGAACGATAGTTTAGAATAGTACACCCTTATTATGATTATAGGGTACTCCCGAATTTTGAAGGCAAAATTCCCTTCTAAGGGGGCGAGTATGTAACAACCCATACTTTTGAGCGACCATTTTATATTATTTTGCTTGATGGGCTAATTTTATAAAATAGAGGAAGTTGGATTAAATATTATTTCCCGTGAATTAAGGGATAATATTTAGCATATTTTGCCTATTTACCGTTATGAGAAGGTAAATAGCATTATATTGTGTTTTATTGCGTCGTCGTATGTTAAGCGACGCTTATGACTCATATTTAAATTGGAGCATAATTAATGAAATAAAATGAAGTTGAAACACAAAAATATTTCACTTTACTCCGGATGCCAAAATAGGGGGTGCGGTTGGTTTTAGAATAGTCGAGGGAGCTAAATAAGTGCCAAGTTGTATTTTTGAGTTTCGGGCACTTTTAACTCGTTATGACTCAATTATGTAGTTACGAGTCATTTTAGTAGTGTATTAACGTTTTAAAAGAGGGGAAAATATGTTTTAAGCCCGGTTAAGTCTCCCAACCTCTTTTATTCACTAGATGTGCCCACGTGCTTTGCACGTGTGGGCAAATCCAAATATTCAATTGGATTAGCTGAATAAATGAATAAGAAGCTGTGAATTCAAAAATTATTCATATAAAGCATAAAAACTATAACAAATTATGTACAAGTAATGAAGCGATAATCACAATGAAGTAAATGAAATCAATGTGTAAAACAATGAAGCGATAATCACATAATAAGATATGAAATCTCATGAAATAGTAAAAATCAATGTCAATGAATCCGAGTTATTTAAAATGTAAAATGCAAAGGAAGAGACAAATTGTTTATGGAAGAACTAAGATAATAACAAAGTGTAATGATAAAATATTAAAATATAATGTTGCTTATGACATTTGTTAGAATTCTATGTGTCTTATTCATCTTCAATTTTATGAGCGACAAAATGTGCAGGCTTTCGATTAGAATCTCTAAGCAATTTTCCTTAAATGTAGAATCTGCTAATTTTGCCAATGCACGTATATAACTTTCAAATATAGTCCGAGTGCGCAATCCCCTGTGGAATAAATTAACATAAAAAAAATAAGTATATGAAGTTAGTATAGAACGTTTGAAATGTCTGCATGAATTTTAAGTTTTAATAAGAATGATATTACCTTTTCTTTAGAAACGATGAAAGTTGGAATGTTGCAGGCAATGAAAGACTATGTTTCCTTGAACAGTGTGATTGTTGCTCTTTCATTGTCATCTTGAACCATTAATTGAAGCAAGTACCTTGTGTTTGGTTGAACAATGAGTCAATATCCAATAATGGTAATATAGCGTGCCCAAATTATGAACAACAAAAATTGAGCTTATAGATATTTGTTAAAAACATAAGACAAACTTACCTGAAAAGTTGGAACAGTGAGGTTGTAAACATATGTCAAGGTCTAATCCTAAGATTAAAAAATATATTTTTTAAGATTTCATATTTTTTTTAAAACGGTAAATTTTAAAAACATATTATTTTATAAAACTATAGATAGATAGATAGATAGATAGATAGATATAAATAGAGAGAGAGCGAGAGAGAGAGAGAGAGAGAGAGAGAGAGAGAGAGAGAGAAAAAGACACTTTTTTTTAATAAAAATTATAATTTTTTTAATAAAAAAAACTCTTGTGTATAAAAGGTGTATTACTAAAAAACTTAATTTTTAAAACAAATTGTATTGTTAAAATTTGTATTCATAAAAAATACAATTTAAAAAAGCATTTATAAAAATACTGTTTTTTTATAAATAAATAAAATTCTATTTTTTTTATAAAAACAAAAAAAAATTATTGTTTTTTATATAAAAAAGTAACGTTTTTTAAAAATACAATTTATATAAAAAAATACAATTTTTTTCTATATATTTTTGTTTTTTTCTTTACATATTCTTAAGAATACAATTTTTTCTTATAAGAAATGAAGTTTTTAATTAAAAAATAAGGTTTTTATAAACAATATAATTTTCATAAAAAAATTATACCATTAAAGAGGAAATCATCTCTTTTTATGTATAAGAGAGAGAGAGAGAGGTGTATTTTCAGAGATGCAGAGATCATGAAACCCCAAAAAACAATTAATATGAAATCTAAAGAGCTCCATCCGTGTTTTTTTACAATTATACTCTCTCGAGTTAATAATAAGGATTAAATGTCATAATTTTAAATAAGAACATAGTCAGATGAACCAGATTCTCTCCATACGTGTCTATTTACTGTCAAAATGAAAAAAATACAATGGTTGGTAATACTGACAAAGGGAGTATACACACAAAGAAATAAATAAAGATAATGCAGATGAACCGGAGTCTTGATTAAAAATCGAATAACGTCTTCACCCGTGTGAATTTCGTACCAAATATGTTCCAAGTGGATTCCTATTCAGGTATTATTTAAAAAGTATCAAGATCAAAATCCTTATTTTAACAGTCTCAAGATCAAAATTCAACATACTAAATTACATTCTCAAGTTTTAAAAACTCAATAAATTGTTAAAACATCCATTTTCAAACAGTTTTTGTTCTTAAAACTGTTAAAACCTATGCACATGAATTAAACCTATATACATCACTACACCAATTATATAATGTAAACTCATAAAAAAAAGATAAATTAATGTGTTCAAATTTGGGGGCTTTAAACAGGTTATTATGTAACATGAAACATATTAATCTCTAAAATAAAATAAACAACGTGATAAACATATCTACACAAAATGATTACAAATTTAAATGTAAATTCGAACCTTATATTTGAGTTACCTTCCACAATGGCATATATGTTTGGGACGGTTTAGTGTTGCTAAGATTATTTCTAGTCCACCTGCTTTTTTGTGATTAGTTAGAGGATGATTTAGTGAGAGAGATGAGATATTTTGAGAAGTGGGTTTCACTTGGGAAGTCTTCATAGCAAAAATTGGGTTTTTTCGTGTATTGGGTTGGAAGTTGTGCATAGGAGATCGTGGTCAGTGTACAAATTAAAGTGCAGTGTATGTGGGTGGGATTAAAATACAATGTATAATATATTCTTGAATGAAAGAGAAAGATAGAAGGGTATTGATGGGTTTTTAAATTGTATGAGGGTAAAATAGTCTTTATATCATTAAAGAAAAACTCTCCTCTTTTAAAGTAGTAGAGATTATTTCATGTTATAAGCCAAGAGAGAGAGAGAGAGAGAGAGAGCTTGGGAGAAGTGGGAGAAAAGAGAGAAAAATGGAAGATTGGAGCTAGAATTCGTTGCTACCGGAGGAGAATCCGAGACTGCAAACTCGAGGCAAGTTTCTTACTTGCTAGATCATGATTTAATGTGATAAATTGCATGTATAGTTATATTTTAGAGATTTAAACCATTTTTGGGATTTCTAGGTTTTAGTGATTAAACCCTTAATTTTGTAGTTTCATTTGATTTGAGTTGAGAAAATTAGTTAGTAATTGTGTAGAAATGATTGGGTAGAATTGGTTGTTGTTGATGTTAATAGAAATTGAAGATTTGAGGTTTGGGGGAATTTATGATTCTTAAACTCGTAGCCCAAATTGGGCAATTCTTCAGGGCCGAATCGATTCGGCTCCCCAGCAAATCGATTCAGATATGGGTAAGGACACAGGTCTGGGAAACCGAATCGATTCGGGTTAAGGCCGAATCGATTCGGACTGGGGCAGAAGGTTGGTTTTTCTCACCGAATCGATTCGTTTTTGGGCGAATCGATTCGCAGTCAGGGGCGAATCGATTCGGCCCTAGGCAAATCGATTCGGAGGCCCTGTTTTTGTGAGATTTTTCCAGTTTTGTTTTGAGTCTTTTCTTTTAGGTTCGAGGTCTAGGAACCTTCCCTTGGGGAGTAACGAAGAGTTTTAGAGGTTTGTATTGGGTAGGTAAATACTCTAGGCTAGCATGGGGTAAATTAGGCTTATACTAAGGTTAGTTTAGAGAGGTTAATATTCCGTATGATATAGGAGGTTAACCTAAAATTTATAGAAGGTAAGAATGGTAATGTTGGGACTTTTGGGAGACTATTATTGAGGGAGACTTACTTTGATGTTTATGGTATTGTTTTGGACTCTTGGAGACTAGTATGAGGATATGGGCACTTCGGGTCTTATGTCTTTAATAAAATATGACTTTAAGAATAAGAGATGCACATTCTAAAATTGGTATTTCATCATTGAAAATAAATAGTTTTGAGAATGAAAAATATGAATGTTTTCAAATGGAAAAAGAAATGATTTTCATAAATGATAATTTACGTAAACACACATCTCTAAATCTCTATCATAAGGGAAGTTGCGCGCGTGAGGTGAAGTCCCCTGGCTAATGAATGCAGGGTGAATATAGTCCTCGGCCATATGACTGTTTATTATATGTTCGTTCTGTGCTAGTGAGGTAATTCCGAGTGTGATTATTATTCACTCGCAGGGGTATGGCCACTTCCCGACATTTTGTTAGGATCCCAGGTTGTCTTGGTGATAGGCCCTGGAAGATGATAGTCATTAGGGGCGCGCATAGTGGGGAAATCGGGACGGGCGGTCTTAGAAACATTATATGATATGAAATATAACTATTTTTAATAATGTGGGACATTATTGATGTTAAAGCATTTTATGATAATAAAATGGCTTTAAATATATTTCCTGGATGGAAGAAGGGAAATGGGAAGTTATTATATGAAAAAGGATTTTATGATAATAAAATATGCTTTAAATATACATTTCCTGGATGGAAGAAGGGAAATAGAATTGGTAAAGAAAAAAATTTATGAGATGAAATTGAATTGGTAAAAATTTTGTAAAATGAATTGCCACCTATGTATTTCCTAAGGAGAGAAAGGAATTGTGCATTAAAATTATGAATAGTTGATTTGATGTCTCCTTGAGTTATGTAGATGAGTTATCCCAGGCTTATATGAATATTGAGCATTGTAATTGATATTACGCTAGGTTGTTCTTTTAGAATTGAGAGGTCAGAAATTTTATATTAATTGCGAGAGAAAGTTACGCACTTAATTTTCATGCATTTTAGTCACATGGTAATCATATCAAACCGGGCCTAACCCGTCTATATTTCTTTGTTTTGCATGAACTCCTTGTCCGTTCAGGTGCTCCTCCGCAAGGACGCCCGTATTGACCTTTCCATTCCAGTTGTCCTGGAGGTATAGCATTTTGTGAATGTTGTAGGATATTTGCTATAGACGCTTCTATCCTTTTGTACTCTAGTTATGTTCAGTTTATTTATTCGGGGGTGTTGCCCATGCTTTGTACTCATTTATTATAATGTGATATTTAATTTGTAATACTCGATGTAACCTGTTTGTATTAGCATGTTAACCGACCGCTTATTTGGTTATTAATTTATGTATGATTGTTGTTCTTTTACCCGTTGATTTTTGGTATCCACTGCTTTTGCAAGTTGGATTGTCTAAGTGTTTTTCTTTTTCTTATAAAATTAAATTTAACAGTCCGTTTTCTAAAATAATTGGTGGTTATATCGTACTATTATTTTAACGACAGTGATGCTAAGGATGGACCATCTATGATTCTTGTGATTATTGGAGTATCGAGCTGGACACGTCTTATTTTAGTAGGCGGGTTGTCACAACGTAGTGTTCTAGTATTACCTTTAAAAATGTGGTAGTTCTAGTCTTTCCAAAAAAAACAAGCGGACTAAGTAATTTTTGAAAGCTTTGCAATTGCTTTTTGAGTTGAAGAAAAATCTTCCACCAAGTCTGAAGTCCACCTAATAAAAGATGTAACATTATATGAAGGGTGAGTACCAAAAAAATTAACACACCCCAAAAAAAATTCAGACTTGCACCGAAAAATAACGTGTTCCACACTTTTAATTTCACTATTACAACGACGACACAAAGACGAAGTACCACACTTCCTACAAAAAACAATCCTTTGTAGAAATCACATTAACACAAGCTCTCTACCAAAACAAATGAATTTTGGGAGGAGTAAGCAAGTTCCAAATGACTTTCCATAAGAATGGTCTTGGGTTCTAAGAAGAAGAAGGGTTGTTTTTCATTTTCCTCCACTTCAAATGATAGCACAAGTTGTATCCGGACTTCACTGAGTATTTACCATCTTTGGAAGGGACCCACCATAAATCTTCAACACACCTCACCTTACTTAAAGGGATTTTGCAAATGGATTCGACCTCATCATGAGTGAGGGGGGAATTAATCTCATCTTGGTTCCATCCCTTTTGTCCCCCAATTCTGACAATATAATTAAATATTTTATCATACTAACGGGGGGGAGGGCATTGAGATGTCACCTTGAAATTTTTTAAATAAGAGAACTAAAGATCCTCCCAAATGAAAATATATGATCCCCCACCCACTCTCTTACAAAGGCCACTCAAAATAAGATCTCTTCCTTTTAAAAGACTAGGCAAAACGCAAGAGGTCCTAAATCCTTTCCTTGCTTTCAAAAAAGAACAATTAGGAAAATATAAGAATTTAAGGGTCCGGGCCCACAAAGAATTGGGGTTAATAATGAGCCTCCAACATTGTTTATCAAGGAAAGAAATATTAACAAAATGAAAATATTTGAAGCCCAAAAATCCTCGAATTTGGATTTAGCAATTTTATCCCATCTTTTCCAATGAATATAATTTTTTTCTTATTTTCTACGTCACCAAAAGTTACTTAAAAGAGAATTAGTTTATCACATTCGCACTTTATAAGTACAAAAACCGACATGGTATAAAAAGTCAATGCTTGGCACACTTCCCACCCGGCATGAGAAAGTAGAGAGTGGTTCTAATTTTGAATTTTTGCTCTCATGTTATCAATAATAAACTTTAAATTATCATTTTTGGATTTCCCCCAAAAGGAATGGAGATAAATATAAATAGCATTCAAAGTCGTAGTTTCAAAGGGGATGGAGGAGTATCTAATCTCTTTTGTGTCATCAGAAGTATTAGGGGGAAAGAACATAGTAGACTTACCAAATTTCACAAGTTGACTCGACACGACACAAAAATCATTAATGATATTTAGGATATGACTGGATTGGGAAGGGAAGGGAAAATACGTGAGAGATTTAGGCTAACCCTTGTAATTTTAATCCCTTGTATGTGGTTGTTAACCACCGTATTACAACGCGCTCTCGACAGGGAATCTTGAACAAAAAGAAAGAGATATGTGGATAAGGTATAACTTTACTTAATTCCCTTTTGTAGAGTAATGTGTCATATAGGAGCACCATTAAATATGAAATTGATCTTAACCACGCTAATACATTACCACATTAATTGTATCCAATAGGAACAAAATCCCATTTTTGAAAGAATGGGTATGATATAGTTCCATTTCACTTTATTATTGTCTTTATTCAAATCAAGTTTAACCACCATCACACCATTGTTTCCACCCTCATATCTTTAATGAAATGAAAGAGCTCATTAAAGAGATTTCCCATGGGATTGATGAGGAGTAACGAGATTTCCCATGAAGGGTTTCATTCTATTCGACATAACCTTTGAGATTATTTTATAAATGAAATTTGTAAGGCTTATATGATGAAATTCTTGAATGGTTTTAGGGATAGGCTTTCTAGGAATAAGAGTCACATTGGTAAGATCAAGATCTTTAAGAATAAATGAACCATTAAAGAAACTCCAAACTTCTTTTATAACATCATTTCCCAAAATAGACCAATAATTTTAAAAGAACATAACGAGAAAATCATCCAGTTAGAGTGCTTTGTGAGATTCAAGTTGTTTGGCAACCCTAATTATCTCACCATCAAGAATAGGGTTGCTCAAAACTTCATTCATTTTAGTGCTAATAGAATTGGGAGTCAGATCAATGAAATGACCAAGATTTATATTTTTTCGGCTTTTAAAAAGTATCCTCTCACATGATTAACAATTCCTTCCTCCTGCATGATCCACATCCCCCCTTCATCTTTCAACTTATTAATGCGATTATATCATCTTCGAGCAATTGTAGTTACACGAAAAAACTGGGAATTTTTATCACCAAACTAAAGCCATCTCATCTTTAACCTTTGGTGCCAATACTTTTCCTCCTTCCCAAGAAACTTCCCAATCTTCAATGACATTACATGTGTTATGGATTTATTAGGACTATTATACTCCAAACTTTAGACAACCTGCAAATTCTCCTTCAAACGATCAATTTGAACTTTGTTGTTGTTGCCCCTATTTTTCCTCCAATCCCACAACACACGGCGACAAGATTTTAGCCTTTGGACAGTTTTGAACATATAAGAACCAACACACCTACAAAACATATAATAAGAAAATAAGCATAAATAGGGTAAAAATTATGTAAATATATGGTTTTCCCTTTTAAGTCAAACTTAACTCATATTCAACCCAATTCGTCTAAACCTGGTAATACTATAAGATTACTAAATTAAATATAAGTAACCGTATTAGTTTACAAAGACCTAAGAGTG
Organism: Sambucus nigra; assembly: GCA_949130495.1. Classification (NCBI taxonomy): domain Eukaryota; kingdom Viridiplantae; phylum Streptophyta; class Magnoliopsida; order Dipsacales; family Adoxaceae; genus Sambucus; species Sambucus nigra. The sequence goes on along the minus strand of OX422210.1, from coordinate 166,798,078 downwards.
TATTAAGTACGGTATAAATAAAACGACATACTCATTGAATTTTCCCAAAATTAAAATTTTCTAGTCCTTTATCAAAAAATAGAAGATATAACTCACTTTTGCAGACATCACAATTGCAATAGACACGTGCAATGAGTCATTAGACATTAGGTTTCTCTGGTAGATAAGTTTTCCCTTAAAAGAGTTACAGTGAATCCAACCAAAATATTATTTGGATTTATTTACTAAGTGAGAGAAGTAATGCAATCAAGATATGCTACATTTCACCGAGAAATTTCAGTTATTAATCCAAAATCATAGTGCATGATTAGCAATATCAAAAGTGACTCACTAAATCACCCTATAAAATTATCTTTGATACAAATCTCACTGGATTTACACTCAAAATAGAAAATTGAAAATTGAAAATATTCTCATTGTTGGCTCAAACAAAATCCCAAGAGGGGGTGATTGAGAATTTTGAAATTTATTTGACATTTCACATATTTAAAGTTATTTTTCTTCTAACAAATAATTTTATATATGTTGATAAAATAATTAATCTATAAATATAATCTAACATTCTCACACACATGTACATTCATATTTGTATATTTAAATTATAGCATGAATATAAATAGAGTAGAGAAATAAAAAGTTTTATATATTAAAGCATGAATATAAGAGAGAGAGAGAGAGAGAGAGAGAGAGAGAGAGACTTTGTACCGACATTCACAGTCACGTTCATATATATTTAAAATTTTCATCATTTTTTCTTGAGACAATTTATTTATAACTTTTTTTTATTAAAAAAAACTTATAAATAAAAAATAGACTTTTTTAGGAAACATTATTATAACTTTATTTATAGCATAGACTTTTATAACGTCCTTATAAAACAATTTTTATAACCTTTACAAAAAAAATGTTTCTTTTTATAAATAAATAATTATTTTTTAGTAACTAAAAAAAAAACTATTTTTTAGAAGACTTGCAATATAAAAAAAATTAAATAACAAGCAGTTAAAAATGACATCAAGTTTTTTTGAAATAAAAAATGGCTAAATAAATATTAACAAGAATTAAATAAAAATAAAACTTTTTTTTACTTTTTATCTATTAAAACGGTGTAAATAGTTATTTATAAGACTAAAAAATTGTTGTTAATGTATATTTAGTAATGTAATTTTCTTATTTTTGATTTTTTCAGATTTTTTGTATGTTTTAACACATAATAACGGATTTTCTATGTTTTTAGGATTTTTTTTCAATAATTTCCTAAATTTTTAAAATCTTTTTTCACTAAATTTCCAAATTTTAATCTTAATTTTTTTAGATTTTGTGACAAGAGAGAGAGAGAGAGAGAGAGAGAGAGAGAGAGAGAGGGGAATATGATGTGAGGGTATTTAGGGGAAAACATAGTAGAAACTCATGAAGATCTAACGAAGTAACCAATTTTGATGCACAATCTAATTATTTATTAAAATTAGGATTACGTCTGAAATCATATTATCAAATTGGAGTTTTGTGAAAATGATTATTTTATTTACTTATGATAGTTAATAAAAAGAAGACACCAAAAATGTTCAAAACCATCATATATAGAGTTTAAAATCTAAAAGATTGAGACTTGTTTTTACCCCAAATCATGCATAATTTAGAAATATCTTCTATAAATTTAATAATTAGAGTTGTCCCACGTACGCAACAAATAATGCATAACGCATAGGTGGGTTGACACAAATGTAAGTGCAAATGGTATCTCTAATTAATAAACTTGAAGAAATATTTTTAAATACCTTATTATTTTAAGGATCAAATACCAAAAAGTCATTCAAATATTTTTTAATGAGTAGTCATACTCTTACCGGATGTTAGTATCGGTTTAGTACCGGTACTGCTTTATTTAATTGGACATATGTGGGGCCTGCAGCATTTTTCGGCGGGACTCACACCATAGTACAATCAAATAAAGCAAAACTGGTACTAAACCGGTACTACCACCCGGTGTGTATAACATTTTTCTTTTTTAATATACATTTAGTCAAAGTCTTTTTATTTTGTTTCAAAAAGTCTCCCAAATACCCATTTAACCAATATTCACTTATTTTTAAAGGTTCGCGCTAGCGGCATTCCCGCCCCACCTCTCTCCCCCAACCCAGTGTCAAAGCTCCGACAACCGTCATCGGAGTTCTTTTTTTTACTGTTGTTATGTGGTGAGAGATTTCTTGAAACAAAAAAAATAAAGCTTTAACTAAACGTATGTTAAAAAATATTCAAATAAATATTGGGTATATGCTCCTTATTTTGAATGTTCAAAACAAAAAATGACTTGTTACGACATTTTCCCTTGAAATCGCCATCTTTTTTTTAACATTTTTTTAATACACGGGTCCCACCCTTCCAAACCTCATAATCGGCCTAGGGTAGAGTGTTTTTTAACAATATGTAATGCAATCATCAAAATTATAATGTTTTTTACGTAGAAAGTTGGATTTAAATAGGATTTTAACTCTCAAAATATAAAAAATATTTCATAAAAAGATTAAGAATAAAGGATAGACGACACGCATCTATTGTTCCACCGTGTCTAGTTTGATAGTAAAAGGAGATAAGAAAATAACCTCTAGTTTTTTCTTTCTTTCTCTTTTTTATTTATTCAGGTCAACTGTCTATCCTAGTAGAGTAGTGGGAAGAATTTTATGCTTTGTACTGTACGATTGGAGAGACTAAACAAGCCCTCTTGCATGGTCGCACCCCACATCGAAGGCAAGTTCCTATTGAAACCATCATATCTGTTTCGTATATGTAATTATTATTTGGACTCATGTGGGAAAGATTCCTAGGCAGACATATAGTGTTCACTCATGCTATTATTTTAGCGTGGAAGTTTACCTAACAATATCATATCAACTCATATGTTCAACTGTGTCTCACGTAATTCAAACGGATAGCGCCATTTAAACGATGCACTCATGGTTTTATTTTTCTTCTTGTTGGGAAATAGGAGGAGTCAATGTTGTTGAAATTAATTAGTTGATATCTAATCAAATGGGCCCTCCAATAAAGACATTAATCCTCTTACACTTTTTTTTATATTATCATTTAAATAATATTCCTTATTTCATATTATTTTTTCAATTAAGCCCTTGTCTATTTATGCCAACATATGTTGGATTTAAATTTAATAAATTAATTAACAGTTTTTATAGGTTAATAATAAAATACATGAACATGTAAATTGTTATGTAAATATAGGACCTTAATCTATATAATTATCACATGTCTTTTAAAATAAGGTCGAAAAACATACATAAATCGGCATTAGATTTGACGAATGAATAAATTGTCATTGGTGCCTCGAACTTGAGATCTAAAATTGTTATGAATTATAGGTTTCAATCCCCTACCCTTTCTATATTTTGTTGTTTATTTCTAGTGCCTAAATGATTGAGTTTCGGGCACAATTTATAGGTTGGGAGAGGTCTTAAATCTCAATAGTCATGCAATCTTGACCTCCATCACGGTTAGATCAAGGGTTTTCCTTAACTTATTTTTTTAATCAATAATTGGTTAATTTATTAACCAAAAACGTTTTTGACTCTTGGGTATATTAGAGTGACTTTTTATTTACCAAATAGGACTTATTTTGTAATTTAATAATGAACCACTTAATAGGCTCATAAATTATTTAATAATTCTAACATTCTCCGACTTGGTTCATAATTAATATAATGTGCGCTTTCAAACTTTCAGTCATCTTTAATAGTTTTTCATGAACACCTTAATTAAACAAGACATTTGAGTCATAGCGATTTCACACTAATCCATGAGTAAGGTTCCTTCTATGTACTATGCCACTAACAGTTTATTTAACAAGGTTGATAATAAGGTCTATCAGAATGGACCAATAATCGTCTTTTAAAGACTATTTATGTCACTTTAATCAATCAACATGCATGTAAACAAATATTGTAAGACCGATTTTGAAAAATTTAGGATACAATTTATTGATATCAAATTTGTGTCGAATACATAATAAGCACTCAGTCAATCATTATTTCACCGACTACTTTTCAAGACCCATCCTTTCAACATGTTGTAAAAAGGTCTTTACAGCTATTCGTTTAGTCAATGGATCTGCCACATTACCATTCGTACTGATGTGTTTTATTGACACTCGTTTTTCTTGAACTTCTTCTTTGACGGATATGTATTTTATCTCGATGTGCTTTGTTGCTTTAGTATACCTATAATTCTTTAAAAAGAAGACTGTTGCGACATTATCACAATAAATTTTCAGCGGTTTGGATATAGAATCAATAACCCTATGTCCTGAAATAAAGTTTCGCAACTATAATGCATGATTTGTAGCTTCAAAATAAGCTACGAACTCAACCTCCATGGTGGAAGGGGCTATAACGCTTTGCATGGAATTTCTCCATGAAATTGCTCCTCCAGCGAGAAGTAACACTTAACTAAAAGTGCTCTTCCTACTATCTTCGTACCCTCCGTAGTCTAAGTCTGTGAACCCAATCACTTCAAGATGATTAGACTTGTTAAATGTGAGCATATAAACTTTTGTCCCCTATAATATCTTAACACTTTCTTCGCAGCTTTCTAGTGCATTAATCCCGGGTTACTTTAATATCTTCTTAACATCCCAACAGCAAAACTAATATCTAGCCTTGTGCAGACCTGTGCATACATTAAACTTCTCATAATGGATGCTGTGGGTACCCGAAATTTAGAACCATGGGCCCGGACGAGTAGCCCAGTCCTGGCGGCCCAAATTCTGGGCCCCTCATCTCTTATATTGATCCGGTCTCCCCCACGTTTCCATAATTGGAAGATATACGGGAGATGGAAAACGTGGAGAAACTCATCACCTCCACTTACCTACATGTACATGTATATATTAGACCCTAGGTCCGGGGCAAAAGAAAAGTTTGTATTCTCTGTAATTACTCTCCGGAGTGTATAGAATAATATCGACTGCACCACCGTGGACGTAGGCACATCCTTGCCGAACCACGTACATCCTTTGTTGTGTGATTGACATCTTATATTCCTTGTTCTTTCTTGATAATTGCTTCTCTCGTATTTATTTGTGTTGCATAATCATTGCCTCCACAATTGGCGCCGTCTGTGGGAAGCGTTCATCTTTCCCTGAGAAGAGCCCACGTCAAGAAAGGAGTTTAAGATGTCTGGTCACAGCAGCAATGCTCCCCAAGTAGGAGATATTCAAGATTCACCTGCTCCTCGCAGGATTAGGTCTGAAGTCCGACGTTTAGATCAGAGAGCTCGCCTGGAAATACCAGCCTCAGAAGAAAGTCAGGGACCAGCGAGGTCCACGCAAATATCTAGGTTGATTGATGCGTACGAGGCAATGCTCCACGAGCAAAGGGAATCTTTTCGCAGATACGAGGCTGAGAATGCTCGCTTGAAAAGAAGACTGGAGAGGGAGCTTCGTCCTGATAACAGGAGACGCCCATATCGTACTCCTAGCCCTCAGGCGAGCAAATCTCGCAGCCGAGGAAGGAGCCCTAGGCGAGAATCTCAAAGGGACGAAGGAAGCGAGTCAGACGATGACCTCCGCGAACAGCTGCGAAGAGCTCGCCGCTACCAGAGCCCTGCTCGCAGCGACGAGAACATAAGAAACATGGTCCGCAGGGAGATGGACCAGCATCCCGCTCACCACGGAACAAGGTAAACCAGAGAACTCGCGAGGCGAGCTCTCAAAACCCAGATGAAGTCACCTTTCACAATTCAAGTCATCTTCTCAATATTTCAGAGTCAGTTATGAATTCCTACACTTTAATTTGTAAGTTTTATTTCATCATGTTAAGCTAAGTTTTTAAGGGTTGGGATGCATGAACCCATCCCAATGTAAATTACTTATGTAGAAAATAGAATTTAAATTAAAAATTTGAAAGAGTCGTGCGAGACAATTTTACAATCATTGTAGATCTTTTAATCTCTCTTTCCCTTGGTACTTGGGATGTTTAAGAATATGATGTGCGTAAAATTATGTATCACCGCTTTATATTTACCTTTGATTTCATATGGTGCGGGTTTGATCCTCATATATGTAATGCTTAGGATCTATAAAGACTGGATTCATTCAAATTTATAATTTACAATTCTAGGTTTCTATACGGTAAATTACTAGGGTTAGGGGGATTGTATTCCAACCTACTTTCTCATTAATCTTAATTACCCTAGTAGGAAGAGTTTTGTCCGATGATGAGATCTTTCACCATATATTTCCTTCTTTTCAATTTTGTATGCATGAATTTGTGTCCATTATATTTACTCTTTATATCATGCATATCGAGAGAAAATAGCCACAATCCGAGTGATTCGTTTGTGAGAGCATTCCGTAAGAATTTGAATCAAAACGAATTTTTGGAAAGTAACGTAATGCTCAATCGGTGGAAATTTGAGGTTTAATTTTTGGCTTTGCACACACACGCTATGGTTTGAGACAGTTGAATATGAGTTGATGGTGATTATTTTTTCAAAAAGTTTAAATTGTACAATTTTTAAGTATTTTGATATTTATTTGAGTCAATAAAGAATTTTGTGGGTAAATTCACTACAAACCCTCATGAGACAAAACTCGTCCTACTAGGGTAATTAAGATGAATGATAAAGTAGGTTGGAATACAATCCCCTAACCCTAGTAATTTACCGTGTAGAATACTGGAATTGTAAATTATAAATTTGAATGAATCCAGTCTTTATAGATCCTAAGCATTACATATATGAGGATCAAACCCGCACCATATGAAATCAAAGGTAAATATAAAGTGGTGATACATAATTTTACGCACATCATATTCTTAAACATCCCAAGTACCTAGGGCAAGAGAGATTAAAAGATCTACAATGGTTGTAAAATTGTCTCGCACGACTCTTTCAAATTTTTAATTTAAATTCTATTTTCTACATAAGTAATTTACATTGGGATGGGTTCATGCATCCCAACCCTTAAAAACTTAGCTTAACATGATGAAATAAAACTTACAAATTAAAGTGTAGGAATTCATAACTGACTCTGGAAAATTGAGAACATGACTTGAATTGGAAATGGAAAACTGGAAATCAACAATTAATTAAACTAACTAGGAAAGCAGTAAAAACAATAAATTAAAATTACTTGCAATGGATGAATGATGAATCTTAAATAGAACTTTGAATCTTGAATAGTAGACAAACTTCAAAAACTAGGGTTTATGAAAATTTCTACCAAAGAAAACTAAAAAGACTCTCTAAAATCTGACTTTCTCTCTCTAAAATTCTATTCTACTCTCTAGAATTCGACTCCCTCTCTCTAGAATTCAACTCCTCTTGAAAATGAGGTAGGGCTTGGTCTTTTATAGCACCAAGTTGCACGAATTTGGCATCAAATTTCGCTTGTGGCACAAGTTTTCCAAGAGTTGCACTGCATTAAATGCATAATTAATTGCCTGGATTTCGCATGACCGGACCGGTCCATTATCGTGCAACTTCAAAACATCGTAACTTCTTCACCGTAGCTCGGATTGAGGTGCCGTTTTTTCTAGTGTTCTTGTAATTTAGAGATCTTCAACTTTCTAGTTGGCCCCACCTCCGGACTAAGGCTGTAAAATTACAAAAATGCCCTTCAACTCTCCTTTTTGTGCTTTCTTTCACTGTTTTGAGTTCTCTTTCGCACTACCTTGCATGAAATACATGTAAAACACATGAGAAATACACAAAACAAGAAAAACTTGCCAAAAGGGGTTAGTAGCATAAATACGAGATAAATCCAAGCTATATACACAACACGGGATCACAAAAATACCGAAATTAAGGGGATAAATATGAAGAATGTGTGCCTAATCACCCTAGGCGAGAATCTCAAAGGGACGAAGGAGGCGAGTCAGACGATGACCTCCGCGAACAGCTGCGAAGAGCTCGCCGCTACCAGAGCCCTGCTCGCAGCGACGAGAACATAAGAAACATGGTCCGCAGGGAGATGGACCAGCATCCCGCTCACCACGGAACAAGATCAACCAAAGAACTCGCGAGGCGAGCTCTCAAAACCCAGATGAAGTCACCTTTCACAAGAGAAATAGAACAGGAGGAAGCTCCCAAGAAATTTGCCATTCCAAGGTTCAAAATTTACGACGGAAAAACTGATCCCATCGATCACGTCAGGCAATACCGACAGGCCATGACCCTCTGGAGTCACCGAGATGCCCTGATGTGCCGCATTTTTCCCTCGAGCCTTCATGATGTAGCACAGAAGTGGTTCGAAAGGCTCCCCCACCGATCGATCAAGAATTTCAAATCCCTAGCCGAACTTTTTACGGCCCGATTCATTACCAATAGCTCCCATCCCAAAAGGATGGATGCTCTGCTAACAATGAAGAAAATGCCTCAAGAGACCCTCCGAGATTACGCGAAGAGGTATTGGGAGTTATTCAATGAGATCGAGGAATGCGCGGAGGAAGTGGCAGTGGCCTCCTTCAAAATTGGGCTCCCTAGTTCTTCCCTCCTCTACGAATCCCTGACGAAGAAGGAAGCTATGATTATTGACGACCTAATGGCCCGAATCGAGAAATACGCAAAGGTGGAAGATGTCACCCGCCCTAATACAGGAGAAAACGGTCGAGCTAAGCTCACTACCAAGGTAGGTAAGAAAACTGTAAACCAGAGGAAAGGAGGAAAGAATGGAGGCAAAAATGGCTCCAAGAACGGAGGGAGCCATGACGCATCGAAAGTATTCCAGGCAGTCAACACCGTCTTCAAAGAACCAATTTATAAGATTCTCGTGAAGATCAAAGATGAGCCATTCATCAAATGGCCCAGGAAAATGGGAGGAGATCCCTCGAAGAGGAACAATGCGTTGAGATGCGCTTTTCACAAAGAGGGAGGACATAAGACTGAGCACTGCAAAGCTCTTAAGTCTCACCTCGAGGAGTTGGCCCAGTCCGGGCATTTGAACGACTTTGTGGAAAAAAGGGCAGAAAAAGTGGCTGCCAACAGAGAGGTGAGACATGACAACGTGCTGGAGGATGATGTTGGACACGAGTTCACAGTAATCCACGGAGTATCTGACGTCAAGCAGATACAAGGGAACTCAGCTCGAATGGAAATGAAAAAACTTACAGCGGTAATGCAGGCTTTTCAAATAAATCCAGCAAAGTTACAGTCAGGAAAGCATCGACGAGCAGAGGACGTGAACTATAACAAGCATATTGTTTTCACGGATGAAGATTCGATGGGAGTAAGGACCCCACATCATGATGCCCTGGTCATTACACTCAGGATAGCCAACTTCGACATCGACAAGCTACTCGTCGATCAAGGAAGTTCATCCGAAGTAATGTACCTCGACCTATTCAGGAAATTGAAGTTGAGCATCGCCGACCTAAAGGAAGCTAATGTTCCTTTGGTCGGCTTCGCTGGAAAAATGACCATGCCCGTAGGCAAGATAGTGTTGCCAGTTCGTGCTGGGAACGTCTCCAAGATGATTGAGTTTTTGGTAGTTGACATTGAATCACCGTACCAGGCCATCCTCGACAGGGGATGGCTTCATGCGATGAAGGCGGTCTCCTCGACCTACCATCAAAAGCCCAAGTATGTAACCGAGCGAGGAGTAATGGAGATCCACGGCGACCAAGCGATGGCGAGGAAGTGCTTCATAGCAGCCATCCGACCAAAGCCAGAGAAGAAGGCAGGTCAACCCAGCGAGAAAGTTGAAGAGGGTGTGATACCTTCCAAGTAGCAATTAAAGTATGGAAGACCTGGAGTAGAGGAGACCAGGCTCCTCCCCTCCGAGCGTGTCGTCGAGGACCTGGTAGAAGTTATAGTCGAAGTTGGTGACAGTAGCAGAGTCTTCTTGATTGGAGCATCTCTCACCGACCAAGAATAGAAGGAGTTGACGACCTTGCTGAGACACAACGTAGATGTTTTCATATGGGAACCATACGAGCTGCCTGGAATCGATCCTAATATGGTCTGTCATCAGCTGCACGTCGACCCCACATTCAAGCCAGTCACGCAGAAGGCACGGAGAACTGCACTCGAGAAGGCTAAAGCGGTCGAAAAGGAAGTCAAAAAACTGATGGATGCAGGATCCATACGGGAAGTTCAATTCCCCAAGTGGTTGTCCAACCCAGTAGTAGTTCCAAAGAATAATGGGAAGTGGGTAGTTTGTATCGACTTCACTGACCTCAACAAAGCATGCCATAAAGATAGTTTCCCCCTCCCAAAGATAGACCAACTAGTAGATGCCATTGCAGCTCACGAGCGAATGAGTTTCCTGGACGCATACTCAGAATATCACAAGATCCCCTTGTATGCCCCAGACCAGGACAAAACGGCGTTCATCACGACAGTTGGGTTATATTGCTACAAGGTCATGCCATTTGGGCTCAAGAATGCGGGGGCAACCTATCAGCTGCTGGTCATAAAAATGTTCAAGGATCAAATGGGAGACACAATGGAGGTCTACATCGATGACATGCTCGTTAAGAGCAAGAAGAAGGAAAATCACCTCTCGACCTGTCAAAGACCTTCAAAATCCTCAGGAAGTACCGAATGAAGCTTAATGCGAGCCAATGTTCCTTCGGTGTCCAATCAAGAAAATTTCTTGGATACCTGGTCAGTAAGAGAGGCATAGAAGATAATCCAGACCAGATCGATGCAATCAACAGGGTACAACCCCCTCGAACAATCCGGGATGTGCAGAAGCTCACTGGAATGCTCGCCGCCTTAAATCGCTTCATCTCAAAATCCTCCGAGAAGTGCAAACCTTTTTTCCAGCTTCTAAAGGGGAGTAAACTGATAGAATGGAGCCCAGACTGCTCACGAGCTTTGGACGAGCTCAAGTCCTACTTAATCTCTCCACCGCTGCTTGTCATACCACAGCAAACGGATTCTTTGTACCTGTACCTTCGGTATCCAATCACACTGTCAGCTCTGCGTTAATATGCGAGGTTGCAGAAATCCAAAACCCCGTTTACTACGCGAGCAAAACCTTATTAAACGCCGAGCAAAGATACCTGCCATTGGAGAAGCTCGCCTTTGCACTAGTAATAGCCTCGAGGAAGCTGAAGCATTATTTCAAAGCCTATACTGTCATCGTCCTTACATCGCATACCCTTAAGGATGTCCTAGGGAAAGCGGACTTGTCGGGCAGACTGTCTAAGTGGTCAATCGAGCTTGGCCGGTTTGACATCCAATTTTAACCAAGGACAGCTATCAAGGGTCAGATCCTTGCTGATTTCATAGCCGAATTCACGAGCGAGGAACTCTCCGATCGACCTCAACCAACAAAGCAAAAGAAGAACCAAGCAACAGAAAGAACCTGGAAACTCTTTGTTGATGGAGCCTCCAACTCAAAGGGGGCAGGGGTAGGCATTGTCCTCATCACTCCAGAAAACACAATCCTCAAACAAGGAATCAGGCTTGGATTTGCAGCCTCCAACAACGAAGAAGAATACGAAGCCCTAATAGCCGGTCTCCAAAAGGCACAAACTCTAGGAGCAAAATGTTTACAGGTGTTCGGCGACTCTCAGCTAGTCTCCAATCAGATAAATGGAGATTACAATGCAAAGGATGAAAGAATGGCAGCCTACCTCGCCTTAGTGAGAGAATTAATGTCAAGCTTTGAAGAGATCAACATCCAGAAGTTTTCCAGGGGGCAAAATAGTCACGCTGATGCCTTAGCAGCCTTGAGTTCGGCAGTTGACTCTGACCTTAAGAGGGTCATCCCCATCGATTTCCTCATTTGTTTGAGCATTAACCACAACAACAAGTTACCAAACGTGGAACAAGTACTCCAGGTGGGATCAGCCCCCAGCTGGATGGACCCCTTAAGGGACTATTTAAAGGATGGCACACTCCCAGATGATAAGAAAACTGCCCACCAGATAAGAGTCAAAGCTTCTCGCTTTCACTTATCCACAAGAGGCGACTTGTATAAGAAATCCTTCACTGGTCCCTACCTTAGATGTGTCCACCCAGGTGATGTCGAGCAAGTGCTACACGAGCTTCACGAAGGAATCTGTGGAAGTCATATCGGAGGAAGGTCTCTAGCCTTTCGACCAATGAAGGAAGGCTATTTGTGGCCATACATGCAAGAAGACTCCGCTGTATATGTTCGCAAATGCCTGAAATGCCAATTCCACGCTCCTATAGCCCATCAACCCACCAACGATCTAAAGTCCCTGTCCATCCCATGGCCCTTCGCCCAATGGGGAATGGACATCGTGGGACCGTTGCCTACTGCCATCGACAATCGCAAATACCTATTGGTTGCGACTGACTACTTCACCAAATGGATCGAGGCTGAATCCCTGGCGAACATCCGAGATGCTGATATGATAAGGTTCATATGGAGAAATATAATCACTCGATTTGGAATCCCCAAAACCATCATCACCGACAATGGAACGCAGTTCGAAAGTGGCCCCTTTCAGAACTTCTGTAACGAACATGGGATCAAACACCACTTCAGCTCGGTAGCCTACCCTCAGAGCAATGGCCAAGCTGAAGCTTCCAATAAAACTGTGATCGACGGATTAAAGAAGTGATTGGAGAGAGCCAAAGGCGCATGGGTAACAGAGCCACCCCATGTTCTATGGGCATACTGAACCACTCCTCGGCGAGCAACAGGAGAAACCCCATTTTCGCTGACATATGGCATGGAAGCAATCATCCCACTAGAAGCAGGTTTGCCAACAATGAGATCCAACCTTGTCGACCAAGGCCTGAATGATGAAGCATTGCTTGCCGAACTCGACCTAGCCAACGAGCGTAGAGAATTGGACCTGGTGAAGCTAGCGAACTATCAGCAACAGCTCGCGAAGTATTACAACAAAAGGGTTAGCCCGAGGGCGTTCCAAGTTAGGGACTATTTTCTAAGGAAGGTCCTGGGCAGCACAGTAAAGTCGTCAGACGGCAAGCTAGGCCCAAACTGGGAAGGACCCTTTAAAGTAACTAAAGACGATCTACAAGGTGCCTATCACTTGGAAATGATGGAGGGCAGAGAAATACCACGAGCATGGAACGCAGCTAATCTCAAGAAATTCTATTTTTAGATCTTTTTCTTGTATTTCTTTTGTTAAGAAGACAGAAGTTTATTTTTCTTATTACTAATGAAAAGTTACTTAGTTGGTTACACTCTGATTGGTGACAGTTGCATTCATCGCACATCTTTTCCAAATAACAAGCACCTTGATCACTACAGCAGGGGAATACCCCTCCTCAGGTCATCATCATAAAAAAATGAGAGACCTCTTAGCGTTGCCCCTGGCAATATATAAAGCCCTACAGAGGATTCTCAGGCAATATGACCAAATCTTATACTGGTCATCAAACCTACTTAGGTTGAACCAAATCCTGATCGGATGAAGACATCCAACACCAGGTGTGTCCTCGCCAATTGCCCTACCTAGGCCTAAGGGAGTGTGACGACACAACCTAAAAGGTAAGGTGGGGCACAATGGTACTTTGATATTATACTGGACTGGGGGGACACTTGTATGAGAAAACAGAAGAAATCATAAAGCAGCAAGGATACGAAAAGTAGGATATACACATTTATTTGGTAAAATTGCCCAAAAACACAAACTTTTCATTAATCCATCTTATAACAATGATAATACATGTTTAGTCGGCGAGCTCTCCCAAAGCATTTACATTATCAAAATATATATATATATATATATATATATATATATATATATATATATATATATATAAAATCTCAAGGGGGTGGAGGCCTCCGAGCAAGATAATCAGCCACTCGAGCTCTTCGTCCGTCATCAGGAGCAGGAGAAAACTCTTCCACAACCTCATTCGCATCTGATTCCAATAATTTCCAAGGAATAGCATCGACGGGGATCCATCGATTGTCCCTTCTGAATGGTTTGGGCATTAGAGTGGAAGAAGACATCTCATGACAATATCATAGAACCGAGTTCCTCGGAACTTGCAGCTCCTTCAAGGCACTTAGCCATCCCCTGATGAAAGAAAGTTCCTCAAACTCAGATAGCCTTGTTGGAGCATCCGACCATCCATGATCATAACCATCAGCCCACGCTTGTCGAGGACCTTTCTTGAATAAGTGCTGCAACCGGGTGACGTCCCTTTGAAGCCCAGCAGCAATTACATATGCTCGCTGAACATCACTGCGGAGTTCTTCCATTTCCCTATCGTGAAGTTCTTCTCCTTCCCTACTTCTTCTCCAGGTGATCCTACTAGCTCGCGGAAGGGGAGGGCGGGTGAGACTTCACGACATGGGAGGGGTAATATTATGATCAACTCCAGCTCGCGATGATGAGGAGCCTTGTAATACTGTTTGAACGGTGCTCGGTGCGTGCTCCCTAAGTTGTAAGACTTCCCTCCTCAGGTCTTCGTTCTCCTGCTGAAGGAACTCCCCGACTTGGTTGACCTCGGTGGCCTCTAGGAGTCTTGTTCTCAGCACATTGACTTCCTCTTGCACTGAGGCACCAATGTCCTCCATCTCCCGGAGCCTGTCCTTCAGCCTAGCCATTAGCTCGGATTGCTCCTTATATTTCTGATTTCTAGACCTGAAGGACTTGCAAAGCTTAACAAAAGCCTGGAGAACTTCAGGGCTCGCTGATACGGCGGAAATATTGCGTATTTCACCCGTTAACCTACGCGTTATTAGCCCCCTCGGGTATCTTATTCCCTATATTTATGCTCGTTAACCGGACAACCCTCGGATTTCTATGATAACATGTTTTGCAGGTGTTAATTGAGCTTTTGTAGGTATTTGGATGCTGAGTGTGAAATCCGGATGCGTTTCGCTCGATTTCCGTACACAACCGCACGCGCAAGGGCATTTTAGTCTTTTGACAGCTTGGGCACCTGGCCCGACATCTACACGGAAGTTGTAGCCCTCCTCGCTAGCTTCGCGTGGCCGCGAACGGTGCGCGATTCCGATGCATAACGACAAAGTTACGGCGATTGGAGCGACGTTGGATTGTATGCCAAAACAGGGAGGATTGCAGGCTGCCCTGCTTGGTCGATCTATCGACCATAAGGGTCGATCGATCGACTCTTCTGATTTTTGCCACGAATTACACTGTCGATCGATCGACCAAAGGGGTCGATCGATCGATCCCCTGTTTTTCTGCAGATATTTTCTTTTCTTTTCTTTCTTCTTTTCTTTTATTCTAACTTACTATATAAGTTAATTTTGTTGTAATATTTAGATATAATTAGTTTCATACGTTTTTAGGTTAGTTCTTAGCTAGGGTTTGGGGTTTTTGCTTGGTTTGGCTTCAATTCTCTTAGGTTTGACACCCCATTTGGATTGTAAGTTGTATTATTCATTACCCTCACCATTAATCTAGTTGTATTTCATTCTTTCCTTGCTTTCTAGATAGTTTCCATGCTTTCCTAGATAGTTTTATTGCTTTAATTCTTGCTTTCTTAGTCTAATTAGCATAATTTAGTTTAACTCACCATGCATCCTTAGATAAATAGGGTCGGGATTTCATTTCCGCCATTTTCGGGCCCCGAGCTCCGAAAACTAGGTTTAGTGCAAAATCGCGTTTAATTGAAACCGCGCGTATCAAAGTTGGATTGTTAAGCGTTTATCTTTCTTTGTCATGCAACGTTAGAGTTTATAGCGACAATCCGAATTTAATCCGCGTGTGACCATTTTCCGTTAAATGTTTAATCTCGCAACTTTGGCTTAAATTCCTTATTGCGTGATGTTTATGCTTAATTGAAAATTCTCGATTAAATGTTTTCGAACCGTAATTCTAATTAGTAGTTGTTTAGCCCGTGTGGTAGAATGCGATCCCGATCCTCGCTTTACTTTAATTTAGCGTAACTTCTCATTTTCTTTAGTCACCATAACCACACATCACCTTTTACACTTTTATTCGTGAAGTAATTAAACAATTAACATCTGAAATTTAATAACTCCCTGTGGATTCTCGATACCCGACTTACCGCTCTACTTGCCCCGCAAGTGTAGTTGTAACTTAGATTTTTGTATTGAGTTGGCGAAACGAAAACAACGATTAGCGTCTTTACACGCGCTACTTTTCGCCCTCGATCAAAATGGCGCCGTTGCCGGGGAGTGTGTTTTAGATAGTAATTGTTTTATTATTTCGTAGTATTTTTCCTTTCCTATTTGTATTCTTTCTTTTAACCTTTCTTGCAGGATTTGCATACTTGAGCGCTAAGAAACTTTGATTCGCGGTTGCTCACTTTCTTGCTCGGATTCTCCATCTACAAACAACGAGGTAATCATGTCCTACTATTATAGTTATTACGGTTATTCTAATGATTCTTACTTTGGGGATAGTTTTCAAGTTTTCCATTTTCAAGATTTTCTTGAAAATGAAAGACTTGAAAACATTTATCGAAATGAAAATCGTTATTGGGAGCTTGAGTTGGATTCATTATTCGAATCCAATGACGATTCTTATTTCATTACTTTCGAAGATGAGTTTCAACCAAATGAGGAGTCCGAGGCTCTTGAGCCGAGGAAGCCTACTTTGGAAGAGACTTTGCTTCTTTACTCCCAAGGTTTGGAAAGCCTAAATGATGCTGGAATGAGACTTGGTGCACTTTGCGATGAGATGAATTCTTATGCACAAAACAACGAGGAGGTGGAAACTTGTGTTTCATCTCACTTTTTCAGAGAATTTCTCATCGAATGTGAATCTTTCTCCTCCGAAATTCAATTTCCTTCTGACGATGAGTCGATTGAGATTGAATTTGTTTCATCACCATATACGTTTTCCGTCATTGAACCATTAGAATTACCGGTTGATTCCTATGAGTCGGTAGAAACTTTTAAAACTTCTACACTTTTTTCCGATGAGGACTCTTTACCGGACTTGTTTTCGATGGATCCTATCCCCGTGTGTGCACTATCTCCCATTCCACTTGAAAAACCTTTGGGAGATGAATCGACTTTTCTTGGATCTCTAGTGTACCTTTCCCCCTTGTTATCCAAATCCCCCATCGTCCGCCCAAAATTTCAAATTGGCGATGGTTCGCTTTTTTCACCACCCACATGCCTTCCGTTGTTCAAACGGAATTCATATCTTTCAGGAGGCATGTTCGCTTTGGAGGGTCCACCGTTGATCTTTCAAAGTCAAATCCCTTTTTGGGTGGACCCTCAACTATTTAGACTTCTAGTGTATAGTTAGTGTGAAGCCCAAATAGTAGGTTGTAAATAGTTAGCTTTTTAATTTTCTTTCTTTCCTATTTTTCTTTCCTTTTAATTTAGTCTAGTGTAATTAGTTAACTTTTTGTTAATTGTTTTTGCTATGCTCGGTACTAACTTGTTTTGTAGATTCCTTTGGACTCGAGCTTATGGAGATCGCTCCAATTTTGGGTAATATCGTTCTTTTCCTCTCTTTGTGTTGTGTTCTTAATGCGCATTGAGGACAATGCAACATTTAAGTTAGGGGGTGTAGGATATTCTATCCATTTCATGTGTAGTCCATGGATTTGCTCACAATTAGTTACTGAGTATGCCTTTTTGTAAAAAATTTGAAAATTTTCAAAAATATTTTCTTTCTTTTTTCTCCTTTGTTGGCCATTTTGCCTTGTTTCCAGTGATAAATTTCAATAATTGCCCGATCCAATAGACAACTCAATGATGCATGTTCTCGATTTTAGAAATTATTAGACTTTAGTCCTTAAATCATTGATATTGTGAATAACTTCATGAATTAAACTTTATCCCATGAGCATATGCACTTTTATTGTTATATTGATTTGGTTTAAGATTTTTATAACTCGGTAATCTTTTGTTGCATTGTATATACTTACACCGAGTAAGCTTTGTACCTTTCGTCGTTTGTGAGTGTTATACACTATTCTTTCCTCTTTGAAAACGTTGAATTCGTCGGTAATCTCTTTATTCTTTCATTGACCGTTCATTAATTGAGTTTATCCTTGAAATGTCTTACTTGAGCATGATTTTCATATGTTGTTTTGACTCGAGAATTGCGTATACTTTGTGAAATGATCATAGGCAATCTTTGTTATATCACCCATATTAGCCTTGACCTCACCATATATGTTTCCCTAGTCAACCCCTTTGAGCCTAAATACTAGCCTTTCGTTTCATTACCCAAAATCCCATAACCAACTCCGCATTGGAGTTTTAGCCATACATACACTTTCCATACCTTTGTTTGGAATGTTACTTGGGATTGAATGCTGTTGTTGTATTGCGGTTGCAATTTTAGGCATATGAGAGTTTGATAAGCAAAGAAAAGAAAGTAGTGAAAAAAATGAAGAAAAAGAGAAAGCAAAAAGCAAAAGAAAACAAAAGAGAAAAATGAGAAAAAGAAGAAAAGAAAATAAGAGAAAGTTGTATATGTTGTGTATATTGTGTTCAATAAGCTTTGATTACTTTCCCCGATGATATATCTAATGCCGTTTTGGAACTTGTTTTTCCAATTTTGTTATTGCACGCATTTTTCCATTATCCCGAGTTTTCATCCCGAACACTTTGAATCCGTACATACATTCCCTCGTTTCGTACTCTAAGCCTAGCCTACAATATAACCCTATTAAAGTCCTATGTGATCTTTGGTTGATGTAATTTAAAAGTCATAATAGTTGTGATAATCTGTGAAAATGCATTTCGCCTCTTTTAGTGAGTGGTATCCTTTCATTGAGATTACAGTTTTTCAGTTTATACATAGCGTTCTTCTTTTGTGACATGTGTGCGGCCTAGTTTCCATTTACATTTACTCTTTAGCCCGCATGTTCCGTGTGTTACCTCCCTGTTTCGAGTGAATTCGCTTGATGAGCGTAATGCCCGTGAGGATTGAATATATGCTTGCTTTAATGTTTATCCGGTTTATTTAAGTTTTTACCAAATCATACTTTGCATGTGCTCGCTCCCCTCCCACATTTTAAGGTTTCAATTCTATGAGGTGCATTCTATAATGTTAATGATTTGGACTTTTGTGTGAATTCATTCACTTTGCTAATAATGCGTATGAAATACTTTTCGCCATTATTGGGCTTGTCGCATGTTGGATTGGGCATATTTTGAGGAAACCATGTGATGTTTGTGGGTACCATCTCTGAAAACCCTCACGAGACGACACTCGTCCACTAGGGTGACCTAGGGGTTTAACGGCTTATTGCATACGCTAAATGCAATCGAATCGCCCGCGAAAGTGGCCTTATCTTTTCTATTGCTTTTATACCATACTTTTGTACTCTCTCCTGTGTTGGTTTACTTGTTCTCCTTGTTGCATCTTATTTCATTGCTATGGACTAGCAATGTGTAAGTTAGGGGGTGTGATACGGCGGAAATATTGCGTATTTCACCCGTTAACCTACGCGTTATTATCCCCCTCGGGTATCTTATTCCCTATATTTATGCTCGTTAACCGGACAACCCTCGGATTTCTATGATAACATGTTTTGCAGGTGTTAATTGAGCTTTTGTAGGTATTTGGATGCTGAGTGTGAAGTCCGGATGCGTTTCGCTCGATTTCCGTACACAACCGCACGCGCAAGGGCATTTTAGTCTTTTGACAGCTTGGGCACCTGGCCCGACATCTACACGGAAGTTGTAGCCCTCCTCGCTAGCTTCGCGTGGCCGCAAACGGTGCGTGATTCCGATGCATAACGACAAAGTTACGGCGATTGGAGCGACGTTGGATTGTATGCCAAAACAGGGAGGATTGCAGGCTGCCCTGCTTGGTCGATCTATCGACCATAAGGGTCGATCGATCGACTCTTCTGATTTTTGCCACGAATTACACTGTCGATCGATCGACCAAAGGGGTCGATCGATCGATCCCCTATTTTTCTGCAGATATTTTCTTTTCTTTTCTTTCTTCTTTTCTTTTATTCTAACTTACTATATAAGCTAATTTTGTTGTAATATTTAGATATAATTAGTTTCATACGTTTTTAGGTTAGTTCTTAGCTAGGGTTTGGGGTTTTTGCTTGGTTTGGCTTCAATTCTCTTAGGTTTGACACCCCATTTGGATTGTAAGTTGTATTATTCATTACCCTCACCATTAATCTAGTTGTATTTCATTCTTTCCTTGCTTTCTAGATAGTTTCCATGCTTTCCTAGATAGTTTTATTGCTTTAATTCTTGCTTTCTTAGTCTAATTAGCATAATTTAGTTTAACTCACCATGCATCCTTAGATAAATAGGGTCGGGATTTCATTTCCGCCATTTTCGGGCCCCGAGCTCCGAAAACTAGGTTTAGTGCAAAATCGCGTTTAATTGAAACCGCGCGTATCAAAGTTGGATTGTTAAGCGTTTATCTTTCTTTGTCATGCAACGTTAGAGTTTATAGCGACAATCCGAATTTAATCCGCGTGTGACCATTTTCCGTTAAATGTTTAATCTCGCAACTTTGGCTTAAATTCCTTATTGCGTGATGTTTATGCTTAATTGAAAATGCTCGATTAAATGTTTTCGAACCGTAATTCTAATTAGTAGTTGTTTAGCCCGTGTGGTAGAATGCGATCCCGATCCTCGCTTTACTTTAATTTAGCGTAACTTCTCATTTTCTTTAGTCACCATAACCACACATCACCTTTTACACTTTTATTCGTGAAGTAATTAAACAATTAACATCTAAAATTTAATAACTCCCTGTGGATTCTCGATACCCGACTTACCGCTCTACTTGCCCCGCAAGTGTAGTTGTAACTTAGGTTTTTGTATTGAGTTGGCGAAATGAAAACAACGATTAGCGTCTTTACACGCGCTACTTTTCGCCCTCGATCACTCGCATTGGGACCAAGGGTCCCACCCAATTGGGAAGTAGCAGGAATGTAATCATCCACATCAACTAACTACAAGTGAAAGAAAGATAAAGGAGAGAAAGAGATCAGCACTAGCAGAAAGGAAGTTTTTTCATTAATAAAAATTTAAGTTACATCAGACTGAAAAAAGAAAATTTACAGACTAGAAAATGCAAAAATACAAAGACCCTATCAATTAGCAACCTCAGGAGGCCCAGAGGTGGATGGTCCTTTCTCCTTATCAGCATCAGTAGGAGCACTGTCCTCGGCAGGGATGATCTCTATCCCCTCAGCAAGAGAAACGCCAGCAGGAATCGCCTGAGGGACAGGATCAAGGCCTTCAATAGCTGGGGCAGGGTCCTTGTCTACGACTGGCCTCGGCCCTGGGTCGTTCTCGTCGAAAAGTGGGGATGCAACATCCACCCCAGCAGCTATGAGAGCCTTATTCCATCCTTTCTTGAAGTTCAAACGGTTGATATAGCCTATCTGAACTTCATCATCTTCGTATGTCACAGCCCAACCGGAGTTGTAAGAGTCTTCCTTGGCAATGACAGCCTCGGACTCCTTCTTATTTAGCTCTTCAACAAGCACCCTTTTCTCCTCCAGCACGGCAAGTTTGCTCGAGCAAACTTGGTCGTAGGTGACCAAGCGTAAATTCTTCTGAATTTAGCCCCTTAATTTAGTGATTTTAATATCTCGAACAAGGTAATTGAATCATTTTTAGCCCATATCACTCTATTATCTGTTTCTAACAATATTCCCTAGTTTTTGTGTAATTGTGATAAAGTTTTCAGGAATGAAATGCAAGAAAGGAAAAGAAGAAAATCAGAAGAAAAGTCAAAGGGCAAAAGAGTAAAGTTCCACTCAAAAATCGAAGGCGACACCAAAAGTGAAGTTGAAGAGCATGAGTTCACAAGAGCATAGGAAGAAACGGCACCCAAATCGGAGTTCTAAATCAGAAGATATGGCCAGTCAAAGTTGCAAGGAAAAAGTCAAAGTTGAAGAAAATCGGACCGATCCGAAATGATCCAAGTCTAGTAGACCCCGGATGGATAGCAAACCGATGGAGAAGAAAATAGGACCGATCCGACTAGGACCGGACCGATCCGGTAGAAATAAAAGAACCGATCCGGTGGACATCGGACCGATCCGATGGTAATCCGGACCGGTCCGGTCATGTGAAATCCTGGCATTAATTATGCAGATTTTTGGCGTGCTGGATGGTGAAACTTGTGCTACAAGCACATTGATCTGTCAATTTCGATTCTTTGTGCTATAAAAACCAATGCCCTACATCATTTGAGAGGCTAGCTAGAGAGTTGCTAGAGAGTGGCTAGGGTTTGCTAGGTTGAGAGTTCTAGAAAGAATTAGAGGTTGAATTTTAGGGTTATACTTTGAGAGAAAATTTTCTATTTCTACAAGAGTTTTCCTGAACCTCAGTTTGTAAGAAATTCTGAATTCCAATTAGTCTCTTGTTGCTGAATTCAAGTAATCTCATTCCATTCTCTAGTTTTATTATTTGCAAATTATTTACAATGTCTTGTGGATCCATAATTTCATATGCGAATTTATTCTTACACCAAATCATGAGTAGCTAAATTCCCAAGGGTTGGGGTACATGAACTCAATCCAAGGCAAATTATTTATGTAGAAAATAAAGGTTAAATTAAAATATTGATTGAATCGTGAAAGAAAATCATACAAACATTTTCAATCTTTTAATCTCTCTTGCCCTAGGTACTTGAGATGTTTAAGAACGCTTTGCGAGTATAATTTTCCATTCACCGCTTTGTATTTGACTTTGATTTCGTATGGTGCGGGATTGAACCTCATATACGTAATGCTTAGAATTTATAAAGACCGGATCCAGTCAATAATTTTAATTTACAAGTCTAGTATTCTATAAGGTAATTTGTTAAGGATTGAGGGATTGTACCCTACCCTATTTTCTCCCATTTGTCAGATCTAAATTCTTTTGCAATTTTCAGTTTGTTTTCCTTAAGCAAATTTTTATTTCACTAGAAATTTCCCCAATCATTAATCATCTTTTTGTTTCTTTTCAGAAATCATTTCAAAATTTAATAATTTTTCTTGTTCTTATTTGGCAATCTCGATCCCTGTGGATACGATCCCGATTTACCGGGTTACTACTTGAGCGACAGGCTTGCACTTGAGCCTAGAGTAAAACGCACTTTGAGACAAAATCCTAGTCGCGTCAAGTTTTTGGTGCCGTTGCCGGGGATCCGAAATTGTTAAATTTTCAAGAAAGTTATTTTTATCTACAAGTGATTTCGAAAAATAAGAATAAAAATAAAAAAATATAAAAAATTCTCATCTTTTATGTGCTTATATGCAGAATTCATCTCCCGCCCAAGTTCACGAAAATCCTATTGCCGAAGCAAGTTCTGAAAATTCTGAGTCTATTCATTTTTGGGTTCCACCTCCTTCGCCTAATAATTCCATCACAAGTCGTTCATTGAGTCAAACACTGAGTGAGAATTCTGAACCTTTCGGTAGCGATATGTCGGATCATGGTAGTGTCAGTGTTGGTGCTGGAGAGGAGGAGATACCTTACCTCCCCATGAAAGATTTGTTATTTCCGGAGCGAACTGTTACCCCTGGTTGCATTCTACTCCTGTATAATGCCGGTCAGTTCCACTTTCGGAATGGTATGATCCAAATTCTTCCTACATTTCATGGGATGGATTCTGAAAAACCATATCTCCATATTCGAGAATTCGAAGATACATGTGAGACCTTTGGTGACCAAGCTTGTCCACAAGATGTAATCTGGTTGAAGCTCTTCCCTTTTTCCTTAAAGGATAAAGCTAAAACTTGGTTATGGTCCCTATCCCAAATTCTGTGTTATCCTGGAAAGATATGCAATCCAAGTTTATATCAAAAAAATTTCCACAACACAAACCAATTCTGTTAAAGCCCAAATTCAAGCTTTTCGTCAAAATGAGAATGAGGCTTTTGATAAATGTTGAGAGAGATTTCAGGAGCTGGTTAGTGCATGCCCACATCACGGTTTTGAAAAGCATCATCTGATTTCATTTTTCCATCAAGGCCTTACTTTAGCATCTAAACAACTTGTTCAAACTATGTGTGAAAGACCTTTTTGGGAGTTAAATTCGAGCGATGCTGAGGCTCATTTGAAATATGTGGCAGAAACTACCCAAGCATGGGATATTTCTGATCCCAATAGTCAAAATCGAAATCGACAAGTGTCCAACTTGCCTTCTGCGTCCGGTATTTATCACTTGGACAAGGACACTTTGTTGGATCGAAAATTTGACCAATTGGAGAAGAATTTCAAAGATATGCTTGAAGTGCGATTGAGAGATGTGTCTGGACCCGTACAAGCCGGAAAGGAGAAAGTGTGTGCCATTTGTAATGCGGGTCATTCTACCAAAGGATGTCCCACTATTCCTGCATACAAGGCAATGTACACTGAACAGGTTGAGGCAATAGGGGGTTATAGAGGAAATTTTAATGCACAGCAAGGGAATGCATATAATCAATCGTGGAGGAATCCTGGGTTCAATTATGGACAACCCCAAGGTGGGATGGTTCCTAATTCGCATATGACTCAACCACCACCTCCTCAATTTCAGCAAGGGGCTCCTCCAATGCCAAATCCTATGCAGGTACCACCTCCTGGTCCATATGTAGCTCCACCTAGGAGAACTTTTGAAGATAATTTCAATCAATTCATCCAAGCTCAAAAAGAGAGCAATGCTAAATACGATCGAATGTTCGCTGAAATGCATACTAATATCTCTAGGTTGCAGTCTGCAGTGAATACTCAAGAGAAGGGTAAACTTCCAGCCCAAGGCCAAAGACCTCCTTTTCAAGATCAACCCACGGTTGGCTCTACATCATCGAATTTGCAAGAACAATGTCAAGCTGTTACTACTCTTCGTAGTGGCAGCATAATTGATCTATCACCAAAAATTCCAAAGGTGAAAGATGATGGAGTTGAACCCGAAAGTTCTAAGGAATCTGAAACTCCTGAGTATGCGGACTCTCCCTTAGAAAAGGAATTGAAAGATGAGGAAGTTGAACCTGAAATTGAAGTCAAGTTGCCTACTGTTGCTCCATTTCCTCAATGCTTAGAGCCACCCAACAAAGGGGCTTCGCGTACCGAGGTGTTGGATGTGTTGAAGCAAGTAAAACTGAACTTGCCATTTCTTGATGCTATTCAATAAATTCCAGCATATGCTAAGGTTATCAAAGATCTTTTGACTGTCAAACGACGGCTTAAGGTGAAGAAGAATGTTTTCTTGGCAGAAAATGTGAGCTCGGTCCTTCTCGATGATCTTCCACCAAAATTCAAGGATCCAGGTGCGCCTACAATTTCATGCGTCATAGGAGAAAAAAGAGTGGAAAAAGCATTGCTTGATTTAGGTGCGAGTGTAAACATCCTTCCATACTCCATCTATAAGCAGCTTGATTTAGGTGATTTAAAACCTACCCGAATCACTCTACAGTTAGTTGATCGAACAGTGAAAGTGCCTCGTGGGGTTGTAGAAGACTTGATAGTTCAAGTGGACACGTTCTACTTTCCTATTGATTTTGTCATTTGGGACACTGAGCCTGTTACCCATACGAGAAATCATGTTCCAATAATCTTGGGCCGTCCATTCTTAGCTACTGCTAATGCTTTGATCAATACACGGAATGGCCACATGCAACTCACTTTTGGAAACATGACTCTCGAGACAAATATTTTCAATGTCGCTAACAAAATGGGTGATGAGGATGAGATTCTTGAGGTTGATCTTATTGAAGAAGTGGTGGATGAGAACATTGAGAAAATTATAGGAGGAGATGCGTTGGAAGTATGTTTAGTGCAAAGTGGTGAGAAAAAGAGTCCTTATACTGAGTTTGAGTGTGAGGTGGAGGAGTTGGAGACTTGGTTACAAGGAGATGAGAGTTTTGAGAGTTTAAGAGATGTTGACTGGATTTCTAGGTATGAAGAATTGCCTTCGAGGGAGACAACCATGCTTCCCTCTGAAAATAGATTTCCTAGTCTTGAGTTGAAGAAACTACCCTCCCATGTCAAATATGCCTTTCTAGGAGAGAATGATACATTTCCTGTTGTTGTGTCTTCACGTCTAGAAAAATGGCAAGAGGGTATGTTGTTGGATGTGTTGAGAAAGCATAGAAGTGCTTTTGGTTGGACTATAGCAGATTTGAAGGGTATAAGTCCATTGATTTGTACCCATAAAATCCATCTTGAGGAAGAAGTGAAGCCCTCGCGTGAGATGCAAAGGCGATTAAACCCAACCATGAAAGATGTAGTAAGACCGAAAATCATCAAATTGCTAGATGCTGGAATTATCTATCCCATTTCGGATAGTAAATGGGTGATCCCAATTCAAGTCGTTCCAAAAAAATCAGGAAAGACCGTGGTTGAAAATGCTAAGGGAGAATTAATACCTCAACGCACCACCACCGGGTGGCGTGTTTGCATTGACTACCGAAAGCTCAATGCCGGAACTCGAAAAGATCATTTTCCCTTACCATTCATCGATCAAGTGATTGAACGAGTGGCGGGCCATCCTTACTATTGTTTCCTATATGGGTATTCCGGATATAATCAGATTGAAGTGGATGTACTTGATCAAGAAAAGACGACTTTTACATGTTCGTTTGGTACGTTTGCCTATAAACGTATGCCATTTGGGTTATGTAATGCGCCAGCAACTTTTCAAAGGTGCATGTTAAGTCTCTTTAGCGACATGATTGAAAAAGGTCTTGAGGTGTTCATGGACGATTTCAGCGTTTTCGGTCCATCTTTTGACCAATGTTTAGCTAATCTTGAAAGAGTTCTATTCCGATGTGTGGAAAAAGACTTAGTCCTCAATTGGGAAAAATGCCATTTTATGGTTACCGAGGGCGTAGTTTTAGGTCACATAGTCTCATCTAGAGGAATTGAAGTTGATCGAGCAAAAATTGAAGTAATAGCTGAGTTACCCCCGCCAAAATCACTTAAAGATGTGAGGTCCTTTCTAGGCCATGCTGGATTTTATAGGAGGTTTATCAAAGACTTTAGCGCCATCGCTAGACCTTTGAGTAATCTCCTTATGAAAGACACTCCATTTGAGTGGAATAAAGCATGTCAAGAAGCTTTTGATAAACTTAAAAGCATGCTTATTTCCGCACCTATCATGCAAGCTCCGGATTGGTCGCTACCATTTGAGCTTATGTGTGATGCAAGTGATTATGCGATTGGGGTTGTTCTTGGACAGAGGAAAGATAAGAAAGCTCATGTTATTTACTATGCTAGCAGAACATTATCTGGACCTCAGCTTAACTACTCTACTACAGAGAAAGAGTTACTAGCAGTCATTTTTTCTCTCGATAAATTTCGCTCTTACATTGTTGGGTCGCCTATCATTTGCTTCACTGATCATTCGGCACTTAAATATCTCTTGAGCAAAAAATATGCCAAACCCCGTTTAATCAGGTGGATCCTACTCTTACAAGAGTTTAATCTCTCGATTAAAGATAATAAAGGAGTAGAAAACGTCGTCACTGACCATTTGTCACGCCTCTCGTCCGACGTGCCTATTGATCCCATTCCCATAGACGAGTATTTTCCGGATGAACATTTATTTGCTACTTCTTCTTTCCCTTGGTTTGCAGATATCGTCAATTACCTTGTCACTGGGGTTATTCCATCTAATTGGAATCCGCAAGAGAGGAGAAAGTTCATTACATGGTCACGCATGTTCTTTTATGATGATCCATATTTGTTTAAGTATTGTGCTGATCAAATCATCCGGAGATGTGTACCCGATGAAGAAATCCAAGGGGTAATTCGATTCTGTCATACGGAAGCATGTGGAGGTCATTTTTCTAAAAATAAAACTGCTACGAAAATACTTCAAAGTGGTCTTTATTGGCCCACAATCTTCTGGGATGTGAATTCTTTTTGTAAATCATGCGATAGATGCCAAAGAATGGGAGAAATTACTCGCCGTGACATGAAGCCATTAACCCCAATTTTAGTATTGGAGTTGTTTGATTGTTGGGGTATTGATTTCATGGGCCCATTTCCACCTTCTTTTGGTTCTCTATACATCCTCGTCGCCGTAGATTACGTCTCAAAATGGGTCGAGGAGATAGCTACAAGGACGAATGACAGCAAAGTGGTGATAAAATTCATTCAAGAAAATATACTTTCTCGTTTTGGTATGTCTAAGGCCATAATCAGTGATAATGGAACTCATTTTTGCAATAGGCCTATGGAGAAACTAATGCGGAAGTATGGGATTGTCCATAAAGTTGGAACAACTTATCACCCTCAATCGAATGGCCAAGCCGAGCTCGCTAATCGGGAAATCAAAAACATTTTGGAAAAGACAGTTGATCCTAATAGGAAAGATTGGTCTCTCAGATTGAATGATGCACTCTGGGCTTATAGAACCACATATAAGAATCCCCTTGGGATGTCCCCATTTCGATTTGTGTATGGAAAATCTTGTCATCTTCCGGTTGAGATCGAACACAAAGCATATTGGGCTATCAAAAGGGTGAACTTCCATATGGATAAAGCCGGTGAAACAAGAAAACTTCAGTTGAATGAGTTGGGAGAAATAGGCAATGATGCGTATGAAAGTGCTAAAATATCCAAGGACCGAATGAAACGAGCTCATGACAGAATCATTCGTAAGAAAGAGTTTCATTCGGGACAAAAAGTACTTCTCTACAACTCGAGGTTGCACTTGTTTCCCAGAAAATTGCGGTCAAGATGGTCAGGTCCATTCATTGTGAAAGAGGTATTTCCCCATGGAGCTGTTGAACTCATAGATGAGAAAGGGGGAAACACATTTAAAGTTAATGGGCATCGTCTCAAGCCCTATTTGGAAGCAATTGTCAAAGAAGCCGACACAATCTGGCTGTCGGACCCCATTTATGGGGATTGACTGAACAAAGAGAGGTGAGGTCGTCGCACCCCCGACATGTATGGGGTGATTGTTGTACATAAGAGTCTTAGGAATTAGGAGTCGTAGGTTTGAGTCAGTCCCGGGGTTGAGAATCCGACGGGTGAGGGGTGTTTCGTTTTCGATGAGCATTGAGGATTTTTTGAAGTATGAGCGGTTGAAAACCCATGTTTGGAATGGAGAATAGGAGCATTTATGGTGAAAAGAAGAGAGAGGAAGAATTCAAAAAAATCAGCAGACCGGATCGGTCCGGTCTGATTAAAAGAACCGATCCGGTAAGGCGGATCGGTCCGGTCCCACAACCGGATCGTTCCGGTTGTCTGCAGAAGTTCATTTCCCAAGGGTCACACCTCTTCAATCCACACCTTTTCACTTCCCCCAATCCATGAACTTCCTTCAAAAATTCGTCCCCCCTTTCCCACCCTTTCATTCCCTCCAATTTCCCACTCCCCTACTATAAATACACCCATCTCCCTACCCATTTTCTTCACACCTCCACCTACCTTCTCTACTCTATCTCCATTTTTGTTTCAATCATCCATCTCCATGGCTGCTCCCCAGAAATATACCTCCATTGAAGTCCTTCCCGACAGAAATGGAGAGTACCGTTCCCGCTGCGAAGCAAATTGGTGCCATAGGTTTTTCAGCCCTACCCGAAAAATTCATATCGAACGTCAAGTGTTATGGGACCAAATGCCCAATTCTATCACAGCCCTTTTCCTGTCACGGGGCTGGTGCCGTTTCTTCAACGAACCCTATGAGGCCGTTTGGGAGAATGAAGTGCGTCAGTTATACGGATCTCTTGTCCGTACCGCTGAATTTGAATCCCAAGCCTTTGTGGATTCCATCCCTATTCCATTCTCACTTGACCTTGTGGCACGGAAGCTCGAGTCTTATGGTGTGATCACTCCGGCCCAGTTTGACTATCCGGTTCCCGATCCCGTTCTCACCAAAGAAATTTGTATCTCGAGGATCAAGCCTGGTGCGGTTTGGAATATCGAGACATTTCCCGTAGGTCACTTATCCGACAAGGCGCGATTCACCTTTCATATCGTTTGTGCCAATATTTTGCAAACCTCCAATGATTCAGCGATGAGGCCGCGCCAAGCTACTATGATGTATCATTTTTTCGACCCTGCGACAGTGATCAACTTATCCCGGACATTTTATACCGATATCCTTTTTGTGGCCTATGACAAAAAGGGTCGCGCCCCTCTTCCTTATGGTCGCCTCATTACCTCCATGCTTCGGGATGCCGGGATAGCACCCCCTCAAGATCTTATCAACTTGCCTAAGCCTTTAGGACAAGAATCCCGCACTCGTAGTGAAAGACAAATTCAGCTAGTCCGTGCAAGGCGCGGTGACGATTCGAGTGACGGGGAGTCCGATGATGAGGAGGACGTCGTTGATGAGGACGTTGAGATGGAGGAAGGTGAGGAGGAGGAATATGATGAGACTGCTGATCCGGATTATGTTCCGGTTGGTACGCGTTGCGACGGGTTCGTGTCCTCCTACGAGAGGGACATGAGTTTGGTCCTGCGTATGCAGGCCGACTTGTACCGTCTTCAGTTGGGACCCGAGGCCCCTCTTCCTCCTTACTACTACAATCCTTATGATCCTGCTGCTCCCAGTCCTTCCCATCCCCCACCCGCCCCTTAGGATGCCCCTCTCCCCTTTAGGATTTTTATAGCTATGTTTGTTTTATTTTTGTTTTTTTCTTTTTTCTTACACAGTGGTGTCACAGTTTGTTTGTAACCTACAGTTTTAATATGATATTTGTTTGTTTTATTTATCGCACTCTTTATGTTGTCTTCTTTATCTATCTTATCCATTTGATTGAGGACAATGCAAATCATTGAGTTAGGGGGGATAACAGGTGCGTATTCATAAAACTTCGCTTGTATTCATATGTATGAAGAAAAAAAATTGAAAAAAACCAAAAATATTTTTCTTCAAAATAAATAAAAATTGGAATTTAAATTTTTCAAAAATATCACCTTTATTCTATTTTAAGTCTCAAATTGTTAAATCTCCAATGCACTAAGCCAAAATTGACCAAAGATGGAAATTGAAAGAAAATTGACGACTTAACGAATAAGTGTGGAGATTAGTCCAACACGGTGAGATTTTGAGCCTTTCAACTTTTTATGAGTTTTTAAATCAATCCGAGTTTATGATTAACTCAAAGTTCTTTTCAGCGTTTTAATAAGTCGTTGATGATTTCAATCCTTTGTTTTGATCGGTTATGGGAAATGTGTGAAATGTTGTCTCGAAATTCATGCTAAATATATCTCTAAACTTAATTAATCTCGAGATGCATATGGTAATGTGATTAGCAATTTGGACAATGAAGTAGGCCCTCGTTTGTTACCCAAAAAAAAATATTAGCCATAAAAAGTTGTGAAAAACAAAATTATCCCTTTGCAACCCACTTTGAGCCTAATATAATATTTCCCTTTCGTTTGATAACCCGAAAAACCCAAATAGCCCGGAATTGTGAAAATCGAATATTCATCAAGTAAGTCCAAATTGTGCAACAAAAAGGGGAAAGAAAGAAAAAAAAAAGAGAAAAATGAGCAAATGCCCGAAAAAGCACTAATGGACGTTGTTGATGTAAAAAACTAGATTACTCTAATTATTCAATCACAGATAAATAAATGAGACAAAGAATTTTAAAGTGGTTCAGCCTTATATGAATGGCCTACGTCCACTGTTATGTTATTGCTGAGTGTTTGGGAATTCTCGATTACAAGTACTATCAAGAAATTCTGGTGCCTTTGAATGAGGGTGATACAAGGTATTTATAGCCCTTAGGCTGTACATGAAAGGGTGTTACATTAAATGATACACATATGAAAGGGTAATTCATTTAATGCTCTTCAAACGTGTGCGTCAAGATGATAAGCTTTCAATGAATAGTTGAACTGTTGATTATTTGGCAATCAATGCTGTGGTCGAGATGCATCTCGAACCGCCTTAGTTGCTCGTCGTCCAAGAGTTCCTCAGAGCGTTGGAGTTCCTCGGAGAGCTGGAGTTCCTCGGAACGTTGGAGTTCCTCGGATGAGCTGGAGTTCCTCGGAGTATACTTGTTGCTCGGAGTGAGTCTGACTTGGTCGGGGGAATAGACTTCCTCGTTGCTATTGTGCCACGTAGATCGACACGTGTCTTCTTGTGATTCGTCTATATCAGCATACTAATTTTGGTATCAACAGAAGCCCCCAATGTTTCATATTTCGAACTTTGAGGAGTATGGAACATTCTTTCTCGGTATATGGCAATATTAAATGACCTTCCTAGGTTTTTGGAGCATTTTCTTCGTATTTGAATTTCCTTCCAAATTCGCAGAATCTGCTTTTTTGCATTTTTATAAGCGCTTCGATCTTCGTGCACTTTCTGTCCTTTTAGCCGCCGGTAGCGTAATATTTTCCTTTTTGTAATCATTTCTTTCGTCGTTTCCCAAAGCAAAGTATTTAACCTTCAGAGGCAATCCCATCGTCTTCTACCTTTTTCAATTTCTGCTTTCGAGTTTTCTATAGCTTTTCTCTCTCCTGTGCGTTCATCCCTTTCTTCATTTGTTTGTCAACAGATCTCCTTTTTCCTGTAAGATTTTCTTCCTTCTTCTTCATTTCTTTTTATTCACCATGGTTTATATTATCGAATCTCTTGAGAAATTTCGTTCTGACTTTTCTATTCCTTCTTGGGTAACTTTGGAGAGTCTTTTTGAGCCTTCAAATTATTTTAATTTGGCTGAGGGACATTGGTTCCCTAGCCTCTTTATTGCTGAATGTGGATTTTCTTTTCCACCAAACCCTTTGTGTTTAGAGTTCTGTCAGTATTTTGATGTTGTCCCTGCAAAAATAGCCCCCAACACATGGAGAATAGTTAATGGGGTGTATAGGTTAAATCAAACTCATGGAACTCGTATAGGAATTCCTGAGATTATGTACTGTTACAGATGGGCTATTTTAGACAATGTTTTTTATTTAAAAACTAGGTTTTTGAATAGGGCTTTAGTAGTCAACCTCCCTGATGCAAACAGGGATTATTTTGAACACGGGGTAGTTATCAAAAATTGGTAACATACCCCTTTGGTTGGAGATGAAGTATATGAAGGTCCCAGATGCCCCCATATGGCAATGGGATAGGTTATTTTCATCTTATTTTATTTTTGAAATTACGATTTCATTGTGTTTGATAAAATGTATGACTGATATTTCACTATGTATTTGTTTGCAGTTGACAGTAAGAGAAAAACTCCAAAAGAATCAGAAGTAAATATTAAACATTTGAAACATATCTGGAATTTGCATCGAAGAGTTGCAGACGAGCACATCAGGTTTGCTTCATATTTGTTGTAGTACAGGAGCTACACATCATCCTTTACTGCTCGTCCTGTGGTCAGCATTAGTGACCCATTGCCAGCTTCTGAGGAATCTTCACCAGAATCTCACATTCCTTTAAGTCAGAAGATGGGCAAAAGAAGAGTTCCTGCTATCTTCGAGGAGACTTCCTCTGCTGGAGATGGAAAAAAAAACAAGGCTGATGTTCCAAAGGGTACAAAGAAAGTAGATGGTGCCCCTTCTGTTGTTCCTCAGAAGGCTGCCGAGAAGTCCCCAGTGGCTCCGAGCAAGAAAAATGCACCTGTGGAAGTGGTCCCAACCAAAAGTTCTTTGGTTGAAACTGCTGAAGTGCCACTGAGGAGATTGAAGAAATCCTCCTCGGTCACTTTGACTGAAACCATTCCCCAGCTCCAAGCTAGTGGAGCTGGTGTCCCAACCATTATTCCCCCGAGTTCTGCAATGAGCTCGGTAAAGACTTGGACTATTCTTGAAGTCCAAGGAATTGAAGAAAACATGTCAAGGGATCTTATCCTGAATTTTTCTTTCTTTCAGTCAATATATGTATCTCGGCACTGACTTATCATTATTTTCTTCTTTTTACAGCTGGTGAGTTGCTTTAACACCATAGTGAAGAAAAATGAAGCATTCAAGGCTTCTAGCTCCTCGTCTGGAGTGGAGGATGCTTTTCTGGGTTTGGCCCAATCTTTGAAGTATTCTCGTCAAAAGTATGACGAGGATAGGGGTGAATGGGAGAAGAAGATGGCTGCATCTGAGGCAGAGAAGGTGCAGTTGGGAAACAAAATAAAAGACTTGGAGAGAGAGAATAAGAAATATGCCGAGAAGCTCACAAACTTTGGGGAGCTTGAAAACAAGTTGAAGTCGGCTGAGGAAGAGCTAACCCTTCTGCGAGAAGTAAATCGCCAGAAGGAGGAGGTGGAGGCCAAGTTGAAAGCCTCCGAGGATCTTCTATCCGAGAAGCTCTCCTCGGAGAAAATGAAAAGAAAGGTGGCTGTGAAAAAATCTTTTCGCACCGGTTGGGATAAAGGATGGGATAGGGGGTAGCGGCAATGATGACCCAGGTCAAGTATGGGAGTTTGAAATACTTCCGAGATGGTTTGGTTGCTTCCCTACAAGAACTGAAGGTTAGCGAGGACTCTGAACTATTCCAGCAACATCTTCCTGCCCCCCCCCCCCCCCCCTCCTGTGATTGAAGATGAGGAAGAAGACGAAGCTGCTTTCGAGGAGTCTTCAATGATAGTAGGTGATCAAGTCCTTTCTCCACAACCCAATCAGACAGCCACCGAGGAGATCTCGTCTTTGCCTGCTCCTCCTGAACAAGTCTCAACTTCTGCCAATCAACTCATTGTTCCCACCGAGCAACCAAGCTGCTCGTCCCAACCTCCCGAGAAAGTCTTAGGAGACGAGGAAAAGGTGTGAAGTTGTTCGGTATTCTCTTTCTGTTTTTCTTTTACTTGTACTCTGTATTCTGAACGTTGTACTCCTTTTGATGATGTAATAAAATTACCTTTTTTTGTTCCTCTGCATTGTTGATGTTTAGTCTTCTTCTTTTATTAACTCTTGCCTTCTCTTCTTTACTAGTTTGTGGCTAGAATGGAATTATTATCTGCCAATGATACAAAGTTGATGCAGCAATGCCATGAATATTATAAGGCTGGTCACACAGAATTGAGTGTATCAGAAGATGTTGACATCCTCGGTCATGATGCTTCAGAGCAGGCAGTAAAAGCTTATCAATACCTGAAGGACTTACTTGATCGAGCTGTGACCAATAACGTGGCTTACTATGACATGATCGAGGAGCTTCAATATACTTTAGAAGATCTTCAGACTCAGTACAAAGAATCAACTGCCCTTTTGCACGAGGGGTATGAAAAGAGATATCAACAGCTTTCTGCCGAGACAAGCCACAAAAAGATCCTTGCTGGGTACGATGTCAGGGAGAGAACCCTAAGGGGTGAAGTTGAAGCTTGTAGACAGATTGTCGAGCTGCTAGAGCAAGAAAATAACAATTTGCAGAAAGAGCTGGCACAGTATAAGTCTGCAGCATCTTCTTCAACAGCTGTAATCCCTGTGAGTGACGAGGGATTTTCCTTTCTAGAGGTTGAGAATGCCAAATTAAGGCAAGAGTTGGATACCTTGAGAAGATCTGGTGCTTCTACTGCTACTCGGGGACGAGAAAGAGGTTCTCGTGATCGAGGAAGAGCTGCTCAGAATGTTGTCGAGGAACCAAGTTCTCGACCTTCTCGGGGAGGATCAAGAGCTCTTAGTCGTAATGTTGAAGAGGCTCGTACTTGATCAACATTGGAAACTCAAGCGTTCCAATTTAATGCAAAAAATTGGGCTTTGTCTGAAATGTCTAAGAAAATCCAAACTCTGGAGGATCAACTTGCTTCGACAAAGTCTGCTCTGAATAATAAGGATGTTTTTGCTAGGAACCTTCATGAGCAGTTAGAGATAATAACTTTCCAATTCCACAAACAACCTCGTGAGTTCTGGATGGCAGGATACAATGAGGCCCTTTATCACTTGGATGCTCGCCTTGAAAATGCCAATAATGAAGGTTATAAACAGGGATGGTTGAACGCCCTGGGTGTATTAAAACTAGAGCAGGGCCATTATTTATGGGATTATCATGCTCCTGGGCTACTAGACTTGCCTGTGCCACCTTATAAATTGGACATGGAATGGATCCCAGCTCGTGCCATTCCTCGGAGCTTAATTGCAAAATACCTCGGTGACTACAATCTTTATTCTCAGATCGAGGTATCTCGTCCCAAGCATCTACTGGACACACCTTCTGTGATGAACGTTAGGATGCTGAAGGACTTGAACTTCATTAACTCTCCTCAGACTTTAAATGATCCGCCTGCTGGCGAGGAACCTATTTCAAAAGCAGAGGGAAAGAAACCAATAGAGTAGGGATCTCAATGTAATAGTTAGTACAAATATGTAACTTGTAATTCGTTTTGAATTTTAATGAAAGGCTTTCATTTTCTGTTTGCAAATCTGTATTGCTATTGTCTTGTGATTGTCAAACACTTTATATTTGTGCTTGCAAAACAATATTGTGTGGTTCCTCGACCAACTTAGTAATAAAAAATTACAAGTATTAGTAATGTTGCTCGATCACTTAATAATAAAGTAATGAGTATAAAAATGTTTAAAATTCTTCCAACCAACCAAGGTTGTTAAGTTGAGCTCGTCGACCAATTATAGTTAATGGGTTTTTATCCCCGACCAGCTATACTTGGTAAATTTTGTCTTTTTCTTAAAATGTGCCCGACCAACCAAGGTCAAAGATTTTTCCTCGTCGACCAACTACAGTTAGTGGGTTTTTATCCCCGACCAACTATACTTGGTTCAGTTTGGAATATTTGTTCTCCGAGGAACTTTTATGTAATAAACTTACTTCCCGACCAACATAAGTTGGCATTTGAGAGCATATATTGTTTCCTAACCAACCGAGATTGGCCTTTCGTTAATCA
This sequence comes from Sambucus nigra, assembly GCA_949130495.1. Lineage (NCBI taxonomy): Eukaryota > Viridiplantae > Streptophyta > Magnoliopsida > Dipsacales > Adoxaceae > Sambucus > Sambucus nigra. The sequence continues at coordinate 166,761,529 of OX422210.1, read as the reverse complement.
TCTTTTGTTCTCTCCCTTTTACCAACCGGAGTTGGTCGTGGGTTTGAACTATCATGTCCACTAGCTCTTTTACCAACCTGAGTTGGTCACACTAGTGTACGCCTCCTAACCAAAGGATTATAGTTTGTTCTCGCCCTTTTTCCAACCGGAGTTGGTCGTGGGTTTGAATTATCATGTCCACTAGCTCTTTTACCAACCTGAGTTGGTCACACTAGTGTACGTCTCTTAACCAAAGGAGTATAGTTTGTTCTCGCCCTTTTACCAATCGGAGTTGGTCGTGGGTTTGAACTATCATGTCCACTAGCTCTTTTACCAACCTGAGTTGGTCACACTAGTGTACGTCTCCTAACCAAAGGAGTATAGTTTGTTCTCGCCCTTTTACCAACCGGAGTTGTTCGTGGGTTTGAACTATCATGTCCACTAGCTCTTTTACCAACCTGAGTTAGTCACCCTAGTGTACGCCTCCTAACCAAAGGAGTATAATTTGTTCTCGCCTTTTTACCAATCGGAGTTGGTCGTGGGTTTGAACTATCGTCTTCTTTTTACTGTCGAGCAGCGTTGCGTACCGAGCAGTGTAGTGTTAAACACACTAGTATTCCCCGAAAAACTTTCAATAAAAGGAGAGAAGATTGTGAAATATCATCGTTTTATTCATATTGATGGAACTGCTTTACATTTTACATCACTGATAATACTTGCGTAGGTGTTCAGCATTCCATGCATTCTTAAATTCCTCTCCTTCTAGAGTTGCTATTCGATAAGTTCCTGGCCGGACAACTGCAGTAACTCGGTAAGGTCCATGCCAGTTTGCTTCCAACTTATTGTGCTTCTGAATGACCTTCTTTAGCACGTAATCTCCTTCTTTTAAGTCGCATTTTTTCACCCTCTTGTTGTAGAACAGGGTTGTTCGCTGTTGATAAGAAGCATTCCTAATGGCTTCCTCTTCTCTAACTTCCTCGAGCATGTCCAAATCTAATCTCCTCATCAAGTCGTTGACTGGAGAATTGAAATTCAGCACTCTGTGTGTTGGAAGACCCAACTCGGCAGGTATTACAGCCTCACTTCCAAATGCCAGCATATATGGTGATTTTCCAGTTGCTGCTCGGGGAGTTGTTCGGTAAGCCCACAATACTGACTGTAGCTCATTAATCCAATTAGCTTTAGCCTCACTTAGCCTCTTCTTCAAACCATTTAGTATTGTTATGTTCGTCACTTCAGTCTGCCCATTGCTTTGAGGATGGCCTGGTGCTAAATGAACCTTCAAAATGTTTGACCGATGACAATAGGCGGCAAACTCCTCGTTATCAAATTGTGTTCCATGGTTTGTGATGAAGGCATGAGGGAGACCATATCGACAGATGATGTTCTTCCAAACGAATTGGTACACCTTCTCGTATGCCATATCAATCAGAGGCTCAACTTCTACTCACTTAGTAAAATAATCTACTGCGACGACGAGGTACCTGAATCTTCCTCGAGTCGTTGGCAGTGGTCCAACCAAATCCATTCCCCACATGGAGAAAGGCCAAGGGGAAGTTATGGGTGTCAACAATGCTTGTGGAGTTCGTCGGATGGAGGAAACACATTGGCATTTATCACATCTCTTAGCATAGGCTATACAATCAGTCCTCATCGTTGGCCAGTAATATCCTTGTGTCATCACCCTTTGCAAAAGTGTCCGACCTGCTACATGGGATCCACAGGACCCTTCATGGATCTCTTCAATCAATTCCTTCACCTCGGAGGGATGCACACATCTTTGCAAACTTGCCATAATTCCTCGTCTATACAAGACACCATTAGTTAGTACATACCGAGCAGCTTTAAACTTCAATTTCTTTGTAGAGAGCTTATCCTCCGACAATTTTCCCTCCTCAATATATCCCCTGATGGGATCCATCTAAGATGGTCCTAAATTAAGGGTAATAACATTCATCTTCAGGTCTTCATCTATGCTCCGAGCTTCTAATACTTCAATTGGTATCGTTCTTCGCAGCTCGGTACGAGTAGCTGATGCTAGTCGGGCCAGTGCGTCTGCTTGTGCATTCTCCATTCTTGGTATTCTGATCAACTGAATGACATCAAATTCTGCCAACAACTCCATCGCCTTTGCATGATACTTGACCATTAATTCTCCTTTAACCGCATATGTTCCCATCATCTGATTCACAATTAATTGAGAATCACTGAATACCATCACTTGTTGCGCTTCCATAATCTTTGCTAAATTAAGACCTGCTATCAAGGCTTCATACTCAGCCTCATTATTGGAGGCTTTGAATTGGAATCACGAGGCATATTCCATGTCAATCTAGTCTGGGGTTTTCAAAACAATCCCTGCCCCACAACCTGTTTTGCAAGATGACCCATCTACATATAATCTCCATGTGGGTAACTCGTCTTCAAATTTCTTATCTGACAGAGTTCCTCGATGAAATATCTGTTATTTCCTTTCATCCTCCCCTGGTATTTTTAGCTCTTTGTCGACCATCTCTTCTCGCCCTTTTACCAACCGAAGTTGGTCTGGGTTTGAATTTGATGGTCTTTCTACATCCACAAGCCCTTTTACCAACCGGAGTTGATCTGGACTTATGTCTGTTGATCCTGTAACATCCACAGGTTGGTCAGCGAGCAACTTTTGTTCCTCGGGGGTATCAAGATATGTAAATTCTGCTATAAAGTTTGCTACAGCCTGCCCTTTTAATGATGATATGGGTTCATACACAATATCATATTCACCGAGCTCTATTGCCCAATACATCAGTCTCCCTGATTTTTTTGGCTTATGATGGGCTTGTCTCAATGGCATGTCGGTATACAGGACGATGGTATGGCCCTGAAAATAAGGCCTCATTCTTCTACTTGCTTCAATTAATGCCAATGCCAATTTTTCTAGCTTTGGGTACCTGATCTCTGCACCTCGGAAAGCCTTACTTGTGTAATAAATTGGCTTCTGGACTCCATTCTCCAATCTAATCAATGCCGAGCTGACTGCATTCTCTGATACTGCCAGGTACAAGTACAAATTTTCTCCCATTACTAGTCTGGACAACAGTGGAGGTGCTCCCAAATATTTCTTCAAGTCTTGAAAGGCTTTTTCACATTCATCATTCCACTCAAAATTTTTCCGAAGTGTTTTGAATAATGGGAGGCATCTATCAGTTGCTCGGGATACAAATCTGTTGAGCGCTGCAACTCGTCCTGTAAGACTCTGCACCTCTTTCTTCGTCGTTGGAGATCGCAACCCTAAAAGAGCTTTGATCTTTGCTGGATTTGCCTCAATGCCTCGTTGGTTGACGATGTACCCGAGGAACATTCCTTCTCGTACTCCAAAGGTGCACTGCGTCGGGTTGAGCTTCATTTGATATTTATCCAGTTGATCGAAGGTCTGACCTAAGTCAACTAGATGATCAGCAACTTTCTTGCTCTTTGTCAGCATATTGTCGACATAGACCTCCATATTGCAACTGATTTGTTCAGTAAAAACCTTGTTCATCAGCCACTAGTATGTCACTCCTGCATTTTTCAAACCAAAAGGCATAACATTATAACAATAAGTTCCCCTATGGGTAATAAAAGAAGTGCTTTCCATGTCTTCAGGTTTCATTTTGATCTGGTTGTAACCAGAGTAAGCATCCATGAAGCTGAGCAGCTCGTGTCCCGAGGTAGCATCCACTAGTTGGTCAATTATAGGCAATGGAAAGTGATCCTTTGGGCAGGCTTTGTTGAGATCAGTGAAATCAACACACATTCTCCATTTATTGTTTTTCTTCTTTACCATCACCACATTTTCTAACCAGTCTGGATATTTCACATCTTCAATGAATTGGGCTTTCTGGAGCTTCTCGACCTCCTCTTGTATGGCTTGATTCTTCTCGGGACTAAACACTCTTCTTCTCTGCTTTACAGGCTTGATCTCCTTATTCGCATTGAGCTCATGACATAAGAAGTTCGGATCTATTCCTGGCATGTCTTCATGACTCCATGCAAAAGTTTTCCTTCTGTTTCTCAAAAAAGTTATCAACTCCTATTTTATTGAAACATCCAACGATGAACCTATCTGGGTTACTTGTTCAGGGTGCTCGTCGTCCAGAATAACATTTTCTGTAGATTCCACCACCTGTCCTTTTACAAGTTGGGATTCATCTCTGGGATCAAGTGTTTCAATTTCTGTACCTTCCTCCACCTGGTAGGTAGTAGTCTTTTTCCTTGATTCTTCAAGCTCCTCTTGCTCGGCAGACGAATAATAGCATTCCCGGGCTACTTTCTGATCACCTTTCACAACTCCTACTCCGAAATTTGTTGGGAATTTTAAGCACTGATGTACTGTAGATGGGACTGCTTCGAACTTCTTCAAACCAACTCTTCCCATGATGATGTTGTAAGCTGATTGCACATTCTTATCCATCACAAAGAAGCGTATTCTTTATGTTCGACAAGCAGGCCAAGTTCCAATTAATATATCCAACTTGATCGTCCCAAGTGGAAAAACTTTCTCTCCAGCAAAACCCAATAGAGGTCTGTGATAAGGTTCCAATTGAGATAATTTCAAATTTAAACTATCAAAGCATGAATAGTACATGATGTCTGCCGAACTACCATTATCTACCAGCACCCTTGAAATCACTACTTCTTTCATCCTCATTTTGATCACCAAAGGGTCGTCGTGAGGGTAAAGAACACCTGCCATGTCGTTTTTTGAAAAGCCAATGACCAGTTTCTCTTTGTTTACCTTCCTCGGGCGATCCTCTTCAGCCAAATTTATTCGCTGAATATATGAGCAAACTTGAGCCTCTCCAAGGTAAACCTTTCTTTCTGCAGTAAGGTCTCCTCCTGCATCTGCTCCTGTAATGACATTACAATCAAATGACCCAAAGCGTATTGAAAATACCTCTCGTTCTGGCTGCCTTGGTTTCTTGGGAAGATCGAGGTCATCCTCTGTATCATCTTCATGATCCTTTTTCTTTTTTTCCTCTGCTCTACGAGGAGATCTAGACCTTTCTCTAGTTCGGTCATTATTTCTTCTTTCGCCTCCCCGACCAACATACTTTGCTAGTTTCCCTCTTCGGATGAGTGTTTCAATCTCGTTCTGAAGAGCTATGCAATTTTTGGTCATATGGCCGTGATCCTTATGGAACTCACAATATTTCTCCCTATTCCTCAGGTCAGGGTCTGACCTCAGTTTCTTTGGCCACTTTACTTCCTCGTTATTCTTGATTTCTTCCAAGACATGATTAATAACCATTTTCAAAGGAGTATAATTATCGAATTTCTTCAGGACTTCCCATGACGATTTATTATTCTTGGAATGCTTGTCACCGCCATTCCCCTTATGCTCTTTTTTCTTGGATTTGTCGTCTTCCACCTTGGTTTCTTTATCCATATTCTTCTTCGCAGCCATAGCCTCCTCGGTATTCATGATTTTGGCAGCTTTTGCCATCAACTCTGATATAGTTGTAGGTGAATCTTTGGCCAAAGTGTAATACAACTTATTAGGCAAAAACCCAATCATCAAGGCGGTGATTGATGTCTTTTCTTCATAATCTATAACTTCCAGCTTCTCGTTATTGATACAAGTTATGTAATCTCTAGTACTCTCACCAGATTTTTATCTAACACTTAACAAGTGTGCTACTCTTTTTACTGGATTTTCCCCAAAACAAAAATTGCCAATGAACAACTCGGCCAACTGAAAGAAAGTTGAAATCTTACCCCGAGGAAGATTGTTGTACCATATCTGGGCAGATCCAGTAAGAGTTCCTGAGAATGCTCTACATCTCATCTCGTCGGGGACAGCATAGATGTCGGCGGCAGCTTGATATTGCTCTATATGAAGGACAGGATCTGTCTTTCCATCATATTTGGGGGTCACCACAGGTGCTTTAAACTTTGACGGGGTAGGAAAACCCACAATGGCCTGGACAAAAGGTGTCCCTTGAACAAAAGTTCGTTGTAAGGGATTCTTCGCCTTAGCCATTTCTCCCAATTTATCCTCCAAGCGCTGAATGGAACCCTTCCACGCATCGTTTCCTTCCTCGGGCTTATTAGTTCGAGCAATTGATTGTTCTGATGTGGCCTCTTGAGATCTATCTTGACGAGCAACTGGTCGTGATTGTGCTGATCCTTCTCTTAGATCTGATGGTCGTCGAAAACTCCTCGACATGGTCTTAGGTGGACTCCTATTCCTCCTAGGGCCTAATCGACTGAAAGGAGACACCCTACTCAGTCTTTCCAAGGCACTGGGTCTTTCTGGAGAGAGAGTGATGCGTTGATCAGTATCTGTAGCCCTTATTGACGAAGTTCGCCCAGGTTGATAAGAGAAATCATCAGATTCCTCATTACGATATGACTCAGTACGCCTGGATCGTGAAGGAATTAAATAGGTTTGCCTCTGACCACTTCGTTGTCCCGAACGTGCAGGTGCACCGCCATGAAGGGTTTGTATGAGTTGTCGCATTGTTTCTTGTATGGCGGTTTGTCCTTGATCCAGATTCGTCATAATCCCAGCCAGATCTGGAGGTGCAGAGGGATTTGGAGGATTCCCAACATTTCCAGCGTTTCGATTGCAAGATTCCGGGTCATCTGCCATTAATGATGAATGATTTTTGGTGAAAAGCGATAATAACAATCGTTCCCACAAACGGCGCCAATCTGTTGATGTAAAAAACTAGATTACTCTAATTATTCAATCACAGATAAATAAATGAGACAAAGAATTTTAAAGTGGTTCAGCCTTATATGAATGGCCTACGTCCACTGTTATGTTATTGCTGAGTGTTTGGGAATTATCGATTACAAGTACTATCAAGAAATTCCGGTGCCTTTGAATGAGGGTGATACAAGGTATTTATAGCCCTTAGGCTGTACATGAAAGGGTGTTACATTAAATGATACACATATGAAAGGGTAATTCATTTAATGCTCTTCAAACGTGTGCGTCAAGATGATAAGCTTTTAATGAATAGTTAAACTGTTGATTATCTGGCAATCAATGCTGTGGTCGAGATGCAGCCCGAACCGCCTTAGTTTCTCGTCGTCCAAGAGTTCCTCGGAGCGTTGGAGTTCCTCGGAGAGCTGTAGTTCCTCGGAACGTTGGAGTTCCTCGGATGAGCTGGAGTTCCTCGGAGTATACTTGTTGCTCGGAGTGAGTCTGACTTGGTTGGGGGAATAGACTTCCTCATTGCTATTGTGCCACGTAGATCGACACGTGTCTTCTTGTGATTCGTCTATATCAGCATACTAATTTTGGTATCAACAGACGTCATAAGGATATTTTCCAATTCCAAACAATCCATTTATTCCTAATTTTACCCTTTACACCTTTTAACCCAAAAAGTCCTTACCGAGTCTAAATTGCGAAATTGGTTACCGCGTGGAGAGATAAGACATGAAAAGATAATATGAGAGATTAAATGGTGTGAACTAGAGATGATGTTTCCCATTTCCTAATAACTATATGCCGATGATGATATTTTTCACCATATATTTCCTTCTTTTCAATTTTGTATGCGTGAATTTGTGTCCATTATATTTACTCTTTATATCATGCATACCGAGAGAAAATAGCCACAATCCGAGTGATTCATTTGTGAGTGCAATCCATAAGAATTTGAATCAAAACGAATTTTCGGAAAGTAACGTAATGCTCAATCAGTGGAAATTTGAGGTTTAATTTTTGGCTTTGCACACACACACTATGGTTTGAGACACTTGAATGTGAAGTTATGGTGATTATTTTGCGAAAAGTTTAAATTGTACAATTTTTAAGTATTTTGATATTTATTTGAGTCAATAAAGAATTTTGTGGGTGTATTCACTGCAAACCCTCACGAGACAAAACTCGTCCTACTAGGGTAACCTAGAGGTTTAAAGGCTTGTTGCATATGCTAAATGCAATCGCTTGCCCGCGAAAAAGGTATTCTATCCCAATAAAGGAATTTTCAAGAGTAGAATTTAGGTTAGATTTAGTTACATTGCCCGGGACGTGCAAAGTCCTAAGTTAGGGGGATTTGACCAAGCGTAAATTCTTCTGAATTTAGCCCCTTAATTTAGTGATTTTAATATCTCGAACAAGGTAATTGAATCATTTTTAGCCCATATCACTCTATTATCTGTTTCTAACAATATTCCCTAGTTTTTGTGTAATTGTGATAAAATTTTCAGGAATGAAATGCAAGAAAGGAAAAGAAAAAAATCAGAAGAAAAGTCAAAGGGCAAAAGAGTAAAGTTCCACTCAAAAATCGAAGGCGACACCAAAAGTGAAGTTGAAGAGCATGAGTTCACAAGAGCATAGGAAGAAACGGCACCCAAATCGGAGTTCTAAATCAGAAGATATGACCAGTCAAAGTTGCAAGGAAAAAGTTGAAGAAAATCGGACCGATCCGATGGAATCCGGACCGATCCGAAATGATCCAAGTCCAGTAGACTCCGGATGGATAGCAAACCGATGGAGAAGAAAATAGGACCGATCCGACTAGGACCGGACCGATCCGGTAGAAATAAAAGAACCGATCCGGTGGACATCGGACCGATCCGATGGTAATCCGGACCGGTCTGGTCATGTGAAATCCTGGCATTAATTATGCAGATTTTTGGCGTGCTGGATGGTGAAACTTGTGCTACAAGCACATTGATCTGTCAATTTCGATTCTTTGTGCTATAAAAACCAATGCCCTACATCATTTTGAGAGGCTAACTAGAGAGTTGCTAGAGAGTGGCTAGGGTTTGCTAGGTTGAGAGTTCTAGAAAGAATTAGAGGTTGAATTTTAGGGTTATACTTTGAGAGAAAATTTTCTATTTCTACAAGAGTTTTCCTGAACCTCGGTTTGTAAGAAATTCTGAATTCCAATTAGTCTCTTGTTGCTGAATTCAAGTAATCTCATTCCATTCTCTAGTTTTATTATTTGCAAATTATTTACAATGTCTTGTGGATCCATAATTTCATATGCGAATTTATTCTTGCACCAAATCATGAGTAGCTAAATTCCCAAGGGTTGGGGTACATGAACTCAATCCAAGGCAAATTATTTATGTAGAAAATAGAGGTTAAATTAAAATATTGATTGAATCCTGAAAGAAAATCATACAAACATTGTCAATCTTTTAATCTCTCTTGCCCTAGGTACTTGAGATGTTTAAGAACGCTTTGCGAGTATAATTTTCCATTCACCGCTTTGTATTTGACTTTGATTTCGTATGGTGCGGGCTTGAACCTAATATACGTAATGCTTAGAATTTATAAAGACCGGATCCAGTCAATAATTTTACAAGTCTAGTATTCTATAAGGTAATTTGTTAAGGATTGAGGGATTGTACCCTACCCTATTTTCTCCCATTTGTCAGATCTAAATTCTTTTGCAATTTTCAGTTTGTTTTCCTTAAGCAAATTTTTATTTCACTAGAAATTTCCCCAATCATTAATCATCTTTTTGTTTCTTTTCAGAAATCATTTCAAGATTTAATAATTTTTCTTATTCTTATTTGGCAATCTCGATCCCTGTGGATACGATCCCGATTTACCGGGTTACTACTTGAGCGACAGGCTTGCACTTGAGCCTAGAGTAAAACGCACTTTTGAGACCAACAGGAATCGCCTGAGGGACAGGGGACAGGATCAAGGCCTTCAATAGTTGGGGCAGGGTCCTCGTCTACGACTGGCCTCGGCCCTGGGTCGTGCTCGTCGAAAAGTGGGGATGCAACATCCACCCCAGCAGCTACGAGAGACTTATTCCATCCTTTCTTGAAGTTCAGACGGTTGATATAGCCTATCTGAACTTCAGCATCTTCGTATGTCGCAGCCCAGCCGAAGTTGTAAGAGTCTTCTTTGGCAATGACAGCCTCGGACTCCTTCCTATTTAGCTCTTCAACAAGTACCCTTTTCTCCTCCAGCACGGCAAGTTTTCTGGAGAAAACTTGGTCGTAGGCCTGCCTCAGCTCCCTTAGATCCATGATCGCCGCATCTTTCTCCTTGTTCGCAGTAACAAGAGCCAAATCGGATGAGATCCGAGAAGAGTCGACAACCTTAAAACTGGCTTTGAGCTCCTTACCCTTCAGCTTCAGGGCAGATTTTTCTTGCTCCAGTTCACTGTTCTTCTTCACCAGCTCGTCACATGAACGATATAGCACGACGAAGTCAGTAATAAACTGCGAAAAAGAGAAGATATTAGAAGAGGAAAATGAGGGAAGTCAGAAAAATGCAAGAGAAAAAGAAACCTTACCAGAGAGAGCCTCTGACTAGCCTGAAGAGCCAGGTGCTCTGAACCTACTGCCCTTTGGCGATCAGCCGGGAGGACAACCCTCTCGAGCAGAGCCGACGCCAGCTGAGGAGAAATTGCCACGGAGGCCCTTCAGGCAGAGCAGATACTGGGACTATGGCCTGCCCAGCCTTCGTCCTCACCTCAGACCTTCTCTTATCTTCCTCCTTATCGCTCTCCCTCTTCTTCCTCTCCTCTGATCTCCTATTCTCTTCTAACTTCTTCCTCTCTTCTTCCTTTTTCCTCTCTCTCTCTCTCTCTCTCACCAGCTCCTCGTCCTTCATCCTCCTCTCCTGCTCCTGAGCGGAGGACCGGGAACCAGTAGCCACGGCCCCAGAAGTAGCTTTTTATTTCTTCGACCTCTGTGCAAGGAGCACGTGATCCTCATCATCATCGTCTCTAATCAAGTTCTTCCTCGGAGGAACCATGCTGCTATAAGTGCTCGACGATCTCCAAGCTTCAGAAACCTCCTCACGGTCAGAGGAACTGCTACTATCAAAGCTACTTCCACCCAAATTGTTCACAGCACCTGTAAAGTCACTCTCAGAACTGCTCTCCTCCTCGTCCAGCTGGATAGGCTCTACAGCAGTATCTTTGAAGGAATCGAACTCTGGTATACTATCCACAGGCCTCGCTATGAAACTGGAGCCAACGTTCTTATACTCGAGCAGGAAGGCAGCAGATCTTGGGTGCTCGCCGTCACCTAAGGGCTCCCTGATTTTCCAAGCCTTTACCAACTCTGAAAGACGGACCTCGTTGAGTGCAGGTTCCAAGTTCTTTGACTTCACTGCGTAAGAAAAAGAAAAGAAGAGTTAGAAAGGTCACAAATCAGTAAATGTTGAAACAACAGTACAATGTCTACCTATATATTCCTCCCCGTAAAAAGGAACAGAGAATCTCTCAAACCTCGACCCTTCAAATTGGGGAGGGAACTGCCAATTCCTAACAAGGAAACCTTCTTGCCAGCAGTCCTTATGGGAATCAGGTAGGTTTACTACCAATACCGTATCAGGGCTTCTAGCTTTGAGGTATAAGACACCTAAACTAGTTCAAAAAAAGGAGTAACAAAAACAGACCTCGGCAAGTCCTAACCTAGTACCATACAACTGATTTATCCTATGAACGCCATTTAATATTTTCCACACATTGGGCAAGCATTGTGCAGGAACAATATTGAAATAGCCAAAGAAATGCAGGAATAAATCATTGGGAGGGAAAGTGAGTCCCCCTGGAAAAGTAACAGTTGATGGATCCAGTGAGCATCATCTATATCCCTAACATTCCTAGGAGGGGAGGCACAACACTCAATATCTACCCACTCAGGAATGTTGTAAAACTTCCTAAATTCAGAGATTGACCTATTCCCAATCTTCGCCATTAGAAGACCCAAGAAAAACTACAAACCAAAGAAAAGTACAAGGAAAGGGCACAGGAAACTTACAAAATAGAAGATCGGTTCAGGTGATTAAGAAGCACGAGCTCAGACAACTAAGAAATAATGGGAATGGAAATTGAGAGAAGAAGGTACGAGGCGTTAAAGTTCTCAGAAGATAGAAGAGTACTGGAAAGGCTGAAGCAACAGGAGAAAAAGTGGCTATCCCAACAAGCCTTCAAATTCTAATCATAGCGCACAATAAGCGAAGCGGGTGCCGCCAAATCAGCTTCACAGTTTTCTAAGAATCGCAAATCAGCCATAATGGCTGATCATTTAAATCCATTGAACCCATAAACATGTCCCAGCAAATTTAGGGGCAATTGTGGGTACCCAAAATTTAGAACCATGGGCCCAGACGAGTAGCCCAGTCCTGGCGGCCCAAAGTCCGGGCCCCTCATCTCTTATATTGATCCGGTCTCCCCCACGTTTCCACAATTGGAAGTTATACGGGAGATGGAAAACGTGGAGAAACCCATCACCTCCACTTACCTACATGTACATGTATATATTAGACCCTAGGTCCGGGGCAAAAGAAAAGGTTGTATTCTCTGTAATTACTCTCTGGAGTGTATATAAATAATATCGACTGCACCACCGTGGACGTAGGCACATCCTTGCCAAACCACGTACATCCTTTGTTGTGTGATTGGCATCTTATATTCCTTGTTCTTTCTTGATAATTTCTTCTCTCGTATTTATTTGTGTTGCATAATAATTTCCTCTACAGATGCATAGGGAATGTTTTTCATGCTCTCCCGTTCTAATTCATTTTGATAACACTACTTGAGTCTAAACTTATCACCCTTCGGAATTGGACCAATGTTTGGGCCACAACTTTTCATACTAAACATTTCCAAGACTTTGTTGATGTAAGTTTTTTAAGACAAGCAAAGCCATCCACGTGATCGATCACGGAATATTTCTATCCCTATTACGTAGGATGCCTCTCCCATATTTTTCATTTCAATGTTTTGAGAAAGAAACTCCTTAGTTTTCTTTAATGAGTCTAGATCATTACTTGCAATGAGCAAGTCATCAATATATAAAACAAAAAAGTGCAAACATACTCTTACTCATCTTTAGGTATATTCACCGATCAGTAGTGTTTTCCTTAAACCTAAATGAGATAATGGTATGATGAAACTTAAAATACCATTGGCGAGAAGCTTGATTAAGTACATATATTAATTTCTTCAAAACGCAAATCATATCCTCCTTTCCTTTTTTAATAAAGCCTTCTGGTTAGGGCCATGTATACTTATTCTTCCAAGCTCCAATTTAAAAAAGTTATTTTAACGTCCATTTGATGTAGCTCTAAGTCATAATGAGCCATCAGTGCAAGAATACTTCTTAAAGAAAATTTCTTAGAAACGGGTGAGAAAGTTTCATTATGATCAATGTCTTATTGTCGCAAGTCTAGCTTTATGTCGTTTAATATTGCCTTTAGAATCGTATGTGCTCTTATAGACCTATTTACATTTGATTCTCTTGTGTCCTTGAGGCAATTTAACCAACTCCCAGACTTCATTAAAACTCATGGATTTTATTTCATCATTCATGGCATCAATCCATTTAGCAGAATTATGACTATTCACAGCTTGTCTATATGAAATCAGATCATCAATCTTTCCAATGTTAAATTCAACTCTTGTAAATACACCACATAATTATCTAAAATAGATGATTTTCTAGTCCTTTGAGACCTTCTTATTATGACTTCTTGCAGTGTTTCTACAATGGCTTCATTAGTGATGATTTCTTCGTTGGGTTCATTATGTGATCCTTTATTGGTTTGTTGATTATTCATCTGTTGTTCATTATTGTCATTTGGGACAACTTCTTGAGGAACAATAGTAACATTATGAATTTTAAATGTGAGAATACTCAGGTCTCGAATTTATTAAATAATAACATCCATATTTTCACCATTCCCACTAATTACACCATTCTTAATGAATTTAGAATTGTTAGTTTCTACTATTCGAGTTTTGTGGTTAGAACAGTAAAACCTATACCCTTTTGGTTTTTCTAGATATCCAATAAAGAAACCACTAATGGTTTTAGGATCGAGTTTATTTTCTTGTGGAATATAAATTCTTGCTCTCCTGGGCATCCCCAAATATGCAAATGACTTAAACTAGGTTTTCTTCTCGTCCACAGTTCAAAAGGTGTCTTTAGAATTGCCTTACCAGGAAATCTATTTATATTATACACAACAATTTTAAAAGCATATAACCATAATGATTAGGGTAAAATAATTCTACTTATCATACTCCTAACCATATCCATAAGGGTATGGTTATGCCTTTAGCTACACCATCCTACTTGGGCATGCCTGACATTGTGTATTGTACACAAATGCCCAAACCTTCTAGGAGTTTAGCAAAAGGATCGAGGTGTTATCATGTTTCATCATATCTACCATAGTATTCACCACCTCTATCAGACCTAATGATTTTTACCTTCTTTCCTATTTATCTTTTGACTTCCGTTATGTATATTTCAACAAAATCTACAGATTGAGACTTATCTTTTAATGTATAAAGGAAACAATAACGGGAAAAATTATCTATGAAGGTGACGAAATGCTGTTCTCCTCCAAATGATGAAATGTCAAAAGGTTCACCAATATCAGTATAAATAATTTCAAGAAGCTCTTTATTTCTTATGGCTCCCTTTTTGGAATGTTTGGTTTGCTTTCCTTTAATGTAATTTAAAAAAATTCCAAACTCATTAAAATCCAAGTTAGGGAGAATCCCTTCTATCGCAAGTCTATGGACTCGTTCTTTAGATGTATGATCCAATCTTTTATGCCACAAAAATGATGAATTCTTATTAACCAAAGGATGTTTAATACCTACATTATGATGCAGATATATTAGGGATTCGGCAAAATTATAATCTAAACTAATACGATATAATCTATTATCATAAATCTCATAACCAATAATATTAGAATCTTTAAGCAAATCAAACCTACTATTTCCAACATTCCAACAAAAACCTTATAAATCCAATTTTAAAACGAAAATTAAATTACGAGAAAAGGAAGGGATATAAAGAGATTTATTTAGATCTAAGCCAAATCCAATGCCCAAAATGAGGCGGTAAGTGCCTACTACCGAAACTGGTGTTTTTCTTCCATTTCCCGTATATATAAAGCCTTCACTATTTTTTGTGTTCTGAATTGTAAGGTATCCCTGCATCGAATTAGCTTTATGAGTGCTAGATCCAAAATCAATCCACCAAGTATTATAAGTTAAATTAATTAGATTTGATTCGAAATATACGAATGACAAAAACTCACCCTTTTTTCGAACCAAGCTTTGCACTTCATGCAATCTTTCTGAAAATGCCCAAGTTTCTTGTAAAAATGGCTTTTTCCACCTTCTTTTTGGCAGCCTAATTCTAATTATCTTGCTTCTGTGGGCTGCGCTTGATGCCCTTACTATTTTTCTTGTAGGAGTTACCATTGCCAAATGCTTGAGTAGCCAAATTACCTACTAAACCTTTGCTCTTTTTCTCAAGTCTTTCCTCCTCTTGGATCAATTTTTAAGTAACTGCATTCAAATTCCATTTGTCTTTAATTGCATTATAGTTAATGACAAAAGGGAAATATTGATCCGGTAAGGTGTTAAGGACAAATTGGACAAGGAATGGCTCTTCGAATTTTAAACTAAGATTTCCTAGCTTTGTGGCCATGCAAGTCATCTCACTGATATGTTCATTCATGGTTCGAGTTCCATCAAAGCTCATTGTTCTGAGCTTAGACATAAGGGCCCTGCCTAGAGACTTGTCTACTTCTTTGAATCGTTCTTTAAGATTGGTAAAAAATTGTTTAGTACTATCAGTTTTGGCTAAGGAGATCCCAATGTTAGGAATTATAGTTTACATGATAAAGGTGGGACTACGTTTTTTTGCTCTATTACAGGCTTCATAAAATGCTATTTCAGTTTCATTACTATCATCAGTGAGTCGGAGGAGGCGTCACATTACAAAGCTATGTCAAGGTTCAGAAGGCCTAATTGCAAGCTTACATGCATTTCCCATTCTTTTAGGTTTGTTCCATCAAATTGGGGAATATCAGACGCTTTGAGATTGAGACCATTGGAGAAACCTAATACATTGGAATAATTACTCACAAATTAGCTCTATTATAGCAACATATTTAAATATTGGTTTTAAGAGATATTCTCGACCATTAATTTTTTTTATTTGATGGACTTTTATTGGGAAAAATATTTTTAAAGAAAACTTGGATCTTTGGATGACAAATATCTTCTCTATTCAAATATTACATCACCCTTTAATATTTATTTAATCATGAAAACTATACCTTTGGGGGACTAATTTAAAATGATTAAATAAAACATCTTAATAAATATTAACGGTCGAGATATGATAATAATATTTGTACCTTTCAGCAACCAAATATTTATACACTTTAATCTAATATACGTTAACATAGGGTAGGGCACTTTGGTGGACACCTATCCTATCTTTATGAGAATATTCGCACATGAGATTATAAACATGAGAAATATCATACAATGATTTGGAATGAACTAAAATGCATAAGAAAACAATATAAACATTACTGATGTAGTGAAAAAACTCATAAAATGTAGAGAATTTCATTAAATTTAAAATTAAAAAAAATGAGTTATCACCACAAATGTATTTAGTATTGTATAAGAATCACTCTCCAATTCGCAAAATCGAAAAAATAATTTTCGTGAGAGAGATATAAAACTAAACTTTATATCCAAACCATTTTTTTTTTTACTTTCACAAATTCAGCCACAGTAATATAAAATGTCACATAAACTTTTACACATCAATATAAGCAGATTCAGCGATAGAAAATCAGAACGTCGCAGAAAGTTTAACATATAACTCTTGACAGATTCAGCAGCAAAAAATCAGAATGTCACAGAAAGTTTTACATACCTATAACTCTTAACAGATTCAATGACGAAAAATCAGAATGTCGCAGAAAGTTATACATATAACTCTTAACAAATTCAGCGACAGAAAATCAGAATGTTGTAGAATTTTTTATTCATAAACATATGCATATTTCAAACTAAGTCCAAATTAGAGTCATAAAAAAAATAATGAAAACATCAGATAAGTCTCAAAACTTGGAATATAAAATATGATTTTCATATTTAGACATAAAGGATAATTATGTGATCTAAATCGTTGCTCAGATACCACATCTTGGATTTAAATTTAATAACGTAATTAACAGTTTTTATGGATCAATAATACTATACATGAACATGTAAATTGTTATGTAAATACAGGACCTTAATCTATATAATTATCACATGTGCCAAAAATTGGGTTAAAAAACATACCTAAGTCAGCATTAGATTTAACAAATGAAGAGGTTGCCATTGGTGCCTCGAACTTGAGATCCAAAATTATTATGGATTATTGGTTTTGCTCCCCTAGGCTTTCTATATTTTTTTCTTATTTCTAGTGCCTAAATGATGGAGCTTAGGCCGCAATTTATAGGCACGGAGACGTCATAAATCCCAATAGTCATGTGATCTTGACCGTCCATCATGGTTAGATCAAGAGTTTTCCTTAATTTATTAATCAAAAACTTTTTTGACTCTTGGATATATTATAATGACCTTTTATTTACCAAATATGACTTATTTTATAATTTAATAATGAACCACTTAATAGGCTTATGAATTATTTAATAATTTTAACAACATACACATAAATATATTAACCATTTTACTAATACTTTTTATCAAAATTGTAGATACTTTGATAAAATTATATACTTTTGTCCAAATTTATACATAATTTGACATAAATAT
Organism: Sambucus nigra; assembly: GCA_949130495.1. Classification (NCBI taxonomy): domain Eukaryota; kingdom Viridiplantae; phylum Streptophyta; class Magnoliopsida; order Dipsacales; family Adoxaceae; genus Sambucus; species Sambucus nigra. The sequence continues at coordinate 166,744,001 of OX422210.1, read as the reverse complement.
AGACACTTTTGACCAAAATTATCGATACTTTGATCTAATTATAGACATTTTAGACCAAATTATGGATACTTTTGCTCCGACAAGCATCGATAGGTGGGGGTAGTAGAAATGTTGTTATGCTCTAAATCTATGTTTGCCATGTTTTGCGACTATTGTAAGGAGGGGTGGTTAATTGGAGAGAGAGTGGTTTTTTTCTCATTTGAATTTTTTGTGATGAAGGGTCAAAGTGTCATTCTCTATTGAAACAATTCAATTCAATCCATAACGGTTTGCACATCATCCACGATATGCCTATATCTGTTGATTTCAAAACCACGTTAATATTACTTTCTCCATAAGAGTCACTGCTTGAAAGTTAAAGACATGTTTAGTATATATTTCTGAAAACGATTTCATGTGTTTAAAACCCATAATTGGTAGAACATGCGTTTGGCATCCTATTTTCTAAAACTTAGTTTTAAAACCATTTTTTGAAATTTTGTGTTTAAAGCACCATTTTCTGAAAATAGGTTTTAGTTGTTTTCAAACATGTTTTCAGTTTTTCATTTTCAATTTTCATCATCAAGCACAACCCACCACTCGTCCTAACCTACCACCACGTGCCCTAACCCACCACCATCCATTACCACTCACCCCCAACCACCATCAATCATTACCACCACATTCTACCACCCACCACTACCTGTCCTAACCCACCACCGTCCCTTACCACCCACCCCCAATCACCACCCACCTCAACCCATCACCACCACCACCCATCCCCAACCACCACCCGCCCCAACCCACCATCATCAACCGTCATCACCTACCACCACCCACCCTAACCCATGTATAATACACACACACACACACACACACACACACACACTAAGTCTCATATAAGGGCTCCTTATGGTGTAGACCCAATACATACTATTTTTTAAAATAGTAAAAAAATAATTTTTTTAATGAAACTGTATGGATATGATCTCCACAGTGAGACGATCATCTGAAAATGTTTTCATCAAAAAATTCAATAAAAAATCGTTGAAATGAGGTGATATGTAAAAAAATAGTATAAATATGCATTTTCAACCATTGAAATTTTGGATCGGCGCCAGCCACTTGATTGATTGAATTTTTTTATGAAACTTTATGAATATGATCTTCTCACTATCAAGATCATATCCGTGAAGTTTCATAAAAAATTAGATCAAAAAGTGGGTGAGATGATCGCCAAAATTTCAACAGTCGAAAATGTTTGTATATACCCTTTTTTTACATATCACCTCATCTTAACGGGTTTTTATTGAATTTTTTGATGAAAAAAAATACAAATGGTCTTTTTACTATGGAGATCATATCCATGTAGTTTCATCAAAAAAATCATTTTCTTACTATTTTAAAAAAAAAGATATGTACCCGGGCCTGCACTTTAAGGAGTCCTTACAAGAGGGGGACTCATATATATATATATATATATATATATATATATATATATATATATATATTGTGGGAGCCCATTTTTTACAAGCCCAAGAGAGTAGCCGGCCCAAATCATAGCTTCATCGTTGAATGAGCAGTTTAGTTGGAGAAGGACACTCGTGGATAGGGTTAAATTAGGTGCTGAGAATCTCGGTTAAGATATTCAAGCACCTCATGGACAACCCACATACAATGATGGGAGTCCCTCATACTCTGTAACAAACATATGTATAAATTGTACTCTCTGACCCTGGGCAAAGGGGACGAACAAATTATAATCATTAAGAGACACTTAATAAAAAAAATTAAGTAATATCTCCGTGGACGTAGGCAAGTTTCCAAACCACGTACATCGTTGTTGTGTGTGTTTCCATTTACTTTATGACTTTTGTGATTACTTTTCTAAATCTTTTTATTGTGAATTCTTCTGCACTCATAATTGGCGCCATTTGTGGGAATCTACTTGTGTTCCTACTAAAGCATTCATTACCAGAAAGCCCTCAATGTCTCACCACAGTAGCAATATTTCAAAAGTCGGCGATGTTCAGGAAGAGTTGTCCCTCCTAGGGTTATGTCCGAAATCCGCCAATAGTCAAACCCAAGGTTTCTCCAGGAAATGCAATCCTTAGAAGAAATCCATGAGCCCCCAAGGTCCACTCATATTTCTACACTTGTCAATGCCTATGAAGCCTGACTTCGAGAACAGGAAGAGGTGACGCGCTGCCAAGAAGAAGAGAATGCTCAATGTAAGAGGTAATTGGAAAGAATGGAGAGATATATCTCCAGAAACATAATGCAGCGGTGAGATAAGACTCCTAGTCCTCAGGGGGAAACTCCCCCAGTCGAGGAGGAGCAAGCACGATTAGAGAAGGGCCACCAGGAGAGGCGCCATATGAATAATGATTGACTAAATGAGGATTTAAGGATTCTGGTCCATAGGGAGATAAACCAACATTCGGCACACCGAGGAGCTAGGTCAACCAGAGAGCTTGCTAGAAGAGCTATAAATTATCTAATGAAGCTCAAGGTAAATCAAACGTGATGAGTCCCTAAAGAAATTCACTGTCCCCTAGTTTAAGACCTACGATAGGAAAATAGATCCCATAGATTATGTTTGGCAATATCGATAGGCAATGACCTTATGGAGCCACAATGACGCACTGATGTGCAAGATATTCCCTTCTAGCCTACACGATGTAGCACATAAGTGATTTGAGAGGTTCCTATACAGGTCGATTAAGAACTTCACAGCATTGGCATAGGCTTTCACATCACAATTCGTAACAAGCAACTCACATCCTAAGAGGATGGATGCATTGCTCACTATGAAGAAAAAGACTCAAGAAAACCTCAGGGACTACGCCAAGAGATATTGGGAGATCTTTAACGAGATCGAGGAGTTCTCAGAGAAATTTTTCATAACATCCTTCAAAATAGGCTTGCCTACCACCTTCCTGCTACCCCAATCTCTCACCAAGAAGGAAGCTATAAACATTAATGATCTTATGGCCCCGTATCGAGAAGTACGCCAAGGTCCTAATTAAGGAGATAATGGTTGAGCAAAGGCTAGCAAGGGGACATAATATAATGACACCTAGAAAAAGGGAAGTAAGAATGAGGGTAAGAATGAATCCAAAGGTGGAGGAAATAATGACCCCTCTAAGGTGTTCCAGGTTGTTGACACGGTCTTTAAGGAACCCATTTACAAGATTCTCAGCAAGATCAAGGATGATCCCTCCGTCAAATTGCCTAAGAAGATGGGATGAGATCTGACCAAGAGAAATAATGCACTAAAGAGAGAATTCCACAAGCAGAGTGGTCATCGAATCAAAAATTGCAAAGCTATGAACTCACACCTAGAAGAGCTAGTTTAGGCAGGGCACCTTAGCGAGTACATTGACAAGAAAATAGATAAGGTCGTAACTAATGGCGAACAGAAGCCAGAAAATGTCCTCGATGACGATACAGGACACGAGTTTGTAATCATTCATGGAGCGTCAGACCTCAAACAGATTCAGGGCAATGCCATCAAAATGGAACTCAAGAAGGTGACTACCGTGATGGAAGTTTTTCAGATCGACCCATCCAAGACCCAAGATGTAAAATGTCGATGACCAGAAGATATTGATTACACGAAGCACAACATGTTTACCAAAGAGGATTTGGTTGGGCAAAGAACCCCACATCATGACATATAATTAATTATGCTCACGATTGCTAACTGGGACATCGACAAGCTACTGGTAGAACATGTGATTACATCCGAAGTGATGTATCTAGACCGGTTCCATAAGCTGAAATTGAATGTTGTTGACCTCAAAGAAGCCACAGTTACATTGGATGTCTTCGTAGAAAGGATTACCATGCCATTGGAAAAGATCACCTTGCCAGTCAGGATAGGGAACATCTCAAAGTTAATAGAGTTATTGGTTATGTAAATCAAGTCCTCATTCCATGCTATTTTGGGCAGAGGTTGGCTCCGCACCATAAAGTTTTCAATTGGATTTACTCTCATCGATCAGGAGAAAAGCGAACTGGTTGCACTCCTTAGAAGCAATATAGATGTTTTTGTATGGGAGACTTACAAGTTACCTGGGATTGACCCCAGTTTAGCTTGCCACCATCTACATGTCAATCCTAATTTCAAATGTATTACTCAAAAGGCTCTCCGAACGTCACTCAAAAAGGCTAATAGCAGTGAAGAAAGAGGTAGCGAAGTTATTGGATGTTAGATCTATCAGGGAAGTTCAGTTCCCCGTATGGATATCCAACCCAGTGGTAGTACCCAAAAGAAATGATAGTTGGAGGGTGTGCATCGATTTCATCGACCTCAACCAGGCATGTCCTAAAAATAGCTTCCCTCTCCCGAAGATAGATCAACTAGTCGACGCCACAGTGACTCATGAAAGGATGAGCTTCCCCCATGCTTACTCAGGATATCATCAAATCCTCCTAAACGGGCCTGACCAGAATAAATTCTCCTTTATAAACTCAGTTGGTTTGTACTTCTATAAGGTCATGCCTTTTGGCCTTAAGAATGCGGGGGCAACTAGGGGTGTGCACGGGTCGGTTCGGTTCGGTTTTGGACCGCAATCCAAACCGAACCAATCGGTTCGGTTTTGGAAAGGGTTAGATCGAAACCGAACCGACAATGAAAAAACCCGTCAGTTTCGATTTATATCGGTTTCGGTTCGGTTCGGTTTTGGTTAGTTTTCGGTTTTGGTCGGTTTTTTTGGGCGGTTTTCGGTTTTGGCCGGTTTTTAAGGCCGGTTAATGGATTTTGCATTTAAAATATAAGTTTTTTAATATAAATATTGATATCAGTTCGGTTCGGTTCGGTTCGGTTTTTTCCACGGCTAGACCGCCAACCGAACCGACATGGTCGGTTTTTTAATTCCTTAAATCGTAAACCGAACCGGGCTAAAAAAAATCGCCGGTTTCAGTTCGATTTTCGGGCCGGTCGATTTTTTTGCACACCCCTAGGGGCAACCCACCAAAGATTGGTAACCAAGATATTTAGAAAATAGATGGGAGAGACGATGAAAGTGTACATCGACGACAAGCTCGTTAAAAGCATGAACAAGGCCGGTTACCTCTCAGACCTAGCAGCAACCTTTGAAATCCTCATGAAGTACCAAATAAAGCTTAATACGAGTAAGTGTTCATTCGAAGTCCAATCAGTAAAATAATTAGGCTACCTAGTGAGTAAAAGGGTAATTGAGGCCAATCCAGACCAACTCGATGCCATCGCTAAGGTCCAGCCTCCCTAGACATTCAGAGATGTTAAAAAGCTTATCGGGATGCTTGTTGCACTCAGCCTCTTCATCTCCAAGCCTTCGAAGAGCTGACGACCATTTTTCTAGATCTTAAAGAAAGGCAAAGGCCTAGTATGGAATAAAGATTATTCGCAAGCTCTAGAAGAGGTCAAGTCTTACCTTAGTAAGCCACCACTATTGGTAATTATAGACGATGGAGAACTATTATATCTTTACCTTGAAGTATCAAACCATACTGTGAGCTCCGTCTTAGTCTGTGAAAAAAAAAAGAGCAGCATCTAATTTGCTATGCCAGCAAGATGCTACTAGATGATAAACAACGGTACTTGCCTCTGAAAAGGCTCGCATATGCCCTAGTGATCGCTTCGAGGAAGTTAAAGCACTACTTTGAAGCTCAATCCATAACTATAATAACATCCTACCCACTCAAGGCAGTTTTATGAAAAGGTGACCTCTCTGGGCGTCTTTTTAAGTGGTCGGTCGAGCTCAAAAGATTCGACATTTACTTCAAGCCCAGAACGTCAATCAAGGGACAGATCCTGG